>CM077668.1:194601810-195918060 GCA_039707655.1 Elymus sibiricus
CAACGATATCATAACGATTCAAAAATACCCGCGTGATCCTAAAAAAATTTGAGTCAAGAGTAGTAGAATCAAAACACCTACGTCACAATTCCTCACCAGAGCGACGAAGAGGATAAGGAGTAAAAAGAATTTTCCTACACTCCGATATATAACTAGACTCAAAATAGCTTTTCTTCTAAACTCGCCAACGGTTCGATCAATCAAGGGGGCTCCTATGGTCGGTCGTGGCTCTGATACCAACTTGTCACGCCCAATATGCGATCCTATCCTCGAGGGACTCAAAGGCCCCACCAGGGGTAGAAGCGCATATCGAAGACGCTTACAAGGTGGATATCATTACATCGTACCATGTACATAATAGATGGGGATACACACAAATACATATAGTCATCACAGGAATACATCAATACATAGCAAACATCATGCAGAAGAGCAGAATCCGACTACGGATGAAACACAAACAAAAAACACGAATGACATCCACCCTGCTAGCCCAGGCTGCCGACCAGGAACCTATCCCAAGATCGACGAAGAAGAAGAACTCCAAAAGCAGACGCGCATCACTCTCACGTCAAATCATCGCATTACCTGTACCTGCATCTGTTGTTGTAGTAATCGGTGAGCCACGAGGACTCAGCAATCCCATAACCATGGGTAGCAAGACTATCAAAGCTTAATGGGTATGGAAGGGGTAAAGTGGTGAGGCTACAGCAAGCACTAAGCATTGTATGGTGGCTAACTTACGCGTACAAGAATAAGAAGAGTAATCTACACATAATGGTCGCAAACTAATAATGATCAAGAAGTGATCCTGAACACCTACTTACGAGTCAAACATAACCCCACCGTGTTCTCTTCCCGAACTCCCTCAAAAAGAGACGATCATGGTTACGCACGTGGTTGGTGTATTTTAATTAGAATTAGTGTCAAGTTCTCTACAACCGGAGGTTATAAATATCCAAGTCGCCACATAACCGCGGGCACGGCTTCACGTAAGATTTAACCCTGCAGGTGTGTTCCAACCTGGTCCATCATAGACCAACACAAGCTGCGATGGAAATACCTCAACCTCGAGAAAGCCCGAAGTATCCTCGGAATCCCGGTGCACGAGACATTTCGACAATGGTAACGCAAATCCAGCAGGACCTCCCGGCATGCCGACACCCTGATAGTAGCCGCGCGTATCTCGTCTCAGGCCACGACCGGATGGGACATCCTACGAGTAAAACCAGATCCTCGAGTTTCCCCGTGGTGGCCCCGCAGTCTACCCGTTAAGGACCAACACCATCGGCACTGGCCCACCTGTATTATGTTGAATTAAGAATCCTCGGGTAGCGCTAACTCCCTATGCAAATTAATTATTTGATTCAGTATTATTTTGTTGGCAAATGTTAAAACCAAAGTTGGGCCTTGCTGGTAGTGGTTATTCAAAGCGAACTGTCAAGAGGGTCCCATTCCCCTGAGCATGTTAGGAACGCTAATCAAGGATCATAACACCGGTATTACGGAAACTAGGGCGGCATGAGTGGAACAAAACACTAGGCAAAAGGTCGAGCCTTCCACCCAACACCAAGTATATAGATGCATTAATTAAATAATAGATATTGTGATATCCCAAGATATCCATGTCCCAACATGGAACAACCTGCAACTGCACCTGCAACTAGCAACGCTATAAGAAAGGGGCTGAGCAAGCGGTAACATAGCCAAACAACGGTTTGCTGGGTAAGGGTGGTTAGGGGCTGTATCATGGCATATGGGAGGCTGACATACAGGTCGTAGGAAGCACGACATAGCGATAGCAACGAGACAACTAGCAAGCAAAGATAGTAGAGATATCCAAGGTCATGATCATCTTGCCTGAAATCCCGCTCGGAAGAAGATTGAGTCCATGAAGAAGACGAAACAACGTAGTCGAACGAATCCTCACAATCGCAACGAAACCGGAAGTATTGAGAAGAAGCACAACCGGAAAGAAGCAAACAACATGGTAAACACACAAGCATAAACATGGCATGATGCACAACCCAATATGATGCATGACAAGTTTAAAGATGCATGGCATGGCAAAGTGCACAAGCGATACAACACATTAAGTGAAGCTCAACTCCACATTCGAATTATTTAGTTCACTCTCGTTTATGTACCCAACAAGATTAAATGTTGTTAAACATGGCAAGAGGTGAAGCATAATTAAACTATCTATCTAGGCAATTTAAATGAGGCCGGAAACCACACATAACAATTCCGGAAAATCCCCATATGCAATTTCGAATTTGGTACTGTTCTGCCTAAAACACAATTTTATAGTTGTTAAACAGGAAAATAAAGTGCACCATGTTAATCTACACATTTTTCTACCCCGTTTACATATAAAGTTCATTTAATTCGGAGCTACGGTTATTAGGTTATGAAATAAACAATTTTTGCATGTCATTTATGCAAATTAATGCAAGCATCAGTTTTAAACATTTTTAACATGGATGAAAGTTGGATATTATTAATCTACATGAAATTCTAAGCATTTTACATATAGGAGTCATTTTAATCCGATGCACGGTTTGTGAGTTATTATATGCATGAGGATGGCATTTCAAGTTGATGCAAATTTTATAAAAATGATGGCATAAATGATATGGAGCATTTGGTCGCCATGACGGAAAGATATGGGTGCCACGGCGGCGAAAACGGAAATGGTGCCATAGCAACATTCCAAAGACCCGGCAACTCATTGAGACACCGGTGCAAAAGAGCAAGTGTGCGGATGTGCGGAACATGCTAGAGATGGTGGGGTGATCCCGGTTACCGGGTTCCCACGTGTCAGAGGCATGACAAACGAGGAACGTACACGAGACAATTCGAACACGGTGCAAACATGATCATCTCATACAAAACATGCATTCATCCACGGGTCTTCGTCTCGGCGGTTATACCTTCGAAGCAAGCGTTCGGGACGGTTCACGTTCAATGGAAGTGGAAGTAGTGGTTCACGGTTCGGAGAGGAACTTGACAAATCCGAGGTCTTCAGAGGTTCTTGTCGAACTTATCAAAAACCACAACGACGGTAGTGGAAGTAGAGGTACACGGCGACGGAGAGGAACTTGCCGCATCCTACGGTCATCGGGTACTTGGCGGTCTCGGTCTTGCGATTAAAATGGTACACGTTTCATAGTCGTACATGTTCCGTAGATGTTCGGGGTCGTCGGTAGAGGTACTTGGCGCAACGTTGTGGTAGTTGGTGAAAAACCTGGAGACGGTACTTGATGATCCAGGTACGGGTCTTGGCGGTCTGGACGAACCCCGGTGGCACCAGCCGAGATACACGGCCACGGTAGTCTTCGGACTTGGGGCTCCGCGTAGATGCACATGACGGGTCCAGGCCTCTGTTGGTGGCGAATCAAGGCTGACCAGAGAGAAAGAACACGAAGTAGCGAGGCCGTGGAGATGGCCGACAGCAGAACTGCTCGGGTCAGAGGGTCGCGAGGCGCTAGAGGTGGCCGGGCAAGCGCGCATGAGGCGAGGGAAGGAGGCCAGGGCCAGCCACGGTGGCCGAGCAGCAGCACGGTGAAGGGCCAGCCGCGACTCCTTGGGGGCAGCAACCCGAGCTCAAAGGTGAGCAGGACGTGGCGTGGACAGACGCGAGGAGCGGGGGAGGAAAAGGGGAGGCGCGACGGACGGAGACTTCACCAGAGCCAGGCGGGCGGCGCGCGGGGCTGGAGGCCGCGCCGGATGGAGCAGGAAGGTGCACGAGGAGCTCGCAGAGGGCTAGCCGGGCACGAGCGGCGCGGGGAAGCAGGAGGCGGGGGCGCTGGCGATGGGATCGGTGGCGGAGGAGAGATGGCTGCGCGTGCGTGCGCTCCCCTGGTGACGGCGCTAGGAGGAAGGAGGCAGGGGAGTTGGGGATCGATCGAGCAGGGGATCGATCGAGCAGCTAGGTTATAGGGCATCGCTGGGCCTTGGGCTGGCCCGGGAGAAGGAAGGAGAGGCCCAAGTTACCAGCCTGGTTATCTCTCTCTCCTCCATGCTATTTTCTTCAACCAGAAAAACATGGAGGAAAAGAAAAGCAAGGGTAGAGATGAGATTTGGCAGAGATGAAGATACTTATAAAGTCCTGGATTTATGCCCAATTTAAATAAAATGCTTTGCCAATTTTTAAAGACTGAAAATTAAATCAAGTTTGAATTTAATTCAAACTTGAGTGAATTTTTAATCCAACCAAAACATTTCCAAATGAGCTGAAAATTGGAGGGGGTGAGTCTTGGCATGGTCTAGGAGTTTTTGGAATATAGTGAACATTTTTCTGGGACAGAAAATGTCACTTGCAATAAATGGGTGAAATGAAAGGAAGAAGCTACTGATGGGGTTTTGAACTTGATGAAGGATTGTATTGGAAGAGCAAGATGCAAGCAAGATGAAGATAAGGGGAAGGTGCTCCACATAAGATCACAACATTACAAAAATACCTATGCAACAACAAGCAATGATGGATATGATGCATGATACAAAACAAAATAAAACACACATCACAAGCAAGCATGAACATATCACCAAAATAGTGGAGGTCTCGGTCTTGGGCTGTCACAACTCATAAATTACATCTTTTGAGCATTGGGCCTCTACTACCCGAGCACCATCCATCACGATGGGAAAGTATTGCTCGGGGCGCCTATGCTCCTTCCCTGGCGGTGGAGGTCCGGTGGCCATCTCGGCTGGCTTTATCTTCAGCCAATGTACCATTGTTTTGCCGAAGGCCATCCGAGCCCCCTCAATGCATGCGGAGCGCTTCCAGGCATCGATCCGGGGAGTGGCGTCGTACATCCTCTGCACTGGACCGAAGTAGCTGCTTGGCAGCGGCTCCGTCGGTCATAGCTTGACGCAGAGGTCCTTCGTCATCGGCTCCGCCATCCTATGCAGCTCCATCAGCTGCTTCATTTGGTTGTTGAGAAGGGGAGGGTGTTCGGGCACTTGGAATTGCGCCCAGAACAGCCTCTGTTCGGCCCGACCCTCCTCGGTGGCGAAGAACCTCGCCACATCAGCCGCACTCTTCGGAAGATCCGCAAAGGCGCCTGGGGAACGCCATACTCGCGTGAGCAACGCGAACCTGTTACCTCCAAAGATACTTTGCAGCAAGTACGGCTTACTGTCCGCAATGAGCCTGACTTGGCGGAGCTCCTCTTGGCAGCCACGCGCCTCTGTCCGCGCTTCCTTGGCCACCGCCGCCAATGAGGTTAGCTCGGCAGCCTGCTCCTTATTCTTCAGCTCCAGGGCCTCACACTCGGTGACGGCATCCCCGAGCTCCTGCTGTACTTCCAGCACCCTGGCCTCGTGCTTCTGGCTTGTGGTTCGCTCCACAGCCAGTTCGACCTCTGCTCCGCCGCTTCCAACTGAGCCGTCCTTAGCGTGGCCTTGAGGTTTTCCACCTCCGTGGCGGCAGCTGCAGCAGAATCGACTAACTCTGTTAGGACACTTTGAAACCTGCTTACAACACAGCGGCTGTATTCAATGTTATAGCTTGGACTTACCTTGCGCCTCATCAAACCTCTTGTTTACCAGGCTCAGGTCATCTTCGGAGCTCTTCAGCTTCCGATTCAGCTCGGCCAACTCTTCGGCGTTGGCGGCTGCGGCCGAAGATGATGCCTGTGCATTATTTTACACACGTTAGTATCCGGGATATTGATTTTCGATCCTCTGACAGGCTTTGCTCAAGCCAGTCAGAGTCTCGGGGGCTACTATGTATGAGGCTATACATTTACACAAAAGAATTTTTCTAAGGGAAAAGCATTACTTCGCTCACCTTGAAGCCGGTACGAAGGCCACTAAAGGCCTCTTTCAGTTCGTTATCCACGGACCGAAGACTTTGCAACACCGCGCCCATAAGGGCATGGTGCTCTTCGGCGATAAAGGAAGTAGTCAGAGCATCCTCCATCTCGGCCGGCCACCCTGTTGACGCCCGCTCTGGGGCGGGGGGGGGGGGCGGCGGCGGCGCTTTGGTTCTTTCCCTCTCCAACTCCGAGGCGCCGGACTCTGGACGCCTTGACGTCTCCGGAGTCGTCCTTGGAGGGAGCTCGGCTTGACTGGGCTCCTCCTCTTTGTTCACCAGAGGGTCCCTCCCCTCCTGGTCTTCGGCGGCCGAGGTCTTCACCTTGGCCATGATAGTATCGCCTCCTCCTCCTGTGTACGGCACGGGAGGGGCCCTCCTTGACAGGACCTCCTCGGCCTCCTTGACTATTGGGGGAGGCGAGGCACGGGATCCATAGCCGCTCTCCGCTAGCGCCGCCGGTGGAGAATCCCCCTCCGAGACGTGGTCGGTGGGGAGATCGCGCAGCGAGCTGCAAAATTACAAACGGAAACGTGATCGATATTAAACCCAGTTCGGCTAAGGACGGTCAAGCGGTTACTAGAACACATACCTTTGATCCTGTGGTTTAGCCCTGGAGATCTTCTGAGGAACCTCCTCGGAGGCCTCAGAATCCTCGGCAGAAGCCGAGCTATCGCCGGACAAGGCTATCTTGGCCTTGCGCGGTCTCTTGGGAGCGGGTTGGGGTGGCTTCTCCTCGGCGTCCTCGGACGCCGCCCTTTTTCCTGTTCAGAAGGAGTCGTCTTCCTCCCCGTCCTCTCCCTGCTCCTTCTCCTCCTCTTGCGCGGAGGGAGCGTTGGTGTCCCCGGATCTAGCACCCGGGGGTCCTCGGGAGTGGAGGCCCTCTCTGGCCTCCCTCTTCGGGTCCTTCTTCTTCTCCTTCCTCTCCGGCACCTCGTATGCCTCCACGGCCAACATGGCTGTCAGTAGGGTCATCCTGGGGCCCTCTGGTAGCTGTGCCGGATTGTTGATTCGCTGGGCTTTCTTCAGCCAGTTCTGCGGACGGGAAGTGAAACAGCTAAGTACCTTATTGAAAGGGAACAGTTTGGAAATAAGAGTAAAATTAGTCCTACCTCCCGTGGGGGGTTTGCGCTGTCGAGGCCGATGCCCTCTTTGGCGGCTGGCCACTCCTTCTGCGGCTTGAACAACACCTTCCATAGTTGGGCGTGGGAGGTGCGGAAGAAGTTGCGCACGGTGGCCGGGTCTTCGGACTTGTAGGCCCACATGGGGGAAGCCCTGTCCTGGATTCGGCGGACGAGCATGATCTGGATCACGTCGACCAGCTTGACGCCCTTCTCTATCATCTTGGAGATCTAGCTCTGCAGCAGCGCCACCTCCTCATTCGACCCCCAGTCCAGGCCCTTCTTGGTCCATGAGACCAGCCTTGTGGGGGCTCCGGATCGAAAGGCCGGAATCGCCTCCCAATCCGTGCTCCTCAGCTCTGTGATATAGAACCATTCCTTTTGCCAGATTTTGACGGTCTCGATGAAGGTACCGTCCAGCCACTCCACTCGTGGAAGCTTGCTGACCATCACCCCCCCCCCCCCCCCCACAGTCCGCCTGCTGGCCATCTACTATCTTCGGCTTGACATTGAAGATATTCAGCCACAGACCGAAGTGTGTTCGGACCCGGAGAAAGGCCTCGCAGACGATGATGAAGGCCGAGATGTGGAGGAAGGAGTTCGGCACGAGGTCGTGGAAGTCGAGCCCGTAGAAAAACATGAGGCCCAGGCGAAGGGGTGAAGGGGGAAACCCAAACCCCGGATGAAGTGGGGCACGAACACCACTCTCTCGCCCTGCCGCGGCGTGGGGACGGCCTGGCCCGCCTCCGGAGCATGGTGGGCGACGTTGGCCGGGACGTAGCCCGCGCTCTTCAACTCCAAGATGGCATCATTGGTAAAGCAAGAGGCCTCCCACTTGCCCTTGGACCCGGAACCCGCCATTGCTGAATTGGGCGGGTGGATGGAAAGGTTCTTGGAAGGGAAAATGGATCTGGGCGCTGGAGCTCAAAAGATAGGGAAGGCAATGGCGAAGGGGGGAAATGAGAGCGTGCGAAAGGAACAAGGACTGTGTCCCTTTTATGGGCTGTAAAACCTACGATCCCTTTACTGTGCCGCAGTCCTCGCCATTTCCCCATATAACCGTGCCATTATGCGCACGTAGGATGAGGCGGATTATTGATCATATCCCTTGAAAACAGGACACGATCTCCATATCGATGGGACGTGCCAATAAAAACTGCCTCAAACCGCGAATCGAGTTTTTCATAAACCAACTCACGGTCGTGGCAAGGTGTGACCCTTCGGTAAAAGTTGTCAGATGAGGGCACTGTTCGCACCTAACCGGCTAGCCTTCGGGGCTAAGTTATTATTGTACTTCGTTACCGAGGTATAGCTCGGCGCATATACGACCGAGCAACGCTTGAGAATACAATTCGGAGTGATACAGGCCTGTTACCGACATCACAGAAGAAAGGGAACTGGTCTACAAAGCCGATGATGTTTGGCACCTACCTCGGCTTCGAAGACTAGTTCGGGGGCTACTGACGGTGTCCTGGACTAGGGGGTACCCGGGCCACCGGCCTATCTCTCGTGGGCCGGACTGGTGGGCCGCTCTCTACTCGATGATGGAAGGCCGGATTGTGGGCGACCCCGTGTATCAGAAGGAAACCTCCGAAGACTTGGCGTCTCCTCCAAGGAATAGGTGGCGTAACCGACCATGTGTAACCCTAGGACCTCCTGGTGTCTATATAAACCAGAAGGCCTAGTCCGTAGAGGATGATACTCATAACCTAGGGTTTAGCCCATCTGACCTCGAGGTAGATCAACTCTGTAACCTTCATACAATCACATCAATACAATCAAGCAGGACATAGGGTATTACCTCTTCGAGAGGGCCCGAACCTGGGTAAATCATCGTCTCTACGCTCTCTGTTAACCATCGATTCCTATACCCGTAGTCCGGACCCCCTACCCGAGATCTGCCGGTTTTGGTACCGACACTCAGGAGCCCCCCCGGGAGGCCTCGTGAGCGGGGCCCTACGGGCGGAAGGCCTCATGAGGGATTGTGCCTCATGAGCCGCGCCCTGTGAAGGACTCGCCCCAAGCTACACGCCTCGGAGGAGCTAAGTCTAAAGCACCCCTCGGGTCTTTTCCCTCTCGTTTCTCTCACATGGCATCCTGATTTCCTTGGCACGAGCTGCCTGCGCGTCAAGGGAGGGACCCTGAGCATCGTGCCTCAGGGACTCCTACCAGCTGTAAGAGCCCTACACCCTTTGACCTTGCCGAGCGCACGCTCTGGGCATACCAGCGACGGCTGTAGCTTGCCTCGGGGGTTGGGTCCCAGTGACCCAGGGCACGAAGGCAATGTAAAAGGGAAATGAAGGCCTCGAGAGGAAAACGAAAACGCGTAAATCATCAAGTACTTGGCAACAAAAGTACCATGCAAATGTTTTCACGCCCCCGCGGAGCCGCGTCTACCTTATTACAGCAATAGGTCAAGGAGAATTTAGGCGCGTGAGGCGCCGCCGTCGTCGCGAGGGGGCTCGCCACCGCCGCCGCTGATCTCAGGCTCGAAGGCGTACAGCCCGATGAAGCTGGCCACGCGCTCCCTCACAGCCTCCTCGAGGGGTTCACGGAGCTCCGCCGGGACAGGGGTCACCACCCGCCCAAAGTCGAAGCGATCGTCGAGGCGGAGAAGGTTGCTGAAGAGTCGCGTTGTCGCCTGGGTCAGCAGGTCGCGGCACGCTTCCTCGACGGTGGCATCCGTATCCAGCAGCTGCTTCTTGAGGTCGTCAACCTCGGCCTGGAGCTCATCCCGCCTGGCCGCGAGGCTCCTCTGCTCGTCAAGAGCGGCCTGAGCGGCCGCCAGCTCATGCTCCTTCGCCAGTAGGCACTCCCGCTCTGCCTCTTGTGCGGATGCGGATGCCGCGAGCTCCCGTTCCAGGGTCTTGGCATTCGCCTCGAGGGTAGCGACAGCCACTTGGCGCCTCAGGATCTCCTCCTTGCGCTTCGGGAGCTCAGCTTCACGGGATCCCAGCCGGCCGTCGCGGGCCTCCGCGGCCTCCTCCTGCGTCTTGAGCCGGCGCTCACGCGAGGCAGGCTGCTCCTGGAGTGTCTTCTCGTAAGCGTCCGCCTCCTCCCGCTGCCGCTTGGCCTCCTGGGCATCTTCGAGGGCCTTCGCGAGGGACGCCTGGGCATCTTTGGTGAGCTGCTTGCGCTGCGCCTGCGCCTCCTCGTCCCGCTGGTGGTCGAGGATCGCCGCGTTTCGGAGCTGGCTCCACCCCTCCGTCAGCCTCCGCCGCTCCTCCGCGCAGAGCTCCGCCTCCTTCCTGAGCTCGCCTTCGAGGGCCTTGAGGGCCGCCTTGACGCGGTTGACGGCCCCGCCCCAGGGCGCGGTGCCGCTCTCCCTCAGCACCAAGGAGCGACTTGCCCGCACCTCCTCGTCACCTGCTGGAGTCATCGGGCGGGAAGGCATGATCTCGCGCCCCTTCGGCAGCCCTGCACTGTCGCCCCTAGCAGGGGTCGCAATCACCGTCTGGCGTGGAGGGCCCGGGATGGCTGCCCCCGACACTGGCGGCGTTGCCCTGCCCTCTGGCGTCACCTTGGACGCCTCGAGGGCCGGACGCTTGGGCCCGGGGACGATTCCCGCGAGGGCTACGATGAGCTCTGTCGCAGCGGGCATGGTGCGCTGAGAAGAGGCCAGCGCCTCGTCCCCCTTTCCCGCCGTCTCGACACCGGCAAAGGGGGCCGCCTCAGGAGGCACCGCCGTAGCAGGCCTGGGAGGCGTCGCCCCGCGTCGGGGGTCGCCTCCGCGCGCCCCTGGGGGAGCACCCCCTGGCCATCGGTGGCCTCGCCCCCGCTCTCAAGCCGCCGCTCGGCCTCCTCACTGCCTCCTGTCGGATTCGCCTCCAGGTACGTCGGCACGGCAGGCGAGGCAGTCTTCAGAGGAGGGGAGAGCCCCTCGACATCGGCCTTCTTCCTCTTGGCCTTCTCCTCCTCCTCGGCGGCCAGCTCGAGGCTCCTGCGCAGGCGAAAGCTCGTCAGGGCCGCAGCAGCCAGGAAGCAGGGATCGATAGGAGGGGGTGGAGGAACTTACTCATCCTTGGGGTTCCAGCGCCTCTTCGTCCGCTCCTTGATGGCGCCGCTGCTGCTGCTGCCTCCTTCACGCGGCGCGCCTAGGCGGCCGGCTGAGGGCGTGGCGTGAGTCCCGTCGGAGTCGGCGGGCACGGTGGTCCCCTTCGCCCTCTCCTCGAGGGGCTTGTCGGTCTCCGTGGCACCGTCTCCTCCATCCCTCACCGGCACAGGCTTGGCCGGCACGACATGAAACACGTCCCCGTCGTCGCCCCCGTCCTTGCCCAGCCATAGCCGACGACGCATCGGCGGAGACGGAGGGGGTGGCGGGGACGATTCCTCACCGATCTCCTTCCTGGAGTCGGAGGCCTCGTGGTTGCCCGAGGACCCCATCTCCGAAGAATCCTCGAGAAGCTCCTCGGGCTCCTCGAGATCTGTCTGGACCAGCTCCCACTGGTCGAACTGGGGCATCGCCGCGACCAGCTCAGCCTTGTTGGCCCAACGGTGCACCGGGCGCGCGTCATAAGGCATCTCCTCTTGCCTCCCCTGGATATAAAACTTCCCAAGCGTCGGCCACTGCTGCGACCGAGAGGGACTCCTGCGCCAGCCGGATCCGGTCCTCGGCGTCGGTGATCTCCCACACCGGGTGCGAGCGCTTCTGCAGGGACGCGATGCGGCGACCGAGGAATTCCTTGGCGATCATGCCCGCCGTGAGCCCGGCCTCACGCAGCTCCGCCAGCCTTGCCAGGATCGGCCGCAGGGCAGCACCGCTGAGCTTATTGTGCTCCCAGCGGGGGATCTTCTGGGCCGGCTTGGTGGGGACCGCCAGGAGGGGACTGGCCCGCAGGGCATCTACGTAAACCCAGTGCGACCTAAAGTTCTCCACCTTCTTCAAGATCTTCATGCCGATGAAGACCTTGCGCATCTCGTCGTCGATGCGGAAGGAGGCACCTTCGGAGCGGTGGTTTCCCAAGGAGAAAACCCGCAGGCTGTAAATGGTTTGGAGGAGCGCCACGGATGGCATCACCCCCAGGAAGGCCTCGCAGAGGTACGCGAAGGGAGCAAGGACGAGGATGGAGTTGGGGTGAAGATGGAGAAGACAAATCTCGTAGTGCTCAAGGATGGCAAGGAGGAACTTGGAGAAGGGCGGCACCAGCCCGGCGAAGAGCGAGTGGAAGAAGATGGGGACCACCGTGGGTCCAAGTTCGCGTCGTGGGCGCAAGCCTGGCCAGATCTTGGTGGCGCCTCCCTCGAAGTGCGTGGAGGCCAACAGGGGGCGGGCCTTGGCTAGCCCGTTCTCGTTGGTGGTGGCCGGCAGCAGAGCCGGAGCGAGCTCCACCGCCGGGGAGCTCTTGCTGGAGGAGGTCTTGGCGGTCGTAGGTTTATTGCCTGGGGCCATTGAGGTGGAGATTGGAAGTTGGAGGAGAAGGAACAGAGGGGCTGCTCGCGCGAGATGAACGGCGAGATGGAGAAGGGGAGCAATGGTATGCCTGCGCCCCGCGCGGGCAGGCTTTATCGCCAGGACGGCGGTTACCGAGGCGTCGTGGGGAGTGGGGGCGACCCGCCTCGTGAAAGCTGCCACGCATCACCTCTGGGCCCGGCAGCTCAGTGGGCCCCACGTCGTTTTGTCCCTAACAGGCGGAACGTGCGCGCCCCGGGCCCAGGGGCTACTGTCGGCCCAGTAGGAACCAGGGTACCACAGCCCGTCTGCCTCTGGCCCGAAGGACAATGCTTGGGCCGGCCCATGAGGGTGGCCCCGCCTCGGCCGCTCCGGAGGAAGCCACCTCGCGAGGGGCGAGCCTCGCGAGGCCCTTCGCCACCAAGCCAGACCCTGTCGGGGCCGCCAAGCACCGGGTTGCCTCACGAGGCTTCCCTCGCGAGGCCTTCTCATGGAGCAGATCATACGGCGTCAGCTGCGGGGCTCCGCGCCCAGCACATGGGTGACGACCTGCTGTCAGGATAAGGACAGCGGGGCATGACCGAGCCCAGCTTCCATTATGGTGATAAGGGAGCAGTGGCATCTGCCTCTTCCAAAGCAAGTCCCAAAGTGTTTCCTCTTTGGTGATAGAAGATCAGGACGGATCGGCATGCCAGGACGGAGGTCAGCACCAAGCCCACCAGCGCGTCACGAAGACTACTTTATCAGGCGGAAACCGCCTTTAGTCAGGATAGACCTGCGTACCTGTCCCCCTTTGAATTGCTGCCCTGTGGCCACCCTTTCCCGCTCATATTTTCAGGGAAGAGGACCAAGGGACTACAAAAGGGGCAGGGCCACTTCCATGTAGGGGGATCGATTCATTCTCCCCCACACCTCGTGTACCTCGAGCCACAAGCTCTCCATCACAGAGCAATCCAACACAGGTAGGAGTAGGGTATTACACCGCACGGTGGCCCGAACCTGGGTAGCTCGCGCGTCCCCTTCTTGTCCGCTGAGAGCCAGTGAGCCCGTCGTGATCCCGCCATAGTTGCCGTCATGCCGTAGGTCGCCAAGCAAAGTCCCCCAGAGTTCGAATCCTAAGTACTTGGAGAAGTTTCTTGGATGCAGATCCTAGACTCCGACAATAATCATGCATGCAAATAAAACATCGCAGAAGAGGGTCAGACCACCAACAGTTTATGTTACAACTCGACAGAGGAGCAAATCGAATGAAACACATGATTTGCAACTTGGCAAAATAATAAACCACCCCAAAGATTATAAGACCCGGTTGAAGACTAACTCTCAAATTTCTCCCCTAAAAGCACAGGTGTGATAGCCTGGCATAATAGGGATGATAGACTACTCATATCAATAAGGAATTCCTTCTTTTCCAGGAGCCCATTCGGAAAGAACTCCAAAGTTAAGCGTGCTTAGCTTGGAGTAATTTCAGGATGGGTGACCGACCGGGAAGTTGCTCCCGGGTGCGCACGAGTGAGGACAAAGTGCGCAGGAAAGACTAGTATTGATCTGTGGGGCCAGTCTAGATCCCGCCAGGAGTAACGACCGCCGGCGGGTGTGTCCGGGGCGTTACAAGTTGGTATCAGAGCCGATCCTCGCGGTTACACGGATGTTTGCGGACAGGTGCTCGGTCATGTTGTGCATGACGTTTGTGACCCGTCGTGGCACACGGCATGGCACATGTGCCGGACTGGATGCACAGACGTATGTGCCAAGAGGGAACGTTCCCGTGGGCCGACGAGGACGTCGGTTCCTCTGAGTGGGGGTGTATGTGATAGCCTGGCATAATAGGGATGATAGACTACTCATATCAATAAGGAATTCCTTCTTTTCCGGGAGCCCATTCGGAAAGAACTCCAAAGTTAAGCGTGCTTAGCTTGGAGTAATTTCAGGATGGGTGACCGACCGGGAAGTTGCTCCCGGGTGCGCACGAGTGAGAACAAAGTGTGCAGGAAAGACTAGTATTGATCTATGGGGCCAGTCTAGATCCCACCAGGAGTAACGACCGCCGGCGGGTGTGTCCGGGGCGTTACAGCAGGTTAACTCCCAGAGGGGGGGTGAATGGGAGATTTTTAGAAATTCGTCAAACTCTGAAGATTTTGACGAAAATCAGAGTGACGAAATAGAAACAGAAGTGAAACTAGATCGACACAAATGTAACTAGCATGCATAGGAAATACATACAAGTGAAGAACAAGTAGTCATACAAGCAGACATGCATGAAGGAGATGGACTGAAGAAATGATAAACAAAATGATGAAAGTCTTCAGTTCAGATTCATCAGAAAGGTAGAGCACAAGTTCTTCAGCAGCGGACATTGCGTAAAGGTAAAGGGGTGAGAAATTTGAAACCAGTTGGGCTTGACGAAGACACAGCAATTTGGTAGACCAGTTCCAGTTGTTGTATCAACTATACGTCTGGTTGAGGCGGCTGAGTCTTACCTCGGAGGACACTTAGTCCTCACCTTATTCCTCTTGAGCTAAGGTCACTTAGACCTCGCCCAATCACTCGTGGTAAGTCTTCAAGGTAGACTTCCAAAACCTTCACAGACTTGTTCACCGGCACACCACAATTACTCTTGGGTGCTCAGAACATGACGCCTAACCGTCTGAAAGAATGACAGTCTTCAAAGGTAATAAGCATCCGATCACACAGAATAACTTCTTCAGTGATGCTCAGTCACTTAGGCTCTGGTTGGGTTTTTCCTCACTTGGGTTCTCACAAAGTCGTCAGAGGAAGGGATGCTCTCAAATGACAAGTGTCAAGTTCTCTCTAGAGCAGCCAACCAAGTATTGGTTGTAGGGGGCGGCTATTTATAGCCAGGGGGCAACCCGACATGAATTGTCATAAATGCCCTTCTCAGACATGACCGTTGTCAGGATAAGAATCCACTCGACAGCTGGCACGCGGCGCAGCAACGGTCAGAAATTAAGCTCTCAATTTCGTCGGGGCACTCTATTTCCTCATGATAGGCAGATCGCACTGGCAAAATCCTAACTCCTCAGCTTGACCAAATTCGTCAGAGACCAGATGAACTTCGTCACTGTCACTGTCAAATTTGTCAGCTATTCCGGAGGTTTCCAAAGGCTTCACTCGAAGCGGCTTAGGTTTGTATAGTTTTGAGCATCGCTTTGAAGTATGAAATATGTATCACCTTGACCCCCTTTGACAGTACAGTTTTTCCTATGACTCAAATAAGAAGAAAAGAAACTATGAAAACAAAGTCTTCAAGCTTCCAAGTCTTCACATCAATTTCCTGAAAGGCCGCACCAAATTCTTCACTTGAAGAAATACATTTTTAGGGGTCGACTTCCGTGGTTAAACCAAGTCTTCAGGGACTATTTTCTCCTGTGTACACTCACAAACTTATTAGTCCCTTAACTTATTTGTCTTCAATACTCCAAAATCACTAAGGGGGCACTTGATGCACTTACAATCTCCCCCTTTTTGGTGATTGATGACAAATCAGTTAAGTTTTGAACGAGAATAAAATAGTGGAAGTGTAAGTACATGATATGAAGACATTGGTTACAAGATATCTGAGGAACTCCCCCTGAAGATGTGCATATGAAGAATTTGCTCTGGATTGCAAATAAACATGGTAGGTTGAAATTTTGGAGATCTCCCCCTATATCTTGGAATCCAATTATGCATAATCATAAGATATTGAAGAATTTGAATGCAAGATGAAAATTGGTGTCTGTCGAATTATAACATGCATGCACAGATATATATATTTTGAGGATCAGAGCATAATCACGCATGCAGATAAAACGTCGCAAAAGAATGTCAGACCACCAACAGTATTTAAGTTACAACTAATCAAAGGAGCGAATCAAACGAAGAACCAAGAGTTGCAACTTAACAAAATAGACAGCCCAATATAAGACCCACTTGAAGACTAACTCAAATTTCTCCCCCTTTGTCATCAGATGACCAAAAGGAGATGAAATTGAGAACTAAACACCCCTGAAGAAATTATATCATGAAGCAGTCGAGGGAGCACCAACGTCGTTGTTGGGGTCACGAGTTGAAGAAGGGCCTGCTGCAGTGTCTTTAACATCTTCATTTTCATCAGTAGCACGTGAAAAGACACAGAGCTTGGAACCATCGGAGGAACTTGAACCTTCTTGAACTTCTTCTTGGGGGGATTGGCCCAGTCAAAGTTCATTTTGAATTTCATTTCTTCAAGTTCGTCAGGGGTCTTCAGATGTGAAAGAATGGCCCAACTTTTGTCGAAGATCTCATGCAGATAATAATGATTCTTCTGGACTGAATTTTGCATCACAGTCATATTGCCTAGAATTGCATGGAGTTGACACTTAACCCAGTTGTGGTTTTTGTCAACTTTCTGATGAAGACTTATGAGCAGCTCACGATCAGTCATCACTCGAGGAGCTTCACCTTGAGGGGTTTGATGAGTGTCATTTGCGTCAGTGTCATGGCTTGAAGAATCATATCCTGTGGATTGTGAGACAGGCTGACGAAATTGGCCATCAAGGGGACGAACTCCTTCATCAATGACAGCTTTCCCTTTCCAGGAACTGAAGCAATTGTGCTTTGAAGAATTTCAACATCTGGCAGAAAGCTGAGATGATTTTGACTATCAGCTTTGTAGTTGATTGATGATCTGGTTCGAATGAATCTCATGAGCCAGGGAGCATAAGGCTTCAAGTCAAATGGAGATTGTGCGACAGTGGCCAAAGTCCTCATGTAGAAATCATGCACATTGATAGGAATACCATGGATGATATTGAATAGCATGTTCTTCATGATCCCCACAACTTCTTCAGTCTCAGAATTGTGGCCTTTGATAGGACTGAGGGTTTTGGCCAGAATGCGATATACTGTGCTTGGCACATATAGCAAATCCTTCACCAAGAAGGTGGTTCTCTGAGCTTCTCCTTGAGCCAAAGGCTTCATCAGTACTTGCATCAGATGATTTGGCAACTCAGGTTCTTCATAAACCTTTCTGGCTTCAGCGGAGGGTAGATCAACCGGAAGGGCTCGAAGCAATTAATCAGCAGGAGCCTTGTAGTGCATATTCTCACTCATCCAGTTGAGAGCCCATGAGTGAATATCATCAACATCACCAGATAGATGCAAGGTGGCATAAAACTAAAGAATGAGTTCTTTTTTTTGACCTGTTACTGTAGGGTAAATCACCCCACAGCCTTACTTCAATCACACACATCTGTGACGAAGCTGAGTAATCCGACATCGTGAAGAACAGCTAGAACTGGCCGAAAGCACGGTAAGGATTCCATATCCACATGAGGAATATGACGATGCGGGAACACTTTATTCTTGTCAAACAGTAGTGAGGAATAGAAGTTCATCTAAGCATTTGTCCAAAATCTCTGACGCCTGATTTTTTGCAGAGTCATACGGGGACTCGCCTATGAAGAAATTCTTCTCTTGAAAGAAGGCGGCATTGTCGAATTTTGGCCTTCTGACGCATTTGCCAACCTTGGGCATTGAGGGCACTGGCTGAAGATTTATCTTCTTTGGCCTCACATCAAAGATGGGTCTCGGAGAGCCCGTTGAATCATTAGGATCCGTGATGGCCAAAGACTTTGCAACTTCCTTAGCTGTTGCGAATGGAACAGTGTCTAAATCTGCTGAGGGTGTTGGATCTTCACGTTGTGTTGGAGGGGGTGCAACTTCTTCATCATTCCTTTGTTGCATAATTTCTTCAGCTGATGCAACTGGAATTTCCTCATTGATGGTTTCAAGGGATGGTTGATGACCTTCAGAACCAGTTTGTATTTCCTCAGTAACAGCAGGGGACTGAGGTACTTACGTGAGCGGGGTGGTGAGGGGTGAGTTTGGATGTGCGACATCCCAGAAGTCTTCATGGATTATTGGAGTTGAAGAACCCACATCCACGTCCTCATCAATTTCTTCATCAGTCACTTGGACTGGAGGCGATGATACCTGGTGTAAAGAAGCATCTGCTTCAATCTCAATTTCTTCATCCACTTGCTCTGTGGAAGCAACAGAGTGGGAATTCTCTTCTTCATCTTCAGGTGGAATGACATAGTCCACACCGAAGGGGATGATCTGATGCTCTTGACTTGATCTGGTTGGAGGGGCAGAAGAAATTGATATGGCATCGATAGGTGCATTTGAAGATATTGGAGCCATCTTCAATTTCTTCACGGATTCTGCGGCAGAGGGTGCTGAAGCTTTTCTCTTCTCAGCAGCCTTTGTTTTCTTCACTTCTGATGCAGAAGGAAGTGTGAGATGCTTCAAGGACGAAGACTGTTCTGGCACTGTTGCTGAGGAACTTGGTGGTGCAATTTCATTAGGCATGACTGATGCAGTCGCCCTGGCAGTTTCTTTAGGTGCAATAGTTGCAGTTACCCTGGTGGGTTCTGGCGGTGGAGCTGAAGAACTTGTTGGAGGAGCTTCACCACACTTCGCAGCCTCCCTTTGATTATAATCATCAACAACCTTGTTGGAGGCGCTGATGAATCTGTCTTTCACTCCACAGTAGTGCTCAGCCTGGCGCTCATATTCATTAGACAAGCCCTGAATCTCTATTTGCATAGCAACAAGTTGCTGAGGGGATATAGAAAGCATTCTATCCTTGAGCTCCTTTTGCTTCTTCTTCATCTCTTTTCTAACAAGCTTTGCCTTCTCTATCTTGTGTTTTTTATTGAGGACAAAGGTAGACAGAATGTGACTTGGTCCAGGTGGCAAGTCCAAGTCGTCAAGTGGTGTATCTGGTTTCTGACACCATACATCGATGAAGTTAAGGATCTTTTTCAGACTAAGAATCTTGGGACTGAGGAATTCTTGGCACGAGCGGCCTCTTCCATTCTTCTCTATACAAATTCTGCAAGTTCATCGTCATCAGCCATGTCGTGTTCATCTGCTTGAGGCAACACAACCTTGCTCTTGGGGCTAGGCCTAGTTCCTTGGCCTGCAGTGGCCTTCTTCTTCAGCATTAGCATGTTTGAGGAAATATACCCTGATGTTGAGGCACTTGATGCAGCAATGGAGGCTGTTGGAAAGCCTTAAGTGCGCTGGCACGAAGCCAGCACAACTGGTGTTGATGCTCTAGCTGCAGCCCTTGAAGAACTTACGGATGGTGGAGGTGCAGATGAAGTTGGAGCAGTCTGTGCCTTAGGCGCTGAAGCCTTTGAGAAAGATGGCTTGGACTCTGAGGGCTTTGACGAAGATTTTGGCCGTGAGGGCTCTTCAGTTGAAGGTTTAGGCTTTTGAGTCGGCTTCTTTTTCATAGCTTTCTTGGGCGCTCCACCACTTGAGCCTGCACCCGCTTCTTGTGAAGCCATTGTGGCCCTGTTGAATTCTTCAACAGCCTTTTGAGCCTGTTTCTGCAGTTTGGCCTAATGCTTAGCCCATTATTTGGGGAATTCTTCACCCCTTCTGATGCTCGTGGGATCAGCTGTTTGACCAGGAGCCAACTGTGGTCTGTTGCAAGGCGGCTTTACAGCAAAATCCTTCATGTATTTGGAGGTGAGGAAATTGTAGCTCCTCCACTGATAAGTGCAGTACCTCTTGATCTTTTGCATGCGCGTTTTGCGCTGCTCCTTGGTTTCCTTTCCATGAGTTTCTTCATCGGGTGTGCAGTATCCTGAGTAAATATCCTCAGGTATCTCAAAAGCAGTTTGTTCCTCCTTCCTCTAGCCTCCCTTCTGAGGCTTTCTGCCATCTGCCATTTTCTTCAACTGAGGGTTTTGAACTTTTGATGTTTCTGATGAAGTCTATAGATTTTCCTCAAGCAATGCGCAACATGCAAAACCTTCTCTCATCCAAGGGCTTAGTGAAGATATCTGCAAGCTGGTCTTCAGTCTTCACGTGGTTGATGACGATGTCTCCCTTCAGCACATGATCACGAAGAAAATGGTGACGAATCTGAATATGCTTCGTCCTAGAGTGTTGCACTGGGTTGTGGGCGATCTTGATGTCACTTTCATTGTCGCAGTAGAGTGGCACTTTCTTCACGTTGACGCCATAGTCCTAGAGGGTTTGCTTCATCCATTGAATCTATGAGCAGCAGTCACCAGCGGCAATGTATTCAGCCTCGGCGGTGGAAAGTGAGACGCTGTTCTGCTTCTTCGAGGACCAACAAACAAGAGATCATCCGAGGAAATGACATGTGCCTGATGTTGACTTGCGATCCACTCGATGTCCAGCATAATCAGAATCAGAATATCCAGCAAGATCAAATGATGAGCCCTTGGGATACCATAATCCAAGTGTTGGTGTGTGAGCTAAATATCGAAGAATTCGTTTCACAGCCTGATGGTATGATTTCTTCGGTGATGCTTGAAAGCGGGCACACATGCAAATGCTAAGTATAATATCTGGCCTAGATGCACTTAGGTAAAGCAGCGAACCAATGATGGAGCGATATACCTTCTGATCGAAATCTTTACCATTTTTGTTTGTGCAGAGTCGACCATTTGTTGGCATTGGTATCTTGAGGCCTTTGCAATCTTGCATGCCGAATTTCTTCAGGCAATCCTTGAGATATTTTTCCTGAGATATGAAGATGCCATTTTGTTGTTGACAAATTTTAAGTCGGAGGAAGAATTTCAACTCCCCCATCATAGACATCTGATATTCTTCTTGCATTATATATGCAAATTCATCACTGTATTTCTTGTTAGTGCAACCAAAGATAATATCATCAACATATATTTGGCATATGAACAGTTCACCATCATAAGATTTTGTGAAAAGAGTAGGATCAAGTGAACCAGGTTTGAACCCCTTTTTCTTCAGAAACTCCTTCAGTGTATCATACCAAGCCCTCGGGGCTTGCTTGAGGCCATCGAGATCCTTGTTGAGTCTGAAGACTTTGTCTGGATGCTTTAGGTCCTCAAAACCTGGTGGTTGAGCAACATATACTTCTTCCTCAAGCTTACCATTGAGGAATGCACTTTTCACATCCATTTGATATAAGACGATATCATGATGGTTAGCATATGCAAGCAGTATACGAATGGCTTCAAGCCTAGCAACAGGTGCAAATGTTTCATCGAAATCAATACCCTCAACTTGTGTGTAGCCTTGAGCTACAAGACGAGCCTTATTCCTCACCACTTGGCCATTTTCGTCTTGTTTGTTGAGACAGATCCATTTGGTGCCGATGATTTTTGCTTGCGTGGATCGGGATGCTTGACAAGCTCCCACACGTTGTTGAGCTGAAATTGATGCAATTCCTCTTGCTTCGCTTGAATCCATTCCGGTTCAAGAAATGCTTCATCAACTTTGGTGGGCTCTGAAATAGAGACAAACGCGTAATGCCTACAAAAGTTAGCTAGATGTGAAGCTCTTGAGCGAGTGAGGGGACCAGGTACATTGATGTTGTCGAGGATCTTCTCAATCTGCACTTCATTCGCCACTCGTGGATGTGCTGGACGAGGGCCTTGTTGTTGTTGTTGCCGTGCAGTATCCTCAGCATCATTTTCCTCGGGATTAGCAGTTTCTTCATGACATGGGATAAGTACATCTTCATCAGCTATTTCTTCACTGGGCACAATTTCACCAGTGCCCATCAGCTTGATAGATTCCTCAGGAGGCATTTCATCTAGCACAGGAGGCAGGTGCTCTCTTTGCGAGCCATTAGTTTCATCGAGCCGCACATCTACAGTTTCAACAACCTTGTGGAGGAAGGAGTTGAAGACTCTGTAGGCGTGCGAGTCCTTTCTGTAACCAAGCATAAAACTTCATGTGCTTTCGGTGCAAATTTAGAACTATGATGAGGATCTCTAACCCAACATTTAGCACCAAAGACTTTGAAATAACTCACATTGGGTTTCTTGTCAGTGAGGAGCTCATATGAGGTATTCTTGAGGAATATGTGAAGATATACCCGGTTGATGATGTGACATGCAGTGTCAATTGCTTCAGACCCGAAATGACAAGGTGTCTTGTATTCATCAACCATAGTACGCGCCATCTCGATGAGGGTTCTGTTCATGCACTCCACGACTCCATTCTGCTGAGGCATGTAGGGAGCAGAGAGCTCATGAGTGATACCAAGTTCATCAAGATAGTCATCGAGGCCTGTGTTCTTGAACTCAGTGCCATTGTCACTCCTGATTTGCTTGATCTTGAGGCCATAATTCGTCATGGCCTGATTGGAGAATCATCTGAAGACATCCTGAACTTCAGTCTTGTAGGAAATGATGTGCACCCAGGTGTAACGAGAGTAGTCATTAACAATGACGAATCCGTAGAGAGATGCTGCATTGGTTAGTGTGGCATAATGTGTGGGACCAAACAAATCCATATGAAGTAATTCAAAGGGACGAGTAGTGGTCATGATTGTCTTAGCCATATGCTTGGATCTGGTCATCTTTCAAGACTCACAAGCACCACACAAGTGATCTTTGACGAATTTGATGCCTTCGACACAAATGATGTGCTTCTTCTTGACAAGTGTACTCAAATTCCTCATGCTAGCGTGTCCAAGATGTCGATGCCATAGCCAGCACTCTGAAGGTTTTGCCAAAAGACACGTGGCAGGCTGAGGACCTAGAGAGAAATCTACAATATACAAATCACCTTTCCTAAAGCCTTCGAAGACTTTGGATTTGTCAGATTGCAACAGCACAATGCATCTATATTTTCCAAAGATGACAATCATATCAAGATCACAAAGCATTGAGACATACATGAGGTTGTATCCTAGGGACTCGACAAGCATCACTTTTTCCATGTGTCGATCCTTTGAGATAGCAACCTTACCTAGACCCAATACCTTGCTTTTTCCTTTATCGGCGTATGTGATATGCTTCAGATGAGATGGAGTAAGGGGAGCATCAGTGAGGACATTCCTATCTCCAGTCATATGATTCCTGCAGCCACTATCCAAGACCCTTTCTGTGGCTGAAGGTGTATCATCCTGTATTTCGTCAGACAATTTCATCAAGGAATAGTATTTAGCAGCATAAAAAAAGATGTGTGAAATGAGTTATTCATTTCATATACTTCAAAGTGAAGAATATGATGATGATCAATTTCGTCAGACAATTTCATCAAGGAATAGTATTTAGCAGCATAAAAAAAGATGTGTGAAATAAGTTATTCATTTCATCGTGAGTAGCCTATATCCCAACAGGCACTTTGTTAGGTCTTCAGCAAATTCATTAGACATTTCAGTTGTCTGAAGACCTGACCATGCAGAAGTGATTAGTTCTTCTTCTTAACCACCCACATCTGTATGGGTGGCTGAGAAGCAATGTAGCGAAGTGCATTAATAGAGAACTTAGGCATTGACGAATATGCATTTCTCTTCTCAGGAGGGCTATAGTAATTGAATGAATAAGCAGAGAAATTCTTTGATGATTTATGAACATAGTGGTTCGATGAATAATGCTCATATTCATCAAATCGCTATTTGTTTCCCTGCGAAACAGAGGCATTAGCACGACCATAAGTGGATCTGCGTCCATTTGACAACTTTGATCCCTGTGAAGAATTTGCCCTGGAAGTTTCTTCTTCATTGGTGGCGTCATGATGACATTCACCTGAAGATTTTCCAGAAGGCTTTTAGGAACCCAGATTTTCTTCACAGGTGGACCGTTCCTGCAGTTAGTACCGTTGAATCAGGCAAAGACTACACCATTCTGATTCTTGAACAGTTTATAGTTGGAGTCAAATGACTCATCTGAAGAATATGAAGAATCACAAGTATAGCCAGATAAAGTGGATGGATCTATTGGGGGTCCCTTTGCAGCAACCCATGTGGTTTTGGGATACTGCTCAGGCTTCCAATACGAACCATCAGCGTTGAGCTTTCTCTCAAAAGCAATGCCCTCTTTCCTAGGGTTTCAGTGAAGAATTTGCTTTTTGAGCACGTCAACAGGGTTTGACGCCCTTTGAGGATTTTGTACATGCCAGTGACATACAATTCCTTCAGCCCTGCATTTTCATCAGTATCACAGGTGGTTTCCTCAGATGAGAGGTTAGTAGCCACCGTAGCAGTTGAAGCAATTGAAAGTATAGAAGCATTTGAACATTTAGCTGAAGAATTTGCATTATCATGTTCAAGGCATTTAAGGCCTGGTGCAACAAATTCTTCCTGAGCGGTACTGATCCGTTGAGCGAGGAGTGAATCATTTTCTTTTTGAAGATCATCATGCGACGCTCTCAGCTTCTCGAGATCTTGCTTCCTTTGAAGAAATTCATAGGACAACTTCTCATGTTCGGCTGAGAGGGACACATGACGACTTTCAAGTTCGTCATATTGAGACTTAAGCCTTCTGAGATCCTCAGACAAAGCTTGACTACGATCCATTTCCTCGTCCAACAGGTCATCGCTTTTGTCTAGCAGTTTTTGAATCTTTTCCATGGCATGCTGTTGCTTAGTTGCAATTTTAGCAATTGTCTTATAGCTTGGTTCAGATTCACACTCAGAGTCGTCATCACTGGAAGTTTCAAAGTAAGCTTCTCGTTAGGTTACCTTTGCACCTCTTGCCATGAAGCAATAGGTGGGAGTGTAGTCATCAGCACAGTCATCATTGTTGGTGGAGATACCATTATCCTCAGGGTTGAAGATGGACTTGCTGACGTACTCAGTGGCAAGTGCAAGGCTCGCCACACCAGTGTCTGACTCCTCCTCAGATTCCTCAGCTTGCTGATCATCAGATTCTTCTTCAGAATCCATTTCCTTCCCGATGAATGCACGAGCTCTGCTAGAACTGGTTTTCTTGTGAGATGAGGACTTTGATGAAGACTTTGAGGACTTCTTCTTTTTGCCATCAGATTCATCACCATCCCTGCTCTTCTTCTTCTTCTTTCGCCATAGCGGGCAGTCGGCGATGTAGTGGCCTGGCTTCTTGCATTTGTGACATGTTCTCTTGTTGTAGTCTCGAGTAGACGCTTCTAAAGTGTTCATCGAGTCATACTTTGAAGATTTTCCAAAGCGGTTCTTCTTGGAAAACTTCTGGAACTTCTTCACTAGCATATCCAGTTCTCTGCCAATTTCCTCAGCACCATCAGAACTGCTCTCATATTCCTCTTCTTCTTCAGATGAAGAAATAGCCTTGGCTTTTTCTTTTGCCTTCAGAGCACGAGGATGACCATAGTTGGGTCCATACATACCTCTCTTCTCTGCTTGCTGAAATTCATGTGTGTTGAGCCTCTCAAGAATGTCAGCAGGATCTAGTGACTTGTAGTCAGGACGCTCTTGTATCATCAGTGCCAAAGTGTCGAAGGAACTATCCAGACACCTCAGCAATTTCTTCACCACCTCATGATCGGTGATGTCAGCAGCACCAAGTGCATGTAGCTCATTGGAGATATCAGTGAGGCGGTCGAAGGTTTGCTGCACATTTTCATTGTCAAGCCTCTTGAATCGATTGAAGAGATTGCGCAGGACATCAACTCGGGAGTCACGTTGAGTGGATACTCCCTCATTGACTTTGGAGAGCCAGTCCCAGATCAGCTTTGAAGTTTCCAAAGCACTCACTCTACCATGATGGCCTTTGTTCAAATGACCACATATGATGTTCTTCGCTTGAGAGTCCAGTTGCTTGAATCGCTTCACGTCAGTGGCGTAGATGCTTGGAGCCACAGTAGGCACTCCATTCTCAATGTTGAACCAGAGATCGTTGTCAATAGCCTCAAGATGCATTCGCATCTTGTTCTTCCAGTAGGGATAGTCTGTGCCATCGAAGATGGGGCACACAGCGGATACCTTGATCATACCTGCGGTCGACATAACTAAAACTCCAGGTGGTTAAACCAAAATCACACAGAACAAGGGAGTACCTTGCTCTGATACCAATTGAAAGCGCAGGTTAACTCCCAGAGGGGGGTGAATGGGAGATTTTTAGAAATTTGTCAAACTCTGAAGATTTTGACGAAAATCAGAGTGACGAAATAGAAACAGAAGTGAAACTAGATCGACACAGATGAAACAAGCATGCATAGGAAATACATACAAGTGAAGAACAAGTAGTCATACAAGCAGACATGCATGAAGGAGATGGACTGAAGAAATGATAAACAACATGATGAAAGTCTTCAGTTCAAATTCATCAGAAAGGTAGAGCACAAGTTCTTCAGCAGCGGAAATTGCATAAAGCTAAAGGGGTGAGGAATTTGAAACCAGTTGGGCTTAACGAAGACACAGCGATTTGGTAGACCAATTCCAGTTGCTGTATCAACTGTACGTCTGGTTGAGGCGGCTGAGTCTTACCTCGGAGGACACTTAGTCCTCACCATATTCTTCTTGAGCTAAGGTCACTTAGACCTCGCCCAATCACTCGTGGTAAGTCTTCAAGGTAGACTTCCAAAACCTTCACAGACTTGTTCACCGGCACACCACAATTACTCTTGGGTGCTCAGAACATGACGCCTAACCGTCTGGAAGAATGACAGTCTTCAAAGGTAATAAGCGTCGGATCACATAGATCAACTTCTTCAGTGATGTTCAGTCACTTAGGCTCTGGTTGGGTTTTTCCTCACTTGGGTTCTCACAAAGTCGTCAGAGGAAGGGTTGCTCTCAAATGACAAGTGTCAAGTTCTCTCTAGAGCAGCCAACCAACTAGTGGTTATAGGGGGCGGCTATTTATAGCCAGGGGGCAACCCGACATGAATTATCATAAATGCCCTTCTCAGACATGACCATTGTCAGGATAAGAATCCACTCGACAACTGGCACGCGGCGCAGCAACGGTCGGAAATTAAGCTCTCAATTTCGTCGGGGCACTCTATTTTCTCACGATAGGCAGATCGCACTGGTGAAATCCTAACTCCTCAGCTTGACCAAATTCATCAGAGACCAGATGAACTTCATCACTATCACTGTCAAATTCATCAACTGTTCCGGAGGTTTCCAAAGGCTTCACTTGAAGCGGCTTAGGTTTGTATAGTTTTGAGCATCGCTTTGAAGTATGAAATATGTATCACCTTGACCCCCTTTGACAGTACGATTTTTCCTATGACTCAAATAAGAAGAAAAGAAACTATGAAAACAAAGTCTTCAAGCTTCCAAGTCTTCACATCAATTTCCTCAAAGGCCGCACCAAATTCTTCACTTGAAGAAATACATTTTTAGGGGTCGTCTTCCATGGTTAACCAAGTCTTCAGGGACTATTTTCTCCTGTGTACACTCACAAACTTATTAGTCCCTTAACTTATTTGTCTTCAATACTCCAAAACTACTATGGGGGCACTTGATGCACTTACATCCCCCTTTGTCATCAGATGACCAAAAGGAGACGAAAAATGGGGACTAATGTCCCTGAAGAATATCATCATGGAGCAGATGAGGGAGCGCCAGCATTGTTGTCAGGGTCGCGAGTTGAAGAAGGGCCTGCTACAGTGTCTTCAACATCTTCATTTTCGTCAGTAGCCCTGGAAGGAGGCACTGAGCTACGGACCATTGGAGGAACTTGAACCTTCTTGAACTTCTTCTTGGGCGGATTGGCCCAATCAAAGTTCATTTGGAACTCCATTTCATCAAGTTCATCAGGGGTCTTTAAGTGAGAGAGAATGGACCAACTTCTGTCAAAGATCTCATGCAGATAATAATGATTTTTCTAAATTGAATTCTGGTTCACTGTCATATTGGCAAGTGTCGCATGAAGTTGACGCTTAACCCAGTTGTGATTTCTGTCCACCTTTTGATGAAGACTGATGAGCAGCTCACGATCAGTCATCACACAAGGAGCTTCACCTTGAGGCTGTTGCTGTGTGACATTTATGTCAGTGTCTTGAGTTGATGTATCATATCCTGTGGATTGTGAGACAGGCTGACGGAATTGGCCATCAAGGGGACAAACTCCTTTATCAATAACAGCCTTGCAATTGCTAGGAACTGAAGCAATTGTGCTTTGAAGAATTCCCATGTCTGGTAGGAAGCTGAGATGATTTTGACGGTCTGCTCTATAGTTGATTGAAGACCTTGTTCTGATGAATTTAATGATCCAATGTGCATAAGGCTTCAAGTCAAATGGTGATTGTGCAATAGTCGCCAAGGTCCTCTTGAAGAAATCATGGATATCAATGGGAATCCCATGAATGACGTTGAATAGCAAGTTCTTCATGATGCAAACAACTTCTTCAGTTTCAGAATTGTGGCCATTGATGGGACTGAGGGTTTTGGCCAAGATCCGATACATGGTGCGAGGCACAAAAAGCAGATCCTTCACAAGGAAGGTAGTCCTTGGTGCTTCTCCTTCAACCAAAGGTGTCATCAGCACATTCATCAGATGGTGAGGCTGTCGGGCCCATGGAACCTAGGGTATCCAGGCCCGTCTGCCTTTGGCCCAGGGTGCAACGCCTGGCATGGGCCCAGCAGGCCGTCATCAGCAAGCACCTCACCGAGACCCCTCATGAGGCCCTGGCCTCCTGAGGACCCCTCCTTAGGGAGCGGCGAGCCGGGCTCAGCATCACCACCAACGGCCTCGCAAGGTCCTCTCGCGAGGCGGCCTCCCGAGGCCCCCTCCTGCAGGCGCTCAAGACAAAGGCCGTTCGGTGTTGCCGCGCAGTCTGGGGCCCATCACGTGGGTGACGCGCGCGGTGATGAGTAGCGGCAGAGGCCGCGCTAGCAGGCGCGGATGGAGATGGTTTCCTCTTTTACGTTAAGGGAGCACGGCCAGCTATCTACTCCCCAAAGCAACCTGAGCATTAATGGAGATGGTTTCCTCTTTTGCGTTAAGGAAGACCAAGACGGCGGGCGCGCAGGACGGAGGTCATCACCGAGCCCACCGACGCGTCATGGATCACGCTTTGGGAGGCGAAGACCACCTTTAGTCAGGATAACCTGAGTGCCTGTCCCCTTTCAAAACCCGCCAAGTGTGGCAACCCTTCCCGCCTAAGTTTCGGGGGGGAAGAGGACCAAGGCAGGTATAAGGGGGGCAGAGCTTCCATTGTAGAGGGGATCGGTTCTGGTTCCCATCATCCCCGACCTTGTACTCTTTCTCTAGCACCAAAGCAATACCAACCAAGCAGGACTAGGGTCTTACACCGCAAGGTGGCCCGAACCTGGGTAAACCGCTGAGTCCACGGTCTGTTCCTCGCTGGCGCGCTCTCGCCGCAGCCTCGCCGTCGCTTATCCGTGGTAGGAGACAAAGTGGTAGAACGAGCTCACCCCAGTGTTCGAACCTTTGGGTCCCTAGAGCCCGACTTCCGACATTTGGCGCGCCAGGTAGGGGTGCGCTGCTGTTCTTCTGCTCCGCCCTCTGCTCCACCAACCCCATGGCCGATGCACGTCGCGAGCGCGCCGAGCGCAAGGCCGGCCGTGTGGGTTAGACGGAGCCGGTGGCCTGCGGCAGCCGCCGCCGCCCCGACGCCGAGGCTGCCACCGCCACAGACCCCGCTGCCGCCGCCACAGACCCCGCAGCCGCCGCCCCTGACGCCGAGGACTCCTCTCTGCACCCCTCCGTGCAGGCCAACGGCCACACCGCCACGGCCTCCTCCCTCGCCCACCGCGGGCCGCCGAACCCGCAGGCGGCGCTGCTCATGGCATGCGAGCTGCTCCGCTACCGTCCGGCTGACACCGGCTACGACGCCTGGCTTGGTCGCATCACCGAGCTCGTCAACGCCGCCGGGGACGCTCCGGCGCCTTCCCACTCGCTCCGCCCTCCACCATCCCACGCTGGGGACCTGGCGCATGGCGCTCCCCAGCCGCCTCCTCTACACGACGAGCAAGGCGGGCCCTAGCGCCACGCGCGGGCTCATGAGCCGTCCCGCGGCGCCTCCTCGCCGATCCGAGACGAGGCCAGCTGCCAGATCATCTGCCACGCTCCCCCTGATGCGCGAGTGCTCCTCGAGCGGCAGCGCCAGCGCCAGGAGCAGGCCATTCAAGACATTGCGGCGGCTGGCCGTCAGAACCGTGCCGCTCTCGCTGGCGGCGTCCCCTCAAGCGGTGTGGGCTGCCGTGCCTTCACCCGCGAACTGCGTCGCGTGGTCTGGCCTCCGAAGTTCAAGCCCGAGTTGCCTCCACGCTACGATGGCACCCCTAACCCCGCGGAGTTCCTTCAGCTCTATGCGCTGAGCGTCGAGGCGGCAAACGGCGACGACAAGGTCATGGCGAACTGGTTCCCTATGGCCCTCAAGGACGGCCCACGCTCCTGGCTCATCAACCTCCCCGAAGTGTCCATCTCATCATGGGCCGAGCTCTGCAGCCAATTCGTTGCCAACTTCAAGGCCACTCAGGACCGCTCCCTCACCGTCAACGACCTGCGACGCGTGCGGCAGCACCCTGACGAGACCCTCCGCAAGTACATCCAGCGCTTTAGCCAGGTGCGTAACAAGATCCCGCGTGCCTCCGATGCCGCCTTCATCTCCGCCTTCTCCACCGGTGTCATGGACGTCAAGATGCGCGAGAAGCTCGCCATCAACGGTGAGCTCGACTCCGTGGTTGAGCTGCTCGACCTCGCCTACAAGTGCGCCCAGGCCGAGGAAGACCGCCTCTTCATCCACAATGACCCCAACGCGGCGCTCGACTCCGCCAAGGCCAAGAGCAAGGACGTCAAGCGTAAGGGCCCTGCCGTGCTCGTGGCGGAGCCCGAGCAGAAGCGCGGCCATGACCACGATGATCCCAGGAAAGACAGCCGGCCGCTCTGTGCCTTCCATAACGTGCGCTCCCATAGCACTGAAGACTGTCAGGAGCTCAAGCTGCTCCGCGACGAGCGTCAAAGCTGCCGAGACAACCGCAATGGCCGCGGTGCCGGCCGTGGAGGTGGCCACGGCGGCAACCGTTGGGACGGCCGCAACGGCAACGGCAGCTTCCACCAGGGTTGGCGTGACGAGCCTAGTGCGGCCGCCTGGCGTGACCAGCCTCGTGAGGTGAATCCTCAGGCCGATGCTGCTCTTCCGCCGCTACCGCCGCCACCCCGGAGGAACAACGTCAATCAGCCTGACGAGGGCGCTGGGGGCTACCAGGAGCCTCGCGTGGTCGCCTGCATCCTTCGCGGGTCCCAAGCCCCCGCGTCCATCCGCCACTTCAAGCAACTCTCTCGCGAGGTGTATGCTGCCCTCCCAAGGCCCGAGGCCGCGCGGCCCCTCAAGTGGTCGCAGTACGCCATCACCTTTGACTCCAAGGACCACCCCAAGTCCACGGCCTCCGCGGGTGCGCTCCCCATGTTGTGCACTCCCACCATCAGCAACGTCGTGGTCACCAAGACCCTCATCAACGGGGGTGCCGGCCTCAACGTGATCTCCATCGAGGCCTTCGAGATGCTCCAGGTGCCCTACGACCAGCTAATGCCGACCAGGCCCTTCTCCGGAGTAACCGATGGCTCCACCATCCCATTGGGGCAAGTGCGCCTCCCCGTCACCTTCGGCACCCGCAAGAACTACCACACCGAGCTCATCGACTTGGACGTGGCGCACATCGGCCTGCCTTACAATGCCATCTTGGGCTACCCAGCTCTCACCAAGTTCATGGCGGCCACCCATCACGCCTACAACGTCCTCAAGATGCCCGGCTGCAGCGGCATCATCATCGTCACCTGTGACGAGAAGGACGCAGCCAGCACCCTCGAGCGTGCCCACAAGGCCGCCGCCGTCGCGCACCCGACTGACGAGGACGCGGCCGGGCCTCCTGAGGCCGCGCCCGCGAAGAATCAGCAGTTGTTCTCTCAGGACCGCTCCGAGACGAAGAAGGTGTCGGTGGATGGCAGCGGCTCCGGCCCTGCCTTCACCATCGGCATAGGCCTCCCTCCTGCATAGGAAAGCGCACTCGTCACCTTCCTTGGGCAAACTCGGATGTTTTCGCCTGGAAAGCATTCGACTTGTCCGGTGTGCCGAGGGAGGTGATCGAGCACCACTTAGCTGTGTGCCCTAATGCACGCCCCGTCAAGCAGAAAGCACGACGCGAGGTGCCAGAGAAGCAAGATTTCATCGTCAAGGAAGTTCAGAAGCTCCAGGAAGCTGGGGTCATTCGTGAGGTGCGCCATCCGGAATGGCTCGCCAACCCGGTTGTCGTCCCCAAGAAGGGCGGCAAGGAGCGCATGTGTGTCGACTTCACCAGCCTCAACAAGTTCTGCCCTCAAGATCCATTTCCACTGCCCCACATCGATCAGATTGTGGATTCCACCGCCGGGTGCGATTAGCTATGCTTCCTGGATGCCTTCTCAGGCTATCATCAGATCAACATGGCGGCCGAAGACATGGAAAGGACGGCCTTCATCACCCCTTGCAGCATATATTGCTATGTCTGCATGCCCTTCGGTTTAAGGAGCACGGGTGCCACCTTCCAGCGGCTAATGCGCACCACGCTGGGGCCTCAGATGGGGAGGAACACGGAGGCCTACGTCGATGACATCGTGGTCAAGTCTCGCGAGGCTGGATCCCTCATCGCGGACCTCCAGGAAACATTTGCCAACCTGTGCAAAGTCAACCTCAACCTCAACCTGGAGAAGTGTGTCTTCGGAGTCCCTTGCGGCAAGCTCCTCGGCTTCCTAGTCTCACACCGTGGTATCGAGGCCAACCCAGAAAAGATCAAGGCCATCAAGAAAATGCGTCCTCCCCGGACCCTCAAGGAAATGCAGCGTTTGGCAGGATGTATGGCCTCCCTCGGGCGTTTCATCTTCAAGTTTGGCGAGCAAGCCCTGCCCTTCTTCAAGCTCCTAAAGAGGTCCGGCTCCTTCAAATGGACTCCTCAGGCAGACGCCGCCTTTGAAGCCCTCAACAGGTACCTCACGAGCCCGCCCATCATGGTCGTGCCGCGCTCTCGCGAGCCCTTGCTCCTGTACTTGGCAGCCACCCCCCAGACGGCCAGCGCGGCGCTGGTGGCGGTACGGGAGGAGCGCGCCTGTGCTAAGGAAAAGCCCCCCGAGCCTCATGACCATTCCGAGCCTCATGAGGTTGCCAATCCTCGTGAGCCCTCCGAGCCTCGCGAGCCTCCTGAGCCTCATGAGATTCCCAATCCTTCCAAGCCTCGTGAGCTTTCCAAGCCTGGAGAGCAAGCTGCCGCCACAACTACGCGCCTCGTCGAGCACCCCATGTACTTCGTCAGCACCGTGCTGAGGGACGCGCGCGAGCGCTACCCCATGCAGCAGAAGCTCCTCCTCGCGCTCCTCGTCGCCTCCAGGAAGCTGCGCCAATACTTTCAGGGTCATCCCATCAAGGTCATTTCCTCCTACCCCTTCGAGCAAGTTCTGCGCAACCCCAACGCCACCAGCCGCTTTGCCGAATGGAACATCGAGCTGCAAGTCTTCCAGCTGGAGTTCTCCACCACCAGAGTCATCAAAGGCGCGGCTCTGGCCGACTTCGTATAAGAATGGACGGACACGTACGAGGAGGAATCTCGCGAGGCCCAGTCCCTCCTGCCAGGGGATGAGGCGCCCGGTGGATGGACCTTGCACTTTAACAACGCCTTCTCCAGACAGGGCGCGGGGGCTGGGGTCATGCTCACCTCGCCAATAGGAGACAGGCTCTACTACGCCGTATAGCTTTGCTACCGGCACACCGACAAGGTCTCCAACAACATCGCAGAGTATGAGGGCCTCATCGCCGGCCTCAAGGCCGCGTTCGCCCTGGGCATCAAGCATCTGATTATCAAGGGCGATTCGCAACTCCTCGTCAACTTCTCCAACAAAATCTACAAGCCCAAGGACGAGCACATGGCCGCCTACCTGGAAGAGGTACGTAAACTTGAGAAGCATTTTCTTGGCCTGGAGCTGCAGCACGTCCCCCGCAGTGGCAAGAAAGAAACCGTTGACATCGCCAAACGAGCATCTCGCCGCGAGACTCAGAGCCCGGCGTCTTCGAGGAAAGGCTCCTCAAGCCATCTGCCGCACCTTCTACCGCGAGCACGGCGCTCCTTCGCGAGGAACTCCCGCCTGCACCACCCATGGGCGCACGAGACTGTGGCCCGGCCTCAGGAGCCCGCCTGCTGCTGGCGCTGGAGCCTCAGGCAGATAGCTGGGCTGCGGAGTTCAAGGCTTACTTGCTTCGCAGCACCCTCCCGGAGGAAGACTCGGAAGCAGAGCGCGTGGCCCGGCAGGCCACCGCTTACTGCCTACAAGATGGCGAGTTGTACCGCAGGCGCCCCAATGGTGTCTCGCTACGGTGCATCTCTGAAGAGCAAGGGCGCGAGTTGCTCGCCGATATCCATGGAGGAGACTGCGGTCACCACTCCTCGTCACGCACCCTCGTCGGCAAGGTGTTCCGTAGCGGCTTCTACTGGCCCACTGCGCTGCGTGACGCTACCGCACTGGTCCAAGCCTACGAGGCCTGTCAATTCCACGCCAAGCAGATCCACCAGCCGGCGCAGGGCCTCCAGATGATTCCCCTCTCATGGCCCTTCGCGGTCTGGGGGCTGGATATCCTGGGGCCCTTCCCTCGCGCGGCTGGCGGATACCCCTACCTCTACGTCGCCATTGACTCACCAAGTGGGCAGAAGTCGAGCCTGTGCGCACCATCCCGGCAGGCTCCGCCGTCAAGTTCATCAAGGGCCTCGTGAGCCGCTTTGGAGTTCCCAACCGCATCATCACCGACAACGGCTCCCAATTCACAAGTGGCCTCTTCAAGTCCTACTGTGCCAGCCTCGGCACGCAGATCTGCTACGCCTCGGTGGCGCACCCGCGAAGCAATGGCCAAGCCGAGCGTGCCAACGCCGAGGTCCTCAAGGGCCTCAAAACAAGGAGCTTCAAGAAGAAACTTGAGGCTTGCAGCAAGGGTTGGCTCGACGAGCTGCAGTCCGTGCTGTGGTCCATCCGCACGACGGAAGCAAGCCTACCGGCGAGACACCCTTCTTCCTCGTCTATGGCGCTGAAGCGGTCCTCCCATTGGAGCTTAAGCACGGTTCCCCGCGAGTCCTTGCCTTCGACGAGGCGCGTCAGGATGGCTCGCGGGAGACCGATCTCCTGCTCCTCGAGGAGGGCCGCCGTCAGGCTGCTCTTCGTGCCGCGAGGTACCAGCAGGCCTTGCGTCGCTACCACAGCCGCAGCATCTGCCCTCGTACTCTCGAGGTCGGCGACCTCGTCCTACACAGGATCCTCTCCAGGGAGGGACTTCACAAACTCTCACCCATGTGGGAAGGCCCTTTCCGGGTCACTCATGTCTCCAGGCCCGGCTCAGCCCGGCTGGAGACGGAGGACGGAGTTCCTGAGCCTAACGCCTGGAACATCCAACACCTCCGCAAGTTCTACCCGTGACCCTCATGCGTACGAACGAAATGGGGCTGTACACGCCCCAGAGCCTCTCATTGCGTTCGCCTGATGGGCCCGCGAGAGCTCCCGCCCACGCCCAAGTGGAAGCCCCATGCTCCGCGCTGTCGGAACAATCGACCCGTGATCATACCCACACCCATGTGGAAGCCCCATGCTCCGCGCTGGCGGAACAATCAACTGAGGGCGCCCCACGGGCTGCACCAACCTCAAGCTGACCCTTTCCATACATGGCAGCACTCTTTTTCTCATTCCGATGTGTAATTGAGGGCGCCCCATGGGTTGCACCAACCTCAAGCTGACCCATGCCGGACACGGTAGCCGCATCGTGTTTTGGTTATGTAATGGGTTGCTATCTTGCTTCAGTAAATCTTCCGTTTCCTTACATGGTGTTTTGTTTTGCCATTGCCTCACGAGCCTCGCGCGCTCACGACGTCCCTCATTAGCCTCACGTGAGTGGGGGCTGGACACGGTGCCTGTGCTCAGGTCAGTCCCAGCAGCGCTGAAAAACCCAAGCAACCGGGCTCTGGCTCGCGGGCCTGCTCCCGTGCACGCCACCCCACCAAGGTCCTTGGTGTCTTGTCTCCTCGTGTAATACCCATCAGCGAATCGACGAGCGCGCGCTGCCCTGTCGTGAAGTGCTCTGCGTGCAGTTATCCCAGGAGCAGGTTCCCTGAAAGGTCTCGTGAGAATGCCTTGCGAGGTGGCCCCCTTAGGGCCTCAGGAGGCCAGCAGGCCCCGCCTCGGGAGCTAACCCTCGGCGGCCGTCCCGGCAGGAGATCTTGCGAGCGGAACCCTCATGAGGCGCACCATACAAGAGATGGCCCACCAGACACTACCCTGTACAGAGCTAAGTCTCCCATCTCGCGAGCCGCCCTCGCCGTCTCTCAAGCCTCCCCCTCCGACAGCTACATGAGCACCAGCGTTTCTCTTGATGCGAGCCACTCGCACGTTAAAGGGGGCCTCCCTGAGCATCGCGCCTCAGGAACCCTCACTAGCTCCCGGTGCCCCTCGCCTCCTAGCCTTGTCTAGGCATCGCGACCTGACATACCAGCGACAGCTATGGCTGCTCGGGGGCTGGGTCCTGTCAACGAAGAGCATCATGGCGTGCAAAAAGAGAAAAACATGCCTTAAGAGAGAGCCGCACGAGGGCACGAGTGTTCATTACAGCAAATCATAAAGTACTTAAGCACCAAGGCATCGTCTTCACGCCCCCACGGGCCACATCGATCTAGCGCACTGAGACGAAATGAAAAGCACCCTAGGAGCTCGCGCCGTCGTCGTCTTCGCCGGTGCCGTCGTCGCCGCCGGAGCTGTCGCCACTGCCACAGGAGTACTTCCCGAGTAGCGCGCCCACATGGCCTTCCACCGCCTTTGCGAGCCCATCGCGAAGCTCCTCGGGAACCGGGGCTATCACCTTGTCAAAATCGAAGTCGGGATCGGTGTGAAGGAGGTGGCTGAAGACGCGAGTCGCCGCCAGGGAGAAGAGGCTGCGACACTCCTCCTCCAAGATGCTGTCCACCTCCTTGGCCCCGTCCTCAAGCCGTTCCATGAGCTTGGTGGAGAAGTCGACGTAGTCGGCGTCACGGGACTCGCGGACGTCTCCAAGCCTTCCCTGGCAGATAGAGTTCAGGGCACCATGGGCGCGGACCTCGAGGGAGTGAAGCGCCTTGACGCGTTCGTATTGCTCCTGTTCCTGATCGGTGGCGCCAGAGCTGGGCTGCGGCGCGCCCCCCCGGCGGGTCTCCGCCTCGGCGAGTGCCGCCTTGAGATCAGTGACCTCCTGCCGGAAATGCTCGCGTTCTGCCTTGAAGGCGCCCTTTTGCTGCGACAGCGCCTTATCGTGCTCCTCGGCGAGCGCCAGGCGCGCCTCCGCTACCTTCGCGTCTGCATCCTCTTGAACCTTCTTCTCCTTGGCCTCCAGCTAAGCGTTGGCCTCGGTGACATGCTTCGTGTGAGCCTCCTGGGCATCGGCCAGCTGGCGCCCCAGTGTCTCCAGGCGCTCCTTCTCCGTGGCCTGCGCGGTCGCCGTCTTCTCGAGGCCCTCCGTGTGAGTCTTGAGGCCCGCTTCGCAGGTCACGACCTCCTTCTCGCGAGTGGCGAGGGTGCTTTCCCGCGCAAGGAGCGACTGCGCTTGCTCGGCGCGTTGGTCCTAGAGCTCTTTCAGGCGGGCCTCCGCCTCCTCGCGGTGCGCAGCGGCCGCTTCGGCCTCCTGGAGGGCTCTCGCGCGGGTCCCCTCTGCTTCGGCGGCGTCCTTCTCGCCTTGCGCGCGAGCGCGTTCGTTCTGGCGCCGGGCCGTCTCGACGGCGACGCTGAGCCGGCGCCACCCGTCAGCGAGCTTCAGGCATTCCTCGGCGAGGCGCGCTTCCGCGTCCTGGAAGTCCGTCTCGAGCCGAGCAAGCGCGGCCTTGGCGTCGCGCAAGGCTTCAGGCCTGAGCAGGGTGTGGCTGCTCACAAGGACAAGAGGCCAGTCCGGGTCGGACCCTCTGGCACCCTCTGCCGCCACGGAGAGGGAGGACTCGGCACCGCTTGCCGTGGTGGGCGGTGAGTTCGCCAGGCCACCCCCCGCGTTCGGCTGCTTATGCACGCCGCGGGGGCTCTCCATGCCTGCGGTGGCGCGTCCCACAACTCCTCCTCCCGCGCTCAGGGAGGCCCCCGGCGGGGGGGGGGGGGGTAGGCGCTTCGACCTCCCCTGTCGCCACTCTTTTACCCGCGGTAGGGTCAAGGGGGAGGGCATCCCCGCCTCCTGAGGCTGGCTCCCGAGGCTCCTCCGTCTCGGGCCCACGAGGCGCGCCCGCATGCGACTCCGGAGGGACGACCGTGTCCTCGATATCCATGCGCCCCGCCTCAGCGTCGGGATGGCGGGAGGCCTCTCCACGGCCCCCAGCACCGGTGGTGGGCACCGACGCCCCCTGCGGGCTGGGGGTCGCCTTCGCCTTCGTCGTTGTCTTCTTCTTCTTCTTCTTATTCGTCGCCCGCCTCGGGACCCTGGGGGGTTTCGACCTCATGATGGGCCTCTGGTGCTGGGGGCTCTACCGCCCCCGCGCCGAGAGCCCCCTCCGGTGCGGGCGGATCGCTCTCGGCGTCATCGTCCTCGAGCTCGCAGATGAGCTGACGGCGGGTGCGTGGCGGCGCCTGACTGGCGTCCCCCGTGGCCTCTTCCGAATCCTCGCCGCCGCTGCTGCCGCCCGAGTCCACCTCCACCATGAGGGGGTTATCACGGGGCCCGACGTGGCCTTTCGGCATGAGGCCCCATTGGTCAAAGAGAGGCATCTCCTTAACCTGCTCCGCCACCTCCTCATAGCGGAACAGAGGGAGTGCATCCTCAGGCGGGCCCTCGGCGTGCTAAGCAGGTTTGCCCGGGCCCCGTCCAGCACATCTGGCCCCAAGCTGCCCGGCTTCAGCCACATGGCGTCGCCCGCGCCGGTGTACTCCCACATGGGGCGCGAGTGCTGCTGAAGCGGCGCGATGCGACGCCGCAGGTATTCCCTAACGACCGCCGCCCCAGACAGTTTTCCGGCCCGGTGCGCCGCCATCCACTCCAAGACGTGCTCCATCCTTGGGTCGGCGAGTTTCTCGTGCCCCCACACGGAGATCTTCTCGGCCGGGTCCGTCAGGAACATCAGGAGCCGGCTGGTCTGGCGCGCATCCATATAGACCCAGCGCTGCCGGTAGCCCTCCAATTTCTTCGCGACCCTCAGGTTGATAATGCTGTCCTCCATCCCTTTGACGGCCAGGAACCACGCGCATCCGGAGCGCTGGTCTGCCGCGGTTAACCGCAGGCAAAAGAAATGGCGGAAGAGCGCCACGGAAGGCATCACGCCTACGAAGGCCTCGGAGTAAAAGGAAAACGTGGCCAGGAGGAGAATGGAGTTGGGCTGAAGATGGAGGGCGTGGATCTGATAGTGGGAGAGGATGGCGTAGAAGAAGTCCGAGAATGGCGGCACCAACCCGGCATATACACTATGAAGAAAGAAGGGGTAGGCAGTCGCCCCAGGTCGCGCCACGAGCGTGACCCCGGCCAGATCTGGGTCGCCTGGTTCTCGTTCTGATCACCAGCCACAAACGGGAGCACCTTGTCTAAGCCTTCCCCGTCGACGATGGTGGAGCGCTGCAGCGCCGCCCCGACGACGGGCGCGCTGGGGGACGGGGCCGCCGCCTTTCCCTTCTTGCCGGCGGGCGCCATCTGCGCGGCGGGGGCGCGGATCAAGGAGCGAGAAGAAGCGAAGCTCGGAGAGGGGTCGCGAGGAGCTGCGCGCGAGAAGGCAAGCCCAAGGAGTGGCGAGTATGGAGGAAGGCAATGATGGCCTCGCGTCGCCCGCGGCAGGTTTTATGTCAGCACGGGCAGTTACCGAGGCGTCGTGGGTAAGTGGGGGGCCCCCCATCATATCGTGCGCCACGCGTCGCGCCTGGCCGCAGGCGTCTAGGGCCCGCACCATTTTGCCCCCCTAGTAGGCGGGAATGTGTGCGCCGCGGGCCCGGGGGCTACTGTCGGGCCCATGGAACCCAGGGTATCTAGGCCTATCTGCCTTTGGCCCAGGGCGCAACGCCTGGCATGGGCCCAGCAGGCCGTCATCAGCAAGCACCTCCCCGAGACCCCTCATGAGGCCTTGGCGTCCTGAGGACCCCTCCTCAGGGAGCGGCGAGCCGGGCTCAGCATCACCACCAACGGCCTCGCGAGGTCCTCTCGCGAGGCGGCCTCCCGAGGCCCCCTCCCGCGGGTGCTCAAGCCGAAGGCCGTTCGGTGTTGCCACGCAGTCCGGGGCCCATCACGTGGGTGACGCGCGCGGCGACGAGCAGCGGTAGAGGCCGCGCCAGCAGGCGTGGATGGAGATGGTTTCCTCTTTTGCGTTAAGGGAGCAGGACCAGCTATCTACTCCCCAAAGCAACCCCAACGGTTGCCCGATCGGCGAAGGAAGACCAAGACGGCGGGTGCGCAGGACGGACGTCATCACCGAGCCCACCGGCGCGTCATGGATCACGCTTTGGCAGGTGAAGACCACCTTTAGTCAGGATAACCTGAGCGCCTGTCCCCTTTCAAAACCCGCCAAGTGTGGCAACCCTTCCCGCCTAAGTTTCGGGGGGGGGGGGGGGGGGAAGAGGACCAAGGCGGGTATAAGGGGGGCAGAGCTGCCATTATAGAGGGGATCGGTTCTGGTTCCCATCATCCCGGACCTTGTACTCTTTCTCTAGCACCAAAGCAATACCAACCAAGCAGGAGTAGGGTCTTACACCGCAAGGTGGCCCGAACCTGGGTAAACCGCTGAGTCCACGGTCTGTTCCTCGCTGGCGCGCTCTCGCCGCAGCCTCGCCGTCGCTTAGCCATGGTAGGAGATGAAGTGGTAGAACGAGCTCACCCCAGTGTTCGAACCTTTGGGTCCTCGGAGCCCGACTTCCGACAGAGGTAGCTCAGGTTATTTATATATTTTTCTTGCTTCATCAGAGGGCAACTCAATAGGGAGGGCTCGAAGCAATTCATTAGCAGGAGCCTTATAATGTGAGTTCTCGCATATCCAGTCGATTGCCCATGAGTGAATGTCATCAACTTCTCCAGACAAATGCAAAGTGGCATAAAATTGAAGAATTAGTTCTTTGTTCTAGTCACATACATCAATGATGAAATTGAGCAGGCCAGCTTCGTGAAGAACAGTCAGAATGGGCGTGAAGCATGGAAGCGATTCCATATCAACATGAGGAATCTGACGATGTGGAAAGACTTTGTCCTTGTCAAAGAGAAGTGAAGAATAGTAATTCATCTGAGTTTTTGTCCAAAATCTTTGAAGCCTGATTTTTGTAGAGTCATGGGGTGACTCACCTACAAAGAAATTCTTCTCTTCAAAGAAGGCAGCATTGTCAAATTTTGGCCTTCTGATGCTTTTGCCAACTTTTGGCATTGAAGGCACAGGTTGAAGATTTATCTTCTTTGGCCTCACATCAAGAATAGGCCTGGGAGAGCCTGTTGAATCATTTGGATCCGTGATGGCCATAGATTTAGAAACTTCGTCAGCTGTTACAAATGGTACTGTTTCTGAATCTACTGATGGTTCTAGATCATCAAGCTGAGGGGGTGGAGGTGCAACATCGTCTTCAGTTACTTGTTGCACAATTTCTTCAGCAGATGCAGTTGGTATTTCCTCATTGATGGTTTGAAGGGATGGTTGATGACCTTCAGAACCAGTGTGTATTTCCTCAGTGACTACTGGAGACTGAGGTTCTTGAGTGAGTAGCGTGGTGAGGGGTGAGTTCGGATGAGTGACATCCCAAAAGTCATCATGTATAACTGGAGTTGTCGAACCCACATCCACGTCCTCATCAGTTGCTTCATCGCTTCCAGTGGAAGCGGCAGTTTCTTTAGTCACTTGGACTGGCTGTGGTTTGCGCGATGATACCATAGGAAGTGAAGAATCTTCTTCGCCTTCAATTTCCTCATCCACCTACTCTGTGGTAGCATCAGAGTGGGTATCAGCATCTTCATCTTCAGGTGGGATGACATAATCCACACTGAAAAGAACAATCTGGAGCTCTTGCATGTTTCTGGTTGGGGGCGCTGAAGAAATTGGTATGGCATCAATAGGTGCAATTGAAGACATAGGAGTCATCTTCAATTTCTTCACAGATTCTGTGGCAGGGGGAGCTGAAGTTTTTCTCTTCTCAGCTGCCTTAGTCTTCTTCACTTCTGATGTAGAAGGAAGTGTGATTAGCTTCAAGGTTGACAACTGGTGTGGTACTGCTGCTGAAGAGCTGGGTGGTGCATTTTCTTCAGACGCAACTGTTGCAGTTGCTCTGGCAATCTCGTCAGGTACAATTGATGCAGTTGCCCTGCCTTGGTCTTGCGGGGGAGGTGAAGGCACAGTCTTACTGGCCTGAGTGGTTTGATGAGGAGCTAAAGAACATGATGGACGTGCTTGGCCAAACTTCGGAGCCTCCCTTCTATTATGGTCATCAACAACTTTGTTTGAAGCATTGACGAATCTGTCCTTCACTCCACAGCAGTGCTCAGCCTGGCAGTCATATTCCTCAGACAGGTGTTGAATTTCAGTTTGCATCATAACAAGCTGCTGAGGGGATATGGTGAGCATTTTGTCCTTGAGCTCTTTCTGCTGCTTCTTCATCTCTTTCCTCACAAGCTTTGCCTTATCAATCTTGTGTTTCTCGTTGAGGACGAAGGCAGAGAGGACATGACTTGGTCCAGGCGGCAGATCCAAATCGTCAAGTGGTTTATCAGGCTTTTGACACCAAATATCAATGAACTCTAGAATCCTTTTGGGATTCAAAAACGTTGGGATAGAAGTGTTCTTGGCACGAGCAGCATCCTCCATTCTCCTCTGAACATATTCTGCAAGCTCATCTTCATCAACCATGTCATTTTCGTTAGTCTGAGGAAATACAGCCTTGCTCTTGGGGCTGGGTCTTGTTCCGCGGCCTGTTGTGACCTTTTCTTCAGCATCGGCGTGTTTGAGGATATGTGCCCTGATGCTGAGGCACTTGATGTAGCAATTGTGGTTGTTTGAAAGCCTTCAGTGCGCTAGCATGAAGCTAGCAGAACTGGTGTTGTAGCTCTTGCAGCAGCCATTGAAGAACTTCTGGCTAACGGAGGTGCTGTAAAAATTGGAGCTGATGGTGTCTTAGGTACTGAAGCCTTTGGTGATGACGGCTTGGGCTCTGAGGGCTTTGCAGATGATTTAGGAGCTGAAGATTTTGGTCGTGTGGGAACATCTGTTAAGGGCTTTGGCTTTTGAGCCGGCTTCTTCTGCGTAGACTTCTTGGGCGCACTACCACCTGAGCCTGCACCAGCATCTTGTGAAGCCTTTGTAGCCCTGTTGAATTCTTCAATAGACTTCTGAGCCTTTTTCCTCAGTTTAGCTTGATATTTTTATCATTTGTCAGGGAAATCCTCACCTCTCCTGATGCTTGTGGGATCAGCAATCTGACCGGGAGCTAGCGGAGGCCTCTTGCATTGAGGTTTGATAGCAAAGTCCTTCATATATTTTGGAGTGACATATCTGTAGCTCCTCCATTCATTGGTCCATCGCCTCTTGATTTTCTGCATACGAGTTTTGTGTTGTTTATCTGTTTCTTTTCCATGAATTTCTTCATCAGGTGTGCAATACCCAGCATAAATATCATAAGGGATCTCGAATGCTGTGTGTTCCTCCTTTCTCTTGCCTACCTTCTGAGGTCTCTTACCATCTGCCATTTTCTTCAACTGAGGGTTTTGAACTTTTGATGTTTCTGAAGAAGTCTAAAGATTTTCCTCAAGTAACGCTGCAAATGAATTAAGTTGATGAGAACCAACAGATTTGTCTGCAGACATGGGTACCTGTGAACAGAGTATAGTTGCAAGGAATGGGAAGAGTCACATGGGTTCTCAGAGATTTTCAAAATAAACCTAGTTGAGGAAATTGACCCTTATCGTCTTGAAGAAATTCACTAAGTGTTCTTGTCTTAGATTTCAGAGTTGTACAGATTGAGTCAATTGCACAACTAAGGAATATAATCGTGAAGTGCAACTTAGATGAAATAACCAAGACTGGCCAGAAGGAAGTGCTGAAGATTTGGAAAGAAGTGGTAAAAACAGCACTTGAAGAATTTGAGACTGTAAAAAGATCAAACTTGGGCAGTAAAAATAAATTTTAATTACCCCAAGGATGAACTCGATGAACTGGATGACAACTTGAAGGAAATCGTCAGCTCAGATCTTTCGTGCCCTAACTTGGCGATGAAAGACAGCTACGGCGGCGGTGGAGGTGAGGAAATCCGCGGCTGGCGCAAGTACGGTGACGAAGAAGTCGAGGCAGTGAAGCTCTTCTTCTCCGGCAGTGATGAATTCCAGGAGCGGCGCTAGGGTTTGGGAGTGAGAGCAACAAGGGTGCGAGAGTGAAATGAATTAGGTTTGACATGGTCAAGCCTTTATATAGGAGTGGTGAAAACTGAGTGGTCCGAACATTTTGGACGGAAAAGCCCCTGGCGATTCGCATCTCATCGACATGTGCCACACATGCATTCTGAGTGATCTTATCCACGCATCGGATGCGCGGGATTAAGTTACTGTGGCAACCGCCAAAAATTTGAATAGAAGATTTTAAAATGTGTTCACAATTTCTTCAGTTGTCAAGGACACAGTGAAGACTTTGAATGGTGTCAAATAGAACACACGTGAAGAGATTGTGAACAGAGTGGTTTGAGTTTAGCATAGAAGGGAGCGGGTCTGATCACATTCACATAGACGGAAAAACTACTTGAAGAATTAGCAACATGTGAATGCTGTTGAGGACATGAAAATCTCAGACAGATATATATATAGGAAGTATTAACTCATGCAATGAAGAACAACAACACATGACGAATTTGAAAAGTTTTGACAAATTGTAAATGATGACAATAAACTCAAATTGAAGCATGTCATAAAGTGGGTGGTGGCGTTACCCACTGTATAAAACTATAACAATTTCAGACACCGCGTACAATTGTCGTAGGGTTCTGAGAATCAAGTTCTTCATTAATTTCTTCACACTTAGAGGGTTAGTCCTCATTGATTGAAGAAAAACGTTACTTCGTGTGTTGTGCATCAAAGTCATCAAGAATGCATAAGCGTTAGGATGTGTGTATTTTTCAAAGGACATTCTAAGATTCTAGGATGTTTAGCTCACACCGCAACATGCAAAACTTTCTCTCATCCAAGGGCTTAGTGAAGATATCTGCAAGCTGGTCTTCAGTCTTCACGTGGTTGACGACAATGTCTCCCCTCAGCACGTGATCATGAAGAAAATGGTGATGAATCTGGATGTGCTTCGTCCTAGAGTGTTCCACTGGGTTGTGAGTGATCTTGATGGCACTCTCATTTTCGCAGTAGAGTGGCACTTTCTTCACATTGACGCCATAGTCCTTGAGGGTTTGCTTCATCCATAGAAGCTGTGAGCAACAGGCACCAGCGGCAATGTATTCAGCCTCGGCTGTGGAAAGTCAGACGCTGTTCTGCTTCTTCGAGGACCAATAAACAAGAGATCGTCCGAGGAAATGACATGTGCCTGATGTTGACTTGCGATCCACACGATCTCCAGCATAATCAGAATCAGAAAATCCAGCAAGATCAAATGATGAGCCCTTGGGATACCATAATCCAAGCGTTGGTGTGTGAGCTAAATATCAAAGAATTTGTTTCATAGCCTGATGGTGTGATTCCTTCGGTGATGCTTGAAAGCGGTCACACATGCAAACGCTAAGCATAATATCTGGCCTAGATGTACATAGGTAAAGCAGCGAACCAATGATGGAGCGATATACATTCTGATCGAAATCTTTACCATTTTCGTCAGTGCAGAGTTGACCATTTGTTGGCATTGGTATCTTGAGGCCTTTGCAATCTTGCATGCCTAATTTCTTCAGGCAATCCTTGAGATATTTCTCCTGAGATATGAAGATGCCATTTCGTTGTTGACGAATTTGAAGTCCGAGGAAGAATTTCAACTCCCCCATCATAGACATCTGATATTCTTCTTGCATCATATATGCAAATTCGTCACTATATTTCTTGTTAGTGCAACCAAAGATAATATGATCAACATATATTTGGCATATGAATAGTTCACCATCATAAGATTTAGTGAAAAGACTAGGGTCAAGTGAACCGGGTTTGAAACCCTTTTTCTTCAGGAACTCCTTCAGTGTATCATACCAAGCCCTCAGGGCTTGCTTGAGGCCATAGAGAGCCTTGTTGAGTCTGAAGACTTTGTCTGGATGCTTTGGGTCCTCAAAACCTGGTGGTTGAGCAACATATACTTCTTCCTCAAGCTTACCATTGAGAAATGCACTTTTCACATCCATTTGATATAAGAGGATATCATGATGGTTAGCATATGCAAGCAATATATGAATGGCTTCAAGCCTAGCAACAGGTGCAAATGTTTCATTGAAATCAATACCCTCAACCTGTGTATAGCCTTGACCTACAAGACGGGCCTTATTCCTCACCACTTGGCCATTTTCGTCTTGTTTGTTGCGGTAGATCCACTTAGTGCCGATGATATTGTGCTTGCGTGGATCGGGACACTTGACAAGCTCCCACACGTTGTTGACCTCGAATTGATGCAATTCCTCTTGCATCGCTTGAATCCATTCTGGTCCAAGAAATGCTTCATCAACTTTGGTGGGCTCCGAAATAGAGACAAACGCGTAATGCCCACAAAAGTTAGCTAAATGTGAAGCCCTTGAGTGAGTGAGGGAACCAGGTGCATTGATGTTGTCGAGGGTCTTCTCAATCTGCACTTCATTCGCCACTCGTGGATGTGCTGGACGAGGGCCTTGCTGTTGTTGTTGCCGTGCAGAATCCTTAGCATCATTTTCCTCAGGATTAGCACTTCTTCATAAGCTATTTCTTCACTGGGCACAATTTCACCAGTGCCCATAAGCTTGATCGATTCCTCAGGAGGCATTTCATCTAGCACAGGAGACAGGAGCTCTCTTTGCGAGCCATTAGTTTCATCAAACCGCACATCTACAGTTTCCACAACCTTGTGGTGGAAGGAGTTGAAGACTCTGTAGGTGTGCGAGTCCTTTCCGTAACCAAGCATAACACCTTCATGTGCTTTTAGTGCAAATTTAGAACTGTGATGAGGATCTCTAATACAACATTTAGCACCGAAGACTTTGAAATAACTCACATTGGGTTTCTTGTCAGTGAGGAGCTCATATGAGGTCTTCTTGAGGAATTTGTGAAGATATACCCAGTTGATGATGTGACATGCAGTGTCAATTGCTTCATGCCAGAAATGACGAGGTGTCTTGTATTCATCAAGCATAGTACACACCATCTCGATGAGGGTTCTGTTCTTGCGCTCCACGACTCCATTCTGTTGAGGCGTGTAGGGAGCAGAGAGCTCATGAGTGATACCAAGTTCATCAAGATAGTCATCAAGCCCTATGTTCTTGAACTCAGTGCTGTTATCGCTCCTGATGTGCTTGATCTTGAGACCATAATTAGTCATGGCCCGATTGGAGAATCGTCTGAAGAGATCCTGTACTTCAGTCTTGTAGGAAATGATGTGCACCCAGGTGTAACGATAGTAGTCATCAACTAGGACAAATCCGTAGAGAGATGCTGCATTGGTTAGTGTGGCATAATGTGTGGGACCAAACAAATCCATATGAAGTAATTCAAAAGGACGAGTAGTGGTCATGATTGTCTTAGATGTAAGCTTGGATCTGGTCATCTTTCCAGACTCACAAGCACCACATAGATGGTCTTCGACGAATTTGATGCCTTCGACACCAATGATGTGCTTCTTCTTGACGAGTGTGCTCAAATTCCTCATGCCAGCGTGTCCAAGATGTCGATGCCATAGCCAGCACTCTGAAGCTTTTGCTAGAAGACATGTGGCAGGCTGAGATCCTAGTGAGAAATCTACAATATACAAATCACCTTTCCTAAAGCCTTCGAAGACTTTGGATTTGTCAGATTCCATCAGCACAATACATCTATATTTGCCAAAGATGACAATCATATCGAGATCACCTTTTCCATGTGTCGATCCTTTGAGATAGCAACCTCACCTAGACCCAATACCTTGCTTTTTCCTTTGTCGGCGTATGTGATATGCTTCAGATGAGATGGGTTAAGTGGAGCATCAGTGAGGATATTCCTATCACCAGTCATGTGATGCAGCCACTATCGAAGACCCATTCAGTGGCTGAGGGTGTGTCATCTTGTAGAAGCATTAGTCTGACTTACAAATTCATATACTTCAAAGTGAAGAATATGATGATGATCAATTTCGTTAGACAAATTCATCAAGGAATAATATCTAGCAGCATAAGGGATGTGAGAAATGAATGATTCATTTCATCATGATTAACCTGCATCCCAACAGGCATTTTGTCAGGTCTTCAGCAAATTCATCAGACATTTTGGTTGTCTGAAGACCTGACCCTGCAGAAGAGATTAGTTCTTCTTCTTAACCACCCACATCTGAATGGGTGGCTGAGAAGCAATGTAACGAAGTGCATTGATGGAGAACTTAGGCATTGAAGAATATGCATTTATCTTTACAGGTGGGTTATAGTAATTGAATGAATAAGCAGAGAAATTCTTTGACGTTTTGTGAACATAGTGGTTCGAAGAATAGTGCTCATATTCATCAAGTTTGTTTCCCTGTGAAACAGAGGCATTAGCACGACCATAAGTGGGTCTGCGTCCATTTGACGACTTTGTTCCCTGTGAAGAATATTCCCTAGGAAGTTTCTTCTTCATCGTTGGTGTCATGATGACATTCACCTGAAGATTTTCCAGAAGGCTTTTGAGAACCCAGATTTTCTTCACAGGTGGACTGTTCCTGCAGTTAGTACCAACAAATCTGGCAAATACTTCACCATTCTGATTTTTGAACAGTTTGTAGTTGGAGTCAAATGACTCATCTGAAGAATATGAAGTATCCCAAATATAGCCAGATAAAGTGGATGGATCTATTGGAGGTCCCTTTGCAGCAACACATGTGGTTTTGGGATACTGCTTAGGCTTCCAATACGAACCATCAGCGTTGAGCTTTCTCTCAAAAGCAATACCCTCTTTCCTAGGGTTCCTGTGAAGAATTTGCTTTTTGAGGACATCACACAGGGTTTGATGCCCTTTGAGGCTTTTGTACATGCTAGTGACATACAATTCCTTTGGCCCTGCATTTTCATCAGTATCATAGGTGGCTTCCTCAGATGAGGGGTTAGTGGCCACCGAGGCAGTTGAAGCAATTGAAAGTACTGAAGCATTTGAGCATTCAGCTGAAGAATTTGCATTATCACATTCAAGGCATTTTAGGCATGCTGCAACAAATTCTTCCTGAGCGGTACTGATCTGTTGAGCGAGGAGTGAATCGTTTTCTTTTTGAAAATCATCATGAGACGCTCTCAACTTCTCGAGATCTTGCTTCCTTTGAAGAAATTCATAGCACAGCTTCTCGTGTTCGGTTGAGAGGGACACATGACGACTTTCAAGTTTGTCATATTGTGACTTAAGCCTTCTGAGATCCTCAAACAAAGCTTGACTATGATCCATTTCCTCGTCCAACAGGTCATCGCTTTTGTATAGCAGTTTTTGAATCTTTTCCAATGCATGTTGTTGCTCTGTTGCCATTTTAGCAAGTTTTTTATAGCTTGGTTTAGATTCGCACTCAGAGTCGTCATCACTGGAAGTTTCAAAGTAAGCTTCTCATGAGGTTACCTCAGCACCTCTTGCCATGAAGTAATAGGTGGGAGTGTGGTCATCAGCACAGTCATCATTGTTGATGGAGATACCATTATCCTCAGGGTTGAAGATGGACTTGCTGACATACTCAGTAGCGAGGCCAAGGCTCGCCACACCAGAGTCTGACTCCTCCTCAGATTCCTCAGCTTCCTCATGATCAGATTCTTCCTCAGAATCCATTTCCTTCCCAATGAATGCACGAGCGCTATTGGAACTGCCTTTCTTGTGAGATGAGGACTTTGATGAAGACTTTGAGGACTTCTTCTTTTTGCCATCAGATTCATCATCATCCCTACTCTTCTTCTTCTTCTTCTTTAGCCATAGACGGCAGTCGGTGAAGTAGTGGCCCGGCTTCTTGCATTTGTGACAGGTTCTCTTGTTGTAGTCTCGAGCAGACGCTTCTCCAGTGTTCTTTGAGTCATACTTTGAAGACTTTCCAAAGTGGTTCTTCTTGGAAAACTTCTGGAACTTCTTCACCAGCATCGCCAGTTCTCTGCCAATTTCTTCAGCACCATCAGAACTGCTCTCATATTCCTCTTCTTCTTCTGATGAAGAAATAGCCTTAGCTTTTGTTTTTGCCTTAAGAGCGCGAGGACGACCATAGCTGGGTCCATACATATCTCTCTTCTCTGCTTGCTGAAATTCATTAGTGCTGAGCCTTTCAAGAATGTCAGCAGGATCTATTGACTTGTAGTCAGGGCGCTCTTGTATCATCAGTGCCAAGGTGTCGAAGGAACTGTCCAGTGACCTCAGCAATTTCTTCACCACCTCATGATCGGTGATGTCAGCAGCACCAAGAGCTTGAAGCTCATTGGAGATATCAGTGAGGCGGTCGAAGGTTTGCTGCACAATTTCATTGTCGAGCCTCTTGAATCGATTGAAGAGATTGCGTAGAACATCAACTCGGGAGTCATGTTGAGTGGAAACTCCCTCATTGACTTTGGAGATCCTGTCCCAGATCAGCTTCGAAGTTTCCAAAGCACTCACTCTACCATACTAGCCTTTGTTCAGATGACCACAAATGAAATTCTTTGCTTGAGAGTCGAGTTGCTTAAATCGCTTCACGTCGGTGGCATTGATGCTTGGAGCCATGGTAGGCACTCCTTTCTCAACGACGAACAAGAGATCTTTGTCAATTGCCTCAAGATGCATTCGCATCTTGTTCTTCCAGTAGGGATAGTGTCGGGGGGATGACCCCCGGGTGGTCCCAAGACGGCGAACCGGACGGGGTGCTTACCCGCCCAGGTCGGCTGCTCCGGCTCGCACCCGCGGCCGGCTGCTCCAGCCAGCCGGCTGATCCGGCTCGCGCCCGCGGCCGGCTGCTCTAGCCAGCCAGCTGCCCGAAGTCAACTATGGCGTCCCATCAGACACACGCAGACGCGACGGCCGTACCCGGCGGCAGCGCACTATTGGCAAATAGTGGTGCACTGTTCGCTCGTCAGTGCGCTGCATCTGCACAGTCTACAGTGCCCCTTGTCCCCTTGTCCCCTGGGCGTCTGTCGATAAAAGATCCCAAGGGACTCCTCGCACCAGCATGCTCGCGCTCGCTAGTTTCCTTCCCCCTCGCTCACACACAGCACCACGAGGTGAGGGGCTCGGTCCCCTCGACCCCGACCTCCGCCTCTGGCCATGGCGCCCTCCGGCCGGATGCTCGCACAAGTTCGTCCCTGCCTCTCGCTCTGACCACCAGGCTGAGCTATTCTTCCTCATTCCCCTCAGGCTGCTAGCCCTTCTGCACATCCACCCCTCTGCTCGCTCCTCTCCCTGGTCCTCGCCTCACGCGCAGCCAGTGCCGCCGACGGAAAGCCCCGCGCTTAGCCCCACCTTTTTTCCTCCAGAAGCTCGCCCACTCTGCTGCCCTCGGCCCACTGCTCCTGCGCCGCGGCCGACGGCGGAGACGCTGCAGCAATGCCCCTCCGCCGCGCTCCTTCTGCTGCCCAACGACTCCATCGCCTCCTCCTGCTGCGGGAAGCCCCGAGTCCATCGCCGCGCGTCCCGCTGCGTTCCCGCCGCCCCGTTCCCGGCGACACCCAGTGGGTGCGGAGGAGCTGGGCCGCACACCCGCTCCCGAGCACCTCTGCGGCCGCGTTATCGCGTGACCGGACCTCCTCAGCGCCAGCCAGATCCGTCGCCCTAGAGACTCGCGAGCCCTGCCGCCGTCCCCAGCACCTCCGCCCCGCTACGTCTGCGGCCGCGCCTGCCCGCGCCCGGCCACCCTCGTCACGACGCCGCGCGCACCTCCTCTGCGCCTGGTCTCCCGCGCCGCGCCTGCCTCACGCTCCTCCGCTCGTGCACGCGACCCCGTGCCGCGCTCCTTCCCGCGCCATCACCGCTCCGGCCGCGCGGCTGCGCGCTCCGGCCCGCCCCGTCGCTCCGCCCCGCCTGGCCGCGCCGCCCGGCCTCTACTCCGTCGCGCGCCCCCGGCGTCCCGGCCCGGTCGCGCGCTCCCGAGCCGCGTCGCTGCCGCCCTCTGCTCCCTCCGCGCGCGTCGGCTGCCCACCGCTCCGCACCCCGCCGCCGGCTCGCCACCGCAGCCGGCCGCAGCCGCGTCCCGCCCGCCGGCTCGCCGCCCCGCGCAGGCCGGCTTCCGCTCGCGTCGGCCGGCTTCCGCCCGCGTCGGCCGGCTTCCGCCCGCGTCGGTCGGCTTCCCACCCGGCTGAGAAAACAGAGGAAAGTGACCGGCTGGCCAGCCGGCTAAAAGTCAAAAGGGAGCCGGCTGCCCAAAAAAAAAGGACTGCGGATGGAGAAAGAAAAAAGAGACCAGCTGCTGCGTCGGCTTCCGACGCCCGGCCGGCTGGCGACCCGGCCCGGCCGCCTGCCCGCTCCGACGCCTGGCCGGCTGGCGACCCGGCCCGGCCGCCTGCCCGGCCGGCTAGCGACCCTGCCCGGCCGCCTGCCCGCTCCGACGCCCGGTCGGCTGGCGACCCGACCCGGCTGCCCGTCCGCTTCGATGCCTGGCCGGCTGGGGGGCCGGTGCCGGCTGCCTGTCCGCTTCGACGCCTGGCCGGTCGGGCCCGACCGGCTGGGGCGCCCCTCGACCGCCCGGAGGCTCGGGTCGCCTGCCGCACGTCACCTCCGCACCGTCTGCGTCAAAACCAATGTGAGCTCCACATTCGCATATCTTTGCACCGTGAACACAAACGGATAACCTCGAGCGACCCTCGGGGTCTGTCGCTGCATTTCTCCAGCTTCTTTGTTGTTCACCCCGGCACCAGCTAGTCTTGGCCCGGAGGCTTGCGTTTGGCCCCATTCGTGTTCCCCGCAGACGGCTTAGTAGCGTGTACGGTACCAAAGGCCCACTCTTCGTCTCAGCTACAGACCGCACCGTGGCTGTCCGGCTAGCAAGAGCAAAAGCTGGAGGTCAGCCCACGCGAAAGACGTCCGGGGAGAAAACGGCCTGGGCGACCCGGTCGTTTCCTTTATGAGTATCTGCTCGGTCGAATCTGCTCCCAAGAGTTCGAGTACTGTACGCTCCACTCCGCGGCCTACTCTTCGCTTCAGCTACAGACTAGCTCCCGGCTGTCCGGCTGGCAAAAGCAAAAGCCAAAGAGCGGAGGGGACATGAAAAAGACTGAAGGGGGCTCAGACGAAACCGAGTCGGCACCCCTCTGCACGTAACTTGCGCTGCCAAAGCTAAATATTTGATATATCTGCACTGGCTAACTTTGTCTTTCGCATGATCATTTCCGTGGGGAACCCTCCCTCCTCGCCCAGAGGCTACACCCAGTGGGTGCGCTGGCGTGCCCCACTGGGAAAATGCCACGCCGGTTGCAGGCCCACCGCCGGCTGCCACCGGCATCCTCGACGCCACCCTCTGCTCCAACAACAGCAAATACCCTCCGCACGACTCTTCGAGTCGCCCGGAGGCTCGGAGGCTACACCCAGTGGGTGCGCTGGCGCGCCCCCACTAGAAGCAAGCCGCGCCGGCTGCCGCCCGCAGCCGGCTGTCATCGACGACATCTGCCACGACAACTGCAAAAACCCTCCGCCCGACTCACCAACTCGCCCGGAGGCTCGGAGGCTACTGTCAGGGGGATGACCCCCGGGTGGTCCCAAGACGGCGAACCGGACGGGGTGCTTGCCCTCCCGGGTCGGCTGCTCCGGCTCGCACCCGCGGCCGGCTGCTCCAGCCAGCCGGCTGCCCCAGCCAGCCGGCTGATCCGGCTCGCGCCGGCGGCCGGCTGCTCCAGCCAGCCGGCTGCCCGAAGTCAACTACGGCGTCCCATCGGACACATGTAGACGCGACGGCCGTACCCGGCGGCAGCGCACTATTGGCAAATAGTGGTGCACTGTTCGCTCGTCAGTGTGCTGCATCTGCACAGTCTACAGTGCCCCTTGTCCCCTTGTCCCCTGGGCGTCTGTCGATAAAAGATCCCAGGGGACTCCTCGCACTAGCATGCTCGCGGACGCTCGTTCCCGCCTCGCTCATGTATCTTTACCCATTGTAACCCTGGGGGTCGGCCTATAAGACCCCCAGGGAGGCCTCCATGCAGAGGGGTTGGTTGGCTTCCTTCGGTTCACTCTCTCCCGTTGGCTCCCTTCGGTTCACTCTCTCCCGTTGGCTGGTTCGCTCTCTCTTGGTCATCGACACCGGACAGGATTCAGTAGCAACATCCACACACTCACACTCGCAGGAGAGGCAGAACGGTGGCCCAGCCCCTTCTCCCTCCTCCGTTCGAACAGCTCCAGGAGCAACTTTGTAGCCCTTGTGCTTTCCTTACCACACTCGGCAGGACTAGGGGTGTTACCTCTCCGGAGGGCCCCGAACCTGGGTACGTCCCGTGTCTCACACTTGCGCGTGCCAACCTCGCCTCCGGAACCCACTGGCGTCCTATCATAACCCCACCTTTTTAGCCATCCCATGGCATCTGCCATGAATCGCGCACCCCCCACGAGAATACCACGACAGATAGTCCATGCCATCGAAGATGGGGCACGCAGTGGATACCTTGATCATACCTACGGTCGACATAACTAAAACTCCAGGTGGTTAAACCAAAATCACACAGAACAAGGGAGTACCTTGCTCTGATACCAATTGAAAGTGCAGGTTAACTCCTAGAGGGGGTGAATGGGAGATTTTTAGAAATTCGTTGAACTCCGAAGATTTTGACGAAAATCAGAGTGATGAAATAGAAACATGAGTGAAACTAGATCGACACAGATGTACATAGCATGCAAATGAAATACATACAAGTGAAGAACAAGTAATCATACAAGCAGACATGCATGAGGAAGATGAACTGAAGAAATGAAATACAACATGATGAAAGTCTTCAGTTCAAATTCTTCAAAAAAGTAGAGCACAAGTTCTTCAGCAGCGGAAATGCGTAAAGGTAAAGGGGTGAGGAATTTGAAACTAGTTGGGCTCGGTGAAGACACATCAATTTGGTAGACCAGTTCCAGTTGCTGTATCAACTGTACGTCTAGTTGAGGCGGCTGAGTCTTACCTCGGAGGACACTTAGTCCTCATCGTATTCCTCTTGAGCTAAGGTCACTTAGAGCTCGCCCAATCACTCGTGGTGGTAGACTTCCAAAACCTTCACACACTTGTTTCAAAGACCTCAACAAAGCTTGCCCCAAAGACCCCTTCCCCTTACCCCACATTGACCAAATCGTGGACGCTACCGCGGGCCACGACGCATTGTGCTTCCTAGACGCCTACTCCGGATATCATCAGATAAACATGAAGGAGTCGGACCAGGCAGCAACATCGTTTATCACGCCCTACGGGCCGTTTTGCTTCAATACAATGCCTTTTGGACTAAAGAACGCCGGCGCCGCGTACCAGCGCATGATTCAAACATGCCTGGAAAAACACATCGGAAAGACAATTGAGGCCTACGTAGACGATGTAGTTGTCAAAACTAAACACGTCGACTAGTTGGTCGACAAGCTCCGCGACACATTTGCCAGCTTACGGGAGTACCAAATAAAACTTAATTCGGAGAAATGTGTCTTCGGAGTCCCAGCTGGCAAACTCCTCGGCTTCATCGTATCTAACCGAGGAATTGAAGCCAACTCGGCTAAAATTCGAGCCTTGGATTGTTTGGTGATTCCAACGGAGCTCAAAGACATACAAAAACTGGCGGGTTGTGTAGTAGCTCTGAACCGCTTCATCGTATCTATTCCACGTGTTCGCGAACCGATGATATTATATATCTCGGCCACAAACCAGGTGGTTAGCGCAGTCCTCGTGGTCGAACGAGACATGGAAGGTCATAAGTTCCAGGTCTAGAAACCCGTATACTACGTGTCCGAGGTCTTAACCCTCTGCAAGACACGCTACCCTCACTACCAAAAGATTGCTTACGCAGTCTTTATGGCATCGCGCAAGCTTCGGCAATACTTTCAAGAGTGCGCGGTGACGGTGGCATCCGACGTCCCGTTGAGTGACATAATCAACAACAGAGACGCAACGGGGTGCATTGCCAAATGGGCTATAGAGCTCCTACCCTTTGAAATTACCTACAAACCGTGCCGGGCCATTAAATCCCAGGTGTTGGCGGACTTCGTCGCCAAATGGACCGAAGCCGAACTACCCCGTGAGTACAGCACCTACTCGCATTGGACGATGTATTTCGACTGTTCCAAAATGCTTGCCGGTCTAGGGGCTGGCGTGGTGCTCACTTCCCCCACGGGAGATACCATTAAGTATGTCCTGCAAATCATGTACACAGATTCCAACAACGCGGCTGAGTATGAAGCCCTCTTACATGGCCTTCGGATAGTAGTCTCCATGGGTGTTAAACGACTCGAGGTCCGAGGTGATTCCAACCTCGCGATCTCACAAATTAATGGCGAATTACCGCAATGTCGTCTTAAAGATCTCGGCCAGGTTCGAGGGGCTGGAATTCCACCATATACCCCGAGATAGCAACCAGGCCGCAGATGTACTCGCCCGGATGGGCGCAAAACGGGACAAGGTTCCCGAGAACACCTTCCTCGAGCGGCTCTTTAAGCCATCCGTAGTCTGGCTAGACAGCAAGGGGACACCGGACTCAACCGATATCGGGCAACAGGCCCTGCCCGAAGAGGGCGACGGTATCTTAGGCGGATCAACGATCCGGAAAACTGATTCAGCGCACGAGGTCATGGCAGTTATCGCACCATGGACGGAGCCACTCCTCGCATACCCACTCCGAAAAGAGCTCCCTGATAACCAAGCCGACTCCCGTCGGATTGCAAGACAGTCTAAAGCTTACAAGGTTTATGAAGGGGAACTTTATAAAATGAGTACAACGGGCGTCCTCCAGAGATGCATATCCGAAGAAGGGAAACTCGTACTACGCGAGATACACTCCGGCATGAGCGGACATCACGCCGCTGCTCGGACCCTGGTCAGCAAAGCCTTTCGAGCCGGTTTCTACTGGCCAACGGCAAGCGCCGATGCCTCGGCATTAGTACAGCGTTGCCCGGGCTGCCAGGTATTCGCCAAGCAAAGCCACATGCCCCCCACGGCTCTGCGCACCATTCCCATTACGTGGCCCTTTGCGGTCTGGGGGCTTGATATGGTCGGGCCCCTCAAGGGAGGATCAAACAAAAACAAATACCTACTCGTCATGGTAGATAAATTCACTAAGTGGATCGAAGCAAAGCCGGTTACCTCGGCCGAGGCCGTCCAGGTCATCGGATTCATTTCGGGGGTAGTTCACCGTTACGGTGTCCCCCATAGTCTGATCACAGACAACGAAACCAACTTCACGGCCAAAGAGGTCAAGGCATGGTGTAAGAAAATGGGCATCAAGCTCGATTACGCGTCCGTCTACCACCCGCAGTCTAATGGCCATGTGGAGCGAGCCAATGGACTCATCCTTAGTGGAATAAAGCCACGGCTCATCCGCTCCCTTAAAAAAGCCGATTGCAAATGGGTTGAGGAGCTTAATTCCGTATTATGGGGCTTGCGTACCACACTGAACAGATCCACAGGGTATACCCCATTCTTTATGGTATACGGTGCCGAAGCGGTCCTCCCCTCCGATATCATACATGACCCACCTCGGGTGCACATGTATGAGGAGCTGGAGGCCGAACTCGATCGTCAAGACGCCCTAGACGCTCTCGAGGAAGAGAGCAATGTCGCACGGGCTAGATCAGCTATTTATCAACAGCAAGCACGGCGCTACCACGCTAGAGAGGTTCGTGCCAAAGAATTTAATGTCGGGGACCTCGTAATAGGATTGCACCCCGAAAAGCAAAAACACAAGCTCTCCCCTAGATGGGACGGACCATTAATCATTGACCAAGTACTCATCGGAGGAGCCTATCGAATTCGAGACCCAGAGGATGGATGACTGGAGCCCCATCCGTGGAACGCGGCGCTACTCCGACGTTTCTATGCATGAAACCAAAGCATACGGTCTGTGTGAATACCTTGTGCAGTTTTCGTTATTTTTTTTCTTTCTTTTTATTTGTCCTTTACCTCGGTACGTCATTCAATGACCCCGAGAACAATCCAGCATGTTCTTTTTAAAACATAAGCTATTCTGCCCCTTACGAACTATTGTCTTTCAAGCCAATATATGCATCGATCCACTTTAAGATTTGGCCAAGCTGAGTTGCCCGGCTCCTGTGCTTGCACTCTATGTTCCTGATATTTCGGCTAGAGAGCAAAGGGAGCACCGCTGTGATTGTTACTCACGGGTCAACCGATGTAGTACCTCAGATGGACAAAGCCGAAAGCTAGCGTTCTTACAATGTGGATTGGTCGGCTATGACATAGAACTGATGTGGCATGGGTCTTTTCAAACCCCGACCAGGGGCTTTACCCCCGAGGTCATCCGTCTCTGGACGTTGCGTGTTCGACACAAAACACCCGAGGAAAGGAACCGTTGGATGAACTATTTTCCTCGGAAGATGTTTCTTACGTTAAACAGTAATATAACATAACCTTTCGTTACCCTCTTGTCCTTCGAGCCGGACAGCCCGATTGCCTGGTCACCCAAAGCATCTGGCCCGATGACCTCGGCCAGTAGTACGGGACACTCCCCGGAATTTATTCGGGGAGGGAGAAGCCAATGGCTGGCTGACAGAGTTCGGATCACCGGACGGACAACAATTGACATAGTATACTTCGGTACATAAAGTCATACAATACTTTTCATGCACGGTCGAGCCCGTCTATCAGGACGTCTAACGAACAATCCTTTTGCGAGAGGCGTGCCGCAGGCATTACACTGTCATATGCTTGACTGGTAGGGATCTCTTCCCCACCAGGCCCCATGGGTCCCACCTCTGCCAATTCCGTCATTTTCAGACCGGTATAGTGGGTCTTCACCATGGCCCAGGCCTCCCTCGCACCTTCTCGACAAGATGACACTTTCCACGCTTGGATCCGGCGCTGGGCTCTCTTTAGCTGTTTGGCCAGCGCGGCCACGTCCTCGGGAACTGGCACCACCTCAGGCCATAAAGCCTGGTGAACGTCCTTCATCACTTTCCGCGTTCCTTCGTGCACCTCAGATAAAGGGATGCTCATGTCTTCGGACGATGGGCCCCGAGCCTCCAGAGGAAGACCAATCAAGCTAGCTGTCATAAATAACATTTCGCATGACAAATCTTTCGGATTAACCGAATAACAAATGTCTGTCGCGACTTATAACTTACCATAAATCATGTCATCCGTGCGTCGATTCTTTGCTTCCGCAGCAGCCAGGCGAGCCTTTAAGCTCTCAATCTCCTGGGCTTGGCGGGCATTTTCAGCCCTTAGCGCATTCACGCTACCCGCTCTCTGAGTAACCACATGTTGATTCGCCTGGCGTTGCGCTTCTGCATACGCTAGATCGTAGCGGGACCGCTTCAGGTCTCTTTCGAGATGGCCCAGGGCTTCCGCTGCTACAAGCAATCCTGGCGTCAGCTCTACTCTTCGGACATTACTTACTTCCATAAAAAAGCACTTACCGTGCGCCTCTCTGGTGAATTTCTTCACCTACTCAACCTCGGACAATGCCGCGTCAAGCTGCACCTCCTGTTATAGCAAAGTTTGCGGGTTAACATTCAAGTCTTGATTCGGCCCCAGGGGCTCGTATCAAGCCTTAGAGGGTACTACCATACTCGGTAGTTATACTTGTCTTTAAAAAAAAACTTACCCGCAGCCCTCGCGACAGGATATCCAGCGACTCGTCAAAGGCATCTCGGGTCGCCCCGAGGTACACATCTACCGCGCTGAGAGCATTAAGCTCCGTGTCCGAAAACGCTGGATTGTTTAAAGAAGCCTTTCGCCGAGGGTAATTCGCGGCACATTGGATTTCGGACGGAGTGGCCGATGTCGCCGAGTCTTCGGGCTGGGTGGATCCGGGGTCCACCCTTGTTGGATTTCGGACCTCTGTTTCCTTGGGCGGAGACGCGCCTTTCTCGGCCTCCACATGTACGTTAACGGGTGGAGGCTGTCTGCAAACAATTAGGGATGTTAGAATCCAAAGTGTCTTTTCTGAAAATATCGACCTAGGAAATACCTAGTGACGGATGGAGCACTTTCGCCTGTTCCCGTGACCTCGAACGGAGCTTCTCGCGCTTTTGGTTGGTCCCTTTCCGGTGGAACTGCTTCTCTGCGTAGGCGTTGGGAGCGCCGCCCCTTTGGAGGAGGAGTAAGAAGACTGGAGACGGGGGGACGAGGGACTCTCTTTCGTTTAGAGGAAGGGAGAGTTATCGATGATGCTGGCCACGTCCCTGGCATGTCAGGGACGACCGCTACCTTCGAGCCATCAAGGCTCTCCAGGAAGAAACTCCTCCCTTCATAAATCAACCCTAGATCTTCATCCTCGTGATGAAGAGGGTCTTCGGCGCGGCTGTGCAACTCCGGCTCGGGGGCAGGACTGCTCACTCCTTCAAGCCAACGTCTCCACCTCTGTTTAACCAATGTGAAACGGATTAATGTTGAGGATCCCCGAGGTAAAATGAATAAGCCCGAAGTAAACACTTACTATGTCGGCAGGGTTGTAGTATGACAGCCCGTCTTGGAACCGGCGCTTGGCGAACTCTTCGGCCGACCCTTGGTATATGCTGGCTAGTACGGCTCCGAGGGTCATTTGGTCCATAAAAGCCCCTTTGATGGACCGAGAGGCGTCTTCGGACCCATTGTAATCGCACAATAAGTGCTGATGCTGCGGGAGAGGCTAGACTCTTCGGTCTAGAGCAACTGCCATCACGTCAATAATGGTCAGGCCGGCGCTTGATAGGGACTTCACCTTGGCTGCTAGCCTTGTCACGGCTTCGCCTTCCTCTTGAGCCGAACTCAGCGGCCTCCAGCTGTAACGCTTCCGCGGTGGGTCTGATGAGAAGGGCGGAAGGCCTGGCCGGACTGGCTCGTACAACAGGACGTCGGTGATGTAGAACTACTCGGAAGGCCAGTAATCGGTTTCCTCCCGAGGTGTCCCCGCTGGGTAGTTAGTCTTGTCAATTCGGCAGACTTCGGCTCCTCCAACCTCGAATAGCTTGTCTGCCGAAGAGCGGGGCACGACGCAGAAGTACTTCCGCCACAATCCGAAGTGTGCTTGGCAGCCGAGATGTAACTCGCAGAGCGCAACAAACCCCGCAATATGCAGTATCGAATTCGGGGAGTGGTGGTGTAGTTGCAGCCCGTAAAACTCTAACAGACCGCGGAGGAAGGGGTGTACTGGGAACCCTAAGCCGCGAAGGAGGAAAGGCATGAAGCATACCCGCTCATCTCCTCGTGGCGAGGGGTAATTTTCGGCATGGGCTTGACCATCAATGGACGTCAGTCCAGGACGGGTGGCGGCTAGATCTGCATCAGGCAGGTACCCTTGCGTCGCCAAGTGCTCCAATTGAAGGCGCGCGATGGAACAGCTCCCCCAGTCTCCCCTATAAGGGCCGTGAGGACGCCTTGACGATCCTTCGCCGCTCGCCATTGTTCGGGCTCTTGAGCCGGAGAGGGGAGGGGATTTTTTGCTGTGGTGGCAAATGTGAACTGTCACCAGCAGGGGTTACGCGTCTGATAAATAAGGGCAGAGGGGGCTGACGTTTCAACGTTTCCTTCATAAAAGAGGCTCAGCCGCCTAGGCCGCACGATTCTTGAAATCTAAAATCGGGCCCCAACGGAATTCTAAGGGTTGACCGAAGTCTTTAAATTTGGTCGGGGAATAAAGCATGGGAACTTGTCTATCGAGCCAACACTCCGGGAAGTGAAGGCCGTCGACCTCGGCATCGAAGACCAGTTCAGGGGCTACTGACGGTGTCCTGGATTAGGGGGTGCCAACCTAGCCGGCCAGTCTCCTCGGATGGGCCGATATGCCCTCGTACGTAATCAAGATGGACTCCGGAGGCCGCAGATGGGAGACGTGATCAAGGTTGTCTCTGCCGAAGACTTGCAGTACACTTCAAGATTATTCCAGCCACCTTACTCTAAGATACCGACCTTGTAACCCTAGATACCCTCCCTGGCGTGTATATAAGCCATAGGGTTTAGCCCGTAGGGGAGATCAACGCAACATCAAACACTTAGCTTTAGAAGTTACACACATATTATGATCTCGAGGTAGATCAACTCTGTACTCGATGCATCTTCATCAATATAATCAGAAGCAGGACGTAGGGTTTTACCTCCATCAAGAGGGCCCAAACCTGGGTAAACATCGTCTCCTTTGTCTCTGTTACCATCGATCCGAGATCCGCAGCTCGGGACCCCCTACCTCGAGGTCTGCCGGTTTTTACACCGACAACCGGCATGCCACAAGTACTCTTGGGTGCTCAAAACATGACGCCTAACCGTCTGGAAGAATGACAGTCTTCAATGGTAACAAGTGTCGGATCACACAGATCAACTTCTTCTGTGATGCTTAGTCACTTTGGCTCTGGTTGGGTTTTTCCTCACTTAGGTTCTCAAAAAGTTGTGAGAGGAAGGGTTGCTCTCAAATGACAAGTGTCAAGTTCTCTCTAGAGCAGCCAACCAACTAGTGGTCATAGGGGGTGGCTATTTATAGCCAGGAGGCAACCCGACATGAAATGTCATAAATGCCCTTCTCGGGCATGACCGTTGTCAGGATAAGAATCCACTTGACAGCTGGCACGCGGTGCAGCAACGGTCGGAAATTAAGCTCTCAATTTCGTCGGGGCACTCAATTTCCTCACGATAGGCAAATCGCACTGGCGAAATCCTAACTCCTTAGCCTGACAAAATTCGTCAGAGACCAGATGAACTTCGTCACTATCACTGTCAAATTCGTCAGCTGTTCCGGAGGTTTCCAAAGGCTTCACTCGAAGCGGCTGTAATGTGTATAGGTTTGAGCATTGCTTTGAAGTATGAAATATGTTTCACCTAGACCCCCTTTAACAGTACGGTTTTTCCTATAACTCAAATAAGAAGAAAAAGAAACTATGAAAACAAGGTCTTCAAGCTTCAAAGTCTTCACATCAATTTCTTCAAAGGCTGCACCAAATTCTTCACTCGAAGAAGTATATTTTTAGGGGTCACCTTCCGTGGTTAAACCAAGTCTTCAGGGACTATTTCTCCTGTGTACACTTACAAACACATTAGTCCCTTAACTTATTTGTCTTCAATACTCCAAAACCACTAAGGGGGCACTTGATTCACTTACAGAACTGTAACCCAGTCTATTGCCGGTGCAAGTGCTGGTTCTGTTGCCGCTGCATGGGCCGGAGTAGATGCAAGTGCAAGTTCAAGTGTTGGTGCAGGTGCCGGAGCCGTTTCTGGTGCATGTGGCGGTGCGACTGGTAGTGCCGCTGCTGCTACCGGAAACGGTTCTCCTTCTGGAGCTGGTGCCGGTGTCGGTGCCCGATCCTCTGGTACATCGGCCTAATCCGTTGACGCGGTCGGTGCCCAATCCTCTGCTGGATCAGACTGAGATGCTGCCGCTGTCAGTGCTAGAGCTAGTGCCGGTGTCGGAGCAGGTACCGGTGCTCGATCCGCTGCACCTGTTGATGCTAGAGGTGGTACCGATGTGTGAGACAACAGAGTTTGTCTCTGGTCTACTTTGATTTCAGACCGCAGCTTTGTAACTTTGCTACGCATCCTTCTTAAGTGAGAGTGCACATGAGCAATTCGAACTTCCTCCGGCTCCGTGACCCGGATCCAGTCTTTTTCTTTCCTTCTTTTAAAGGTGACAAGGACTAATTCTGGCGTGTTTGTTAAAGTAAACTGCAGTTGATCAGAGGGCTTCAGATTGTACTCAGACAACAGACGGATCCAATTGTGTCCACTAATATAAGTGATGGACAGTGCCTTCATTATTTACACATCATAAGAAGTGAAACCTGCTAAAATAACCATCATAGAGCAAACCAAACGATTTGTTCTGTAACGAATGTGACATGGCAAAACTTGCATCGTAAAATTGCAGCAAAAGTAATAAAACATGACAGTTAATCAATGAGATTTACTTTATGTGACACGACTTAAGCCTTACCAGGAAATCACTATCTTCAAGTTCTAAATTGAAGGTTGTTCGTCCAATTACGGGTGGCATGCAGGGCCCCTCCTTACTCCCACAAGCAGGATAGTCCAAAGGTCGTGACAACTCGTATGGAGCGAACATCCGTGGGAATGGAAATCCTGGTGGGTGCGATAAACCCTGCAATGCATACATATATTGGAGTGTAACCATAACTGGTATATACTCCCGCCGTCCACAAAAATAATATGATCTGGATATTTCAAAATATACGAACTAAATTGAGTCGACAAACACACCAATACGTGTCTAACTCTATATACATCTGATTCATAAAAAATGTAAACATCTTATGTCTTTGAACAGAGGTAGTACTGTACTGGCATGAAAAAACACAGATATCAAACAACCGAAATTGGTATTATAGGTTCAGCATTTCTAAAACATTAACATAGAGTGTTCTTAGGATTCACCACAAAATAAAAGCAGCAGTAATAACCCATACAGGGTTCACACACACAAATCAAGTACTGAACAATATTACTTACTACACACAAGCCAAGTTGCACTAATTAAACTCTACAAACTATTTCTTGCCACCGACCTATGGGATGTGCCCCACAAAACTGACCAGGCCATGGACATCGTGAGAGATGTCTATCGGCACCTTCGCCATCCCGTCAACCTTGGAGAACTTAACAGTGTGGTCTTTCCACTCATAAACATGACGATGAAGACATGCCGCATCAGATTTGTTGGGAAGCTTTACAAGAACCACACCCTTCGTAATCGCAGGCACAACTACGAAATTGTTGTGGTGAAGTACACCCTCGAAAACATGCCTGACAACAATGCTACAGGAAAACACTTGTTCATGACATGTGGCTACAAGGACACAGTAGCTGGATAGTTTAGTAGTGCACATCCTCAGGTCTTCCAGTTCACACGGCATGACTTTGAGAACTTCATCTCCGCAGCGGACCTGGTTCTAATTCAAACAGAAACCAATATTTTATTACTGCCTCCGTTCACAAATATAAGATGATTTTCTATATTTTACTCCATATAAGACTACATATAAGCACAGAAATGAGTGAACAAAGACACTAAAACATGTCTACATCTGATACACAAAAAAGTTAGAACATCTTATATTTGTGAAGAGAGCGATTACTTAGAATACCCATAACACAAGTTACTGAGGGTACTATATTCTCTTCCTACAGCTAGCGTTGATGTTCATAAAGTAGTTGAAAGTAATCTATAAGAAATATGTGTTATGTGCAAAAATTATATGCATGTCAACCTCTCACATGTTTTGATCAAAAGAGAAATTTAGAACCGTCATTTGGCACACAAAAATCACATGCAAGATCGCCCAGAAAGTTATACTACTAGTACTACATGTTCATTACACAAACATCACATAATAGCAAGCACTTTGCAAGTTAGATCAAAAAACATGATCAAGATCGCCAAAAAGATCGTCAACAAGAGATATTACCTCGACCGGCTTAACGAGGGATCCCGGAGAGGTGGCCTTGGCCAAGGCGATGGCCTTGAGCTTGTCTGTGGTTGTCTCGGTGGGGTGCTTGTGCTTCTTCAGACTCTGAGCCTCGACGGTTTTGGCCTGAGCCATAGACATCACTTTGGCCGGTGCTCCAGGGTCCAAGAAATTGTCAAATAGAAATAAAAGGAAAGAAAACGATAATCAGAAACCCAAAAGAAGAATAGAGAGGGAGTTAGGATCAGTCGCGGGGTTGCAAAAGATGACTAGAATGGAAGTATAGCAGCACCATTGATGTGCTCACCTTTCCTTCTTTGGGAGAGAAGAACAATGGCAGAAGCGAGTTGTAGTTTTCTTGAAGAAATGAGGAACAAGATGAAGGAGAAGCGAGTAGGGTTTTCTTGAAGAGAGGAAGATGAGGAAGAAGAGTGAAACGATGGTTGCTTCGTTCGTCCAACTTACTGCTGGAAAGGTGCGGTTTTGTGATATGACGCCTCATGGGGCATTACTGCGGCACAACGACCGCGGTAAGTCCACCGTGCAGTTGTGCACTCTAGTGCGGAGTAAATTGGTGCATGGCAAGTCGACCCCAATGCTGGCTGTCCCACACGTCGGCGAAAGTGAGTAGCAAGGTTCCCGACGACCATGGAGGAGGCTCCGCGCGGTAGAGCGTCTCCACTATTTCTTAAAAATTATTTTTTTGATTACATCAAGTGGTTCCACTCTTACGACGGAGGAGTGCGAAACATGACAGCCACTTGAACTTACACTACTAGTACTCCTACTACTAGGCATGTGCAGTGGTTCATACAGCAGTCTTATCTTGTTGCCAGTGTAGTAAGATATGACAATAAAAAATGATGTATAGTAAACTGATTATACCACCCGAAGAAAAGTAACTGATTATAAATAAATCTGTTGTGAGCGATATTGTTGCCAGTGTTTCAGCATATTTTTGGTTTACATCGCGGCTAGTATTCATGAATATGGTCCTGGGTGGGTCCCCAGCATGTACGTGCCTTCCATCCCGTGCTACCTTGGCGTACAGTACTATTATTTTTAGCAGACAAGGCAACTGGAGAAGTAGAATCAAGGGATGGAGGCGGCAGCCACTCTAGAAGGGTCGGCCCAGTGGGAACCAGGGTACCACGGGCCGTCTGCCTACGACCAGGAAGCAACGCCTGGCGAAGGCCCAAGAGGTGCGGCCCAGCTATGGGCGCCGCGAAGCAAGACACCTCGCGAGGCTCCGGCCTCATGAGGACTCCCCTCCACCAGGAGCTGACCCACCGAAGACTTAGCAGGGTGCCTCACGAGGCCCCCTCGCGAGGCGGCCTCCCGAGGCAGCCTCCCGAAGCCATCCAAGTAGGGTGTCGCCTGGTGCCAGCCTCGCGGCCACATGCCCACCACGTGGGTGATGCACCCCCGCAAGACGACGAAAGCGGCCGGGCCGTACTAGCAGGCGCGGTTAGGGAGGATTCCTCTTTGGTGATAAAGGAGCAGCACCAGCTGCCCACCAGCAAAGCAAGTCCCAAAGCTTGCCCGTTTGGTGAATGAAGACCAGGACGATGGGGCGCGCAGGGCGGAGGTCATTGCCGAGCCTACCAGCGCGTCATGGATAGCGACTTTGCAGACGTAGACCACGTTTTGTCAGGATAAGACTGGGCGCATGTCCCCCTTCAAACCGCCATTGTGTGGCTACCCTTCCCGCCAATATTTTCGGGGGAAGAGGACTGAGGTGGCTATAAAAGTGGCAGTGCTACCACCGTAGAAAAGGATCGATCCGACCGTCTTCAACCTTGTATGCGAGAACTCTCTTGCCCACAATAATCCCAAACACAAGCAGGAGTAGGGTTTTACACCGCACGGTGGCCCGAACCTGGGTAGCTCTCATTTCCCTGCCGTGCCCTATGTGTGTGTGCGCTCAGCCGTGATCCGCTCACTGTAGTCTCGCCGTGGTCACCGTCGGGTTGTTAGGCAGTAGGCAACCCCCAGAGTTCGAACCAGGGTCCCCGGAGCCTGAATTCCGACATTTGGCGCGCCAGGTAGGGGGCTTGCTTCCGTTCCTTCCACTCCGACATCGCCATGGCCATGGTAGAGCTGCCCGGGTGGCTCAGACGGAGCCTGTCGCCAATGACAACCGCCATCCTCGCGCCCGCGCCGCCACCGACCCCGTGGCTGGTGAGGAGGAGGCTTCCTCCTTGCACCCGTTGGTGCGGCTGCCAGGTCGCACTGCCACCGCGTCCTCGCTCGCACCCCCGGATCCACAGGCCGCGCTGCTCATGGTGCAGGAGCTGCTGTGCTACCGCCCCACCGAGGCCGGCTACGACGCCTGGCTCACGCGCATCACCGAGCTCGTCAACACCGCTGGGGCCGCTCCGGCGCCCTCCCACTCTCTCCCACCTCCGCCGCTGCATGGCGCGGGGGCAGAGCACGAAGCGCCTCCTCTGCCTCTTCCGAGCAACGTGTCTTCACTAGACCCCGACGATGAGAGCTGCCAAATCGTCCGGCGTGCACTGCCCAACACGCACGTGCTCCTCGAGCAGCAGTGCCAGTGGCAAGGCCGCACCATCCAGGAGGTTGTCACTACCGGATGCCAAAACCGCGCCGCCCTCGCCGGTGGCGTCGCCTTCAGTAGCGGGGACTGCCGCGCCTTCACCCATGAGCTGCACCGCATGGTGTGGCCTACGAAGTTCAAGCCAGACCTGCCTCCTCACCCCCAACCCTATGGAGTTCCTACAGCTCTACACTCTGAGCATCAAAGCTGCGAACGGTGATGACAAGGTCATGGCGAACTGGTTTCCCATGGCCCTCAAGGACGCCCCGCGCTCGTGGCTCATGAACCTTCCCGAAGCGTCCATCTATTCGTGGGCTGAGCTGTGCCGGCAGTTCGTCGCCAACTTCAAGGGCACACACGAGCGCCCCATCATGCTCAACGACCTACGCGCCGTGCGCCAGCGGCCCAACGAGACCCTCCGCAAGTACATCCAGCATTTCAGCCAAGTGCGCAATAAGATCCCACGTGCCTCCGACGCTGCCATCATCTCCGCGTTCTCCTCAGGCGTCATCAACGATGAGCTTGACACCGCGGTCGAGCTGTTCGACCTCGCCGACAGGTGCGCCAAGGCAGAAGAGGGCCGCCTCTTCATCCACAATGACCAGACGTGGCGCCCGATGCTACCAAAGCCAAGAACAAGGACGCCAGGCACAAGGGCCCTGCCGTGCTTGCGGCGGAGCCTAAGCAGAAGCGCGGACGCAACCGCGACGAGCGCAAGAAGGATGGCCGCCCGTATTGCGCCTACCACAACATGTTCTCCCACAACACCGAAGACTGCCACGAGCTCAAGCTGCTTCGCGAGAGCCGCCAGGAAGGGTGCGGTGGCCGCAATGATCGCGGTGCTGGCCACGGAGGCGGCCACAACAACAACCACTGGGGCGATTGTGGCAACAACGGCAACAACAACTTCCGGCAAGGTTGGCGCGACCAGCCATGGCAAGCCAACCCTTAGGCCAACGCCGCCCTGCCACCGCTGCTGCCGCCGCCACGTGGCAGGAACAACGGCAACCAGCTTGAAGAGAACGCTGGGGGCTACCAGGAGCCTCGCGGAGTGGCATGCATCCTCGGCGGGGCCCAGGCTCCCCCATCCAACCGCCACTTCAAGCAGTTCTCTCGTGAGGTGAACGCGGCCCTCTCAAGGCCTAAGGCTTCTCAGCCCCTCAAGTGGTCACAATATGCGATCTCCTTCGACTCCACGGACCACCCCATGTCCACGATGGTTGTGGGCACTGTCCCCATGCTGTGCACGCCCACGATCAACAACGTCACTGTCACCAAGACGCTTGTTGACGGTGGCATAGGCCTCAACGTGATCTCCATCGAGACCTGTGAGAAGCTCCAAGTACCCTAAGCGCCTGATGCCGACGAGGCCCTTCTCAGGTGTGACTGACGGCTCCACCTAGCCTCTGGGGCAAGTGCGCCTTCCCGTCACCTTCGGCACCCGCAAGAACTACCACACAGAGCTCATCGACTTCGACGTGGTGCACATTGGCCTACCCTACAAAGCCATCTTGGGCTACCCCGCGCTCACCAAGTTCATGGCGGTGAGTCACCATGCCTACAACGTCCTCAAGATGCTGGGCTGCAGCGGCATCATCACTATCTGCTGCGACGAGAAGGATGCGGTCTGCTCCCTCAAGCGCGCCTACAAGGCTGCCGCTACCGCGTACCCCGCCGATGAAGACGACGTCGAGCCTCCCGAGGCCGCATCCGCGAAGAAGAAGCAGCTGTTTTCTCAGGCACGCGCCGAGACGAAGAAGGTGTCGGTGGATAGCAGTGGCTCCGGGCCCGCCTTCACCATCGGCAACGACCTCGATCCTAAATAGGAAGACGCGCTCGTTTCCTTCCTCCGGGCAAATGCTGATGTGTTCGCATGGACAGCATAAGATTTCTCCGGTGTGCCGAGGGAGGTGATCGAGCACCACTTAGCGTTGTGCCCTAACGCGTGCCCCACCAAGCAAAAGTCACGGCGCCAAGTGCCCGAGGAGCAAGAATTCATCGTTCAAGAAGTTCAGAAACTGCAAGAGCCAGGAGTCATCCGCGAGGTGCGCCACCCCGAGTGGCTCGCCAACCCTGTCATCGTCCCCAAGAAAGGTGGCGAGAGCCGCATGTGCGTCGACTTCACTAGCCTCAACAAGGCCTGCCCCCAAGACCCTTTTCCATTGCCGCGAATCGACTAGATCTTAGACTCCACCGCTGGGTGCGAGCTGCTCTGCTTCCTGGACGCCTTCTCAGGCTACCACCAGATCAAGATGGCAATAGAAGATGAAGAGAGGACAGCCTTCATCACCCCCTGCGGGACATACTGCTACATCTGCAGGCCCTTCGGCTTGAGGAGCACAGGGGCTACCTTCTAGAGGCTGATGCATATCACCCTGAGGCCGCACCGGCGCCTCACGAGGCCACGCCAGCGCCTGCCGGGGATCATCCTCAAGGAGCCCCCAACGAGCCACTTCCCGAGCTTCCCAAGCTCCCCGAAGAACAAGCTGCCACGCCTATGGGCACACGCCTCGTCGAGCACCCCGTCTAGTTCGTCAGCTCGGTTCTGCGGGATGCGCGCGAGAGGTAGCCCATGCAGCAGAAGCTCCTCCTCGCGCTCCTCCTCACCTCCAGGAAGCTACGCCACTACTTCTAGGGCCATCCCATAAAGGTGATCACCTCTTATCCTCTGGAGCAGGTCTTGCACACCCCCAACGCCACTGGCCGTGTCACCGAGTGGAACATCGAGCTACAAACCTTTGCGCTGGAATTCCTCACCACAAGGACAATGAAGGGCACAACTTTGGCGGACATCACGGCAGAATGGACGGACCCGCATCAAGAGGAGTTTCGCGAGGATGAGTCCCTCCTGCCTGGGGAGGAGGCTCCCGGAGGCTGGACCATGCACTTCGACGGCGCGTTCTCCCGGCACGGCGCAGGGGTTGGCGTCGTACTCACTTCACCAACAGGAGACAAGCTCTACTATGCCGTATAGCTCTACTTCAAGCATGCCGACAAGGTCTCCCACAACATCGCGGAGTATGAGGGCCTCATCACCGGGCTTAAGGCTGCCTCTGGTCTTGGCATCAAGTGCATCATCATCAAGGGCGACTCACAGCTCCTTGTCAGCTTCTCCAACAAAAGCTACAAGCCCAAGGACGAGCACATGGCCGCCTACCTGGAAGAGGTGCGCAAGCTCGAGAAGCACTTCCTCGGCATGGAGCTCCAGCATGTCCCTCGTGGCAGCAACAAAGAAGCAGACGACATCGCCAAGCGGGCATCTCGCCGCGAGCCTCAAAAGCCCAGCGTCTTCGAGGAAAGGCTCTTGAAGCCATCAGCTACGCCACCTTCCGCTAGCACCACGACACCTCGTGAAGAGCTTCCTCCCGCACCACCCTTAGGCGCACCCGACTGCGGCCCATCTTCAGGCGCTCGCCTGCTGCTGGCACTGGAGCCACAAGCTGACAGCTGGGCCAACAAATTCAAGACCTATCTGGAAGACAGCACCCTCCCAGAGAAGGAGTCCGAGGCCAAACGCGTGGCCCGCCAGGCCATAGCCTACTGCTTGAGGGATGGCGATCTCTACCGCAGGCGCCCCAATGGCGTCGCGCTGCGGTGCATCTCCGAGGAACAAGGGCGCGAGCTGCTTGCCGACATACACGGTGGAGACTGCGACCACCACACCTCATCGCGCACGCTGGCCGGCAAGGTATTCCGCAGCAGCTTCTATTGGCCCACCGCGCTTCAAGATGCCACCGAGCTGGTCCAATCCTACGAAGCCTGCAATTCCACGCCAAGCAAATCCACCAGCTGGCGCAAGGCCTCCAGACCATCCCCTCTCATGGCCCTTCGCGGTCTAGGGGCTGGACATCTTGGGTCCCTTCCCTCGCGCGGCTGGCGGCTACCGCTATCTCTATGTCACCATCGACAAGTTCACCAAATGGGCGGAGGTGGAGCCCATCCGCACCATCCCGGCAGCCTCAGCTGTCAAGTTCATCAAGAGCCTCGTGAGCTGCTTCGGCGTCCCCAACCGCATCATCACTGACAACGGCTCACAGTTCACGAGCGGCCTCTTCAAGTCATAATGCGCCAACCTTGGCACGCAGATCTGTTATGCCTCCATGGCGCACCTGCGAAGCAATGGCCAGGCCGAGCGTGCTAACGCTGAGGTCCTCAAGGGCCTTAATTCACGAAGCTTCAAGAAAAATCTCGATGCCTATATGGCAAAGGCTGGCTCGACGAGCTCCAGTCCATGGTATGGTCGATCCGCATAACACTGACCAAGCCTACCGGCGAAACACCCTTCTTCCTCATCTACGGGGCAGAAGCGGTCCTCCCTCATGAGCTCAAGCATGGGTCCCCGCGAGTCCTCGCGTTCAATGAGGCTCATCATGACGGCCTGCGGGAAGCTGATCAGCTCCTCCTCGAGGAAGCACGTCGCTGGGCCACCATCCGCACCGCCCGGTATCAGCAGGCGCTGCGTCGCTATCATAGCCACAACGTACGCCCCCGCACACTTGAAGCTAGTGATCTTGTCCTATGAAGGATCCTCTCCAGGGAAGGACTCCACAAGCTCTCGCCCATGTGGGAAGGCCCGTTCAGGGTTGTGCATGTTTCCTTGCCTGGCGTGGCACGGCTGGAGACGGAGGAGGGTGTTCCGGTGCCCAACACATGGAACATCCAACATCTTTGCAAGTTCTACATGTGACCTCATGGGCACGAACGAAGTGGAGCTGTACACGCTCCGGAGCCTCTCTATGCGGTGCTCGCTAAGGCCGCGAGAGCTCCCTCCCACAACCCAGTGGAAGCCCCATGCTCAGCGCTGGCTGTATGATCGAACTGAGGGCGCCGCCGGGCTGCACCATCCTCAAGCTGTCCTGTGTCCGTCATGGCAGCCTCTTCTTTTTGGATGTGAAACTGAGGGCGCCACGTGGCTGCACCATCCTCAAGCTGTCCCGTGTCCGTCACGGCAGCCTCACCTTTTTGGTTGTGTAATGAAACCTATATTATGCAGCAGTAAAGTTTTATTTCCTAATTATTAGGTGTGTTCGGTAAGCAATTTACTTCAGGAGGCTGTGCGTGCTCGCGACCTCCCTCCTGCGTATCACGCGAGCGGGGGTTGGACACGGTGCCTGCACTCGGGCTAGGCCCAGCAGCACCATCAAACCCAAGTGACTGAGCTCAGGCTTGCGGGTCTGCTCCCGCGCACGCCACCTCACCAAGGTCCTTGGTACTTCTCTCCTCACGTGACACCCACGAGCAAGCTAGCGAACGCGCACCGCCACAATACTCGCAAAACTTGTTTGCATGCAATTGTCACAGGAACAAGGCACATAGGAGGCCTCGCGAGCGCTGCCTCGCGAAGTAACCCACGGCAAGGCGCCTCCTCAAGAAGCCACAAGAAGCCTCACGAGCGCTGCATCGTGAGGCGTCCTGCGGTGCCCACCTTCGCCAACTACCAGCGGGAGGCCTCACGAGCGAGAGCCTCATGAGGCGCACTCCGCAAGCTATGGCTCGCCCAGTGCCACACTCCGCAAAAAAGCTAAGTCTAAAAACGCCTCGCGAGCTGCTCTCAGCGCCTCTCAAGCTCTTCTCTCCTCGCAACCTTGCTGAGTGCTGACGTCTTCTCCTTCGCATGAGCCACTTGCACGTCAAAGGGGGGCTTCCTGAGCATCGCGCCTCGGGAGCCCTTACTGCATCGCAGAGCCCTACACCATCTGGCCTTGTCCAGGCACGCATCCTAACATACCAACGACGTTCGTAGCTCGCACGGGGGCTGGGCCCTGATGACGGGGAGCACCAAGGCAAACAAGAAGAGAAAAATAAGCCTCACGAGGATGCCTCGCGAGAAACACAAGTTAAAGCAAAACGCCAAATGCTTAAGTTAATCATACAGACCACGTCCCGACGCCCCCACGGGGCTACATCTATTCAATACAGAACAAAAGGAGAAGGGCAAAGGCCTAAGAGGACGAGCCATCATCGTAGCCATCGTTACCGCCTTTGCCATCTTCAGCCTCGCCGGAGCTCTTGCTGCCATGGGAGAACTTCTCGAGCAGGGCGTCCACGTGATCCTCCACCGCCTTCCCGAGGCCATCGTGGAGCTCCGGAGGGACAGGGGCCATCACCCTGTTGAAGTCAAAGTTGCCGTCGGCGCGAAGGAGGTTGCTGAAGATGCACGTCACCACCTGGCTGAGGAGATCGCGGCACTCATCCTCAATGATGCCGTTCACCTACTTGGCCCCGTGCTCCAGCTTCTCCACAAGCTTGGTGAAGAAGTCCAGGTAGCGGGCGTCGTTGTCTTCGAGGGGCCCCCCAAGCCTCTCTTGGCAGATGGTGGCCAGGGCACCGCGGGCTCAGATGGAGAGGGCGTGGAACATCTTGGCGCGCTCGTGCTGATGCCCATGCGCTCGAGCCGCCTCATCCCTGGCTTGCTCGACGACGTTGGAGACGCTGCGCACCTGCTGCTGGAGGGAGGCCAGCTCCCCCTCCATGTCCGCCTTGGCCTTCAGCGCATGCTTCCGGCTGCCCTCCACCTCTATAAGCAGCTCCTTGAGGCCAGCGATGTCCGCCATGAGCTCATTGCGCTTCTTGGTGAAGCGGTCCTCCTGAGGCTTCAGCTTCTTGGCATAATCTGCGGCAAGCACCTGGCGATTCCTCTCAGTTTTTGCATTGGCGTCTGCCTGGATCTTTTTCTCCTTGGCCTCCAGCTGGGCGTTCGCCTTGGCCATGCGTTGGTCATAGGAGGCTTGGGCGGCAGCCACCTGGCGGTCCAGCGTCTCCAGGCGCTCGCGCTCCGTGGCCTGCTCAGTTGCCGTCCTTGCGAGCTCTCTCTCGCCGATCACAACATCCGCCTCATGACCCGCAAGAGCCTCAGCGCGCTTGTCAAGCTCGCCCTCGCGGGAGTCGAGCTCCTCCTCGCAAGTGGTGACGGTGTTCTCCCGCGCCTGCAGCAGAACTGATTGGGCGGTAGACTGCTCCCATAGCACCTTCGCCTGGGCCTCCGCTTCCTCACGGCGCTTGTCGGCCGTGTTGGCCTCCCAGATGGCGCTTTCTAAGATCTCCTTGGCGTCGAAGGCGGCATTCTCGCACTTCTCCCGCACAACTTCGTCTTGGTGGCAGCCCACCTTGATGGCGACATCTAGTTACCGCCACCCCTCCGCGAGGCACAGGCGCTCATCGGTGAGGCGTGCCTCCTCCGCCTGAAGATCTGCCTCCAGGGCGTCAAGCGCTGCCCTGGCGTCCTGCAGGGCCCCATGCTTGAGCACGGTGCTGTTACTCACTAGCTGCAGGGCCCAGCCACTGCGCTCGTCGGTGTCGCCCTCCGCCGTCATGGCCTGGGAGGGGCCGGCGCCGGACCCCCTCCGGGCCTCCATGTCCATGCTCCCCTCGGGAGCCGTGTTGCTTGCCAGGAACGGGGGGCTTGCTGGAGTCTCCTCCACCTCAAGTCGCGGCAGCGCACTCTGCGAGCTCGTCGCGCCCGCGTCGAGAGCCTCGCGCACTGGCAAGCGCTAGGGGCTTGCCGAGGCGTCTTTGGCGGCTGCAGTCTCCTTGACGGGGGTGGAGCTCGGTGGGGGAGTTGGTGCCTCAACCCCTCCATCGCTGCGCCGCCTCCCATAGCGGATGCCTCTGGAGGCACGACCCCTCCTCCAGAGGCCGCCTCTGTCGGCCCAGTGGGAACCAGGGTACCACGGGCCATCTGCCTACGGCCCAGGAAGCAACGCCTGGCAAAGGCCCAAGAGGCGGCCCAACCGCGGGCGTCCCGAAGGAAGGTGCCTCGCGAGGCACCGGCCTCATGAAAGCGCAGGTTATGTCCCATAGGGGGGTGAATGGGAGATTATTAGAAATTCGTCAAACTTTGATGAATTTGATGAAGATCAGAGTGAAGAAATAGAAATGCAAGGGAAACTAAGTCATCACAAAATCAGAGTACATACGAACATGATACATAAGGGTGAAGAACATGCAATCATACAATCATACACGCATGAAGAATATGAACTGAGGAAATAAAAGATAGCATGATCAAATACTTCAGTTCAAATTCGTCAGAGGATAGATCACAAGTTCTTCAGCAGCGGAATAACGTAAGGGAGGGTGAGGAATTTGAAACCAGGTTGGCTCGGTGAAGTCAATGGAATTTGGTAGACCAGTTCCAGTTGCTGTATCAACTGTACGTCTGGTTGAGGTGGCTGAGTCGCAACTCAGAGAACACTTAGTCCTCACTGTATTCCTCTTGAGCTAAGGTCACTTAGACCTCGCCCAATCACTCGTGGTAAGTCTTCAAGGTAGAATTCCAAAACCTTCACAGACTTGTTCACCGGCATGCCTCAATTACTCTTGGGTGCTCAGAACATGACACCTAACCGTCTGGACGAATGACAGTCCTCAAAGGTAACAAGCGTTGGATCACACAGATCAATCTCTTCAGTGATGCTCAGTCACTTAGGCTCTGGTTGGGTTTTTCCTCACTTGGGTTCTCACAAAGTCGTCAGAGGATGGGTTGCTCTGAAATGACAAGTGTCAAGCTCTCTCGGAGCAGCCAACCAACAAGTGGTTGTGGGGGGGCGGCTATTTATAGCCAGGGGGCAACCCGACATGAATTGTCATAAATGCCCTTGTCTGATTCGACCATTGTCAGGATAAGGATCCACTCGACAGTTGGCACGCGGCGCAGCAACGGTCTGAAAATTGAACTCTCAATATCGTCAGGGCACTCAATTTCCTCACGGTAGGCAGATCGCACTGGTGAACTCCTAACTCCTCAGCCTGACCAAATTCGTCAGCGACCAGATGAACTTCGTCACTGTCGCTAGCAAATGCATCAGCTGTACTGGAGATTTCCAAAGGCTTCACTCGAAGCGGCTTTTGTGTGTATAGGTTTGAGAAGTTTTGAGCATCACTTTGGAAATGTGAAATATGTTTCACCTAGACCCCCTTTAACAGTACGGTTTTTCCTTTGACTCAAATAAGAAGAAAAGAAACTACGAAAACCAAAGTCTTCAAGCTTAAAAGTCTTCACATCAATTTCTTCAAAGGCCGTGCCAATTTCATCACCAATTTCTTCACTTGAAGAAATCTATTTTTAGGGGTTGTCTTCCATGTGTTAAACCAAATCTTTAGGGACTCTGTCTCCTGTGTATACTCACAAACACATTAGTTCCTCAACCTATTTGTCCTCAATACTCCAAAACCACTAAGGGGGCACTTGATGCACTTACAATCTCCCCCTTTTTGGTGATTGATGACAAATTGGTTAGGCTTTCAACAGGAGTAAAAATAATTGAAGTGTAAGTACAAAGTTTGAAGAAATTGATTACAGGATATTGAGGAACTCCCCTTGAAGATGTGCATATGAGGAATTTGCTTTGGATTACAAATGCACATGGCAGGTTGAAATTGTGGAGATCTCCCCCTATATCTTGGAATCCAATCATGCATGATCATAAGATATTTGAAGAATATGAATGCATGATGAAAATTGGTGTCTGACGAATTTGTGCATGCATGAGCAGATATAGATAAGATCAGAGCATGAATAACAAATGTAGCAAAAGAGTCAGATGACCAACAGTTATTTAAGTTACAACTCATCAAAGAGCAAATCCAATAAGGTTCAAGAGTTGCAACTTAAGCAAAAACAGCCCATATAACGACCTGCTATAAGACTAACTTACACTTCTCCCCTTTGTCATCAAATGACCAAAAGGAGACAAGGTGAGGACTAACGCCCCAGAAGAAAATCATCGAGGAGAAGTCGAGGGAGCGCCAGCATTGTCGGGGTCGCATGATGCAGATGTACCAGCCGCAGTGTCTTCAACAGCTTCATTTGCGTCAGTTTTGTGCGATGAAGATTCTGAGCTTGGCATGAGAGGAGGAACTTTTGTGTTCTTGAATTTCTTCCTTGGCGGATCTGCCCAGTCAAAGTTCATTTGGAAATGCAGATCAGCAAGTTCTTCATCGGTCTTGAGGTGCGAGAGGATGGCCCATGATCTGTCAAATATCTCATGAAGATAATAGCGGTTTTTGTGGACAGCGTTATGCGTCACAATCATGTTGGCTTGAATAGCTACAAACTGATGATTAACCCATCGGTGATTCTTGTCCACTTTCTGGTGAAGGCTTATGAGCAGCTCACGGTCCGTCATGACACGTGGTGCTTCAGGTGAAGAAGTTGGTCTTAAAGCTTTAGCTGCAGTGTCCTGGCTAGCAGATTCTTCAGCATTCGAGCTCAAAATTGGTTGACGAAATTGCCCATCCAAGGGACGAATTCCTTCATCAATAACCGTCTTGCCCTTGCCAGGAACAGTGGACAATGTGCTCTGAAGAACTTCAACTTCAGGCATATAGCTTAAATGATTTTGACCATCAGCCTTGTAGTGAATTGCAGACCGGGATCTGATGAATCTCATGATCCATGGAGCATACGGCTTCAAGTCAAACGGAGACTGTGCCACTGTGACCAAAGTCCTCAGGAAGAAATCGTGAATGTTGATGGGAGTACCATGAATGATGTGGAACAGCAGATTCTTCATAATTCCCACAACTTCTTCAGTATTGTAGTTGTGACCTTTAATGGGACTGAGGGTTTTGGACAGAATGCGATAAACGGTTCTTGGCACATACAGCAAATCCTTCATGAGGAAGGTTGTCCTTGGTGCTTCTCCTTCAGCCATTGGCTTCATAAGCACTTGCATCAGGTGGTTGGGCAGCTCAGTTTCTTCATAAATTCTCTTTGCTTCTTCATGGGGTGGTTCAACTGGGAGAGCTCGAAGAAGTTCTTCAATTGGTGCTTTGTAGTGAGTGTCTTCACTCAACCAGTCCAGAACCCATGTTGCAATGTTGTCAGCGTCTCCAGAGAAATGCACTATGGTGTAGAATTGAAGAATAAGTTCTTCATTCCAATCGCAGACGTCAGAGCAGAAGCTGAGTAATCCAGCATCATGAAGAACAGCAAAAACTGGCCGAAAGCACGGTAATGACTCCATATCCACTTGAGGAATATGGTGATGCAGGAATATTTTGTCCTTGTCGAATAAAAGTGACGCATGGAAATTCATCTGTGTCCTTGTCCAAAAGAGTAGGCGCCTAATCTTGGCTGAGTCATATGGGGACTCACCAATGAAGAAGTTCTTCTCTTTGAAGAATTTGGCATTATCAAACTGAGGCCGTCTGAGAGCTCTGCCAATCTTTGGCATCACAGGTACTGGGTGAAGGTTGTGCATCTTTTTGCGTACGTCAAACACTGGTCATGGGGACCCAGTGGAATCATTCAGATCTATCACGGCAAGTGATTTGGCAATCTCCTCAACAGTGGCAGTTGGAACTGTATCAGTATCTGCTGAAGGAATTGAGTCATCGCGCTGAGGGGATGTATTGATGACATCAACCGTTAGCTCATCTTGAGCAATTTCATCAGCTGCTGCAGCTGAAATTTCTTCAGGAATGCTTTGGAGTGATGGTTGTCTTTCCTCAGAGCCCGTGTGAATTTCTTCAGTGACGGCGGGTGACTGTGGGACTTGCGTCAGAGGAGTGGTGAGGGGCGAATTTGGATGGTAAGCTTCCCAAAATTCATCAATGATTGGAGGGGTAGTTGCACCGTCAATGTCCACATCCTCTTCAGTTTCTTCACTACTTCCAGATGAAGCAGTGGCATTTTCTTCAGTTACCGGAACCTGTGAGGGCTTCCGAGACAGGACTTGGTGAAGTGAAGCATCTTCTTCGACTTCAATTTCTTCATCCACTTGCTTTGTGGTAGCAGCAGATTGCGTTTCAGCGTCATCTTCATCAGCCTGTGGGATTACATAATCCACCCCATATGGAACAATCTGACGATAATCATTTGAACGAGTCGGGGGTGCTGATGAAATTGATGTAGCATCAATTGGAACATCTGAAGACAATGGAGTCGTCTTCATTTTCTTCACAGTAGCAGTGATGGTAGTAGGGGCTGAAGCTTTTCTCTTTTTTGCTTCCTTCTCAGCAGCCTTGGTCCTCTTCACTTCTGATGCAGAAGGAAGGGTGATAGTTTTCATAGATGAAGGCGTTGGTGGTGGTGTTGCTGAGGAACTTGGTGGTTCATTTTCTTCAGGATCGACTGATGCAGTCGCCCTGGCTGTTTCTTCAGGCACCACATTGTCAGTTGCCCTATCATTTTCTTCAGGTGCAACCACTGTTACCCTGGTAGTCTCACTGGTCTGAGCAGAAGGTGGCGGAGTTGAAGAACTTGAAGGTGGCACTGTACCAAACTTGGCTGCCTCATGCTTGTTGTATTCTTCAACAACCTTTTTGGTTGCAGTGATGAATCTGTCACGCACACCACAGCTTGACTGTCGCTCAAATTCTTCAGACAGCTATAGAATCTCAGACTGCAGAGTCACAAGCTACTGAGGAGATATAGAGAGCATGTTCTTCCGCAACTCCTTCTCTTTCTGTAACTGTTGTTTCCTCACTAATTTTGATTGAGCAATCTTGTGTTTCTCATTCAGAATGAAAGCAGATAGTACATGACTTGGGCCAGGAGGTAGATTCAATTCATCAAGAGGCGTGTCTGCCTTGGTGCACCAGATGTCAATGAAATCTAGAAGCTTCTTGGGGTCCAGCATCGTTGGAACTGAAGAAATTTTAGCAATTGCAGCTTGCTCTTGCTTTCTTTTGAGGAACTCCGCGAGCTCATCTTCGTCAGCCAGCCCATGTTTGTCAACCAGAGGCACTACGGCCATGCTGATGGGACTTGGCCTAGTTCCACGACCAGCAGTGACCTTTTTCTTCAGCTTGGGCAGTGAAGACGATGGTTACCCACTAGCTGAGGCACTTGATGCAGCAATCGAGGCTGTTGGAAAGCCCTCGGTGTGCTGGCAAGATGCGAGCATGACCGGTGTTGAAGATTTTGCTGCTGCCATCGATGAACTCGAAGCTGGAGGAGGCACTAAAGATTTTGTGATCTTGGGTGCTGAAGCCTTTGAAGCAGCCGGCTGGGCCACTGAGGGCTTTGGGACAGACGGCTTTGGCTTGTTGGCAGGCTTCTTTTGCATAGCCATCTTCGGAGCACTTGCACTGCCACTGGCATCTGCTTCAGCTGAGGCCTTTGTGGCTCTGTTGAATTCTTCAACAGCCTTTTTGGCCTGTTTCTACAATTTAGCTTGTTGCTTTGCCCATTCTTTGTGGAATTCTTCACCCCTTCTGATGCTTGTAGGATGAGCAGTTTGACCCTCAGCAAGCGGTGGCCTATTGCACAGAGGCTTTACTGCAAAATCCTTCATGTATTTGGAGGTGACGAAATTGTAGTCTCTCCACTGATAGGTCCAGTATCTCTTTATCTTTTGCATGCGCGTTTTGTGCTGCTCCTTGGATTCCTTTCCATGAGTTTCTTCATCTGGAGTGCAATACCCTTCATACAGATCATCTAGAATCTCGAAAGCTGTATGTTCCTCCTTCCTCTTGCCTCCCTTCTGAGGCCTTTTGCCATCTGCCATTTTCTTCAGCTGATATTTTTGAACTCATGAGGACTCTGAAGATGTTTGAAGGTTTTCCTCAAGCAATGCTGCAAATGAATTAATTTGATGAGAACCTAGTGATTCGTCGGCAGACATTGTACCTGTGAATAGAGTATAGTTGCGAGGAAATAGGGAAGAGTCACATGCATTTTTAGAGATTTTTCAAAATAAACCAGGTGAAGAAATTGACCTTTATCGTCTTGACGCAATTCACTAAGTGTTCTTGACATAGATTCCAGCGTTGTACATATTGAAGCAATTGCACAATTGAGGAATCAAGATGTTAAGTATAACTTAGATGAAAATACTCAAGACTGGACAGAAGGAAGTGCTGAAGAATTGGAAGAGTGGTAAAAGCAGCACTTGAAGATTTTGTGGCAGTAAAAAGATCAAACTTGGGCAGTAAAAATAAATTTTAACTACCCCAAGGATGAACTCGATGAACTGGACGATGATTCGAAGGAAATCGTCAGATCAAGTCTTCTATGCCCTAACTTGGCGACGAAAGACGTCTACGGCGGCGGTGGAGGTGAAGAAATTTGTGGCCGGTGCAAGTACAACGGCAAAGAAGTCGAGGTAGTGAAGCTCTTCCTCTCCGGCGACAATGAGTTCCAGCGGCGGCGCTAGGGTTTGAGAGTGACAGGGGCACGAGAGTGAAATGAGTTAGGGTTGACGAGGTCAAGCCTTTATATAGGCGCGGTAAAAACTGAGAGGTCCGAAGATTTTGGACGGATAAGCCCCTGGCGTTTCGCATCTGAGTGACACATGTCACACATGCATTTTCACCTTTATCCATGTGTGTGAAGCGCAAGATGAAGTTACTATGGCAACCGCCAAAAATTGATTAGAATATTTTCAAAATGTGTTCGCAATTTCTTCAGCTGTCAAGGACACAGTGAAGACTTTGAAAAGTGTCAAGTAGAACACATATGAAGAGATTGAGAACAGAGTGGCTTGAGTTTAGCACAGAGGGGAGCGGGTCAGATCACATCCACATAGATGACGAAAAACACAGTTTGAAGAAATAGCTATATGTGGATGCTGTTGAGGACATGAAAAACTCAAATATATATATATAAGAATAATAAGAAGTGACGAATTTGAAAAGTTTGATGAAATTGCAAATGACGAAAAACTCAAATTTGAAGAATGTCAAAAAGAGGTGATGGCGTTACCCACCGTATAAGAACTATGATGATTTCAGACACTGCGTACAATTATCGTAGGGTTCGTAGAATCAAGTTCTTCATTAATTACTTCACACTTAGAGGGTTAGTCTTCATTGATTGAAGAAAAACGTTACTTCGTGTGTTGTGCATCAAAGTCATCAAGAATGCATAAGCGTTAGGTTGTGTGTCCTTTTCAAAGGACATTCGAAGATTCTAAGATGTTTATCTCACACCGCAACATGCAAAACCTTCTCTCATCCAAGGGCTTAGTGAACATATCTGCAAGCTGGTCTTCAGTCTTCACGTGGTCGATGACGATGTCTCCCTTCAGCACATGATCACGAAGAAAATGGTGATGAATCTCAATATGATTCGTCCTTGAGTGTTGCACTGGATTGTGGGCGATCTTGATGGCGCTCTCATTATCGCAGTAGAGTGGCACTTTCTTCATGTTGACGCCATAGTCCTTGAGGGTTTGCTTCATCCATAGTAACTGAGAGCAGCAGGCGCCAGCAGCAATGTAATCAGCCTCGGCAATGGAAAGTGAGACACAGTTCTGCTTCGTCGAGGACCAACATACAAGAGATCGTCCGAGGAAATGGCATGTGCCTGATGTTGACTTGCGATCCACACGATCACCCGCATAATCAGAATCGGAATATCCAGCAAGATCAAGTGACGAGCCCTTGGGATACCATAATCCAAGCGTTGGGGTGTTAGCCAAATATCGAAGAATTCGTTTCACAGCCTGCTGGTGTGATTCCTTCGGTGACGCTTGAAAGCAGGCACACATGCAAACGCTAAGAATAATATCTGGCCTAGATGCACTAGGTAAAGTAGTGAACCAATGATGGAGCGATATACCATCTGATCGAGATCTTTACCATTTTCGCCAGTGTTGAGTTGGCCATTGGTTGGCATTGGTATCTTGAGGCCTTTGCAATCTTGCATATCGAATTTCTTCAGGCAGTCTCTGAGATATTTTTCCTGAGATATGAAGATGCCATTGGGTTGTTGACGAATTTGAAGCCCAAGAAAGAATTTCAACTCCCCCATCATAGACATCTGATATTTTTCTTGCATCATATGAGCAAATTCGTCACTGTATTTCTTGTTAGTGCAACGAAAGATAATATCATCAACATATACTTGGCATATGAACAGTTCACCATCATTAGATTTAGTAAAAAGAGTAGAGTTAAGTGAACCGGGCTTGAACCCCTTTTTCTTCAGGAATTCCTTCAGTGTAGTATACCAAGCCCTAGGGGCCTGCTTGAGGCCATAGAGAGCCTTGTTGAGTCTGAAGACTTTGTCAGGATGCTTTGGATCCTCAAAACCTGGTGGTTGAGAAACATATACTTCTTCCTCAAGCTTACCATTGAGGAATGCACTTTTCACATCCATTTGATATAAGAGGATTTCATGATGGTTAGCATATGCAAACAATATACGAATGGCTTCAAGCCTAGCAACTGGTGCAAATGTGTCATCGAAATCAATACCCTCAACCTGTTTGTAGCCTTGAGCTACAAGACGGGCCTTATTCCTCACCACTTGGCCATTTTCATCTTGTTTGTTGTGGTAGATCCACTTAGTGCCGATGATATTGTTCTTGCGTGGATCAGGACGCTTAACAAGCTCCCACACATTGTTGATCTCAAATTGACGCAATTCATCTTGCATTGCTTGAATCCATTCAGGTTCCAGAAAGGCCTCATCAACTTTGGTGGGCTCTGAAATAGAGACAAACGCGTAATGCCCACAAAAGTTTGCTAAATGTTAAGTTCTTGAGTGAGTGACGGGACTAGGTGCATTGATGTTGTCGAGGATCTTCTCAATCTGCACTTCATTTGCCACTTGTGGATGTACTGGACGAGGGCCTTGTTGTTGTTGTTGCCATGCAGAATCCTCAGCATCATTTTCGTCAGGATGTTCATTTTCTTCACGACGAGGAACAACCACTTTTTCATCAGGAGCTATTTCTTCACTGGCACAATTTCACTAGTGCCCATCAGTTTGATAGATTCCTCCTGAGGCATTTCATCTAGCACAGGAAGCAGGTGATCTCTTTGCGAGCCGTTAGTTTCATCGAACCGCACATCTACAGTTTCAACAACTTTGTGGTGGAAGGAGTTGAAGACTCTGTAGGTGTGCGAGTCCTTTCCGTAACCAATCATAAAACCTTCATGTGCTTTCGGTGCAAATTTAGAACTGTGATGAGGATCTCTAATCCAACATTTAGCACCGAAGACTTTGAAATAACTCACATTGGGTTTCTTGTCAGTGAGGAGCTCATATGAGGTCTTCTTGAGGAATTTGTGAAGATATACTCGGTTGATGATGTGGCATGCAGTGTCAATTGCCTCAGGACAGAAGTGATGAGGTGTCTTGTATTCATCAAGCATAGTGCGCGCCATCTCGATGAGGGTTCTATTCTTGCGCTCCACGACTCCATTCTACTGAGGAGTATAGGGAGCAGAGAACTCATGAGTGATACCAAGTTCATCAAGATAGTCGTCGAGGCCTGTGTTCTTTAACTCAGTGCCATTATCACTCCTGATGTGCTTGATCTTGAGACCATAATTCGTCATGGCCGGATTGGAGAATCGTCTGAAAACATTCTGAACTTCAGTTTTCTAGGTAATGATGTGCACCCAAGTGTAGCGAGAGTAGTCATCAACAATGATGAATCCGTAGAGAGATGCTGCATTGGTTAGTGTGTCATAATGTGTAGGACCAAACAAATCCATGTGAAGTAATTCGAAAGGATGAGTAGTGGTCATGATTATCTTTGCCAGGTGCTTGGCTCTGGTCATCTTTCCAGACTCACAAGCGCCACAGAGGTGATCCTTGACGAATTTGACACCCTCGACGCCAATGATATGCTTCTTCTTGACGAGAGTGCTCAAATTCCTCATTCCAGCATGTCCAAGATATTGATGCCATAGCCAGCATTCCAAAGCTTTTGCCATTAGACATGTTGCAGGCTGAGGACTTGTAGAGAAATCTACAATGTACAAGTCACCTCTCCTAAAGCCTTCAAAGACTTTGGATTTGTCAGATTCGAACAGCACAATGCATCTATATTTGCCAAAGATGACAATCATATCAAGATCACAAAGCATTGAGACAGACATGAGGTTGAATCCAAGGGACTCGACTAGCATCACCTTTTCCATGTGTCGATCCTTTGAAATGGCAACCTTACCTAGACCCAATACCTTGCTTTTTCCTTTGTCAGCGTAAGTGATATGCTTCAGATGAGACGGAGTAAGGGGAGCATCAGTGAGGAGATTCCTATCTCCAGTCATATGATTCGTGCAGCCACTGTCCAAGACCCATTCAGTGGCTGAAGGTGTATCTTCTTGTAGAAGCATTAGTCTGACTTACAAATTCATATGCTTCAAAGTGAAGAATATGATAATGATCAATTTTGTCAGACAATTTCATCAATGAATAATATCTAGCAGCATAAGGGATGTGTGAAATGAAACATTCATTCTAGCATGATTAGCCTACATCCCAATAGGCATTGTGTCAGGTCTTTAGCAAATTTATCAGACATTTCATTGTCTGAAGACCTGACCCTGCAGAAGAGATTAGTTCTTCTTCTTAACCACCCATATCTGAATGGGTGGCTGAGAAGCAATGTGACGAAGTGCATTAATGGAGAACTTAGGCATTGAAGAATATGCATTTCTCTTCACAGGAGGGTTATAGTAATTGAATGAATAAGCAGAGAAATTCCTCAAAGTATTGTGAACATAGTGGTTCGAAGAATAATGCTCATATTCATCAACTCGTTGTCTGTTTCCCTACGAAATAGAGGCATTAGTGCGACCATAAGTGGGTCTGCGTCCATTTGACGACTTTGATCCCTGTGAAGAATTTTCCCTGGGAAGTTTCTTCTTCATCGGTGGTGTCATGATGACATTCACCTGAAGATTTTCCAGAAGGCTTTTAGGAACCCAGATTTTCTTCACAGGTGGACCATTCCTGCAATTAGTACCAATGAATCTGGTAAAGACCTCACCATTCTAATTCTTGAACAGTTTACAGTTGGAGTCAAATGACTCATCTGAAGAATATGAAGAATCACAAGTATAGCCAGATAAAGTGGATGGGTCTACTGGAGGTCCCTTTGCAGCCACCCATGAGGTTTTGGGATACTGCTCAGGCTTCCAATATGAACCATCAGCATTGAGCTTTCTCTCAAAGGCAATACCCTCTTTTCTAGGGTTCCTGTGAAGAATTTGCTTTTTGAGCACGTCACACAGGGTTTGATGCCCTTTGAGGCTTTTGTACATGCCAGTGACATACAATTCCTTCAGCCCTGCATTTTCATCAGTGTCACTGGTGGCTTCCTCAGATGAGGGGTTAGTGGCCATCGTAGCAGTTGAAGCAATTGCAAATACAGAAGCATTTGAACATTCAGCTAAAGAATTAGCATTATCACGTTCAAGGCATTTTAAGGATGGTGCACCAAATTCTTCTTGGGCGGTACTGATCTGTTGAGCGAGGAGTGAATCGTTTTCTTTTTGAAGATCATCATGAGACGCTCTCAGCTTCTCGAGATCTTGCTTCCTTTGAAGAAATTCATAGGACAGCTTCTCATGTTCAGCTGAGAGGGACACATGAAGACTTTCAAGTTTGTCATATTGAGACTTAAGCCTTCTGAGATCCTCAGACAAGGCTTGACTACGATCCATTTCCTCGTCCAACAGGTCATCGCTTTTGTCTAGCAGTTTTTGAATCTTTTCCATGGCATGTTGCTGCTCAGTTGCAATATTAGCAAGTTTCTTATAGCTTGGTTTAGATTCACACTCAGAGTCATCATGACTGGAGGTTTCAAAGTAAGCTTCTCGTGACGTTACCTTTGCACCTCGTGCCATGAAGCAATAGGTGGGAGTGTAGTCATCAGCACAGTCATCATTGTTGGTGGAGATACCAATATCCTCAGTGTTGAAGATGGACTTGCTGACGTACTCAGTAGCAAGTGCAAGGCTTGCCACACCAGTGTCTGACTCCTCCTCAGATTCCTCAGCTTGCTGATCATCAGATTCTTCTTCAGAATCCATTTCCTTCCCTAGGAATGCACGAGCTTTGATAGAACTAGATTTCTTGTGAGATGAGGACTTTGATGAAGACTTTGAGGACTTTGACGAAGACTTTGAGGACTTCTTCTTTTTCCCATCAGACTCATCATCATCCCTGCTCTTCTTCTTCTTCTTCAGCCAAAGAGGGAAGTCGGCGATGTAGTGGCCTGGCTTCTTGCATTTGTGATAGGTTCTTTTGTTGTAGTCTCGAGCAGACGCTTCTGTAGTGTTCTTCGAGTCATACTTTGAAGATTTTCCAAATCTGTTCTTCTTGGAAAACTTCTGGAACTTCTTCACCAGCATAGCCAGCTCTCTGCCAATTTCCTCAGCACCGTCAGAACTGCTCTCATATTCCTCTTCTTCTTCATATGAAGAAATAGCCTTGGCTTTTGGTTTAGCCTTCAGAGTGCGAGGGTGACCATAGCTGGGTCCATACATATCTCTCTTTTCTGCTTGCTGAAATTCATGTGTGTTGAGACTCTCAAGAATGTCAGCAGGATCCAGTGACTTGTAATCAGGGCGCTCTTGAATCATCAGTGCCATAGTGTCGAAGGAACTGTCCAGAGACCTCAGAAATTTCTTCACCACCTTATGATCAGTGATGTCAGCAGCACCAAGAGCTTGAAGCTCATTGGAGATATCAGTGAGGCGGTCGAAGGTTTGCTGCACATTTTCGTTGTCGAGTCTTTTGAAGCGAATGAAGAGATTGTGCAGAACATCAACTCGGGAGTCACATTGAGTAGAAACACCCTCATTCACTTTTGAAAGCCGGTCCCAGATAAGCTTCGAGGTTTCCAGTGCACTCACTCTGCCATGCTGTCCTTTGTTGAGATGACCACAAATGATGTTCTTCGTTTGAGAGTCCAGTTGCTTGAATCGCTTCACGTCAGCAGCATTGATACTTGGTGAAATGGTGGGAACGCCGTTCTCGACGACGAACCAGAGATCGTTGTCAATAGCCTCAAGATGCATTCGCATCTTGTTCTTCCAGTAGGGATAGTCTGTGCCATCAAAGATGGGGCACGCAGTGGAGACATTGATCATACCTGCGGTCGACATAACTAAATCTCCAGGTGGTTAAACCAAAATCACACAGAACAAGGGATTACCTTGCTCTGATACCAATTGATAGCGCAGGTTATCTCCCAGAGTGGGGGTGAATGGGAGATTATTAGAAATTTGTCAAACTCTGATGAATTTGACGAAGATCAGAGTGAAGAAATAGAAACGCAAGGGAAACTAAGTCATCACAGAATCAGAGTACATACGAACATGATACATAAGGGTGAAGAACATGCAATCATACAATCATACACGCATGAAGAATATGAACTGAGGAAATAAAAGATAGCATGATCAAGTACTTCAGTTCAAATTCGTCAGAGGATAGATCACAAATTCTTCAGCAGTGGAATAACGTAAGGGAGGGTGAGGAATTTGAAACCAGGTTGGCTCGGTGAAGACAATGGAATTTGGTAGACCAGTTCTAGTTGCTGTATCAACTGTACGACTGGTTGAGGCGGCTGAGTCGCAACTCAGAGAACACTTAGTCCTCACCATATTTCGCTTGAGCTAAGGTCACTTAGACCTCGCCCAATCACTCGTGGTAAGTCTTCAAGGTAGACTTCCAAAACCTTCACAGACTTGTTCACCGGCATGCCACAATTACTCTTGGGTGCTCAGAACATGACGCCTAACCGTCTAGAGGAATGACAGTCCTCAAAGGTAACAAGCAGCGGATCACACAGATCAATCTCTTCAGTGATGCTCAGTCACTTAGGCTCTGGTTGGGGTTTTCCTCACTTGGGTTCTCACAAAGTCATCAGAGGATGGGTTGCTCTCAAATGATTAGTGTCAAGTTCTCTCGGAGCAGCCAACCAACAAGTGGTTGTGGGGGGCGGCTATTTATACCCAGGGGGCAACCCGACATGAATTGTCATAAATGCCCTTGTCTGATTCGACCGTTGTTAGGATAAGGATCCACTCGACAGCAGGCACGCGGCGCAGCAACGGTCTAAAAATTGAACTCTCAATATCGTCAGGGCACTCAATTTCCACATGGTAGGCAGATCGCACCGGCGAACTCCTAACTGCTCAGCCCAACCAAATTCGTCAGCGACCGGATGAACTTCGTCACTGTCGCTAGCAAATCCATCAGCTGTACTGGAGATTTCCAAAGGCTTCATTCAAAGCGGCTTTTGTGTGTATAGGTTTGAGAAGTTTTGAGCATCACTTTGGAAATGTGAAATATGTTTCACCTAGACCCCCTTTAACAGTACGGTTTTTTCTATGACTCAAATAAGAAGAAAAGAAACTACGAAAACCAAAGTCTTCAAACTTCAAAGTCTTCACATCAATTTCTTCAAAGGCCGTACCAATTTCATCACTAATTTCTTCACTTGAAGAAATCTATTTTTAGGGGTCATCTTCCAAGTGTTAAACCAAATCTTCAGGGACTCTGTCTCCTATGTATACTCACAAACACATTAGTTGCTCAACCTATTTGTCTTCAATACTCCAAAACCACTAAGGGGACACTTGATGCACTTACACCTCACAAGGACCCTCCTCCTCAAGGAGCAGACCCACCAAGCACCCAGCATCAGTAGGAGGCCTCACGAGGCGGCCTCCCAAGGCAGCCTTCCGAAGCCACTCAAGCGGGGCGCCGCCTGGCACCACCCTGGCAATCATGCGCCCACCACATGGATGACGCACCCCTGCAAGACGACGATAGCTGCAGGGCCATATCAGCAGGCGCGGTCAGGGAGGATTTCCTCTTTGGTGATAAAGGAGCAGCACCAGCTCCCATCCTGCAAAGCGAGTCCCAAAGCCTGCCTGTTTGGTGTATGAAGACCAGGACGATAAGGCACGCAAGGTGGAGGTCACCACCGAGCAGACCAGTGCATCATGGATATCACCTTTGCAGGGGAAGACCATCTTTTGTCAGGATAAGCCTGGGCGCCTATCCCCCTTTTGATCCGCGGCTGTGTGGCAACCCATCCCGCCAACATTTTTGGGGGAAAGAGGACCAAGGCGGCTATAAAAGGGGCAGTGCTACCACCATAGAAAGGGATCGCTTCCTTCTTCCTCAATCTTGTACGCGAGAACTCTCTTGCCACCATAATCCCAATACAAGCAGGAGTAGGGTTTTACACCGCACGATGGCCCGAACCTGGGTAGCTCTCGTGTCCCCTGTCGTACCTTGCCTTTGAGCGTGCTCTTGCCATAGCCTCGCCGTGATCACCGTCGAGTTGTTAGGCAGCAAGGGGCCCCCTGAGTTTGAACTAGGGTCCCTGGAGCCCGAGTTCCAACAGCCTCCTGAGGCTCGTCCTCCTCAGCCTCAGGAGCCGCGTCCACCCGCGGCTCGAGAGGGGCCACTTGCTCCTCCTCTACCTCCACGCGCCCCGTTTCGTCTTTGAGGCAGCAAGTAGCCTTTGCACGTCCCTCGGCACCTGCGGTAGGTGTCGGGGCCCCCTTCGATCTGGGGGCACTAGTACAGAGAGCTGCTATACAAACGGTTTTTAACCCCTTTCCATGACGTAGTTTTAAACCGTCGCCTTGCATGTGTGTGCAATAGGGGGGTCCTTCCCACATGACCCAGAAACCATCGGGGATAGGTCCTCCGGTCACACACGCTGGGCAAAATGAGCTCGTGTGTGATCGGGCGAGCCATCGCATACAATTATACAGGCCCAATCATTTCCGTTCGTATGTACATCCCACACAGTGAATCCCAGACAAACGTTTCCGCTCGTATGTACATCCCACACAGTGCATCCCAGCCAAACATTTCCGTTCGTATGCACATCCCACACAGTGAATCCCAGACAAACGTTTCCATTCATGTCTACATCACACACAGTTTTCTGTATAGCCTCGTCTGTGATAGGTGTAACGATCACACACACTCTGCCTCCGTAAACCGTTTACGTTATTCAAGTATATCACACACGCTTTCGCTGCTAGAACCGTTTGTAAAGTTCCATGACCCATTTAGCAGGTTTATTAGTTTACTATTAATAATTACAGTATTCAGCAAAATCACATTTCAAATCGAATAGCTGTTTGCCAATTTCATATCAGGCACATAAATATATTATAACATCACAGCATGATAGGTACGTGAAAATAGCACAGTACAACATATAGCTAGTTCACCTTCATAAGTACAACATTAGAACAATATATTCATTTCCCTAATCGATTGGTGCATGCTCAACCAAATTAGTCTTCTCCACCTCTGCTTTCAGTTCAGTAAGAACCTATTTTGCACTGACCAACTGGGAAAGTGCCTCCTCCTTCGCAAACACCATCTTAGCAAAGTCTAATTTAAAAAATCTGAGCTCATTCCCCATCTTCCTCTTTTTTTCCAGTACCTTGAAATATTCTTCAGCGTTGACAACATTTTCTCTAAGCCTATCTCTATTCTCTTCCTCAAACATGCTCTAGAGCTTTGCTAGGCACATCTTCAAAGATGGTGGCCACTCTTGATCAACCCACTCCAGGTAAGAACACTTCCGTTCATCCTATAATATTTAAAACTAAATCAGTTACAGTTGTAGGGAAAATGGGTTTCTAGCAACATAGAAAATCACCACATACATATTTTGAAAAACTGAAGAAACACATTTATTATAGCATATCTTCTCAAAAAGTTCAATGTGCAAATGAATTAATTGCTACTGAGGCAATAACCAAATTCAGGAACACCACAAGCTAAAATTAAGTTCTTAGTCAGGTACTATAATAACAAATTGACCATTTTATGAGGAAGCTAAATATAACTACAACAGCACAGCGACAGTGTTTCAATGCCATCAAATTACAGTCTTGCTAAGTCTCAGTCGACTGAGACTTCGTTATGTCTCAGTCGATGCAATATTCCTTTGATCTTGCATGAAGATTCGTGCAAAATAATTTTTTTTAGTTTTTCCTTTTTTTCTTATACTATATCACTTGACTGGGACTTGGTTAAGTATCAGTCGACTGAGACGTAGCCACACCCATCAAATTAATACTAACAGGTATGTACATGCACAAATTTAATAACATAGAACTAATACCAATAAAGGCCCTACACTGTGTAGGCCAAAACCGGTGTCAAATCAACTATTGCTACATTTGGCACTGGTATCCTACACTGCTGAGTCGTTGCCAAAGGAAAAATTTAGGGAACCGGAGCACCTAGTTGCTCCGATGTCCAGTTCCTTCCTGCCATAAAGTATTAGTATTTTATTGCTTGGCTGCTCGGATGTGTGGAGCAAAGTTGGGTGCACAAACTGCTGAAGCGGTGCCAAATAATTTTCTCAGGGCACCGCTGATGAGATGGCAACATTTTTAGATACTAGGTAGAAACTTTGACAGTGTCTTAATCACATCCATATTAACATAGCATAGTGACAGTGTCTAAATCACATCTAACAAATGATTTGTAATAACGAAAGTGGGGCTAACCTTCTCTGCACATGCCAAAAACTTCCTCCCACTGTCCATAGATTCAAAAGCAACAAACTTCACGCATGGAGATTGATGGTGACAACAAGCAGGCAGATCTTCAGCTACCCCACTCCATTCCTTGCAAGTGATGGTCCTAGGGAGCTACAAGAGGAACAAATGGCTCAAATCGGTCTCCGGATTAAAATCCTTTATTAAAAATCAGAACCCTAAGCCTAGGGGGGCGAGAGAGAGGAGAGAGGCATACCCGGCTGGTGACATACTCGTCGTCGCAGGAGGAACTGCTGGAGAGGTCAAAGAAGACCATGGCGTCCGCGGTGGTCGGATGCGAGACGGCGAGAGCGAGGAAAGCAAGCGAGGAAGTGGCTATAGCTTGGGAAGGAAGGAAGGAGTAAACAGGGGAAATGTAGCTCGTGGTCAGGGAGAAAAGGGGGGGAAGAGTTAGATATTTGGCGGTAGGCAAAAAATTTGAAAAGGTTGGGTGGGGGGGGGCTTGGCGCGCAGTGTCATCGAACACCTTTCACTTTGAACAAATGTGTGCATCGCAAACGATTCTTCTGCTTTACGCGCATGCGATGAGTTTGAGCACTCGAATTTTGATGGAAATTTCCCTGGGTAGAGTGCTCATCCACGTCATTGCATATTTAACATCACTTGCTAATTTGGGGGGTACACAAAAGAGCCTACAGCACACGGACAACACTTACTGGATCGAGCAATTTTAGTAATTAAACAGAGCCAGTTGACCTAAACATTGCTCTAACAAAAGACCAGCGTTATAAACAAAGGCTAAGTACACATAATTTAAACAAAGCCGCTGACGCGCCGCTGCCCTATGCCTCGCCGGTGTAAGATGAGATGTCGATGACTTGTCCTGGCGACATGCCGCCGCTGGTGGACTCCGCGTCCCCCAGGCTGAAGTCGACCGCGTCATCGTCCTCGTCCTCGGTGCCGCCCTCAAGGTTGTAGTACTCGTAGTACTGGCGGCGCTAGAGCTCGTGTTGGTACTCCACCGGCGATTCCTCCACGGACAGGCGGCTCTCTACCTCCTCCTTAGCCACGCGCAACTCCTCCTCCCGGCGCTCCTCGATCTCCGCCGCCTCCTGCATCTCCAGCTCCCACTCGGCGATCTCATGAGGAAGCAGGGGCTCCATGGCCTCCGCCGCCGCATCGTCGACCAGCATCTCCGCCGCCTTTTCAGACGTGGGGTGCATGCTGGATTCCAAGGAGGCCTGGAATATCTTGGCGTGGGCGTCCTCGACCTGGGCGTGGATGGCCTCGACCCGGGCCAGGGCGACCTCCGCGGCACGGACAGCTGCTCGAGCGCTCTCGGCGTTTGCAGCCGCCGTCACAGCAGTTGCGGCAGCCGTCTCGGCTGCTGCAGCTATCCTTGTGTGCGAGTTAATGCCGTGTGTAGTAAATTGGAAGGAATTTTCAAACATATTGGTGTCACGGCTTGGACACAAAATATGAGAACCATGGCTTTTGTGATAGACCGAGACCGACGCTTCAGATGCCTTCCAATTATTTCCTTGTCACCGTGTGATTTATTTGGCTTGTTGCATTTCATCTTGTCATCATGCGCATTGCATCCGCATGTTTTCATAAAACTTGCATCCGTTTGTAGTTGTCACCTCTCCCGTTGTCTTCGTTGTCCGTTCTAAGGCCAACCACACTTGCACGTGCCCGCGGCATCATTAAAAATATTGCTTTGTAAGTGGGAATGAAACGTTCTCGGAATGGGTTGAAAGTTGGCGTGTGGTCTTATTATATTGTAGGTAGACCGCCTGCCAAATTTCGTCGCATTCGGAGTCCGTTTGATACCCCAATGGTTAAACTATAGCGACACTATAGCCGGTCATATTATCGAACATTTTCGGTATTTCAAAGTGTTGCCGGGCCAACCAACTCCCCTCTCTTCTCAGCCCAATGTCATCTAGCACAGCCCACCTAGCCCACCTATACTATCCCCTCGACCGGAGCCGTCCGATCGTCATCGAAGGGCTCCAAATCAACCCCTAATCCCCTCCTATTGCCTACCTGCTATAAATAGCAGATGAATCCCTTCCTAATTTGGACAAACCTAGCCTAGCCCCTAACCCTGTCCCGCAGCCGCCGCCGCCACCACATCCCCCTCCTCGAAATCCGGTGCCGACCAACCCCCTCCTCGCCACTTGGCGGCTCCAGATCCACCTGCGCCGCCGCCCTGTCTCCTCCAGCCGCCGCGGCCCGCCGAGCCCATCTGGAGCCCGCGCGGGCCCGAGCCAGCCCGTGCGCGGCCTCCACCTCCCGTAGCACTCGATCCGATCTGGATGGAGGCAACCGCCTCCGCCCGAGGGCGTCGCCCGACCCTGCGCGCCACCACCGGCCGGCGACCAAACCCATGCCGACCTCATCGCCCCCTCTCTTTCCCTTCCTTCTTCTCCCTCTCCCTCACGGCTTCTCTCTCTCTCCCGCTGGAGCCCCAACGCCATGGACGCCGCCCGTGCAAGCTCCCTCCTCCGCCGGTCGCGGACGTCACCAGATCTGGCCGGGAGCCACCGGATCCAGCCACCCTCGACCTGTTCCCGGATGCCCAGCCGCCCCGCCTTGACCCCGCGTTGACCAGCCGCTGCGCCAAGTCCCCGTCGCCTGCCTCTTCGCCAAGGCCCGCCGCCGCCGCCTCTGCTTCACCTGGACCGCGTCCCGGAACCGCTCCGTCCCTCGACCCGCGAACCAAATGTCATCCCACTGGCCTCGTCCACCTGCACCCTGTCGTCCCTGCACGACAATGTTCAAGTCTCCGCTGGACCGCCTCGATCCTTCATCCAGACGGAATCTCCCCATCCACTGCACCGACCGGTCCAGATACCCAATGTTAGCGCCCCAGCCTATCCAGGGCCCCGTGCGAGATTTGCTATATTGCGCTCGCTGTCTGTTTAGCCCAGTTTGCTCAGATTCGGCCCGAGGCATGTTTTTTTCTGCGCTGCGATTTTGCCAAATATCAGGACATGCATAATTACAGAAAAATGCCATGCATTTGAAATGCTAATAATTAAATATCCATGCATCCAAGTAAAACTTGTCATATATGTAAAATGCTTAGAATTTCATGTAGTTTCACAATATGCAACTTTCATCCATGTTAAAAATGTTTAAAATTGATGTTTGCATTAATTTCCATAAATGACATGCTAAAATGGTTTATTTCATATCTGAATAACCGTAGCTCCGAATTAAATAAATTATATATGTAAATGGAGTAGAAAAATGTGTAGATTAACATGGTGCACTTACTTTTGCTGTTTAACAACTTTAAAATTGTGTTTTAGGCAGAACAGTACCAAGTTCGAAAATTACATATATGGATTTTTCGGAATTGTTCTTGGTTGTTTCCGGGCTCATTTAAATTGCCTAGATAGGTAGTTTAATTTTGCTTCACCTCTTGCCATGTTAACCAACATTTTAATCTTGACATGTGCATAAACGAGAGTGAACTAAATAATTTGAATGTGGAGTTGGGCTTCACTTAATGTGTAGTCTTTGGTTGTGCACTTTGCCATGCCATGCATCTTAAACTTGACATGCATCATACTTGTTTGTGCATGATGCCATTATTATGCTTGTGTGTTTACCATGTTGTTTCCTTCTTTCCGGATGTGCTTCTTCTTGATAGTCCCGGTTATGTTGTGAAGTGTGAGGATTCGTTCGACTACGCGTGTTCGTCTTCTTCATGGACTCGATCTTCTTCTGAGCGGGATTTCAGGCAAGATGACCATTACCTTGGATATCACTACTATCTTTGCTTGCTAGTTGTCTCGATGCTATCGCTATGTCTCGCTACCTACCACTTGTTTGTCAGCCTCCCAAATTGCCATGAAACAGCCTCTAACCTTCCACCATCCCAGCAAACCACTGTTTGGCTATGTTACTGCTTTGCTCAACCTCTCTTATAGCATGCTAGTTGCAGGTGCAGTGCAGGTTGTTCCATGTTGGGACATGGATATCATGGGATATCACAATATCTCTTATTTAATTAATGCATCTATATACTTGGTTGTGTGTGGAAGGCTCGGCCTTTTGCCTGGTGTTTTGTTCCACTCATGCCACCCTAGTTTCCATAATACCGATGTTATGTTCCTTTATGAGCGCTTCTAACACATGTGGGGCATATGGGAACCCCCCTGATCATTCATTTTAGGATAAACTTCTCCAGCAAGGCCCAACTTTGGTTTTACCATTTGCCTAATAACAACTAAAACTTGCATCGGGACTTTTCGGACCCCGAGGATAATTAATCAACAACCACGGGCCAGTGATCCACATGAGTGTTGGTCTGAAACGGGCAGACTGCGGGGCCACCATGAGGAAACTCAAGGTCATGGTTTTACTCGTAGGCTGACCTATCCGGTCGTGTCCTAAGAACGAGATACGCGGCTCCTATCGGGATCGTCGACACGCCGGGAGGTCTTGCTGGTTTAGTATTACCTTTTACGAGTGGCTTGTCCACCGGGATTCCTTATCCTAAGCATCGTGTTATCATGGTGTGAGGATGTCCCATTAGATGCGTGTGGTAATTTATAAGGGACTACTTGGAGCACCCCTGCAGGGTTTAATGTTTTGGAGAGCCATGCCCGCCGTTATGTGGCGACTTGGAAATTTATAACCTTCGGTTGTAGAGAACTTGACACTAAATCTAATTAAAATACACCAACCGCGTGCGTAACCGTGACCGTCTCTTTTCGAGGGAGTTCGGGAAGAGAACACGGTGGGGTTATGTTTGACTCGTAGGTAGGTGTTCAGGATCACTTCTTGATCGTTACTAGATTGCGACCGTTTATGCATAGTTACTCTTCTTATTCTGGTACTCGTAAGTTAGCCACCATAAAATGCTTAGTGCTTGCTGCAACCTCACCACTTATCCATTCCATACCCATTAAGCTTTGCTAGTCTTGATACCCATGGTAATGGGATTGCTGAGTCCTCGTGGCTCACAGATTACTACAACAACAGTTGCAGGTACAGGTAAAGTGATGATTTGACATGAGCGCGATGCATGTTTGCTTTTGGAGTTCTTCTTCTGCTTCTTTTTCTTCGTCGATCATAGGATGGGTTCCCGGTTGGCAGCCTGGGATTAGTAGGGTGGATGGCGTTCTTCTTTTTTGTTTGATTTCATCCGTAGTCGGATCCTGCTCTTATGTATGATGATTGCTATGTATTGCTGTATTGATGTATTCATGTTGTAGCTTGTGGCGAGTGTAAGCCTTTATCTGGTATTCTCATCTATTCATTACATGGTAAGTTGTAATGATATCCACCTTGCGAAGCGTCTTCGATATGCGCTTCTATCCTTAGTGGAACTTCCGAGTTCGTTGGGGATAGGATCGCATATTGGGCATGACAAGTTGGTATCAGAGCCTCTACCGACCGCAGGAGCCCCCTTGATTGATCGAACCGTTGACGAGTCTAGAAAAGAAAATCTATTTTGAGTCTAGTTATATATCGGAGAGTAGGAATTATTTTTACTCCTTATCCCCTTCGTCTCTCTGGTGAGGAATTGTGACGTACGTGTTTTGATTCTACTACTCTTCTCACTCAAATTTTTTAGGATCAGGCGAGTATTTTTGGAATCATGTGATATTGGTGTAACAGAACTCTGTTCTTGGTGCCTCCTGACCCTATGGATTGGACCCGGGGAGTTGAGCTCCAAGGTGTTCTTCTCACATTCGCTATCGTTCCAGTTCCTGAATACCAGAGGACGCCGACATTGAAATGCTTCTATACTTTTTGTGGTGGCAAATAGTGCCGTGACTTTTCCCCAGTACTGGAGGAGATAGCTCGGATGATCCGCCATGACTAGTATCGCTGTGTTTTCGAAGGTCTGAGGTAGACGAATTTGCGAAGTTTCTCGGTTGTGTGTTAAGGGTTGCAGATGCAGTTGCAGCTGATTAGGTTGTTGACTGCTGAGTTGGTTCCTGGACCCGCAACCTGATCGCATAACCAAGAAGTTTTGGGAGTTCTTAGGTGGAAATTCAAATAGTTACCTAGGATATGTTTCTGACAGATGCATGATATGAGATTGGGGTTCGACGTCTAGTGGTCCGATGCTCACGGTCGTTTTTTTACAGCGGTGCTCGTTGCGTCTTAAAGAATCCATGTGGCTTCGCTACGATTCGGGGACGCTTCGTAGTCTCGTACACTACCTTGTACGGATGGCCACTGTAAGATCAAGCCCGTGTGGGCTCCACCATGAAAATTTCCGACGAAATCTCTATCATATGTTTGTTTCGGCTTATTCTGGAAGCCAAACCCTTGTTTTGTTTTCGTTGGGGTACTCGAGTTGCTTCAAAGTCAAGTGTTGATTCCATACCTTTTCCTAAGCGGTGTTCTCGTATTTCTATGGGAGCGCTAATCCTTCTTGATCATCAAGATTGTCATGTAAATTCTTTTTCAACCGATGTGCTTCTCTTCAAATTAATCTGATCCTTTCGATATTTGCAAGATCAATTCTCAGTTCTTCTCAACGGTGTTCGTTTTGCCCGTCCCAAGTTGTCTTTCTTTTTCCCACCCTCCCACCCTTTTTCTTCGTGGAGTCAAAATTCTCAAATCAAGTATCCGTTTCATTCATGAGAAGTCTCTCCATTCTTTTCCTTCAATGTTCTTAGCCGGTGATTCTCACGAAGATGCTCAGGAGCTACAAGTTCTTCATTCTTCGTTCTTGTTTCTCTTCTCCGGTGATTTAATTCAAGTTTTCCGTGTTGATCATATCTCTTTATTTGATTCAAATGCTTTTCCATGTTGGAAATTCTTACCCAAGCCTCTCTTGTTTATTCACCTCTCTCTATTCTTTTTCGGTGCGAAGAAATTATCTCAGAAGATTCTTCTTTCCATTCAAGATACATTTGTGATATTTCAAGGTTGTTATTTCATTCAAGCCATGTAAATCAACCAGTGCAATCATCTCTTTCTAAGCAATTGTTTCAACGGTGTTCTCTTTGAGTGAGCCCATAACCCATAGGTCTTTTCCTAGGATCTTACCAGACTCTTCTAATTTTCTGGAGTTATTCTCAAATTCTTTCAAGACTGACGTAAGAATGAATTCTCATCAGTCAATTGTCTTCCCCGAGATTTCCTTTAATTTCTTTTGTTTTGATCCCAATATTCATATTTTCATTGTCCGGAGTATCTCAACAATTTTGGTGGTATTCCTCGTCGTCATTCTCAGCGTTGAAGACCGAAGAAGAGATTCTCTTAAATCTTGTCCGTTCTCTTAAAGATTCGTGGTGCAAGCTTGTTGCCATCCTTTCAAATTGTTTCTGATCGTCAAGAATCATTTTCATACCCAAGCGGAGTATTTCAGGAGTGTTTTCGTTTTGATTCTCTAAAAGTCATCATTTCAGAATTCTTCATTCTCAATGTTCATCTCTTGTTCTCAATTCCTTCGGCGCTTCATTCAAAGTATCCTCTAATTAGCTCGTGTTCGCTTCGTTCTCTTGTATTTAATTCCCTCAAGTATCTTCATTTGTCTTCTAATTCTTCACGGTGACTCCTTCTCTTTTCTTCGTTCATTGTCATTTCTTACGGTGGTTCATTCAAGATTCCTATTTCTTTGTTATTGTATCAATTCATTCATTCTTTTTAAATCCTACCGGTGTTTCCTCGAAGACTTCGTCAAGTTGGCGCTATATCTCTCTTCAATCTTTTCAAGAAGAATAAGTAGTATGCAAATCCATTGCATTTCATCAATTTATTTTGATGAAGGATAGACATATCATAATTATTATTCTTGTTCATGGAGGTGATTTAATTCCTTCTTCTAGAGTTTTTTCATGATGAATAAATTCTCGATTCAAAGTTGCTCGTCTTTCTTTTCTGGAGTTCAAAGTTTTTCTCATTATCTCGTCATGAAGGTCCATCTAAATCATCACAAGGCTTCATCTTGTTCTTTGCAACCTTCCTTTCGTTTTGATCATCTTGTTATCCATCCGGAGTTCTTCGAGAGTTTCTTCATGGTGGTTCATCAAGGATTTAATTCATTCTCAAAGTGTCTCGGCAAGATTCTTGTTGGAGCTCAAGTATTCTTTGTCTTGCATTTCAAAGTGCAAATACTTTCTACCTTGTCTTTTGAGGTGGTGTTATGTTATTCTTGACAATTTCCCTTCGTATTTCATGATTCACAAGTTGTCAGGAATGAGATATTTAAACCCATCATTTTTCTCTCCGTTCAGGTCTTTTCAACAGATCATTTTCCTTGTTGGAGTTATCTTGGTATAGATTTGACCTAAAGCCTTTTCGAAGGAATGTTGCTATTGTGGTGCTTATCAATGATACAAGTTTCAACTTCTCTTCTCGATGAAATAGGTTTTCATCTCTTCAAGATCGCAAGTAATCAATTGTTTCCGTTAGTGGCCGGTTGTCACCTCATAATTTTGAGATGTTTCCCATAAGCCCACAACAAGCTTATTCTTTTTCGTTGTTGATTTTCCAACAACTCTGTTCAATCCTTCTTTGTAAGGATGCTTTTCAAATTCAATTGTGGGAGAAGTTGTCATTTCCTTCTCCATTCTTTTCTTTCCAATGATCTAGCTTCTATTCTTTCGTTTTAGAGTCGTTGTGATGTTTCTCTCTTCGAACCATTATCTTGTTTCGCCAAGATCATGTTCTTTTCCTTTCTTATCCATTTAATAGGAGTGTTGGGTCCTTTATTCAAGTTCTTTTCATGTGATCAACTCTTGCCTCTCTTTTCAACCGGAGTGGTTACATGTTCGTTGTTGCCCATTTGTAACCTCTTTTTAATGCTTTTCAAAACCTTCAAGATTTTCCAAGTGTTCCTTGTTTCTCTTGTCTATCAGAGTGCTTTCCACTCGTTCATCTCCGTTGTATCTTTTCTTTCAAGTTTTTCAACCTCTCAAGGTTCTTTGCTTTCACTCGTTTGTCAAAGAAGCAACTTAGTTTTACCTCCACCTATTCCTATTCCTCTTCCTCTTCTCACTCTAGATCTCGGGGCGACATCTCTTGTAAGTGGGGGAGTGTTGTGACACCCCGTGACCGACGCTTCAGATGCCTTCCAATTATTTTGTTGTCGCCGTGTGATTTATTTGGCTTGTTGCATTTCATCATGTCATCATGCGCATTGCATCCGCATGTTTTCATAAAACTTGCATCCGTTTGTAGTTGCCGGCTCTCCCCGTTGTCTTCGTTGTCCGTTCTGAGGCCAACCACACTTGCATGTGCCCGCGGCATTATTAAAAATATTGCTTTGTAAGTGGGAATGAAACGTTCTCGGAATGGGTTGAAAGTTCGCGTGCGGTCTTACTATATTGTAGGTAGACCGCCTACCAAATTTTGTCGCATTCGGAGTCCGTTTGATACCCCAACAGTTAAACTATAGCGGCACTATAGTCGATCATATTATCGAACATTTTCGGTATTTCAATGTGTTGCCGGGCCAACCAACTCCCCTCTCTTCTCAGCCCAATGTCATCTAGCACAACCCACCTAGCCCACCTATACTATCCCCTCGACCGGAGCCGTCCGATCGTCATCGAAGGGCTCCAAATCAACCCCTAATCCCCTCCTATTGCCTTCCTAATCTGGACAAACCTAGCCTAGCCCCTAACCCTATCCCACAGCCGCCGCCACCACATCCCCCTCCTCAAAATCCGGCGCCGACCAACCCCCTCCTTGCCACTTGGCGGCTCCAGACCCCCCTGCGCCGCCGCCCTGTCTCCTCTAGCCGCCGCGGCCCGCCGAGAGCAACATCTTCAAATAGTCCTGGAAGAATTACGGAAAAATCAACCATATGCCAAATTCAGTAAGTGTGAATTTTGGTTACGAGAAGTTAGTTTTTTGGGACATGTACTGACACAGGATGGAATAGCAATGGACCCAAGTAAGGTAAAAGCTATCTTAGGATGGAAGCAACCCACTAACATGATGGAGGTCAGGAGTTTTCTTGGTCTAGCCGGCTACTATCGATGATTTATTGAAGGATTCTCCACCATAGCCAAACCCATGACCCAGTTACTCAAGAATGATAGAAAGTTTGAATGGACCGAAGCATGTGAGAAAAGTTTCCAGGAATTAAATAAGAGGTTAACAACGGCACCTGTTCTGATTGTGCCGGATGTGCACAAGAATTTTGAAATATACTATGATGCTTCCAGGAAGGGCCTTGGATGTGTATTAATGCAAGAAGGAAAGGTCGAAGCATATGCTTCAAGACAACTACGATGACACGAACAAAACTATCCCACCCATGATTTGGAACTAGCAGCTGTGATTCACGCACTCAAGGAATGGCGACATTTCCTCCTTGGAAATCAATGCGAGATATACATGGATCACAAAAGTCTTAAGTATATCTTCACCCAACCGGAATTAAACCTGAGACAGCATCGCTGGCTTGAACTAATCAAGGATTATGATGTGGGAATGCATTACCATCCGGGTAAAGCAAATGATGTGGCAGACGCCCTCAGTCAAAATCCATGCACCGACAATGACCGTGTGCAATTCTCACAGCATGAGTTCAACCAGGAATTTGCCAAACTTAACATGGTTCTGGTCACGGAAGGAACCATTGCCTGCCTAGAAATAAAACTAGCATTGGAAGATCAGATCAAAGAAGCTTAGAAAGGACACCCCAGTATCGAGGGAATTAAAAAGAAAGTAAATTCAGGCAAGGCATCCGAATTTACCATCTATAGTCAGGGAATCCTGTGCTACGGGAAAAGATTATGCGTACCCAATAAGGAAGAGCTAAAGCAACAAATCTTGGTAGAAGCCCATACTACCCCGTACTCCATTCACCCAGGAGGAACCAAGATGTACAAGGATCTACAGGAAAAAAATTGGTGGCACGGGATGAAAAGGGATATAGCCGTATATGTTGCATGTTGTGACTCTTGTCAACGTATAAAAGCAGAACACCAGAGGCCAGCAGGATTGTTATAGCCACTCAGAGTGCCTGAATGGAATTGGGATGAGATAGGAATGGATTTTATTGTTGGATTACCGAGGTCATGACACGGGAATGATGCTATCTGGGTTATCACAGATTTATTAACCAAGGTGGCACATTTCATTCCGGTAAAAACAACATACTCAACACAGAAGCTTGCCAGGTTATACCTCTCCCGAATTGTTTTCCTACACGGAGTACCCAAGACCATAGTCTCTGATAGAGGCACTCAGTTTGTCTCTAGGTTTTGGGATCACCTGCAGCAAGCCTTAGGGACTCAACTGGTATTCAGTACAGCGTATCACCCACAGATAGGAGGGCAGACTGAACGGGTAAATCAGATATTGGAGGACATGCTGAGAGCTTGTGTTCTTACCTATGGAGTCAGCTGGGAGGACAGTTTGCCATATGCGGAATTTTCATATAACAACAGTTATCAAGCCAGTCTAAAGATGTCACCCTTCGAAGCCCTATACGGACGGAGGTGTCGTACCCCTCTCAATTGGTCTGAGACCAGAGATAGCCGAATCTTCGACCCGAAAGTTCTCAAAGAAGCAGAAACAAAAGTAAATTTGTTCGAGACAGACTGAAAGCAGCTCAGAACCGTCAGAAAAGCTATTATGTCCAGAAACACCGTTAGATCAGTTTTGAACCCGATGAATATGTGTATCTCAGGGTATCCCCAATGAGGGGGCTACAGAGATTTAAAGTCAAAGGGAAATTGGCACCAAGGTTTATTGGACCATTCAGAATAATTGCAAGGCGAGGCAAGGTTGCCTACCAACTGGAGCTACCAGCAGAATTGTCAGATGTTCATGATGTGTTTCATGTGTCACAACTGAGGAGATGTCTCAGTAACCCGGAAAAGCAAGTCTAGCATCAGGACCTGGATATCCAGCCAGACCTTACATATAAGGAACACCCTATAATTTTTTTGGAGGATTCTGAATGGAGAACCCGTCGGAGTGTGATAAAATTTTACAAGGTCCAGTGGAGTAATCACACCGAGGAAGAAGCAACCTGGGAAAGAGAGGATCACCTAAGGGCTGAGTACCCGTACCTGTTTGAGGGACAGCTGAAATCTTGGGGACGAGATTTTCTTAAGGGGGGTAGGTGTTGTATCACCCCAAAAATATTCTCCTTTGAATTTTTAAAATCTTTTATTTAAAATAAAATTCTTTGGATCACCATGGCCCTTTTTCTCTCTTTCTTCTGTTTTGAAAATGACTTTTGAATTTTCAAATGGGTTTCAAAATATTAAAATGGTTTTGATTTGATGGTTTATTAATTGAGTAAATATTTTTGGAGGGTTACAAATATTTTTTTCACTCAGAATTTTTTTTGGATAATTAAAACAATTGCAATGAAATGGCCCTTTCATTATTCTTTCAAACACTTAGAAATTCTCACAAAATTATTCTACCACTTCTAAATTCTCATTCAAGTCATCCTGACACCCTAGGACAGTATCCAATACCTCTCCTTTCCACAAAAATATGTTTCTTATATTTAATAAATTCCAAAGTTGGAATTTCAATTATTCCTAGTTTCTTTGATTTACAAAGGAGCTATATTATTTTGAAATCTTTTGCACCCACAAAAATTACTGCAATTACTTGGCAGTACCCACAGCCCATTTCACCAAAAACATTTTGTTCCACAGTTCAAAATTTTCAAATTTCATTCAATTCAAATTTGGACCAGATTTAATTCCTCTGATCAAAACCCAATTTTAATTGCTCCAAAAATTTTGAAATTTGGCCAGCATCTCTATTATGCATCAACACATCACCACAAAAATTCTCACAAATTCCTAAAATGCCTAGAGCCCTCTGGCATTTCATCATACACCTGGTGTGCACACTGTAGCACTGTCAAAAAATTCAGAAAAATAGAAAAGTTCAGAGAACAGGGAAGTTCGGCGCCGTGCACTGCAATCCACTCCATGTCCTCCTCATCCACGCCTCCCTTGATCTTAAATGAGCCGCCGGGGACCCCCTGGTCAGTCGCTCGCCGCCGACAACACAGGAACCGGCCGGTCCAACGGCCACTGTCCCCGGCCGCGGTAGCTGAGCGGATCGACACGGCCTCCTGCCGCCTTCACTCTCTCCACCGCTCCCTCTCGCCTACTTCTCTCCACGCGTCGACCTCCTCTGCAGCGTCGCCTCACCGTCCAAGCCACTGGAGCCCACCTGGCAGTCGCCGGAGCTGGCGCCGCCCGCCACACCCGTACAAGAGCTCATCCACGGGAGAGATGGATAGAGCTCAACCCCGTCCGAGCTGGCGCTTCTGGAGAATTCCACCGACCACACTAATGACCACCAACCGAGCTCATTGGCCCTAGCTACCTCCGCCGTCCTCAATCACTCCGGCGTGATCCGCACCGCCACTGACCTCCTCGACTCACCTATATAAGGAACTCCTGAGCTCCGTTCGGTAGCTGCACCACCCACACACATCACCAATCGACCCCCAGAGGAGTCAAACGACCTCGGGGAGGTTGTCTTCTCCAAATTCGGCCGCCTGATCCGCCACTGCCACCCCGAGCACCACGTAACCGTTAGGCCACCTCCACCCTCCAAACTACACCAGTAGCCCTCTCGTGCACCCACTCATCCATCCCACACTTCAATTCGGTGTCCGGAGCCCTCTCCGACGAGATCCAACTTCGCCTGACGCCGCCGTCCGCTGGAGTTGACCTTGCCGTCGCTCTGGTGCTCGCCGGCGACCAACTCCACCACCCACCAACACGGAATCCCTCCCCGAGCTCATCCCAACCATCGCCGCCTCCTGAAACCCCGACGATCGTCGCCGGTAATCGCCGCACCTCCTCTGTATATTCAAACCTGACGGGTGGGGCCCACCCGTCAGCGTTTTAATCTTTTTCTGTTTAAACCGAAAGCGTATTCGGTGGCTTTACGCTTTCTGCGCTGGGAAGTGTATTTCACGACAAGGCGTTTTCTGTTTTACCGCACAGGGACCCACTGGCAAATTGGATTTTTGCAGAAAAGCCCCTGGTTTTAAATCTTTAATAACTTTTTAACCACAACTCCGTTTTAATTGATTCTTTTTTTGATATTCTTCTTTTTCACTCTTGTTTTTTTTAGTATTTATCTGAAAATATTTTGAGACAACTTTTTGGTACTGTTGCAAAAATTTTATGCCTAGCTAAATACCGTGCTGCCACTAGTCTTCCCGCGAGGGGAGTGCGGTTCAGTAAGTTGCTAACCCCTGTCCGTGTGCACACCACATAGAGGGGCCCTGATGAGGGTTCCACGGCCATGGACTAATGCCAGTCATCGGGTCAGGGGGCATGGGTGTATCCGGCTGGGCCGAGAGGGGGGCACCCCTTGTAATCCGCGCGTATAAATAGTGATCCCATGCTATTCGAGACGATGGTCTCCCCGACTTAGAGTTCTCTTCAACGATGCTTTGGGTGATTACTAGCATCCGGAAAGTTAATCTGGTGTGTGCTGGTCAGGTGTGTTTTCAACCCAAAGATCGTGATGGGAATTAGTCAGCGTCTCGGTGTTGACAATCCTTTACTTGTGGGTAAAGAGTACAACCTTTGCAGAGTTATATCAATTCGAATAGCCGTGTCCACGGTCAAGGACGTTAGCTGGGAAGGGTCAAGTGTCGGTCCCAGTATCGGTCTTCGGAGGAAATAATTAAATTGAGCATGAATTATTTTGCAGGATAATTATTGTCACCACTGATGTCATCATGAATATTATTGTCATCATAAATATTATTGTGGACTAACCCTGTTCTTCTGTGTGAATCTGAGTATCACTTGGGATGGCTAGTCCACCTGGATACTCATTTATATTTTTCTGGGTATCACTTGGGATGGCTAGTCCACCTGGATACTCATTTATATTTTTCTGGGTATCACTTGGGATGGCTAGTCCAACTGGATACTCAGTTTTATTTTCTTTTCTGAGTATCACTTGGGATGGCTAGTCCACCGGGATACTCATTTCTTTTCAAGACCTCTCGAGACGCCACTTTCAGACACCCGTTTGGCATTTCTTTTCAAGACCTCTCGAGGCGTCGCTTTCAGACACCCGTTTGGCATTTCTTTTCAAGATCTCTCGAGGCGTCACTTTGACACACCCGTTTGGCATTTTTCTTGGAATTCCTCGGGCGGTCCAGCGCCCGATGTTCCATTTTATTTTCTTGATTTATTACAAGTAATATATTTATTCTTCTGCATCACATTAATATTCGTCATGCCACGATTAAATTTTTATCAGCATATGCATATCATTTAATCCAGCATGAGCATAAGCATTCGGTATATCCTTCATTCATAATGTTTGTGATTACATTCCAACGTACTCACAGGCTTGTCCCTGGCTTGTTAATTTGGCCAGACCTGGAGGAAGATGAGCTTGTGGAGGAAGATTGCGCTAGCGAGCCCGACGCTTAGAGGTGTTCCCAGTCAGTCAACTGTGGTCTTGGAGTCTACCACTTGTATCATCCGCAGTGCTTCTGCTACACCAATAAAATAGCCAAGCCTCACACTGACACTTGGCTCTACTTTATTGTATCAGTGTTGTACCATCACCACACCACTGTCATATTCCGCCACACCATATATTAACAAGTTTGTAATAAATGTTGAGCACTCTGGCTCAACCCTGTGTAATATTATGTATGTACTGGATATCTGTATCAAGGGAGTCCACCAGTTGTGCTGATCTTGGGGCTGGTGTGACTTAGGGCCATTCTGTGATTTATTCCAGAAACAGGCCCGACAAAGGGTATCTAGCCAGTGGCTCGACTTGGCATCGTCCTGATCGACCAAAGAATCGCCGGCAATTTTTCCACCCAGCGCCTTCCACACTTGTGCAGCCTGTCGAAAGTTCTGGTCTTGAGACCACGTAGCACTTCTGCATTTGCCCTCTCCACTTGTCCATTGCTCCTTCGGTGAGCAACAGACGCGTAGCAAATCTTATTTCCAAGCTCTTGGCAATATGCTGTGAAGGCGCGGCTCGTGAATTGGGTGCCGTTGTCAATGATGATCCTGTTGGGGAGACCAAAACGAGCAACAAATCGTTTGAGGAACTTGATTGTGACACCCTGGTTTTCGCTCCTTTTTTTTTCCTTCGCGGGACTGGACTCCCATCTTTTTTTCGATGTTATTGGATTTTCTCTCACTCTTGGGTATATGAAGATGGTCATGTAGTCTTGCCTTTCCTATCCAACCAGAGATTCTCTCCAGTCCAACCTTGCCATCAAAATATATTCTCGATATTCCCGAGTTACCGGAAAGGAAACCCTAATTCCTTCCATTACAAAGGAACCCTAATTTCGTTTGATCTGTTGCCTCCCAAACTTTTCCCAGTGATCATCCCACATCTATAAACCCTGGATATGTAAAAATATTGCCAAGTCATTTGTAATATCTTTCATTTACAATTAATTCCTTTTTTCCAGTTAAAGGAATTAAATCCTGGAAAATATCTATCCATCTCTAAAGTTCATGAAAACTTGTGGAGATATTCTTTGTGATCATATTGAGCTCTCATAAAAATATTGGCCATAATTAAATAAGGGAAATTGCATTTTCCTATTTAAAGCCAATATTGCATTTGGGCACTTTCCAAAGGAAATACCATTTTTGTAGCCAGGAAAATTCCCAAATAATTTGTGGAGCTTCTCCTATCCATATCTTCACCATTTCCATCAAAAACTCAAGTTCCACAACTCAAAGTTAGAGAGCATCATCCAATTCTTGTTTCTAGACCTATTTTAAGGTTGTGAAGCAACTATATTTTATGTTGCTTCAAAATTCTTGAAATTAATCCAGGACCTCAAATTCCGTATATGATGTGCGCATGCAAAAATTCACATCATTTTATCTAGCCAATTTCTCCCAAAAATTCCATCTAGTTTCTGTCCAGCAGAAAGCTTTGTGAAGGAAGTACCATTTTGGTGTATCCAAATGAGCTAAAATTTTACCAGTATCTCCATACCTCTATATCACCTCCCTACACCAAATTTCAGCCCAATTAATTCATCCATCTGAGCACAGCTTCCATTTCCAGTTTTTGTCCAGATTGCACATTTGTGAAGGAACTATGATCAAACTTGGTCCAATTTGCTTCAAATTTCTCCAGCAGGTGGTCCTTCTTATCACATTTCACTGTGACAACTAGGCAAGCTCATTGGAACCTCTATCTGACCGCAGCATCCTGCCCAAATCTCTATCCAGAACCTGTTTTGGATCAGCTCGACTACCCTAGGGCCATCCAGGTCCATCCAGTGATGCACCTCACCTATTTGAGCAGTGATGCGTCTATTGAACAAGGTGTGACAGGCAGACGCGGGCCAGAACGTGCCATGGCCATGGTGACCATGCCATGGACATGGCCAAACGCGCACTCTGCGCGCTGGCGACGTCTGACCACGTCGGGCCGGCCAGCTCAGGCTGCCCTGGCTTGTCCCCGCATGCCGACTGCCTTCCCCGCCGTCCACGCGTCCTCTCTAGCCCCTTCTCCTCGCCGGATTCTTCCTCGCTGGACGCCGACAAGCGCCGCCGTATGCGCACGTGTCACGGTCGTCGTATTCTTCCCCTGGCTTCTTCTTCCCGAGCAGTCCCCTCCCTCTGGAGCTCGTCAGGTCGGCACCACCAAGTGCTTGCCACCTCGCCGGAAGCTCCAGGGCGTAGATGAGGATGCCACAGCGGCCATCCTCACTGTTGGTGCAATAATTGCCCTCCTGTGTTTTGGAGATTGTTGACAGAAACAGGCATGGACTGATTTGTTTGCTAGTGCACACAGAGAGAAATAGTCCATGCAGTGCCGAAGAGAATGCTGTCTCAGGTGTACAGTTCGAGGAACTTCATCGAAGATTATCTACGTCAAAGAAGATGAATGAGCTACATCGTTTCAGACTGTTAGTCAAAGAATAATGAAGTGAAGGAGAAGACCCCTCGAAAGTTTATTGCTGACGTAAAGCAATTAGTTCGGTGATCGCGTCCGAAGAAATTGACTGCAGCGATGGAAGACGAAGATGAAGTGAAGACATAGCATTCTTTTCATCATTCTTCTTTCATTCATTTGAGTCATAGGACCTCCGTACTATTAAGAGGGGTATAGGTTCTCGAAGCTTAGATCCGCTGTGATGCTTAGCCCAAACCTATGCAAGACCGAGAGAAATCTCTTTATGTTTCGAATAATTACCTACCAGCAAGAGACGCTGTTCTTCTTCGCTGTGGGAGATATCTTTCGAACTGAGGAGTTAGCATTACTTGCTCCGCACGTAATGTTACCGTTGTGCTCAATTTCTGACAGTTGGACTCGTGTCGTTCGGCCATTGGCTGCTCCACATGTCCAATTTGGTCATTTCCCATCCGGGAAGGCTGCGGCTATAAATAGCCACCCCGCTCCAACGTTGCCCGTTGGCTGCTCCGCTTAAGATTTCTGAGAAGATTGATTGAGCAACCCCTCTCCGAGAGATTTGAGATTAAAATCCACTGAGAGAAAAATCAAGAGCCGAAACTTAGACAGTAGTTGAGCATCACAGTAGTTCTGAGTTAGGGTTCTTGTACCTATTACTCTTGAGAGCTGCCCACTCTCTAGACGGATAGGTGTCGGCTCGAGTGTCGAAGAGTATTGTCTTCACTGAGCGAGATCTTCAGCAACCAAGAGTATTGTGGTTCGCGAAGAGAACTGAAGAGAGTTTATCTTCAGTGAAGGTTTGGAGATCGCCGACAAGTATCTACCACGAGTGAAATCAACTGGAGTCTGATCAGCTCCGAAGTTGATGGAGAACAGGGCGAGGAGAGTTTATCCTCTGTGTTAAATCACAACCCCTCCAACCAGACATAGTCCTTTGGCAGAAGGGCAAACTGGTCTACCAAATTCTTCTGTCGCCATCGAGCACCACTGGTTCGCTTTACATTACTGCATTTCCTTCAGCAGTTTATATTCGTGCTATGTGCCGATAGTTGTATCTGATCAATCACAGTTCTTAAATTGTCTGTCAGATTCTCGTTATTATATTGCATCTTCTCTGACTGATTTACTTCGAAGTGTTGTTCAACTGTGATTTCATTCATGCTATATTCATTCAACTAATCATCATTCCCAGTGCATTTCTATCACAGTCATATCTAGCCTTCTCTCGTAATTGTGTTCCTGATTGTTAATTGCATTTCCATCGACCATGTCAGACTTGTGATATTCATCGCTTGATAGAATTGCTTTAGTCTATACCGATAGATTTGGTCCCCTATAGCGAGATAAAACAAGTGCGTTGCTACCGAACTTAATTTCTGCTGCTATGTTTGGGATCGGTTCAAAACATTCTGAAGAAATTTTGAATCTCCCATTCACCCCCCCTCTGGTCGATATACTCTCGGTCCTAACAATTGGTATCAGAGCAGGTACTCCCTGTCTCTGTTTATTAAAGGTCTAACAACCTTGGAGTTTTGAGTATGTCGTATGCAGGTAGATCCTCGCAGTCTGAAAGGTTTCCTATCTTCGATGGAAATGATTATATCTACTGGAGAGATCGAATGAAAATCAGACTTCAAGCTATCAACATTGAACTTTGGCAAATTGTGGAAAGTGGATACACTATCAGGCATCCTGATGCTCCCACTTCGAATGACGAAGTTATGATACAGTTGGATGCTCAAGCAAAAGATATTATCTCCGACAGCATCTCTAGAGATATTTTTATTCGGTTCCGAAAGCTAGACACTGCTAAGCAACTCTGGGATGCCATCAAGAATGTTCATGAAGAATTCATTGCCAGAACAGATCAACAAACAGATATGCTTCGTGCTATGTTTGCTGGGTTCAGAAGTCTTCGTAAGGAAAGTGCTATGGAACTCACCGATCGATTGACAAACATTGTTGAAAGACTTCGTCAACGTGGAGTAACAGATATCACCGATAGAGATGTGGTCAACAAGCTACTAAGTGCTCTTGATGCAACCTATGATCCAATCGTGGTTGAAATCAAGCAAAGACCAGACTATGAAGAACTTCACTACGTTGAAGTCATGACGCTGCTATCTATTCACGAAGAAAAGATGGAACTTGAAAATGGGCATCAAGAATCTTCTTCGGAAAGCGAAGGAGAAGTTCTCTCACACTATGGCAGTCCTCAAGAAGAAGATATCGAGAATCAACACTCTATCACAAGAGAAATGGAAATGCTCACTGAAAGACTAAACTATCTCAGAAGACAGAATCATTGTCTCACAAATAATGATGAAGGTGACACGTCTGGATCTTCGAAGAAATTACCACCGAAAGAAATGAAGTGCTTCAAGTGCAAACAACCTGGTCACTTCATAGCAGACTGTCCTTGTTGGGAACACGATGAAAAACACATCAACAGATGGACTAATCGTCACTGCTCTGGATTCATTCAAGTGGATCGTCACACTAAGCTCTCGAAGAAAAATGAAACTACCGCATCATCTTCTTCGTCGAGACCAGTCACTGACGTACAAACAAGAGCAACCATTGAATCAAATCTGAAGAAAATATCGCAGTTGACTAGAGTGTGTGCAGAAATGAATATGGAATCTGAAGATGAATCATCTGACTCCGAATCAGAAGAGGAAGAGTTCTACAGAAATCTAGGAAGAGGCAATGCATTCGTCGCCTATGTATCATCCGAGAAGTCTTTCGAATTAGACACTGATGAAAATGCTTCAAGTGAAGATGAAACTATCGCATTCTGTCTCATGGCAAAAACTTCAAAGGATCAGGTATCAACAAAGCACAAAACCCCTGAATACATTGAACTTGCCAAACTTGTTAAGATTGCAAAATCTCAACAAGATGAGCTGGAACGACTTGAGATGAATCTCAGGAAAACCGAAGGATTACTGGTCGAAGAGATGAAGAAGAATCAAGAGTTGACTGAAAAGCATAATGCTTTTTCTTCAACGTTTGATGATCTTTCCGAACGATATGATTCTCTAACAGTCGACTTCGAGAGTTTATCAGATGAACCCCTTAACAGGAATCAAGAACTCGAGTCAGGGAAAGATTCTTATAACGTTCTTGCGAAAGAAAAAGCTTCTCTCTTCGCCGAGCAATCCAACAACCTTCCTGATGATTTTGTGCCTCCTTGCTTAAAATGCCTAGAACGTAGCAATGCTGAGTCAAATGCTAAAACATCTAATGCTGCCATCAAGAATATTGTAACTGCTTCCAATGAAATCTCTAACCCCTCCTCTGAGGAATTTGTTGCTATTTCTGATGAAAATTGCAGGCTAAAGGACTTGCTTGAGACAGGAATGCTTAAGAGTCTCAAAGGGCATCAAACACTATGTGATGTGCTCAAGAAGTCTATACTGCACAAAAAACCCCGAAAAGAAGGATTGGGTTTCAAAAGGAAACTCAACGTTGATGGAACCTACTCGACTCCCGAGCAATATCCACAAACAAGTTGGGTTCTGGCTAAGAGAAAAACTCTCGAACCTGCGCTCCTGTCTAGATATGACACTCCCATTCCTGATGTTTCTGACGGGTCTGATGACTCAAACTACAAATTATTCAAACAACAGAATGGTAAGGTTTTCGCTCGGTATGTTGGAACTAACTGCAGGTCTGGTCACCCAAGAAGCAAATATGGGTGAAAAAGTGCACCATTGAAAATTTATCTGACACTACTAACCTGAATATGCAGGGTAGTTCTCTTCGAGGATATTATAATTCCTCTCAGTTTGGCATCGAAACTTCTTCGAATGGATATCAACCAAACTCTCGACAAAAGGAGTACATGCGTATCTCCTTGAACCATTATGCTCATGTCTCTAGGAACAATTTCAATGCTTACTCATATAATTACTCTCGAGATGAACAGGTAAACTACAGAGACCAACGAAGGAATGTTCCTGCTCAGTCAAGACAAATGAGGTCTGCGCTGCCCACACAAGCGTGGGTTGCGAGAGAGAACTAACCCTTCTTGCAGGAACTCGCTCTCAGGGATTCTATACTTTCTATCCCTTGCCCTGAGGTCTATATAGTTGGTGCTGGTTCTTTGTGTTTATTTATTCTCTGTTTGTTGTTTATATTCGAGTTGCCGTGTTTGTGTTTCGTCCGATGAACAACTCACTCATAGCTCCTTGTTTGGTGTTTCTTCTCCTTTGCCTGAGTGATTTGTTTCGGACCCTTTTATCCCTCTGTTCTCTCTCATCTAAATCTGTGCTGTCCGTCATGAGCATGCAATTTGATCCGAAGTAAATCTCTCTCCGACGTCCTTGGTCGCGAAAGAAATTATCTTCGAACATTTACTCATTTTCGGCGGTGTGCCCTTCAAACCTTTCGTCCTCCCGCTCTCGTCCCGAGATTTTCGCAGGAAACGGTTGCCACGTACCCATGATCTCTTTGATCGTGATCGGGTCCGTTGAATGCGGAACGTCCCGCATCTATAGGCCGTAGATTTCGGAGGGGTGGTTCAGCCCTCCTGCTATAAATACCTCTCGCCGCGTTTTCTTCTTCATTCGCACAAACCCTCGTTTCACCCTCATCCAAGCCCGAGCTCGAAGCAACTCCGGCGAGAATCTCCGCCGTGCAACTCCGGTGAAGCCTCGTCGCAGCTGTTCATGCGAGTGCGGTAATCCTCCTTCCCGCATTGCCGTAGTTGATCTAAGTTCCCAAGTTAGGGCGCCTAGATCTGGAACTGCTCGTCTCCATCTCTCTGTTCTGGGGCAGTTCTTACCGTCGCAATTTATCTCGATTTATTTCACGGCAGTAGATCTGTAGGAATCACTAGGACTTGACTAGTGCGGTTTGTAGTTCTTCCTCGTACTGGGTCTCCTCATCTTGGGTTCATATGTGTTATCCGAAAGATTAGATGGTTTTCAATCTATCCTATATCATCTGAGGCTAGCTTGTAAAATCTATCGAGGATATCTGATTGGATTTCCATGGTTCCCTAATCTTCCTTAAAAAAAATTTATTCAAAAATAGTTCTGTGCATGCTTATGACCCTACCATGTTTTTCCCTCGCATCTATTCTATTTCACAGGTTGGTCATGTCACAGAGTTCGGAAGAATACTCAAATTCTGAAGGATACTTGCCTCTATTCCCACCTAGATCAGAACGAATGAGATTGACGGGAGGAGGTAAATCCTCGAAGCAGCCCAAGGCTCCGAAGAAGAGACAAGAATCTGTGTCCGAAGGAGATTCTGATGAAATTCCATCTACTCACAGTGAGCCCGAGGATGAATTGGTCACTGACGCTCTAACCATCTTCTTTGATGCAAATCCCAAAAAGGGCGGTCATGGCAGAGAAAAGAACACTACTGCTGAAATGTCAGATCCCGAAAGCTACAGAACTCCACCTGAAGGAGAATCAACAACAGAACGCAACAACAGATTGCAGAGAATTCGCCGCCACTGGGCTGGCAAATGGTTCCGTTATCAAAATGTTCGCGAAAAGTACCAGATCCTATTTGCCTTCACGCCACCATGGAATGACTGCATTGCAGAAAACTGTTTAGGCCCAGATGACAAAAAAGTCAGGCCACCTTAGCCAGCAAATGCTCATCCTGACTCTCTCAAAACTATCGCTGATTTTCCCGAGGAAGTGGCTAAAAGGGCGAAAGCCAAGGCTAAACGTGAAGCCAGAGAAGCTAAGCAGAATCAAGTCGAAGCTAGAAACGTTGCGCTAACCCAGCAAGACGTGCAGATGAAGAAGGAACGTGCATCTGTCTCGAAGAGAAGTAAATCTGAGAAATCGATTTCCCCTCGTGCACCACGTAAGAAAAGCCTCACCAAGAGAACAAAGAAGGCTGTTCCCGACTCGTCTGATGAGTTACCGATGAAGAAATCCCAGATGAAATTCCATTATATGATCGTCCCGCCATTCTCAACAAGCCACACATAAGTCCTTCGCCAGTAAAAACATTGCCATCTCCGAGGAAGTCTCCCAAGCATGCATCTGTGCCATCCACTGATAAACCTTCGGGTTCTGCGGCCCCGAGAACCTTGTCAGGTGCCTATACGAAGAGAAAGCTACAATCAGAAGAGAAAGCAGATGTGGCTGCCAAAAGGACCAAGCTCAATGTTCCTGCTTCCACAGAGGAACAAAAATATGACTTCAACTTCATGATTGATGTAATTGACAGCGCTGCTTATGATGCAAATGCTAATGATGTGTGCAATCTGGGTCTGCCCGATGATGTTACGGAATTGGTAACAAAGCATTTCATTCAGCTGAAGAAAATCTCTAAGAAGCTCAACAAGGTTGTCAAAGAAAAACAAGCTGTCGAGCAAATGAGAAATGAGGCCAAATCTGAGTCCGAAAGGAAAAGGAGGAACAAAGAAATTGTTGAACTCACCAAGACCCTGAGCGTCTTGCGTAATGAGAAAATTGAGTGGCACTCTCGCTTGCACAAGGAAGTATCTCAACTGTGTGACAGGAGAAACGAGGAGATTGCTCACCAAGCAGATCTCGCTCGGAGAAGAGCTCAAGAGGAAAAGCGTCAGAAGGCTATGGCAAGAGCAAGCAAGCCGAAAACAAACAAAGAACGACGCCTTCAGAATGTCTCTGCTAATCCTACCCCAATGGATTCCCATGTACCCTTGCAACAAGTACCACCTTCTCCACCTCGCAAAGATGAACTCATGCATCAAGCTGGTAATGAAGAGGTTCTCATTCCTGATCCAGTTGCCCAAGTGCAACATGAAGAAGTTGATATATTCCTAGTAAGGACTGATGAGCAAAATGTACCTCCCAAGCAGAAATCCCTAGCTGATGAAGTTGATGAAGAAATTTGAGGTTGAGAAGCCAGATTCATCGCCTCCGAGGACAATGCAAACAGAGCAAACTGAACAGAAAGAGAAAAGTGATAAGATTGAGGGGGAGCTAAATGCTTCCCGAAAGGAAACACCCCCGATCTCATCATCTGGTGCCCCTACCCGGATGGATGTTGATCCTGCTCCTAGTACCACTGCCCCACAGTTCGTACAGGAAGAAGAGAAACCTGATGAGCCGATGGCTCGAGACGAAACTATCCCACCTGTTGTGACACAAGCTACCGAGGAAGAAGTTGTTGTGCCTCCCGCCGATAAAAATGCAAGAAAAGAAAAGGACCTAGTGCCCAAAAGACAAAAAGATGCCGAAGGAGTTCCGGCAAACAAGAACAACAGTCAGTCAAGTTCGTCAAAGGTGTCTGCACGAGAGAAATCGAGGAAGCCTCATGCTCCTCTCAAGCATATCGATGAAGGTGTGCCTGCACCTGATGATGTCCGAACCAAATCCATGGCCGATGAGGAATCGCTGCGAAATCCACTGGAAATCTTTCCTCTGTTTCCCGTCGAGGATGGCCCGAATGGTCCAGCGTTTAATGAGCAGTTACATCGCTCGAAACTCGCATTCTTTGAGACCAGTCCGTATGAAGCAGAAAGGAATTCGTTATCACCGAGGTTCTGGACAAAGGAACATGCTGTGTATTATGCTCGTATTCTGTATGGCTAGAATCGTATATTTGAGCACAAGATTCTGGATTTTGCCAAGTTAGAAAGCATACCCTGCTTCCATCACACCATCGAGCAAATTGAGCAGGTCTATCTGAAGAGTTTTCTTCGATTCAACCATGGCTGGAACCGTGAAGTTGTTCTTCAGTTCTATGCCACGCTTTATATCTCAGGGGATCTCAACGACAGCAGCACATGGATCCTCGAATGGATGACTGAGGAAGAAAGAATCAAATGCTCGGCTGACCAGTTTTTGGCCCTGTTAAATTTACCTCGTTTCGAATTCGATGTCTCACGAGAACACATACTGCATTTCTGGGATGTATCCGAAGCTCAACTGGATATGCTGATGGACCCTAGGCTTGTTGGTGACGAGTGCACTGAAGCAAATCCAAAGCATCTGGCCTATGAGAACAAAGTGTTGTTCTATATCCTCTGCAATTCTCTCACGCCAATAAACCGGCCTAAAAACATTCAAGGAATTGTGGCTAATACTCTTCATGCTATAGCTCATGGTATTTGGTTTGACCTTCCCGATCTTCTTATTCGCAACCTGGCCTATGCAGCTGATACCCCTCAAGTTTTGAAGCCCTTTGCACCATGGGTCATGTTCGCCATTGAGCAGCTTATCGAGAAAAAGTATTTCTGCCCATTTGTCCCGAAAGTTTTCATGCCACCAGTCCGAGACACACTCCAGATTGTGAAGGATATTGGGAAAGCAAAGACACCAATTGATGCAACTGCCTCTGCCTCTGCAAGAGCTCCGAAGGTTAAGAAAGTCACAGTGGAAATCCCTCGTGAAGAAAATCCATCTCTGTATGAAATTTGTCTTCGTACACAGCAAGCTCTGGAATGCCATATCAAGCTCGATCGCAAAGAAAAAGTGGAAATGATGACTGAGATCAATCTACTTCATAATTATGCTCGTCAAGCCCTGCTGTATGAAAAGGAACAGAAAAAGCGCTCATGGACCCTTCTCCACAAGCATTACTCTGGTAAACAACTGTTTGCGAAGGGAATCGAGAAAGATTATGATCATCTGGAGTTGTTTGAAGTCCCTCACATCCGAAGGCAAACTCCTGTACTTCCTCAGCGCTCTGCCTCAACCGACCTGCTGTTTGTCGAACCCGATGATGCACTCGAAGACACAGCAGGCACATTCATATACAAGCCCGATGCACCTCACTCTACTACTCCCGATGCTGATCCCGAAGCCCGTGCTACATCTCCAACTCCTGGCTCGGCTTCGACCATCGCTCGTTCTGCTTCGCCGAACAGTTCGAGTTCTGGGGATTCTTCGGACGAGTAGTTCCTCGCATGCCTCCTCTTTCCTTTTTGACACTTGTTGACAAAAAGGTTGAGAAGAACATTGAGAAGATAGAAAAGCGGGTTATTTGCAGGGTGTTTCTATTCGCCATTTGCTTTTCGTTCGAACAATTTGCTTTTGGTCGTTGAACTTTTCGGTCGTGAAACTTAATCTCACCGCATGTGGTGATGGCACTCTGCGTCGTCATGTACCGATAATAACCCCTGCTATACTATATTTCCTTCCAGCTATTTGTTTGCAGGGACTGTCGAATTTTTACTTCCTTGCAATGATTATCCTTGATACTCATCTTTCATGCAAGCTTAAGTGAAAGCAGTTCAAGGAGAATTGGAAATCATGTCTCTCGAAGAAAAACTTCATATATCTTACTACTATGCTTATCTTTCGATATCTAACGATGCAGGAGAAGAAAAATCACTTCAGAATTATGTCATTCGTGAATTCTAAAGATAAAATTCTCTCTGTCTGACAAGATGTTTTCTCTCGCATATTTCTATGAGATCATCTTTGTTGCAGGAAAACATAGTCTTTTGCATATCCACTCCGAACAATATTCTTGTGAATTCTTTGCTCTGATTATTCTTTGTTTGCTCTGATTATTCCTCGAACATCTAATTTGCAGGATATCTATCTCGAGTGGAATTAACCTGTGTTCTGAGAAAATCTTCATGGCTTATCCATTGTCACATCACACTTTAATATATCTTCACTATTTAACTAATCTTTGTCAAAGATTGTGTGTGACAGGAAATACCTCAGACACCGTCGAGTGCATTGGATGAAACTTCGAATGATATAATCTGCCAATGTCACTCATACGAAGATTCACCTCGCTACCCTCCATATTAACTCCTATGCTCACTCAAATCAGAATATGCATATCATCAGGGGGAGCGTGCTTTATCTTCGTAATTATCTCTCGTCATCAAATTTACTTCACATTTCATTCCATTCTTTTATCTATCTTTCGATGTAGTCTGTTTTGTCAACAATCATCCAAAAAGGGGGAGATTGTTGGTGCAATACTTGCCCTCCTGTGTTTTGGAGATTGTTGACAGAAACAGGCATGGACTGCAGCGATGGAAGACGAAGATGATCGCGTCCGAAGAAATTGACTGCAGCGATGGAAGACGAAGATGAAGTGAAGACGTAGCATTCTTTTCATCATTCTTCTTTCATTCATTTGAGTCATAGGACCTCCGTAATATTAAGAGGGGTATAGGTTCTCGAAGCTTAGATCCGCTGTGATGCTTAGCCCAAACCTATGCGAGACCGAGAGAAATCTCTTTATGTTTCAAATGATTACCTACCAGCAAGAGACGCTGTTCTTCTTCGCTGTGGGAGATATCTTTCGAACTGAGGAGTTAGCATTACTTGCTCCGCACGTAATGTTACCGTTGTGCTCAATTTCCGACCGTTGGACTCGTGTCGTTCGGCCATTGGCTGCTCCACATGTCCAATTTGGTCATTTCCCATCCGGGAAGGCTGCGGCTATAAATAGCCACCCCGCTCCAACGTTGCCCGTTGACTGCTCTGCTTAAGATTTCTGAGAAGATTGATTGAGCAACCCCTCTCCGAGAGATTTGAGATTAAAATCCACCGAGAGAAAAATCAAGAGTCGAAACTTAGACAGTGGTTGAGCATCACAGTAGTTCTGAGTTAGGGTTCTTGTACCTATTACTCTTGAGAGCTGCCCACTCTCTAGACAGATAGGTGTTGGCTTGAGTGTCGAAGAGTATTGTCTTCACCGAGCGAGATCTTCAGCAACCAAGAATATTGTGGTTCGCGAAGAGAACTGAAGAGAGTTTATCTTCAGTGAAGGTTTGGAGATCGCCGACAAGTATCTACCACTGGTGAAATCAACTGGAGTCTGATTAGCTCCGAAGTTGATGGAGAACAGGGCGAGGAGAGTTTATCCTCTGTGTTAAATCACAACCCCTCCAACCAGACGTAGTCCTTTGGCAGAAGGGCGAACTGGTCTACCAAATTCTTCTATCTCCATCGAGCACCACTGGTTCGCTTTACATTACTGCATTTCCTTCAGCAGTTTATATTCGTGCTATGTGCCGATAGTTGTATCTGATCAATCACAGTTCTTAACTTGTGTGTCAGATTCTCATTATTATATTGCATCTTCTCTGACTGATTTACTTCAAAGTGTTGTTCAACTGTGATTTCATTCATGCTATATTCATTCACCTAATCATCATTCCCAGTGCATTTCTATCACAGTCATATCTAGCCTTCTCTCGTAATTGTGTTCCTGATTGTTAATTGCATTTCCATCGACCATGTCAGACTTGTGATATTCATCGCTTGATAGAATTGCTTCAGTCTATACCGATAGATTTCGTCCCTTATAGCGAGATAAAACAAGTGCGTTGCTACCGAACTTAATTTCCGCTGCTGTGTTTGGGATCGGTTCAAAACATTCCGTAGAAATTTTGAATCTCCCATTCACCCCCCCTCTGGTCGACATACTCTCGGTCCTAACACTCACCCACCCGCCTCCCCGAGCACCCGCACCCGAGCATCCTCGAGCACCCGAGCCCTCCCCGAGCATCCTCGAGCACCCGCACCTCCTCCTAGACCACTCAGAGCCCCCCGAGCCCATCAACTCCTCCCCGGAATCCCACCTCGCTCACCACGACCGCCATGGCCGCCGCCGCTCTCCTCTTAAATTCTCACGTCTCCGACCTTCCCCGCCTCCACCGAGCCCATCACTGGAGTCTCCTCTCACCGTGGACCGCGCCCACACCCTCGCCTAGTCCCAGCACCCACTGGAACCCTGCCATTGCCGCGGAGCTGCCGCCCTCGGCCACCGTTGCTGCGGCCAACTCCGGCCACCCCCGGCACCCTCTCCACCACCCACAGTCGTGGGGTGGAGCGGCGCATCCATCCCCGGCGGCGCCCAAGCCCGCCGTGGCCTCCCGTCGTCGGTGCCGGCAAGGCCGAAGCCACTGCTGCTCTCTATCAGGAGGAGGAAGAAGGAGATGGAGGTAGGAGAGAGAAAGAAGGTGGGACCCGCCCATCAGCGACAGCAGCTCGGCCCCGCCCCCGCCACGTCATATAAGTGGAAGCGTATTTTCATAAATGCGCTTCCCTGTCCAGAAGGCGTACCCTGCCAGTGCTTTAGGTTAAGTACGCTTTCTCTTCCAGAAAGCATATTCTATGGAAATACGCTTTCAATTCTCAGCCGGCAACGAAACCTCTAGTTAGTGAACGTTCACCCGTTAAGAGCTACAGTGGACACTATTCTGTCCACTTTTCTGCCTAACGAACGAACGGCCCTAACTTCGCGACCGTAACTCCGATTGAGGTAAATCCAACGCCCACGTCCTCAGTTCATCGAGCCCGTTCCGATGATGTCACTTTCACCATGTTGACACATTCTGAAAATGCCCGTTTTACCCCTGCCCTATATCCAGCCCCTCCGAGAGGGAATCTTCTCCGGTGATATTTTCGGTGAGGTGACCGCACTTCTCTTCGATGAATCCATTGACTCCCAGGCAAGCCGACCATCTGATATGTGCCCTAAAGCATTCCCCTGTGTTATTCTTGCGTGTCTAATTAATGAATATGTTTGTGTTAGGAATAATTAAACTCCTCCTAGGTTGAACTTGCTATTTTACATTGCTTGCTAGTACTCATCATATCATCGCACTAGTGACTCGTTGTGATATTGTATGGAGATAGGTTGTTATGTTTTCATAGTTGTTACAGTATGCATTATTAATGTTATTGCAATGTTAAAGAATGTGACTTAATAACAACAACCTCCTCCGTCGGCTGGATCGAGTCATAGTGCCACCGAACCGAGCTCATCAAGTGCAACCACACTTGCCTGGATGGGGAGGCCCTATCTTGTTCTATTATCTTGCCTCTTGTCGGTACCTCCAAAGAGGGGAGGTTATGCGTGCGTGCTACCCTGGCCCGGTAGGCGGCGATAACCTTGTGAGCCCAGGTTATTTGCGTGCGGTCCCCGTTTGGGACAGTTTAGTCTGGCCACGAGGGTGGCAGGTGTCAGGAGTGACACAGGGGCCACCCAGGACATGACCCGGAAGGGGTATGGTTATCGGTGGGACCGTAAGAGTGCCAGGCAATGGACAAGTTTTGTTAGAGCAGCACCGGTCCACCCGAATGGGTGCATGAGGCCAGGAGCTCCATAGTGTGGGTAAAGTGTGCAATCTCTGCAGAGTGTAAATCTATTCGAATAGCCGCGTCCTCGGTCATGGGAGACGGTTCGTATTAGGTCACACTATTTGGTCTGTGTCGAGTCTGGAGGAGCAAACTATATAATGTTATTGCTAAGACTGAACCAGGCTAAGGTAAGGTTTGTCAGACTTGCAGTACGGATGCATGGACATCAGATGATGTCAGGGGTATGAATATTAGCTGTGCGATGGCTTTGAGCTAAATGGTCGGATGACCACAAGACTTGGATTGGGTTTGGATCGGGTTTGGATTGGATCCTAAGATTATTCGAAGTATGGATTAATTACTTGATATGCTGTATCTTCATCATACTATAGTTACTTTGATATGATATTGCTAGATAATCCTGCTAAGACATGATAGCTAATATTGCTAAGATAATGAATGCATGCTTGAATGCCGTGGATTGCTTTGCTTGGTGTATATGTTGGCTTGGTTTGCTTGCGAGTACATTCAAAAGTACTCAGCGGCCTTCAATGTGGCCAGGTTCACCTGAGGATCCGACGTCCACTAGCGAGGAGCCGGAGTGTTCGCGGGCTAGAAGAATTACCCAGTCAGATCCCTCTGGATTGGAGCCGCACCAAGACCATGCTGCCTTAGATAGAGCTTTTCCACTGCCATCACCCTTGTATAATATCATGTAAGACTTATATATCCATTAATAGAAATGCCTGTGTTCATGATACTTGTTGTAAACGCGCATGCCAGAGTGATTTCCTGGCTGGTGTGTGCGGCGACCGTCTGGCTACAGTGGTAATCAGGCAGGGTGCTACAGCGGATGGTATCAGAGCCAGGCTGACTGTAGGTTACCCTAGCTGGACTTCATTGTCTTGTGCTCAATAGGAAGCCCAGATGGATTTCAGCCATCTTTGCCAACCCGGCACGGCTACTATTGATCATAAGGCAACCCCATAGGTTTTGGCTCCATCAGACCTTAACTCTCATGACCTTTGCCTCCGGTTGGAAATGTATGCACCAGGTAACGACCTGGGAGCCCCGAACCCCTAGGCAAACCAGATATCCCCACCTTGCTTTCTAACCATGGCAATTCTCTCCTTAAATCTAGTTTCCTTTGGGAAACGCCTATAAATTCCATCTTTCCCCGACAACACCAGGATCGTTGACTAAGCCACCTTGGCTATGGTCGTGCGTCGAGGTTGATCTTCCCTAAGGAAGTAGTAGGAGCTTGACACCAATTGCTACCAGGAGCATTGTGCGTTTTTGCTTCTAAGTCCTTAGAGGTGCATCGAGTGCGCTAGGCTAGTTATACTAGTGATTCTTTGGCCACGTGTGTAAGGTCCACAAAATTTGAGCTTTATTTGCTTTTTGGTTTTTCGCGATTTTTGCCTCTTTTGTCGGTCCCGTTCTTTCGCATCGACTGGATCCATCTGCAAGAGCTACCAAAGAAGACCAACATACGACTTGGATAATACCCAATAATCCAAATTCAGTAAGAGTCAAGCCAAGCTAACTGCTCGATATTCAGAACATTATCACCGAATCTGTCAAGAATAAAGAATGGGTCAGAAGCAGACTCTGTGTGCAACAAACAAGGTTAGAATATACCTGAGGGAGTTTGCCTCGGAACGTATGACACCTAAGGAATAGGCAGATGAACAAATTATTCAGTCCTCGACACAAGGATTATTTCCGTCAGTGAGGTGAACCTTGAGTCTTTTCTCAATAGACTCAAGAATCATTTATTACCCACAGAAGATATATTTCAAGAATGTGAATGTGTCGACAGCAAAAACAAAACTCTGGCACGTTAATACAAATTTCAGAATATTTTGGAGTTCACCACTGCATACACAAAATTTCCGGGCACTGTGAACAAGGTTTGCGAGACATATGGATAAGTCCACTTCTATCCGAAATCAATGAGAATTTCAAATACCTGGAAGTTCAGCTAAACCGAATGGAATTATCCGCCAACTATCTACTACCGGCAACACCGGATATCCCGGATTGATTATCAACACAAAGTTTGCAACCGTTGCGTAACCTTTTCAACAGCAATGATTAGACCAGCAGAAGGACAAACGATGTGCATGACCAATGGAATATCTCCTCTTAAGTTATGGCCTACACCAAGTTCTGGCTCTGCTATGTGTAAATTTCGGATACTTCGGAAGGAAGCCAGAATCGGCCATAGATCCGACCGCATATCACAACGAAAGGCTTCTGGTATAAGAAACCCAACCTTTCTCCGCAAGCTATCAGGAGGAGCTTGCAACACAAGACTCCCCAACCTTCCTCGCTATGCCACTAGGGGGAAAATTTTCTAGGGTATGACACACCAATCCTCCTCGGCCCGCTACCGCGGAAAGCCTCCAGCATAAGGCACCTGACCTTCCGCAGTTAGCCACGTGAGGGAAAGCTTCTGAGGTACGATTCCCAGCCTTCTTCGGCACACTACCCTGGCAGAAGCTTTGGGCGTAAGGAATTCAGCCTTCTTCAACACGCCATCGTGCCCACAATGATCTTGTCAGAAGCACGAACTAGTCCGGACACATGTCCGCCTCAGAGCTCAATTGATTATGAAAGGATTTATCCTACCTCTGCATATGTTGTGAGCATGCAGTCCAGTGGATCAGTTCATGCGAGCCACTCGTACATGGGAATGACTATGTTCAGAGAAACATTGGCCCCATAGTTCATAGAAGGATATGAGCACAGCAACCCCTCCGAGATATAAAAGAGTAAGTTATGATACGGTCAAGGAGCCATGTTGGCCGGTCATGACGGGTCCACAAAAAGGAACCCTCAAGAATAAAGAAGTTTTGGATACACAACCTTCGTGGCGGTCAATAAAAGTAAAACTTCACAGACAAGGTGATATTGCCAACCCTTGTCAGACTCTTGCATATGCGCCCACAACAATGTAGCCAGCATGTCATACTCATCATGAATATGGGCCATCAACCAAGATAAGAGGCTATGCTCCAAAAGATACATCGGATGCTAGCCATACTATGTTTAGTTCAGTGGTCATAGCAAGGACTACAGAGGATGTATAAGGCAGGGCCAGCTCAGTAATTGACAAGGTTTGACAGTTTGAATTCACTTGGAAATAAGACATTCAGATAAAATAGCTAAAAGCACATGCACATCAGTATTGACAGTTCGTAGATACCATGATAAGAGATTACTGTCTATGATTACTTTGTGATCATGCTTGACATTTCAGTTGGGGATCCCCTGAGGACAAAGCCCGAACGCATATGACAGAAGAAAGCACCCATATAGAACCCACACCCAGACTAAGGATTTATCCTGAGCAAGATACAGGGACAATTGTCCATAGATACTAAGGAGGAATAGTGGATGAATGCATGCAATAACATGCATCAAGGAAGGATGTTTACCCCTGACAGTCAGGATACGGAGTATCAACATAAAACCAGAAGCAACTAGCGCCAGGTCTTGGAAACCAAGCTATTTGTCGATACTATGAGCTACCCACCAAGCCTAGGCAAAAAACTACCTGGACAAAAGGTCCACCTGACAGGAAAGAGAAGGATTCAATGCAGCCGTTGGAAAAGACAGCACCTGAGCCATCGGAAGAGACAGCTAAAAGGCCAGTGAACCGAAGAAGACAAGACAGTTGATGGATCCAAGTCGCACATAGGTATGTCCCCCTTCGCTGGGAGGTAAGCCCGGAAATCTCGAGGACAAGATTTTCTTAAGGGGGGTAGGTTTGTGACACCCTGGTTTTCGCTCCTTGTTTTTCTTCCTTCGCGGGACTGGACTCCCGTCTTTTTTTCGATGTTATTGGATTTTCTCTCGCTCTTGGGTATATGAAGATGGTCATGTAGTCTTGCCTTTCCTATCCAACCTGAGATTCTCTCCAGTCCAACCTTGCCATCAAAATATATTCTCGGGATTTTGCCACCGAAACCCTACCTTCCGAGTTACCGGAAGGGAAACCCTAATTCCTTCCGTTACAAAGGAACCCTAATTTCCTTTGATCTGTTGCCTCCCAAACTTTTCCCAGTGATCATCCCACATCTATAAACCCTGGATATGTAAAAATATTGCCAAGTCATTTGCAATATCTTTCATTTAAAATTAATTCCTTTTTCTGCTAGTTAAAGGAATTAAATCCAGGAAAATATCTATCCATCTCCAAAGTTCATGAAAACTTGTGGAGATATTCTTTCTGATCATATTGAGCTCTCATAAAAGTATTGGCCATAATTAAATAAGGGAAATTGAATTTTCCTATTTAAAGCCAATATTGCATTTGGGCACTTTCCAAAGGAACTACCATTTTTGTAGCCAGGAAAAATCCCAAATAATTTGTGGAGCTTCTCCTATCCATATCTTCACCATTTCCATCAAAAACTCAAGTTCCACAACTCAAAGTTTGAGAGCATCATCCAATTCTTGTTTCTGGACCTATTTTGAGGTTGTGAAACAACTATATTTTATATTGCTTCAAAATTCTTGAAATTAATCCAGGACCTCAAATTCCCTATATGATGTGAGCATGCAAAAATTCACATCATTTTATTTAGCCAATTTCTCCCAAAAATTCCATCTAGTTTCCGTCCAGCAGAAAGCTTTGTGAAGGAAGTACCATTTTGGTGTATCCAAATGAGCTGCAATTTTACCAGTATATCCATACCTCTATATCACCTCCCTACACCAAATTTCAGCCCAATTAATTCATCCATTTGAGCACAGCTTCCATTTCCAGTTTCTGTCCAGATTGCCCATTTGGGAAGGAACTATGATCAAACTTGGTCCAATTTGCTTCAAATTTCTCCAGCAGGTGGTCCTTCTTATCACATTTCACTGTGACAACTTGGCAAGCTCATTGGCACCTCTGTCTGACCACAACATCCTGTCCAAATCTCTATCCAGAACCTGTGTTGGATCAGCTCGACTACCCTAGGGCCATCCAGGTCCATCCAGTGATCCACCTGACCTATTTGAGCAGTGCTGCGTCTATTGGACAAGGTGTGCAGGCAGACGTGGGCCAGAACGTGCCATTGCCGTGGTGACCATGCCATGGACACGGCCAAACGCGCGCTCTGCGCGCTGGCGACGTCTTACTACGTCGGGCCGGCCAGCTCAGGCTGCCCTGGCTTGTCCCCGCGTGCCGACTGCCTTCCCCGCCGTCCACGCGTCCTCTCTTGCCCCTTCTCCTCGCCGGATTCTTCCTCGCCGGACGCCGACAAGCGCCGCCGTACGCACACATGTCACGGCCGTCGTATTCTTCCCCTGGCTTCTTCTTCCCGAGTTGTCCCCTCCCTCTGGCGCTCGTCAGGTCGGCACCACCAGGTGCTTGCCACCTCGCCGGATGCTCCAGGGCGTAGATGAGGATGCCACGGCAGCCATCCTCACCCACCCGCCTCGGCCGGCTATAAGTAGCCGCGACCCGAGCCCTCCCCGAGCATCCACGAGCACCCGCACCTCCTCCTAGACCACTCAGAGCCCCCCCCGAGCCCATCAACTCCTCCCCGGAACCCCTCCTCGCTCGCCATGACCGGCTTGGCCGCCGCCGCTCTCCTCTTAAATTCTTGCGTCTCCGACCATCCCCGCCTCCACCGAGCCCATCACTGAAGTCTCCTCTTGCCGTGGACCGTGCCCACACCCTCGCTTAGTCCCTGCACCCACCGGAACCCCGCCATTGCCGTGGAACCACCGCCCTCGGCCACCATTGCCGTGGCTAACTCCGGCCACCCCCGGCGCCCTCTCCACCACCCACGGCCGCGGGGTGGAGCGGCGCATCCAGCCCCGGCGGCCCCCAAAGCCCGCCGTGGCCTCCCGTCGCCGGTGCCGGCAAGGCCGAAGCCACTGTTGCTCTCTGTCGGGAGGAGGAAGAAGGAGATGGAGGGAGGAGAGAGAAAGAAGCTGGGACCTGCCCGTTAGCGACAGCAGCTCGGCCCCGCCCCCGCTACGTCATATAAGTGGAAGCGTATTTTCATAAATGCGCTTCCCTGTCCAGAAGGCATACACTGCCAGTGCTTTAGGCTAAGTACGCTTTCTCTTCCAGAAAGCGTATTCTCTGGAAATACGCTTTCAATTCTCAGCCGGCGCCGAAACCTCTAGCTAGTGAACATTCGCCCGTTAAGAGCTACAGTGGACACTATTCTGTCCACTTTTCTGCCTAATGAACGAACGGCCCTAACTTCGCGACCGTAACTCCGATTGAGGTAAATCCAACGCCCACGTTCTCAGTTCGTCGAGCCTGTTCCGATGATGTCACTTTCACCATGTTGACACATTCTGAAAATGCCCATTTTACCCCTGCCCTATATCCAGCCCCTCCGAGAGGGGATCTTCTCCGGCAAATTTTTCCGCGAGGTGACCGCACTTCTCTCTGGTGAATCCAATGACCCCCAGGCAAGCCGACCATCTGATATGTGCCCTAAAGCATTGCTCTGTGTTATTCTTGCGCGTCTAATTAATGAATATGTTTGTGTTAGGAATAATTAAACTCCTGCTAGGTTGAACTTGCTATTTCACATTACTTGCTAGTACTCATCATATCATCGCACTAGTGACTCGTTGTGATATTGTATGGAGATAGGTTATTATGTTTTCATAGTTGTTACAGTATGCATTATTACTATTATTGCAATGTTAAAGAATGTGACTTAATAACAACAACCTCCTCCGTCGGCTGGATCGAGTCAAAGTGCCACCGAACCGAGCTCATCAAGTGCAACCACACTTGCCTTGATGGGGAGGCCCTAGCTTGGTCTATTGTCTTGCCTCTTGTCGGTACCAACAAAGAGGGGAGGTTATGCGTGCATGCTACCCTAGCCCGGTAGGCGGCGATAACCTTGTGAGCCCAGGTTATTTGCGCGCGGTCCCCGTTTGGGACAGTTTAGTCTGGCCACGACGGTGGCAGGTGTCAGGAGTGACACAGGGGCCACCCAGGACATGACCCGGAAGGGTTATGGTTGTCGGTGGGACCGCAAGAGTGCCAGGCAATGGACAAGTTTTGTTGGAGCAGCACCGGTCCACCCGAATGGGAGCATGAGGCCAGGAGCTCCATAGTGTGGGTAAAGTGTGCAACCTCTGTAGAATGTAAATCTATTCGATTAGCTGCGTCCTCGGTCATGGGACACAGTTCGTATTAGGTCACACTATTTTGTCTGTGTCGAGTCTGGAGGAGCAAACTATATAATGTTATTGCTAAGACTGAACCAGGGTAAGGTAAGGTTTGTCAGACTTGCAGTACGGATGCATGGACATCAGATGATGTCAGGGGTATGAATATTAGCCGTTCTATAGCTATGAGCTAAATGGTCGGATGACCACAAGACTTGGATTGGATTTGGATCGGGTTTGGATTCGATCCTAAGATTATTCGGAGTATGGATTAATTACTTGATATGCTGTATCTTTGTCATACTATAGTTACTTTGATATGATATTGCTAGATAATCCTGCTAAGACTTGATAGCTAATATTGTTAAGATAATGAATGCATGCTTGAATGCCATGGATTGCTTTGCTTGGTGTATATGTTGGTTTGGTTTGCTTGCAAGTACATTCAAAAGTACTCAGCGGCCTTCAATGTGGCCAGGTTCACCTGAGGATCCGACGTCCACTAGCGAGGAGTCGGAGTGTTCGCGGGCTAGAAGAGTAACCCAGTCAGATCCCTGTGGTTTGGAGCCGCACCAAGACCATGCTACCTTAGATAGAGCTTTTCCGCTGCCATCACCCTTGTATAATATCATGTAAGACTTATATATCCATTAATAGAAATGCCTGTGTTCATGATACTGGTTGTAAAGGCACATGCCAGAGTGATTTCCTGGGCTGGTGTGTGCGGCGACCGTCTGGCTACAGTGGTAATCAGGCGGGGCGCCACATTGATGGCTGACTGTGCCGTCACCTTCCTCACTGGCTCCACCTCAGGCCACTTTGTAAACTTGTCGATTGCAACGTACAAGAATTCAAAGCCCCCGGTAGCACGGGGGAAGGGGCCAACGATGTCGAGCCCCCAGACCAAGAAAGGCTAGGAGAGAGGGATGGTTTGGAGGGCTTGAGCTGGCTGGTGTATGTCCTTGGAGTGGAACTGGCATGCTTCGCATCTGATGACCACCGCCAAGGTGTCTTGAAGGGCTGTCGGCCAGTAGAATCTTTGACGGAATGCCTTGCCGACAAGCGCGCGTGACCCAATGTGAGAGCCACAAATCCCTTCATGCATTTCTTCCAACAGCCTCTGTCCATCTTCCCAGCAGATGCACTTCAATTTCACCCCATTTGGTCTCTTTCTGTACATAATGTTGTCAACAAACTTGTACATCGTTGATTGACGGGCTACTCTTGCTACGTCCTCTTGCTCGTCGGGAAGATCTCCTGTCTGAAAGAACAGGACAATTGGCTGTGCCTATGCCGGAGCTTGTGGCTTCGACGGGAAGGATCCGGCTTGCCGGAAATTGCGGCTCACCGGCCAAGGGTATCTTGTCAGCGGTATCTACTTTCTTGGCGGCTGCCGTAAGCTCTGCCGGAAAGTAAGCACCAACATCTTGGTTTCTCTTCTTCGCCAGCCATGATGGTGTAACGGATGGCTGAGTCAGATGGAGCAGAAAAGTTCTTGGTTCCACAGGCATCTTTTGGGCGGCAAGCTTTGACAGGTCGTCGGCAATCCAATTCTGGGCACGGGGAACGTGCTCTGCTTGTAGACCATCAAAGTGCTCTTCCAACTTTCTCACCTCATCGACGTATGCCTCCATCAAAGGGCTCTGGTAATCCTTGTTGACCTGCCTCACCACTAACTGCGAGTCGCCTCTGATAATTAGCTTCTGAATACCAAGGTCAATTGCAATGCGCAGACCGGCAAGCAATCCTTCATACTCCACAGTGTTGTTGGTGGTCTGCTCCCTGGGAAAGTGCATCTGAAGCATGTACTTGAGGTGCTCTCCGGCGGGTGCTATAAGTAGCATGCCAGCACCGGCGCCTTTCAGCGTGAAAGCACCGTCAAAGTACATGTTCCAGTCATCAACAGTTTCCTTGCCGGGGAGAGAGGTCTCTGGAACTTCTTCCTCTGGCATTGGGGTCCATTCTGCAACGAATTCCACCAAGGCTCCGCTCTGAATTGTTGAGGTACTCCCAAACTATAAAAAAAACCTTGACAACTCCAAAGCCCACTCCACAATCCTACCGATTGCCTCTGGATTTCTCAAGATGCATTGCAATGGAAAGCGAGTGACGATGGTGACTGGGTGTGCTTGAAAATAATGGCGCAGCTTCCTTGAACCCATGAGAAAGCCAAAGAGTAACTTCTGCACACCAGAGTACCTTGACCTAGCCCCTTGCAGGAGGGAGCTGACAAAGTAGACTGGGCGCTGCACCATCTTCTTCTTCGCAACTTGTTGATCTGGCTGGCTGGCTTGCACAATCTCTGGCTTGTCAGCACCTGACCTTGCCGGGGAAGATTCGTGCTCGTGGAGTCGTGCCTCTGTGACTGCTACCTCCTCCTCATCTGCCTCTCTTTCAGCCAAAAGTGTAGCACTAACCACTTGACTCGTTACCGCTAAGTATAGCAGCAACGTCTCTTGCGGCCTAGGCGCAACTAGGACTAGCGGAGAGGACAGGTACTCCTTCAAATCTTGGAGTGCGGCCTCCGCTTCCAGAATCTAGTTCACTGGACCTTCCTTTTTCAATATCTTGAAAAATGGCAAGGCGCGCTCTGCTGATTTGGAGATGAACCTGCTGTGGGCGGCAATGCAGCCGGCAAGACGCTGACATCCTTGACGCGTCTCGGTGCTTCAATCTTGTCGGGGTTGGCTTCAATCCCTCTCTGAGACACAAAGAACCCAAGAAGCTTGCTGGATGGAACACCGAACACACACTTCTTGGGATTGAGCTTCAAGTTGAGTTTGCGCAAGTTTGCAAATGTCTCTTCCAAATCCTGGATCAGGGTTGACTTGTCTCTGGTCTTGACCACAATATCATCCATGTAGGCTTCCACATTTCTGTGCAGCTGTGGCTCAAAACCGATCTGAACTGCTCTGGCAAAGGTTGCCCCGGCACACTTCAATCCGAAAGGCATACACAAAAAGCAGTATGTGCCATATGGAGTGATGAATGCGGTTTTCTTCTCATCTTCCTTGGCCATAAAGATCTGATGATAACCAGAATAGGCGTCAAGGAAAGAGAGTAAATCACAGCCGGCGGTGGAGTCTACAATCTGGTTGATGTGCGGCAAAGGGAAAGGCTCCTTTGGACAGGCTTTATTTATATCAGTGAAGTCTATACAAAGCCTCCACTTCTCATTCGCCTTGCGCACTACAACTGGATTGGCTAACCACATAGGGTCTAGCACTCCTCTGACTAGACCTGCTGCTTCCAACTTCTTCATTTCCTCGGCAATGAACTCTTGCCGCTCCAAGGCCTTCTTCCTGACCTTCTGCTTGACGGGTCTCGCATGAGGGAAGACAGCAAGGTAGTGCTCAATTACCTCCCTAGGAACACCGGGGATATCAGATTCTTGCCAAGCAAACACATCAACATTCGCCCGTAGGAAGGCAACGAGCTCGCTTTCCTATTTCTCACTGAGAGTGGCACTTACAGAAAAAGTGCCACTCGTCCCATCCTCTCTCGCAGAAACTTGCTTCGTCGCCAGCATGGAGGCCTTGGCTTTCTTGCTCTTGCAGGTAGAGGTCTCTGGTATGTCCTCGACGGGCGTGCTGCACTCTAAAGTGCGCTTCTTGGAGTCCGTATCAGGGGTCTTGCCGGACCTCTTCTTCTTCTTTCCTCCCCCGGGAGCTTTGCCGGCAGGAGTAGGTGCCTTGTCGGCGGATGTTGCCATTGCCTCCCGGTAGAGCTTGTCAACGCAAATGATTGCGTCCTTGTGGTTCGACTTGATGGTGAGGACCCCCATCGGCCCTGGCATCTTGATGATATTGTAGGCAAAGTGCGACGCGGCCATGAACTTGACCAGCGCCAGACGGCCCAGAATGCCATTGTAGGGCAGGGGCATCTTGACGATGTCAAAGACGATCTTCTCCGTCTGGTAGTTGAGGTCGCTGCCGAATGTGACCAGCAGCGTGATCTGGTCCTTCGGCTTGTTCCTTCCTGGATTGATCCCTTGGAACGTGCCGGTCTCCTCAAGATCCTTGTCGGGGATCTGCAGCCTCTTGATCACGTCGTGAGAGATCAAGTTCAAGCCGGCCCCACCGTCAACCAACATCATCGTCACCCTGAGGTTGCGGATTGTTAGCGAAACCAACAATGGCAAACACCCGACCGCAGTGGTGCGATCAGGGTGATCCTCGGCGTCAAAGACGATGGGCGTGTGCGACCACTTGAGTGGCTTCTGCACTCCCATCATGGGCTCCGTGGCATTCACCTCGCGGATGCACCGCTTCAGTTGCCGGTGCGAGGAGTGCTAAGATGCACCTCCGTCAACACACATGGCGTCCACTGCATTCTGGAACTCCTTGTCGGACTCATCTTCATCCTCATCACCATCATCTTGGCCTTGCGCAGCCTTCTCTTTTGGCTGCTTGGCCTTGCCGCGGCGGCCACCTCGGCCACCACGGTTCCACTAGTACAGTGAGCTGCTATACAAACGGTTTTTACCCCCTTTTAGCGACAGAGTTTTAAACCGTCACCTTGCATGTGTGTGCGATAGGGGGGGTCCTTTCCACACGACCCAGAAACCGTCCGCGATAGGGCCTCTGGTCACACGGGCGGGGCAAAAAGAGCTCGTGTGCGATCGGGTGAGCCATCACAGACAATTATAATGGCCCAATCATTTCCGTTTGTATGTACATCCCACACAGTGAATCCAAGATAAACGTTTCCGTTCGTATATACATGCCACACAGTGAATCCCAGACAAACGTTTCCGTTCGTATATACAAAGCTCACAGTTTTCCGCATCACATCGTTTGTGATAGTGTTGCCAGTGCGGACGATAGTAATAATTTTATCGTTTGTGTTATTGAATGCATCACGCACGGTGTCTAGAAGAAACTGTGTGGCATAGGCTGTCCATCACACACACTTTATGTGAACATTTGTGTAAGGTGGCCGAACACAAACAGTTGTCGAGAGGAAGTCGTGTGTGATTGTTCATTGATCCAACACGTTTACTTCCTATAAACTGTGTGGGTTGTCTGAGATCATCACCCACGGTGTTGTCTCAATAACCGTTTGCACTAGAAAAACCCAATAAGCAGGCCAATTGGCCTATTATTATTAATCCATTTAGTAATCAAATTTACATTTCATAATAAACACACAATATATTTCATTTTCGTATTATGGAACCAGGATTTCATAATTGAAATACATCAGAGTACAACATCATATAGCTTCAGCACTCACTCACACCACATAGGCATATAGCTAGCTACCCCATTACACAACAGCACCAAGTTTCACATGCAACATCTAAAACCTTTGGAAATTAGCATCATAGATGGTAGATAGACAGATGAATCTCATCTGGAAAACTGCTGAAGCGGAAGGCGAATATTGAGCCTTCAATGATGTTGAATGTCCTTGCAACTATAGGCCAGTGCCTGTGGATGATTGACCGCCCATCCTTTGTCCTCTTGAGGAAGACTTCAATATTGTACCGTGGGTGTTGTATGAACACCTTCCTCGCCTCTTGACCATACAGGTGGTTTGAGAGGTAATCATCTGTGAACAAATTTGGAAAGGCTTGAAAACAAAGATATGCATAAATATCTTCTCTGAATTTTGAAATGGCGCAAAGGATTAAAAAAACAAGGTACTCCCTCTGGTCCTTTTTACTCCGCGCATTAGATTTGTATCAAGTCAAACTTTGTAAAGTTTCACCAAATTTATTTTAAAAAATATCAACATCCACGATACCAAATATGTAAACTATAAAATTGTATTTCATAATATATCTAAAAATAATGATTTTGCAGTTTGAATGTTGATGCTTTTTTCTATAACTTTGGTCAAAGTAGAGATACTTTAACTTCGGACAAAACTTATATGCAGACTAAAAAGGACCGGAGGGAGTATAAGAGTTAGTACCATCCTGTAGTTCACTGATGTCTTCTTCATTGTGCAGACAAAGATCTTGTTGTTTTTCGTCGCTAGTTTCTTTATCCGCACAATCTTTCTGAGTTTCTTGACTTGACTGATATTCATGGACATCTCATTTCCCCAAATGCAAAATGGGTCGAACAGTGGGTCAAAACCTCTGACAGCAGGACATACATGTGCAAGACCAAATTGTTAAAAACCTAAATACTAGAATGGTTCCTGCAATTGCACAATAATGTGCTATTAGATGAAGGACAATGCATGTGCGAACCTCGATGGTAAACCTCAGTGCCTCCCATTGTTTCCCTGCAACACATATAAGGTAGTTATTGATCAGGCTAAGTGAGGGTTGGCATACTATCAGTAAAATATGTTGATGAAAAATAAACACATTGCAGATTCAGCAGATTAATTCGAGCCACATGGAAAATCCATTTATCCAAACCAATCATGCTTAAGAACTAGGAAATATAGCAATTGTATATGTTTCTCATGTATTTAGTACAACTGAATTCGATTAATTCTCACGTGCATAAAAATACAAAATTGTACCCACGACAATTGAACATCGCATTGCAGAATTGAACCAAATATTTAACTAAGCACCGCAACAAATGAACCAAATAGTTAACTGAGCACCACATTGCACAAGAGAACATACTACAAGATCAGACAGTTAACCAAACCTAGTATGCTTAACAACATGGAAATATAGCAATTGTATTTGTATCTCATGTATTTTGTACATCCAAATTCGATTATTTCTCACATGCAAGAGAATACAAAAATACACCCACAAGAATTGAGCTTCACCTTGCAGAATTGAACTAAACAGTTAACTGAACATGACAAAAACATAACCAAACAGTTAACTCAGCACCACATTGCACAATATATAGAACATATATACTAGAGGATCAGATTGCATAGTAAGAGTACATAGGACAATTCACTAGAATTTATAAAGCAATGGCAAGAGCAGTACATGCAAAAGGTAAACCGAACATGCTTAACCGGCATAGCTAGCTAGCTGAACATAGGTCCTTGTAGTGAGCTAAAAAGACAAGCTACTCCTCATCGTCGGAGATATCGATGACGATGGGCTCCTTAGACTTGGAAGAGGGCGAGGCCTCCACATCGTGGGTGCCCTCCTCGTACTGGTGAGTCGCTTGAGCCGCTCCGGGCACCAACCTGCTGGTTATGGAGTTGAGGTAAGCACGGGCACGCTGAGAAAACACCTCGTAGTCTTCGTCGAAGGCATCGACGGTGGCCTCGAGAAAATGCCACGAACTGTCATTTAAAGTAGCCAACCGCGTGGCAGCGTCCGTGTGCGAGGTGTCGACTGTGGCCTCGATGGTGAGGTGCTGCTCAAAGATCTGGGGGTTGGCACGCATGGCAGCCATCGTGATCTCATCCGCGCGTGCGGCCGCGATTTGGTTCTCCGCTGCCAGATGCTCCTTGAGCTCCTGGCTATACTACGTGCACCATGGATTAGGGCGGTGCTTATTTGGAGGATGGGTCAGTGATTTGGGTGGAAGGTGTCGCGCCGGCGGTCGGGGCATGTGGGATGTAGAAGGAGGTGGAGGATGGGGGTCGGGTGTGGATTACCTGACTAGATCGATGAGGCCGAGCAGCAGGAAGGCGCGTCGCCAGCGAGGCAGCGGCGCTGCAAGCAAGCAGTGAAGGTTTGAACTTGGAATGGAAGGCGGAAACAGGGGAAATGTCGCTTTTGGTAAGGAGGAGGGGGCCATGGGAGGTAGATATTTCCGCGGATGCCAAAAAATTTCGCTCCGTGCAGCGAAAAACTGGCGCGCGAAGTGTCATCAGACACGGTCCCTTATTTAGCACTGTGTACGATATCTGAACATCACAAATGATTCATATGGCTTACCCCGTGTGTGATGAGTTTGAACATGCAAATTTTGGTTCGAATTTCCCTAGTTATAGTGGTCATCCACGTCATTGCATAGTTTGGGTACACAAAAGAGCCAACAGCACACCCACACTTCTTAATCGAGCAAGTTCAGCAATTGAACAGAGCTAGCTGACCTAAACATTACTCTAACAAAAGATTGGCGCTCTAAAAAAAGACTACTACTCCGCCTGGCGCTCGTCGATCTCCGCCGCCTCCTCCATGTCCAGCTCGCGCTCGACGCTCTCCTGGGGAAGGGGCTCCATGGCATCCATCACACCATACTCAGCAAGCATCTCGCCATCCGCGTCCGCCATCTCTTCGGAAAAGGCCACCACGAACTGGGCGTGGGCGGCCGCGGTCTGGGCTTGGACGGGCTCCATCATGGCAATGTATGCCGTGAACAAACGGACAGGTGCTCGAACGCTCTCGGCGATTGCCAACTCTTCGGCCGTGGGTTGCCAACCATTGTCGGAGAAGCTTTGTGTGATTTGTGCGGTGACAGCCAGGAGCTGGGTGCGGGCGGCCTCGACATGGGCGTCAGCGGCCTCCATCACGGCTAAGGCCGCCGCCGTGGAACGGACAGCTGCTGTCCCGCTCTCGCCATTTGCTATTCCCATCGCAGATGTTGCTGCCGCCATCTCAGCTGCAGTAGCGGTCGTGTCAGCTGCCGCAGCCGCCCGGTCGCAGATTGCAGCTGCGCTCAAGCAGGTTGTGAGCATGCTCATGGAGGCTGCGGCCGTGCTCTCGCCGGAGCGGGCCGCCAAAGTTGCCCTCACGACGCGGGTCCATGTCCCCATATTTGATCGGTGACGATTGAAAAGTGATATGATATTTCGGGGGCTAGTTTACTTGATGCACCAGCTGTGGACTATAGCTGACGAACCTTCTCGCGTAAGCCATATATGACGGTGCACCAAGATATTTTGTACTGCATCTCACATGTTTGGTGATAATAAACTGTGTGTGATGTACTTGATTTTTCGTCTTGATTTGAAATACGGAATGGGGTCACAGCGGCAAAGGATGGTGTTTGAATTGCTAGAACATTTGTCTGCAGTGAACATAAAACTATACATGTGTCGTGTTAAAATTAGGCATTATTCGGGGTTCGTTTGGAGAATTTTATACATTAACTGAGTTTTCTAGGCATTTAATGTGCATAATTCAAATTTGAACTACATGTACATGCTCCGGCGCACCAAAATGGGTTGAAAAATCATATGTGTGTCCCTGGGTGCATGCTTAGGTCCCATGCAAGAAATGGGAATGAATTTCAAACACCTCGGCATCGTGGCTCGGCCGCAAACGCTGAGATACTTGGTTTTGAAATTCTAGTAAATCCAAAACTCGTCTGAAATTCATGAAAGTTGGCATGCTATCATGGAATGGCACCAACATGCTGTGGTAAATTTTTTGTCCCATTTGGGGAAGTTTTTGGTATAAGCTTCTCACAAACCAGAGCTTCACACAAGAAGCCTCATGGTTCTAGTAGGGAACGTGTCACCTTTGTGGACGAAATGACATTCATTGCCTCTTCTTGCCTTGATTTTTTTCTAGAGGTAACATAGACCAATAGGAGTGTCGTGTTAAATTTTGGAATTATTCGGGGTTCGTTTGGACATTTTTATACATTAACTGAGTATTCTAGGCATTTTATGTGCATAATTCAAATTTGAACTACAGGCACATGCTCCGGTGCACCAAAATAGGTTGAAAAATCATATATGTGTCCTTGGGTGCAGGCTTAGGTCCCATGCAAGAAATGGGAATGAATTTCAGACACCTCGGTATCGTGGCTCCACCGCGAACATTGATATACTTGGTTTTGAAATTCTAGTAAATCCAAAACTCGTCATAAATTCATGAAACTTGGCATGCTATCATGGAATGGCACCAGCATGTTGTGGTAAAAAAATAGTCCCATTTGGGGCAGGTTTTGGTATTAAGCTTCTCACAAACTAGAGCTTCTCACAAGAAGCCTCATGGTTCTGGTGGGGAACGTGTCACCTTTATGGACGAAACGACATTCGTTGCCTCTTCTTGCCTTAATTTTTTTTCTAGAGGCAGCATAGACCAATAGGAGTGTCGTGTTAAAATTTGGAATTATTTGGGGTTTGTTTGGACATTTTTATACATTAACTGGGTTTTCTAGGCATTTTATGTGCATAATTCAAATTTGAACTACATGCACATGCTCCGGTGCACCAAAATGGGTTGAAAAATCATATGTGTGTCCTTGGGTGCATGCTTTGGTCCCATGCAACAAATGGGAATGAATATCAAACACCTCAGCACTGTGGTTCGGCCGCAAAAGCTGAGATACTTGGTTCTGAAATTCTAGTAAATCCAAAACTCGTCTGAAATTCATGAAACTTGGCATGCTATCATGGAATGGCACCAACATGCTGTGGTAAATTTTTTGTCCCATTTGGGGCAGGTTTTGGTATAAGCTTCTGTCACAGCCCTAGAATATTGCTTGTAAATAGTTGCATTAGAGAGCATCATGCATCATGTTTAAATCCAAGAAATTTGAATTGAGGGATTTCTCAAGCCTTAGTTAAATAAAAGGGCAAGAACCCTGAAAATTGCATTCAATGAAACCAAAATGTCCTTCATTGATGTTTTATAATTTTGGCAAGGGTTTTGACTCAAACCAAAATTTATGAACATTTTAAAGGATTATTTTGGGCTTGAATTTAAATCACTATTGTATTTGAATTTGGGCATTTCATTACTATAAATATTTTAAATGCTCCAATAATTCTGAAAAGCAATGTGGGGCTTTGGATTAGTCCGTCTTGCATCCACAAATATTTCTAGAAGTAACTAAAATGATTTAGTGACTTACCTAAATCAAAACAGACAGCAAAAATGGAAAAACAGAAAACAAATTAGAAAAGAGAGAGAGAGAGAGAGACTGTGCTCACCTGGGCTTACCTGCTACAGTAGCCGGCCTGCCAAGCCCAGCCCACCAGCGCAGCCACCTTCTTCAACCTTCTGCCAGAAGGCGAGGCAGCAGCGTGGCGAGCGCGCAGCCACCTGCGGCCACCTCCTGCTTCCTCCTCTCGTCCTGATCGACGCGCTGGAGACGCCCTGCTGTCCGCTCTCTCCTCTCCCTCACTCTCTGCTCTCTCCCTCTCCCTCTAGCCCCTCTCCCGAGCTCACCCGAGAGCGCTCTGCCGTCGCCGTGTTTCACCCACGTGGCCACCATCGAGTTCTCGCCGCAGCAGTTTGTGCCCGAGGTCCGCCATGCCTTGAAGCATCTCCTCGATGAACATGGAGACCCCGGACGCCTAGCAGCGCCGCCATCGCCGTTTTCTTCTTCCTCCGCACCGAGCGCCGCCCCGTCCGATTCCTCGCCGTTCGGGCTTCCCCGACATCACCGACGACGCCATCGAGTTCGCTGTGAGCCTCCGCATGCTACCCCTCTCTCCCCATGCTCATTTGCTTCCGCTAAGAATGCTAGCTGCCACACTCGTGAGCTTCTCGCCGCCAGTCATGTCGCCGCCATGGCCAGGCCTCGATTTGGTCATTCACCTCGCCCAGAAGCTCCCAGGAGTCCACCCGGCCACTCACCTCGCCCGTTGGCGTCCTGCAGCCCCATGCCCGAGCACACCTGAGCTCCGGCCGCCGCGGAACTCGACGCCGTCGATGTCTCCAGCCACCCCGACCTCCCCCGCTTGCTCCTTTAGACATGGCTTAGCTCCAGCTACCGAACGCGCCTGTCCGCGCGTCGTTTGGTCGCCGGAGTGGCGTTTCCGATATCCTCCGCCGCGTCTGGACTCACCGGCGATTAGCCGCCGGTTAATCCGGTCATTAGTGACTAATGACCCACTAATAAACCTCTCCAGTGACACCGACAGGCGGGCCCCGCCACCTAATTAACCACAGGGTTAATTCCCTACTTAAATTAAACTAATGCCCGTGGCCCCACTGTTCAGATTTGACTCTGGCTGACGCTGTTGACTTGCTGACACAAGCATGACATAGTGCTAACATCATAAATGCTATTTTGGTTTTTAATAAATCAAAAATGGTGTAATAAATTCTAGAAAATCGACCAAACTTCAAAAAAAATCACAGAAAATCAACCGTAGCTCAGAATGAAATAATTTATATATGAAAAATTATGAAAAAAATATGAAGAATCTATTTGTGCCATGAGCATGCAAGTTTGAACAACTTAACATCACCAACTAGGACAATTCATGATTAGGGCAATGTATGAATTGGCATTTGGAGTTGGAATTTGATCTTGTTTGAATTCCACTTCAATAAAAATGACTTACTGTTGCATTAGGTCAATTCAGCACCTTAACATCTCATGTCATTCATTTGGTTGTGCATTGCATTGAATGTTGTTCCTTTGTTGTTTGCCGGTGTTTGTTCCTTCTCGGTAGAAGATGATTCTGACGTTGTGATCGTTGACACCGATGAAGAGCAGTACTATCTTCAGAAGTGCCAGGCAAGCAAACCCCCTAGAGCATTCTGATACAATCTCACTCTCTCGCTCCTGCTCTCTTTTATTGCATTAGGAGAACAACGATTCAACTGTTACATGCTGCGGTAGTTGAACCCATTCCTGTGCATGACCTGTCTTTGTCACAGTAAATAGTAAAACCCACTAGCATGAGTAGGAATTGCTTGACCATGTTGTGACTACTCATCCATGCTTGCTTGTTATGCCTGCTATTGCTTAGAGTTGTGTCAGGTCTGATTCATCTGGGAATGAATTGGAATGTTGTGATCATGTTCTGATGTTGAGTGCTAAGTGTGTGAACACGATTTGGTAAAGGTAGCGATGAGAGGCCATGTAGGAGTACATGATGGGTTGTCTCATTGAGACCGTCCTTAAGAAGTGAGCTCTGTGTATGTTATCCAAGAACAGTTACTACCACACATTGGGTTCCGGTAACTCGACCCCTCTTGGCTTATTAATCGCCTTGATCTCTGTCCAGTAGTTGCAACTAGTTTCTGGTGTTTGTAGGTTGTGTTAGTAGTCTACCAAGTGGCACCCGGTACAAGTGGGCTTGGGACAGACTAGGCAGCATGGCACGGTGTACCAAGCACAGATCCATCCATCGAGGTGGACTTGGGAACCCTGCACACATCGATTGGGGCCATAATGGAAACTTCGGTCGGACTTCCTTTGCGGGTTCAGCCTCGGATAGGCGATAAACCTGGACTAGAGTCTTGCGTGGTTAGTCAGGCTTCCGCTTGAATGTTGCCGAGATACATGACGTGTATATTGTGGTAAGTGGTGAGAGCGCGTGTGAAGAAGTACACCCCTGCAGGGTAATATGATCTATTCGAATAGCCGCGTCCGTGGATATGGACTACTTGGGGACTTATATGGTTCATAGATAACTTGAAGTGGATACCCTAAAATGCGCAAGATAAGTGTGAGTGCTATGGATGGCCTTCTCGTAGGGAGACGGGAGAGGATCCATAGTGGTGTATTGATATGGTGAATATGTGGACTCGAGTGTGCTTTCTCACCTCAAAGAAGTTACTAGTAGTCGTAGTACAGGATAGCCACTGAGTGAAAGCTGGCTTGCTGCAGATAAACTCCACAACCCCCTTGTTGATAATGATGCATAAGTAGATAGTTCTAATGTAAGTCTTGCTGAGTACCTTTGTACTCACGATTGCTTAATTTATGTTTTTGCAGAGGAGACCTTAGTCTCACTAGTGACTTCTATGCGAAGTTTGACATTGACCGATTAGCTTGGGAATCCCAGACAGAGGTCTGGTTCCTATGGAGGGTCTTGTAGATAGTCAGGCTTCTTAGCCTTTTTCTTTTGTAGTTGTCTGTACTCGGACATGTTTGTGCTTCCGTTGCCTGTATGACGTTGTATGTTGGGTCATGAGACCCATGTTTGTAATATCATGCTATTTATGGCTCTTCGGAGCCTCTTAAATGAATACTTGAGTCGTAGAGTTATGTCGTGATGCCATGTTGTATCTACACATATCGTGCATATTGTGTGTATGTTTTAAATGCATTGGTATGTGTGGGAGTCAACACCTAGTTATCTGCTTTGGTAGCCTTCCTTACAGGGAAATGCCTCTTAGTGCTTCCACTGAGCCTTGGTAGTTCGCTACTACTCCAGAACACATGGATTGACCGGCATGTTTCCTTCTTTGCTCCTGTGTCTGTCCCTACGGGGAAATGTCACGCGGTGTTTTACTGGAGTCCCTATAGCTTGCTATGACTCGGTTGCACTCGCTGATGACCGACACATGCATTGCTGGGTTACGTATGCCTGTCCCTGTATGTTTGTGCCACCTTGGTTTATGACTAGTCATGTCAACCTAGGTTCTCTTTCATATGGATGCTAACATCACTATCATATACGTGAGCCAAAAGACGCAAACGGTCCCGGCCAAGGTAAAGGCCGCAGTCGTGGGTTACCGTGCGTGAGGCCGCAAAGCGATATGGTGTGTCTTATGTTAGATCGGTGTGACTTAGGATCAGGGTCCCGACAGATTTGGTATCAGAGCCTAACTGCCTGTAGGATTAACAAGCCAAACTGGTCGAAGTTGAGTCTAGAAATTCTTTAGTTATATAGGGGAATTGGTTGTGGAAGGGAATGTAAGGCTCTTTTTACTCCTTTCCTTGTGTCATTCTGATTCTGAGTCACCCTCTTCTTTTCTACGGGGATTAAGAAAACTAGGCTTTCTCATCTATCTATCAGGATGACAAGTTACTATTCTGCAGACTTATAGGAAAGGTGTTGTCTTCTCAGATCGGTGTTTCCATAGGATTCAGTGTTACGTTATTAGTTGTCTTGCAGGATTGCTTCATATTTCATGCTCGTACAGCTGTTATGTTGTCCGAGTTATCCAAGGTTTCTAAATAATCTGATGCATTTGCAAATCCTCTCAATTCGATGTCTTTTGGCCAGACGAGACACACTAATTATTGTGTTGAGGTACTCAATATCTTGACATATCTGTTGGAGGTGTTAGGAAACCATGTTATCCCAGAGAACCACCCAATAGTCTAGTCATGTTTTGTGTTACCAGTGTGATAATTCTAGCCATCATTCTCGAAAGCATCTCGTGATGCCATTTAGTTAGTAGGTTTTCTATTTCTGGGTTCTTGGACCCAAGATTCATTCTGCTTATTCCTGTTGATAGTGTTTGCTCGTTCCTTTAGGATATTAGTAACTTTTGTGATAGTCTTCAAGGTTCGTGGTTTATCATTCTTCCAATACCATGAACCAGTATGGTAGAAGTTCTTTTGAACCAAAAGAACACAACAAGAGTGCTCTTGAGGAGTTCTCCATTCTATAATTGTGACTCTGCCAATCCTACCTTTCTGCATGGGTTATCCGAAAGAAGTATGTCGAGCCTTGTTCGACATGTTAATCTATGCATCCACAACTGAGAAAATCATATGTACCTTTGAGTTGTCCCTCTTCAGTTGTACTCTGACCTTCGTCTATCAATTGATAGTCAAGGGTATGTGTGCATTCGTGTTGTCGTTGCCTATTATCCTTGTGGTTCGTCAAGCCATTCTATTTCAGAATGAATAGGAGAAACAAACTCCAGTACCTCATCCATCTCTAGGATTGGGTCAAAGTAGTTGTATTCCGTAGATCAAGAATGCCAATCTAGCTTCTGTTCTATTCTACCCTAGAGTATTACCATCTTTATGTCAAGAATATTGTGAGAATTGCACCACCTCTTATGAACTCTTGATACAGTGATACTTCTCGCCATCATTATTCATTCCTCGGTCTCCGTGTTGGTTGCAACCGGAATGCCGACAAGTGAATCGTAGTGTGTGAAATCAATACTCCTAGCAACCCTATTACTTGGTAGTTAATGGACAATAATTTCATTCTTAGTGTGTTCATTATTGAATCATCATTCGAAGATTGATTGTGCTACCTAGTCCATTTTTCTTGGTGCACTTTTCGATCAATGAGTTAGGATTGTGTTAATCCCTCGCTCTTTTGATCATATCGTCTTGCCGTGAAAAGCAATATTGTTCTTGAGCTTAATAACATATCGGTGGTTTGTGATTTTCTGAATATCTTCTCGGGAGTATCACCAGGTTGTTCCCTGACCGTTATGTTGAGTTCGTGATCAAGTTGGTTTTCCTCTAAACCACCCCTTCTCCAAGGATCTGTGTTGGATACCCCTGAGCTAGTTGGTTAAGATAAACAACAACTTGGAGAGTTGGAAGATAAAGCCTTGCCTAACTTAGTTCATTTAAAGGGTTATCATATGTGTGTGTGTGTGTGTGTGTGTGTGTGTGTGTGTGTGTGTGTTGAAGAAAGATGATATCTTCATCGATTGACAGTTGTGATTAGTTGTTGGACCTATTATCCTATCCAAGCTTTGATTTGAGTATGGGCTCTTGATAACCCACAAGTATAGGGGATCAATTGTAGCCTTTTCAATAAATAAGAGTGTCGAACCCAACGAGGAGCTAAAGGTAGAATTAATATTCCCTTCAACTTCTATCGACCACCGATATAACTCTACACACGCTTAACGTTCTCTTTACCTAGAACAAGTATAAAACTATTTCGTAGGTGATAAGATAGGTTTGCAAGAATAAAAATAGAAGTACTTAGAGGAAATAAAACTACGAGTAATTTGAAAGATAATAAAAGTTAGTAGTTTAGTAGAAAGCTTTTGTAACACAAGAGGATGATTTGTCCCTAGGCAATCGATAATAGACCGGTAATCATTGTTGCAATTTTATATGAGGCAGATGCATGAGCTAACATACTTTCCGTACTTGGATCGTATGCACTTATGATTGGAACTCTAGCAAGCATCCGCAACTACCAAAGATCATTAAGGTAAAACCCAACCATAGCATTAAGTATCAAGTCCCCTTTACTCCCATACGCAACAACCCCCTTACTCGGGTGTAAGCTTCTGTCACTCTAGCCGCCCACCATAAGAGAATTATGAACGTATTGCAAACCCTACAGCGGGAATCCCCCACGTGTGCGTGGCATGGAAGGCACCATAAGATAGCACCAAAATAAAACGTACAACTCAAACCAATCACGATCATCAATCAACCCATAGGACAAAAGAAAACTACTCAAACATCATAGGATGGCCACAAATCATTGGATAATAATATGTAGCATTAAGCACCATGTTTAAGTAGAGATTATAGCGGGGAGAAGAGGTGTTACACTGCTGCATAGAGGGGGAGAGAGTTGGTGTTGACGGCGGCGAAGTTGTTGGTGTAGATCGCCGTCACGATGGTTGCCCCAGCGGCGTTCCGGCGCCACCGGGAGAGAGGGGGAGAGAGCCCCCCTCCTTCTTCATCTTCCTTGGCCTCCCCCCTAGATGGGAGGAGAGTTCCCCCTCTGGTCCATGGCCGCCATGGCAGCGGAGGGGCAGGAGCCCTTCCGAGATTGGATCTCTCTCTCTGTTCTCTTCTGTTTCGCGTTCCTGTTTTCTGGCCTTTCACCGTTTCTTAAATTCCTGGAGATCCGTAACTCCGATTGGGCTGAAATTTTAACATGATTTTTTTTCTGGATATTAGCTTCCTTGCGCCCGAAGTAGAGCACCAACCGACCTTCGAGGGACTCACGAGGCACCACGGCGCGCCTGGCCCCCCCAGGCGCGACCTGGTGCCTCGTGGGGCCCACGAGTACCGCCTTGCGTTGATTCCACCTCCCAAAAATCAAATATATTCCAAAATAATTCTCCATAAAATTTTATTGCATTTGGACTTCGTTTGATATGGATTTTTTGTGAAACAAAAAACAAGCAGAAAACAGGAACTGGAACTGGGCACTGGATCAATATGTTAGTCCCAAAAATAATATAAAATGTTGCCAAAAATATGTGAACGTGGTAGAATATTGGCATGAAACAATCAAAAATTATAGATACGACGGAGACGTATCAGCATCCCCAAGCTTAATTCCTCCTCGTCCTCGAGGAGGTAAATGATAAAAAAGATAATTTTTGATGTGGAATGCTACCTAACATAATCTTGATCATATAATCTAATCATGGCATGAATATTAAGACACGAGTGATTCAAAGCAATAGTCTATAATTTGATATAAACACATCAATACTCAGGCATCCCAACAAACAATCATGTCTTTCAGAATAAAAATGCTAAAGAAAGTTATCCCTACAAAATCATATAACCTTGTCATGCTCCATCTTCTTAACACAAAGTATTTATCATGTACTACCCCCGTGTCAACCAAGCAATTGGTTCATACTTTTTAACGCGCTTCAGCTTTTTCAACCCCCACCCAATACATGAGTGCAAGCCATGTACATAGCACTATGGGTGGAATAGAGTATGATGATAGGGGTAAATATGGAGAAGACAAAAAAAGAAGAAAGTCTCACATCGATGCAGCTAATCAACGGGCTATGGAGATGCCCATCAATTGATGTCAATGCGAGGAGTAGGGATTGCCATGCAACGGATGCACTAAGAGCTATAAGTGTATGAAAGCTCAAACTGAAAACTAAGTGGGTGTGCATCCAACTTGCTTGCTCAAGACCTCGGGCAATTGAGGAAGCCCATCATCGGAATATATAAGCCAAGTTCTATAATGAAAAATTCCCACTAATATATGAAAGTGACAACATAGGAGACTCTCTATATGAAAAACATGGTGCTAATCTGAAGCACAAGTGTGGTAAAGGATAGTAACATTGCCGCTTCTCTCTTTTTCTCTCATTTCATTTTTTTGTTTTCTCTTTTTTTTCTTTTTTTTCTTTTTTTTTCTTGGGCTCTTTTTGGCCTCACTTTTTTTTATTTTTTTTATTTTGTCCGAAGTCTCATCCCGACTTGTGGGGGAATCATAGTCTCCATCATCCTTTGCTCACTGGGACAATTCTCTAATAACGAATAATGATGATTATCACACTTCTATTTACTTACAACTCAAAAAATTACAACTCGATACTAGAGCAAAGTATGACTCTATATGAATGCCTATGGCAGTGTACCAGGATGTGCAATGGTCTAGCGTAGCAAAGATATCAAAAAACGGACAAGCCATGAAAATATCATGCTAGCTATCTTACGAGCATGCAAAGCAATATGACAATGAATGCTCAAGTCATGTATATGATGATGATGGAAGTTGCATGGCAATATATCTTGGAATGGCTATGGAAATGCCATACTAGGTAGGTATGGTGGCTGTTTTGAGGAAGATATAAGGAGGCTTATGTGTGATAGAGCGTATCATATCACGGGGTTTGGATGCACCGGCGAAGTTTGCACCGACTCTCGAGGCGAGAAAGGGCAATGCACGGTACCGTAGAGGCCAGCAAATTGCGGAAAGGTGAGAGTGCGTATAATACATGGACTCACATTAGTCATAAAGAACTCACATACTTATTGAGAAAGTTTATTAGCCCTCGAAGCAAAGTACTACTACGCATCCCCCTAGGGGGGAGGTTGGTAGGAGTTAACCATCGCGCGCCCCCGACCTCCACGCAAAGGAAGACAATCAATAATAAATCATGCTCCAACTTCTTAGCATAACGAGAGACTATACATGCATTCTTCGGGAATCACAAACCTTAACACCAATATTCCTACTAAACCACTATCATTCACTAGTACCTCCAATATATTACCATCTCTATATCGCAAAACTATTGCAAGGAATCAAACATATCATATTCAGTGATCTACAAGTTTTATGTAGGATTTTCTGACTAACCATGTGAATGACCAATTCCTGTTGACTCTCTAAATAGATATAAGTGAAGCAAGAGAGTTTAATTCTTTCTAAAAAATACCATGCTCTAATAAATATAAGTGAAGCAAAAGAGCATTCTACAAATAACGGTTTTCTATATGAAGAGAAACAGGCATCCAAACTTCAAATGATATAAGCGAAGCACATGAAGCATTCTATAAAACCATACTCAAAAGATATAAGTGAAGTGCAAAGAGCATTCTATAAATCAACCAAGGACTATCTCATACCAGCATGGTGCATAAAAGAAAAGGGAAAAAATATAAACACAAAAGACGCTCCAAGAATTTACGCATATCATGTGAACAAAACAAAAACCGAGACATACACATAATTGTTGAATAAAGATAGGATGCCTTCCGGGGCATCCCCAAGCTTAGACGCTTGAGTCTCCTTGAATATTTACTTGGGGTGCCTTGGGCATCCCCAAGCTTGAGCTCTTGCCTCTCCTCATTCTTCTCATATCAATACCTCCTCGATCTTTGAACACTTCATCCACACAAAACTTAACAAAACCTTCGTGAGATCCGTTAGTATAATAAATCAAATCACTACTTTAAGTACTGTTGCAAACCCATTCATATTTTATTTTTTCATTATACCTACTGTATTCTAACTTCTCCATGGCTTATACCTTCCGATACAATCCATAGTTTCATCAAAACAAGCAAAACAATGCATCAAAAACAGAATCTGTCAAAAACAGAACAGTCTGTAGTAATCTGAACATTGACCATACTTATGTAACTCCAAAAATTATGAAAAAATTAGGACAAAATAAAAATTTGCATGGAAGTACTTTACAAAAATTTCAGAATTTTTTCACTTTCCAGTAAAAAATGTAAATTCACGCACTACAGCAAAAGTTTCTGTTTTTGCACTGCACATACCAAACAAGCAATTTAAACATCCTAACGGTAAATCTTGGCACATTATTTTTATAATACAATGGATTTGTACAAGGGGATAATTATTTTTGTTGAAATTTTTCTGTAATCAAGGTTCACAAAGTTTCCATGGGCATGAACAAAGTTCAAGGCTAGCCCCGACTTCCACATTGCTCATCTGTCTCACTTTCACTTTTTATTTTGAAAAAGTTTTAGGTTCCCCTCTATATTTTTTTGTTTTTAAACTTTATAAAAGCACTCAACAGAAATAAATGAATCTCTAAAAACTTCCGGGTTGTCTCCCTGGCAGCGCTTTCTTTAAAGCCATTAAGCTAGGCATAAAGTGCTCATGTAACCGATCCACCCGGACCCCAAGGTATATCAAAGCAAATTTTAATTAACAATGATTTGTAATTTAGTAGTGAGCACAAAGCAACATATATCATGCAATGACGAAGTCTAACTCTCTTCATATGCATCGGCATGTCATAAAAGAACAATTCATGCACATCAAGTAAAGGCCAATGCATAGTATAAACAGTTTCTTGCAATTTTATCGTGTTGGAAACATAGAGAGGCGGAGATGTGATTCCTCTCTCATAATAATTGCAAGTAGGAGCAGCAAGCACACGCATATTATACTGATCAAAATCATCATGTGCAATAGTAAAAGGCAACCCATCAATGTAATCCTTAATAAGCGCAAACTTCTCCGATATAGTGTAGTTTGGAGAATTCAAAAAGATAATAGGACTATCATGTGTGGGTGCAATAGCAACAATTTCATGTTTAACATAAGGAACTATAGCAAGTTAATCTCCATAAGCATAATTCAAATTGGCATCTTGGCCACAAGCATAGCAAGCATCAATTTCATCAAAAAGGGATATTTCAAATGAATCCAAGGGATCATAGCAATCATCATAGCATTCATCCTTCGGTAAGCACGAAGGGACATTAAACAATGTATGAGTTGAAGAGTTACTCTCATTAGAAGGTGGGCACGGGTAGCTAATCCGCTCTTCCTCCCTTTGTTCTTCGCTCTCCTCGTCATCTTTTTCATCTAATGAGCTCACAATGTCATCAATTTCTTCTTCCATAGATTCCTGCAAAATATTAGTCTCTTCTTGGACAGCGGAGACTTTCTCAATAAATTTATCAATATAGGCATTGTATTCATAATTCTCATAGCAATATTTAAGTATAGCAAAATTTTCAGATCGGTAAATAGCATCATCATAATTTTCATACTTTTCAAACAAAGATTCAATTTCATAAGCACCCTTAAAAGCAACAAATTCTTCTATTTGTTCCACATCATAGTAATCATATATACCATTAGCATAAGAAGCCAAGGTTTCATTATCATTAAATTCACATGAAATGGGAAGGTGTGGAGCCTTCATCCTAGAGCAGCAAGTATAATCATATCTTAAGCATAAATTCCGAGCATACCAATGCAAATAATGAATTTGATCCCATAAGAGTTTTCCTTTTTGAGACAAGCGATAATCCCTAAATTATTCCCGTTGATCCAAAGTAACTCCCATTATCAAGTTGAATGGAGTTCTATCAGGATTATCAAAGTAGTATCTAATGTTTTCCACATAACGAGCATCGAGGGTTTTAGGAGGTTCCCCATCTCCATGAGTAGCAAGTACAACTAATTTTTTTGGTGTTTCGTGTTCCATATCCATAACTAAAGATATAAAACAACTTAGAACAGAAAATAAAATCTACTTAGTGATAAAGCAAACAAGCAAACACGAGAATATCAACCCCACGCTATTGCTCCCCGGCAACGGCGCTAGAAAAAGGTCTTGATAACCCACAAGTATAGGGGACCAATTGTAGCTTTTTCGATAAATAAGAGTGTCGAACCCAACGAGGAGCTAAAGGTAGAATTAATATTCCCTTCAAGTTCTATCGACCACCGATACAACTCTACGCACGCTTAACGTTCGCTTTGCCTAGAACAAGTATAAAACTATTTCGTAGGTGATAGGATAGGTTTGCAAGAATAAAAATAGAAGTACTTAGAGGAAATAAAACTACGAGTAATTTGCAAGATAATAAAAGTTAGTTGTTTAGTAGAAAGCTTTTTTAACACAAGAGAATGATTTGTCCCTAGGCAATCGATAACTAGACCGGTAATCATTGTTGCAATTTTATATGAGGGAGAGGCATGAGCTAACATACTTTCCATACTTGGATCATATGCACTTATGATTGGAACTCTAGCAAGCATCCACAACTACCAAAGATCATTAAGGTAAAACCCAACCATAGCATTAAGTATCAAGTCCCCTTTACTCCCATACGCAACAACCCCCTTACTCGGGTGTAAGCTTCTGTCACTCTAGCCGCCCACCATAAGAGAATTATGAACGTATTGCAAACCCTACAGCGGGAATCCCCCACGTGTGCGCGGCATGGAAGGCACCATAGGAAAGCACCAAAATAGAACGTACAACTCAAACCAATCACGATCATCAATCAACCCATAGGACAAAAGAAAACTACTCAAACATGATAGGATGGCCACAAATCATTGGATAATAATATGTAGCATTAAGCACCATGTTTAAGTAGAGATTACAGCGGGGAGAAGAGGTGTTACACCACTGCAAAGAGGGGGAGAGAGTTGGTGTTGATGGCGGCGAAGTTGTTCGTGTAGATCGCCGTCACGATGGTTGCCCCGGCGGCGTTCCGGCGCCACCGAGAGAGAGGGGGAGAGAGCCCCCCTCCTTATTCTTCTTCCTTGGCCTCCCCCCTATATGGGAGGAGAGTTCCCCCTCTGGTACATGGCTGCCATGGCGGCGGAGGGGCAGGAGCCCCTCCGAGATTGGATCTCTCTCTCTGTTATCTTCTGTTTCGCGTTCCTGTTTTCTGGCCTTTCACCGTTTCTTAAATTCCCGGAGATCCCTAACTCCGATTGGGATGAAATTTTAACACGATTTTTTTCTGGATATTAGCTTCATTGTGCCCAAATTAGAGCACCAACCGACCTTCGAGGGACGCACGAGGCACCACGGCGCGCCTGGCCCCCCCAGGCGCGCCCTGGTGCCTCGTGGGGCCCATGAGTACCGCCTTGCGCTGATTCCACCTCCCAAAAATCACATATATTCCAAAATAATTCTTCGTAAAATTTTATTGCATTTGGACTTCGTTTGATACGGATTTTCTGTGAAACAAAAAACAAGCAGAAAACAAGAACTGGCACTGGGCACTGGATCAATATGTTAGTCCCAAAAATAATATAAAATGTTGCCAAAAATATGTGAAAGTGGTAGAATATTGGCATGAAACAATCAAAAATTATAGATACGACGGAGACGTATCAGCTATCGTCAAATTAAAATCAGTACCAACGATTTTCGTAATGTTTTTACTCATTGTTGTTTCCCCGAGCATACATCATTATATCTTTTGGGCTCACCAATGCTATCACATTATTCACTTAATTCTGGAATTCCATCTAGATGGAAACCTAGATGAGTTGTTGTTGAGCCCATCGGCAACATCCTTATCTTTCTCCATGATTTGTGATAAACATTAAGCTAGTGTTGGAAACTTTCGTAAACATTATCTTCGTGCTAGCCCATGAAGTATATGTCATGGTGAAAGAAGAGACTTCCTCTAAGTTCATGTGCATTTGGTGCAAGTTGCCGCCATGAATTCAAGAAATCTTGTTTTTGCTTCCTTTGGAATCATTCCAAGTCAGTCATGCATGTGCGAAGTATTCTATGGTTTGACAAATTAGCTACCTTCATTCCATATGTATTCCCTAGCACACCAAGCCACTGATTGGCTTGTTCAAGGAAAAGGAGTCCGTTGTGCTAATCCTAGGTCATGCACAAGACTTTGATATCCTCGATGATGGTTCCCAACCAGAACTCGGTAGTGTTTTGTTGTAAGACTTCTATGTGGTCATGTTTGTCTTGGACAGTGTTTTCACTTTGTGTGTTGCAATCCAGCTCATGTTTTGGAGATTGCTTTCGTAGTTCATTTCCTGAGAATCTCCCAGCGTCATCTCATCGATTTGGGTTGCAAACTTTCCTTTTCAGACATGCATGCTAAGTCTGGAATATCTTGACACCAACTAGATCTGAATCTCAGGCAGGTATGATGGTTGGAACTTCTCCCAAGAACTATGATGTAGGTTCCGGTAAAGTGGACGCACCTAGCTGGAAGAACTATTATTGTAGTGTCTTGATTAAGCAATTTGATTACTTCTCCACGAGGATTTCATATGACTTATTCTAGAAGTTGTTCCTTATGGATTCTTTGTGCTCCTAAAGTCCGACCTTTACTTGATGTTCTAGATACCAAACAGTACCTATAATTGGTTTATGCTAGTACATCAAGGAGAACATTAGAAGCGGAGTGCTAAATGTCTCTCGGTCGATTATCCAGATTTGTTCCCTTGGCATAGCTAAGGTAAAATCTGAGAATGTGTTGTCCTCCTTTGCATCTGCATCCCCCATCGTTATTCATCACGGTGGTATGAAGTGTTGCCAAGATTATTTTGGGCTTGAATTTAAATCACTATTGTATTTGAATTTGGGCATTTAATTACTATAAATATTTTAAATGCTCCAATAATTCTAAAAATCAATGTGGGGCTTTGCATTAGTCCATCTTGCATCACTACTGGAATCAGAGGATTTGCCATCAGCCACTTCTTTGCCGTCTGCTAGTGGACGGCAAAGGAGGTTTTTGCCGTCTGCTTCCAAAAAGCAAATGGCAAATACCTGGCTGATGGCAAAGATCATATTTGCCATCAGCCACCGTCTGCTAGCAGACGGCAAAGAGCAAAAAGGCAGACAGCAAAGGCGGGGCCGACGGCAAAGGCCCCACTAACGAGCTGCTTACAAAAAAACCTAACGGCCCCCTCTTTGCCGTCTGCTAGCAGACGGCAAAGGCGGGGCAGACGGCAAAGGTTTGACTTAACTAACGACCGTGCCCCACCCCGCCCCTCTCTCTCTCTCTGTTTCTCTCCCTCTCCTCCCCGACGACCACCGCACGCGTGCCGCCGCCCCCACCACCCGCCGCCGCCCCGTCGCTCCACCACCCCGCCACCCCACCGGCCCACCGCCCCGGCACCACCGCGGCCCCGTCGCCCCCGCCGCCCTGCCGGGTCGGCGCCGCCGCGGCCCGGCCCCCCCGCGCCCCACCGCCCCGGAGCCCTGCGGCCCCCGGCGCCACCATCGCCCTGCCGCTCCGAAGCCCCGGTCGACGCCCTCTCCGGTGAGCCCTTTTTTTTCTGTTTTCTTCTTTTTTTTTGCTGTTTAATTGTTAGATTAGATTAGATATGTTAGTGTAGGTTTAGTGCTAGATTAGATTAGATTAGATTAGTGCTAGGTTTTAGTTAATTAGTCATAATTAAAAGAAGTAGAAAAAAGATGAAAAAAGAAGAAGATGAAAAGAAGAATAAGTAGAAGGGGGAAGAAGAAGAAAAAGAAGAAGACGAGCTCGGTGATGTGCCCAATCCAGGCGTCGTAGCCGCCCTCTGTGGGGCGGTAGCGCAGCAGCTCCTGCGCCATGAGCAGCGCGGCATGCTGTAACACCCCAAAAATTTAACCATATTTTTATTAAGTAAAATTTGGCCAGAAATAAAATTTTAAATTATATTAGGTCTCTTATTATTTTCAGAGTCTTTTCTGCTTTTGTTTTCCAAAATTCTTCCCTCCATATAGAAATTTTTGTAAAAATATTGTGGGATTTGGTAGTTGTCTTAAATCAATTTAATTATATTCTAAATAACAGAAGGAAATATTTTCATAATAAAAATTTGCCCAAAATAATTATTTTAGTAGCATTTACAATTCTTTAAATGCCTCTGTTGTACTACAACTATTTTAAATAATTCTTTTAAAATTCCACAAAAATTATGAGGGGTCATGTGATGCCTAGAGATCACTTTTATGCAAAAACCCAACTTGGTATTTTGGAAACTTTGAGTGTAACATCCTCTTTTCAATTCTGTTTTATTTTTGAGTTTCAACTACAACCCCAATTTTTATTACTCCAAAAAATCTGAATTTATTCCAGCTTATAGTCATTCCAACCAAACCCTTAAGTCCAGGAGATCAGCCCCAATTGCATCATTTAGATCCACCAAATATCCTCCTGCAGTTTCTTTCCAAAACTGAATTCTGGTAAAACTTGCACTATATCAAGTTTCTCCCTTTGCCAAACCAACTCCATCATCATCTCTACCCTCTAATGAGACACCACCCTGACCAAATTGGGCTCACTTGGGGCAACCTATGTGGTGCTGGCATTTGATCGAGCACCTGGTGTGCGTCCTCTGGGCATGGTCATAGCGCCCGGCTGCACCAGATGGCGCCCGAACCTGCCAAACCCGCTACTGCCTCCCCCAGCTTGCCTCGCTTCCCTGCTAGCCAACTACGCCGGTCACAGCCTCCCCCGCGTCTCTCCCGCACCGGAGCTCTCCCCCTGGCGCCGCCCTCCACCGGCCAGCGCCGCCACCGCCTCCCGCACGTCACTGTCACCTACCGGCCGAGCCGCCTGGCTCGAACCAGAAGCCGCCAGCTCCCTAGGAGCTTGAATGCTGAGCATCGTCCCTCACTGAGACGCCGCCGACCTCAACCACCCTTCCTGCCTCAGTAATGGCTGCCGCCGCAATCTGTCATAGCCGGCGTCGTCCGAGCCACCTGGAGCCCCTCGAGCTAGCCAGCACACCTCTGGTATAAATTTGGACGGCCACAGTCCATGCCGACCTCACCGACCACCTCACCGACTCGCTGACCCTCGCAACCGACCACGGTAAGCCATCAATGGCCGCCGCCGACGTGCCGTTCTCTGTAAGCCTCGGAACCGACCTCCTCCTTCCTATAAAAACCCCACCCGAGGCTACCCATCCATCACACACCTCTCTTACCACCTCCTGCGAGCTTACCCAAGCACCCAATCGATAGGACGGGGTCATCTTCTTGGACTCCGGCCGAGACGCTCGCCGCCACTGACCGGATGATCCCGACGCCTCTCGAGCTTACCCCTCCTCCATTTCTTCTCCAAAAGCCTCCACTTGACCCCACAGATCCATCCCCGCCGCCGATTGCACCGGAGCTGGCCCGTAGACAAAATAACCAAACCGCCGTCGCCGGAGTTCCGCGGGAGAGCTCACCGCCAACGACTAGGTGGGCCCCGGCGACTTTGCCGTACCTCGTCAGGATCGCAATGATCCCCTGAACAAGAGGATGGCCTCAGATCCCCGAGAGGTGCCGCCGTTCGCCGGCGACCATCGCCGGACCGCCGCCTCTGTCCGGCCAGAGGAGAAGGCGCGCGGGCTGGTCAAAGCTGACCAGTGGGCCAGGCGGGCCCACTGTTAGTGACTCAGTGCCGCTGACCCGTTTGTGAGTGGAGACGAACTTCCCTGGAGCCGCCTTCTCGCGAGGAAGACGTATTTACAGAATACGTCTGCGACATCATCTGTCCTTCCGCGCAGCCAAACGGCTGGGCCCGGCCCAGTGGCACCGCTCGGCTAAACTACGCCCAGGGCGCACCTCTGCCTTTTCCCTCTTTTCCTTTTTCAGTAGCTTTCAAATAATTCCACAGTAGTCATTTCTACACCAAATCTGATGATTCTAATTTCTAAATACTCCTAAAATCATTCTCTATTAATCTAGCTATGGTGGACATTTTTCATAAGCTTTATCTCTGCTGGATTTATTAAATACGTCCACTTTTCATTTCTTTCAGCTTAGAAATTCCCTAGGAATTTCATATGAACTCCAAATAAATTGATTCTTTTTCTGTTATTCCTAATTTTCCATCTAGTTTATTTTAGGATTTATTTTAAAATTTTCCAGACAACTTTTTAGTACTGTCCTTGCTTTATGTGGTAATTGTAATATTTTTGAAAATAGGAAATGGAGGGAAGATATTATTTTCAAAACTTTTGGAGTGCACCCAATATTTCTGCATGATCAAGGCAAGCATCTTGAACACTTGATATGGTGATTGCATGGTTGAATGTTTGCTAGAATAATTGAATCATGCATATGTTGAATTCAAATAAAATTTTGCATGCATGTAGAGTTGGCATGTTTTCTCGTATCGTGCAACGTGTGGTTGTTATGACTAACTTGCAGGAGCAGGTATAAGAGAGATACCGTTACCAGTAGAAGGGTGATCATGTTGGAGCGTGATCATGCCTTGTTGGTTATGCAAGTTGGGACATGCAAGGGTTGTGGCCCTGTTTTGGTGTTACTGTTGAAAGAACACTTTATTGTGCTAACCACTGCAGGGAATACATAAGCCTCCTGAGTCGACCGTAGATCGAGTCTGGTTCCGGTAACCCCCAAACTTGAACCGTGCTACCACATGTCCCTGCCGCAGGTAGGGTATGGTTCAGTAAGTTGCTAACCCCTTTCTTGAACACACCGTACAGAGAGGCCATAGTGAAAGATACCATTGGCCCATGGTAGGCATGTCACTTGGTCCGGGGGCATGGGTGTCTCCGGTTGTAGCCGGAGAGGGGTCGCACCCCTGTTTGCGCGCCGATATAAATAATTTGATCCCATGCTATTCGAGGCCGTTGAATGAGGCCTTCTCACTTAGAGTTTTACTTTATCATTGCCTTGGGTGATTCCTGGCTTTGGTGAGTTAAGCTGGTGTGTGCGGGTTAGGTGTGTTTTCAACCCAAAGACCGTAATGGGAATTAGTCAGCGTCACGGTGCTGACTAAAGAAATCCTTTACTTGTGGGTAAAGAGTACACCCTCTGCAGAGTTATATCTATTCGAATAGCCGTGTCCGCGGTTAAGGACTACAGTCTGGGTTGGTCAAGTGTCGGTCTTAGTGTCGGTCTCCGGAGGAAATAATTAAATTGAGCATAAATTACTTTGCAGAATATTATTATCGTCACTAACGCTATCATGGTTATTTTTGTTATCATGAATACTATTGTTGTGAATGTTATGGTCATTATATTATTGTGGACTAATCCTTTTCTCTTATTTCATTTTCTGAGTGTCTCATGGGCTGGCTTGACTACCCGGGCACTCATTTATTTTCAAGACCTCTCGTGGCGTCTCTCGAGTTCTCGGATGGTCCTGTCTCATCCGATTCTCTTGTAGACACCTGATTGGCATTTCTTTTCAAGACCTCTCGTGGCGTCGCTTGAGTCTCGGATGGTCCTGTCTCGTCCGATTCTCTTTTAGACACCCATTTGGCATTTCTTTTATATTTTCTTTTGGATTCTCAGGCGGTCCTGTCTCGCCCGATTCTCCATTAACTTTATTTGTTTGTCACTAACATTTCATATTTATTCTTCAGCACCGTATTAATATTCATCATGCCATGCTTTAATTTCGTTCAGCATATGCATATAATTTAACTCATCATGATCATATGCATTCGGTATATCTTTTGTTCATTATGTTTGCGAGTACATTCAAACGTACTCACTGGCTTGTCCCTGGCTATTTACTTGGCCAGGTCAGGATTTCAACAAGGAGTATTACCACAACGTCCATGCGAAGCCTAGGATAGCAGCCACGCGGGATAGGAATTATCCGGGTCAGCTGTTCCTGTGGGAATGGAGCCTCATCGACGTTGGAGAACCATGAGTCACTTCCGTCATCCTCACTAGAAATCATTGTTGTATCATTAGACCTTTATGTTCTTGTATCCAATTCTTGTATATGCTTGGTAATCTGTAACAAGGATGTGTCCACCAATAACAGTAATCCTGGGTTGGTGATGACACGAGGGGTTAATTTCTGGGATATCATGTGCGAAGCGGGAAGATCGCGACGCGTGAGCGAGGAGGTGGCGGCGGAGCGGCCGTGCGCCTGCTCGTTCCCTGATGGGTGGGCGGAGGAGACCACGCGCTCCCCAACAGGCTCGGTGGTAGCGCGAGAGCACCTCCCAGGGGTGGACCCTGGCGGCGGCTCGGCGCGTGGCGCGTTCCTGGCGAGCGGCGGCGTCGTCCATCTCGATGCTGGCGTCGAGGTCGAAGGTGCGAAGACGGCAAGTCCCTTTACCTGGCGCGCCAAATGTCGGAGTCTCGGATCTGCATCCAAGAAACTTCTCCAAGAACTTAGGATTCGAACTCTGGGGGACTTTGCTTGGTAACCTATGACATGACGGCAACTACGGCGGGATCACGACGGGCGCACTAGCTCTCATCGGACATGAAGGGGACGCGCGAGCTACCCAGGTTCAGGCCACCGTGCGGTGTAATACCCTACTCCTGCCTATGTTGGATTGCTCTGTGATGGAGAGCTTATGGCTCGAAGCACACGAGGTGTGGGGGGAATGGGTCGATCCCCTTACATGGAGGCAACCCTGTCCCTTTTGTAGTGCCTTGGTCCTCTTCCCCGAAAATATGAGCGGGAAAGGGTAGCCACAGGGCGGCAATTCAAAGGGGGACAGGAGCACATGCTTATCGTGACTAAAGGCGGTCTCCACCTGAGAAAGTAGCTCCTCGTGACATCTCGGTGGGCTTGGCGATGACCTCCGTCCTGGCGCACCGATCTGCCCTGATCTTTTATCACCAAAGAGGAAAACCTTTGGGACTTACTTTGGGGGAGGCATATGCCACTGCTCCCTTATCACCAGAATGGAAGCTGGGCTCGGTCACGCCCCGCTGTCCTTATCCTGACAGCGGGTCGTCACCCATGTGTTGGGCACGTAGCCCTGCGGTCGACGCCGTACGATCTTCCCCATGAGGAGGCCTCGTGAGGGGAGCCTCGCGAGGCGACCCGGTGATGGGCGGCCTCGGCAGGGCTCGCCCCTCGTGAGGCGGCTTCCTCCGGAGTGGCTGAGGCAGGGCCACCCTCATGGGCTGGCCCAAGCGTTGTCCTTCGGGCCAGAGGCAGACGGGCCGTGGTACCCTGGTTCCTACTAGGCCGACAAACCTTCTGCCAGAAGGTGAGGCAGCAGCGTGGCGAGCGCGCAGCCACCCGCGGCCACCTCCTGCTTCCTCCTCTCGTCCTGATCCATGCACTGGAGACGCCCTGCTATCCGCTCTCTCCTCTCCCTCACTCTCTGCTCTATCCCTCGCCCTCTAGCCCCTCTACCGAGCTCACCCGAGAGCGCTCCGCCATAGCCGTGTTTCACCCGCGTGGCCACCATCGAGTTCTCGCCGCAGCAGTTTGTGCCCGAGGTCCGCCATACCTTGAAGCATCTCCTCGGCGAAGATGAAGACCCCGGACGCCCAGCAGCGCCGCCATCGCCGTTGTCTTCTTCCACCGTACCGAGGGCCGCCCCGTCCGATTTGTCACTGTCCGGGCTTCCTTGACCTCACCGACGGCGCCATCGAGTTCACTATGAGCCTCCACGCGCTACCCCTCTCTCCCCGCGCTCATTTGCTTCCCCTAACCGCGCTAGCCGCCGCACCCATGAGCTTCTCGCCGCCAGTCATGTCGCTGCCGTGGCCAGGCCTCGATTCGGTCATGCCCGAGCACGCAGCAGTGCTCCAGAAGCTCCCAGGAGTCCACCCGGCCACCCACCTCGCCCATTGGCGTCCTGCAGCCCCGTGCCCAAGCACACCTGAGCTCCGGCCGCCGCAGAACACGACACCGTCGACGTCTCCAACAACCCCGAGCTCTCCCGTTTGCTCCTTTCGACGCGGCTCAGCTCCAGCTACCGAAGGCGCCTGTCCGTGCGTCGTTTAGTCGCCGGAGTAGCATTTCCGATGTCCTCCGCCACGTCTGGACTCGCCGGCGATTACCGCCGGTTATTCAAGTCATTAGTGACTAATGACCCACTAATAAGCCCCTCCAGTAACGCCGACAGGCGGGACCCGCCACCTAATTAACCACACGGTTAATTCCCTGCTTAAATTAAACTAATGCATGTGGCCCCATGTCACACCCCAAAAAGTTAACCATATTTTTATTAAGTAAAATTTGGCCAGAAATAAAATTTTGAATTATATTGGGTCTTTTATTAATTTTAAAGTATTTTCTATTCTGTTTTCCAAAATTCTTCTCTCCATATAAAACTTTTTGTAAAATATTATGGGCTTTGGTAGTTTACTTAAATCATTTCATTTATACTTTAATAATAGTAAGAATTATTTTCATAATAAAATTTGCCCAAGATAATTCTTTTAATAGCATTTTCAAACTCTGAAATGCTTCAGTTGCACTACAACCATTTTAAACAATTCTTTAAAAATTCCACAAAATTTTTGAGGGGTCATGTGATGCCTATAGATCACTTTTTTGCAAAAACCCAACTTGGTCTTTTGAATATTTTGAGAAAAACATCCTTTTTTCAATTATGTCCCATTCCTAGGTTATAACTGCAACCTACTTTTCCTTGCTCAAACAATTCTGAAATTTTTCCCACTTGTAGTCCTTCCTAAGAAACCCTTAAGTCCAGAAATTTTCATAGCTAAAAGAAATGCCTAGGTTGCCTTAGCTTTTTGTCAAGCACATTGTGTGCATGGCAGAAACTTTCCATCCTTCTAACATGCATTGCACACTAGGTTCTTTGGCCAAACCAGTGTGTCCAGTAGATCACACATACTCTAGTTAACGACTCTGTTAAGATTCACTTGCATTAGAGCCCTCTAGAGCACCATGGCAAATTGTCGAGCACCTGGCGTGCGTGTCCAGAGCGCGGCCAGAGCGCCGGAACTGCAGGCGTCGGCACCGCCCCGCGTGGCCCTCCTTGCTGCCTCCCCGGCCTTCGCAACCACCCAGGCGGCATCGCCTTGAACCCACCGACCTCGCCAACACCCGAGCCTGGCCTCTAGCGCCGGCCACCGCCGTCCACGGCGACCAAGAGCGCCGCCCGACGAGTCCCGCTTGGACACGTCTCCGCCAGGGCCTCCGCCTTAATTTCCAACGACCGGAGTTCATCCGCAGCTCGCCAACCACCCACCGACCTCGCAACGGCCTCGCCAACCCCTACACCGACCACTAATTGCCATTGATGGTGCCCGCCACCGTGACCTTCTGGAGACGGCGGGCACCGACGTCTCTCGCCTATATAAGGCCACCCCAGCCCGCTCCGTTGACCACCATCACTTCCCCCTCCCCTACTGACCCCGCAGAGCGCCCAAGAGGCCTGGACGGGGTCATCTTCTCTGTTTCCGGCCGAGGCTGCCGCCGCCACTTCCACAAAGACTCCCACCTCTCCAGTGCCTCCCCCCTCCACTCTCTGCACCAGAACACTCCTAGCGGTTCCGCGAATCCATCCTCGCACTCAATTTTACCCGGGAGCCACCGTGGGCGAAACGCCCAATTTGCTCCTGCCGGAGCTCTTCGGGTGAGCACGTCGTCGGTGACCTGGTGCTCCCCGGAGGACGTGCCGCCTACCGGCGGGACCGCGCAAACCTCCTGAGCTCGATGGTGAGCTCAGCTCGCCGAGGGGCGCCCCCAATCACCGGCGAGGATCGCCGGAGCCGTGCTTACGTTCGGCCGGGGGAGAGAGGGCGCCCGCTGACTTGGTCAAACCTGATAAGTGGGCCAGGCGGGCCCACTGTCAGCGACCGACTCGTCTATAAGTGGAAGCGTACTACCGAGATTACGCCTTCTTATCAGGGAAAACGTATTCTGCGAATACATCTTCGACGTCGTCAGCTCTCCCGTGCAGCCGGGCGGCTGGGCCTGGCCCAGTGGCGCCATGCGACTAAATCGCGCTCAGGGCGCGCTTCTGCCCTTTTCTATTTTTCTTTTCCAGCAATTTCAAATAATTCCACAGCACTCATTTCAAAAGAAAATATGAAGATTCAAATTTCTACATACTCCTAAAATCATGCCATATTAATCCAGCTAGGGTGAACATTTTTCCTAGGCATTATTTCTATAGGATTTATTAAATAGGCCATTTCTCAATTTATTCCAGCTTAGAAAATCCCTAGAAAAATCATCTGGACTCCAAATGAATTGATTATTTTTCTGTTATTTTTCATTTTTCATCTAGTTTATTTTAGTATTTATTCCAAAATTTTCCAAACAACTTTTTAGTACTATTTTTTCCTTATGTGGTAATTGCAATATTTTTGAAAATAGGAAATGGAGGGAAGATATAATTTTCAAAATTTTGGAGTGCACCCAACACTTCTGCATGCTCAAGGCAAGCATCTTGAACACTTGATATGATGAATGCATGGTAAATTGTTGCAAGAATAATTGGATCATTGATATGTTGAATTCATATAAAAATTGCATATGGCTAGTTATACATGCTTGATCCCTTGATGATATTTATCTTCATCTAAACATGAAGTATGAGTCAGAAGGGCTATTTTCATATACCTATGTTGGTCCGGACTAATTTGCAGGAAAGAATCAGTCATGAGAAAAGTGACCGTGAGACTGAATTCTCATTGAGACGAGAATGATCAGTGAGGGCATGTTGGGACATGCAGTTGGTACCCTGTTGGGTACTACCAAGGAAATATAATGTACTAATCACTGCAGGAAAACTTAAACCTCCTGAGTCGACCATAGATCGAGTCTTGTTCCCGTAACCCCCATACTTGTTTTGTGCTGCCACTTGTCCCTGCCTTAGGTAGGTTACGGTTCAGTAAGTTGATAACCCCTTTCCCTGCACACACCGTACAGAGAGGCCGTGATGAAGGTTTCCAGGTACCGGTTATAATGCCAGTCATCGGGTCAGGGGGCTTGGGTGTATCCGGCTGGGCCAACAGGGGGCACCCCTTGTAATCCGCACGTATAAATAGTGATCCCATGCTATTCGAGATGATGGTCTCCCCGTCTTAGAGTTTTTCTTGAACGATGCTTTGGGTGATTCCCGGCATCCGGAAAGTTAATCTGGTGTCTGCTGGTCAGGTGTGTTTTCAACCCAAAGGCCGTAATGGGAATTAGTCAGCGTCTCGGTGTTGGCTAAAGAAATCGTTTACTTGTGGATAAATCGTACACCCTCTGCAGAGTTATACCTATTCGAATGGCCGTGTCCGCGGTTAAGGACTACAGTCTGGGTTGGTCAAGTGTCGGTCTTAGTGTCGGTCTTCGGAGGAAATAATTAAATTAAGCATGACTCATGTTGCAGGATAATTATTGTCACTATTGAGATTATTAGGAATATTATTGTCATCATAAATATAATTGTGGACAAACCTAGTTCTTTTATGTGGAATCTGACTTTCACTTGGGATGGCTAGTCCACCTGGATACTCATTTCTATTTTTCTGGGTATCACTTGTGATGGCTAGTCCACCTGGATATTCTTTTATATTTTTCTGGGTATCACTTGGGATGCCTAGTCCACCTGGATACACTTTTATATTTTTCTGGGTATCACTTGGGATGGCTAGTCCACCTGGATACTCTTTTTTTTTCTGGGTATCACTTGGGATGGCTAGTCCACCTGGATGTTCATTTCTTTTCAAGACCTCTCGGGGCGTCGCTTTCAGACACCCATTTGGCATTTCTTTTCAAGACCTCTCGAGGCGTCACTTTTAGACACCCGTTTGGCATTTCTTTTCCAGACCTCTCGAGGCGTCGCATTCAGACACCCGTTTGGCATTTTTCTTGGAATTCCTCGGGCGGTCCAGCGCCCGATGTTCCATTTTATTTTTCTTGGTTTATTACTAAGTAATATATTTATTCTTCCGCACCGCATTAATATTCATCATACCATGCTTTAATTTTGGTCAGCATATACATATAATTAAATCCATCATGAGCATATGCATTCGGTATATGTTTTGTTCATAATATTTGCGAGTACATTCAAACGTACTCACTGGCTTGTCCCTGGCTATTTAATTGGCCAGGTCAGGATTTCAATGAAGAGTACCACAACGACGTCCATGCGGAGCCTAGGATAGCAGCCACGCGGGATAGGAATTATCCGGGTCAGCTGTTCCTGTGGGAATGGAGCCCCATCGGCATTGGAGAACCATGAGTTGCTTCCGTCACCCGACACCAGAAATCATTGTTGTATCATTAGACCATTATGGTCTTGTATCCAATTCTTGTAATTGCTTGGTAATCTGTAACAAGGATGTGTCCACCAGTAACAGTAATCATGGGGCTGGTGACGACACGAGGGGTTAATTTCTGGGATATTGTGTCCCGGAAATCAGGCCCCGACAGCCTTGGTATCAGAGCCAGGCTAACCATTGGCTAATCCTATCTTAGCCTGGTCATTATCCTTAGGTTTCCACACCGTCCAAAACTTTCCTATCCATAGCCAAGCCCATCTCATCCGATAAGCCTACACAGTGGTCAGCCGACATCTTTTGATAGTCGGTGCCCAACCTATCAGCCCTGCCCATAGGCCGTGTGCCTGTGGCCGACACCTGAGTTGACCCATCCGCAAGCGTGCGATGGAAGACTCTGCTGGCTTATAAAGGAAGCCTTGTGTTGGAAATATGCCCTAGAGGCAATAATAAATTGGTTATTATTATATTTCCTTGTTCATGATAATCGTTTATTATCCATCCTATAATTGTATTGATTGGAAACTCAAATACATGTGTGGGTACATAAACAACACTGTGTCCCTAGTAAGCCTCTAGTTGACTAGCTCGTTGATCAAAGATGGTTAAGGTTTCCTAGCCATTGACATGAGATGTCATTTGATAACGGGATCACTTCATTAGGAGAATGATGTGATGGACAAGACCCAAACTAAGAACGTAGCATTTGATCGTGTCAGTTTATTGCTATTGTTTTCTGCATGTCAAGTATCTGTTCCTATGACCATGAGATCATGCAACTCCCTGACATCGGAGGAGTACCTTGTGTGTATCAAACGTCGCAACGTAACTGGGTGACTATAAAGGTGCTCTACAGGTATCTCCGAGGGTGTCTGTTGGGTTGGCATGGATCAAGACTGGGATTTGTTACTCTGTGTGACGGAGAGGTATCTCAGGGCCCACTCGGTAATACAACATCACAATGAGCCTTGCAAGCAATGTGACTAAAGTGTTAGCCACGAGATCTTGTATTATGGAACGAGTAAAGAGACTTGCCGGTAACGAGATTGAACTAGGTATAGAGATACCGACGATCGAATCTCGGGCAAGTAACATACCGAAGAACAAAGGGAATAGCATACGGGATTAACTGAATCCTTGACATAGAGGTTCGACCGATAAAGATCTTCGTAGAATATGTAGGAGCCAATATGGGCATCCAGGTCCCGCTATTGGTTATTGACCGTAGAGGTGTCTCGGTCATGTCTACATAGTTCTCAAACCCGCAGGGTCTACACACTTAACGTTTGGTGACGATATAAGTATAGTTGAGTTGTTATGTTGGTGACCGAAAGTTGTTCGGAGTCCCGGATGAGATCACGGACATGACGAGGAGTCTCGGAATGTCCGAGAGGTAAAGATCGATATATTGGACGATATGTTTGGGCCAAGAGGTGAGACCCACGGGGCGTTAGCAAAAGGCAGTTTTGCAGAGGGCAGGGTCCAGACGCCAGGAACCCTGGCGTCTGGCCCTGGGCCAGACGCCGAGGCCCATGGCGTCTGGGCCAGACGCCGGGAACCGTGGCGTTTGGTACTGGAATCCGAGAAGGACTCTTCCTTTTGTTCCAAACCGACTTTGAGGAGGCTCTTTCTCCAAGTTTCGACCCCAGGGCTCAACATATAAATAGAGGGGCAGGGCTAGCACCCGGAATACATCAAGATTTCCCCAAGCCGTGTGCGGCAACCCTAACCCTCTAGTTCCTCCGTCATAATCTCCGTAGCGCTTGGCGAAGCCCTGCAGACATTGTTCCTCACCACCATCACCACGCCGTCGTGCTGCTGGAACTCAACCACTACTTCACCATCGCTCGCTGGATCGAGGAGGTGAAGGCGTCATCAAGCCGTACGTGTGTTGAACGCGGAGGTGCCGTCCGTTCGGCGCTAGTTCGTGATCGGATCGAGGGACGACTTGCGATTTGGATCGCGGAGACGTTCGACTACATCAACCGCGTTTCTTAAACGCTTCCGCTTAGCGATCTACAAGGGTATGTAGATTCACTCTCCCTCTCGTAGATGCTCATCACCATGTATAGATCTTGTGTGTGCGTAGGAAAATTTTGTTTCCCATGCAACGTTCCCCAACAGTGGCATCATGAGCCAGGTCTATGCGTAGATGAGATCTCGAGTAGAACACAAACGAGTTGTGGGCGTGGGTGTATACATATTGCTTGCCGTTACTAGTTGATATTTGATTCGGCGGTACTGTGAGATGAAGCGGCCCGGACCGACATTACGCATACACTTACGCGAGACAGGTTCCTTCAACTGACATGTAACTTCGTTGCATAAAGATGGCTAGCGGGTGTTTGTCTCTCTCACTTTAGTTGAATCGATTTCAATGAAGAGGGTTCTTTTAGAAGATCAAAAAGCAATCACTACACCACGTTGTGGTTTTGCGTAGGTAAGAACGGTTCTTGCAAACCCGTAGCAGCCACGTAAAATTTGCAACAACAATTAGAGGACGTCTAACTTGTTTTTGCAGGGTATGATGTGATATGATATGGCCAATTACATGATGAGATATATGTGATGTATGAGATGATCATGTGTTGTATAGAATATCACGACTTGCATGTCGATGAGTACGGCAACTGGCAGGATCCATAGAGTTGTCTTTAATTATTGTATGACCTGCGTGTCAATCATTAAGCGCTATGTAATGCTTTACTTTATCGCTAAACGTTAGCAATAGTCGTGGAAGCAACAGTCGGCGCGACAACCTTATGGCGACACGTTGATGGAGATCAAGATGATGGAGATCATGGTGTCATGCCGGTGACGATGGAGATCATGCCGGTGCTTTGGAGATGGAGATCAAAAGCACAAGTTCATGGCCATATCATGTCACTTATGATTTGCATGTGATGTTAATCCTTTTATGCATCTTATTTTGCTTAGGACGACGGTAGCATTATAAGGTGATCCCTCACTTAAATTTCAAGATAAATTGTGTTCTCCCCGAGTGTGCACCGTTGCGAAAGTTCGTCGTTTCGAGACACGCCGTGATGATCGGGTGTGATAGACTCCACGTTCACATACAACGGGTGCAAGCCATGTTGCACACGCGGAACACTCGGGTTAAACTTGACGAGCCTAGCATGTACAGACATGGCCTCGGAACACAAGAGACCGAAAGGTCGAACATGAGTCATATAGTAGATATGATCAACATGAAGATGTTCACCATTGAAACCACCTCAACTCACGTGATGATCGGACTTGAGTTGGTGGATTTGGATCATGTTACACTCGAATGACCGGAGGGATGTCAATTTGAGTGGGAGTTTTTTAAATAATATGATTAACTAAACTCATTATCTAGAACAATAGTCTAAGTTGTCTTTGCTGTATTTATGTTGTAGATCATGGCTCGCGCAGTAGCACCCCTGAATTTTAATGCGTTCCTAGAGAAAGCTAAGTTGAAAGATGATGGAAGTAACTTTGTGGACTGGGCCCGTAATCTAAGGATTATCCTTACGGCTTCCCAGAAGGCTTATGTCCTTGATGCACCGCTTGGTGATCCACCCGCTCCAATTGAGTCTCTAGACGTTGTGAACGCTTGGCAGGCTTGTTCTGATGATTACTCAATAGTTCAATGTGCAATGTTGTATGGCTTAGAACCGGGACTTCAAAGACGTTTTGAACGTCATGGAGCATATGAGATGTTCCAGGAGTTGAAGTTTATCTTTCAGAAGAATGCCCGGATCGAGAGATATGAGATCTCCGATAAGTTCTATGCTTGCAAGATGGAGGAGAACGGGTCTATCAGTGATCACGTGCTCAGAATGTCTGGGTACTCCACCCGTCTGGCTGAGTTAGGGATGCCCCTTCCGCCAGAGGCTATCACTGACAGAGTTCTTCAATCATTGCCACCTAGCTACAAGAGCTTCGTGTTGAACTATAACATGCACGGGATGAACAAGTCAGTCGCCGAGCTGTTTGCGATGCTGAAAGCCGCTGAGTCTGAAATTCAGAAGGAGCATCAAGTGTTGATGGTCAATAAAACCACTAGTTTCAAGAAAAATGGCAAGGGTAAGAAGGGTAACTCCAAGAAGAGTGGCAAAGCAGTTGCTCCTCTCGTGAAGAAACCCAAGGCTGGACCCAAACCAGAAACTGTGTGTTTTCATTGCAAGGGAACTAGACACTGGAAGCGGAATTGCCCCAAGTATTTGGCTGACAAGAAGGCGGCCAACAACAAACAAGGTATATATGATATACATGTTATTGATGTGTACCTTACCAACTCTCGTTGTAGTGCCTGGGTATTTGATACCGGTGCGGTTGCTCATATTTGCAACTCAAAACAGGAACTGCGGAATAGACGGAGGCTGGCAAAGGACGAAGTGACGATGCGCGTGGGAAATGGTTCCAAGGTTGATGTGATCGCCGTCGGCACGCTCGCTCTTCGATTACCGTCGGGATTAGTGATGAACCTAAATAAGTGTTATTTGGTGCCTGCGTTAAGCATGAACATTATATCTGGATCTTGTTTATTGCGAGACGGTTACTCATTTAAATCAGAGAATAATGGTTGTTCTATTTATATGAGTAATATCTTTTATGGTCATGCACCCGATGTGAGGGGTTTATTCTTATTGAATCTCGATAGTAATGATACACATGTTCATAACATTGATGCCAAAAGATGTAGAATTGATAATGATAATACCACTTTCTTGTGGCACTGCCGCTTAGGTCATATTGGCGTAAAACGCATGAGGAAGCTCCATGCTGATGGACTTTTGGAGTCACTTGATTTTGAATCACTTGACACATGTGAGCCATGCCTCATGGGCAAGATGACTAAAACGCCGTTCTCTGGAACAATGGAACGGGCAAGTGACTTATTGGAAATCATACATACTGATGTGTGTGGTCCGATGAGTATTGAGGCGCGCGGTGGTTATCATTATTTTCTCACCTTCACTGATGACTTAAGTAGATATGGGTATATTTACTTAATGAAACACAAGTCTGAAACATTTGAAAAGTTCAAACAATTTCAGAGTGAAGTTGAGAATCATCGTAACAAGAAAATTAAATTCCTGCGATCTGATCGAGGAGGAGAATATCTGAGTTATGAGTTTGGCAGTCACTTAAGACAGTGTGGAATTGTTTCACAATTGACACCGCCTGGAACACCACAGCGTAATGGTGTGTCCGAACGTCGTAATCGAACCTTATTGGATATGGTGCGATCTATGATGTCTCTTGCCGATTTGCCACTATCGTTTTGGGGTTATGCATTAGAGACAGCTGCATTCACTTTAAATAGGGCACCATCGAAATCCGTTGAGATGACGCCATATGAACTTTGGTTTCGCAAGAAGCCAAAACTTTCGTTTCTTAAAGTTTGGGGATGTGATGCTTATGTCAAAAAGCTTCAGCCTGAAAAGCTGGAACCCAAAGCGGAGAAATGCGTCTTCATAGGATACCCAAAAGAGACAGTTGGGTATACCTTCTACCTCAGATCCGAAGGCAAAGTGTTTGTCGCTAAAAACGGAACATTTCTTGAGAAAGAGTTTCTCTCGAAAGAATTGAGTGGGAGGAAGATAGAACTTGATGAGGTTGTTGAACCTTTACTTCAACCTGAGAGTAGCGCAGTGCAGAAAGTTGTTTCTGTGGAGCCTACATTAGCTGAAGAGGAAGTTAATGATGATGATCATGAAGCTTTGGATCAAGTTGCTATCGAACCTCGTAGGTCGACAAGGACGCGTACTGCTCCTGAGTGGTACGGCAACCCTGTCTTAGAGGTCATGTTGTTAGACAACGATGAACCTACGAGCTATGGAGAAGCGATGATGGGCCCGGATTCCGAGAAGTGGTTAGAGGCCATGAAATCCGAGATGGGATCCATGTATGAAAACAAAGTATGGACTTTGGAAGTATTACCTGAAGGGCGTAAGGCCATTCAGAACAAATGGATCTTTAAGAGGAAGACGGACGCGGACGGTAATGTCACCGTCTATAAAGCTCGACTTGTGGCAAAGGGTTTTTCACAAGTTCAAGGAGTTGACTACGATGAGACCTTCTCACCCGTAGCGATGCTTAAGTCCGTCAGAATCATGTTAGCAATAGCTGCCTTTTTCGATTATGAAATTTGGCAGATGGATGTCAAAACAGCGTTCCTTAACGGTTACCTTAAGGAAGAGTTGTATATGATGCAACCAGAAGGTTTTGTCGATCCAGAGAATGCTGACAAAGTTTGCAAACTCCAGCAATCCATTTATGGACTGGTGCAAGCATCTCGGAGTTGGAATCTTCGTTTTGATGAGGTGATCAAAGCGTTCGAGTTTATACAAGTTTACGGAGAAGCTTGTATTTACAAGAAAGTGAGTCGGAGCTCTATAGCGTTTCTAATATTATATGTGGATGACATATTACTGATTGGAAACAATATAGAAATGCTGGAAAGTGTAAAGGAATATTTGAACAAGAGTTTTTCAATGAAGGACCTAGGAGAAGCTGCTTTCATATTAGGCATCAAGATCTATAGAGATAGATCGAGACGCTTGATAGGACTTTCACAAAGCACATACCTTGACAAAGTTTTGAAGAAGTTCAAAATGGATCAGTCCAAGAAGGGGTTCTTGCCTGTATTGCAAGGTGTGAAGTTGAGTAAGACTCAATGCCCAGTGACTGCAGAAGATAGAGAAAAGATGAGTGTCATCCCCTATGCTTCGGCCATAGGCTCTATCATGTATGCAATGCTGTGCACAAGACCCGATGTCAGCCTTGCCATAAGTATGGTCGGAAGGTTTCAAAGTGATCCAGGAATGGAACACTGGACGGCGGTCAAGAATATCCTGAAGTACCTGAAAAGGACTAAGGATATGTTTCTCGTTTATGGAGGTGATCAAGAGCTCGTCGTAAAGGGTTACGTCGATGCAAGCTTTGACACTGATCCGGATGACTCTAAGTCTCAAACCGGATACGTGTTTATTCTTAATGGGGGTGCGGTTAGCTGGTGCAGTTCCAAGCAAAGCGTGGTAGCAGATTCTACATGCGAAGCGGAGTACATCGCTGCCTCGGAGGTGGCGAAGGAAGGTGTCTGGATGAAGGAGTTCATGACAGATCTTGGAGTAGTGCCTAGTGCGCTTAACCCAATGACTCTGTTTTGTGATAATACTGGTGCCATTGCTCTAGCCAAGGAACCAAGATTTCACAAGAGGACCAGACACATAAAGCGACGTTTCAATTCCATCCGCGATTACATCAAGGAGGACGACATAAATATTTGCAAAGTACACACGGATCTAAATGTTGCAGATCCGATGACTAAACCTCTTCCAAGGGCTAAACATGAACAACACCAGAACTGCATGGGTGTTCGATTCATTACAATGTAAATCACATAGTGATGTGAACTAGATTATTGACTCTAGTGCAAGTGGGAGACTGTTGGAAATATGCCCTAGAGGCAATAATAAATTGGTTCTTATTATATTTCCTTGTTCATGATAATCGTTTATTATCCATGCTATAATTGTATTGATTGGAAACTCAAATACATGTGTGGGTACATAAACAACACTGTGTCCCTAGTAAGCCTCTAGTTGACTAGCTCGTTGATCAAAGATGGTTAAGGTTTCCTAGCCATTGACATGAGATGTCATTTGATAACGGGATCACTTCATTAGGAGAATGATGTGATGGACAAGACCCAAACTAAGAACGTAGCATTTGATCGTGTCAGTTTATTGCTATTGTTTTCTGCATGTCAAGTATCTGTTCCTATGACCATGAGATCATGCAACTCCCTGACATCGGAGGAGTACCTTGTGTGTATCAAACGTCGCAACGTAACTGGGTGACTATAAAGGTGCTCTACAGGTATCTCCGAGGGTGTCTGTTGGGTTGGCATGGATCAAGACTGGGATTTGTTACTCTGTGTGACGGAGAGGTATCTCAGGGCCCACTCGGTAATACAACATCACAATGAGCCTTGCAAGCAATGTGACTAAAGTGTTAGCCACGATATCTTGTATTACGGAACGAGTAAAGAGACTTGCCGGTAACGAGATTGAACTAGGTATAGAGATACCGACGATCGAATCTCGGGCAAGTAACATACCGAAGAACAAAGGGAACAACATACGGGATTAACTGAATCCTTGACATAGAGGTTCGACCGATAAAGATCTTCGTAGAATATGTAGGAGCCAATATGGGCATCCAGGTCCCGCTATTGGTTATTGACCGTAGAGGTGTCTCGGTCATGTCTACATAGTTCTCGAACCCGCAGGGTCTACACACTTAACGTTTGGTGACGATATAAGTATAGTTGAGTTGTTATGTTGGTGACCGAAAGTTGTTCGGAGTCCCGGATGAGATCACGGACATGACGAGGAGTCTCGGAATGTCCGAGAGGTAAAGATCGATATATTGGACGATATGTTTGGGCCAAGAGGTGAGACCCACGGGGCGTTAGCAAAAGGCAGTTTTGCAGAGGGCAGGGTCCAGACGCCAGGAACCCTGGCGTCTGGCCCTGGGCCAGACGCTGAGGCCCATGGCGTCTGGGCCAGACGCCGGGAACCGTGGCGTTTGGTACTGGAATCCGAGAAGGACTCTTCCTTTTGTTCCAAACCGACTTTGAGGAGGCTCTTTCTCCAAGTTTCGACCCCAGGGCTCAACATATAAATAGAGGGGCAGGGCTAGCACCCGGAATACATCAAGATTTCCCCAAGCCGTGTGCGGCAACCCTAACCCTCTAGTTCCTCCGTCATAATCTCCGTAGCGCTTGGCGAAGCCCTGCAGAGATTGTTCCTCACCACCATCACCACGCCGTCGTGCTGCTGGAACTCAACCACTACTTCACCATCGCTCGCTGGATCGAGGAGGTGAAGGCGTCATCAAGCCGTACGTGTGTTGAACGCGGAGGTGCCGTCCGTTCGGCGCTAGTTCGTGATCGGATCGAGGGACGACTTGCGATTTGGATCGCGGAGACGTTCGACTACATCAACCGCGTTTCTTAAACGCTTCCGCTTAGCGATCTACAAGGGTATGTAGATTCACTCTCCCTCTCGTAGATGCTCATCACCATGGATAGATCTTGTGTGTGCGTAGGAAAATTTTGTTTCCCATGCAACGTTCCCCAACACCTTGCCCCAACTCAGCACATCACATCCTCACTCTCAGTTCGATATCCATCCACCAAGATGCCTGGTCCCATCGTTCGCAATGAGACCACCGCAGCCGAGCTTGCAGACTTTGTAGTCATCCTCGCCAATCTCACCCGTCGTGCTTTTGGCACAGAAGAGCCCCCGGAGTATGTCGTGTACCGAGAGCACACGAGTGATGCCATCCACCACTTCTGGGCCACGGTGCACATCTATGGGAGGGGCATCACATCGGAGTGCCCCTACCGGTTCACCGGGAGGACGACCTCCGACGAGCCCCAAGCCATCCAACTTGCAGCCCGAGAGGCTGCAGTTAATCTCCGACATTTGTCGCCGAGGGTTAACATCCGCCCTTTGTACTACTACCCTAGCCGTGAAGGCTATGGTAGCCCGACCCAAGTCGCCAGCGGGGACCATGAGACGGATCTTGATCTAGTGCATCTGGTGCGCTACCTGAGAGTGCAAGAGGCACTATTCGATCAGGTCACCCTTGATCTGATTGCGACCCGCAAGACGCTCGCTCTCCTAACCCCGGTGAGAAATGAAGCTGCACCCGCCACCGACACCCCGATGGTGCTGCTTGGGAGGCCAGTTGAGCCCCCAAGATCTGCCCCGGTTATCTACCCGGGCAATGCCCTTGCCTCCCCCGGGGAACTCCGTCGTCTCTTGGAGACTTACTCCAACGGGACGGTGACCTCGACACCCCGCGAGGGACACCACCGCTACCCCAGCCCTGTAGCTCCCCATCCGACCCCGGTCAACTCCGACACCGAAGCAGACAGAGAGGCCTCGACATCTACAAGACACGCCTGGCTAGATGTCAACGAGGTGGACTGAGTCCACCAGTATTGTTGTAGAGCCTTAGTGGCCGGTTTTCCCTGTATTTTTGTAGTAGCAGTTGTATGGCGTGGTGAGTTCGTAAATTTCCTGTGTGCCATTGTCTTAATAGTAGTATGCGTGATCTAGCGTAAATTGCTGGCGTGTGGTGGCAGAGTAAATTCTAGACGTGACTGCCGAAACCCCTAACCGACACGCACAGTATTACGTCACATTCCTTTTGGGAAGTGAGGTTCGAGACTTTGACTTGGACAACCCTATGATGGAGCCGAGACACAAGCCGTACCGGCGCCGCCTCGTGTTTCCTAACCCAGGCACTTTATAAGAGGCCATATTCGCAAACCACCCCAGCCACCATCAACCCTGAGCACTGCCTTTTTCCATCCACCCATCCATGTCTCACTCCGGAGCCTACCTAAGAACTCCAGATGCAAGCCCTGGTAATTTTGTTAAGATTTTGTGGGATTTTACCCGCAATACCCTTGGTTCCATCCACCCACCCCAGTATGAGTTGTACAAGATGAGGATCACCTCTGATTGCTCGAAATACTGGGCAGTTATGCAAATCCCACCAGCGGATTTGAACCAAGGCCCTCCGTATGTTGTCTTCATCAGGAGATCCATGCCAACCTCAGGCATGGCCATCGAGGCTGCTGCTTATGAAACAGTTACCCGTCTTTGATTTGCGGTACCCTGTGCCAGCGAAAGGGAATACTGTTATTTCCCGAGCCGCGCAGCTTTTGGAGCAGAAGCTACGTTCCGCTGTGAACGTATAGAAAGAGATCCAGCTCTGGTCTATCTCATTCAGTATGTGATGGCCCAAGAGCGTTTCACCCAGCAACTAATGGAGTATCTCCATCATCTTGCTGTTCTGAATCCGTGGATCACTATTGGCGGACCACCTCTGCCAACTCAGGAGGGACGCTTTCTTCGTCTGCTTCCTCCACTTCCTCCGAAAGAAGAAGAAGAAGAATGTGCTCCAGCACCAGGAACTCTTCCGCAAGACCCCGTAGATCTTACCTTCGAGCCATAGACGGTCATGAGTAGGGTTGTTGCTATGTTTAGCACTTATTTTCATGATGCAATCTTTGTGATTTATTTTAGGGCATATGTCATGAATGCATTAATATGATTGCAGTTGTCTATGAATATCCGATTGTGGTGATCTCCATTTAGTCCATCCGCACTTAGGGGAGAAATTTCTCAAGGGCCATTATCACAAGATTTTTCTCACATAAGTTTATTTCGCGTGCAGCCACAGCATCCGGCTCACAGTCACACTGATTCTACCACATGCAGTAAGTGCAGAAACCACACACACACACACACTTAGCACCAAATTAACCACTACTAGATCACTCTCTCTACACCACAGTTTTCTCAAAGAAAAACTCATGGGTTTTTATTTCTACAGAGCCTGCTGCAGAACGCACTAACACACACTCGTACCCGACACTTCTTCCTAGTCCCCATGATCACCGCCGCCTCGGAGGGCCACCATTCGAGCAGCGGCATCACGCCGATCGTCGAGGATCATCGCACACAGCAACAGCGAGAAGCAAACCAACGCCGCCAGCAGACCAACCAGGAGGATCGTGATCAGCTCCGAACCCACGTCCTCCATTGATGCCTCATCTCGAGCTCCTGCAAACAGAAGGAGAAGGAGAAGCGGAGGAAGAAGTGAGGTGAGGTGCGAGGTAGAAGGAAGAAGAAAACCGCGGTTGTTTTTATAGCGCGAGCTCGGTGCACGGTGAGCGAAGTCCACCAGCGCCGCTCGTCGCTCGATCGCCGGTGTTCGGAGGCGAATCCGTGAGCATTGGTGACAGGGCACTGGCCCGCGAGGTGAGTGCACACTGCCGGCGACAAGCACGCCGCGCACTATCGCGGTACGGCCTAGATACCCTACGTGCGAGACGCCACAGAAGGAGAACGTGCGGGAGAGCACGCGAGAGAGAGAGAGAGAAGAGAAGAAGAGCCGGAGGAAGAAGAAGAGACTGACAGTGGGCCCTGGGTCCACCTGTCAGCCAGAGAGAGCACTGTACACTAGAGTACTGCAAGCGAAATTTGGAATTAGAAATTAGACTTTCTTTCCAAATTTGCCATAGCAGTAGAAACACAGCACCAGTACCTCGCTATAGTTGCACAAATTATCTGTAGCGCTACATCAACTGTGCCTAATTAGGTTATTTAAATAATTGGTTTAGAAAAACCTCCTCGAAAAGGTGAGTCTAATTTTAATCACCACCTTAACAAATCTCGAGGACAAGATTTTCTTAAGGGGGGTAGAGTTTGTAACACCCCAAAAAGTTAACCATATTTTTATTAAGTAAAATTTGGCCAGAAATAAAATTTTGAATTATATTGGGTCTTTTATTAATTTTAAAGTATTTTCTATTCTGTTTTACAAAATTCTTCTCTCCATATAATTTTTTTTTGCAAAATATTATGGGCTTTGGTAGTTTACTTAAATCATTTCATTTATACTTTAATAACAGTAAGAATTATTTTCATAATAAAATTTGCCCAACATAATTCTTTTAATAGCATTTTCAAACTCTGAAATGCTTCAGTTGCACTACAACCATTTTAAATAATTCTTTAAAAATTCCACAAAAAATTTGAGGGGTCATGTGATGCCTATAGATCACTTTTGTGCAAAAACCCAACTTGGTGTTTTGAATATTTTGAGCAAAACGTCCTCTTTTCAATTCTGTCCCATTCCTAGGTTATAACGGCAACCCTACTTTTCCTTGCTCAAACAATTCTGAAATTTTTCCCACTTGTAGTCCTTCCTAAAAAACCCTTAAGTCCAGAAGACCAGCTCCAATTGTATCATTTAGGTCCACCAAATAAATCCTCCAATTTTCTGTCCAGAACTGAATTCTGGTAAAACTTGCACTTGCAAGTTTTTCATTCTGTCCATCCAACTCCACCATCACCTCTAACATCTAATGAGACATCACCCTGCCAATTTTCATAGCTAAAAGAAATGCCTAGGTTGCCTTCACATTTTGTCAAGCACATTGTGTGCATGGCAGAAAGTTTCCATCCTTCTAACATGCATTGCACACTAGCTTCTCTGGCCAAACCAGTGTGTCCAGTAGATCACACATACTCTAGTTAACGACTCTGTTAAGATTCACTTGCATTAGAGCCCTCTAGAGCACCATGGCAAATTGACGAGCACCTGGCGTGCGTGTCCAGAGCGCGGCCAGAGCGCCGGAACTGCAGGCGTCGGCACCACCCCGTGTGGCCCTCCCTGCTGCCTCCCCGGCCTTCGCAACCACCTAGGCAGCATCACCTTGAACCCACCGACTTCGCCGACGCCCAAGCCTGGCCTCTAGCGCCGGCCATCGCCGTCCACGGCGACGAAGAGCGCCGCCTGACGAGTCCCGCTCGGACACGTCTCCGCCAGGGCCTCCGCCTTAATTTCCAACGACCGGAGTTCACCCGCAGCTCGCCAACCACCCACCGACCTCGCAACGGCCTCGTGACCCCTATACCGACCACTATTCGCCATTGATGGCGCCCGGCACCATGACCTTCTGGAGACGGCGGGCACCGACGTCTCTCGCCTATATAAGGTCACCCAGCCTGCTCCGCTGACCACCATCACTTCCCCCTCCCCTACTGACCCCGCAGAGCGCCCAAGAGGCCTAGACGGGGTCATCTTCTCCGTGTCCGGCCGAGGCTGCCGCCACCACTTCCACGAAGACTCCCACCTCTCTAGTGCCTCCCACCCTCCACTCTCTGCACCAGAAGCCTCCTAGCGGTTCCACGAATCCATCCCCGCGCTCAATTTTACCCGGGAGTCACCGTGGGCGAAATGCCCAATTTGCTCCCGCCGGAGCTCTTCGGGTGAGCTCGTTGCCGGTGACCTGGTGCTCCCCGGAGGACGTGCCGCCCACCGGCGGGACCGTGCAAACCTCCTGAGCTCTATGGTGAGCTCAGCTCGCCGAGGGGCACCCCCAATCGCCGGTGAGGATCGCCAGAGCCGCGCTTCCGTTCGGCCCGGGGAGAGAGGGCGCCCGCTGACCTGGTCAAACCTGACCAGTGGGCTAGGCGGGCTGACTGTCAGCGACCGACTCGTCTATAAGTGGAAGCGTACTACCGAGATTACGCCTTCTTATCGGGGAAAACGTATTCTGCGAATACGTCTTTGACGTTGTCAGCCCTCCCGTGCGGCCGAGTGGCTGGGCCTGGCCCAGTGGCGCCATGCGACTAAATCACGCTCAGGGCGCGCTTCTGTCCTTTCCTCTTTTTTCTTTTCCGGCAATTTCAAATAATTCCACAACACTCATTTCAAAAGAAAATTTGATGATTCAAATTTCTACATACTCCTAAAATCATGCCATATTAATCCAACTAGTGTGAACATTTTTCCTAGGCTTTATTTCTGTAGGATTTATTAAATAGGCCATTTCTCTATTTATTCCAGCTTAGAAAATCCCTAGAAAAATCATCTGGACTCCAAATGAATTGATTCTTTTTCTGTTATTTTTCATTTTTCATCTAGTTTATTTTAGTATGTATTCCAAAATTTCTCAAACAACTTTTTAGTATTGTTTTTGCCTTATGTGGTAATTGCAATATTTTTGAAAATAGGAAATGGAGTGAAGATATAATTTTCAAAATTTTGGAGTGCACCCTACACTTCTACATGCTCAAGGCAAGCATCTTGAACACTTGATATGATGAATGCATTGTAAATTGTTGCAAGAATAATTGGATCATTGATATGTTGAATTCATATAAAAATTGCATATGGCTAGTTATACATGCTTGATCCCTTGATGATATTTATCTTCATCTAAACGTGAAGTATGAGTGAGAAGGGCTATTTTTATATACCTATGTTGGTCCGGACTAATCTGCAGGAAAGAATCAGTCACGAGAAAAGTGACCGTGAGACTGAATTCTCGTTGAGACGAGAATGATCAGTGAGGGCATGTTGGGACATGCCAGTTGGTGACCCAGTTGGGTACTACCAAGGAAATATATTGTGCTAATCACTGCAGGAAAACTTAAACCTCCTGAGTCGACCGTAGATCGAGTCTTGTTCCGGTAACCCCCATACTTGTTTTGTGCTGCCACCTGTCCCTGCCTTAGGTAGGGTACGGTTCAGTAAGTTGATAACCCCTTTCCTTGCACACACCATACAGAGAGGCCGCGATGAAGGTTTCCAGGTACCGGTTATAATGCCAGTCATCGGGTCAGGGGCATGGGTGTATCCGGTTGGGCCGATAGGGGGCACCCCTTGTAATCCGCGCGTATAAATAGTGATCCCATGCAATTCGAGACGATGGTCTCCCCGTCTTAGAGTTTTTCTTGAACGATGCTTTGGGTGATTCCTGGCATCCGGAAAGTTAATCTGGTGTGTGCTGATCAGGTGTGTTTTCAACCCAAAGGCCGTAATGGGAATTAGTCAGCGTCTCGGTGTTGGCTAAAGAAATCCTTTACTTGTGGGTAAAGAGTACACCCTCTGCAGAGTTATACCTATTCGAATAGCCTTGTTCGCGGTTAAGGACTACAGTCTGGGTTGGTCCAGTGTCGGTCTTAGTGTCGGTCTTCGAAGGAAATAATTAAATTGAGCATGATTCATGTTGCAGGATAATTATTGTCACTACTGAGATTATTAGGCATATTATTGTCATCATAAATATAATTTTGGACTAACCCAGTTCTTTTATGTGGAATCTGAGTATCACTTGGGATGGCTAGTCCACCTGGATACTCTTTTATTTTTTTCTGGGTATCACTTGGGATGGCTAGTCCACCTGGATGCTCATTTCTTTTCAAGACCATTCGAGGCGTCGCTTTTAGACACCCGTTTGGCATTTCTTTTCAAGACTTATCGAGGTGTCACTTTTAGACACCCGTTTGGCATTTCTTTTCAAGACCTCTCGAGGCGTCGCATTCAGACACCCGTTTGGCATTTTTCTTGGAATTCCTCGGGCGGACCAGCGCCCGATGTTCCATTTTATTTTTCTTGGTTTATTACTAAGTAATATATTTATTCTTCCACACCACATTAATATTCATCATACCATGCTTTAATTTCAGTCATCATATACATATAATTAAATCCATCATGAGCGTATGCATTCGGTATATCTTTTGTTCATAATATTTGCGAGTACACTCAAACGTACTCACTGGCTTGTCTCTGGCTATTTAATTGGCCAGGTCAAGATTTCAACGGAGAGTACCACAACGACGTCCATGCGGAGCCTAGGATAGCAACCACGCGGGATAGGAATTATCCGGGTCAGCTGTTCCTGTGGGAATGGAGCCCCATCGGCGTTGGAGAACCACGAGTCGGTTCCATCACCCGTCACCAGAAATCATTGTTGTGTCATTAGACCTTTATGGTCTTGTATCCAATTCTTGAAATTTCTTGGTAATCTATAACAATGACGTGTCCACCAGTAACAGTAATCCTGGGGCTGGTGACGACACGAGGGGTTAATTTCTGGGATATCGTGTCCCGAAAATCCGGCACCAACACCCCACTAGTCAGATTTGACTCTGGCTGACACTGTTGACTTGCTGATGCAAGCATGATGCAGTGCTGATGTCGTAAATGCTATTCTGGTTTTTAATAAATCAAAAATGGTTTAATAAATTCCAAAAAATCGACCAAACTTAAAAAAATCACAGAAAATCAACCGTAGCTCAGAATGAAATAATTTATATATGAAAAATTATCAGAAAAATATGAAGAATATGTTTATGCCATGATCATGCATGTTTGAACAAGTTAACATCACCAACTAGGACAATTCTTGATTAGGGCAATGTATGAATTGGCATTTGGAGTTGGAATTTGATCTTGTTTGAATTAAAATGACTTACTATTGCATTAGGTCAATTCATTACCTTAACATGTCATGCCATTCATTTGGTTGTGCATTGCATTAAATGTTGTTCCTTTGTTGTTTGCCGGTGTTTGTTCCTTCCTAGTAGAAGATGATTCCGACGTTGTGATCGTTGACAGCGATGAAGAGTAGTACTATCTTCAGAAGTGCCATGCAAGCAAACCCCCTTGAGCATTTCGATACAATCCCACTCTCTCACTCCTGCTCTCTTTTATTGCATTAGGATAACAATGATTCAACTGTTACAGGCTGCGGTAGTTGAACCCATTCCTCTGCATGACCTGTCTTTGCCATAGTAAATAGTAAAACCTACTAGCATGAGTAGGAATTGCTTGAGACATGTTGTGACTACTCATCCATGCTTGCTTGTTATGCTTGCTATTGCTTAGAGTTGTGTCAGGTCTGATTCATCCGGGAATGAATTGGAATGTCGTGATCATGTTCTGATGTTGAGAGCTAAGTGTGTGAACACGATTTGGTAAAGGTAGCGATGAGAGGCCATGTAGGAGTACATGGTGGGTTGTCTCATTGAGACCGTCCTTAAGAACTGAGCTCTGTGTATGCTATCGAAGAACAGTTACTACCACACATTGGGTTCCGGTAACTCGACCCCTCTCGGCTTATTAATCGCCTCGATCTCTGTCCAGGAGTTGCAACTAGTTTTTGGTGTTTGTAGGTTGTGTTAGTAGTCTATCAAGTGGCACCCGGTACAAGTGGGCTTGGGACAGACTAGGCACCATGGCACGGTGTACCAAGCGCAGAACCATCCATCGAGGTGGACTTGGGAACCCTGCACACATCGTTTGGGGCCGTAATGGAAACTTCGGTCGGACTTCCTTTGCGGGTTCAGCCTCGGGTAGGCGATAAACCTTGACTAGAGTCTTGCGTGGTTAGTCAGGTTGTGGCCGATACCCTCGCCAGGCTTCCGCTTGAAGGTTGCTGAGATACATGATGTGTATATGGTGGTAAGTGGTGAGAGCATGTGTGAAGAAGTACACCCCTGCAGGGTAATATGATCTATTCGAATAGCCGCGTTCGCGGATATGGACTACTTGGAGACTTATATGGTTCATAGATAACTTGAAGTGGATACCATAAAATGCGCAAGAAAAGTGTGAGTGTTATGGATGGCCTTCTCATAGGGAGACGGGAGAGGATCCATAGTGGTGTATTGATATGGTGAATATGTGGACTCGAGTGCGCTTTCTCACCTCAAAGAAGTTACTGGTAGTCTCGTAGTACAGGATAGCCACTGAGTCAAAGCTGGCTTGCTGCAGATAAACTCCACAACCCCCTTGTTGATAATGATGCATAAGTAGATAGTTCTGATGTAAGTCTTGCTGAGTACCTTTGTACTCACGGTTGCTTAATTTATGTTTTTGCAGAGGAGACCTTAGTCTCACTAGTGACTTCTATACGAAGTTCGACGTTGACCGATTAGCTTGGGAATTCCAGACAGAGGTCTGGTTCCTATGGAGGGTCATGTAGATAGTCAGGCTTCTCAGCCTTTTTCTTTTGTAGTTGTCTGTACTCGGACATGTTTGTGCTTCCGTTGCCTGTATGACATTGTATGTTGGGTCATGAGACCCATGTTTGTAATATCCTGCTATTTATGGCTCTTCGGAGCCTCTTAAATGAATACTTGAGTCGTAGAGTTATGTTGTGCTGCCATGTTGTATCTACACATATCGTGCATATTGTGTGTATGTTCGAAATGCATTGGTATGTGTGGGATTCGACACCTAGTTATCTGCTTTGGTAGCCTTCCTTACAGGGAAATGCCTCCTAGTGCTTCCACTGAGCGTTGGTAGTTCACTACTGCTCTATAACACATGGATTGATTGGCATGTATCCTTCTTTGCTCCTATGTCTGTCCCTACGGGTAAATGTCACGCGGTGTTTTACTGGAGTCCCTGTAGCTTGCTACGACTCAGTTGCACTCGTTGATGACCGACACGTGCATTGCTGGGTTACGTATGCCTGTCCCTGTATGTTTGTGCCACCTTGGTTTATGACTAGTCATGTCGACCTGGGTTCTCTGTCATAGGGATGCTAACATCACTATCATATACGTGAGCCAAAAGACGCAAATGGTCCCGGCCAAGGTAAAGGCGGCATCCGTGGGTTACCGTGCGTGAGGCCGCAAAGCGATATGATGTGTCTTTTGTTTGATCGGTGCGACTTAGGATTGGGGTCCCGACAGCTTCTCACAAACCAAAGCTTCTCACATTAAGACTCATGGTTCCGGTAGGGAACGTGTCACCTTTGAGGACGAAACAAAATTCGTTGCCTCTTCTTGCCTTGATTTTTTTCCTAGAGGTAACATAGACCAATAGGAGTGTCGTGTTAAATTTTGGAATTATTCATGGTTCGTTTGGACATTTTTAAACTTTAACTGAGTTTTCTAGGACTTTTATGTGCATAATTCAAATTTGAACTGCATGCACATGCTCCTGTGCACCAAAATGGGCTGAAAAATCATATATGTGTCCTTGGTTGCATGTTTAGGTCCCATGCAAGAAATGGGAATGAATTTCAAACACCTAGGCTCTTCATGGCTCAGCCGCAAACTTGAGAACTTGGTTTTGAAATTCTAGTAAATCCAAAACTCGTCTGAAATTCATGAGATTTGGCATGGTGTCATGGAATGGCACCAACATGTTGTGGTAAAAAAAATTGTCCAATATGAGAGAAGGCGCACAAATTAACCGCCAACAAATAGCTGTCATGTTATCATCACAAACGGTTGTACAGTATTATTTCAATCGTGGGCGTTCTACTGACCATTTACGTGCCGCCACGTGTCCCACTTTTTTAATGGCAAGGAGGTGCCGTCCAGGCAGCTATTTGAGTAGACGAGAGGCGTGCGAGCGAAGTCCGCGGCGCAGGCTGACCAGGAGGCGTGCGACCAGTCCTGCGCTGCGCAGGCTGACCGAGAGGCGTGCGACCAGTGCTTCGCTACGCAGGCTCACCGGGAGGCATGCGACCAGTATGCCGCGCATGCTCACCGGGAAGCGAGCCCTTTGACCTCCATCGCCGCCCGCCTCGCTCTCAAATTCTCCATTAATGGTGCCCGAGCCGTTGTTTAATAAGCGGCCTTACTGATCTCTCTTCGCCTCCCATTCCCCTCTCGCCCGAATCCTATCTTCCAGAGCTCCACCTACTCCATGGCCCACAAGGATCATCTGTCACTAGTCTTCCGGTTTGGTGAAGTCGACTCCAAGCCAGAGGAGATAGAAAATAAGGAGGAATGGGACCTTAGGGACATGGCCCTGAACGAGCTGGCCGCGGCGGATGCTACCCCCGCGCCCGTCCCAGCACCCATCCCCGCGCCCGCGCCAGCGACCATCCCCGTGGCATTGATGGGCTGGTCGCCGAGCACCATTGCAGAGCTGGAAGCCGCGGGCGTCAGCGAGGTCCCCGCAGACCCACGTGAGCTCGTGTATGTACCAGCGCTAGCGCCCCCGCTTGTGCTCATGCGCGCCCGAGCATCCACCACGGCGCCGGTCCCCGTGCGCTTTCCTGCACCAGCCATGCCCGTGCCCGTGCACGCGCCTGCACACGCCGTGCGCCCCTCAGCATCTTGGGACGCTGCCATCAACCGCTACCTCGCAGCGCCGCGAGTCGCCGTCCCCCCACGCCCCGCCCGTCGATCGCGCAACGAACGGCTCTTGGATTTGGAAGTCCATAACATTCTGGGATGGCTTGAAGACTTGAACAACGGCGTCCCAGACGATGACAACATCAGCGCAGCCCGCCACCGCCACCGCCGCTGCAATTAGTTTTTTTTGTTTAATATTGTATCCTGATCGTATGAATGTAAAACCAGAGTGTCACTGAATGAAATCTATGGTTTTGATCAACTTAGCGTTTTTTCTCTGAATGTACAGACTTACCAAAGTAAAAAAAACATCTACGTCTTTCTTTGAATAAAACACTCATCGCAAACATTTTCTGACTGAACACCCGTATGCAAAGCGAGAGATGGGTTCCTTCGCAGCTAAACCAAGGGAAAAATGTGGTGCGCAGGTTTTGTGCATCTCTTCATCGCAAACGTTTTAGACTGAACACCCGTATGCAAAGCGAGAGCTGGGTTCCTTTGCAGCTAAGCCAAGGGAAAATGTGGCACACAGGTTTTGTGCATCTCTTCATCGCAAACGATTTTGCATGATGACCCGTGTGCAACGACGTACAAACAATGTGGTAAGATTTGCGTCTGTCATATTGGAAAAATTGGCATTTGTCAATCTAGTAACATTGCCATTTGTCAATCTAGTAACATTGCCATTTGTCAACCTAGTAACACTGCCATTTGTGATCCTCAGAAAAAAACACTGCCATTTGTCAAATTTTGCAGCTAAAAATCACTAGTACTGTAATTTTTGCAAATGAAATTCAGTAAGCATAGATTTCATTCATAGATTAAGCAGTCATTCTTTATACAAACAGTTCAACTCGACAGATGAACCGAACAAACTTTTACCCAATTGTTGCCAACCATGTACTGAAATAGCTAGTTCAACTATATATACTAGCTAAATTTAAGTACGTAGTACAGTTCAACCATATCTATAGTCAGATGAACTAAACAAAATAGCCCCTAAATATTACTACTACGGAGGGCTTTGTACTACTTCCAGCAGCTTCTCCTCAGCCGAGCGCACTCAGTAAGACGCCGAGGAGGAGGAGCCTACCGACGAGTTGGAGAAGCGGAATCCAGCGCCTGCCGCTGCTGCACCTTTAGCGACGCCCGGCTCGAACGCCCTCTGCCGCTCCAGATGATCCCTCTCAAAGCGGCGGGACTCCTCGTATATCTCCGCATTCCGCGCCACTGCGGCGGCTTATCCTGCAGCCACGGTGGCGGTAAGACGCTTTGCGTGCTCGACTAGGCGCTCCTCCTCCTCCCGCAGAAACTCGATGTAGCGCGCGGCAAGGTCGCTGATGCTCATGCGGGCCTCCACATTACGCCTTCGGGCCGTGGTGGCAGAGCGGGTGATGACCCCGGCGGTTGATGGTGGGGAGGCGGCCACGGCGGCCGACGGTGGGTTGGCGGCCACCTCCCGCCTTCGGGCCGCGTTGGCGAAGCGGGTGATGGCCACGTCGCCCAACGGTGGGGTACGGCCAAGACGGCCACAACCCGCCTTCGGGCCGCGGTGGCGGAGTGGGCGATGGCCTTGGCGGGCTTTGGTGGTGTGGCAGCCACGGCTGCCGATGGTGGGGTGGCGGCAATGGCTGCCGGCAACAGCTGCCGTTGGCCAGCGGCGGCGGAGCATGTGGCGGGTGTTGTGCGCACACCCACAAGGGACGCCACGGGCAGTACACGCCGCCGGGGACTGCGCCACCACCGCGGTGTAGCCTCCTAGCTGGAGCTGTCCACAAACGACGGGGAAGTGGCTGAGCGACGATGACGGACCGGTGCCATTGGTGATGGTGGAAGAAGCAGACGAGATAAGCTACGGGGAGGTAGGGGAAAATGCGATGCCGACTCACCGGCCGTGATTGTTTATAAAGAAGGCCGGTAAGTACTCGCTTTTTTTGGGATTTCGCCGGGTCGGGCGGGAAGCTTGCGCGGGAACCTGCGTGGTTGCGCGGGAACGGGCTCACCGGCGATTCATTGGCGCCTCTTTGAGCTAACGTTTGGCCAAAAGAACGCCTGTGCGGTGCTCAAGCTTGCGCTCTAAGCCTTCTGTGGCAGCGCGGTGACAACACGTGCGAGAGGAGGACGAAATGACACGTACACAAATGGTTAATAAAAAAAATGTTTGGGATTTAATTACCTAGCACACGGCTGCTCTCTACGCAGCGTCGCGAACGATTGTTCGCCCACTGTGTGATGTGGAACGCGTCGTAGTTTCACATCACGCCGCCGGCTCGCAATAGCCGGCCGGCTTGTAGACGGCCATTCCCTGCGTGCTCAACTGCTCTATGCATGTGGTTGCTCATAGTTGAGGCGGCCGCGGCGCGCTCTGCTCGCGTCCCGCCGCGCACGCTCTGCTTGCGTCCCTCCACGCGCGCTGCAAGCGTTTTGGGCTGGCGCATGATCACTTACGTTCGGGGTGCCTTATGCATGCGGTTACGCCGGACGCGGCGCCACAACGCAGTTACGTGCGGCAAAAACTGCCTTGCAAACGTGCCGAGAATCCTAGCCGCCTGGCCCTCATTTATTCCCATGGCCATTTACCTTCATCTCTCGTGCCCCATGACACAATAAGCACACCCACGACGACACATGCAGAGTGGATATCCAGCGGCTCCAATGGCGCACCCGGCTCCAATGGCGCTCCCAGTGGCTGACGACGACGACGGGAGGCAGTTCACCACGCCTCATGTAGTGGACACCCATGTGAGGAGGAAGGACCTCTCGGTGGTGTACACCAACGAGCCGGTCTCGGTGGAGAGCTCCATCCACACTATGGAGCAGTTGCTTGCTGATGACGAGTACCAAGTGGTCGGCTTCGACCTCGAGTTCACCGGCGGTCATGCTGGGTATGATCAGAAGGTTGTCGTTGCCCAGTGTGCATGCGCCATCACGTCCTCGTCTACCACTACTCCCTAGCCACAAGGCCTTGCGAGCATTTCGCCAGGTTTATCAACAGCCCTGACTACAGGTTCGCTACGGTGGACACCTTCAAAGATCTAAAGGTGCTCGAGACTACGGGCTTGGCCTGCCAGAATCTTGTTGACATCTAAGACCAGTACAGGGTTTGTGGCAGAAAGAAGGCGAAGGACTCCCTGGTTGACCTAGCCGTGGCCGTCATCGACCCCTACTATAGAGGCATGAAGGATGAGTGCAAAAAGAACAAGGATGCCTGGCACGAGGCCTGGGTGCAGAGACTGGATGAAGAACACGTCAAGTACGCGGCCAAGGACGCGTACACAAGCTACAAGATGTACAGGCGGATCGTTGACATGAGGGAGTGCCTCCTTCCCGTGGACGACGAGGGATCGAGCCACAAGTAGAGTAGTGGCGGCAGCATCACAAGAAGTAGATGATTAGATGATCGTTTCTCCTAGTTTAGAATGCATGTAATTGTTTATTGAGGTGTGTGCGAATGTTTTGTATAGTCACCTATGTAATTGGTTGTTTAATTTGGTTATATATGTTGTTCTTCTGTAGACTGAGCAAATCTCATCGCCAATGGGCTAATCTAGGAAACCCGTCGGTCATGATTTCATCAATTGCTGACAATTGTATACCAGCAAGCGTTTTCCCACAACACACACGGGTTATTAGCAGGAATCGTCCGTGTTGTTATCCATCTTCCCACACATTTCGGATTACTGACCCGTTTGCCGCGTATCACACACATCTTATTAAGTTGAATCGTTTCTGTTGTGTTGGGTAATCGCAAGCAGTTCATCCGAGTGAACCGCATGCCGTATATCGCACACACCTTGATCTGCCTGCCTGTTTCTGTTGTGTTACGTAATCACAAACAGTTCATCTGAGTGAACTGTATGCCATGTATCGCACACACCATGAACTGGCTGACCGTGTTTGCTATTCTGGCTTATTGCAAACAGTTCGTATGGATCAACTGTATGCCACGTATCGCACACGCATCTCTAATCTAAATCGTTTTTGATCTCTCCGGCATCGCAAACAGTTCATCTTATTGGGGATGGTTTTTTTACGACACTGTTTGCGATTCATGCATCGCACATAGTTTGGTCGCGGGGTCTCTGATTCATCTGTCGCATTAGCGGTCGCCTGCAGTAGTGTTCTGCTTGCCGGATCCACGGGCACCATCCTGGCCCTTCTCCTTGTTGCGCTTCTCGTACTCTTGCTTCTGCTTCTTGGCAAGCTGCTCCACCTGCCGGCACTCCTGGAGGTCGTGGCCCTTAGTACAGTGGATCTTGCAGTATGGCCCACCGGTCTTGCTGCTCTTGTCGCCTGCCACAGCCTCCCGGCAGTCAGCGCATCCGGCATCCTCCTTGCCGGGGCTTTCTGCCTTAGAGTTCTTGGCGGCGTTGGCATCGCCGGGGCTCTCAACTGCCATCACTGTCTTGCCTTTGCGCTTCCGATTGCGCTTCCGCCTCTTCTTCTGCAGGGTCGATGCATCATCTGCGTCATCGTCTTCGGAGTCAACTTCGGCGCCAGCATCTTCCCCAGAGAGTCACCTCCCTTCCTCAGCACGTGCACACTTGTTCGCCAAGGCGTATAGCTCATTGATGGTTCTAACCTTCACAATATTCATCTCAGACCGTATTTTGCAGTTGCGCACGTTCGTGTGGAATGCAGTGCAAACAGCTGCGGGATGAACATCGGGGATGTTGTGGTGCACACGACTGAACCTCTGTATGTACTTGCGGAGGGTCTCGCCATGTCTCTGGGGGATCACATGCAAATTGCTCTCCTGACCAGGGAGCTTGTGGCCACCCTGGTAGGCACCCACGAACTGATGGCATAGATCCGACCAAGAAGAAATGGAGCCCTCCGGCAAGTTCATCAATCACGATCTGACGTAGGGCCTGAGCGCCAACGGAAAGTAGTTGGCCAATAGCTTGTCTTCGCGCCCCTCGGCAGCCTGCACCGCGATGGTGTAGATGCCGAGGAACTCTGCTGGGCTGAGCGTGCCGTCATACTTGTCGGGCAGCTCAGGCTTGAAGGGGCGGGCGGACGGCCAGCACACTTGCCGCAGCTCATGAGTAAACGCTGGGCAGCCCACCTCGTAAGGTAGGCACCCAGGGTACCCTGGCACTGGCACGTATGCTGCAGGCCCGGCACCGTCGTCTGATAGACGGCATGCTTCCCGGCGCCGCTCAATTTTCGTACGGGCTTCTTCATCGCGTCGTTCGTGGAGCACTTGGCACTGGTCTTGGCGGCCCCGCGGATCCGACGATGCCATGGACATGGTGTCCTAGTCATCCGACTGGCGAGCTTGCCGCCGTGGTGGTTGTTGTAGTGGAGGTGATTGCACCATTGGTGCACCGTCTTCGGCACGGCAGCCAGATGGTCCTACGGGCACTGTTGGTGGTCGTCTGGAGGGTCCCACATCCTGTGTTTTGCCGGGATCGGCAAAACTGATGAGACTCTGGATAGTGGCGATCCATTGTTCCATTTTTTCTAGGGCTGATGGGAAGTTCAAAAACTTTTGAACTTGTGCTATAGCCTCTGCCATCGTGGTTGGCATGGCGGGAAACACGGAACGGGACGGTGTTCGACTCCTGGCAGGGCCAGGAGGGAGCTCATCGCGCACCTGCTGCCGCGGTGCATGTTCACCAATGGGTTGGCGTGGTGTTGGTGGAACCTGAGCATCGTGAGGATGATGCTCAGGGCCAGCTTGACGCCATCCAGGGCCGCCAGCGCCGTGGGGAAGCGTGGCTCACCCATCTTGCGATGGTCGCTACACACTTCCCGCCGCAGCGTTGTTCGATGTCGCTGCTCCGTTCTTGGACGCCGCGGCAGTGGGGTCCTGGTTCACACTGGTCTGAATTGTAGTACTGGGATGATCGTGCTCACCAGCAGGATGTCGGAGTTGGCCGTCTGCGCCTTCTCCAGTGTGTTGACTGTGATCGCCGGCACGGTGGGGATGCTGGACACCAGCACCGCCGGCGCCTCTTGCCCTGGCCATCCCAACCGTAGCGCCTGCGCCGACTGTGCCGCCTGCACCGTCTCCGGACGCCTGGGAAGGCAACTTGGAGGTGGTGGGAGCCGTCGTGGCTCCGGTCTTCTTCTTTGGCGCCATCGATGAAGGTGATGGAGCCGGCACTCAAACTATGAACACTGATTCGTAATATGAGACCCCCTGCCTGGCGCGCCAAAGATGTCGTGGGAAAACGACGATCTATGGGATCAAGAGGTTCACTTTGCGGTTCGGAAGTGGGATCAAAATACTACAAAGACCAGGGCTAGTAGATATGAGCACAAGCAACGATTTATCTAGGTTCGGGCCGCTGTGAGCGTAAAACCCTACTCCTGTTCTGGTGGTTTGATTGTATGTGAGCTGAAAGGTTACAAAGAGCGCAACTTGCCGGCCAGGTGCGCGGGAAGTGCAGCTACAGCGTGTAGTTGAGCTAAGAGTTGACCGTTCTAAGTGTAGCCGTGGGCCTCCTTTTATAGGCCAAGGGGTTACCACAGTGGCTAATATGGTCATTTACAGAGTATGAATAGTAACTTGCACCATCACCACGTCTATCTCCAGACGGGGTAGGACAAACGCATTAAATGCACCATTAGGTGCTACATCAGGGAGGTGAGGCTTTGAGCAGAAAGATCTATACCATCGGTCCTAGCGACCTCTTGTCACCTTGACACGTCCCAGGGACAGGTGTCGTTAAAGTTAATCCTGGCGTGGCATGCTGACGCGTGCCTTGTCCAGCTGCATTGACTGCTTTCCCGCTCGACCCTATCACGCGTGCTTATCTAGCCGATGATGAGGTGGAGCGATAACGGGGCAAAACGAGCTAGCCTACGCGGAGCTTGCCGAGCCGTTACTGGCCGGCAAGGAGCTTGCCGGCAACCAGAGTCTCAGTCTTCACCTTGCCGGTGTGAAGCTTGCCGGCAAGGGCAATGTTGATCTTCAGTACTAGAATAGTACTTCTCGATGACCTGCCTTGAGGTCTTCTTCCTGTTCTTGTTGAATCTAAGTCTTGGGTCATAGCAACCCTCCGGCAAGCCCTTGCCGTCAGGAACTCCTTGGCGACCATAGCCCCTGTGAGCTTCACGGCCTTCAGCTCCTCCATCCTCGCCCAAAGCGGCACCAGCCTGGCATCGGTGATTTTGGAGTGCTCCCATCTAGAGCTCTTCATGGCGGGAGCTGCCGGCAGCTGCAACAGGGGGCTATATTGGCCCGCGTCCACATAGACCGAGCACCGCCTGTAGCCCTCCACCTTCTTGGTGATCTTCATGGAGATGGTGTCGTCCGCCGACCCTTCGACGCTGCGGAATGAGGCTCACCACGACCGTTGGTCCGCCGCCGACAACCGCAATCTGTAGAAGTGGCGGAAGAGCGCCACCGAGGGCATCACACCCCCGAAGGCTTCGCAGAAGTAGGCGAAGATGGAGAGGAGAAGAATGGAGTTGGGCTGGAGGTGGAGCGCATGGATTTGGTAATGCGAGAGGATGGCGTTGAAGAAGTCGGAGAAGGGCAGCAGCAGGCCGGCAAAGATTGTATGGATGTAAAGGGGAATGGTGGTGGCGTCGAGGTTGGCGACGCGGCGCGACCCCGGCCAGATCTTGGTGGCCTTCCACTTGTGGGAAGCTGCAGCGGTCATTGGGCGCGCCTTGCCAAGCCCTTCTGCGTTAGCGATTGTGGATCTGGCCAGGGCTGGCTGTAGCTCCGCCTCCACCACGGCCGCCGCCTTCATCCTACCCCTCTTGACAGTCGGCACCATGGATGCGCAGGAGAACTTCGTGTCACACCCCTAGAATTGATTATAAATGGTTGCATTAAAGCATCCATGCATCATGTTTAAATTTCAACTAAATTTGAAATGGGGATGTCCAAACCCTAGCACCAAATGGAATTCAAACTAGGTTCAACCAAAAATATTTTCAATGATCCCAAAATGAACATTTTTGGAATAATGTGAAACTTCCAACAAAATTGGTTTCATATTGTTTGGACACATTTTGGTCATTGAATTAAATCATAATGGTATTTGAGTTGGAGTTTAAAATATACCATTAAATATTGGTTGCTCCAAATATTCTGAAATTTGTTGTGTGGTTTGAGAATAACTCAAATATGCCCCACAAAATTTTACAGAATTAACCAAAGTGTTTTGGTTTGCAATTAAATTCAAAACAGACCAAAGAAATTAGAAAAACAAAAATAATAGAGGGAAGCAACTCACCTGGCGCTTACCTGTAGTCCAACTGGCGGCCCAGCCCACCAGTGCGGCCACTGTCTTCAACCTCGTGCCAGTAGGCACGAGGGCGTGTGTTCCGCGTGCGTCGGCACATATGCAGGCCACCTCCCGCCTGCCTGTGTGCACCCTCGACGCCCTGGATGTCTCTGGCAATACCACGCACCACCCCGGACCCTCTCGACACTCCCTCATCCTCATCCCCTCCTCTCTCTCTCGCAGCCGAGTGCCACCGAGCGTAGCCGTCGCTGCCGCTCGCTGTTGCCGCGGCCACCGGTCACCCGTCGCCCCACTAGCGTGTTCCCTAGCTCCATCGTATCACCCCTGTCCTCTCCATCATTTCACGCAAGCCCGGAGGCACCGCAATGACACCATCGCCTTCTTCCTTGCCGCCTCGGCTGCCAGAACGCCGCCGTCGATTCGCCGGTTCCCGACCGTCCCCGAGGCCGCTGACCAGCTTGCCCACCTCCCTGTGAGCCCCCGTTCTTTTCCCCTCTGGATTCGTCACCTTTTCCGTGCCGTAGCCGTTGCCCACAAGCACCGTGCAACGCCGTCTGCCGTGGCCATTGCCCTTGCAGCCGCCGTGCTTGTCCACTCGAACCCGTGTGTCCTGCGTGCTCCTGGAGCAGCCAGGAGGCCAACGCAGCCCCCTAGCTAGCTCCCATGGGCACTGAAGCCTCGCGCCCGAGCAAGCCGTGCTCCGGCTGCCGCTATACCTCATCGCCGCCGCCGCTACAGGGCACCCCCAGCTCCAGCCGCAGCCACCATTGGACGCGTCGCGTCGCGGCCGTTCCAAAGGACCAAACCCCGTTCCAAACCGTGGGCCGTACCGAAATCCCGACGCCCTCCGCCGCGGTTCTGGTCGCCGCCGGTGCAACACCGGTGATGATGACGTGGCGAGATCATTAGTCGCTAATGATGCCACTAATTATTCATGTTAGCCACTGACACTGGGCCCCATCTGCTAATTAACAGCTGTCTAATTTTAGTTTAGGTTAATTAACTCTGTTTAGCCACTGTGTCACCGACCAGTGGGACCCACTGGTCAGGTTTGACCTGGATCAGGCCTTTGACCTGCTGACGTAGTGCTGACGTCACTCTGACGTCATAAAGCTTTTCTGGAATTTAAATAAATCTTAAATGATTTATTTATTTCAGAAATTGTTTAAAACTTCTAAAAATCATAATAAATTAACCGTAACTCAGATGAAATTAATTTATATATGAAAAATTATCAGAAAAATCCAAAGAATCTGTTTATGCCATTTTCATGCATGTTTGAACAAGTTAACCTCATTGAATAGGAGAAATGATGATTATGGCAATTTATGAAATAACATTTGGAGTTGGAATTTGATCTTCTTTGAATTCCACTTCAACTAATATGACTAACCATTTCATTAGGTCAATTCAGTACCTTAACATGTCATGTCATTCATTTGTATGTGCATTGCATTGAATGTGTTCTCTCTCTTTTTACCGGTATCAGTTTGGTAGCAGTTTGTTTCCGACGTTGTGATCGTTGACACCGATGAAGAACCGTATTATCTTCAGAAGTGCCAGGCAAGCAAACCCCCTTTGAGCATTCTGATACAATCCCACTCTCTCGCTCCTGCTCTCTTTTATTGCATTAGGACAACAACAATTCAACTATTACATGTTTCGGTAGTTGAACCCATTCTTGTGCATGACCTGTCTTTGTCACCATAAATAGTTGAAACCTTCTAGCATGAGTAGGAATTGCTTGAGCCATGTTGTGACTACTCATCCATGCTTGCTATTGCTTAGAGTTGTGTCAGGTCTGATTCATCCGGAAATGAATTGGAATGTTGTGATCATGTTCTGATGTTGAGAGCTAAGTGTGTGAACACGATTTGGTAAAGGTAGCGATGAGAGGCCATGTAGGAGTACATGGTGGGTTGTCTCATTGAGACCGTTCTTAGGAACCGAGTTCTGTGTATGTTATCCAAGACTAGTTACTACCACACATTGGGCTCCGGGCACTCCAAGCTCTCTCGACTTATTAATTGCCTTGATCTTTGTCCAGGAGTTGCAACTAGTTTCTGGTGTTTGTAGGTCGTGCTAGTAGTCTACCAAGTGGCACTCGGTACAAGTGGGCTTATGACAGACTAGGCACCGTGGCCCGGTGTACCAAGTGGCACCCGGATGCTGGACTTGGGAACCCTGCACACATCGTTTGGGGTCGTAGTGGAAACCTCGGCTGGACTTGTGGAGTTTGAAGGAGTACTAAGAAATGGCACACTCAGTTTGGAAAGGAAACTTCAGTCTCAGTAGTTTTTGCAGAGGAGACTTCAGTCTCACTAGTAGTTCCACGTGGTCTTTGACGAGTAGTTTGGAAATCCCAGACAGAGGTCTGGATCCTCTTGTAGATAGTCAGGCTTCTTAGCCTTTTTCTTTTGTAGTTGTCTATACTCAGACAGGTTTATGCTTCCGCTTGTTGCTTGTATGACTTTCTATGTTGGGTCATGAGACCCATGGTTGTAATATCAAGCTATGTTTGGCTCCTTGGAGCCTCTTAAAGAAATACTTTGAGTCATAGAGTTATGTTGTCATGCCATGTTGTATCTACACATATCGAGCATATTGTGTGTATGTTATTGAAATGCTTTGGTATGTGTGGGATCCGACACCTAGTTGTTTATTCTTGGTAGCCTCCCTTATGGGGAAATGCCTCCTAGTGCTTCCATCTGGAACACATGGATTGACCGGCATGTGTCCTTCGTTGCTCCTGTGTCTGTCCCTACGGGGAAATGTCACGCGGTGTTCCTTTAAGCCCTTGTAGCTTGCTATGACTTGGGTTCATACGTTGATGACCGACACGTGCATTGCTGGGTCATGTATGCCTGTCCCTGTAAGTTTGTGCCACCTTGGTTTATGACTAGTCATGTCGGCCCGGGTTCTTTGTCATATGGATGCTAGCGACTCAATCATATACGTGAGCCAAAAGGCGCAAACGGTCCCGGCCAAGGTAAGGCTGCAGCTGTGGGAATACCGTGACTGAGGCCGCAAAGTGATATGATGTGTTACATGCTAGATCGGTGTGACTTAGGATCGGGGTCCTGACACTTCGAGTCGAGGAGAGGAGGAAGTTGCGAGAAGCAGCGCGCGAGGAAGACGAAGGGGGGCGAGGAGTGGAGCGCGAAGGAAGGCAATGATGGTCCTGCGCCCCGCGCGGGTTTGCTTTATGGCAGCGAAGGTGCGTTCCCCGGCGTAGTGGGGGAAGTGGGGGCGTCCCACGTCCCGTTGCGCACCACGCATCCCTGCCTGGGCCCGGTAGTCTTAGGCCCCACGCCGTTTCGTTCCCAACAGGAGGAACGTGCGCGTCGCGGGCCCGGGGGCTACTGGCGACCCAGTGTGAACCAGGGTACCATGGGCCATCTGCCTACAGCATAGGATGAACCGCCTGGCGAAGGCCCAGCTACGGGCGCCGTGAAGCAAGACTCCTCACGAGGCTCCGGACTCATGAGGACCCCCCTCCACCAGGAGCGGACGCACCGAAGACTCAGATGGGAGCCTCGCGAGGCCCCCTCATGAGGCGGCCTCCCGAGGCAGCCTCCCAAAGACATCAGAGCAGGGTGTTGCCTGGCGCCAGCCTCGCGGCCACATGCCCACCACGTGAGTGACGCACCCCCGCAAGACGACGACAGCGGCAGGGCCATACCAGCGGGCGCGGTCAAGGAGGATTTCCTCTTTGGTGATAAAGGAGCAGCACCAGCTGCCCACCAGCAAAGCAAGTCCCAAAGCTTGCCCGTTTGGTGAATGAAGACCAGGACGATGGGGCGCGCAGGGCGGAGGTCATCGCCGAGCCCACCAACGCGTCATGGATAGCGATTTTGCAGGCGAAGACCACCTTTTGTCAGGACACGATTGGGCGCTTGTCCCCCTTCAAACCGCCGTTGTGTGGCTACCCTTCCCGCCAATATTTTCGGGGGAAGAGGACCGAGGCGGCTATAATAGGGGCAGTGCTGCCACCGTAGAAAAGGATTGATCTGACCGTCTTCAACCTTGTACGCGAGAACTCTCTTGCCCACAATAATCCCAAACACAAGCACGAGTAGGGTTTTACACCGCACGGTGGCCCGAACCTGGGTAGCTCTCGTGTCCCTGCCGTGCCCTGCGTGTGTGTGCGCTCTCACCGTGCTCTGCTCGCCGTGGTCACCACCGGGTTGTTAGGCAGCAAGCGGCCCCTAGAGTTCGAACCAGGGTCCCCAGAGCCCGAGTTCCGACAGGAAGGGTGTCTCTAGAGGATTGACATCCTGTGGCATGCTGTGCGCATGTCACCTATGAACAGTAGTGTAACATGCCCATTTTTTAACGTCCGATCGAGAATGAACGGTGAGATCAATGTCAACAGTACTCGGGGTACAGTGCACGGAGAGTATGCTGCTACACTACTCAACCGAATAGGAACCATACGAAGCATGCCTCTATAGTGCTCTGTGCTACAGTGACTGTTCTGGACCATCTAAGTTTGATCCAACGGTCATGTTACGCCGTGACATGCCCATGCAGAGGACGCCTAAATAGCACCGAAGTCCCTCTGCTTCTCCAGGCGCACGACGGTGGTGATGCAGGGTGCCACCGCCCGTAGAGCCCTCTCCCGGTCGACGGGAGCCAGCTCGTCAAAGACGGCGTCCAGTGGCACAAATGGATTCCAGTGACAAAGCCCGGAGGGGATTCGCCCGGCAACGGCGACGGCCGCCCGCACCCCCTCCTTGTCCAGCGCTGCCCTCACCACTGCGTGGAGACGGTTCAGCTCCTCGGAGATATAGGTGAAGAAGGAGACCAGGTCAGGAAGCCACAGCTCGTTGAAGTCGATGGGGTGGTCGAACAGGTTTAGCCTGACGGCCGGCATGGTCACGCTGGCATGACGGTAGGCATCGCGCAGCTGCAACACTTGTGTGGCAACATGGTCCAGTAAGTGGTTGAGGCGATCCTGCACCTCATCACGATCGGACCGCTTGCGCTCCATCCGGCTCGCCATCAGGGCAACCTGGCCGCCTAGGGTATCTCCCACTTTCTGCAACAACGCCGCCGACGCCTCAAGCATCTTTGTGGTGGACTCCTGCCGCTTTTGAAGCTCCGTGAACTCCCGCTCATAATGGAGGGGCATGGCACTCTTCTCCTCCCTGAGCTCATGGATCTCCACATCCTTGGCCCTGAGCTCCGCATCCTTGGCCTGGAGCTCCTCTGTCAGGCGCCTCACCTCATACTCTATGATCTGGTGCGCCGCCATGGAACCCGGTAGAAGCAATGGGGAAAGGAAGCAAAGGGGGCGAAACAACTGAAAGGCAATGCAATCTACGGGAAGGCGGAGGGATCGGGGTAAATCTTTTGGTTTTCCCCATGGGAAACCCCAGTCGATGCCTTTTCACATCAGGGAGCAGTGGGTTCTACTAGCGGAGTCATCATGACTAATTCCCGCCGCGCCTGCTCCCGTCAAACAAAAAAAGAATCCTCTCATGCCCAAGGACCAAAGCAACGTAGCGGTGGATAGTATTTTAATTTACCTAGTGTCAAGGAGGGAAAAAATGGTTGAAAATATAAATGTGGCGGCAGCCTAGCTGATCGGTCACACTAGCCCAACTAGCTACCCACCTTGCCTGTACTTCGGCGCTACGACCGAGGAGGACCCAGAAACCGTGCGGTAGGGCGTCCCACACTCCCACCGTCCCACGTCTCAGCAAGGAAGAAAATATGCATGCACCACCGGGGAGGACCCTGAAACCGCGCGGTAGGGTGTGCCACGTCTCAACACGGAGGAAAATGTGCGTGTAAAAATATATGAGACGTAGCTATGGTACGAACTCGGGACCCATCCTGTCAGTCGAAAACACCCCACTAGCCACACAGCTTCATCATGCTAATGTGGCACGGAGGATAGGTGTGGCTACCTCCGTCTCGACCAGCCATGAGGTCTCTTGTTCCTAGGCGATTCATCTATTTTCCAAGCATTTTTTTAGTTATAATAACACCACGGCCAGCTCGCGCCGCTCTTCGTGTTTGCCCGTGTGTCTAAAGGTTCTAGATGGAGAGGAGATAGAGATCACAGACATGGGACCAGCCAGTAAGTGAGTCAACGTTCATGCACGTGCTGACGAGCCACTCCCTCTACTCTACTCAACGTGATACAGTGTAAAATCAAGTTATGCGACAAAGCCAACAACCGTTGCTATTTCTGGCTATCGACGTATGCTTTGTAGTCCAAGTTGTCGGCTCAAATCTCGTCCTTCTGATTTTTTATTTTTAGGTCCAAATTTGTTCCATAATGAGTGGGACTCCCGTCTATTGTTCCAATATTTCTGTGTACGAGGGATTTTTTGCACAAACACTTTGCGCGGTTAGACAAGTTACGGCACTAGTTACACGTATTTTACAAGTTTAGGAACAAAAGTGATAGCGGCAGAGAATATCACGTGCTCCCCACGGCTTAGATGCTACGGTGATACGAGATTCTACGTCATTGGATCTGATATCCAATGGCATGTGAATAGTCTTTGTACTTTTGCGCAATTCCCAAATTCTTCAAGGGCTTTTTTTGCAAAAAAAGCATACAGACCTATCGGAAATGGGGCTCCGGGGACCCTGGTTCGAACACTGGGGGCCGCTTGCTACCTAACTACCCGACGGTGACCATGGCGAGGGTATAGCGAGCAGAGCACGACGAGAGCGCACATACACACACAGGGCACGACAGGGACACAGGAGCTACCCAGGTTCGGGCCACCGTGCGGTGTAAAACCCTACTCCTGTTTGTGTTTGGGATTATTATCAGTGAGAGAGTTCACGCGTACAAGGTAGAAGAAGGTGGAATCCATCCCCTCCTACGGTGGCAGCACTGCCCCTTTTATAGCTGCCTCGGTCCTCTTCCCCCGAAAATATTGGCGGGAAGGGTAGCCACACAACGGCGGTTTGAAGGGGGGCAGGCGCCCAGTCTTATCCTGACAAAAGCAGTCTTCGCCTGCAAAAGGGACCGTCCATGACACGCTCGTGGGCTCTGCGATGACATCTGCCCTGGCGCGCCCTTTCGTCCTGGTCTTCTTACACCAAACAGGCAAGCTTTGGGACTTGCTTTGGGGGAGAGCAGCTGGAGCTGCCCCCTTATCACCAAAGAGGAAATCTCCCCTGACTGCACCTGCTGGTACGGCCCTGCCGCTGTCATCGTCTTGTGCGAGTGCGTCACCCACATGGTGGGCACATGACCGCGAGGCCGGCGCCAAGCGGCGCCTTGCTCGGGTGGCTCTGGGAGGCTGCCTCGGGAGGCCGCCTCGGGAGGTCGCCTCGCGAGGCTTCCTACTACTGCCGATGTCTTCGGTGGGTCCGCTCCTTGTGGAGAGGGTCCTCGTGAGGCCGGTGTCTCGCGAGGTGTCTTGCTTTGCGGCGCCCATGGCTGGGCCGCCTCTTGGGCCTTCGCCAGGTGTTGCTTCCTGGGCCGCAGGCAGACAGCCCGTGGTACCCTGGTTCCCACTGGGCCGACAAGACCTCCTGTGAGCCGCTGAATCTTGGATCCAACGGCTCCCAGGAGCTCGTATCACGGTAGCATCTAAGGTGTGGGAGAACTCGATATTCTCACATACGAGAGAATATAAGGTGCTACCCGCAGCTTAGCCGCTACGGCGATACGAGCTTCTAGCAGCCGTTGGATTTGAGATCCAATGCCATGTGCATAGTATTTGTACTTCTGTGCAATTCCCAAACTCTTTGAGGCCTTTATAGCAAAACCATTCAGACCTCCTAATGGGAGCCGTTAGATCTCCCAGGAGCTCGTATCACCGTAGTATCTACGGTATGGGAGCACCTCATATTCTCCCGCGCGAGAGAACATTAGGTGCTCTCGCTGCTTGGATGCTACGGTGATACGAGCTTCTAGGCGGTTCGATCTGAGATCCAATGGCATCTGAGTATAGTCTTTGTACTTGTGAGCAGTTCCCAAACTCTTTGAGGTTTTTTTTGCAAAAACCATTCGGACCTACTAGGAGCTGTCGGATCTCAGATCCAACGTCTCCGAGGAGCTCGTATCACCACAGCATCTAAGGTGTGGTATCACGTGATAATCTTATAGACGAGAGAATATTAGGTGCTCCCGCATCTTAGATGCTACGGTGATACGAGCTTCGAGGCCGTTGGATCTGGGATCCAATGGCATCTGAGTAGTTTTTGTACTAATTGTGTGCAATTCCCAAACTCATTAACGTTTTTCTGCAAAAATATTTAGACCTCGTGTGAGCTATTGGATCTCAGATCTAACGGCTCACAAGAACTCGTATCACCATATAGCATCTAAGGTGTGGGAGCACCTGATATTCTCCCGGGGGGGTGGGGGCACAACCCATCGTTGTTTGGGAGGGTGGGGCCAAATGTTTAAAAAATATAATCTAAACCCTCCTAAAAAAGACCTTCACAATTTTATCTAAGGTTGGGGGGTTACCCCACCCCCCCCCCACGACAATCTACATAGCTCCGCCTATGCAAGAGGCGTAGAGCGAGCGTCTATGTGTGAGAGAGATGACGCGAGGTCAATCGAGTCATATATAGAGGGAGAGATCGAGTGAGTGTGGGCTAGCGTACACTCATGTGAAAGACGATACAGAGAGATATTGTGCGACGAAGCCGTAGTGAGGGCGGGAGGGAGATAGTTACCGAGAGATTGACCTAGATAGACTTTGTGTTTGTGCGCGCAGCATGCATGGAGTTTTTTTACAGAGGCAACGTATGTGTCTAGAGGGAGAGAGGGAGAGAGATAGAGAGGGAGAGAGAGAGAGCTCGTCATGGAGGGCACGACGAGGTTGTGTGTGAGAAATACATTTGTTGAGAGCGTGAGAGCGGGTGTGAGATAAATGGAGATCGAAATATGAAGAGAAATAATGAGCATGTGTTGGACACCAATAGCTCTATTAACAAAGAGATGAAGATCGATCAATACAGGAAGTATGTGTGGTGAAGGGGGGGGGTCGATGGAGAGACCTAAACACAACATTTGAGTGTACATAGTAGTAGACTTAATATTCACGTTTCAGTTTAGTGTACATTGTAAACATTGAATTGAGGACCATGTATGGCTTACATTTCATTTTTGAATTCATGCCATACATGCATGTATTGGAAAAGTAGATGCACTATACTGACTCGTTTGTTGTTGTATTTGTGTGTGTGTGGTCATATGCTTGAATACATACAAAGTTTTCTCACCACCATACCATTCATCTTTTAAATTTGAATTTGCATTCAAAAACTTAGTGTGGATACCAGAACTCGTCATAAATCAATTACCGTCCATTTTGGCATGACCAATTATTTGCAAGGAAAATACGGGAATTGTAATACATATAGATTCATTCACCAATTTTAAAAAAGATTCCTTTCGCATTCTCGAATGGTAGCACCCGACAACGTATGAGCCAGAGCAGGCTCGTGTCGTGGTGGTGGCGTGCGTGGTACGCACATTAGCCAACCCCAACCAAAAGAACCGCGATAAAAACTTCGTGCCTCCACTCGAGCCTCCGCGTTTCGAATCGAAATATCTGGCGGCCAAAATTCCAGCCCTGCGAAATTCCCCTTATGTCCCCAGTCCATAATGATTACTACCAATGAACACTGGAGGCATGCTTTAGTAACTAGCCCACGTTACCTACCGTGCCGAGCACGTTCAAGCCCCTCAGTCGCCGCTACCCAAGGTCACCCGTCAAATCCATTGCCTAATACACTAGGATGAGTATAGAATGGAGCTTCGTTTGTTCGTGCCTACTAGAGTATGACGCAATGTACTAGTACGGAGGGAGTATCTTTTTACTCTGCATATATAATTTTTTTGAAGTCTAACTAAGCAATGTTTGACCAAATTATATCTTAACAAATATGAACATCTACTACAACACTAAAGATGTATTGCCTGAAAGTTTATTTCATGATGCATGTAATGATATTGTTTCGAACCCTGGTTTTTAAATTCCAGAAAATCCAAAACTCACCTGAAATTCATGAAACTGCGCATGGTCTCGTGATACGGCACAAATAGGCTGTGGTAAATTTTTTGTTCAATTTGAGACAAGCTTCATATGAAAAGTTGCACACATGAACAGCCAAGGTATTTTGGAACAAAGGGCTGTCACGTTAATGCGAACGGTTCACTATTGTATTCAAACCATGGGCGTTACACCAGCGTGCCGCCACGCGTCCCGCTTCTCATAGGCAGGTGTCGTCCGAGCAAGCGTGTGAGTCGACGGGAGGCATGCGAGCAGGCCACCGCGCAGGCTCACCGGGAGGCGAGCCCTTTGACCAGCCTCCGCCACCCACCTTCATCCCAACCGCACCCACTTTTAATGGCGCCCGCGCCACAGTTTAAATCACCGTCGCACTCCCTGCTCTCGCTACAATCTTCTCTCTGCCTCTCCGATTCTCCTGTCGTCTGCCTCCAATCAGCCTGACCTCGCCGTACGCCATGGCGCATCACGATGGGCTGCCCCTAGTCTTCAAGTTTCCTGAGGAAGACCCTAAGGAGGTTTCGAATGAGCTTGACCTGGTCGTGCGGGAAGTCGCCTCGTCTGTCCCCGCACCCGTTCCAGCTCTCGTCCCCGCGCCAGCGCCATCACCCATCCCCGTGGCATTGATGGGCTGGGAGCCGCACACTGTCGCCCAGCTTGAAACCGCGGGGATCCACGAGGTCCCCGTTGACTTGCACGCACCTATGCACCTAGCAGCGCATGCGCCTGCACATGCACTGACACACGCGCCCGTGTCGGTGCCCGTGCACACGAATGTCTCCGCCGCGCCGTTGCCAGCGCCTGTCCCCGCGTCGGTGCTAGTGCCCCCCTCAGCGGCATGGGTCGCCACCGTCGACCGTTTCCTTGCAGCGATGCTAGTCGCCGCCTCCCGCCGGTTGACTAGCTCCTAGACACCGAAGTTAAGAACATACTGGCCTTCCTTGAAGCTTGGGCCAACGTCCAGGAGTATGCCAATGCCGGCGCAAGACGCCGTCGTCGCTACCGGCCAGTGGCCCAAGGGCACACAAGGCACGGCAGAGGAGCCGGTTCCTGCCGCAAGACGCACCCACCACCACTGCAATTAGTTTTATTCATTTATTTTTTAGTTCGATCATGGTATGAATGTAAAGTCACAGTCAGACTGAATGAAATCTATGGTTTAATCGATTGAGTGTTCTTCTAGAGCCCTATCAAATTAAATAAAAAAAAGTCATCAAGCGACATGTATTACTTCTCATCGGAAACATTTCATATTAAATACCTGCGTCAATTCCAAATACTTGTAGGGCACGAGCAGGTCCCTTCGAGCACTAGGCGATACATACATTTATCCACACATTTAATTATTACTACTAGTTAAATACACCATGGGTGCCTGAACTTGTCCGTCACGGTCACTTTTTTTCCTATACTTGTAAAATACTAGTAGGTGAAACTGGTGCCGTAACTTGTGAACGCGTCCAGATACGGTCGATGGCATGGGGCATCTGCCCCGGGTGGCGCGCCATGTTTACTAGCTCACCCGTTCTTCGTGTTTGCCCGTGCATCTAAATGTAGAAGGGGAGGAGGGAGAGAGAGCAGACATGGGACCCACCAGTAAGTGGCTCAACGAAGGGAGTAGTACGTGCTGCCGAGCCGGTCCCACTAATGTACTGAAAGTAATATAAAAACATGTTATCCATTAAAGATACAACAAACGCGATAATCCATTTCTGAGTCCAGGCTCATCTACACCCACGCTGAAGAACAAAATGAAAACAAATACTAGAAAAATTCAAAAAATCTCATTTTTTTGCATGGTACACAATTTGGTGCGTGATGTCCGCTCCAATTTTCGTATCATTTGGACATCTGAGTAGCTCTCGTAAAAAAGACAGATTTAGGATCTGTAAAAGAGTGTACTGTACATGTACTGTTCTGACCCAATTTGTCTTTCTTGCTGAGAGCTACTAAGATGTTCAAATGCTCTTAAAATTGGAGCAGACCTCACGCAACAAATTATCTAGCACGTGCAAAAAAAATTGGAATTTTTTTATTTTTTTATTTTTTTGATTTTTTTTGAACTTTTTGTGAATTTTTTCTTGACCAGGTGCAGATGACCTTGGGCACCGAATCGCTGACGTGCGCCTGGAAGGACCTGGTCGCCTGTTCGATCCTCGTCCTTTTCATTTTTAATTTATATGGGTTCAAAAAATTTCCATGGTAGGTGGGTCCCCCGGTGTGTAATTTGTAGCATTTTAATTTATGGGTCAAAATTTGTTCCATTACAGGTGGACCCCCGGTGTGTAGTTTGTAGCTTGTTTGTAATAATTAAAGAAAACATGAAAGTTTTTTTGCAAAAATACCATGGTGCGACGGGAAAGGTGAGAAAGAGCATGCGAGAGAGCGGTCACAGAGCTAGAGGGAAATAATTGGGGCAGGGGCAGGGCCACAGGGGGGGGCAACGGTGTTTGGAGTAGTTGTGGGCCAAATGCTAGAAAAAAACTAACCTAAACCCTCCGAAATAAATGCCTTCACAAATTAGTCCAAGGATGGAGGCATAGTCCCCCTGGCAATGTAAATAGCTCCGGCCCTGCGAGAGATGGAGAGGTATCGTCTATGTGTGGGAGAGACGGCACGAGAAAGCGAGGTCAATCGAGACATAGATAGACAAGGCGATAGGGTGAGTGTGGCCCGACATTCAGTCAAAAGAGAGATATGCACTGGAGAGATATCATGCGATCGAGCTTTTGGGGAGGGTGAGGGCTGTAAGGGAGATCTTGAGAGATTGACCTACATAGACAATTTGCGTGACATAGTATACAGAGTGTGGATCGAGGCCCAGACTGGGAGATATATCGTTTGTGTGTGAAAGAAAGCAAGGTCAATTGAGACATAGATAAAGAGAGAGAGATTGAGCGAGTGTGGGCCACCATGCGGTCAAAAGAGTGAGAAGTACGGGTTGGAGAGAGTGACCTAGATAGATAATGTGCCTGAGAGAGTATATACAATATGTCGAACTAGGGCCAAACAAGGAGATATATCGTTTGTGTGTGAGAGAAAGCGAGGTCAATCGAGACATACAAAAAGAGAGAGGGAGAGATTGAGCATGTGTGGGCCGCCAAATGGTCGAAAGAGTGAGATGGTTTGGTGAGAGTGACCTAGATAGATAATCTTCCTGATAGAGTATGGAGTGTGTCGATCGAGGCCCAAACAGGGAAATATAACGCTTGTGTGTGTGAGAGAAAGTGAGGTTAATCGAGACTTAGATTAAGAGAGAGAGAGAGAAAGATTGAGCAAGTGTGGGCCGCCGTGCGGTCGAAAGAGTGAGACGGTGTGGAGAGAGTCACCTAGATAGACAATGTGCGTGCATGTGTGCGAGAGGGGGGATCTAGAGAGCCAATGTATGTATCTAGCGAGAGAGGGTGGGAGGGAGAGAGAGAGCTCGGCATGGAGTGCAATGGCGGGTGTGTGAGAGAAATACGTTTGTTGAGAGAGTGGGGGAAAAGGGTTTGTGTATTTGAGAGAACTAGAGATTGAAACATGGAGAGAAAGAATGAGCGGGTGTCGGAAACCAATAGCTCTATAAGGTGGTTAAGAGTGGAAGATTAATCGATAGAGGAAGTATGTAGTGTGTGTGCCGGGGGGGGGGCTAAACACAACATTTGAATGTAGATAGTAATAGACTTAATATTGACATTTCAATTTAGTGCACATTGTAAAATTTGAATTGAGGACCATGCATATGGCTTTTGTAATTATTTCGAATTCGTGCCATACATGCATGGTTTGGAAAAGTTCATGCACTAATATTGACTCGATTGTTGTGGTATTTTGTATGTGTGTGGTCATATGCTTGAATACATCCAAAGTTTTCTCACCACCATAGTGTTCATCTTATACATATGAATTTGCATTCAAAAACTTAGCATGGATACCATGAAATGCGAAATCCACGTTAGAATTGGAGATCGCTATGTCACAAACACACTCTAATTCAAGGAACTCATCATTAATTAATTACTAGTATGTCGTTTCGAAGGACTAATTATTTACAAGGAAAACATGGGCATGGTAATAGATACAGATTCATTTGCCAATGAAAAAAGATTTGTTTGCATTGTTAAATGTAGGCGCACCAAGTAGACCACGGTCATGTCATGGTGGTGGCGTGTGTCGTACGGACGTGATAAACTTCGCACCTCCACATTTTGGATTGAAATATCTGGCGGCCCAACTTCTAGCCCAGCAAAATCCCCCTTCTCCCCCGCCCCCTTCCGCGCCCAGAGCGATCAAATCCCTAATTCGCCACCACCCATGCAAAATTCGAATCACCCCTTGTCTCGTCTCGTTCCCCACCTCCGTACCGGACGATGACGACAAAGACGACGGTCGTGTTGCACCACCGCACCGGAGCTGCCTCAACTACGCCCTCGTCCACCGCACCGGGTGGCCCACCGACAACATCGGCCGCCGCAGCCGACGTGCTTCACAGACACCAACTTCCACCGCATCAGGTCTATGTCACCGACACCGTCTTCCACCTTACCGAGGCAACTTCACCGAGCACATCGTCACACCTCCACGCCCCCGCTGGTGCTTCACCAATGGCCTCATCCACTGCATCGTAGCGCTCCGCCACTGCTCAAGATCTGCTTCCATAGGCGGCCAGCCAACGCAAGCGCATCACCCTCAACGGCTCTGAAGTGACCCGCACTCTAGGCGAGTATGCCCAAATGCCGGCCCGAACTAGGTATCCACATATCACTATGATGTGCACTGTTCCGACGATGCTTCGATATCCTTTTACTGCTCTCTTAGTTTATACGCCTATGCAACTCTGACTTCAACTCTTATTTCTTCTGGAGCTATCATCTGAAACAAGCAAAACCATTTTTTAGCGAAGCTTGACGGCGCTACGAGATCTGGTACACATCCTGCACGCTCGTATAACCTTGTAAGTATGTGTCCTCCAGTACAATAGCAAGGTCGATTCCTCTCATTAGATCAACGATTCGCCGTGCCAAAAATGCAGAGAGGGAAGGAAGGAGTATACGACATGCACATCCATGCAAGTGGTAACATGGACTTCTTCATGGAACATCCCAAGCGCAAGCAGAGCTGCAGTGAGCCTATACAACGAGCTAGCGTAAGTCCCTGCATTTCATTTAATTCGTACTAGCCTGCGTGTATGATTTGCGTGTATGATTGGGGTAGTGAAATGTATTCCAGTGGCGCTTTTGATTTACCCACATAATGGTTGAATTGCTTGTTTCTATGAACTGAGTTGGCCAATAATGAGAAGGATGTCGGTCTTTTCATCCTATTGTAGATTGCTTAGATCTCGATAGGCCAAATATAATCGCATGAATTATACAGGAAAAGCCAGTGTGGTGTGTATTGCTACAACTAGTCTGACAACCTGTCCTCATATAATATAACAAGGTTGCACCATCTTATAAGATTAACCATTCGACTTACCAAAATGCAGTGTGGGAAGGAAGGAGTATTGGGACTGCGTATCCACGCAAGTGATGTCATGGACTCCTTCGTAGAACCTCATAAGTGAAAAACAAGTTGCAGTGTGCCTGTACAAAGAGCTAGCGTAAGTTCAGTTATCTGCTTCTTGGAATTTTAGTTAGCCACTGATTAAAAAATTGTTCAATTACCTTGCTTGCCTTAATTTAGTTTGCTACTGATTACATAATGCCATAGCCTGTTAATCCTATTATAGACTGCGCCTATCTATGTGTTTGTTACTTACTTTTTATAGAACTACATGTGCCTGAACTTCAATAGCTACTTAAGCATGTAGATAGCTGGTCATATCTACTTCTAGGGTGCAACAAAATTCATGTGTAATTTGCCTTCTGATACCCTGTTTGTTTATCTTGTTTACTGTTATGACTTTTAGCACTAGTAATGTTTGCATGTTCATGGAGAGACAACTGTCAAGTTTATATGAGGAACACCATCTTTTTAACTTATATATATGTGTCAGAATCATTTTTCTTACATGAATGAAATTTAGAGATGTATGTGTTGCCGGTAAACTCTACCGACTTGTTACTTTAATACGTTGCCAAAAAAACTTGTTAGTTTTACTAGTTCATGTGTAATTAAATACGTTGCCAAAACTGGTTAGTTTTACTAGTTTGATGTTAGTTTCTTATGGCTCTTGCAACACTTTATTTATGCTTGCTAACTATCAAGTTTTCAGGATCCAATTGAAACTACGATGGCACAACAGGTATGTTCTGAAAAACTTCCTTGTTCCTTGGCCGAAATGGATCTAGGCAAATATTTGAAGTAGGGGCAGGTTTGTAACTTCACTCATACGTAACACAACCGCCCTACCTGTCAGCCCCGTTCATACACCGTGGGCGCCAAAACACCCTCTCCTAGCCCGAAATCGCTCTCGGCAAATATTGGGGAGATGCGAAATTACCATCGTATCCCCAACCGACGAGACTGTCCGAAATTTTAAACGGGGGCTAAGTTCATAACTTTCCCACATTTCAGACAAGCGCGTCCCAAAGACATGGTTCCCCCTACCCCTCTCCCTCCATTTTCCCAATCATACATCGTCGGCGCCAGAACACCATCTCCACACTAGCCTCCTCCGTCTGCCACCCCATCCATCGCCACCCTCCTCCACCATGCCGGAGCGCCTACCCAGACCGCGTCATCCGCTGCAAGAGATCGACGTCCCTCATCCACGGCGCCAGACCAGGAGCCTTGCATCGCGTCCTTTCGCTTCATCCATCCGTCGTCCACCTTGCCAGGGCCTCTCCGACGACCTTCTCGTCCACCGCAACGGGACTTATCCCCCTATGTCTCCGTCTACCGTCATAGATCTGCTTCCACGCTGCCGACAGCCATCGCACCCCTGATGCCTACACGGCGCCGCAAGAGAGGTGGTACTCTTTCATATCTGCTCAACTTTTTGATCTCAACTAGAAAATAGATCGTCACTTGTTTACTGTACTTTCTTTTCAGCTCTTAGAACCTTAGTTGTTAGTTCAACGCAAACATTGGTTGCTAAGTAGCCTTTGTGCGGTTTGCAGCTTCAGATCTGCCATGGCACTGTCATAATAGGGTTTAATTGATCATGCTTAGGGTTTCCTCCCTTTTATGATCACTATACAATCAGCCTACGTGCTTCATGTCATAATAGCACTACTCCACCCATCAAGCTAAACAAACTTAGTTGTTCAAATACGAATCTGATATGATGCTGATATTAGTAAAATAGAGTGGTTTAATTGGCCAGCGAAGTGTTTCTAATTTAATTTTGAAATGCATATGCGCTGCTAGGGCGGATCTACAGGGTGGCCAGCGTGGGTCACGGCCCACCCTGGGATTTTGGATCGGCCTGTATACCGTAAGAGATTAGAACATGGTCAGCCAGCCAATGCCTTTGCTAAAAAAAGCCAATGCCTCCAGACCCCGATTCCCCTTTGTTCTGCTCCGCTTCCGATCTCTACTCGCCGCCAGCCACCTGCCTCGCTGGCGACTTGCCGTCGCCGGACGCCATGACTTTAGGAGGGGACGCCGGACTAACAGGAGGTCAAGAGCCGGTCGCCCAACAGCGTCACCGCTGCCCGGCCGCGCCGGCGTGCCCAGCTTCCCAGTTCGCTCCGGGCTCAGGTGTGCAGCACCCACTCAGCCAACCCGATTTATCTTGAGATACGCCATCCTCAACACTCAGCAGCCACTTCCCATCACCCATTTTCTAATTGATTCATCACTCATTAGGCAGGACTCTCATTAGGGTTTGTTGTGTACTGAGTGCTACCTACATTTAATGGTTTGGATGTTTCAGTAATCTTTAGTACCTATAGAGTTGACAGGGTTTCAAAATTCCTCGCCTAGGAACAAACACTAGTCATGTTGGATTGTTGGTCATAGTGACATTGACCTAGATTACTACCGCAGGCCAGGTTTGTTGACAATTTTACTAGTCTTTATTACTCTTTCGATATGATATCCAATTATTCACTTCGATTAATTGCAAACAATAAGTGCTATCCCAACTTCTTGATTCAGATTTTGGACGGTCTCTTACTGCAGTTACGATTCTGCATACTTTTCCTAGTAAGCTCACAAGTAATGATTGATTCACTATCTTTATGCTTGCCTTGTCATATTTGTTGTCAATATTTTTTTAGGGTGGACCACCCTGTTTCAAAATCCTGGAACCGCATACATGAGTGAATAGTATTTCTCTGTGTGATCTCTTCCATCATGTGTGGGCAACGAACACTGCATTGTATAGAAAGAAAAGTGTTATACCCACCTTTTACATAGACCACGATCTTTTACATGGAATACAATCTGCCTACGTGCTTTGTGTCGCACTACCAGTACTCCACCCTTGAAGCTAAACATTATGCCACTCATAATTACGAAGTTTATTTGTTCAAATACGAATTTGATATGATGCTAATGTTCCTACTTCAATTTTGAAATGTGTGTCTGCCCCTCATAGAGACATAAGAGGTTTGTATTTCTGTGTGTGATCTGGTCAGCACGGTTGGGGGATGAACTTTGTATACGCAGGGGGTTTGTAGGGAGACACTATTGGAGTAGAATCCGCAATGCATTCCAAACATAATCTGACTACATTTTATGTTTTCATGAATCTCAGATACTGAACATCATCATAATGATTATGAGCTTGGGCGCATGAGAAGAATAAAGTAGAACAATGACATGGCTATCAAACTTGGCGTTAAGGGACTGAGGTCCAGTCTGGATGCAATGGAATGCGCATGCTCTCCAGCTACAGACTCGTGTTCAAAATATGATCCTAACAATGCTTCTGAAGAAGTTTAGCTCTGCAGTCCTCTTGTAAGGACCGAACGTCTTGTATCATTGTACTTACATTAACAGCTACTCCATCTGTCCCATAATATAAGAGCGTTTTGTACACTACACTAGTGTACAAAACACTTATATTATGGGACGGAGTGAGTAGTTCATTGTGTTGCATTACACTGCATCTTGTCTCCCTCGCCCACCATTTCCTAAAAATTATCAGATCTATACTTAATCTTACCAAAAGGTTGAATACACAGAAAATGCCAGTGCAGAAATGTAACCCATTGCTCTTGTCAGTACATTTTGTCCTATAATGCTGTACTTACATGGATAGGTAGTTGATTATGTAACATCATTGTGCATCTTATCTTCATTATCCTCTATCCCTTCCAGTATTATCATATCAATAATTAGTCTCTACAAAATGTAGAGTACAGGCAATGCTTATGAAGAAATTTCTGTGCTAAAATTCTTGAGTTATCCCTCCCTTGACATGGAGAAGGGCATTATAGAGCCGGTGTTAACTGTTAATGTAAGTCCGTCCTTCTAAAGCCTTTCTCGTCAACTGCTATTTAATTTGCTCATACTCCCTATCGTCAACTACTGTTTAGTTTGTTGTTTCTATCAAAATGCATGTTCGCAACAATTGCAAGTTTCAAGTTTTAGTCGTGAAACCAAATTCCTTATTCATACCATGCATATTATTCAATACAGATCCATTGATTTTCCTTAGCCCTGCATGTATACTTGTGTTGTTGATCTGTAATCCAGTGTGTGGTGAAGCTGCCCACATTTGCACCTTGTCATTTCCTACTTTGTCTTAACTGATATGGCTGATGATATGAACATGGCATGCACATTAACAAAAAGAGATACAATGATTTTCTTTTGCCTTGCATCTATGCTTGTGTTGTTGATCTGTAATCCAGTAGTGTGGTGTAGCTCCCCGCATTATGAACAATGCCAAATTATGCTCTTGACATTTTGAATTGTCTCTTTATTTTGTAATATGAAACTGGATGGAATTGACAACGCAGTTACCATCTTTGTTTATATACGTGCAAAACCTGTCATCTGTCTTGTTGTTTCTGGGTGATATGCTTGATGGCACGCACAAGTCTGCTAAAGACTCTGAGACAAACCCAACTTATATTGCAGCAAAAAAGGCAAAACATCTTGAAGATAGCGAGACAACCCCAAAGTCATGTCTTGATGCACTGTTCAAGTTACTCGAGACTAGCAGTCACACAAGCTCACAGAAGTCGCTGCCTGAATCAGTTCGACTTCTTCAGTCTCAACTGCAAGCAGAAAGGCATAGTGCAACTCAACTTCGACTTGAAGTCCAGTCTCTAAGGAAGATCGCAGAGAACTCCAATGAGAACCTCATTGCTAAATAGCTAGAGTTGGAAGATATGACCGACATGCTAGGCCGTTCTCACTGCCTTGCTCAGCTGCTTGTGCACCAGCTCCCGCGCAAGGCTAATGTTTCTTGAACTGTGCTCAAGTGGTCTTGGTTCAGTATTATTTTGTTGCGCTGCAATAGCAGGGCCTTTGATGCCCAGGTTTTGTAATCTGCTTCTTGGTTGCGCTTTATGATCACTAGCCTAAACTAGCTCCCCTGCCTGCCTGGCAAGCTAAGGCGTCCAAAATGGACTAAGGCAACAACCTAGATGCCTAAGCAGACGCCTCGGACGCTCTAAAGATTAAGGCGGACGCCTTACGCAGGTACATAAGGCAAGCTGGACGCTTCAAGCTTGCAGGGCGCTCTGACGCCTAAGCGTCGCCTAGGCGACGCCTTAGGGATGCCATAAAAACAATGGGTATAGCTAAATGACTCTGTTGTTTGCCCATATTACACTGAAAATGCCACTGCTCAGGCCCGCGTGACACCCGACCCCCAAGTAAAAATTAACACGCAAGCGTTCGTTTCCCTGCCTGCCCGCATCTCCTCTCCCCTTTCCCCTGTGTGCAGCGCTAGAGTTCCTCCAGCGAGCCGCCGCCACCGGTCCCATCTGCCCTGCTCCTCGACGATGCTCTCTCTAGCGACGCTCGATGGCCTATGGGTAGGGCTCCATCTCCCCGGCAGGTCCTCCCTCTGGCGCTGCCCGTCACTCTGCTGGTCCCCAGCAGCTGCACCGCTATGGTCCTTCCAACGCTCCACTCCTGCGGCCGACGCCCCACTCCGGCAGATGGCCCCTCGTTCCCCCTCCCCTCCTCCTAGGCCGTGGCCATGAGGCGCTGTTGCAGGATGAGCTCATCCAACAAGGTGAGGATCTCCTCTAATTTTTTGCCAAATTTTCATTCTGATCTGCTATATGATGAATTGCTATGAGCTGCTGCTGCTGCTATATGATGAATTGCTGTGAGCTGCTGCTGCTGCTACATGATGAATTGCTATGAGCTGCTGCTGCTATATGATGAATTGCTATGAGCTGCTACTGTTGCTATATGATGAATTGCTATGAGCTACTGCTGCTATATGATGAATTGCTATGAGCTGCTTGTCGGGCCATTGGAAACCAGGGTACCACGGCCCGTCTGCCTGCGGCCCAGGAAGCGACGCTTGGCAAGGCCCAAGACGCGGCCTATCTAAGGGCGCCGCAGAGCGAAGACATCTTGTGAGGCACCAGCCTCCCGAGGACCCCTCCTCAAGGCGCGAACCACCAAGACTTAGCCGCAGTAGCGGCAGAAGCCTTGCGAGGCGGCCTCCCGAGGCGGCCCCCAAGGCGGCTGCCCAAGGTCGACAAAGCCTGATGCCAGCCGCGCGGTCCTGTGCCCACCACGTGGGTGACGCGCCTGGCGACGAATGGCGGCAGAGGCCGCGCCAGCGGGCGCAGGCAGCGAGGCTTTCCTCTTTGGTGCTAAAGGGGCAGCCCCAACTGCCCACCTGCAAACCAAGTCCCAAGGACTGCCCGTTTGGTGAAAGAAGACCAAGACAGCAAGCCGCGCAGGGCGGAGGTCACCACCGAGCCCACCGGCGCATCACAGATCAGACTTTTGCAGGCGAAGACCGACTTTAGTAAGGATAGCCAGAGCACATGTCCCCTTTCAAAACCCGCCAATTGTGGCTGCCCTTCCCGCCTAGATTTTCAGGGGAAGAGGACCAGGGCGGCTATAAAAGGGGCAGAGCTGCCAATGTAGAGAGGATCGACCCCTTCGTCTCCTACCTTGTACGCGAGAACATCTTCTTGCCCACTGCCATCCCAACCACAAGCAGGAGTAGGGTTTCACACCGCAAGGTGGCCCGAACCTGGGTAACCGTCGCGTCCCCTGTCGTGCTCCGTGCTAGCGCTCTCACCGTAGCCTCGCCGTGGTCACCCTTGGATCGGTAGGAACTAGCTCGCCCCCAGTGTTCGAACCTTTGGCTGCCCGGAGCCCCGATTCCGACATTTGGCGCACCAGGTAGGGGGCGACTTCAGTTCTTCCCACCTCCTCACCGCCATGGCCGACGCTCGCCATGAGCGCTACGCATGTAGGGCTGCCAGGGTGGCCCAGACGGAGCTAGTCACCCATGACGACAGTCGACGCCACGCCGCCGGGGCCACCACCGACTCCGCTGCGAGGGAGCAGCAGGCTTCCTCCCTCCACCCGTCCGTGCAGGCGGACGGCCACACCGCCACGGCCTCTTCGCTCTCCCGTCGCAACGTGCCGGCCCCGCAGGCCGCGCTGCTCATGGCGCGCGAGCTCCTGCGCTACCGCCCCACCGACGCCGGCTACGACGTCTGGCCCGACAGCATCACCGAGCTCGTCAACGCCGCCTGAGACGCCCCGGTGCCCTCTCACTCGCTCCACCCTCCGCCATCTCGTGACGGGGACGTGGCGCACGATGCGCCTCCTCCGCCTAGTGAAGGTACCAGGCGCCACCGCGATGCAAGGGCGTGTGAGCCGTCCCGCGGTGTGTCTTCACTAGACCATGGTGAGCACAGCTGCCAGATCGTCCGGCGCGCGCCGCCCGACGTGCGCGTGCTCCTCCAGCGCCAAGACAGGACCATCCAGGAGGTCACGGCCGCCGGCCTCCAGAACCGAGACGCCCTCACTGGTGGCGTCCCTTCCAGCTGTGGGGGCTGCCGCGCCTTTACCCGCGAGCTGCTCCGCGTGGTGTGGCCCACCAAGTTCAAGCCGGACCTGCCTCCGCGCTAGGACGGCACCCCCAACCCCATAGAGTTCCTACAGCTCTACGCCCTGAGCATCGAGGCAGCGAACGGCGATGACAAGGTCATGGTGAACTGGTTTCCCATGGCCCTCAAGGACGGCCCACGCCCATGGCTCATGAACCTCCCCGAGGCGTCCATCTCCTCGTGGGCCGAGCTCTGCCGGCAATTTATCACCAACTTCAAGGGCACCCACGAGCACTCCCTCATGCTCAACGACTTGCGCACCGTGCGCCAGCGCCCTGACGAGACTCTCCGCAAGTACATCCAGCACTTCAGCCAAGTGCGCAACAAGATCCCGCGTGCCTCTGAGGCTGCCAGCGTCTCTATGTTCTCCAACGGCGTCACGGATGTCCGGATGCGCGAGAAGCTCGCCATCAACGAGGAGCTCGACTCTGTGCTCGAGCTGTTCGACCTCGCCGACAGATGCGCCAAGGCCGAAGAAGGCCGTCTCTTCGCCCACAATGACCCCGACGCGGCACCGGACGCCGCCAAGGCCAAGAGCAAGGATGCCAAGCGCAAGGGCCCTGCCGTGCTCGTAGCGGAGCCCGAGCTGAAGCGCGGCCGTGAACGTGACAAGCCCAAGAAGGACAACCGTCCTCTCTGCGCCTACCACAACTCACACTCCCACAGCACCGAGGACTGGCACGAGCTCAAGCTGCTTCGCGATGAGCGCCTGGGCCACCGAGGCGACCATAATGATCGCGGTACCGGCCACGGAGGTGGCCGCAATGGCAACCGCTGGGGAGACCGCAACGGTAACAGCAACTTCCAGCAGGGCTGGCGCGACCAGCCTCGCGAGGCCAACCCCCAGGCCAACGCCGCTCTTCCGCCGCTGCCGCCGCCCCCTCGGAGGAACAACGGCAACCAGCCTGATGAGGGCGCTAGGGGCTACCAGGGGCCTCGCGGAGTGGCCTGCGTCCTTGGCGGGGCCCAGGCTCCCGCGTCCAGCCGCCACTTCAAGTTGTTCTCTCGCGAGGTGAACGCTGCCCTCCCGAGGCCAGAGGCCGCTCGGCCCCTCAAGTGGTCCCAGTACGCAATCACCTTTGACTCCAATGATCACCCCAAGTCTTCCAGCGCTGCGGGCACGGTCCTCATGTTGTGCACCCCCACCATCAGCAATGTCGCTGTCACCAAGACGCTCATCGACGGAGGTGCCGGCCTCAACGTGATCTCCATCGAGACCTTCGAGCAGCTCCAAGTGCCCTATGACCAGCTGATGCCGACCATGCCCTTTTCCGGAGTGACTGATGGCTCCACTATCCCTCTGGGGCAAGTGCGCCTTCCCGTCACCTTTGGCACCCGCAAGAACTACCACACTGAGCTCATTGACTTTGACGTGGCGCACATCGGCCTGCCGTACAACGCCATCCTAGGCTACCCGGCTCTCGCCAAGTTTATGGTGGCGACCCACCACGCCTACAACGTCCTCAAGATGCCGGGCTGCAGCGGCATCATCACCATCTGCTGTGACGAGAAGGACACGGTCCGCTCCCTCGAGAGCGCCTACAAGGCTGCCGCCACCGCCTACCCTGCCGACGAAGACATTGCTGAGCCTCATGAGGCCGCACCCGTGAAGAAGAACCAGCTGTTCTCTCAGGACCGCACCGAGACGAAGATAGTGTTGGTGGATGGCAGCGGCTCAGGCCCTGCCTTCACCATCGGCACCGGCCTCTCCCCTGCATAGGAACATGCGCTCGTCACCTTCCTTCGGGCAAATTTAGTTGTGTTCACCTGGACGGCATCTGATTTGTCCGGTGTGCCGAGGGAGGTGATCGAGCACCACTTAGCGATGTGCCCCAACGCATGCCCTGTGAAATAGAAGGCACGGCGCCAGGCGCCAGAGAAGCAAGATTTCATCGTCAAGGAAGTTCAAAAGCTTCAAGAGGCTGGAGTCATCCGTGAGGTGCGCCATTCCGAATGGCTCGCCAACCCAGTCGTGGTCCCCAAGAAGTGCGGCAAGGAGCGAATGTGCGTCGACTTCATGAGCCTCAACAAGTTCTGCCCTCAAGATCCCTTCCCACTGCCCCGCATCGACCAGATCGTGAACTCCACTGCCAGGTGCGAGTTGCTATGCTTCCTAGATGCCTTCTCAGGCTACCACCAGATCAAGATGGCAACCGAAGACGTGGAGAAAACGGCCTTCATCACCCCCTGCGGCATATTCTGCTACATCTGCATGCCCTTCGGCCTCAGGAGCGCCGGAGCAACCTTCCAGAGGCTGATGCGCATCACCTTGGGACCCCAGATGGGAAGAAACACCGAGGTCTACGTCGATGACATCGTTGTCAAGACTCGCGAGGCCTGGTCCCTCCTCGCGGACCTCAAGGAGACATTCGAAAATCTATGCAAGGTCAACCTCAAGCTCAACACAGACAAGTGCGTCTTCGGAGTTCCCTCAGGCAAGCTGCTCGACTTCCTGGTGTCCCACCGCGGCATCGAGGCCAACCCCGAGAAGATCATGGCCATCGAGAAGATGCGTCCTCCCCAGAACCTCAAGCAAAGGCAGCGCTTGGCGGGATGCATGGCCTCGCTTGGGCGGTTCATCTCTTTAAAACCCCGATTTTTGGCCCTTTCTTTTTCTGTTAGATTTCTTCGAATTTTTATTTGGAGTTCTTTATCCGTATCTATGTGGTCTGGAAACCTGGGAAGATCTTCTCTCCTGCCACTTCCTAGTGGCTTGTCATTCTCAAATCTATCCAAGAGCCATGTCATTTCCATCTTAGCCCAACCCCAATATTTATTTCCCGGGAATATTCTTTTTTCTATTAAAGGTTTAACCATGTTTGCCCTAGGTTGTGAAGCAACCTATATTTCTGTCATTCCAAAAATTCCCACAAAATTCTCATAAATTCTTGGGATCATATCTTCCACAAATATGCCAAAACCCATCCTTGCCTAGTTCAAAAATAATCAAGGAATATTCATTTCCTATTCTGTCCAGCAGGGCACTTTGTGTAGGAAGTGCTATTTATCTTTTCCTGATTGCCTTCAAATTTTTTGGGCACTCTCTCACTTCCAAATATTTGCCACATGCCAAAATTCAACTCCATTTGTCAAGTAAATCTTCCTCAGCAAATTTCCAAAGTTTCTGACTAGAGAGAAGCTTTGTGAGGGAAGTACTAGCTAGGCTTATCCAAATGAGTTGAAATTCTGGGAGATCATCCATATGATAAAATCATAACTCTCCACCAAATTTCATCTCCATACAACAATCTATGTGAGCACACCATCCAATCTTGGTTTCTGGTCACAATTTCAGTTTGTGAAGCAACTATATTTTATATTGCTTCAAAAAATTCTGAAATTAATCCAAGACCGAAATAACTTTATATCCTGTGAGCATGCCAAAATTCACATCATTTTGCAAAGCCATTTTCTCCCCAAAATTCCCCCAAGTTTCTGTCCAGTAGAAACCAATGTGAAGGAAGTACCATGTTGGTGTATCCAAATGGTATGAAATTTTTGCAGTGCCTTCATTTGCCCAAATGATCATACTCCACCAATTTTAAGCTCAATCCAATCATCCATATGAGTGCTACTTCCTGATCTAGGTTCTGGACCAGTTGTTGCAGTTATGAAGCAACTATGCTAAATTTTGGTCCAAATCTCTTCAAAATCCACAGGCTCATAGTCCTTCCTACCCTAAACCTCTTTGAAATCCTGGTTAGCTCTTATCTCATACCATTTGATCACTACTTCATGCCTAAGTTTGCAACAGCAAACTTTATCTGATCTCTCCCATCAGTTAACCGTGGATTTCTTCAAGCTATCACCTCAGAGGGGCCCCATGTTGAAGGGACAACACTCTAGACATAGTGTGGGCAGCCCTAAAGTCCAGCGTCCACCAGTGCACGCGGTGACCACGCGGTCTGGCACACCGAAAGCGCGCTCTGGACTTCGGGGCCTTCTGCCGCCGTCCAAACCTCGACTTATCGCCACCGCACCATGTCCAGCGCAAAGCCCTCCCTCTCCTGCGTCCGCGTGTCCACTCTGGACCCCTCCCCCTCTCGTCTTTCCTCTCCGGCGAGCCACGCCGTCCCGGGATGACTGCGGCCATCGTCGCCTTGCCCTTGTCCTCTTGCTCCCCGCGGCATGTATGCACCGAATGAACCCCCCACCTAGACCTCTCTCCCCCTCCGCGCATGCGCACGCGCACGCGCACGCGGTCGCGCCAGAGGCATCGTCCGCGGCAGCTTCCGGACTCGGGCATCTTGGCCTGGCTACTTATAGCCAGCCCCGAGCTCTCCCTTGTGCCCCAGCCTCCGCCTCTCCTTCCCTACGCCGCGCCCTAGTCCTCATTTGAGCTCAAGGAGTTCCCTGGCCATCTCTCTGGCCGAAGCCTCGTCGCCGGCCGCCGCTCGAATTGGAGCTCCATGGCCCCTCCCTCTTCCCCTAGCTATCACCGGGGACCTCCACCGCCACCTCTAAGCTCACCCCGAAGCCCTCCTCTCCTCCCGTGCCCCGGGCCGGGCTGCCCGAGCTCGCCGTACCCGCCATCCGCCGCGGCCGCGCTCCTACTCGTTCCAGCTCTCTCCGGCGAGCGAGCTACCTCTAGGCGGGTGCGCCACTCCGCGTTGGTCTTCCCGGTGGTCGGAGCTCGGCCGGGGATGGATCGAGCCGCCGGGACGAGCGCCGGCGTCGCGCCTCTCCTCTGGCACCGCAGGCACTCAGGGGTTGAAGATGATGACCTTGCCGGACGGGCCCCACCTCCCCGCGGGCCCCATGCATCAGTCACAGCGGGCGCTGACCGGGACCCGCTGATGTGGATAAGTGGAGGCGTATTCTTCGGATACGTCTTCCTCCACGGAAAGCGCCTTCCGGTTCTTCTTCGGGAAAAAAAATACGTTTCCCCTTCTGGAAAGCGCATTTCTCCAAATACACTTTCTGTTTAAACCCAGCCAGCCGAAATCTTTATATTGCGGACGTTCGTCCATTAGCAGTAGAAATGAACACATTTTTATTCTTTTTCTGCCTAACGAACGAACGGCCGTAACTTCGCAACCGTGACTCCGATTCAGGTGATTCCAAAGCCCACGATCTCAGTTCGTCGAGCCCGTTCCGATGGTATCATTTTAATGAGGTTTGCCACATTGTGAAAATGACCATTTTGCCCTTGCCCTTAAAACAGCTCCGCCGAGAGGGAAACTTTTCCGGCGATTCTTTCCGCGAGTTCATCGCACCTCTCCCCGGTGGAGCCTTCATCCCCAGGCAAGCCACAATAGCCACTTGCATGATGGCATTGCAGTAGCCATGGTTTCCACTTGAATATTTAATATTTGTTTGTTCATTTAAATGAATTTGTTAATACTTTGAATATGCTTGTGAGTCGATGTCTATGCTTATGCCATGCTCATCTAGTAAGTGAAATAATTGATTACTAGTGTTATTCTTATTATATTATTCTTGTAATCATTTCATATGCTAGTAATAATGACATGCTCATATGAATTGCTACGATTTGATATGAAAATACTTGTGATATTCGTGATCATCGTTATGCAATGCTCATTTGCATCCCGTAGAGTAAATGATTTATTATTGTTGATGTTAAATGGTTATGTTGCCCATCCATGGTTACACTGATATTATCCTCATCTGCATTGTTATTTCATTATGTATTTTATTATGACTCAGCTCATCACCATTTAAGTTAAACCTGACATTAATCGAACTTGAACAAATCTGTTGGCTGAGTCATGGTGCCACCGAATCGAGCTCACCAGTGCAACCACACTTGCCTGGATGGGGAGGCCCTAATGCGGTCTATTGTCATGCCTCTCTCCGGTACCTCCTACTAGGGAAGGTCATGTGCGCGTGCTACACTGATCAGGTAGGCGGCCATAAGCCTTGAGTACCTGAGTTGTATGGATCTGAGGTCCCCGTTTGGGACGATGTTTTGTTTTGGCCATGACGGTGGCGGCCACAAAGGTGGCGGATGTCATGAGTTGGCATCGGGGTAACCCAGGACATAGCCCAAAGGGGAGTTTGTCGGAGTGGCCGGGAGAGTGTCATGCAATAGACGGGTTTTGTCGGAACGTCGTTGGTCCACCCGAATGGGAGCACGAGGCCATGAGTTCCGTGGTGTGGGTACAGTGTACTAACCTCTGCAGAGTGTATAATCTATCGATAGCCGCGTCCTCGGTCATGGACACAGTTCATAGTAGGTCACACTATGGGTCAACAGAAATAATAACCTGTATAATAAACAACCCCGGTTCGATGAGAAAAGAAGTTGGTTGATCTTTATGTGGTCACGAGAGGATCACGATGGTATTCTTGATGATGGTTGATCTTGAGGTGATCGTGTGATGATCACGACGCTAAGAAAGATTTATACCTATGGTGGTTACGAGATAACCTTCGAGCAGAGTAAGTTAGTCCATGAGACCTGAAACGTCGACCCCCTTGCATGCTAGTGCTAGTATCATCCTGTTCATATCATGAATTATACGTACATGCCCTGCTCATGATGTTGCCATGCTCATGTTGTTCTAGTAGTACCCTGTCCATCATTGATAATTAACCTGTAAATGCCATGCTGTTGTATGTCTTGATTGCTTTGGTTGCTGTGAGCTTGCGAGTACATTCAAAGTACTCACCTGGCATGTCATGCCAGATTGCAGGTGATGCCGTGATTGCTTGTTTGTCGAGGATCTCAAGGTTGCGCTTTAGAATACTTCCCAGCCAGAGTCCCTGCGGAGTGGAGTTCATCACCATTGTCGCTGTTCCGCTGCCAGAAGTTATTCCGTCACTACGAGTTGTTCCGCTGCTAGCATAGAGCTACCTTAGCAGGCAAAGTGTCACCGTGCCCCTGTAACCTTTGTAATATCGGACCTTTGTACCCAAGTTATTTGTAATAAAGAGCTGATTTGTTCTATGCCAAGCAGTGCCGTATTCCAGAAGACTTGATCTCTGGGCTGGAATACGGGGTGTTTCGGTCTCTCTGAGCCGCGGTGCCACAACGATTGGTATCAGAGCAGGTCTGGTTGTAGGACGCCCTAGTCCGCGCGGGCATTAGAAATCGGTAGTATTGAGTCTAGTCAGTTTGCTGCATTTGATTGCTGCATTTGGTTGTCGCATAGCATGCATATAGACTTATTATCTTGTTGTTAACGGTTGATCTTGTGAGTGTAGGTGGCATCGGTTTCGATCCACTACCTGCACCCTCTAGTTTTGCATACTTGCCCTTTGGTGTTTGGTGTCATCTCTGTCCCAGCGGAGTGATGCCGAGGTACCTAGTGGTGTCGATCTCTTGCAGGATTGATGCACAGGTATCGCACCAATATTTTCTCCAGCCACACCTATCGTTTCGGTGGTAGACATGCTTCAATCCCGGATCCTGCCATCCAACCCGCCGTTCTGGTAACCCTCACTGGTCTTTGTTACTAGGAAAGGGCAATGCCAGCAGACCATGCTTTCCACTGCTATCCTACCCTATCACCCATTCCCTGGACGAGTACGGTTCCCTTCCGTACGCTTGATGATGATGTGGCCGTGACATCCGTGTCTTGCTACATGATCACCGAGTCCATCCTCACCCCTGAGCTGGTCCAGATGCAACCGGTGCTGATCCAGCGCTTGGTGTAGCTCTGCTTACACCAACCTCTCCACATGTTAATTCACTTTCGTGCACACCATCACAGCATGTTAGATCATAGTACCAGAGTTTCCTCGAGAACTGTGTGCTTAAGTAGGCATGCATAGTGAGGTGAATAGCTGTAAAATGTGATGTTGCATGTATGCAATCTTGATGCCTTGTGTGCTTTTGTTTTAGTCGTTTCTTTTGGCTTCTTTCTTTGGGCCTTCGGTGTTGCCTTACTTCCCCTTATGAAAGTTGCTCATCAACCGACACCGGACTCGAAGAATCAGTGAGGATTTCAAATATTTGGAATCTCAGCTAAACATTATGGAATTCTCAGCCGACTGCATTATATGGAGAATATCTGGTTTGAATACAAATGATATTCTGGAATGACTATCAGCATCAAGTTTACATCAGTGGGCAACCATCACAATCATAATGAACCAGCTGGAAGACAATTTGTGTGCAAGACAACAGTACATTTCCAGTCAAAGGAATATCAAGGGTATATATATATGGCATTCAGTCTGCATATCACGGAGAGAAGCTTATGGTATAAGCAACCCAGTCTTCCTCCACACGCTACCAGAGAAGCTTACGATGCAAGGTTCCGCAATCTTCCTCGGTACGATATGTGGATAGCTTCCAGTATAAGATACTCAGTCTTCTTTAGTAAGCCATCACAGGAAACTTCTGGCATAAGGCACCAAAATCTTCCCCAGCAAGCAACCAGGAGGAGAAGCTTCTGGAGCACGGTACCCAGTCTTCTCCAGCACGCTATCCCGGCAAAGGTTTCGAGCGTAAGATATCCAGTCTTCCTCAGCACGCTACTCTCAGATAGCTTCCAACACAAGCTATCCAGTCTTTGTCAGAACAACACTACAAACATTTATCGGCTGTGGTACAGGATATTACACAGTCAGTGGGCAGTGTATCTCAAGAATCAGATCCACAAGAGTTTTGTCAGAAGCAAGAATCAGTCAGGACACAAGTCTGCCTCAGGAATCACATGCTCAGATACACATGCCTCCAGATATATTGTGAACATGATGCCAAGGTCATGCAAGTCACTCGTACGATGATGCAAGTACGGGGTTATCACGGCCAGCTTCCTCACACCGGACAAAGTGATATCATTAACCTCTGTCACTGTCATGTATGATTGACCACAGCAGTGAGCGCTATACAAGTAACTGTGAACCTGGTATATGATCCTGATGAACCCTTGCTTACCTCTTCCTGGTAACGGCACCGCGCCTGTGTTCTGAGCTGTTTTCGGCCGTCCAGGGTGGATGCCAACTTTATATTTCTCTTTTCAACATCTGGCCCGTGTTCTGAGATGCTTTTCGGCCGTCTCGGGCAGCTGTTGAGTTTCTTTTTGTAGCAGTGACCCTATGCTCTGAGGTATTCTTCGGCCATCTTAGGGAACTGCTACATTCTTCTTATCAACACTGCCTCATGCTCTGAGCTACTTTTCGGCCGTCGTGAGCCATGGTTGGGTTATTTCAGGACTGTCCCAGATCTGAGTTGTAAAGACCGTTCTGGTGGCTACTGATTTGTTTGCCGATTTCATGCAAAGGTTCGGATGATCATTGCCCTGCAGTTAGAGCTTGTGAGAAGATAAACTTGCCATTTAAAAGTTGTGGCACTATCATAAGGTAAGGATAAGGTATGTTTACCGGAATATTGCACCCGACAGCACGTATGGTCACAAGAAGAATTGTGGGTATATAAGGCCAAGCTCTTGCAGCAAAAGATCCAGAAAAAGAGAACAATAATGAAGAAGAAAGACTGACAACACATGTTTGATAATTGTTGCACGAACCACTTGGTACGGATTTGATACTCGAGACAGCGAAGTCAGCCAAGATGATTCAGAAATCCCTGCAAGCAGTCGGGTTCCGCCAAGAGAACGGTTATGATTCGCAGCATTGTTTTGAACCCGGAGGATATGCACCTACTTGAGTAACCCGAGGCAATGATTAAAGGTTTCATGCCCATCGAGGAAATTTGTACACAACTCCATTGACTACTATCGGTGCTGGATAGAAGAATGTCACGTCGAATGAAAGTCACTCCCGGACTTATGGAAATCCCGGTCATGATAATATCAGACCAGCCAGCAGACATAAAAGAATTGAAGTCAGAGCAAGGGTGAACATATGAAGGAAAATCTGTTAGAATACGGGTACGGTGAAGCAAACCACCCCAGAGCAAGTCAGTCAGTCAGATGGAATTCAGTGGGAACATCATTTGAAGGAAAAAGGATACCCGAGTTGGAAACGGTTTCCTTAAGTCAGAATATTCATACTCGTTCCCTGAGCAACCAAATTTCGAGGACGAGATTTATCGTAAGGGGGGTAGGTTTGTAACACCCCGACTTTTGGCCCTTTCTTTTTCTGTTGGATTTCTTCGAATTTTTATTTGGAGTTCTTTTTCCGTGTCTATGTGGTCTTGAAACCTGGGAAGATCTTCTCTCCTGCCACTTCCTAGTGGCTTGTCATTCTCAAATCTATCCCAAGGCCATGTCATTTCCATCTTAGCCCAACTCCAATATTTATTTCTTGCGAATATTCCTTTTTCTATTAAAGGAATAACCCTGTTTGCCCTAGGTTGTGAAGCAACCTATATTTCTGCCATTCCAAAAATTCCCACAAAATTCTCATAAATTCTTGGGATCATATCTTCCACAAATATGCCAAAACCCATCCTTGCCTAGTTCAAAAATAATCCAGGAATATTCATTTCCTATTCTGTCCAGCAGGGCACTTTGTGTAGGAAATGCTATTTATATTTTCCTGATTGCCTTCAAAAAATTTGGGCACCCTCTCACATCCAAATATTTGCCACATGCCAAAATTCAACTCCATTTGCCTAGTAAATCTTCCTCAGCAAATTTCCAAAGTTTCTGACTAGAGAGAAGCTTTGTGAGGGAAGTACTAGCTAGGCTTATCCAAATGAGTTGAAATTTTGGGAGATCATCCATATGATCAAATCATAACTCGCCACCAAATTTCATCTCCATACAAGAAACTATGTGAGCACACCATCCAATCTTGGTTTCTGGTCACAATTTCAGTTTGTGAAGCAACTATATTTTATATTGCTTCAAAAAATTCTGAAATTAATCCAGGACCTAAATATCTCTATATCATGTGAGCATGCCAAAATTCACATCATTTTGCCAAGCCATTTTCTCCACAAAATTCCCCCAAGTTTCTGTCCAGTAGAAAGCATTGTGAAGGAAGTACCATGTTGGTGTATCCAAATGGTATGATATTTTTGCAGTGCCTTCATTTGCCCAAATGATCATACTCCACCAATTTTAAGCTCAATCCAATCATCCATATGAGTGCTACTTCCTGATCTAGTTTCTGGACTAGTTGTTGCAGTTGTGAAGCAACTATGCTAAATTTTGGTCCAAATCTCTTCAAAATCCATAGGCTCATAGTCCTTCCTACCCTAAACCTCTTTGACATCCTGGTTAGCTCTTATCTCATACCATTTGATCTCTACTTCATGCCTAAGTTTGCAACAGCAAACTTTATCTGATCTCTCCCATCAGTTAACAGCGGATTTCTTCGACCTATCACCTCAGAGGGGCCCCATGTTAAAGGGACAACACTCTAGACATAGTGTGGGCGGCCCTAAAGTCCCGCGTGCACCAGTGCACGCGGTGACCACGCGGTCTGGCGTGCCGAAAGCGCGCTCTGGACGTCGGGGCCCTCTACCGCCGTCCAAACCTCGATGTATCGCCACCGCACCATGTCCACCGTGTAGCCCTCCCTCTCCTGTGTCCGCGTGTCCTCTCTGGACCCCTCCCCCTCTCCTCTTTCCTCTCCGGCGAGCCACGCCGTCCCGGGATGCCTGCGGCCGTCGTCGCCTTGCCCTTGTCCTCTTGCTCCCCGCGGCATCTATGCACCGAATGAACCCCCCCTAGACCTCTCTCCCCCTCCGCGCATGCGCACGCGCAGGCGGTCACGCCAGAGGCATCGTCCGCGCGTCCGCGGTGGCTTCCGGACTCGGGCATCTTGCCACAGCTACTTATAGCCAGCCCCGAGCTCTCCCTTGTGCCCCAGCCTCCTCCTCTCCTTCCCTATGCCGCACCCTAGTCCTCATTTGAGCTCAAGGAGCTCCCTGGCCATCTCTCTGGCCGAAGCCTCGTCGCCGGCCGCCGCTCAAATTGGAGCTCCATGGCCCCTCCCTCTTCCCCTAGCTATCACCGGGAACCTCCACCGCCACCTCTAAGCTCACCCCGAAGCCCTCCTCTCCTCCCGTGCCCCAGGCTGGGCTGCCCGAGCTCGCCGTACCTGCCATCTGCCGCGGCCGCGGTCCTACTCGTTCCAGCGCTCTCCGGCGAGCGAGCTACCTCCATGCGGGTGCGCCACTCCGCGCTGGTCTTCCCGATGGCCAGAGCTCGGCCGGGGATGGACCGAGCCGCCGGGACGGGCGCCGGCATCGCGCCTCTCCTCTGGCACCGCGGGCACTTGGGGGTTAAAGATGATGACCTGGCCGGATGGGCCCCACCTCCCCACGGGCCCCACGCGTCAGTCACAGCGGGCGCTGACCCGGACCCGCTGACGTGGATAAGTGGAGGCGTATTCTTCGGAATACGTCTTCCTCCACGGAAAGCGCCTTCCGGTTCTCCTTTGGGAAAAAAATACGTTTCCCCTTCTGGAAAGCGCATTTCTCCAAATACACTTTTTGTTTAAACCCAGCCGGCCGAAAACTTTATATTGCGGACGTTCGTCCGTTAGCAGCAGAAATGAACACATTTTTATTCCTTTTCTGCCTAACGAACGGACGGCCGTAACTTCGCAACCGTGACTCCGATTCAGGTGATTCCAATGCCCACGATCTCAGTTCGTCGAGCCCGTTCCGGTGGTATCATTTTCATGAGGTTGTCACACTGTCAAAATGACCATTTTGCCCTTGCCCTTAAAACAGCTCCGCCGAGAGGGAAACTTTTACGGCGATTCTTTCCGCGAGTTCATCGCACCTCTCCTCGGTGGATCCTTCATCCCCAGGCAAGCCATAATAGCCACTTGCATGATGGCATTACAATAGCCATGGTTTCCACTTGAATATTTAATATTTGTTTGTTCATTTAAATGACTTTGTTAATACTTCGAATATGCTTGTGAGTCTATGTCTATGCTTATGCCATGCTCATCTAGTAAGTGAAATAATTGATTACTAATGTTATTCTTATCATATTATTCTTGTAATCATTTCAGATGCTAGTAATAATGACATGCTCATATGAATTGCTACGATTTGATATGAAAATACTTGTGATATTCGTGATCATCGTTATGCTATGCTCATTTGCATCCCGTAGAGTAAATGATTTATCATTTTTGATGTTAAATGGTTATGTTGCCCATCCATGGTTACACTGATATTATGCTCATCTGCATTGTTATTTCATTATGTATTTTATTGTGACTCAGCTCATCACCATATAAGTTAAACCTGACATTAATCGAACTTGAACAAATCTATTAGCTGAGTCATGGTGCCACCGAATCGAGTTCACCAGTGCAACCACACTTGCCTGGATGGGGAGGCCCTAATGCGGTCTATTGTCATGCCTCTCGCCGGTACCTCCTACTAGGAAAGGTCATGTGCGTGCACTACCCTGATCAGGTAGGCAGCCATAAGCCTTGAGTACCCGAGTTGTATGGATCTGAGGTCCCCGTTTGGGACGATGTTTTGTTTTGGCCACAAAGGTGGCGGATGTCACGAGTTGGCATCGGGGTAACCCAGGACATAGCCCAAAGGGGAGTTTGTTGGAGTGGCTAGGAGAGTGTCAACCAATAGACGGGTTTTGTCGGAACATCGTTGGTCCACCTGAATGGGAGCACGAGGCCATGAGTTCCGTGGTGTGGGTACATTGTACTAACCTCTGCAGAGTTTATAATCTATCGATAGCTGCGTCCTCGGTCATGGACACAGTTTGTAGTAGGTCACACTATGGGTCAACAGAAATAATAACCTGTATAATAAACAACCCCGGTTCGATGAGAAAAGAACTTGGTTGATATTTATGTGGTCACGAGAGGATAACGATGGTATTCTTGATGATGGTTGATCATGAGGTGATCGTGTGATGATCACGATGGTAAGAAAGATTTATACCTATGGTGGTTACGAGATAACCTTCGAGCAGAGTAAGTTGGTCCATGAGACCTTAAACGTCGACCCCCTTGCATGCTAGTGCTAGTATCATCCTGTTCATATCACGAATTATATGTACATGCCCTGCTCGTGATGTTGCCATGCTCATGTTATTCTAGTAGTACCCTGTTCATCATTGATAATTAACCTGTAAATGCCATGCTGTTGTATGTCTTGATTGCTTTGGTTGCTGTGAGCTTGCGAGTACATTCAAAGTACTCACCTGGCATGTCGTGCCAGATTGCAGGTGATGCCGTGATTGCTTGTTTGTCGAGGATCTCGAGGTTGCGCTCTAGGATACTTCCCAGCCAGAGTCCCTACGGAGTGGAGTTCATCACCGTTGTCGCTGTTCCGCTGCCAGAAGTTATTCCGTCACTATGAGTTGTTCCGCTGCTAGCATAGAGCTACCTTAGTAGGCAAAGTGTCGCCGTGCCCCTGTAACCTTTGTAATATCGGACCTTTATACCCAAGTTATTTGTAATAAAGAGCTGATTTGTTCTATGCCAAGCAGTGCCGTATTCCAGAAGACTTGATCTCTGGGCTGGAATACGGTGTGTTCCGGTCTCTTTGAGCCGGGGTGCCACAATCTCCAAGTTCGGCGAGTGAGTCCTGCCATTCTTCAAGCTCATGATGAGATCCGACCCCTTCAAGTGGACCCCTGAGGCTGATGCGGCCTTCGAAGGCCTCAAGAGGTATCTCACGAGCCCGCTGATCATGGTCGCGCCACGCTCTCGTGAGCCTTTGCTCCTATACTTGGCAGCCACTCCCCAGACGGCCAGCGCGGCCTTGGTGGCAGTTCGAGAAGAGCGCGTCTGCACACAGAAGAAGCCTGCCGCGCCGGCGCCTCCCGAGGTCACGCCGTCGCCTGCTGAGGGGCCCCCTCAGGAGTCCTCTGATGAGCTGCCCCGCGAGCCACCTCCTGAGCCCTCCAAGCCTCTCGGGCCCTCCAAAGAGCAAGCTACCGCGACAACTACATGCCTCGTCGAGCACCCGGTGTACTTCGTTAGCACAGTGCTGCGAGATGCGTGAGAGCGCTACCCCATGCAGCAAAAGCTCCTCCTCGCGCTCCTCGTCGCCTCCAGGAAGCTGCGCCACTACTTCCAGGGCCATCCCATCAAGGTGATCTCATCTTACCCCTTGGACCAAGTCCTGCGCAGCCCCAACGCCGTTGGCCGTGTCACCGAGTAGAACATTGAGTTGCAGGCCTTCGACTTGGAATTCTGCACCACAAGGGTGATCAAGGGTGCAACACTGGCTGACTTCGTGGTGGAATGGATGGATCCGCCCCACGAGGAGTGTCACAGCCCTAGAATATTGATTGTAAATAGTTGCATCTACATCCATGCATCATGTTTAAAATTCAAATGAACTTGAAATGGGGATGATCTAACCCTAGCACCAAATTAATTCAATTAGGTTCAAATGAAATTATTTTCAATGAACCCAAAATGCCCTTAAAAATGTACATGATTTATGGAAAAAGGTGAAAACTTCTACCAGAGATGATGAATATTTTTCCAGGACATATTGGGCTTTGAATTAACTCACTAAGTATTTGAATTGGAGCAGATAAATGGCTATAAAAATATTCATAGCTCCAATAATTCTGGAACTTTTTGTGGGGCGCTGGAATAGTCCATTTTGCATCCACACATTTTCCAGAGTTTATAAAATTGGTTTGGTTCAGAAACAATATCCAAAACAAACCTACAAAATAGAAAACAAAAACAAAAAAACAAAAAAAGTAGAGAGAGAGACTTACCGGGCAGCCCACTGGCCAGCCCAACACTGTGCTGGCCCGTGCCAGTCATCTTCAACCTCTGCCAGTAGGCAGAGGCGAGACCGCGCACGGTGCACGCACGCGCGCCACGCCACCAGCAGCCTACCTGCCTCACCGACGCCGCGGATAGACGTCGCGTTGCCATCCCGATCGAGCAGACCTCGTCCACTCCTCCCCCTCGCTCGCCCTCGCCTGCTTTCCACCATGGCAGAAGCCTCCATGGCTGCGCCGCCGTAACACCGCAGCCACCGCACCCCACTCGCTCCGCCGTCGTCTCCCCGAGCTCCACTGCGACCTCTTCTTCCTCCTCGCAGAGCCACGCGATGCCAGATGCATAGAAGCCTTGCCTACACCGTTGTCTTCAACCTCGGGCATCCGAGATCGCCGCCACTGCTCCGTCGACTCCAGAGCCTCCCCCGAGCCGTTGAGCCCTCCATCCGATGCGCTGTGAGCTTCCACGTCGAACCCCTCTCATCCTTCTCTCGTTTGCGCCTGCTGGCTCCGATTTCCCATCGTGCCCGTGGGCTCACCGCCGGCGTTCGGGTTGCCACCGGCGTTTTAGCTCGCGTTAGCCATTCCCGAGCACATGGTCGCGCTCCTATTGCCCCCATGAAGCTGTAGAACCCCTCGGTTGGGCTCCCCGTGCAGCGCAGCATCGACTGCTTCATGCCCGTGGCTTCGGTAGCCGCCTGGCTCAACGCCGTCGCCAACTCCGGCCTCCCCGTGTCCCGCCGCTTTCACAGTTGGACGCGGCGCACTCCCAGCTTTCCGTAGCCGCAAACCACGTTCAAAACCGAGCCCCATAGCGATTTTCCGAAGCTCACCGCCGTCGTCCTGGTCACCGCCGGCGCGCCACCGCGTTTGAACGCCGGTGGGTCGTAGCCATGTGGAACCCGCCAGTCAGGGATTAGTTTAGGAACTAATCACCCACCCACTGTCCAACCGACAGGTGGGCCCCAGCCCTGCTAACTTTTGCTTAAGTTTTTAACTAAACTTAATTAACCCGCTGACTCACTGACATGTGGGCCCAGCCCTGCTGACAGCTTTAGTTAGGATTATCTTAACGCCAATTAACCTTGTTAATTAGCTGAGCCACTGACCAGTGGATCCCACGCGTCAGGTTTGACCCTGGCCGACCCTGTTGACCATTGACATCACCTTGACGTCGTGCTGACGTAATAAGTCATTTTTTGGATTTAGTTTAATTTAGAATAACCAAGAAATTCCAGAAAATGTTATAAACTTAAAATATTCATATAAATTCAACCGTAACTCAGATTAAAATAATTTATATATGAAAAATTATCAAAAAAATATGAAGAATCTGTTTATGGCATTTTCATGCATGTTTGAACAACTTAAAGTTTCTGTACATGACAATTTGAATAAATGGCATTTGAAATGTCTTATATGGAGTTTGAATTTGAACCTTGGGTTCAAACCAACTTCATTTAAATTTTTGCTAGTTGCATTAGCACAATCAACAGCATGTTGCCATGTCATGATCCTGCATCATATTGCTGCATTGCATTGATTGTGTTCCTTCTCTGTTTGTCGGTGTTTGTTCCTTCTCGGTAGAAGACGATTTCGATGCAGTGATCTTTGACACCGATGAAGAGTAGTACTATCTTCAGAAGTGCCAGGCAAGCAAACCCCGCTTGAGCATTCTGATACAATCCCATTCTCTCGCTCCTACTCTCTTTTATTGCATTAGGACAATAACGATTCAACTGTTACTTGTTGCGGTAGTTGAACCCATTCCTCTGCATGACCTATCTTTGCCACAGTAAATAGTAAAACCTTCTAGCATGAGTAGGAATTGCTTGAGCCATGTTGTGCCTACTCATCCATGCTTGCTTGTTATGCCTGCCATGCTTCGAGTCGTGTCGGGTCTGATCCATCTGGGCAATGAATTGGAATGGTTGTGTTCATGTCCTACTGTGTGAGAGCTAAGTGAGTGAATCCGATTTGGTAAAGGTAGCGATGAGAGGCCATGTAGGAGTACATGGTAGTTTGTGATCCAAGTCTGTTACTACCACACATTGGGATCCTTAATTGACTCTCTCAACTTATTAATCGCCTTGATCTCTGTCCTGGAGTCGCAACTAGTTTCTGGTGTTTGTAGGATATGTGTTGGCGGCCGTGCGTAGCGCTGACCCTTGGGGTGGGCTATGATGCGGTAGAGACACCGAGGCACGGTGTACCAAGTGACACCCGAATGGTGCTCTTGGGAACCCTGCACTCATCATTTGGGGCCGTGATAGAAACTTCGGCCGGACCTCCTTTGTGGATACAACCTCAAATAGGAAATAAACCTGGACTAGAGTCTTGTGTGGTTAGTCAGGTCGTGCACGACACCCTCGCCAGGCTTCCGCTTGAAGGTTGCCGAGATACATGACATGTTTATGGTGATAAGTGGTGAGAGCGTGTGTGAAGAAGTACACCCCTGCAGGGTTATTGATCTATTCGGATAGCCGCGTCCTCGGATATGGACTACTTGGAAAGCTTACATTGTTCATAGACAAGTTGAAATGGATACTGTAAAATGCACAAGATAAGTGTGAGTGCTATGGATGGCCTTCCCGTAGGGAGACGGGAGCGGATCCATAGTTGTGTATTGTTGTGGTGACTATGTGGACTCGTGTGCGCTCTCTCCCCAAAGAAGTTACTGGTAGTCGTAGTTCAGGATAGCCACTGAGTCAAAGCTAGCTTGCTGCAGTTAAACTCCACAACCCCATTGTTAATGCTGATGCATATGTAGTTAGTTCTGATGTAAGTCTTCCTGAGTACCTTTGTACTCATGGTTGCTTAATTTAGGTTTATCAGAGGAGACTTCAGTCTCGCTAGCATTTTCTGCAATGAGTTCGACATTGACTGATTAGTTTGGAAATCCCAGACAGAGGTCTGGTTCCTATGGAGGGTCTTGTAGATAGACAGGCTTTCTAGCCCTCTTTCTTTTCAGCTGTCTGTACTCAGACAGGTTTATGCTTCCGTTGCTTGTATGACTTTGTATGTTGGGTCATGTGACCCCTGTTTGTAATATCATGTTATGTATGGCTCTTCAGAGCCTCTTAAATGATTACTTTGAGTCGTAGGGTTATGTTGTGATGCCATGTTGTATCTACACATATCGTGCATATTGTGTGTATGTTTGAAATGCATTGGTATGTGTGGGATTTGACACCTAGTTGTTTGCCTTTGGTAGTCTTCCTTACGGGAAATGCCTCCTAGTGCTTCCACCGAGCCTTGGTAGTTCGCTACTACTCCGGAACACATGGATTTACCAACATGTATCCTTCTTTGCTCCTGTGTCTGTTCTTACGGGGAAATGTCACGCGGTGTTACAGGAGTCCTGATAGCTTGCTACAGCCCAGTACACACGCTGATGACCAACACGTGGATTGTTGGGTTACCTATGTCTGTCCCTGTAAGTTTGTGCCACCTTGGTTTACGTCTAGTCATGTCAACCCGGGTTCTTTGTCATATGGATGCTAGCGACATAATCATATACGTGAGCCAAAAGACGCAAACGGTCCTGGCCAAGGTAAAGGTAGTAGCCGTGGGTTACCATGCGTGAGGCCGCAAAGTGATATGGTGTGTTACATGCTAGATCGGTGTGACTTAGGATCGGGGTCCCGACAGCTTTGGTATCAGAGCCTGAGTGCCTCTAGGATTGCCAAGCCAAACTGGTCGAAGTTGTGTCTAGAAATGCTTTAGTTATATAGGGGAATTGATTGTGGAAGGGAACGTAACGCTCTTTTTACAGCTTATCCTGTGTCATTCTGATTCTGAGTCACCCTCCTCTTTTCTACGGGGATTAAGAAACTAGGCTGCCTCATCTATCTATCAGGATGATGAGTTACTATTCTACAGACTTATAGAAAAGGTGTTGTTTTCCCGGATCGGTGTTTCCATAAGAATTCAGGATTACGTTGTCAGTGTCATGCAGGTTGTCTCATTTTTCATGTGAAAGCACATTTGCTCCCTTGGTGGTTTTGGTAATTCATAACAACATATATCTCATTGAACTAATATCCATTCAAGATTCAGATTTCAGGATGTTCAATGATTGGCATGGCATGGACTAGAGATGTGGACCCCTCAAAATGGTAAGGACAAGAATTGGCAAAGATCAAGACTCTACATTTTTGGTTTAGTGATCCAAGATCACATTGAGTCCATAGGAAAGCCAATACTATTAAAAGGGGATGAGGTGTTGCTTAATGGTCTTTTTGCTCAAAGTGCTTAGTGACAGTATTCCTAAACCCTCAACCACTCTCTCTACCCAAATATGTCCTAAACCCAAAGTCCAACTCGGCCCCACCAAAATTTCCAATCCGGCCCCACCGAGTTCATCCAAGACTTAGCCACTGCCAAACCCTAACAAATCGGATCAACCGAAATGGATCTCGGTCCCACCGAGATGGCCTTGCCAACTCTCTGTCATCGTTTGCATTTACTTCGGTCTCACCAAGTTTGCAAATCGGTCGCACCGAGATGGCTTGCCAACTCTCTGTTGCCTTATTGCTTCACTTCGGTCCAACCGAGTTGATGCAATCGGTGCCACCGAGATGAGGATTGCCCTAAGCCATTGCACTTCGGTCCATCCGAGTTGTTCGTATCGGTCCCACCGAGATTCCTAAAGTTCATATCTTTTACACAGTTCGGTGCTACCGAGATTATCGTTTCGGTGCCACCGAGTTGGGTCAAAAGTGTGTAACGGTTGGATTTTGTGTGGAGGCTATATATACCCCTCCACCCCATCCTTCTCAGTAAGGAGAGCCAACAGAACGTGCCTACACTTCCACCATTCATTTTCTGAGAGAGAACGACCTACTCATGTGTTGAGATCAAGATATTCCATTCCTACCATTTGAACCTTGATCTCTAGCCTTTCCCAAGTTGCTTTCCACTCAAATCTCTTTTCCACCATAGCCAAATCTGTGAGGAGTTGATTGAGTGCTGGGAAGACTATCATTTGAAGCACAAGAGCAAGGAGTTCATCAACAACACACCGTCTATTACCTTTTGGAGAGTGGTGTCTCCTAGATTGGTTAGGTGTCGCTTGGGAGCCTCCAACCAGATGTGGAGTTGAACCAAGAAGTTTGTAAGGGCAAGGAGATCGCCTACTTCATGAAGATCTACCCCGAGTGAGGCTAGTCCTTCGTGGACGTAAGCCATGGTGGAATAGGCAAGGTTGCTTCTTCGTGGACCCTTCGTGGGTGGAGCCCTCCATGGACTCGCGCAGCCATTACCCTTCGTGGGTTGAAGCCTCCATCAACGTGGACGTACGATAGCACCACCTATCGAAACCACGCCAAAAACCACCGTGTCTTCATTGCGTTTGAAATCTCCTACCCCCTCTCTACATACATATGCAATTGCTTACATTCCGCTGCTATACTCTTAGAATTGCATGTGTAGGGTGATGCTTGACATGTACTATTGCTAAATCTGCCTACAACTAAAAACTGGGAAAAGGTTAAGTTTTATTTGGTCAAGTAGTCTAATCACCCCCCCTCTAGACATACTTTCGATCCTACATCATGCCGTATAGCCGTTATGCTGTCTGAGTTATCCAAGGTTTCTAAAATAGTCTGATGCATTTGCAAATCCTTTCATCCTGATTCAATGTCTTTTGGGCCAGACTAGACACACTAATTGTTGTGTTAAGGTATTCCATTACCTTAACATATCTGTTGAAGTTAATAGGAAACCATGTTATGTGAAGTGAACCACCCAGAGATTCAGCCTTTGTGTTGTATCCCCAGTTTGATAATTCCGGCCATCAGTCTCGAAAGCATCTCGTGATGCCATCTAGTTAGTAGGTATTCCGTTTCTGGGTTCTTGAACCCATGATTCATTCCGCTTACCTCTGTTGATAGTGATTGTTGCTCCTTTAGGTTGATTAGTAACCTTATTCTAGTTCTCTATGTTTGTGGTATATCGTTCTCCCAAGTACCATGAACCAGCCGTGGCAGAAGTTCTTTTGAACCAAAGGATCACAACAAGAGTGCTCTTGATGAGTTCTCCATTCTATATTGTGACTCTGCCAATTCTTTCCTTCTACATGGGTTATTCGGAAGAATTATGTTGAACTTGTTCGACATGCTAATCTATGCATCCAAAACTCAAAAAATCATATGTTCCTTTGAGTTGTCCCTCTTCAGCTGTATTCCGACCTTCGTCTATCAATTGATAGTCAAGAGTATGTCATGCATTCACGATGCCTATTACTCTTGTGGTCCGTCAAGCCATTCTAGTTCAAAATTACTAGGAGAAACAAACTCCCGTACCTCATCCATTTCTTGGATTGGGTAAAGCAGTTGTATTCCGCAGATCAAGAATGCCAATCCAGCTTTTGTTCTATTCTACCCTAGAGATTACCGTATTCATGTCAAGAATGTCATGGGAATTGCACCACCTCCTATGAACTCTTGATATAGTGATACTCATGGCCATCATTATTCATTCCTCGGTTCCGTATTGGTTGTAACCGGAATGTCGACAAGTGAACTGTGATGTGTGTAATCAATACTCCTAGCAACCCTATTGCTTGGTAGTTAATGGATAATAATCTCATTTTTAGCGTGTTGGTTATTGAATTATCACTCTAAGATTGATCATGCTACCTAGTTCATTTTTCTTGGTGCACTTTTCTATCAATGAGTTAGGATTGTATCAATCCTCGCTCTTTTGATCATATCGTCTTGCCCTAAACAACAAGATTGTTCTCGAGCTTAATAACATATCGGTGGTTTGTGATTTTCCGAATATCTTCTCAGAAGTTTCACCAGGTTGTCCCCTGACTGCTATGTTGAGTTCCTGATCAAGTTGGTTTTCCCAATAAACCACCCCTTCTCTAAGAATCTGTGTTGGATACCCTGAACTAGTTGGTTAAGCTAAACAACAACTTGGAGAGTTGGAAGATAAAAGCTTTGCCTAATTTAGTTCACTCAAAGAGATATCTTTTGTGTGCGTGTGTTGAGGAAAGATGTTATCTTCAACGATTGACCTTCATGTTCAGTTGCTGGATCTATTGTCTTATCCAATCTTTTGATTTGAGTATGGGCTATCGTCAAATCAAAATCAGAACCAACAGTTGTCGTAATGTTGTTGTAACAGCCCGAGACCGATGCCTTCCATAATTATTATTATTCTATTGTTTGAGCTATTTTATTTTATTTTGCATTGCATCATGTCATCATGCCATCATGTCATTAAATTTTGCAACTCAAATAAATAAATTGCATGGATCTTCGATCCATTTAAATCGAGGGAATTCACATGGTGTTTTCTCTTTATAACATATCCTCCCAATATTTTAGGGAGCTACTATTAAATATTCCAATAATTTGGAATCACCCACAAACGCACTTGCAATTTAATTCTCATGTCTTTTCTACTTCAAGTTTGGTCCTCAAACTTTGCCCATAAATTCTTTCATCATTTTCCCGAGCTCCACCTAAAATCTCAACATTTTGGGGCACTTCTAAAACCTAGTCCTAGTTCAAACCATTTGAATTAAATTCAAATGAATTTGAATTTGAATCTTGCAATCCTTCCCACCTCTAATTTTCATGAGACAAGCTCATTTTTCTGAGTCTAGGAAAATTACCCCATACCCAAAACTCTTTCTCTATCCTTTTCTTTTCTCTCTTTCTTTCTTTCTTTTGTCTGTAAATGGAAAAGAGAGGGAGAGCAGCCCAAGGCCCAGCCGCAGTCCCTATCTAACACTAGCCCTGACCCGTCTCCTTTGCTCGATCCCCATCTCCCTCCTGAGCGCCGTCTCGTGCAGAGAAAGGGCAGCGCCCAGTGCCCTCGCCCCGATCCCCATGGCCGCGCCCGCCGCTGCTGCTCCATGCTCCACCTCCAAACCGAGTCCAGGCCACCGTCGTGACCCTTCCCCTGCTCCCCCTCACCTCGCGCCCCCGCCGTCTTGTGCCGTGAACGCCTCACCCGTGACCCTCACCTCGTGCGGCTGGTCACCAGCGCCCATGGCCACCACCGTCGCGGCTGCGCCGTCGCATATCGTTGGCCTCTGCTATATCCATCGCCGGAGTTCCGCACCAGCCCGTCTTCCCTTCCTTCGGTCGTCGATGCTTTGACCATCGTTTCGTCGCGAGCTCCTGTCTGCTGCCTCGGCCACCATGGCCATGACCTCCTATCCTCCCTTTGCCATGGCGCGCGCCTCCTCTGCTCGCTGCCTCGCCGGCCTCCTCTGTACACCGGCCACGCTCGCCGTTCCTTGCTTCGTCCGGCCTAGCCTCAGCTCCACTTGCCCCTCCCATGCATCTCTTACTCACCGCGGCCCCGAGCTCCATCCAGATCGGTGCCACTCCCTGTACAAGCTGGAGGGTGCATCCATTCACCGCGGTTGTCGGTCCTCTGCTTCGTCTGCTCATGTCCCCGTCCACCGACCCGAGGCCGTGAACGCTGCGAACATGCTGCACCAGCACAAGGCAACCTCAAGTTCAACTACACGGGACTGCCAAGTACCTCTACGCACGGATACATCAAACACCGTCGCCGGGGTTTTCGCCAAGTACCACAACGATGCGCCAAGTGCCTCTACCGACGACACCGAACATCTACGGAACGTGTACGACTATTAAACGTGTACGATTTCAATTGCAAGACCGAAACCGCCAAGTACCCAACGACCGTAGGATGCGGCAAGTTCCTCTTCGTCGCCGTGTACCTCTACTTCCACTACCGTCGTCGTGGTTTTCGACAAGTTCGACAAGAACCTCTGAAGACCTCGGATTTGTCAAGTTCCTCTCCGAACCGTGAACCACTACTTCCACTTCCATCGAACTCGATCCGCTCCAAAAATGCATGCTTCGAAGGTATAACCACCGTGATGACCGCCCGTGCACGATGCATATGTTGTATGAAATGCTCGTGTCTGCACCGTGTCCGAATCGTTCTTGCACATCCCTCGCTTGCCATGCCACCGACACATGGGACACCCGGTATCCGGGATCACCCCACCATATCTTGCATGTTCCGCACATCTGCACACTTGTTCTTGTGCACCGGCATCTTCAATGAGTTGTCGGAACCGGAATGTTGCCGTGGCACCATTTCCGTTATCGCCGCCGTGGCACCCATTTTTTTCCGCCATGGCGACAAATGCCGCATATCTTGATATATGCCTATGTTTTCCTAAAATTGCATACAACTTGAATATGTGATTCTCAAGCATGTTTAAAACATTTAAATTGTTGTTTGCATTAAAATTGCTAAATGCCATGCTAAAATGATTTATTTCATAACTAAATAACCGTAGCTCCGAATTCAATAAATTATATATGAAACTTGATTAGAAAAATGTGTAGATTAACATGGAGAACTTTATTTTGCTGTTTCAAAAAACTAAAATTGTGTTTTAGGCAGAACAGCACCAAATTCGAAATTTACATATGAGGGTTTTCCGGAATTGTTATGTGTTATTTCCGGCCTCATTTAAATTGCCTAGATAGGTAGATTAATTATGCTTCACCTCTTGCCATGTTAACCAACATTTTAATCTTGTCATGTGCATAAACGAGAGTGAACTAAATAATTCAAATGTGGAGATGAGCTTCACTTAATGTGTAGTATTGCTTGTGCACTTTGCCATGCCATGCATCTTTAAATTGACATGCATCATGCTTGGTTGTGCATCATGCCATGATTATGCTTGTGTATTTACCATGTTGTTTCCTTCTTTCTAGTTGTGCTTCTTCTCTATAGTTTCGGTTACGTTGCGAAGTGTGAGGGTCTGTTTGACTACGCTTGTTCGACTACTTCATGGATTCGATCTTCTTCCTAGCAGGATTTCAGGCAAGATGACCCTTACCTTGGATATCACTACTATCTTTGCTTGCTAGTTGTCTCGTTGCTACCGTTATGTCGTGCTTCCTACCACATATATGTCAGCCTCCCATATGCCATGATACAGCCTCTAACCAGCCTTACCCAGCAAACCGTTGTTTGGCTATGTTACCGCTTTGCTCAGCCCCTTTCTTATAGCGTTGCTAGTTGCAGGTGCAGTTGCAGTTTGTTCCATGTTGGGACATGGATATCATGGGATATCACAATATCTCTTATTTAATTAATGCATCTATATACTTGGTTGTGTGTGGAAGGCTCGGCCTTTTGCCTAGTGTTTTGTTCCACTCATGCCACCCTAGTTTCTGTAATACCGGTGTTATGTTCCTTGATGAGCGCTTCTAACACATGTGGGGCATATGGGAACCCCCCTGATCATTCGTTTTAGGATAAACTTCTCCAGCAAGGCCCAACATTGGTTTTACCATTTGCCTAATAACAACTAAAAATTTTCATAGGGACTTTCCGGACCCCGAGGATAATTAATTAACAACCCGGGCCAGTGCTCCTCATGAGTGTTGGTCCAAACTAGGGCGATGTCTGGCGCCCCCTGGGAAACCAGGGTCTCAGCTAACCCGACGTCTGGCTCATCCGGTGTGCCCTGACAACGAGATACGTGTGGCTCCTATCAGGATTGTCGGCACCCCGGGAGGTCTTGCTGGTTTAGTTTTACCTTTTATGAGTGGCTTGTCCACCGGGATTCCTTATCGTAAGCATCGTGTTATCATGGTGTGAGGATGTTCCATCGGATGCGTGTGGTAATTTATAATGGACTACTTGGAGCACCCCTGCAGGGTTAAATGTTTCGGAGAGCCGTGCCCGCGGTTATGTGGCGACTTGGAAATTTATAACCTCCGGTTGTAGAGAACTTGACACTAATTGTAACTAAAATACACCAACTGCGTGCGTAACCGTGTTTGTCCCTTTTCGAGTAAGTTCGAGAAGAGAACACGGTGGGGTTATGTTTGACTCGTAAGTTGGTGTTCAGGATCACTTCTTGATCATTACTAGATTGCGATCGTTATGCGTAGTTTACTCTTCTTATTCTTGTACTCATAAGTTAGCCACCATATAAAAGCTTAGAGCTTGCTGCAACCTCACCACTTGTCCATTCCATACCCATTAAGCTTTGCTAGTCTTGATACCCATGGTAATGGGATTGCTGAGTCCTTGTGGCTCACAGATTACTACAACAACAGTTGCAGGTACAGGTAAAGCGATGCTTTGACGTGAGAGCGATGCATGTTTGCTTTTGGAGTTCTTCTGCTTCTTCTTCTTCGTCGATCATAGGATGGGTTCCCGGTTGGTAGCCTGGTCTAGCAGGGTGGATGTCGTTCGATTTTTTTGTTTGTTTTCATCCGTAGTCGGATCCTGCTCTTCTATATGATGATTGCTCTGTATTGATGTATATTCATGCTGTAGCTTGTGGCGAGTGTAAGCCTTTATCTGGTATTCTCATCTATTCAGTACATGGTATGTTGTAATGATATCCACCTTGCGAAGCGTCTTCGATATGCACTTCTATCCTTGGTGGAACTTCCGAGTTCCTTGAGGATAGACCCGCATATTGGGCGTTACATGTTGGTATCAGAGCCTCTACCGATCGCAGGAGCCCCCTTGATTGATCGAACCATTGGCGAGTATAGAGGAAAAACTATTTTGAGTCTAGTTATATTGGAGAGTAGGAATTCTTTTTACTCCTTATCCCCTTCGTCGCTCTGGTGAGGAATTGTGACGTAGGTGTTTTGATTCTACTACTCTTCTCACTCAATTTTTTTTAAGATCACGCGGGTATTTTCGGAATCGTTGCGATATCGGTGTGATGGAATTCTGTTCTTGGTGCCTCTTGACCGTATAGATTGGACCCGGGGAGTTGAGCTCCAAGGGGTTCCTGTCACATTCGCTATCATTTCAGTTCCTGAATACCAGAGGACACCGACATCAAAATGCTTCTATACTTTTTGTGGTGGCAAATAGTGCCGTGACTTTTCCCTAGTAATGGAGGAGATAGCTCGGATGATCCACCGTGACTAGTATCACTGTGTTTTCGAAGGTCTGAGATAGATGAATTTGCGAAGTTTCTCGGTTGTGTGTTAAGGGTTGCGGATGCAGTTGCAGCTGATTAGGTTGTTGTTTGCTATGAGTAGGTTCCTAAACCCGCAACCTGATCGTATAACCAAGAAGTTTCGGGAGTTCTTAGGTGGGAATTCAAGTAGTTACCTAGGATATCTTCCCGACAGATGCATAATATGAGATTGGGGTTCGACGTCTAGTGGTCCGCCTGTTCACGATCATTTTTACAGTGGTCTCGTGGTGTCTTAAAGAGCCCTTGTAGCGTTGCTACGGCTCGGGGATGCTTCGTATGTCAAGGGCAGCAATGTACTTGATGGTCGCTGTACGATCGAGCCCGCGTGGGCCCCACCACGAAAATTTCGAACGAAATCTCTATCATATGTTTGCTCTGGCTTATTCTGCAAGCCAAATCCTTTGTTTTGTTTTGAGTGGCGATATTCTAGTTGCTTCGAAGTAAAGTGTTGATCCATACCTTTCCTAAGCGGTGTTCTCATATTTCAATGGGAGCGCTAATCCTTCTTGATCATCGAGATTGTCATGTAAATTCTTTTTCAACCAACGTGCTTCTCCTCAAGTTAATTCGATCCTTTCAACATTTGCAAGATCAATTCTCAGTTTTCTCAACGGTGTTCGTTTCATCCATCCGAAGTTGTCTTTATTATTTTTCCACCCTCCCACCCTTTTTCTTCACAGAGCCAGAGACCTCAATCAAGTATCCATTTTGTTCATGAGAAGTCTCTTCACTCCTTTCCTTCAATGTTCTTCTCCGGTGATTTCTCGTGAAGATGCTCAGGACCTACAAGTTCATCATTCTTCGTTCTCGTTTTCTTCTCCGGTGGTCTAAATTCAAGCTCTCGGTGTTCATCATGTCCTTTTCTTTGATTCTAATGTTTTCCTGTGTTGGAAGTACTTATCCAAGCTTCTCTTGCTTATTCACCTCTCTCTATTCTTCCCCGGAGTGCCGAAATTATCTCAGAAGATTCATCTTTCCAGTCAAGATACGTTTGTGATATTTTGAGGTTGTTATTTCATTCAAGCCATGTAAATCAACCAGTGCAATCATCTATTTTTAAGCAATTGTTTCAACGGTGTTCTCTTTGACTGGGCCCATAACCCACATGTCTTTTCCCAGGATCTTACCTGACTCTTCTAATTTTTCGGAGTTATTCTCAAATTCTTTCAAGATTGACGTAAGAATGAATTCTCATCAGTCATATGCCTTCTCCAAGATCGCTTTCAAATTCTTTTCATCCGTGGCTCAACATTTCTATTCTTCATTATTCCGGAGTATCTCACAAATTCTTCATGGTGGTTCTCGTCGTCATTCTCAGCATTTGAAGACCGAAGAAGAGTCTCTCGTAAATCATATCTTCTCTTGAATATTCATGGTCAAGCTTGATGTTATCCTATTAAATCATTTCTAATCGTGAGAAATTCTTTTCATACCTATCCGGAGCATTTCATGAGTTCATTCCATTTTCGATTCTCCGAAGGCCATCATTTCAGAAGATTTATTCATTCTCACTGTTCATCTCCCTTTCTCAAGTTCATCCAGTGCATCGTTCAAGTATTCTCTAAATAAGCTCGTGATCTCATTGTTCTCTTGTATCTAAATTCCTTTAAGTATCTTCGTTCATTTTCTAATTCTTCTCGGCGATTCGTTCTCTTTTTATTCGTTCTTTTTCATTTCTTACTGTGGTTCGTTCAAGATTCCTCTTCCTTTGTTATCGTATCAATTCATTTGTTCTTTTCAAAATTCTACCGGTGGTTCATTGAAGACCTTCCCAAGGTTGCGCAATATCTCTTCTCAATCCATTTCAAAAGAATAAGTAGTATGACAAATCCATTGCTTGTCATCAATTTAAGTTGATGGAGGATAAACATACAATAAATCTTATTCTTGTTTTCCATCGAGGTGATTTAATTCCTTCTTTCGGAGTTAATTCATGATATCAAATTCTCGGTTCTAAGTTGTTCATCTTTCTTTTATGGAGTTCCATGTTTTCTCGGTTATCTCGTCATGAAGCTCCATCTAAATCATTGCAATGCTTCATCTTGTTCTTTTCAATTATTCTTTTGTTTCGATCATCTTGTTATCTATCCGGAGTCCTTCGAGAGTTTCTTCATGGTGGTACATTAAGGATTTAATCCATTCTCGAAGTGTTCTTCAAGATTCTTGTTGAAGCTCCAGTATTCTTCATCTTGCATTCCGAAGTGCTATTCCTTCTCCCTTGTCTTTTGAGGTGGTGTTATGTCTTTCTTGACAATGTCCCTTCGTGTTTCATGATTCGCAAGTTGTCGGGAATGAGATATTTAAACCCATCATTTTTCTCTTCATTCAGGAATGAGTTAACTAGGGTTATATTTTCACCTAAAGCTTTTCCTAAGGATTGCTGCTATTATGGTGCTTATCAATGATCCAAGTTCTCTCATAAATCCTTTCGGTGAAAGAAGTTTTCATCACTTTGTTGACCTCAACCAATCAACTGTTTTCCGTTAGTGGCTGGTTGTCACCTCATAATTTTGAGATGTTTTCCATAAGCCCACAACAAGCTTATTCTTTTCGTTGTTGATTTTTGAACAACTCCGTTCATACTTTCGTTGTAAGGATGCTTTTCAAATTCAATTGTGGGAGAAGTTGTCATTTTATTCTCTGTTCTTTTCTATCCAACGATCTAGCTTCTATTCTTTCGTTCCGAGGTATTGTGGTGTTTCTCTCTTTGACCCATTATCTCGTTTTGTCAAGATCATGTTCTTTTCCTTGCTTATCCATTTAACCGGAGTGTTGTGTCCTCTTTTCAAGTTATTTTCATCTTATCAAGATTTGCTTCTTTTTTCTACCGGAGTGCTGCCAAATTCTTTCCTTCTTATTCATTGTCTATCTCGTTTAAACCTGAGTGGTTTCAAATTCCATCTTGTCCTTGTGTTCTTCTCATGTCTTTGCAACTTCAAAGGTTCTTTGGTTTCGCTCATTTGTCATAGAAGCAACTTTGTTTTACCTCTTACTCTTTCTCTTCCTCTTCTCATTCTTAGATCTCGGGCGAGATCTCTTGTAAGTGGGGGAGAGTTGTAATAGCCCGAGACCGATGCCTTCCGTAATTATTATTATTCTATTGTTTGAGCTATTTTATTTTATTTTGCATTGCATCATGTCATCATGCCATCATGTCATTAAATTTTGCAACTCAAATAAATAAATTGCATGGATCTTCGATCCATTTAAATCGAGGGAATTCACATGGTGTTTTCTCTTTATAACGTATCCTCCCAATATTTTAGGGAGCTACTATTAAATATTCCAATAATTTGGAATCACCCACAAACGCACTTGCAATTTAATTATCATGTCTTTTCTACGTCAAGTTTGGTCCTCAAACTTTGCCCATAAATTCTTTCATCATTTTCCCGAGCTCCACCTAAAATCTCAACATTTTGGGGCACTTCTAAAACCTAGTCCTAGTTCAAACCATTTGAATTAAATTCAAATGAATTTGAATTTGAATCTTGCAATCCTTCCCACCTCTAATTTTTGTGAGACAAACTCATTTTTGTGAGTCCAGGAAAATTACCCCATGCCCAAAACTCTTTCTCTAACCTTTTCTTTTCTCTCTTTCTTTCTTTCTTTCTTTTGCCTGTAAATGGAAAAGAGAGGGAGAGCAGCCCAAGGCCCAGCCACAGTCCCTATCTAACCCTAGTCCCGACCCCTCTCCTCTACTCGATCCCCATCTCCCTCCCGAGCGCCGTCTCGCACAGAGAGAGGGCAGCGCCCAGTGCCCTCGCCCCGATCCCCATGGCCGCGCCCGCCGCCGCTGCTCCGTGCTCCACCTCCAAGCCGAGCCTAGGCCACCGCCGCGACCCTTCCCCTGCTCCTCCTCACCTCGCGCCCCCGCCGTCTTGTGCTGCGAGCGCCTCACCCGCGACCCTCACCTCCTATGGCTGGTCACCGGCACCCATGGCCACAACTGTTGCGGCTGCGCCGCCGCATATCGTTGGCCTCTGCTCCGTCTGTCACCGGAGTTTCACGCCATCCCATCTTCCCTTCCTCCAATCGTCGATGCTTCAACCATCGCCTCCTCGTGACCTCCTGCCTACTGCCTCGGCCACCATGGCCATGACCTCCTAGCCTTCCTTTGCCATGGCGCGCGCCTCCTCTGCTCGCTGCCTCGCCGACCTCCTTTGCAGACCGGCCACACTCCCCGTTCCCTGCTTCGTCCGGCCTAGCCTTGGATCCGCTCGCCCCTCCCGTGCATCTCTTACTCACCGCGGTCCCAAGCTCCATCCAGATCGGCGCCACTCCCTGTACAAGCTCGAGGCTGCATCCATTCACCGCGTTTGTGGGTCCTCTGCTTCGTCTGCTCATGTCCCCGTCCGACGACCCAAGGCCGTGAACGCTGCGAACATGCTGCCCCAGCATAAGGCCACCTCAAGTTCGACTACACGGGACTGCCAAGTACCTCTACGCACGGATACGTCAAGCACCGTCCACGGGGTTTTCGCCAAGTACCACAACGATGCGCCAAGTGCCTCTACCGATGACCCCGAACATCTACGGAACATGTACGACTATGAAACGTGTACCATTTCAATCGCAAGACCGAGACCGCCAAGTACCCGATGACCGTAGGATGCGGCAAGTTCCTCTCCGTCACCGTGTACCTCTACTTCCACTACCGTCGTCGTGGTTTTCGACAAGTTCGACAAGAACCTCTGAAGACCTCGGATTCGTCAAGTTCCTCTCCGAACCGTGAACCACTACTTCCACTTCCATCGAACTCGATCCGCTCCGAAAATGCATGCTTCGAAGGTATAACCGCCGAGATGACCGCCCGTGAACGATGCATATGTTGTATGAAATGCTCGTGTCTGCACCGTGTCCGAATCGTTCTTGCACATCCCTCGCTTGCCATGCCACCAACACGTGGGACACCCGGTATCCGGGATCACCCCACCATATCTTGCATGTTCCGCACATCCGCACACTTGTTCTTGTGCACCGGCATCTTCAATGAGTTGTCGGAACCGGAATGTTGCCGTGGCACCATTTCCGTTATCGCCGCCGTGGCACTCATTTCTTTCCGCCACGGCGACAAATGCCTCATATCTTGATATATGCCTATGTTTTCATAAAATTGCATACAACTTGAATATGTCATTCTCATGCATGTTAAAAACATTTAAATTGTTGTTTGCATTAAAATTGCTAAATGCCATGCTAAAATGATTTATTTCATAACTAAATAACCGTAGCTCCGAATTAAATAAATTATATATGAAACTTGATTAGAAAAAAGTGTAGATTAGCATGGTGAACTTTATTTTGCTGTTCAAAAACATTAAAATTGTGTTTTACGCAGAACAGCACCAAATTCGAAATTTACATATGAGGGTTTTCCGGAATTGTTATGTGTTGTTTCCGGCCTCATTTAAATTGCCTAGATAGGTAGATTAATTATGCTTCACCTCTGGCCATGCTAACCAACATTTTAATCTTGTCATGTGCGTAAACGAGAGTGAACTTAATAATTCGAATGTGGAGTTGAGCATCACTTATTGTGTAGTATTGCTTGTGCACTTTGCCATGCCATGCATCTTTAAATGGACATGCATCATGCTTGGTTGTGCATCATGCCGTGATTATGCTTGTGTGTTTACCATGTTGTTTCCTTCTTTCCGGTTGTGCTTCTTCTCGATAGTTCCGGTTACGTTGCGAAGTGTGAGGGTCCGTTCGACTGCGCTTGTTCGACTACTTCATGGATTCGATCTTCTTCCTAGCGGGATTTCAGGCAAGATGACCCTTACCTTGGATATCACTACTATCTTTGCTTGCTAGTTGTCTCGTTGCTACCATTATGTCGCCCTTCCTACCACATATATGCCAGCCTCCCATATGCCATGATACAGCCTCTAACCACCCTTACCCAGCAAACCGTTGTTTGCCTATGTTACCGCTTTGCTCAGCCCCTTTCTTATAGCGTTGCTAGTTGCAGGTGCAGTTGCAGTTTGTTCCATGTTGGGACATGGATATCATGTGATATCACAATATCTCTTATTTAATTAATGCATCTATATAATTGGTTGTGTGTGGAAGGCTCGGCCTTTTGCCTGGTGTTTTGTTCCACTCATGCCACCCTAGTTTCCGTAATACCGGTGTTATGTTCCTTGATGAGTGCTTCTAACACATGTGGGGCATATGGGAACCCCCCTGATCATTCGTTTTAGGATAAAATTCTCCAGCAAGGCCCAACATTGGTTTTACCATTTGCCTAATAACAACTAAAAATTTGAATAGGGACTTTCCGGACCCCGAGGATAATTAATTAACAACCCAGGCCAGTGCTCCTCATGAGTGTTAGTCCAAACTAGGGCGATGTCCCACGCCCCCTGGGAAACTAGGGTCTCAGCTAACCCGACGTCTGGCTCATCCGGTGTGCCCTGAGAACGAGATACGTGTGGCTCCTATCAGGATTGTCGGCACCCCGGGAGGTCTTGCTGGTTTAGTATTACCTTTTACGAGTGGCTCGTCCACCGGGATTCCTTATCGTAAGCATCATGTTATCATGGTGTGAGGGTGTTCCATCGGATGCGTGTGGTAATTTATAATGGACTACTTGGAGCACCCCTGCAGGGTTAAATCTTTTGGAGAGCCGTGCCCGCGGTTATGTGGCAACTTGGAAATTTATAACCTCCGGTTGTAGAGAACTTGACACTAATTCTAACTAAAATACACCAACCGCGTGCATAACCGTGATCGTCTCTTTTCGAGTAAGTTCGAGAAGAGAACACGGCGGGGTTATGTTTGACTCGTAAGTAGGTGTTCAGGATGACTTCTTGATCATTACTAGATTGCGATCGTTATGCATAGTTTACTCTTCTTATTCTTGTACTCGTAAGTTAGCCACCATATAAATGCTTAGTGCTTGCTGCAACCTCACCACTTGTCCATTCCATACCCATTAAGCTTGACTAGTCTTGATACCCATGGTAATGGGATTGCTGAGTCCTCGTGGCTCACAGATTACTACAACAATAGTTGCAGGTACAGGTAAAGCGATGCTTTGACGTGAGAGCGATGCATGTTTGCTTTTGGAGTTCTTCTGCTTCTTCTTCTTTGTCGATCATAGGATGGGTTCCCGGTTGGCAGCCTGGGCTAGCAGGGTGGATGTCATTCGAGTTTTTCATTTGTTTTCATCCATAGTCGGATCCTGCTCTTCGATATTCATGTTGTATTGATGTATATTCATGCTGTAGCTTGTGGCGAGTGTAAGCCTTTATCTGGTATTCTCATCTATTTAGTACATGGTATGTTGTAATGATATCCACCTTGCGAAGTGTCTTCGATATGCGCTTCTATCCTTGGTGGAACTTCCGAGTTCCTTGATGATAGACCCGCATATTGGGCGTTATAGTTGTCTTGCTCGTGATTGTTTCCTCGAGCACGCATCATTATATCTTTTGGTCTGACCGATACTATCACCTTGTTCACATAGTTGTGGAATTCCATCTTTATGGAAATCTCGATAATTTGTTGTTGAGCCCATCGACAACATCTTCATCTCCTCCATAACTCATGATGACATTAAGTCTAGTGTTGGAAACTTGTGTAAGCATTACCTCCGTGTCTCGGTCATGGGGTATATGTTTGGATGAAAGAAGTGACTTCCTCTAGTTCATGTGTATCTGATGTAAGTTGCCGCCGTGAATTCGAGATAGGTTGTTTTTGCTTCCTCTGGAACCATCCCAAGTCAGTTATGCATGTGCGAAGTATTCTATGGTCTGATAGACTGATCTTCTTCATTCCATATGTATCCCCTAGCACACCAAGCCACTAATTGACTTGTTCAAGAAAAAGAAGTTCCTTCTTAAGAGCTAATCCGGACTTATGTAAGGACTTCGTTATCTGCGATGATGGTTCCCAACCAGAACTCGGTATTGTTTATTGTAAGATTTCTATGTGATCACGGTTGTCCTGGACATTCTGGTCACATGTATCTTGCAAGCCAGCTCATGTTTGGAGTTGTTGTCGTAGTTCATTTCCCGAGAATCTCGCAACGTCATCTCATCGATTTGTGTTGAGAACTTTCCTTTTCAGACACGCGGAGTCTGAAACATCCTGTCACCAATCAGATCTGAATCTCAGGCAGATATGATGGTTGGAACTTCTCCCAAGAATTATAATATTGGACTTTCTGAACTAGTAAGTGGATGTCGTGGCTAAGACACTTATCCGGGAGACCTATTCTTATAGTATCTTGTATCAGTAACATTAGCCACCTCCCCATGAGGATTTCGTATGGTGTATTCTAGAAGTTGTTCCTTATGGATTCCTTGTGCTTCCGAAGTCCGACCTTTACTTGATGTTCTAGATACCAAACAGTACCTATAATTGGTTACGCTAGTACATCAAGGAGAATATTAGAAGCGGAGTGCTAAATGTCTCTCGGTCGATTATCCAGATCTGTTTCCTTGGCCTTGTCAAGGTGAAATCTGAGAAGGTGTTGTCCTCCTTTGCATCTGCATTCTTCATCTTTATTCATCGTGGTAGTATGAAGTATTGCCAAGATCTTCGGCATAGATGTTGGTAAAACCCTGATGAATATGGGAACTGCTCAAGTTCTTGAAAGCACGCCCAAACACTAGGTTATATCCTCGGTATCAATTGGAATGTGCCTTCCGTTTGCCGAGTTGCTCTATAACCATAGTTTCCATTCTAATCTGAGTATGCCATTCTTTCGAATCCCTTCAAACGATCATTTGTGAATTTTCCTGAGGCTAGTATTAAGAGTTCCAATGATCCCTGTATCAGAAGTAATTCTTTTTGCCACTTAAGGGAATAATTCTACGAGTCACCTCCTCTAAGGTGCCCCGTTATGGAATCATGGCAATTAATTCCTCACTACTTTGAAACCCATTCATCATCTTTTAAAGCGTGGAATTGTTGCCTGCCAAATTGAACCTTCGTCATGTCCTCCTTTCCATCATTCCTGATGTGTGTTTTGTATCTCAGCTCGAGAGATGTTATTATGTCTCATTCCATGAGTTGATCATGAGTTGCTCGATCTTCGTGAAGATCGAATCCTGTAGAGTTCCCCTCTCTTTCCATCATCGTATTTTGATGAAGGTCTCGAAAGCAAAGACATCAAGATCAAGGTGATGCAATGGTCAACATCCTTGAGAAATGCAATGTGGATCATGAAGATTGCGTCAGTTCTGTGTCCCCTTCCTCTTACCTCACGTCTTGAATCTTGGGACGAGATTCTTGTTTAGTGGGGGTGAGTTGTCACAGCCCTAGAATATTGATTGTAAATACTTGGATCTGCATCCATGCATCATGTTTAAAATTCAAATGAACTTGAAATGGGGATGATCTAACCCTAGCACCAAATTAATTCAATTTGGTTCAAATAAAATTATTTCCAATGAACCCAAAATGCCCTTCAAAAATGTTCATGATTTATGGAAAAAGGTGAAAACCTCTACCAGAGATGATGAATATTTTTCCAGGACATATTGGGCTTTGAATTAACTCACTAAGTATTTGAATTGAAGTAGATAAATGGCTATAAAAATATTCATAGCTCCAATAATTCTGGAACTTTTTGTGGGGCTCTGGAATAGTCCATTTTGCATCCACACATTTTTCCAGAGTTTATAAAATTGGTTTGGTTCAGAAACTAAATCCAAAACAAACCTGCAAAATAGAAAACAAAAAAGAAAAAAAGAAAAAAGCAGAGAGAGAGACTTACCTGGCAGCCCACTGGCCGTCCCAGCACTGTGCTGGCCCGTGCCAGTCATCTTCAACCTCTGCTAGTAGGCAGAGGCGAGACCGCGCATGGTGCACGCACGCGCGCCACGCCACCAGCAGCCTACCTGCCTCACCGATGCCGCGGATAGACGTCGCGTTGCCGTCCCGATCGAGCTGACCTCGTCCACTCCTCCCCCTCGCTCCCCCTTGCCTGCTTTCCACCATGGTCGAAGCCTCCATGGCTGCGCCGCCGTAACACCACAGCCACCGCACCCCACTCGCTCCGCCGTCGTCTCTCCGAGCTCCGCCGCGACCTCTTATTCCTCCTCGCAGAGCCATGCGATGCCGAACGCATAGAAGCCTCGCCAACGCTGTCGTCTTCAACCTCGGGCGTCCGAGATCGCCGCCACCGCTCCGTCGACTCCAGAGCCTCCCCCGAGCCGCTGAGCCCTCCATCCGACGCGCTGTGAGCTTCCGCATCGAACCCCTCTCCTCCTTCTCTCGTTTGCGCCTGCTAGCTCTGATTTCCCACCGTGCCTGTGAGCTCACCGCCGGCGTCCGGGTTGCTGCCGTCCTTTTAGCTCGCGTTAGCTATGCCCGAGCACACGGTCGCGCTCCTATTGACCCCCAGGAAGCCGTAGAACCCCTCGGTTGGGCTTCCCATGCACTGTAGCATTGACTGCTTCGTGCCCGTGGCTTCGACAGCCGCCTAGCTCAACGTCGTCGCCAACTATGGCTTCCCCGCATCTCGCCGCATTCACAGTTGGACGCGGCGCACTCCCAGCTTTCCGTAGCCGCAAACCACATTCAAAACCGAGCCCCATAGCGATTTTCCTAAGCTCGCCACCATCGTCCTGGTCACCGCCGACGCGCTACCGCGTTTGAACGCCGGTGGGTCATAGCCATGTGTACCCCGCCAGTCAAGGATTAGTTTAGGAACTAATCACCCACCCACTGTCCAACCGACAGGTGGGCCCTAGCCCTGCTAACTTTTGGTTAAGTTTTTAACTAAACTTAACTAACCCGCTGACTCACTGACATGTGGGCCCAGCCCTGCTGACAGCTTTAGTTAGGATTATCTTAATGCCAATTAACCCTGTTAATTAGCTGAGCCACTGACCAGTGGGTCCCGCGCGTCAGGTTTGACCCTGTCCGACCCTGTTGACCATTGACGTCACCCTGACGTCATGCTGACATAATATGTCATTTTCTGGATTTAGTTTAATTTAGAATAACCAGGAAATTCCAGAAAATGTTATAAACTTCAAAAATTCATATAAATTCAACTGTAACTCAGATTGAAATAATTTATATATGAAAAATTATCAAAAAATATGAAGAATCTGTTTATGGCATTTTCATGCATGTTTGAACAACTTAAAGTTGCTGTGCATGACAATTTGAATAAATGGCATTTGAAATGTCTTATATGGAGCTTGAATTTGAACCTTGGGTTCAAACCAACTTCATTTAAATTGTTGCTAGTTGCATTAGCTCAATCAACAACATGTTGCCATGTCATGATCCTGCATCATATTGTTGCATTGCATTGATTGTGTTCCTTCTCTGTTTGTCGGTGTTTGTTCCTTCTCGGTAGAAGACGATTTCGACGCAGTGATCTTTGACATCGATGAAGAGCAGTACTATCTTTAGAAGTGCCAGGCAAGCAAACGCCCCTTGAGCATTCTGATATAATCCCATTCTCTTGCTCCTGCTCTCTTTTATTGCATTAGGACAACAATGATTCAATTGTTAGTTGTTGCGGTAGTTGAACCCATTCCTCTGCATGACCTGTCTTTGCCACAGTAAATAGTAAAACCTTCTAGCATGAGTAGGAATTGCTTGAGCCATGTTGTGCCTACTCATCCATGCATGCTTGTTATGCCTGCTATGCTTCGAGTCGTGTCGTGTCTGATCCATCTGGGCGATGAATTCAAATTGTTGTGTTCATGTCCTACTGTGTGAGAGCTAAGTGTGTGAATCTGATTTGGTAAAGGTAGCGATGAGAGGCCATGTAGGTGTACATGGTGGGTTGTCTCATTGGGACCATCCTCAGGAACTGAGCTCTGTGTTTGTGATCCAAGACAGTTACTACCACACATTGGGATCCTTAATTGACTCTCTGAACTTATTAATTGCCTTGATCTCTGTCCAGGAGTCGCAACTAGTTTCTGGTGTTTGTAGGATATGTGTTGGTGGCCGTGCATAGCGCTGACCCTAGGGGTGGGCTATGATGCGGTAGAGACACCGAGGCACGGTGTACCAAGTGACACCCGAATGGTGCTCTTAGGAACCCTGCACTCATCGTTTGGGACCGTCATAGAAACTTCGGCCGGACTTCCTTTGTGGATACAACCTCAAATAGGCGATAAACCTGGACTAGAGTCTTGTGTGGTTAGTCAGGTCGTGGCCGACACCCTCGCCAGGCTTCCGCTTGAAGGTTGCAGAGATACATGACGTGTATATGGTGATAAGTGGTGAGAGCGTGTGTGAAGAAGTACACCCCTGCTGGGTTATTGATCTATTCGGATAGCCGCGTCCTCGGATATGGACTACTTGGAAATCTTACATTGTTCATAGACAAGTTGAAATGGATGCTGTAAAATGCGCAAGATAAGTGTGTGCGCTATGGATGGCCTTCCCGTTGGGAGACGGGAGCGGATCCATAGTGGTGTATTGTTGTGGTGACTATGTGGACTCGTGTGCGCTCTCTCCCCAAAGAAGTTACTGGTAGTCGTAGTTGAGGATAGCCACTGAGTCAAAGCTGGCTTGCTGCAGTTAAACTCCACAACCCCATTATTGATACTGATGCATATGTAGTTAGTTCTGATGTAAGTCTTGCTGGGTACCTTTGTACTCACGGTTGCTTAATTTATGTTTTTGCAAAGGAGACTTCAGTCTCGCTAGTGTTTTCTGCGATGAGTTCGACATTGACCGATTAGTTTGGAAATCCCACACAGAGGTCTGGTTCCTATGGAGGGTCTTGTAGATAGATAGGCTTTCTATCCCTCTTTCTTTTCAGCTATCTGTACTCAGACAGGTTTATGCTTCCATTGCTTGTATGACTTTGTATGTTGGGTCATGTGACCCCTGTTTGTAATATCATGTAATGTATGGCTTGTCAGGACCCCGATCCTAAGTCACACCGATCTAGCATAAGACACATCATATCACTTTGCGGCCTCACGCACGGTAACCTATGGCTGCTGCCTTTACCTAGGCCGGGACCGTTTGCGTCTTTTGGCTCACGTATATGATTGTGATGCTAGCATCCATATGACAGAGAACCCGGGCCGACATGACTAGTCGTATACCAAGGTGGCACAAACTTACAGGGACAGGCATACATGACCCAGCAATGCATGTGTCGGTCATCAACGTATGAACCCAAGTCGTAGCAATCTACAAGGACTTAAAGGAACACCGCATGACATTTCCCCATAGGGACAGACACAGGAGCAAAGAAGGACACATGCCGATTAATCCATGTGTTCCGGATGGAAGCACTCGGAGGCATTTCCCCATAAGGAAGGCTACCAAGCAAAAACAACTAGGTGTCGGATCCCACACATACCAAAGCATTTCAATAACATACACACAATATGCTCGATATGTGTAGATACAACATGGTATCACAACATAACTCTATGACTCAAAGTATTTCGTTAAGAGGCTCTGAAGAGCCATACATAACATGATATTACTATCATGGGTCTCATGACCCAACATACAAAGTCATACAAGCAGTAAGCGGAAGCATAACCTGTCTGAGTACAGACAGCTGAAAAGAAAGAAGGCTGGAAAGCCTGTCTAACTACAAGACCCTCCATAGGAACCAGACCTCTGTCTGGGATTCCCAAGCTAATCGTCGAAGCCCACGTAGAACTACTAGTGAGACCGAAGTCTCCTCTACAAAACATAAATTAGGCAAACGTGAGTACAATTGTACTCAGCAAGACTTACATCAGAACTAACTACATATGCATCAGTATCAACATCGGGGTTGTGGAGTTTAACTGCAGCAGGCCAGCTTTGACTCAGTGGCTATCCTGAACTATGACTACCAGTATATCCTTTGAGGTGAGAAAGCGCACACGAGTCCACATATTCACCATATCAATACACCACTATGGATCCGCTCCCATCTCCTTACGAGAAGGCCATCCATAGCACTCACACTTATCTTGCGCATTTTAAAGTATCCATTTCAACTTGTCTATGAACAATGTAAGCTACCAAGTAGTCCATATCCGCGGACGTGGCTATTTGAATAGATCATTAACCCTACAGGGGTGTACTTCTTAACACACGCTCCCACCACTTACCACCATGTACACGTCATGTATCTTGGCAACCTTCAAGCGGAAGCCTGGCGAGGGTGTCGGCCACGACCTGACTAACCACACAAGTCTCTAGTCCAGGTTTATCGCCTATTTGAGTCCACTCCGCAAGAAGTCCGGCCGAAGTTTCCAATACGGCCCCAAACGATGAGTGCTGGGTTCCCAAGAGCACCATTCAGGTGTCACTTGGTACACCATGCCTCATGTCTCTACTACATCATAGCCCACCCATAGGGTTAGCGGTACGCACGGCCCCCACCACATAACCTACAAACACCAGAAACTAGTTGCAATTCCTGGATAGAGGAGAAGGCGATTAATAAGTCGAGAGCGGTCGAGTTACCGAAACCCAATGTGTGGTAGTAACTGTCTTGGATCACAAACACAGAACTCGGTTCCTGAGGATGGTCCCAATGAGACAACCCACCATGTACTCCTACATGGCCTCTCATCGCTACCTTTACCAAAACGTGTTCACACACTTAGCTCTCACACAGTAGGACATGTTCACCACCATTCCAATCCATCCCAGATGAATCAGACCTGACACAACTCTAAGCATAGTAGGCATAACAAGCAAGCATGAATGAGTAGGCACATCATGGCTCAAACAACTCCTACTCATGCTAGTGAGTTTCAACTATTTACTGTGGCAAAGATTGGTCATGCAGAGGAATGGGTTCAACTACCGCAACAAGTAACAGTTGAATCGTTGTTGTCCTAATGCAATAAAAGAAGGCAAGAGCGAGAGAGTGGGATTGTATCAGAATGCTCAATGGGGGTTGCTTGCCTGGCACTTCTGAAAATAGAATAGCTCTTCGTCAGTGTCAACGATCACATCGTCGGAACAATCGCCTACCGAGAGGGAACACACACCGGCAAACAAGGAAAGGAATACAATCAATGCAATGCAACAATATGATGCATGATCATGACATGGCAACATGCTGATGATTTGGGCTAATGCAACTAGCAGCAATTTAAATGGAGTTCGTTTGAACACAAGGTTCAAATTCAAACTCCATATAAGGCATTTCAAATGCCATTTATTCAAATTTTCATATACAGCAACTTTAAGTTGTTCAAACATGCATGAAAATGCCATAAACAGATTCTTCGTATTTTTCTAATAATTTTTCATATATAAATTATTTTAATCTGAGTTACAGTTGAATTACTATGAGTTTTTGAAGTTTAAAGCATTTTCTAGAATTTCCTGGCTTTTTTTAAATTAAACTAAATCCAGAAATTGCTTTTCTGCGTCAGCATGACGTCACTGCCGCGTCAGCAAGTCAACAGGGTTGACCCAGGTCAAACCTGACCAGTGGGGCCCACTGGTCTGTGACCCAGTAATGGCTTGTGTCACAGACAGGTGGGCCCGGTCAATGCTGACTTGGCCAAAGTCCAAGCTGACACGTGGGGACACAGGATTAGTACTATCCTAAATAGAAAAATTAGACTAATCTAATTAGGCATGGGGGCCCACATGTCAGTGGCTCTAGGGGGTGGTTAGCGGTTAATTAAACCTGCCACGTCAGCACGGCCGGAGTTAGGCCGCTGGCGAGGTACGGACGCGGCGGAGAGCATCGGAAACGCTGCTCCGGCCACGGCTTAACGCGCGGAAGGGCTCTACGCGGAGCTGGGCCTCGTCCGCGTCGGCTCATGCTAGTGGTGTCGTCGGAGGCGGCCTAAATCAACGGCGGTGTCCGCTTCCGCGGCTGCTGGAGTTCAGCCCTCGGCGAAAATCACGCTAGGCTGCACGGCAGAGCATGGGGGTGGTCACATTCGTCTCCTGGGGACGCGCGGAGCACGGTGGTGCGCTCGGGTGCAAGCTTTGATTACTGCTGCCACGGCGGCGACATGGCCGGCGTCGAGGAGCTCTTGGCTCCGGTTGTTTACGCGGCTAGGGGGCGCTAACGAGTGCGGGGAGAGAGGGGAACGGCGTATGAGCTCACGATGAGTCAGACGGGAGGGTCAGCGAGCTCGGGGAGGCACCGGAGGCAGCAAATCAACGGCGACGATCTTCAGTGGCCGACGAGGGAAACGACGGTGCTGGCGGCATCCAGGGGCTTACGGCGTCGTGCGGCTCGGTGAGGAGGAAGAGCGAGACGAGGTGGAGCTCGTGGATGGGATGGGGAGGCGAGTGTTGGAAATATGCCCTAGAGGCAATTAATAAAGTGTTTATTATCATATTTCTCCGTTCATGATAATGGTTTATTATTCATGCTAGAATTGTATTGACCGGAAACTTAATACATGTGTGGATAATAGACAAATACTGAGTCCCTAGTAAGCCTCTACTAGACTAGCTCGTTGATCAAAAGATGGTCAAGATTTCCTGACCATGGACATGAGTTGTCATTTGATAACGGGATCACATCATTAGGAGAATGATGTGATGGACTTGACCCAACCGTTAGCATAGCAAATGATCGTTCAGTTTATTGCTATTGCTTTCACTATGTCAAATACACGTTCCTCTGACCATGAGATCATGCAACTCCCGAATACCGTAGGAATACTTTGGGTGTATCAAACGTCACAACGTAACTGGGTGATTATAAAGGTGCACTACAGGTATCTCCGAAAGTGTTTGTTGAGTTGGCATGGATCGAGATTGGGATTTGTCACTCCGACTATCGGAGAGGTATCTCGGGGCCCTCTCGGTAATACAGCATCACAGAAGCCTTGCAAGCACCGTGACTAAAGAGTTAGTTGCAAGATGATGTATTACGGAACGAGTAAAGAGAGTTGCCGGTAACGAGATTGAACTAGGTATTGGATACCGACGATCGAATCTCGGGCAAGTAACATACCGCCGGACAAAGGGAACAACGTATGTTGTCATATGAGGTTCGACCGATAAAGATCTTCGTGGAATATGTAGGAACCAATATGAGCATCCAGGTTCCGCTGTTGGTTATTGACCGGAGAGCCGTCTCGGTCATGTCTACATCATTCCTGAACCCGTAGGGTCCGCACGCTTAAGGTTCGATGACGATTTAGTATTATATGAGTTAGGTGATTGGTGACCGAAGTTTGTTCGGAGTCCCGGATGAGATCACGGACATGACGAGGAGTCTCAAAATGGTCGAGAGGTAAAGATTCATATATTGGAAGGCTATATTCGGACGTCGGAAAGGTTCCGAGTGATTCGGGTATTTTTCGGAGTACCGGGGAGTTACGGGAATTCACCGGGAGAAGTAATGGGCCTTATTGGGCCATACGGGAAAATGAGAGGTAGGCCACGTGAGGAGGCGCGCGCCCCCCTTTGCCCAAACCGAATTGGACTAGGGGAGGGGGCGCAGCCCCCTTTTTCCTTTCCCTCTCCTTTCCCCCTTTCCTACTCCGTATGGGAGGTGGAATCCTACTAGGACTAAGGAGTCCTAGTAGGACTCCCCACAGTTGGCGCACCCCTAGGGGGCCGGCCTCCTCCCTCTCATCCTTTATATACGGGGGCAAGGGGGCACCCCAAAGAACACGATTCATTGTTAGCCGTGTGCGGCGCCCCCCCTCCACCGTTTACACCCTCGGTCATATTTTCGGAGAGCTTAGGCGCAGCCCTGCCGAGATTACTTCACCGTCACCGTCGCCACGCCGTCGTGCTGATGGAACTCATCTACTTCCTCGACGTCTTGCTGGATCAAGAAGGCGAGGAACATCACCGAGCTGCACGTGTGTAGAACTCGGAGGTGCCGTACGTTCGATACTCGATCGGTGGAGCTCGAAGGATTGTTCGACTACATCAACCGCGTTGTGAGACGCTTCCGCTAAACGGTCTATGAGGGTACGTAGACACACTCTCCCCTCTCATAGCGATGCATCTCCAAGGATAGATCTTGTGTGAGCATAGGAAATTTTTTGAAATTCATGCTCCGTTCCCCAACAGCGAGGCGGTGGCTGTGGCCGCGGTGGTTCGAGACGGCGCGGCGGCGACCACTTCGGCCATCGTGTGGGAGAGCGAGGGAGAAGGCCAGAGGGCTCTGGGCGTCTCCAGGCACGTCGGATAGGAACGAGGGAGGCGAGGAGGCAGGCAGGGAGGTGGCCACGGCGATTGCGCACGCGTCGACACGCCTCTGCCTACTGGCAAAGGTTGAAGACGACCACTTCGGCCTGGCGGGTTGGGCCTGCTACAGTGCTGGGCCGTAAGTTTCTTTCTCTCTCCTTTTTCTGTTTTTCTTTCTGTTTTCTATTTTCTTTTTTTCTGTTTTGATTTAGTTGAGACACTAAACCATTTTCATAAATCCTGAAAATATTTGTGGATGCTAACTGAATCATTCCAGAGCCCCACACAGATTTCCAGAATTATTGAAGCATTAAAAATATTTATAGGATATAATTGCTCCAATTCAAATATAATATGAATTGATTCAAAAATCCAGAAATGTTCCAAAAATGTGTGCATCATTTTTAGCAGAGGTTTGCACCTTTTCCAAAAATGATGAACTTTTCTGAAAGGCATTTTGGATTCATTGAACATATTTTTTTTTATTTTGATCCTAGTTGAAAATCATTTGGATTTAATAACGATGCATGGATGATTATGCAATGACAAGCAATGACTAAGCTAGGGCTGTGACAACTCACCCCCACTAAACAAGAATCTCGTCCTGAGATTCAAGACGTGAGGTAAGAGGAAAAGGACACCACATTAGCACAATCTTCTCGATCCAATTGCCCTTCTCAAAGATGCGGATTCATTGTATCATGTTGATCTTGACATCTTTGCCTTCGAGAGCTTCACCCAACACAATGAAGACAGAAGGAACTATACCGGAATTGATCTTCTCGAAGATCAAGCAACTCAAGATCAACTCATGGAGTGAGACATAATAACATCTCTCAATCTGAGACACAAAACACACATCAGGAATGATGGAAGGAAGCAGATGATGATGGTTCAATTTGGTAGACAACAATTCCACGCTTAGGTAAGATGGTGCACGGTTTCAACGTAGCGATGAGTTAATTGCCATGACTCCATGACGGGGCACCCTGGGGAAGGTGACTCGTAGAATTATCCCCTAAAGTGGCAAAAAGGATTACTTTTGATACATAGATCATTGAAACTCTTTATACCAGCCTAAGGCAATTCACAATGATCGTTTGAAGGAGGTCGAGAGAATGGCATACTCAGACTAGAATGGATGATGTGGACTACCTTGTTGAAGACAACGCAATGGATGATTTTTTCTTATCATCGAGAATGGATGGGACCCATGGTAAGACCACTTTTGAAGATGATCCTGAACAACAATTACCGAGAAGGGCAGCCCATGGAGAATTTGCACAATGGCGGTGCAAGCTGGGAACAAAATGCAAATGCTGGGACTGATTCTAGTAACTGGGGAGAAGACTCAACAGTAGAGAGTGATTCCACTGTTTGGATGGCTATGGAATAATCGAAAAAGAAACTGAGGGCACATTCCAATTAATGCCGACGATAAAACCTAGTGCCTGAGCGTGCTCTCAAGATCTTGAGCATTTCTATATTCATTAGGGTTTTTCCAGCAACTATGCCAAGGATGCTGGTAACACCTCATGCTACCACGATGGATATAGATGGAGGATGCAGATGCAAAGGAAGACAACACTTTCTCAGATTTCACCTTAGCGATGCCAAGGAACAAAATCTGGATGATCGATCGAGAGACATTTAGCACTCCGCTTCTAATGTTCTCCTTGATGTACTAGTGTAACCCAATTATAGGGATTGTTTGGTATCTAGAACATCAAGTAAAGGATTGGACTTCGGGAGCACAAAGGATCCATAAGGAACAACTTCCAGAATAAGCCTTACAACATCCTCATGGGGAAGTGACTAATTGCTCAATCAAGGTACTACAATAGTAGATCTTCCGGCTAGGTGTGGTGGCCAAAACATCAACCTCGCCAGAACCTACATCATAGATCTTGGGAAAATTTCCAACCATCATATCTGCCTGAGATTCAGATCTGGTTGGTGTCAGGATGCTTCAGACTCAACATGTCTGAAAGAGAAAGTTTGCAACACAAATTTACGAGATGACGTTGCGAGATTCTCGAGAAATGAACTACGGAAGCAAACTCCAAAACATGAGTTGGATTGCAAGACACACGTGAGCACACTGTCCAAGACAAGCATGACCACATAACAGGTCTTACAACAAAACACTACCGAGTTCTGGTTGGGAACCATCATTGAAGATAACGAAGTCTTGTGCATGTCCGTCTGGGCCCTTCAGGAATAGCACTTGAACTTCTTATCCTTGAACAATTCAATCAATGGCTTGGTGTGCTAGGGAATACACATGGAAGGGAGGTTGCGAATCTACCAGGCCATAGTATACTTCGCACGTGCATGACTGACTTGGGATGATTCCAGAGGAAGCAAAAATAGCTTTCTTGAATTCACGGCGGCAACTTACACCAAATGCACGTGAATTAGAGGAGGTCACTTTTTACATCAAACATATACCTCATGGCTAGCACAAAGATAATGTTTACGAAAGTTTCCAACACTAGCTTGGTATTAAACGAAATCGTGGAGAAGATAAAAATGTTGCCGATGGGCTCAACAACAATTCATCTAGGTTTCCATATAGATGGAATTCGACAATTAAGTGAACACAGTGATAGCATTGGTCAGACCCAAAAGAATATAATGGTGCATACTCGAGGAACAACCACGAGTAAGACAACATTACGAATATCGTTGGTTCTAATTTTGATTTGATGATAGCCCGTACTCAATCCAAGATTGGATAATACAATAGATCCAACAACTGAACACGAATGTCAATCGATGAAGATATCATATTTCTTCAACACAAACACACACAAAAGACAACCCTTTGGACGAACTAAGTTAGGCAAAGCTTTTATCTTCCAGCTCTCCAAGTTGTAGTTTAGCTTAACCAACTAGCTCAGGGGTATCCAACACAGATTCTTGGAGAAGGGGTGGTTTATTGGGAAAACCAACTTGATCACGAACTCAACATAATGGCCAGGGAACAACCTGGTGATACTTCTGAGAAGATATCCGGAATATCATGAACCACCGATAGGTTACTAAGCTCGAGAACAATCTTGCTTTTCAGGGCAAGACGATGTAATCAACTAAGCAAGGGATTGCACAATCCTGACTCATTGATCAAAGAGTGCACCAAGAAAAATGAACTAGGCAGCACAATCAATCTTGGAATGATGATTCAATAACCAACACGCTAAGAATGAAAGTATCGTCCGTTATCTACCAAGCAACAGGGTTGCTAGGAGTATTGATTTCACACATCATGATTCACTTGTCGGTATTCCAGTTACAACAACACAGAGACCGAGAAATAAATGATGGTGGTGAGAAGTATCACTGAATCAAGAATCCATAAGATGATGTGCAATTCCCATGACATTCTTGACATAAAGATGGTAACACTCCAGGGTAGAGCAGACTAGGAGCTGGAACGACTTCTTGATCTGCGGAATACAATTGCTTTGACCCAATCCAAAAAATGGATGAGGTACTGGAGTTTGTTTCTCCTAGTCATTCTGGAGTAGAACGACTTGACGGACCACAAGAATAATAGCCATCGATGAACACGGATGCACAACTACTCCTGACTATCAATTGATAAACTATGGTCGGAATGTAACTGGAAAAGAAACAACTCAAAGGAACACATATTTTTCTGAGTTGTGGATGCATAGATTAGCATGTCGAAAAAATTCAACATGTTTCTTCCGGATAACCCATGCAGAATAGGATGGATTGGCAGATTCACAATGTAGAATGGAGAACTCATTGGGAGCACTCTTGTTGTTATCTTTGGTTCAAAAAAAAACTTCTGCCATGATGGTTCATGGTATTTGGAAGAATGATATACCACTGACCTCGAAAATTGGAGCAAGGTTACTAATCATCCTAAAGGAACGAGCAAACACTATCAACACGAAGTAGGTAGAATGAATCTTGGGTTCAAGAACCCAGAAATGGAATACCTTTAACTAAATAACATCACAAGATGCTTTCGAAAATGATGGCCAGAATTATCACACTGGTAACACAAAACCTTACTAGACTATTGGGTGGTTCTCTAAGATATCCTAGTTTCCTGATAGCTTCGACAAATATGTCGAGGCAACGGAGTACCTCAACTCGGTGATTAGTGTGGTTAACCTGGCCCAAAAGAACATCGGGAACAGGAAGGAAAGATTTGCAAATGCGTCAGATTGCTTAGAAACCTGGGACAACTCGGACAGCATAACAGTTGTACGGTCATTAAAAATGGAACAACCTGCAAGACAAATGGCGACATAGCAACTGAATTCTTATGGAAACACCGATCCGAGAAGACAACACCTTTCCTATAAGTCTCTAGCATAGTAACTCGTCATCCTGATAGATAGATGAGAAAGCCTAGTTTCTTAACCCCGTAGAAAAGAAGAGGGTGACTCAGAATCAGAATGACACAAGGATAAGGAGTAAAAGAGCCTTACGTTCCCTTCCACAATCAATTCCCTTATATAACTAAAGCATTTCTAGACTCGACTTCGACCATCTTGGCTTGGTAATCCTACAGGCAGACAGGCTCTGATACCAACGCTGTCAGGACCCCGATCCTAAGTCACACCGATCTAGCATAAGACACATCATATCACTTTGCGGCCTCACGCACGGTAACCCATGGCTGCTGCCTTTACCTTGGACGGGACCGTTTGCGTCTTTTGGCTCACGTATATGATTGTGATGCTAGCATCCATATGACAGAGAACCCGGGCCGACATGACTAGTCATAAACCAAGGTGGCACAAACTTATAGGGATAGGCATACATGACCCAGCAATGCATGTGTCGGTCATCAACGTATGAACCCAAGTCATAGCAAGCTACAAGGACTTAAAGGAACACCGCGTGACATTTCCCCATAGGGACAGACACAGGAGAAAAGAAGGACACATGCCAGTCAATCCATGTGTTCCGGATGGAAGCACTAGGAGGCATTTCCCCATAAGGAAGGCTACCAGGAATAAACAACTAGGTGTCGGATCCCACACATACCAAAGCATTTCAATAACATACACACAATATGCTCGATATGTGTAGATACAACATGGCATCACAACATAACTTTATGACTCAAAGTATTTCTTTAAGAGACTATGAAGAGCCATAGATAACATGATATTACAATCATGGGTCTCATGACCCAACATACAAAGTCATACAAGCAACAAGCGGAAGCATAACCTGTCTGAGTACAGACAGCTGAAAAGAAAGAAGGCTGGAAAGCCTGTCTAACTACAAGACCCTCCATAGGAACCAGACCTCTGTCTGGGACTCCCAAGATAATCGTCGAAGCCCACGTAGAACTACTAGTGAGACCGAAGTCTCCTCTGCAAAACATAAATTAGGCAAACATGAGTACAATTGTACTCAACAAGACTTACATCAGAACTAACTACATATGCATCAGTATCAACATCGGGGTTGTGGAGTTTAACTGCAGCAGGCCAGTTTTGACTCAGTGGCTATCCTGAACTACGACTACCAGTATATCCTTTTGTTGGAAATATGCCCTAGAGGCAATAATAAATTGGTTATTATTATATTTCCTTGTTCATGATAATCGTTTATTATCCATGCTATAATTGTATTGATTGGAAACTCAAATACATGTGTGGGTACATAGACAACACTATGTCCCTAGTAAGCCTCTAGTTGACTAGCTTGTTGATCAAAGATGGTTAAGGTTTCCTAGCCATGGACATGAGATGTCATTTGATAACGGGATCACATCATTAGGAGAATGATGTGATGGACAAGACCCAAACTGTAAACGTAGCATTTGATCGTGTCAGTTTATTGCTATTGTTTTCTGCATGTCAAGTATCTGTTCCTTTGACCATGAGATCATGCAACTCACTGACACCGGAGGAATACCTTGTGTGTATCAAACGTCGCAACGTAACTGAGTGACTATAAAGGTGCTCTACAGGTATCTCCGAGGGTGTCTGTTGGGTTGGCATGGATCAAGACTGGGATTTGTTACTCCGTATGACGGAGAGGTATCTCAGGGCCCACTCGGTAATACAACATCACAATGAGCCTTGCAAGCAATGTGACTAAAGTGTTAGCCACGAGATCTTGTATTACAGAACGAGTAAAGAGACTTGCCGGTAACGAGATTGAACTAGGTATAGTGATACCGACGATCGAATCTCGGGCAAGTAGCATACCGAAGAACAAAGGGAACAGCATACGGGATTAACTGAATCCTTGACATAGAGGTTCGACCGATAAAGATCTTCGTAGAATATGTAGGAGCCAATATGGGCATCCAGGTCCCGCTATTGGTTATTGGCCGTAGAGGTGTCTCGGTCATGTCTACATAGTTCTCGAACCCGCAGGGTCTACACACTTAACGTTTGGTGACGATTAGTATAATTGAGTTATTATGTTGGTGACCGAAAGTTGTTCGGAGTCCCGGATAAGATCCCGGACATGACGAGGATCTCCGGAATAGTCCGGAGGTAAAGATTGATATATGTGATAATAGTGTTTTGATCTCCGGAAGGGTTCCGGAGTTCACCGGAAGGGGTTCCGGATGTTTACCGAAATGTTCGGGTGCAGCAACACTTTATATGGGCCAAAGGGATAAAGCCCACGAGGTATTGGAAAGTGCAAAAAGTAGTTTTGCTGCCGCGTAAGCGGTACTACCGCTTGTGTGAAGCGGTACTACCGCCCGAGCGGTACTATCGCTTGTGTGAAGCGGTACTACCGCCCAAGCGGTACTACCGCTTGTGAGCGGTACTACCGCTTGTGCGCGGCTGTGCACGGTTCGGCAGGGATCCGAGTTGGACTCTTTTCCTGCGGGCCAAACCGACCTTGTGTGGGCAAAACCGACCTAGAGGAGGCTTTTACTCCAAGTTTAGACCCCAAGGCTCAACATATAAATAGAGGGGCAGGGCTAGCACACGGGACACATCAAGATTTCCCCAAGCCGTGTGCGGCAACCCTAACCCTCTAGTTCCTCCGTCATAATCTCCGTAGCGCTTGGCGAAGCCCTGCAGAGATTGTTCCTCACCACCATCACCACGCCGTCGTGCTGCTGGAACTCAACCACTACTTCACCATCGCTCGCTGGATCGAGGAGGTGAAGGCGTCATCAAGCCGTACGTGTGTTGAACGCGGAGGTGCCGTCCGTTCGGCGCTAGTTCGTGATCGGATCGAGGGACGACTTGCGATTTGGATCGCGGAGACGTTCGACTACATCAACCGCGTTTCTTAAACGCTTCCGCTTAGCGATCTACAAGGGTATGTAGATTCACTCTCCCTCTCGTAGATGCTCATCACCATGGATAGATCTTGTGTGTGCGTAGGAAAATTTTTGTTTCCCATGCAACGTTACCCAACAGTGGCATCTGAGCTAGGTCTATGCGTAGATGAGATCTCGAGTAGAACACAAACGAGTTGTGGGCGTGGGTGTATACATATTGCTTGCCGTTACTAGTTGATATTTGATTCGGCGGTACTGTGAGATGAAGCGGCCCGGACCGACATTACGCGTACACTTACGCGAGACAGGTTCCTTCAACTAACATGTAACTTCGTTGCATAAAGATGGCTAGCGGGTGTCTGTCTCTCTCACTTTAGTTGAATCGATTTCAATGAAGAGGGTTCTTTTAGAAGATCAAAAAGCAATCACTACACCACGTTGTGGTTTTGCGTAGGTAAGAACGGTTCTTGCAAACCCGTAGCAGCCACGTAAAATTTGCAACAACAATTAGAGGACGTCTAACTTGTTTTTGCAGGGTATGATGTGATATGATATGGCCAATTACATGATGAGATATATGTGATGTATGAGATGATCATGTGTTGTATAGAATATCACGACTTGCATGTCGATGAGTACGGCAACTGGCAGGAGCCATAGAGTTGTCTTTAATTATTGTATGACCTGCGTGTCAATCATTAAGCGCTATGTAATGCTTTACTTTATCGCTAAACGTTAGCAATAGTCGTGGAAGCAACAGTCGGCGCGACAACCTTATGGCGACACGTTGATGGAGATCAAGATGATGGAGATCATGGTGTCATGCCGGTGACGATGGAGATCATGCCGGTGCTTTGGAGATGGAGATCAAAAGCACAAGTTCATGGCCATATCATGTCACTTATGATTTGCATGTGATGTTAATCCTTTTATGCATCTTATTTTGCTTAGGACGATGGTAGCATTATAAGGTGATCCCTCACTTAAATTTCAAGATAAATTGTGTTCTCCCCAAGTGTGCACCGTTGCGAAAGTTCGTCGTTTCGAGACACGCCGTGATGATCGGGTGTGATAGACTCTACGTTCGCATACAACGGGTGCAAGCCATGTTGCACGTGCGGAACACTCGGGTTAAAATTGACGAGCCTAGCATGTACAGACATGGCCTCGGAACACAAGAGACCGAAAGGTCGAACATGAGTCATATAGTAGATATGATCAACATGAAGATGTTCACCATTGAAACCACCTCAACTCACGTGATGATCGGACTTGAGTTGGTGGATTTGGATCATGTTACACTCGAATGACCGGAGGGATGTCAATTTGAGTGGGAGTTTTTAAGTAATATGATTAACTAAACTCATTATCTAGAACAATAGTCTAAGTTGTCTTTGCTATATTTATGTTGTAGATCATGGCTCGCGCAGTAGCACCCCTGAATTTTAATGCGTTCCTAGAGAAAGCTAAGTTGAAAGATGATGGAAGTAACTTTGTGGACTGGGCCCGTAATCTAAGGATTATCTTTATGGCTTCCCAGAAGGCTTATGTCCTTGATGCACCGCTTGGTGATCCACCCGCTCCAGTTGAGTCTCTAGACGTTGTGAACGCCTGGCAGGCTCGTTCTGATGATTACTCAATAGTTCAATGTGCAATGTTGTATGGCTTAGAACCGGGACTTCAAAGACGTTTTGAACGTCATGGAGCATATGAGATGTTCCAGGAGTTGAAGTTTATCTTTCAGAAGAATGCCCGGATCGAGAGATATGAGATCTCCGATCAGTTCTATGCTTGCAAGATGGAGGAGAACGGGTCTATCAGTGATCACGTGCTCAGAATGTCTGGGTACTCCACCCGTCTGGCTGAGTTAGGCATGCCCCTTCCGCCAGAGGCTATCACTGACAGAGTTCTTCAATCATTGCCACCTAGCTACAAGAGCTTCGTGTTGAACTATAACATGCACGGGATGAACAAGTCAGTCGCCGAGCTGTTTGCGATGCTGAAAGCCGCTGAGTCTGAAATTCAGAAGGAGCATCAAGTGTTGATGGTCAATAAAACCACTAGTTTCAAGACAAATGGCAAGGGTAAGAAGGGTAACTCCAAGCAGAGTGGCAAAGCAGTTGCTCCTCTCGTGAAGAAACCCAAGGCTGGACCCAAACCAGAAACTGTGTGTTTTCATTGCAAGGGAACTGGACAGTGGAAGCGGAATTGCCCCAAGTATTTGGCTGACAAGAAGGCGGCCAACAACAAACAAGGTATATATGATATACATGTTATTGATGTGTACCTTACCAACTCTCGTTGTAGTGCCTGGGTATTTGATACCGGTGCGGTTGCTCATATTTGCAACTCAAAACAGGAACTGCGGAATAGACGGAGGCTGGCAAAGGACGAAGTGACGATGCGCGTGGGAAATGGTTCCAAGGTTGATGTGATCGCCGTCGGCACGCTCGCTCTTCGATTACCGTCGGGATTAGTGATGAACCTAAATAAGTGTTATTTGGTGCCTGCGTTAAGCATGAACATTATATCTGGATCTTGTTTATTGCGAGACGGTTACTCATTTAAATCAGAGAATAATGGTTGTTCTATTTATATGAGTAATATCTTTTATGGTCATGCACCCGATGTGAGGGGTTTGTTCTTATTGAATCTCGATAGTAATGATACACATGTTCATAACATTGATGCCAAAAGATGTAGAATTGATAATGATAATACCACTTTCTTGTGGCACTGCCGTTTAGGTCATATTGGCGTAAAACGCATGAGGAAGCTCCATGCTGATGGACTTTTGGAGTCACTTGATTTTGAATCACTTGACACATGTGAGCCATGCCTCATGGGCAAGATGACTAAAACGCCGTTCTCTGGAACAATGGAACGGGCAACTGACTTATTGGAAATCATACATACTGATGTGTGTGGTCCGATGAGTATTGAGGCGCGCGGTGGTTATCGTTACTTTCTCACCTTCACTGATGACTTAAGTAGATATGGGTATATTTACTTAATGAAACACAAGTCTGAAACATTTGAAAAGTTCAAACAATTTCAGAGTGAAGTTGAGAATCATCGTAACAAGAAGATTAAATTCCTACGATCTGATCGAGGAGGAGAATATCTGAGTTATGAGTTTGGCAGTCACTTAAGACAGTGTGGAATTGTTTCACAATTAACACCGCCTGGAACACCACAGCGTAATGGTGTGTCCGAACGTCGTAATCGAACCTTATTGGATATGGTGCGATCTATGATGTCTCTTGCCGATTTGCCACTATCGTTTTGGGGTTATGCATTAGAGACAGTTGCATTCACTTTAAATAGGGCACCATCGAAATCCGTTGAGACGACACCATATGAACTTTGGTTTGGCAAGAAGCCAAAGCTGTCGTTTCTTAAAGTTTGGGGATGTGATGCTTATGTCAAAAAGCTTCAGCCTGAAAAGCTGGAACCCAAAGCGGAGAAATGCGTCTTCATAGGATACCCAAAAGAGACCGTTGGGTATACCTTCTATCTCAGATCCGAAGGCAAAGTGTTTGTCGCTAAAAACGGAACATTTCTTGAGAAAGAGTTTCTCTCGAAAGAATTGAGTGGGAGGAAGATAGAACTTGATGAGGTTGTTGAACCTTTACTTCAACCTGAGAGTAGCGCAGCGCAGAAAGTTGTTTCTGTGGAGCCTACATTAGCTGAAGAGGAAGTTAATGATGATGATCATGAAGCTTTGGATCAAGTTCCTATCGAACCTCGTAGGTCGACAAGGACGCGTACTGCTCCCGAGTGGTACGGCAACCCTGTCTTAGAGGTCATGTTGTTAGACAACGATGAACCTACGAGCTATGGAGAAGCGATGATGGGACCGGATTCCGAGAAGTGGTTAGAGGCCATGAAATCCGAGATGGGATCCATGTATGAAAACAAAGTATGGACTTTGGAAGTATTACCTGAAGGGCGTAAGGCCATTCAGAACAAATGGATCTTTAAGAGGAAGACGGACGCGGACGGTAATGTCACCGTCTATAAAGCTCGACTTGTGGCAAAGGGTTTTTCACAAGTTCAAGGAGTTGACTACGATGAGACCTTCTCACCCGTAGCGATGCTTAAGTCCGTCAGAATCATGTTAGCAATAGCTGCCTTTTTCGATTATGAGATTTGGCAGATGGATGTCAAAACAGCGTTCCTTAACGGTTACCTTAAGGAAGAGTTGTATATGATGCAACCAGAAGGTTTTGTCGATCCAGAGAATGCTGACAAAGTTTGCAAACTCCAGCGATCCATTTATGGACTGGTGCAAGCATCTCGGAGTTGGAATCTTCGTTTTGATGAGGTGATCAAAGCGTTCCGAGTTTATACAAGTTTACGGAGAAGCTTGTATTTACAAGAAAGTGAGTGGGAGCTCTATAGCGTTTCTAATATTATATGTGGATGACATATTACTGATTGGAAACAATATAGAAATGTTGGAAAGCGTGAAGGAATATTTGAACAAGAGTTTTTCAATGAAGGACCTAGGAGAAGCTGCTTTCATATTAGGCATCAAGATCTATAGAGATAGATCAAGACGCTTAATAGGACTTTCACAAAGCACATACCTTGATAAGATTTTGAAGAAGTTCAAAATGGATCAGTCCAAGAAGGGGTTCTTGCCTGTATTGCAAGGTGTGAAGTTGAGTAAGACTCAATGCCCAGTGACTGCAGAAGATAGAGAAAAGATGAGTGTCATCCCCTATGCTTCGGCCATAGGCTCTATCATGTATGCAATGCTGTGCACAAGACCCGATGTCAGCCTTGCCATAAGTATGGTCGGAAGGTTTCAAAGTGATCCAGGAATGGAACACTGGACGGCGGTCAAGAATATCCTGAAGTACCTGAAAAGGACTAAGGACATGTTTCTCGTTTATGGAGGTGATCAAGAGCTCGTCGTAAAGGGTTACGTCGATGCAAGCTTTGACACTGATCCGGATGACTCTAAGTCGCAAACCGGATACGTATTTATTCTTAATGGGGGTGCGGTTAGCTGGTGCAGTTCCAAGCAAAGCGTGGTAGCTGATTCTACATGCGAAGCGGAGTACATCGCTGCCTCGGAGGCGGCGAAGGAAGGTGTCTGGATGAAGGAGTTCATGACAGATCTTGGAGTAGTGCCTAGTGCGCTTAACCCAATGACTCTGTTTTGTGATAATACTGGTGCCATTGCTCTAGCCAAGGAACCAAGATTTCACAAGAGGACCAGACACATAAAGCGACGTTTCAATTCCATCCGCGATTACATCAAGGAGGACGACATAAATATTTGCAAAGTACACACGGATCGTTGCAGATCCGATGACTAAACCTCTTCCAAGGGCTAAACATGAACAACACCAGAACTGCATGGGTGTTCGATTCATTACAATGTAAATCACATAGTGATGTGAACTAGATTATTGACTCTAGTGCAAGTGGGAGACTGTTGGAAATATGCCCTAGAGGCAATAATAAATTGGTTATTATTATATTTCCTTGTTCATGATAATCGTTTATTATCCATGCTATAATTGTATTGATTGGAAACTCAAATACATGTGTGGGTACATAGACAACACTATGTCCCTAGTAAGCCTCTAGTTGACTAGCTTGTTGATCAAAGATGGTTAAGGTTTCCTAGCCATGGACATGAGATGTCATTTGATAACGGGATCACATCATTAGGAGAATGATGTGATGGACAAGACCCAAACTGTAAACGTAGCATTTGATCGTGTCAGTTTATTGCTATTGTTTTCTGCATGTCAAGTATCTGTTCCTTTGACCATGAGATCATGCAACTCACTGACACCGGAGGAATACCTTGTGTGTATCAAACGTCGCAACGTAACTGAGTGACTATAAAGGTGCTCTACAGGTATCTCCGAGGGTGTCTGTTGGGTTGGCATGGATCAAGACTGGGATTTGTTACTCCGTATGACGGAGAGGTATCTCAGGGCCCACTCGGTAATACAACATCACAATGAGCCTTGCAAGCAATGTGACTAAAGTGTTAGCCACGAGATCTTGTATTACAGAACGAGTAAAGAGACTTGCCGGTAACGAGATTGAACTAGGTATAGTGATACCGACGATCGAATCTCGGGCAAGTAACATACCGAAGAACAAAGGGAACAGCATACGGGATTAACTGAATCCTTGACATAGAGGTTCGACCGATAAAGATCTTCGTAGAATATGTAGGAGCCAATATGGGCATCCAGGTCCCGCTATTGGTTATTGGCCGTAGAGGTGTCTCGGTCATGTCTACATAGTTCTCGAACCCGCAGGGTCTACACACTTAACGTTTGGTGACGATTAGTATAATTGAGTTATTATGTTGGTGACCGAAAGTTGTTCGGAGTCCCGGATAAGATCCCGGACATGACGAGGATCTCCGGAATAGTCCGGAGGTAAAGATTGATATATGTGATAATAGTGTTTTGATCTCCGGAAGGGTTCCGGAGTTCACCGGAAGGGGTTCCGGATGTTTACCGAAATGTTCGGGTGCAGCAACACTTTATATGGGCCAAAGGGATAAAGCCCACGAGGTATTGGAAAGTGCAAAAAGTAGTTTTGCTGCCGCGTAAGCGGTACTACCGCTTGTGTGAAGCGGTACTACCGCCCGAGCGGTACTATCGCTTGTGTGAAGCGGTACTACCGCCCAAGCGGTACTACCGCTTGTGAGCGGTACTACCGCTTGTGCGCGGCTGTGCACGGTTCGGCAGGGATCCGAGTTGGACTCTTTTCCTGCGGGCCAAACCGACCTTGTGCGGGCAAAACCGACCTAGAGGAGGCTTTTACTCCAAGTTTAGACCCCAAGGCTCAACATATAAATAGAGGGGCAGGGCTAGCACACGGGACACATCAAGATTTCCCCAAGCCGTGTGCGGCAACCCTAACCCTCTAGTTCCTCCGTCATAATCTCCGTAGCGCTTGGCGAAGCCCTGCAGAGATTGTTCCTCACCACCATCACCACGCCGTCGTGCTGCTGGAACTCAACCACTACTTCACCATCGCTCGCTGGATCGAGGAGGTGAAGGCGTCATCAAGCCGTACGTGTGTTGAACGCGGAGGTGCCGTCCGTTCGGCGCTAGTTCGTGATCGGATCGAGGGACGACTTGCGATTTGGATCGCGGAGACGTTCGACTACATCAACCGCGTTTCTTAAACGCTTCCGCTTAGCGATCTACAAGGGTATGTAGATTCACTCTCCCTCTCGTAGATGCTCATCACCATGGATAGATCTTGTGTGTGCGTAGGAAAATTTTTGTTTCCCATGCAACGTTACCCAACACCTTTGAGGTGAGAAAGCGCACACGAGTCCACATATTCACCATATCAATACACCACTATGGATCCTCTCCCGTCTCCCTACGAGAAGGCCATCCATAGCACTCACACTTATCTTGCGCATTTTAAGGTATCCATTTCAACTTGTCGATGAACAATGTAAGCTTCCAAGTAGTCCATATCCGCGGACGCGGCTATTCGAATAGATCATTAACCCTGCAGGGGTGTACTTCTTCACAAATGCTCCCACCACTTACCACCATGTACACGTCATGTATCTCGGCAACCTTCAAGCGGAAGCCTGGCGAGGGTGTCGGCCACTACCTGACTAACCACTGATGTCTACTACACAACTTGTTCTTGTAGACTCTTTGTTGTAGGGTACGGGCCAAAGTGCCCTGATTTCTCCCAATGTTCACGAATTGGAGGTGGCTACGAAGAGGAACACGTAGAGCATGAAGAATATGAGGGGAAATCACAAGAGAACACACTCAAGAACAAGTCCAATCACACATCCACTAGACTAGCAACACATAAGATCCACAAGGTACAAGGACAACAAAGGGAAAGATACATGGTAAACTTCATCCCAAATCCAAGAGGAGATGAGGTCTGGATGATCTAGATAGATCCTTCCCACAAGGGGCTCTTGATATCCCTAAGGATCTTCTCCCAATGGAGGTCTTGAACTTCAATGGAGTGTGCCTCTCTCCAGAGGATTCCCACAAGGGGAGATACATGAGCTAAGCTCCAATGTCTAGATCTAATCTTAGCTAACCCTAAATAGAGGAGGAGGAGGAGTAAATATAGTCCTAGGCAATGAAGGGGTAAGCAGGGGCATAATAGGGATTACATGGGCAAAGCCCAACAGCAACACGCAGGAAGCCCCGTGCGCACGGGGTAAGTGGTGCCCGTGCGCACGGGGTATCCAGAGACCTGACGCCTTAGCCCATGCACACGGGCTTGTACCGTGGGCACGGGGTCCCGTGTGCACGGGGACCAGGGCCCGTGCGCACGGGGTATCCAGAGCCCTCGCCGTCATCCTTCTCGTGGACGCCCGTCGACGCATGTGGAACCTCGCCGTCTTCTTGACGGTTCCTTCTCCGCTTCCAAGCTTCCCTCTTCGATGGTGTAGTTGTTTCCTTGCGTTTGCACTTGTCCTCGCTATGTGTGAAGCTCCGATAGAACCTATGCATGTGTTGGAAATATGCCGTAGAGGCAATTAATAAAGTGTTTATTATCATATTTCTCCGTTCATGATAATGGTTTATTATTCATGCTAGAATTGTATTGACCGGAAACTTAATACATGTGTGGATAATAGACAAATACTGAGTCCCTAGTAAGCCTCTACTAGACTAGCTCGTTGATCAAAAGATGGTCAAGATTTCCTGACCATGGACATGAGTTGTCATTTGATAACGGGATCACATCATTAGGAGAATGATGTGATGGACATGACCCAACCGTTAGCATTGCAAATGATCGTTCGGTTTATTGCTATTGCTTTCACTATGTCAAATACACGTTCCTCTGACCATGAGATCATGCAACTTCCGGATACCGTAGGAATACTTTGGGTTTATCAAACGTCACAACGTAACTGGGTGATTATAAAGGTGCACTACAGGTATCTCCGAAAATGTTTGTTGAGTTGGCATGGATCGAGATTGGGATTTGTCACTCCGACTATCGGAGAGGTATCTCTGGGCCCTCTCGGTAATACAGCATCACATAAGCCTTGCAAGCACCGTGACTAAAGAGTTAGTTGCAAGATGACGTATTATGGAACGAGTAAAGAGACTTGCCGGTAACGAGATTGAACTAGGTATTGGATACCGACGATCGAATCTCGGGCAAGTAACATACCGCCGGACAAAGGGAACAACGTATGTTGTCATATGAGGTTCACCGATAAAGATCTTCGTGGAATATGTAGGAACCAATATGAGCATCCAGGTCCCGCTGTTGGTTATTGACCAGAGAGTTGTCTCGGTCATGTCTACATCATTCCCGAACCCGTAGGGTCCGCACACTTAAGGTTCGATGACGAAATAGTATTATATGAGTTATGTGATTGGTGACGGAATGTTGTTCGGAGTCCTGGATGAGATCACGGACATGACAAGGAGTCTCGGAATATCCGAGAGGTAAAGATTCATATATTGGAAGGCTATATTCGGACGTCGGAAAGGTTCCGAGTGATTCGGGTATTTTTCGGAGTACCGGGGAGTTACGGGAATTCACCGGGAGAAGTAATGGGCCTTATTGGGCTATACGGGAAAAGGAGAGGCAGGCCACGTGAGGAGGCGTGCGCCCCCCCTTGCCCAAACCGAATTGGACTAGGGGAGGGGGCGCAGCCCCCTCTTTCCTTTCCCTCTCCCTTCCCCCTTTCCTACTCCGTATGGGAGGTGGAATCCTACTAGGACTAAGGAGTCCTAGTAGGACTCCCCACACTTGGCGCAGCCCCTAGGGCCAGCCTCCTCCCCTCTCCCTCCTTTATATACGGAGGAGGGGCACCCCTTGGAGACACACAATTGTCCCATAGCCGTGTGCGGTGCCCCGATCTCCGTTTTCCACCTCGGTCATATTTTCGGAGAGCTTAGGCGAAGCCCTGCCGGAATCACTTCACCGTCACCGTCGCCATGCCGTCGTGCTGACGGAACTCATCTACTTCCTCGACGTCTTGCTGGATCAAGAAGGCGAGGATCGTCACCGAGTTGCACGTGTGTAGAACTCGGAGGTGCCGTACGTTCGGTACTCGATCGGTGGAGCTCGAAGAATTGTTCGACTACATCAACCGCGTTGTGAGACGCTTTCGCTAACGGTCTACGAGGGTACGTAGACACACTCTCCCCTCTCATAGCGATGCATCTCCATGGATAGATCTTGCGTGAGCGTAGGAATTTTTTTGAAATTCATGCTCCGTTCCCCAACAGCATGCACACGGAAGGATTGTCAAGTAGTATACCATCCTCGAAGGGGTCAAGTGAACACGTGTAAAGGAGATGATTCACCTTTATGTATGGGAAGTAGATGTGGCACATGTCACTTGCCAAACGGACTCTTGACATGGTGATGTCCGTAGGATGCTCTGCATCATCCCCTCCCCCTTGGGAAAGATCCGTCCTCGGATCAAAAACCAAATCACCATGGGAAAGAGATGGCATCGCCGTGTACAAGTGGACGATCACCAACCATTCAACATCTTTAAGCTCGAATTGGTCACTCTCCAATGTCTCACTGTATTGTGATTCCTTCAAAAGGAGCAATGACAACAAACACTTGGAAAAACAAATGTGGTTAGCGTTAGTGCAAAACCAAACATTCAAGTGGTGATTCACCGAACAAGTGTCGTCATCATGCATGGCATATTGTGTGACAAGGAAGTGTGGCATGTCAAGTAAGCATGTGAATTGAGCATGATCAAGGTCATGAGGGAAACTAGCATGCAAATGGGAGGTAGAGATGCAAATATGTGTGACAAGATAACAAGCATCTACCTCAATGTCATAGAAAGCATGCACAAGGTGCTCAACAAAAGATCTATGGTAGGCATAGGAATCATTCACAACACCAAGGAAAATGATATGTCCAAACACATGGGGCATCAAGTGTATGAAATGTGCAATAGGCAAGTCAAAGTGTAAGACAATCCAAGCATAATGTGCACATAGTTTAGTGAATATAGTGTGGCACTCAACACAATGGAAAGAGCAATTGTTCAACATATGTGAGGCAATCAAGTCAATCATGTAGCAATCAATGGGACATGGCATATGTGAAGAAATGACATTGTTGCAATCAAACACATGGGAATAGCATGGGGTAATCATGTTCGACACAACACACAAGGCATATATATCATGAGGCATGGCAATGTGGCAATGACAAGTCGAAGCAAGATCTCTAGCATGTGTGCAAAGTGTCATGGTGCAAGCAACACATGAAGTATGGCCCACAATATTCATGCTCATGCTTTGGGAGTTCTGAAAAGAGAAGGATATCACCTCAAAAGTGTGCTCTTGTGCGTCCTTCACAATGCGGAAGTGGTAGGAAATGTGATGTAGAAGTGCGTCGGTCGAAAGTGGCTCGGTCTCAAGAGCTCGAATGGTCAACTCACGGGAAGTGGACGTTGACACGATGTCGAAGGATCCAACACATGCATACAACCAAGCAAAGAACGTATGTGCATGGTAGATAAACACATCATCCATCATGATGGTTCTCTTCTCTTGCACGTAACCATTATAAGCAAAAGTGCATGAATAATATGATGCAACAATGGATATATTCATGGCACTAGGCATATGGTGCAAAGAGGTAAAACAGGCATGCTTCACATGAAAGATGGCAAAAGCTCCAAATATATGGGAGAAAGCTATGGGGGCAATCTCATTAGCAAGACTAAAAGCATTGTTGCACTCAATACATGGCAATTCATCTAGCATGAGAGAAGCAACATATGGAGCAATTGGACAATATTCAATAGCAATCATGTGTAAAGCAAGGCAATGGTTGTCATCACCCGCATGAAACGAGCAAGTATGAATCATCGGTGATGCAACAAGGCAAGCAATCATAGTGACCATGTCGTGCAAACTAGTGGAGCAAAGATGCAACACACTAGAGGTAATCATGGCAATCATGTCATGTGAGCAAATAATAGGCATAACAAATGCGCATGACATATCGGAAGCACAAAAGCGAAACATGATCAAAGTATCATCATAGGCATAGGTTAGATAGCAAACATGGCAATAACAAGTGATATCTCCACCAAGCATGCAAACACACATACAAGTAGGAGAATCAAGTGTCATGTGAGATGCAAAGCATGGGTCACAAATGCATGGCAAAGGCATAGGAATGAGCATATCATGCAAAGTGAACATGGCAAGATGGGCAAATGATATATAATGGACAATAACCCATAACCATGCGAGGGCCATGTAGAAGAAATGCGCGAAGTCATTGCGCGATGGGAGCGGTGGGAGTGACAATCCGCGGAATCCCAAATCATCATTGCTCTCTAGAGCTCGTTTCGTCAACTCTTGCGTTTGCGAGGTCGACGAGGAAGCATGTGTACCTACACAACATGGGGACAAACGAAACAACGTGTGTGCATGGTAAATGTACACATCATCCATCATGATGTGTATGTGCACGTGAGAGTTAGCACAAGATAAGCATCGCTCAAAGAAATGTGAGGCATGGTATAGAAACATGTCATCCATCATGAAAGAATAGTTGTTATGTATCACACGATGGGGACACAAATTGATCATACAAGTATAGGGCACATCAATAGAATTGTTATGCATGGGGAGCATATTGTGCACACAAGTATTGGGATCGTGCAATTCATGGGATGCGTCAAAATCTCCTAATATGGATGAAGAAACTATGGGGGTCTCCTCATGTGCAATAGTGGAAGCATGACATGGCGAAAAGTGATAACATAGCAAACAATGCATGTCCGAAGCTAGGTGGTCATGGCATGGCATATGATGGCAATGATGTAAAGGGAGCATATCAATATCATCACAAGAAAAACAAATGCCAATAACCATGGGCTTGTCATCTATGCCATATGTGCAAATTGAGTTTATTGTAATGGCATATGCATAGTCACTACGATGAGAATGCAAAGATGCAATATGATTGATCTCATGCATAGCATATGACAAGTCAGGAGGGGTTGCAAACATGATGTGACCTATAAAATTAGCACAAGAAATCCTATGCAACATGGCATCACAACTAATAGACTCTGCATGGCAATCCTCAAACTCATCATAAATGGGTAAATCATCGCATGGGGAAATCATACTAGCATGAAGCGTGTCAATAGGAGGATCTACATCATGCAAGCAAGCAATGTCAAGAATGTCCACTAGTGGGACAAGAGCATCACCTTCACCTATGTTACCTTTCTCATTCCACTCATGTGGTGTAGGTGAGGTGGCAAGGACCAACTTGTGGTCATCATAGTCCACTAGTGGGACAAGAACATCATGATGGAACCATGTGGCGGGTGTATCATAGTCCACCATGGCCATCGTCTTGTCCAAAGGAAGGACGAAGTCGTCGAAGATCGGGGCGTCGTCGTATATGGGACCTAGCACCAAATGAGAAGACACAGTAGAGGTATATGGTAAGTCGTTAGAAATCGAAATGGCCTCACATGCCCTATCAACTACCTCACTCTCTCTATGTGGTGGCTCACTCACTCCCTCAAAATAGGTGCACTCAATGTCACATATGGTGGAGTCACTCAAATCACTCAAGTGGTGGTGGTGGTGGCTCTCCTCACATGGGAATTGGGTCATCTCATCATATATGGGGCTAGTGCTGAAGTCACTCTCACTCTCAATATGGTGGCATAAGTCGCTAAACTTATCATCATACGTCTCCTTGGTCGAAGGGAAAATCCCATGCTCAACTGTCTCGTCGTCGCCGTGGATGAAGGCCGAAGATGGCACATCATCACTCGCCTCCATGACCGAAGGGAACATCCCATGCTCGATCATCTCGTCACCGTCGTCATGGATGAAGGCCGAAGATGGCACATCATCACTCTCGCCTCTAAAGATGGAAGCATCATCCTTGCTCGCCACCTTGTCGCTCGCCGCCAAATCTTGATCCTTGAGTTGCTCCGTAGTCGTAGTCGTCGCCGCGCCGTCTTCAAAAAGAGTCATGGTAGACTCGGCATCATCAATGCCACAAAGAGGGATGGCGGTGAAGTCGAACTTTGGAGCGTCGTCTTGGAGCGTGTCGGACTTGGACAACTCGGTGGTACTAGCCTCATGCTCGCCGTCTTGGAGCGTGTTCGTCGCGAAGTGTGCTTGGGGTCGAGTGGACTTGTAGTTGTTGGTGAAGTCGAAGTAGCCTGTGGAAGTAGTGGGCTTGAGCTCGTGGAGTAGGCAAAGATGCCGTACATCCGAAGGCGAAGATGCCTTGAAGTCACTTGGTGAAGATGCCAATGTAGCTGATGAAGTTGCAGTCTTGGGGTCGCTGTCGCTGTTCTGTATGGCCCGTGCGCATGAGGGTGCAGGAGGCCGTGTGCACGGGGTCCCGTGTGCACGTGGGTCACAGGCCCATGTGCACGGGGGTGGCAGAGAAGCCAACTCACGTCCGGTAGGTTGCTCTTGATGGCCTGGAGCTTGATGGTCTTGTCGGTGTCGATGCCAGTGTGTCCTTGCCGAAGATGGTAGCTCGGGAGTCTTTGCACTTGAGCGTCTTCTCGAAGATGATGAAGACCTCTTGTCGGTGTTGATGAGGGCCTTGAGCTCCTCCATGTACTTGTCCATCTTGGCATCGATGAAGTTCTTCATGGCATCAAACTCGTCGTCGTGGTTGTAGATCGGAGATGATGTGCTTCGCCTATCCATCACAAGACTCGAGCAAAGGTGAGTAGGAAATGAGATAAACAATACCAAGCTACCTTTTCCCAAAGTTGAGAATGTATCCCGTTTCACTCAATGTGAAATAAAAGAATAGTGGAATTGGTACCGGACTTGTTCACTCACACCTACAAGGTAAAGCTTATCGAGTGGCTTGGTTAGGACAAGTGGCACAAATTCATGCAAATTGAAGTCCAAGATATGTAAATGTTGAAATCAAGCCAAAGGACTCAAAATGCAAAGCAAGTGATCACAAATATAGAGGAAGGCAATAAAGAAACATGCACGGTGGGATAATGGGGCTTGTGCAACTATGGGAATGAGCAATACAAAATTGCCTAATGAAGACGAAGCTCGTGTTGCACAAACACAAGGAGAGACGCTATCTTGATTGCACGTTTGGGCACGATTCACCACTTGGCACCAACCTATATGCATGCAAGCAAAACGTTTCCTATTCCATGTTTCCTCATGCACAAGTATATCTTTTCATGCTCAACACTCTTTTGCTTATAAGCTTTTGATCTTTCTTTTTCTTGCTTAAAAGCTTTTTTTAATCTTCTCTTCCTTTCCACTATGCTTAATGAGCCTTAACCAAACACATGAGATAAGTATCACAAGATATGCATGGGAGCAAGCAATTTCACTATATGATATATCAAATGATGCAACAATATGATATCGTACCACTATGGTGCACAAGTTTTCGCGAAGCCCGGCAATACTCGGATAGCTAGTCTCAATAGGTATGAAGGTATTCACAAAGATGGTGGGCTATCAAGATGTAATGGCAAGAAAGGAAAAGTTTATGACGGAATGGATACCTTCGTCACACTTAACCTTTCACGAAGTCGGGGGTAACCGGCCTTGCTTCCGGTTGAAGATGGTCTCAAAGGATGGATGGTCATCGTCGATGCAGAATGTCGTTGTGGATGTAGTCGATGGAGCGATACAAGTCACCGGTGGTTGATGAACAAGTAACCGTCCCTAAGTAGCCGAAACACCTTATGAGACTCAAATCACAACTCAAACAACCACAAATGCAATGGGAACCAAAATGGGTTATGTTGCGGAAGTTTATGGTGGTGGTGCGGAAGTTATGGCGGAGGGCCTATGCAAAAATGCACAAAATTTGATGGAGTCAAATGGTGGTAAAACCAAGATGAGCAGCTCGGGCATGTCGCTAGCTTTCCAACGAGCCAAAGAACACCCAAATCGGAGTTCGGAAGTGGGAGATATGGTCGAAACGGTGAAGTGGTGCTGGCTGTTTCTGGGAGGGCCGTGCGCACGGGGTCAAAAGGCCGTGGGCACAGGGTCCCGTGCCCACGGTACAAGGTCGTGGGAACGGGATGTCCAGGAACTTCGCGGGGGCCCGTGTGCATGGGGTCTGGGGCCCGTGGGCACGGGGGTGGCGGAAATTTCGCGATTTCAACTCCAAATTCGAAGGGGGAAAAGAAAAAATGGGCTATGGGGACACAATAGAAGGTGGATCTACTTGCTAAACACCAGATCCATGGATTGAAATCAACAAAAACTCACAAGGAACAACAAATCACAAAAAATTTGGTATGGCGCTTTGTGTGGGGAATTTTCGAAATTGGACAAAAACAAGCAAAATTAGGCTAGAAAACGAAGGGGGGAGACTCCAAATTCGTGTCAACGTGGCTCATGATACCAAGAATGTTGTAGGGCACATGCCAAAGTGCCCCGATTTGTCCTGATGTTCATGAATTGGAGGTGGCTACGAAGAGGAACACGTAGAGCACGAAGAATACGAGGGGAAATCACAAGAGAAACACTCAAGAACAAGTCCAATCACACATCCACTAGACTAGCAACACATAAGATCCACAAGGTACAAGAACAACAAAGGGAAAGATACATGGTAAAGTTCATCCCAAATCCAAGAGGAGATGAGGTCTGGATGATCTAGATAGATCCTTCCCACAAGGGGGTCTTGATATCCCTAAGGATCTTCTCCCAATGGAGGTCTTGAACTCCAATGGAGTGTGCCTCTCTCAAGAGGATTCCCACAAGGGGAGATACATGAGCTAAGCTCCAATGTCTAGACCTAATCTTAGCTAACCCTAAATAGAGGAGGAGTAGGAGGAGTATATACAGTCCTAGGCAATGAAGGGGTAAGCAGGGGCATAATAGGGATTACATGGGCAAAGCCCAATAGCAACACACAGCAGGCCCCGTGCGCACAGGGTAAGTGGTGCCCGTGCGCACGGGGTATCCACAGACCTGACGCCTTAGCCCGTGCGCACGGGCTTGTACCGTGGGCATGGGGTCCCGTGTGCACGGGGACCAGGGCCCGTGCGCACGGGGTATCCAGAGGCCTCGCCGTCAGCCTTCTCGTGGACGCCCGTCGACGCATGTGGAACCTCGCCGTCTTCTTGACGGTTCCTTCTCCGCTTCCAAGCTTCCCTCTTGGATGGTGTAGTTGTTCCCTTGCGCTTGCACTTGTCCCCGCTATGTGTGAAGCTCCGATAGAACCTATGCATGCACACGGAAGGATTGTCAAGTAGTATAACATCCTCGAAGGGGTAAAGTGAACACGTGTAAAGGAGATGATTCACCTTTATGTATGGGAAGTAGATGTGGCACGTGTCACTTGCCAAACGGACTCTTGACATGGTGATGTCCGTAGGATGCTCCGCATCACTCGTGTTGGGCCTCCAAGCGCAGAGGTTTGTAGGACAGTAGCAATTTTCCCTCAAGTGGATGATCTAAGGTTTATCAATCCGTGGGAGGCGTAGGATGAAGATGGTCTCTCTCAAGCAACCCTGCAACCAAATAACAAAGAGTCTCTTGTGTCCCCAACACACCCAATACAATGGTAAATTGTATAGGTGCACTAGTTCGGCGAAGAGATGGTGATACAAGTGTAGTATGGATAGTAGATATAGGTTTTTGTAGTGCGAACAACAAAAAACAGCAAGGTAGCAAGTAACAAAAGTGAGCATAAACAGTATTGCAATGCTTAGAAACAAGGCCTAGGGTTCATACTTTTGCTAGTGCAATCTCTCAACAATACTAATATAATTGGATCATATAACCATCCCTCAACGTGCGATAAAGAATCACTCCCAAGTTCCTATTAGCGGAGAACATAAGATAGAAATTGTTTGTAGGGTATGAAACAACCTCAAAGTTATTCTTTCCGATCAATCTATTGAGCCATCCCTATAAGTGTCACAAACAGCCCTAGAGTTCGTACTAAAATAACACCATATGATACACATCAACCAACTCTAATCTCACCTAGATACTCCAATGTCACCACAAGTATCCGTGAGTTGATTATACGATATGCATCAAACAACTTCATAATCATAATATTTAATCCACACAAAGATCTCCAAGGAGCACCCCAAAGTTTCTATCGGAGAAAAGATAATGAAAACGTGCATCAACCCCTATGCATAGATTACCCCATTGTCACCGCGGGAATCCGCAAGTTGAGTGCCAAAACATATATCAATTGAATCAATATAATACCCCATTATCACCACGGGTATTCATATGCAAGACATATAACAAGTGTTCTCAAATCTGAAATATTCAATCCGACAATAACGAAACCTCAAAGGGAAAAGATTCGTTTCATCACAACAAGGATAGAGAGGGAAGAAACACCATATGATCCAACTATATTAACAAAGCTCGCGGTACATCAAGATCATGCCAAATCAAGAACACGAGAGAGAGAGAGAGATAAAACACATAGCTACTGGTACAAACCCTCAGCCCCGAGGGTGAACTACTCCCTCCTCGTCATGGAGACCGCTAGGATGATGAAGATGGCCTCCGGTGATGATTCCCGCCTCCGGCAGGGTGCCGGAAAATGGCTGTAGATGAGATCATGGAGGTACAGAGGCTTGCGGCGGCGTAAAAACTCATCTAGGGTTATTTCTGGGGGTTTCTCTATTTATAGGATTTTCCAGCGTTGGAATCAGGTCAGACGGAGCCACGTGGGCCCCACGAGGTACCAGGGCGCGCCTGGTGGGGGGGGGGTGGCGCGCCCTGGTGCCTCGTGGGCACTGGGTGGCCCCCTCCAGTGGGTCTTGGGTCCAGTATTTTTTATTTATTCCATAAAAAATCTCCAAAAAGTTTCATCCAATTCCAAGAACTTTTATTTCTGCACAAAAAACAACACCATGGCAATTCTGCTGAAAACAGCGTCAGTCCGGGTTAGTTATAATCAAATCATACCAAAACCATATAAAATTGTTATAAACATGGCATGAATACTTCATAAATTATAGATACGTTGGAGACGTATCAGCATCCCCAAGCTTAATTCCTGCTCGTCCTCGAGTAGGTAAATGATAAAAGAAATAATTTATGAAGTGTGAATGCTAGCATAGTGCATAAGTTTGATCAATGATAATTTCAATCACTTTTCCTAGCATCATAACAGCAACTTTTTCTCATAAAACTCATCATGATAAAGTAGCAATCAATTCACATGTTGTGGTTCAAACAATGCAATCTCTTGAAACTTAACAACTTATGTTCTTAGTCACCAAACAATTGCAATTCAACTTAATTTCAACAAACTCTAAGTAAGAGCTACACATACTCAATTATCATATAGTCTTCTATGATTGCTAGTACTCAAAGCATATTTTTAGAACAAATGGCATCCATCGAACACACAGAAAGATAGGGGCTTAATGTTTCGCCTCCCAACTTATTTATCATAGAGATAATTGTCAACAATAATAATTCATGATCAAATATATTTGACTGGCCATATGTGCCTGGATCTTTCCCCACCACATGATGCTTGCCAACTAGAGAATAATTAAGGTTGAAATGAGAATGAATACTTATTGACTCTTGCATAAAAGTAAATACATAAAAGTAAATGCATAAAAGTAAAAGATAGGCCCTTCGCAGAGGGAGGCAGAGGTTGTCATGCGCTTTTTATTTTTAGATGCACAAGCTCTTAATGCAAAGGAACATCATGTTATATTGCCCCTTGTGATAGCAACCTTTATTATGCAGTCCATCGCTTTTATTTCTTTACCATCACAAGTTCGTACAACGCTTATTTTCCCTTGCAATAAAAGATCATACATATTTAGGAGCAATTTTTATCGCTTTTTGCACCGATGACAACTTACTTGAAGGATCTTATTCAATCCATAGGTAGGTATGGTGGACACTCGTGGCAAGAAACTGTGTTTAAGGGTTTTTGGATGCACAAGTAGTATCTCTACTTAGTATGAATTTTTGGCTAGCAAAAGATCCTAAGCAAGCACCACATGTTGGAGGATCCATAACAATATAACTTCTATGCAAATATACCCAAACATAACTCATTACGTTGTCTTCCTTGTCCAACTTCAACTAATTTGCTCAAGTTTGAAAATAATTAATGGGTATTCACAATCATAAAAGATGTCCAAGATAATATATTTATATGTGAAAGTTCTCTTCCTTATACTAATCATTCATGAATTGCTTGTATGACCAATATTGTGATTGTCAAGCTTCAATAGATTTCAATTTCTAACCCAAATATGAAACTACTACTAGACATGATACAAGCATATGAAGCACATATAATTTCAACTTTATGATATTCAATTCTTTCACAATTTACTCATAGGATATAAGAGAAGCACAAGAGTAAATGACAAGCTACTCCAAAAAGATATAGGTGAGGACCAAATGAGTAGTTAAGTAAATAGGTAGCTATGTGAGGACTCTCTCTCATTTAAAATTTCAGATCTTGATAATTTTATTCAAACATCAAAGAAAACAAAATAAAATGACATTCCAAGAATAACACATCTCATGTGAAGAAGCAAAAACTTAGGCTCAACCAAGACTAATCGATAATTGTTGATGAAGAAAGCTGGGATGCCAACCGGGGCATCCCCAAGCTTAGTTGCTTGATACTTCTTGAAGTATTATATTGGGATGCCTTGGGCATCCCCAATCTTGAGCTTTTTTGTCTCATTAATTCCTCTCATATCACGGTTTCTATAAATCTTAAAAACTTCATCCACACAAAACTCACAAGAACTCGTGAGATAAGTTAGTATAAATCAACTCAAAACCTCAACATTCTCTACTGTAGAAAATCACAAAAATTATAATTAAACATTGCATACTAAATGTCTCTGCATATTTAATACTCCTATCCTCAAATAGAATCATTAAACATGCAAACATATGCAAACAATGCAACTATAACAGCAATCTGCCAAAACAGAACAGTCTGTAAAGGGGGATTTAAAATTCATACTTCCCTAACGCCAAAAATTCTGAAAAATTACCACGTGACAGAGAACTCATGCATTCTTACTGTGTAAATATTTCAGATTTTTATCATGTCCTGACTATTCAGGAATATTCTGGACATAATAGAAAACTTTCTGTTTCCAAACAGCAACACATGAACTTGCAAACTGAGCATGGTAAAGGCTATAATTGGCATTTTATTGAACTAAAAGACACAAAACATGATTATTGATAATAGCAAGCAAATATCAACAAAATATAATGACGCTCCAAGCAAAACTCATATTATGTGACGAATAAAAATATAGCTCCGAGTGAGGTTACCGATAGTTTTGAAGACGAAAGAGGGGATGCCTTCCGGGGCATCCCCATGCTTAGACGCTTGAGTCTTCCTTGAGTATTACCTTGGGGTGCCTTGTGCATCCCCAAGCTTAGGGTCTTGCCACTCCTTATTCTCCTCATATCGATATCTCACCCAAAACTTGAAAACTTCAATCACACAAAACTTAACGGAACTTGTGAGATAGGTTATTATGATAAAAATAAATCATCCACTTAGGTACTGTCAAGACAAGATTCATAATTTTCCCACATAATTCCTACTGTAGTCTATCATTTCCACAATTTATATTGCTCAATATAAGCTATGGAAACACTAAAACAAGCAAACTATGCACCGAAAACAGAATCTGTCAAAAACAGAACAGCATGTAGTGAGCGATTTAAAAACCATACTTCTGTACCTACAAAAATTCTGAAAAATTAGGAAAACGTAAAACATTTGTAACCCAATAATGTGTAACAATTTCAGAATTTTCTGACGCTCCAGTATGGAATAGAAATTGCAGAACTGGATGCAAAAGTTTCTGTTTTTGCACAGAATCAAATCAACAAGTATCCACACTATCCCAAAGGCTTTACTTGGCACATTATTAAAAGAAAACATATAAAACATGATTACTACAGTATATTAATCATGTGAACACACAAAAACAGTAGGTAAAAATATTGGGTTGTCTCCCAAGAAGCGCTTTTCTTTAATGCCTTTTAGCTAGGCATGATGATTTCAATGATGCTGACATAAAAGTAAAGAATTGAAACACAAAGAGAGCATCATGAAGCATATGACTATCACATTTAAGCCTAACCCACTTCCTATGCATAGGGATTTTGTGAGCAAACAATTTATGGGAGCAAGAATCAACTAGCATAGGAAGGCAAAACAAGTATAACTTCAAAACTTTCAACACATAGAGAGGAAACTTGTCATTATTGCAACACCTACAAGCATATGATCCTCTCTCATAATAATTTTCAGTATCATGATGAATGAATTCAACAATATAGCTATCACATAAAGCATTCTTGTCATGATACATAGGCATAGAATTTTTATTACTCTCCACACAAGCAATTTTCTTCTCATTCATAATAGTGGGAGCAAACTCAACAAAATAACTATCATGACATACTTGATTGGCATAATCCAATTGAAAATTAAAATCATGATGACAAGTTTCATAGTTATCATTATTCTTTATACCATAATCATCATAGATAGAAACTTTGTTGTCACAATCAATTGGGACCTCTTCCAAAATAGTGGATTCATCACTAAATAAAGTCATGACCTCACCAAATCCACTTTTATCATTACAATCATCATAAATAGGAGGCATGCCATCATCATAATAAATATTCTCATCAAAACTTGGGGGACTAAAAATATTATCTTCATCAAACATAGCATCCCCAAGCTTGTAGTTTTGCATATCATTAGCATCATGGATATTCAAAGAATTCATACTAGCGACAATGCAATCATGTTCATCATTCAAATATTTTATGCCAAACATTTTATTGAATTCTTCTTCTATCAATTGAGCACAATTTTCTGATCCATCATTTTCAAGAAAGACATGATAAAGACGAATAATATGAGGCAACCTCAATTCCATTTTTTTTGTAGTTTTCTTTTATAAACCAAACTAGTGATAAAACAAGAAACTAAAAGATTCGATTGCAAGATCTAAAGATATACCTTCAAGCACTCACCTCCCAGGTAACGGCGCCAGAAAAGAGCTTGATGTCTACTACACAACTTGTTCTTGTAGACTCCTGTTGGGCCTCCAAGCGCAGAGGTTTGTTGGACAGTAGCAATTTTCCTTCAAGTGGATGACCTAAGGTTTATCAATCCGTGGGAGGCGTAGGATGAAGATGGTCTCTCTCAAGCAACCCTGCAACCAAATAACAAAGAGTCTCTTGTGTCCCCAACACACCCAATACAATGGTAAATTGTATAGGTGCACTACTTCGGCGAAGAGATAGTGATACAAGTGTAGTATGGATAGTAGATATAGGTTTTTGTAGTGCGAACAATAAAAAACAGCAAGGTAGCAAGTAACAAAAGTGAGCATAAACAATATTGCAATGCTTAGAAACAAGGCCTAGGGTTCATACTTTCGCTAGTGCAATCTCTCAACAATGCTAATATAATTGGATCATATAACCATCCCTCAACGTGCGATAAAGAATCACTCCCAAGTTCCTATTAGCGGAGAACATAATATAGAAATTGTATGTAGGGTACGAAACCACCTCAAAGTTATTCTTTCCGATCAATCTATTGAGCCATCCCTATAAGTGTCACAAACAGCCCTAGAGTTCATACTAAAATAACACCATATGATACACAACAACCAACTCTAATGTCACCTAGATACTCCAATGTCACCACAAGTATCCGTGAGTTGATTATACGATATGCATCAAACAACTTCATAATCATAATATTCTATCCACACAAAGATCTCCAAGGAGCACCCCAAAGTTTCTATCAGAGAAAAGATAATGAAAACGTGCATCAACCCCTATGCATAGATTACCCCAATGTCACCGCGGGAATCCGCAAGTTGAGTGCCAAAACATATATCAAGTGAATCAATATAATACCTCATTGTCACCACGGGTATTCATATGCAAGACATACATCAAGTGTTCTCAAATCTGAAATATTCAATCCGACAATAACGAGGAAAAGATTCGATTCATCACAACAAGGATAGAGAGAGAAGAAACACCATATTATCCAACTATATTAACAAAGCTCGCGGTACATCAAGATCGTGCCAAATCAAGAACACGAGAGAGAGAGATAAAACACATAGCTACTGGTACAAACCCTCAGCCCCGAGGGTGAACTACTCCCTCCTCATCATGGAGACCGCCGGGATGATGAAGATGGCCTCCGATGATGATTCCCCCCTCCGGCAGGGTGCCGGAAAAGGGCTGTAGATGAGATCGTGGAGGTACAGAGGCTTGCGGCGGCGTAAAAACTCATCTAGGGTTATTTCTGGGGGTTTCTCTATTTATAGGATTTTTCTGCGTGGAATCAGGTCAGACGGAGCCACGTGGGCCCCACGAGGTACCAGGGCGCGCCTGGGGGGCTGGCGCGCCCTGGTGCCTCATGGGCACTGGGTGGCCCTCCTCCAGTGGGTCTTGGTTCCAGTATTTTTTATTTATTCCATAAGAAATCTCCAAAAAGTTTCATCCAATTCCAAGAACTTTTATTTCCGCACAAAAAACAACACCATGGCAATTCTACTGAAAACAGCGTCAGTCCGGGTTAGTTCTAATCAAATCATACCAAAACCATATAGAATTGTTATAAACATGGCATGAATACTTCATAAATTATAGATACGTTGGAGACGTATCAACCACACAAGACTCTACTCCAGGTTTATCGCCTATTTGAGTCCACTCCGCAAGGAAGTCCGGCCGAAGTTTCCAGTACGGCCCCAAACGATGAGTGCAGGGTTCCCAAGAGCACCATTCGGGTGTCACCTGGTACACCGTGCCTCGTGTCTCTACCGCATCATAGCCCACCCCTAGGGTTAGCGCTACGCACGGCCCCCAACACGTAACCTACAAACACCAGAAACTAGTTGCAACTCCTGGACAGAGGACAAGGCGATTAATAAGTTGAGAGGGGTCGAGTTACCGGAACCCAATGTGTGGTAGTAACTGTCTTGGATCATAAACACAGAAGTCGGTTCCTGTGGACAGTCCCAATGAGACAACCCACCATGTACTCCTACATGGCCTCTCATCGCTACCTTTACCAAAACGTGTTCACACACTTAGCTCTCACAAAGTAGGACATGTTCACCACCATTCCAATCCATCCCAGATGAATCAGACCTGACACAACTCTAAGCATAGTAGGCATAACAAGCAAGCATGAATGAGTAGGCACATCATGGCTCAAACAACTCCTACTCATGCTAGTGGGTTTCAACTATTTGCTATGGAAAGACAGGTCATGCAGAGGAATGGGTTCAACTACCGCAACAAGTAACAGTTGAATCGTTGTTGTCCTAATGCAATAAAATAGAGCAATAGCGAGAGAGTGGGATTGTATCGGAATGCTCAATGGGGGTTGCTTGCCTGGCACTTCTGAAGATAGAATAGCTCTTCGTCAGTGTCAACGATCACATCGTCGGAACAATCGCCTACCAAGAGTGAACACACATCGGCAAACAAGGAAAGGAATACAATCAATGCAATGCAACAATATGATGCATGACCATGACATGGCAACATGCTGATGATTTGGGCTAATGCAACTAGCGGCAATTTAAATGGAGTATGTTTGAACACAAGGTTCAAATTCAAACTCCATATAAGGCATTTCAAATGCCATTTATTCAAATTGTGATATACAGCAACTTTAAGTTGTTGAAACATGCATTAAAATGCCATAAACAGATTCTTCATATTTTTCTGATAATTTTTCATATATAAATTATTTTAATCTGAGTTACGGTTGAATTACTATGATTTTTTGAAGTTTAAAGCATTTTCTGGAATTTCCTAGCTTTTTTTTAAAATTAAACTAAATCCAGAAATTGCTTTTCTATGTCAGCATGACATCACTGCCACGTCAGCAAGTCAACAGGGTTGACCCAGGTCAAACCTGACCAGTGGGGCCCACTAGTCAGTGACCCAGTGCTGGCTTGTGTCACAGATAGGTGGGCTCGGTCAACGCTAACTTGGCCAAAGTCAAAGCTGACACGTGGGGCCACAGGATTAGTACTAACCTAAACAGAAAAATTAGACTAATCTAATTAGGCACGGGGGCCCACATGTCAGTGGCTCTAGGGGGTGGTTAGCGGTTAATTAAACCTGCCACGTCAGCACGGCCGGAGTTAGGCCGCCGGCAAGGTACGGACGCGGCGGAGAGCGTCGGAAACGCAGCTCCGGCATGGCTTGACGCGCGGATGGGCTCTACGCGGAGCTGGGCCTCGTCCGCGTCGGCTCGTGCTAGTGGTGTCACCGGAGGCGACCTAAATCAACGGCGGTGTCCGCTTCCGCGGCAGCTGGAGCTCGGCCCTCGGCGAAAATCACGCTAGGCTGCACGGCAGGGCGTGGGGGTGGTCGCGTTCGTCTCCTGGCGACGCGCGGAGCATGGTGGCGCGCTCGGGTGCAATCTTTGCTTGCTGCTGCCATGGCGGTGACATGGCCGGCGTCGAGGAGCTCTCGGCTCTGGTGGTTTACGCGGCTAGGGGGCGCTAACGAGTGCGGGGAGAGAGGGGAACGGCGTATGAGCTCACGATGAGTCAGACGGTAGGGTCAGCGAGCTCGGGGAGACACTGGAGGCAGCAGATTGATGGCAACAATCTTCGGTGGCCGACGAGGGAAACGACAGTGCTGGCGGCATCCAGGGGCTTCCGGCATCGTGCGGCTCGGTAAGGAGGAAGAGGGAGATGAGGCGGAGCTCGTGGACGGGATGGGGAGGCGAGGCGGTGGTTGTGGCCGTGGTGGTTCAAGACGGCACGGCGGCGACCACTTCGGCCATCGCGTGGGAGAGCGAGGGAGAAGGCCAGAGGGCTCTGGGTGTCTCTAGGCACGTCGGATAGGAACGAGGGAGGCGAGGAGGCAGCCAGGGAGGTGGCCACGACGATTGCGCGCGCGTCGACACGCCTCTGCCTACTGGCAGAGGTTGAAGACGACCGCTTCGGCCTGGCGGGTTGGGCCTGCTACAGTGCTGGGCCGCACAGGTAAGTTTCTCTCTCTCTCTCTCCTTTTTCTGTTTTTCTTTCTGTTTTCTATATTCTTTTTTTCTTTTTTGATTTAGTTGAGACACTAAACCATTTTCATAAATCCTAAAAATATTTGTGGATGCTAACTGAATCATTCCAGAGCCCCACACAGATTTCCAGAATTATTGAAGCATTAAAAATATTTATAGGATATAATTTCCCCAATTCAAATATAATATGAATTGATTCAAAAATCCAGAAATGTTCCAAAAACGTGTGCATCATTTTTAGCAGAGGTTTGCACCTTTTCCAAAAATGATGAACTTTTCTGAAAGGCATTTTGGATTCATTGAACATTTTTTTTATTTTGATCCTAGTTGAAAATCATTTGGATTTAATCATGACGCATGGATGATTATGCAATGACAAGCAATGACTAAGCTAGGGCTGTGACATGGCTCTTCAGAGCCTCTTAAATGATTACTTTGAGTCGTAGGGTTATGTTGTGATGCCATGTTGTATCTACACATATCGTGCATATTGTGTGTATGTTTGAAATGCATTGGTATGTGTGGGATTCCACACCTAGCTGTTTGCCTTTGGTAGCCTTCCTTATGGGGAAATGCCTCCTAGTGCTTCCACCGAGCCTTGGTAGTTCGCTACTGCTCTGGAACACATGGATTGACCGACATGTATCCTTCTTTGCTCCTGTGTCTGTCCCTACGGGGAAATGTCACGCGGTGTTACTGGAGTCCTGATAGCTTGCTACAGCCCAGTACACACGTTGATAACTGACACGTGCATTGCTGGGTTACCTATGTCTGTCCCTGTAAGTTTGTGCCACCTTGGTTTACGACTAGTCATGTCGACCCGGGTTCTTTGTCATATGGATGCTAGCGACATAAACATATACGTGAGCCAAAAGACGCAAGCGGTCCCGGCCAAGGTAAACGTGGCAGCCGTGGGTTACCGTGTGTGAGGCCGCAAAGTGATATGGTGTGTTACATGATAGATCGGTGTGACATAGGATCAGGGTCCCGACAAGGAGCCTCACGAGGATGAATCCCTCTTGCCTGGGGACGAGGCGCCTGGAGGCTGGACCATGCACTTCGACGGTGCATTTTCCCGGTAGGGCGCGGGGGCTGGTGTCATGCTCACTTCGCCGACGGGAGACAAGCTCCGCTACGTTGTCCAACTCTGCTTCAGGCGCGACGATAAGGTCTCCAACAACATCGCAGAGTACAAAGGCCTCATCGCTAGACTCAAGGCTACCTCTGCTCTGGGCATCAAACGCCTCACCATCAAGGGTGATTCGCAGCTCCTCGTCAACTTCTCCAACAAAAGCTACAAGCCCAAGGACGAGCACATGGCCGCCTATCTGGAAGAGGTACGCAAGCTCGAGAAGCGTTTCCTTGGCCTGGAGCTCCAGCATGTCCCCCGTGGCAGCAACAAGGAGGCCGATGACATCGCCAAGTGAGCATCTCGCCGCGAGCCTCAGAACCCCGGCAACTTCGAGGAAAGGCTACTCAAGCCATCAACTACACCACCTGCCGTGAATGCCACACTGCTTTACGAAGAACTCCCACCTACACCACCCATGGGCGCACCAGACTGAGGCCCAGCCTCAGGCGCCCGCCTGCTGCTGGCGCTGGAGCCTCAAGCGGACAGCTGGGCCGCTGAGTTCAAGGCTTACTTGCTTCATGGCACCCTCCTGGAGAAGGATTCAGAGGCAGAGCGTGTGGCTCGTCAGACCACCGCCTACTGTCTGAGGGACGGCGAGCTGTACCGTAGGTGCCCCAATAGCGTCTCGCTACGATGCATCTCTGAAGAGCAAGAACACGAGCTGCTCACCGACATCCATGGAGGAGACCGTGGCCATCACTCTTCATCATGCACCCTCGCCGGCAAGGCATTCCGCAACGGCTTCTACTGGCCCACCGCGCTTCACAATGCCATCGAGCTGGTCCAATCCTGTGAAGCTTGTCAATTCCACACCAAGCAAATCCACCAGCCAGCCCAAGACCTCCAGACGATTCCTCTCTTGTGGCCCTTCGCGGTCTGGTGGCTGGATATCTTGGGACCATTCCCTCGCGCAGCTGGCGGCTACCGCTACCTTAACGTCGCCATCGACAAGTTCACCAAGTGGGCACAGGTCGAGCCCGTGCGCACCATCCCGGCAGGCTCTGCTGTCAAGTTCATTAGGGGCCTCGTGAGCCGCTTCGACGTCCCCAACCGCATCATCACTGACAACGGCTCCCAGTTCACAAGCGGCCTCTTCAAGTTATACTGCGCCAGCCTTGGCACGCAGATCTGCTACGCATCTATGGCGCACCCGCGAAGCAACAGCCAGGCCGAGCATGCTAACATTGAGGTCCTCAAGGGCCTCAAGATGATAAGCTTTAGGAAAAATCTAGAAGCCTGCGGCAAGGGCTGGCTAGACGAGCTACAGTCCGTGCTATGGTCGATCTGCACGACGGCAACCAAGCCTACCGGCGAGACTCCCTTCTTCCTTGTCTATGGAGCTGAAGCTGTCCTTCCTTTCGAGCTCAAGCACTGCTCTCCGCAAGTCCTCGCCTTCGATAAGGCTCGTCACGACGGCTCACGTGAGGCCGACCTACTGCTCCTCGAGAAGCCCGTCGCGAGGCCGCCCTGCGCGCCGCCAGATACCAACAGGCTTTGCGTCGCTATCATAGCTGCAACATACGCCCACGCACCCTCGAAGTCGGCGATCTTGTCCTGAGAAGGATCCACTGCAGAGAAGGACTCCACAAGCTCTCACCCATGTGGGAAGGCCCTTTCAGGGTTGCTGATGTCTCCAGGCCTGGCGCCGCCCGGATGGAGACGGAGGACAGAGTTCCTGTGCCCAACACATGGAACGTCCAACACCTCCGCAAGTTCTACCCGTGACCCTCACGCGTATGAACGAAGTGGAGCTGTACACGCTCTGGAGCCTCTCATTGCATTCGCCTGATGGGCCCGCGAGAGCTCCCGCCCACGTCTCATTGGAAGCTCCATGCTTCGCGCTAGCGGAACGTCCCACGCCTAGTGGAAGCCCCATGCTCAACGCTGGCGGAACAATCAAGTGAGGGCGCCCCAGGGGCTGCACCAACCTCAAGCTGACTCGTGCCAGACACGGCAGCCACATCTCTTTTTGGTTGTGTAATGAACTTATATTATGTTGCAGTAAAGCTTTATTTCCTAAGATATTTTATGTGTTGGTAAGTAGCCTGCCTCAAGAGTTGTGTACGCTCGCGGCTTTCCTCTTGCGCATCTCGCGAGCGGGGGCTGGACAAGGTGCCTTTGCTCGGGTCAGTCCCAGCAGCGCTGCAAAACCCAAGTGATCGAGCTCTGGCTCGCGGGCCTGCTCCCGTGCACGCCACCTCACTAAGGTCCTTGGTGTCTCGTCTCCTCGCGTGACGCCCATGAGCAAGCTAGCAAGGGTGCACCGCTCCCCCCTTTGTGAAATCGATATGAAGTTGTCACAGGAATAAGGCACTCAAAGGCCTCACGAGCGCTGCCTCGCGAGGTGACTCACGACAAGACACCTCCGTAAGCCCTCAGAGAGGCTCACGAGCACTGCCTTGTGAGCCCACCTGCGGTGGCTATCATGGTGAAATCACGGCAGATGCCATGAGATGGCTAAAAGTGGGGGGCTGCGTGCCGGTGGGCTCTGGAAGCGGGGTTGGCACACTTGTGTGAGAGACATAAGGCGTACCCAGGTTCGGGGCCCTCCGGAGAGGTAACACCCCTAGTCCTGCCGAATGTAATATGGAGTGCACAAGGGCTACAAGGTTGCTCCTGGAGCTGTTTGGGTAGAGGAGGAAGAAGGGGCTAGGCCGCCGTTCAGCCTCTCCTGTGAATGTGTGTGTGTGTGCTATGAGTGGAACTAGGTGAAGGCGACCCGTTTGCATGGAGGCCTCCTGGGGGGTCTTATAGCCCGACCCCCCAGGGTTACATGGGTAAATCTACATGCGGACGGGACCCGGATGTGAGCGTCTGGAACCGGCAGTGGGGCCCGCCGGCTGCTGGGACCCAACGGCTGCCCGGCACTATGGGTCATCGCCTCGTGCATCACGGGGTGGTTGGCATCGTGGGGCTACAGTGGCGCGCCGCGCTATCGTCGGTCGCCCGGGTCAGCGGGGTTGGCGGCACTGTAGCCATGCTCTTCTGGGATCGCAGCGCTGTAGCCAAGCTCTCCTGTCGTGGAGAGTCGTCTTGTTGTATGGAGTGCTGGGACGGCCGCTGACCCGTCGCCAGCCAGCTAGCGGCCAGCCGGACTCGGCATGGGGCTGAGCCCAGCCGGCCAGCGTTGGGAAGCCCCGAAGTTTTGAAAAGGGTTCCGGGTTCGGTTGCCTACCCGGGGGTTATCCCCCCCAACAGTAGTCCCCGAAGCTGTAAAGGCTCGCTGGCTCTAAGCAGGGGGCCTTTGCAGCTTATCCCCCTGAAGGAAGGTGGTTGTCGATGAAGGCGCGCCGGATGCCGGATGCCAGATCGCGACACCCAGCCGAGGTGGGAACCGAATGGTCCGACCGGTCAAAGCCCAACCGGCGTGGGGGATCGCGCCAGCCGCCTGACAAGGCCCTGCCACGTGCAGCCCAGCGGTGGACGAGGCCTGCCAGCCCACGCGCGCGACGGCACATTGCAGCGGGCTGGGGACCCACCAAGCCGCGGCCTCGGCCCGCGCGCGGGATTTACTATGGCCGCGCACGTCTATTGGAGTTCGACCCGGCCGAGAAGTGGTAGAAATCATTCTTCTATGTGAGGAATCTCGACCCGGCCGACGACCGCATCAACCTTCCCCCATTCATCGACGCGCCGCCGGCTAAGAAGCTGAACTAGGGGCACAACCCGAGGAGCTCGTCGGCGGAGATCGTGGGTGTCTACCCACCATCCGGGTGCCACTTGGTACACCGTGCCACTATGCCTAGTCTGTCCCAAGCCCACCTGGCCGGGTGCCACTTGGTAGACAAATAGCACGACCTACAAACACCAGAAACTAGTTGCAACTCCTGGACAGAGATCAAGGCGATTAATAAGCCGAGAGGGGTCGAGTTACCGGAACCCAATGTGTGGTAGTAGCTAGTCTTGGATAACATACACAGAACTCAGTTCTTAAGGACGGTCTCGAGGAATGGGTTCAAGTACCGCAACATGTAATAGTTGAATCATTGTTGTCCTAATGCAATAAAAGAGAGCAGGAGCGAGAGAGTGGGATTGTATCGGAGTGATCAAGGGGGCTTTGCTTGCCTGGCACTTCTCAAGATAGCATTGTGTCTTCATTAGTGACAATGATCACAACGTCAGAATCGTCTTCTACCGAGAAGGAACAACCACCGACAAATAGAGAAAGAACACAATCAATGCAATGCAACAATATGATGCATGATCATGACATGGCAATATGCTGTGATTTGGGCTAATGCAACTAGCAACAATTTAAATGAAGTTGGTTTGAACCAGAGGTTCAAATTCAAACTCCACATGTGGTTATTTAAATGTCATTTATTTTATTTGTCCTAAACAGTAGCCAAAAGTTGTTCTATCATGCATGAAAATGCCATAAACAGATTCTTTGGATTTTTAACTTATTTCAATCTGAGTTATATATTATTTTCTATGATTTTTAGAAGTTTTAACTATTTTCTGAAATAAATAAATAAATCATTTTTGATTTATTTAAAATCTCAGAAAAGCTTTACTGCGTCAGCACTATGTCATGGTGACATCATCAGTCAACTGAGCAGGTCCAGGTCAAACCTGACCAGTGGGTCCCACAGGTCAGTGACTCCGTGGTTAACATGGTAAATTAGTGGTTAATCTCACCCTAACTAAAAGTGTCAATGGGCCTGGGCCCACGGGTCAGCGGTCAATTAAGATTAAAACTAATCTTAACCAAAGTTATTAGGGGGCCTAGGGCCCACTGTCAGTGGCCAGGGTGGGTTAAAGTAATCGCGCTTAGGCCCTAATGGCAGTGTGACGTCATCACCACCGGCGTTTAGCCACCGGTGACCAAGAACCACGGAGGAGGGCTTCGAGAATCGCCGTCTGGCGACGGTTTGGCCCGTGGAAGGGCGCGTTCACTAGCTGGCGCTAGCGCGTGTCTCCGGGAGGTAGCGGGAGGCTATGGGGTGGCCGGAGCTCGACGGAATCAAGCTCGCGGCAATGGCCGGAGTTCGGCTTTTATGCGGGCGTGGCCACAGAGCATGGGGAGACTAGCTAAAGGCCTCACGGAGCTCCTGGAGATGCGAGGAACATGTCGACGTGCTCGGCATCTACAAACGCGGGCTGCAGCGATGGTGAACAACACGGCAGACAGTGGCGGACCTCGGCCATGATGGGGATCGGGTCTAGGGGATGAAATAGACAGAGAGGAGAGAGGGGAAACAACGGCGGCCTCATAGGGAGTAGAACTGGGGGCTCAGAGAGCTCGGGGAAGGCTCGGTGGCGACGGAATGCTGGCGACGATCTCGGATGGCCGAAGTTGAAGACGACGTCGGTGAGGACGAACCAGGGCTCCCGGTGATGCATGGCTCGGTGTAGACGAAGAGGAAGACACGGCAGAGCTTCTGAACATGGCGAGAGGTCGAGGGGGAGGCGGTTGATGTCTACTACACAACTTATTCTTGTAGACTCGTGTTGGGCCTCCAAGCGCAGAGTTTTGTAGGACAGTAGCAATTTTCCCTCAAGTGGATGAACTAAGGTTTAGCAATCCATGGGAGGTGTAGGATGAAGATGGTCTCTCTCAAACAACCCTGCAATCAAATACAAGAAATCTCTTGTGTCCCCAACAAACCAAATACAATGGTAAATTGTATAGGTGCACTAGTTCGGCGAAGAGATGGTGATACAAGTGTAGTATGGATAGTAGATATAGGTTTTTGTACTCTGGAAATATAAAAACAGCAAGGTAGCAAGTAACAAAAGTGAGCACAAACGGTATTGCAATGCTTGAAAACAAGGCCTAGGGTTCATACTTTCACTAGTGCAATCTCTCAACAATGCTAACATAATTGGATCATATAACAATCCCTCAACGTGCGACAAAGAATCACTCCAAAGTTCCTATTCGCGGAGAACATAAGATAGAAATTGTTGTAGGGTACGAAACCTCCTCAAAGTTATCCTTTCCGATGAATCTATTAAGCCATCACTATAAGTGTCACGAACAGCCCTAGAGTTCGTACTAAAATAACACCATATGAAACACATTAACCAACCCTAATGTCACCTAGATACTCCAATGTCACCACAAGTATCCGTGAGTTGATTATTCGATATGCATCAAACAACTTCAGATTCATAATATTCAATCCACACAAAGAACTTCAAAGAGTGCCCCAAGATTTCTACCGGAGAAAGTAGGACGAAAACGTGCATCAACCCCTATGCATAGATTACCCCAATGTCACCTCGGGAATCCGCAAGTTGACTGCCAAAACATATATCAAGTAAATCAATATAATACCCCATTGTCACCATGGGTATTCATATGCAAGACATACATCAAGTGTTCTCAAATCCAACAAAGTATTCAATCCGATAATAGTGAAACCTCATAGGCAAAAACTCAATTCATCACAACAAGATAGAGAGGGGAAACACAATATGATCCAACTATATTAACAAAGCTCGCGGTAAATCAAGATCGTGCCAAATCAAGAACACGAGAGAGAGAGAGAGAGAGATAAAACACATAGCTACTAGTACAAACCCTCAGCCCGAGGGTGAACTACTCCCTCCTCGTCATGGAGACCGCCGAGATGATGAAGATGGCCTCCGATGATGCTTCCCCCCTCCGGCAGGGTGCCGGAAAAGGGCTGCAGATGAGATCGTGGAGGTACAGAGGCTTGCGGCGGCGTAAAAACTCATCTAGGTTAACTTTCGGGGGTTTCTGAATATATAGGATTTTTCAGCGTTGGAATCACGCAAAGAGTTTCCTTCCAGAAAAAATTGTCAAAAAGTTTTGCTGCATTTGGACTTCATTTGATATGGATTTTCTGGAAAACCAAAAACAAGCAGAAAATAGCAACTGGCACTGGGCACTGGGTCAATATGTTAGTCCATAAAAATCATATAAAAGCCATATAAAAGTGCACCAAAATCATACAAAACTATAATAAACATGGCATGAATACTTCATAAATTATAGATACGTTGGAGATGTATCAGCATCCCCAAGCTTAATTCCTGCTCGTCCTCGAGTAAGTAAATGATAAAAGAAATAATTTATGAAGTGTGAATGCTAGTATAGTGCATAAGTTTGATCAATGAGAATTTCAATCACTTTTTCTAGCATCAATTTATATCATAATCAGTAGCTCATCTCATAAAACTTCTCATGATCAAGTAGCAAGCTATTCACATGTTTAAAGTATAGGCCATAAACTTTCTTGAAAACTAACAAACTATGTTCTCAGTCATCAAACAATTGCAATTCATCTTATTTTCAGGAAGGGTCTATGTAATAGCTTTGATCTAGCAAATTCCACATACTCAACCATCATTTAGTCTGCCATGATTGCTGACACTCAAAGCATATTTTTAGAACAAACTATTTTAGTCAAACACATAGGAAGATAGGGGCTTAATGTTTCGCCTCCCAACTTATTTATCTCAGGGATAATGTCAGCAATAATAACTCATGATCATCTATATCCAACTAGATATATGTGCCTGTATCTTTCCCTACCACATAATGCTTGCCAACTAAAGAATAAATAGAGCGGAATAGGGATGAACATTAATGACTCTTGCATAAAAGTAAATACAGAAAAGTAAATACAGAAAAGTGAAAGATAGGCCCTTCGTAGAGGGAAGCAGAGGTTGTCATGCGCTTTTTGTTGTTGGACGCACAAGCCCTTAATGCAAAGGAACGTCACGTTATATTGCCCCTTGTGATAGCAACCTTTATTATGCAGTCCGTCGCTTTTATTTCTTTACCATCACAAGTTCGTACAATGCTTATTTTCCCTTGCAATAAAAGATCATACATATTTTAGGAGCAATTTTTATTGCTTTTTGCACCGATGACAACTTACTTGAAGGATCTTATTCAATCCATAGGTAGATATGGTGGACACTCATGGCAAGAAACTGGGTTTAAGGGTTTTTGGATGCACAAGTAGTATCTCTACTTAGTACGAATTTTTGGCTAGCAAAAGATCCTAAGCAAGCACCACATTTTAGAGGATCCATGACAATATAACTTCTATGTGAATATAAACAAACATAACTCATTACGTTGTCTTCCTTGTCCAACGTCAACTACTTGATCAAGCTTGATAATAATTAATGGGGGCTCACAATCATAGAAGATGTCCAAGATAGTATATTTATATGTGAAATTTCTCTTCCTTCAAAATTCTTTCATGAATTGTTCAAGTGACCAATGCTATGTTTGTTAAGTTTCAATAAATTTTACCACTTATACTTCTTGTATGTGAAGTCACTACTCCTCATGGGACAAGCATATTAAGCATATAAATTTCAAATTTATGATATTCAATTCATTTCAACAATTTCTCATAGGATATAAGTGAAGAACAAGAGTAAATGACAAACTACTCCAAAAAGATATAAGTGAAGACCAAATGAGTAGTTAAGTAAATAGGTAGCTATGTGAGGACTCTCTCTCATTTAAAAATTTCAGATCTTAAGTATTTTATTCAAACAGCAAAGAAAACAAAATAAAATGACATTCCAAGAATAGCACAACACATGTGAAGAAGCAAAAACTTAGGCTCAACCAAGACTAACCGATAATGTTGATGAAGAAAGGTGGGATGCCTACCGGGGCATCCCCAAGCTTAGATGCTTGAGACTTCTTGAAATATTATATTGGGATGCCTTGGGCATCCCCAAGCTTGAGCTTTTCTGTCTCCTTAATTCCTCTCATATCACGGTTTCCCTAAATCTTAAATACTTCATCCACACAAAACTCAACAAGAACTCGTGAGATAAGTTAGTATAAATCAATGCAAAACCTTAACATTCTCTACTGTAGCAAATCACTAAAATTATAATTAAACATTGCGTACTAAATGCCTCTGCATATTTAATACTCCTATCCACAAATAGAAACATTAAACAAGCAACATATGCAAACAATGCAACTGTAACCGAAATCTGCCAAAACAAAACAGTCTGTAAAGGGGGAATAAGAATTCATACTTTCATAACTCCAAAATTTCTAAAAATTACCAAGTGATAGAGAACTCATGCATGCTTACTGTATAAAAATTTCAGATTTTTATCACGTTCTGACTATTCAGGAATATTCTGGACATAACAGAAAATTTTCTGTTTTCAAACAGCAACACATGATCTTGCAAACTGAGCATGGTAAAGGCTATACTAGGCATTTTATTGAACTAAAAGATACAAAACATGATTATTGATAATACCAAGCAAATATCAACAGAAGAAAATGATGCTCCAAGCAAAACACATATCATGTGACGAAAAAAATATAGTTCCAAGTGAGGTTACCAATAGTGTTGGAGACGAAAGAGGGGATGCCTTCCGGGGCATCCCCAAGCTTAGACGCTTGAGTATTCCTTGAGTATTACCTTGGGGTGCCTTGGTAATCCCCAAGCTTAGGGTCTTGCCGCCCCTTATTCTCCTCATATCGATATCTCACCCAAAACTTGAAAACTTCAATCACACAAAACTTAACGGAACTTGTGAGATAGGTTAATATGATAAAGATAAATCATCCACTTACGTACTGTCAAGACAAGATTCATAATTGTTCTCACATAATTACTACTGTATTCTATTATTTACACAATTGATATCTCATTATATAAGCTATGGAAACACTAAAACAAGCAAACTATGCACCGAAAACAGAATCTGTCAAAAACAGAACAGCATCTAGTGAGCGATTTAAAAACCATACTTATGTACCTCCAAAAATTCTGAAAAATTAGGAAAACGTAAACAATTTGCAACCCAATACTGTGGATAAATTTCAGAATTTTATCAAGCTCCAGTACAGAATATAAATTCCAGCACTGGACGCAAAAGTTTCTGTTTTTGCACAGAATCAAATCAACAAGCATCCACACTATCCCAAAGGCTCTACTTGGCACATTATTGAAAGAAAACATATAAAACATGATTACTACAGTAGCTTAATCATGTGGACACACAAAAACAGTAGGTATAAATATTGGGTTGTCTCCCAACAAGCACTTTTCTTTAATGCCTTTTAGCTAGGCATGATGATTTGATGATGCTCACATAGAAGTAAAGAATTGAAACATAATGGGAGCATCATGAATCATATGTTCCTCTCTCATAATAATTTTCAGTGGCATCATGAATGGATTCATCAATATAGCTATCACATAAAGCATTCTTTTCATGATCCACAAGCATAGAGTTTTTATTACTCTCCACATATGCAAATTTCTTCTCATCAATAGGAGTGGGAGTATCATATAAAACTCGAATACTATAAATTGTTTCATCATTTAAAGAGTAATGTTCAGTAAAAGGATACTCATAATTATGACAAGTATTATAATAATAATCATCACTCTTTTTCATAACATAAGTATCATCACAATAATCATCATAAGTAGCAATTTTGTTCTCATCATAATCAATTGAAACCTCTTCCAAAGTAGTGGATTCAACATTAAATAAAGTCATGACCTCTCCAAATCCACTTTTATCATTATTAAAATAAGATTGAACACCCTAAAAAATAGTGGGATAATTATTATCTAGAATTGTCACTCTTCCAAATCCACTTTCATAAATATTGCAATCATCACAAATAGGAGGCATGCAATCATCATAACAAATTTGATCATTCAAAGTAGGGGGACTAAAAAGATCATCTTCATTAAGCATAGTATCCCCAAGCTTGGGACAAACATTAATTGCAGCAAATAAATTCTCAAACATGTCATTCTCATCAAACATAGCATCCCCAAGCTTGTGGCTTGGCATATCATTAGCATAATCACTATTATCATCAATAGTATGAATAGCACCAATAGTATAACAATTATTATCATCACAATTTTCTAAGTTGGTGCCAAAAATATTTTCAAGATTATAAGAAGTATCATTATTTTCCCAATTATAATCATCATAATGAGTAATATTCATAATAAAATCATCCTCAATAGTTCCTTTGGACATTGTACCATAAGACAAAGAAGCAATATCATCGTCAAGTATATCATCTTCCACAATTATTTTTGATTCACTCTCATGAGGCACAACAATAATAGGAGCAACATTATTTGGGAGGGATACCTTTTTACCTCTACTCTTTCTTCTTTTCTTCTTCTTCACCACATCATGTGTGGGTTTAATCAATTTTTCCGAGCTTCTTATTGATGAGATTGGTTGAATAGGAAGCTCCTCCTTGTCACCTATTTCATCATGAGAGACAATAGGAGGGAAAGTGGAAATCTTTACCCTTTCATTAGTGTTCCTTTTATATTCTATTGGTTTTCCCGTCTTTTTATAGTTGGCAATATAAGCATTCTCATTGCAATTTACCATACAAAACATATAGATTTCCTTTAGATTAGTTTCAATGTTGTCTGTGAGAATGAATACTTCAAACCAACTATTTTTATGTGTCAATTCTTCACACCCCAAAAATAGATAAAGCTCATTATATAGTTCAAGGGCGGTCAAATCATTACAATATTTAGCCATGATTCGATCATGAAAGAGTATGCATTGGAAATTAAGGTGACCAACTTTATTGCAAAGTTCACAAGTAATAGGCTAAAGAGAACATAATTTTGTAGCAAATTCATCTATCACTTTGAGCAAAAAATTGGTTCTATCATGTTTATGCTTCTTACAAAATCTATCATCCCTATAAGGCATGTCTTCACAAACTTTATGCACTCCACAAAATTGATATGCTTATAAGAATCATTTTTGTCATGACTAGTGCAATCATCATTAGTATTTTGGATATTCATAGAATTCATACTAACAACATTTCAATCATGCTCATCATTCAAAGATTTTATGCCAAACATTTTATTGAATTCTTCTTCTATCAATTGAGCACAATTTTCCGATCCATCATTTTCAAGAAAGACATTATAAAGACGAATAATATGAGGCAACCTCAATTCCATTTTTTGTAGTTTTCTTTTTATAAAACCAAACTAATGATAAACAAGAAACTAAAAGATTTAATTGCAAGATCTAAAGATATACTTTCAAGCACTCACCTCCCCGGCAACGGCGCCAGAAAAGAGCTTGATGTCTACTACACAACTTATTCTTGTAGACTCGTGTTGGGCCTCCAAGCGCAGAGTTTTGTAGGACAGTAGCAATTTTCCCTCAAGTGGATGACCTAAGGTTTATCAATCCGTGGGAGGCGTAGGATGAAGATGGTCTCTCTCAAACAACCCTGCAATCAAATACAAGAAATCTCTTGTGTCCCCAACACACCAAATACAATGGTAAATTGTATAGGTGCACTAGTTCGGCGAAGATATGGTAATACAAGTGTAGTATGGATAGTAGATATAGGTTTTTGTAATCTGAAAATATAAAAACAGCAAGGTACCAAGTAACAAAAGTGAGCACAAACGGTATTGCAATGCTTGAAAACAAGGCCTAGGGGTTCATACTTTCACTAGGGCAATCTCTCAACAATGCTAACATAATTGGATCATATAACAATCCCTCAACGTGCGACAAAGAATCACTCCAAAGTTCCTATTCGCGGAGAACATAAGATAGAAATTGTTGTAGGGTACGAAACCACCTCAAAGTTATCCTTTCCGATGAATCTATTAAGCCATCCCTATAAGTGTCACGAATAGCCCTAGAATTCATACTAAAATAACACCATATGAAACACATCAACCAACCCTAATGTCACCTAGATACTCCAATGTCACCACAAGTATCCGTGAGTTGATTATTCGATTTGCATCAAACAACTTCAGATTCATAATATTCAATCCACACAAAGAACTTCAAAGAGTGCCCCAAGATTCCTACCGAAGAAAGTAGGACGAAAACGTGGATCAACCCCTATGCGTAGATTACCCCAATGTCACCTCGGGAATCCGCGAGTTGAGTGCCAAAACATATATCAAGTGAATCAATATAATACCCCATTGTCACCACGGGTATTCATATGCAAGACACAAGTGCTCTCAAATCCAACAAAGTATTCAATCCAATAATAGTGAAACCTCAAAGGCAAAAACTCAATTCATCACAACAAGATAGAGAGGGGAAACACTATATGATCCAACTATATTAACAAAGCTCGCGGTACATCAAGATCGTGCCAAATCAAGAACACGAGAGAGAGAGAGATAAAACACATAGCTACTGGTACAAACCCTCAGCCCCGAGGGTGAACTACTACCTCCTCGTCATGGAGACCGCCAGGATGATGAAGATGGCCTCCGGTGATGCTTCCCCCCCTCCGGCAGGGTGCCGGAAAAGGGCTGTAGATGAGATCGTGGAGGTACAGAGGCTTGCGGCAGCGTAAAAACTCATCTAGGTTAACTTTTGGGGGTTCTGAATATATAGGATTTTTTAGCATTGGAATCACGCAAAGAGGTGCCGCAGGGGGCCCACGAGGCACCAGGGCGCGCCTGGGGGGGTGGCGCGCCCTGGTGGCTTGTGGGGCCCCTGTGGCTCTTCTGCTACTCCCCCGAAGCTTCCTGGGTCTGTTTCCTTCCAGAAAAAATCATCCAAAAGTTTTCCTGCATTTGGACTTCATTTGATATAGATTTTCTGGAAAACCAAAAACAAGCAGAAAATAGGAACTGGCACAGGGCACTAGGTTAATATGTTAGTCCATAAAAATCATATAAAAGCCATATAAAAGTGCACCAAAATCATACAAAACTATAATAAACATGGCATGAATACTTCATAAATTATACAGACATTGGAGACGTATCAGCGGTGGCTGCGACTACGGTGACGGTGCTGCCATGGCGGCCTCAGCCATGAGGTGGGGAGCGATGGAGAGAGGGGAGAATGACCAGAGAGGCTGGGGATGGTTCGCGGCGTCGAGGTACGTCTCCTGGCGCAAGATGGGGATGAGGGAGAGCTCGCCAGCGCGAAGCAGGAGGTGGCGCGCGCACGGCGACCACGCGCCTGCCTACTGTCCGAGGAGGGAGACGACAGGGGAAGAGAAAAGTGGGTTGGGTCGGCTTCTCTCCTGGGCCAGGTAAGCTAGGTGAGGTTTCTGTCCTTTTTAAAAAAAATCTGTTTTGTTTCTTTCTGTTTTGATTTGATTCAAAAACCAAATCATTTTCAAAACTCCTGAAATTAAACATGTGGACTAAGTGGACTTGTCGAAAACCACATACCAAATTTCAGAATTATTGGAATTATATTTATTTTATAGTAAATATAAATCCAATTCAAATAGCTATGCATTAATTCAAAGGCCCAAAATAAATATGTCTAAGTCTCCAGAAATATTGCTTTGAGTTTTTGCTCTGACCAATATTTTCAGGGTTTAATAGGAACATTTTCTTGGGCTCATTTGAAGAGATTTTTAATGTGGATCATTTTTAAATGATTTCTGAGGTTTTGAGAATTCCCTCAATTCAATTTCCTTTAAATTTAAAATGATGCATGATGATGCTTACTAATGCAACTATTTACAGGCAATTATTCTAAGGCTGTGACAACTCACCCCCACTAAACAAGAATCTCATCCCGAGATTCAAGACATTGGGTAGGAGGAAGGGGGACACAAAACTGACACAGTCTTCATGATCCAAGTTGCATTTCTCTAGGGCATTGAATCATCACATCATATTGATCTTGACGTCTTTGCTTTGAGAACTTCATCCAAACACGACGACAAAAGGAACAGGAAAAACTCTATGAGAATCGATCTTCACAAAGATCGAGCAACTCACGATCAACTCATGGAGTGAGACATAATTAAGAATATCTCTTGAGCCAAGACACAAAACACACATCATGAACGATGGAAAGAAGCAGATGACGAAGGTTCGATTTGGTAGGCAACAATTCCACGCTTAAGAAGATCATGAATGGTGTGAAAGTAGCGAGGAGATATATTGCCTTTATACCATAACGGGGCACCTTAGAGGAGGTGACTCATAGAATCATCTCCTTGGTCGGGCAAAAAGAGTTACTTTTGATACAGGGTTCATTGAAACTCTTTATACCAGACCGAGGCAAATTCATAATTGATTGTTTGAGGGAATCCGAAAGAATGGCATACCCAGATCAGACAAGAAACTAGAGTTATAGAACAACTCGGCAACGGAAGGCACATTCCAATCGGTACCGAGGATATAACCCAGTTTTTGAGCGTGCTCTCTAGAACTTGAGCATCTCCATATTCATCAGGGTTTTACCAGCATCTATGCCAAGGATCCTGGCAACACTTCATACTACCATGATGAATAATGATGGAGGATGCAGATGCAAAGGAAGACAACACTTTCTCCGATTTCACCTTAGTCGTGCCAGGAAAACAAAATCTGGATGATCGACCGAGAAACATTTAGCACTCTGCTTCCAATGTTCTCCTTGATGTACTAGCATAACCCAATTATAGGTACTGTTTGGTATCTAGAACATCAAGTAAAGGTCGAACTTCAGGAACACAAAGGATCCATAAGGAACAACTTCCAGAATAAGTCATATGAAATCCTCATGGGGAAGATGGCCAAATTGCTGAATCAAGATACTATAGTAATAGATCTTCTGGCTCGGTGTGTTGGCCACAACATCCACTTTACCGGTTTAGAAAGACCGATATTATAATTCTTGGAAACGTTCCAACCATCATATCTGCCTAAGATTCAGATCTGATTGGTTACAGGATACTTCAGACTCAGCATGTCTGAAACAGAAAGTGAGATTCTCGGGAAATGAACTACGGAAGCAAGCTCCAAAACATGAGCTGGCTTGCAAGATACATGTGAACAGAATGTCCAGGACAATCATGGCCACATAGAAACCTTACAATAAAACATTGCCGAGTTCTGGTTGGGAGCCATCATCGAGGATATCAAAGTCCTTGCATAAGGCATGCTCTTCAGAAGGAGCTTATTTTCCTCGAACAAATCAATCAGTGGCTTGGTGTGCTAGGATATACATATGGAATGGAGATGGCCAATCTATCAAGCCATAGAATACTTCGCACATGCATGAGTGACTTGGAATGATTCCAGAGGAGACAAAAACAAGCTTTCTCGAATTCACGGCAGCAACTTACAACAAATACACGTGAATTAGAGTAAGTCACTTCTTTCATCCAAACAGATGCTTCATGAACGGGACACGAAGAAAATGCTTACACAAGTTTCCAACACTAGCTTGATGTTCACCAAAATCATGGAGAAGATAAGGATGTTACCGATGGGCTCAACAACAATTTATTGAGATTTCCATATAGATGGAATTCCACAATTAAGTGAACACGGTGATAGCATTGGTCAGACCAAAAGATATAATGGTGTATGCACGAGGAAACAACCACGAGTGACACAACATTATGAAAATCGTTGGTGCTGATTTTGATTTTACGATAGCCCACGCTCAAATCAAAGCTTGGATGAGACAATAGACCCAACAATTGACCACGAGGGTCAATCGATGAAGATATCATCTTTCTTCAACACACACACACACAAGATATCCCTTTTAGATGAACTAAGTCAGGCAAAGCTTTTATCCTCCAACTCTCCAAGTTGTTATTTAGCATAGCCAACTAGTTTAGGGGTATCCAACATATATTCTTGGAGAAAGGGTGTCTTATAGGGATAAACCAACTTGATCACGAACTCAACATAATAGTCAGGGGACAACCCGGTGATACCTCTGAGAAGATATTCCGAAAATCACGAACCACCGATATGTTATTAAGCTCGAGAACAATCTTGCTTTTCAGGGCAAGACGATGTGATCAAAAGAGCGAGGGGTTGACACAATCCGAACTCATTGATCGAAAAGTGCACCCGGGAAAATGGACTAGGTAGCACGATCAAACTTAGAATGATGATTCAATAACCAACACACTAAGAATGAAATTATCGTCCATTAACTACCAAGCAATGGGGTTGCTAGGAGTATTGATTTCACACATCACGATACACTTGTCGTTATTCCGGTTACAACAACACGGAGACCAACAAATGAATAATGATAGAGAGAAGTATCACTGTATCAAGAATTCATAAGAGGTGGTGCAATTCTCACGATACTCTTGACATAAAAGAGGGTGATACTCCAAGGTATAACAGACTAGAAGCTGGATTGGCCTCTTGATCTACGGAATACAAATACTTTGACCCAATCCTAGATATGGATGAGGTACTGGAGTTTGTTTCTCCTAGGTATTCTGAAATAGAATGGCTTGACAGACCACAAGAATAATAGGTATCGATGAACACAAATGCACAGATACTTTTGACTATCAATTGATAGACTAGGGTCGGAATACAACTGAAGAGGGACAACCCAGAGGAACACATGATTTTCCGAGTCGTGGATGCATAGATTAGCATGTCGAACAAGGCTCAACATATTTCTTCTGGAAAACCCATGCAGAAAGGTAGGATTGGCAGAGTCACAATTATAGAAGGAAGAACTCATCAAGAACACTCTTATTGTGATCTTTTGGTTCAAAAGAACTTCTGCCAAGGATGGTTCATGGTATTGGAGGAATGATAAACCACAAACCTCGAAGACTAGAACAAAGTCACTAATCATCCTAAAGGAGCATCAACCACTATCAACAGGATTGAGCAGGATGAATCATGGGTTCAAGAACCCAGAAATAGAATACCTACTAACTAAATGGCATCACGAGATGCTTTCGAGAATGATGGCCAGAATCATCACACTAGAAACATAAAGCAAGGGCTGGATTACTAGGTGGTTCTCTGAGATATCCTAGTTTCCTGATAACTTCAGCATATATGTCGAGGCAACGGAGTACCTCAACACAATGGTTAGTGTGGTTGGTCTGTCCCAAAAGATATCGAAACAGGGAGAAAGAATTTGCAAACGCATCAGATTTATTTACAAACTTGGGACAAGTCGGACAGTATAACGGCTGTACGGGCATGAAATATGAGACAACCTGCAAGATAACTGACATCATAACAAATGAATCCTACGGAAAACACCAATCCAAGAAGACAGTGCCTTTCCTATAAGTGTCCAACATAGAAACTCGTCATCCTGATAGATAGATGAGAAAGCCTAGTTTCTTAATCCCTGTAGAAAAGAAGAGGGTGACTCAGAATCAGAATGACACAAGATGAGGAGTAAAAAGATCCTTACGTTCCCTTCCACAATCAATTCCCCTATATAACTAAAGCATTTCTAGACTCGACTTCGACCAGTTTGGCTTGGTAATCCTACAGGCAATCAGGCTCTGATACCAAAGCTATCGGGACCCCAATCCTAAGTCACACAGATCTAGTATGTAACACGTCATATCACTTTGCGACCTCACGGCTGCCGCCTTTACCTTGGTCGGGACCGTTTGCGTCTTTTGGCTTACGTATATGATTATGTCGCTAGCATCCACATGACAGAGAACCCGGGTCGACATGACTAGTCATAAACCAAGGTGGCACAACCATATAGGGACAGACATAGGTAACCCAGCAATGCACATGTTGGTCATCAACGTGTGTAACCAGGCTGTAGCAAGCTATTAGGACTCCGGTAACACCACGTGACATTTCCCCGTAGGGACAGACACAGGAGCAAAGAAGGATACATGTCGGTCAATCCATGTGTTCCAGAGCAGTAGGGAACTACCAAGGCTCAGTGGAAGCACTAGGAGGCATTTCCCTATAAGGAAGGCTACCAAAGGCACACAACTAGGTGTCGAACCCCACACATACCAATGCATTTCAAACATACACACAATATGCACGATATGTGTAGATACAACATGGCATCACAACATAACTCTAGGAATCAAAGTATTTATTTAAGAGGCTCCGAAGAGCCATACATAACATGATACTACAAACATGGGTCTCATGACCCAACATACAAAGTCATACAAGCAACAGAAGCATAAACTTGTCTAAGTACAGACAACTGAAAAGAAAGAAGGCTAGAAGGCCTGTCTATCTACAAGACCCTCCATAGGAACCAGACCTCTGTCTGGGATTCCCAATCTACTCGTCGAAGCCCACGTAGAACTACTAGTGAGACTGAAGTCTCCTCTGCAAAAACATAAATTAAGCAACCGTGAGTACAAAGGTACTTAGCAAGACTTACATCAGAACTATCTACTTATGCATCATCTATCAAAGAAGGGGATTGTGGGGTTTAACTACAGCAAGCCAGCTTTGACTCAGTGGCTATCCTGTACTACGACTACTAGTAATTTCTTTGAGGTGAGAAAGCACACACGAGTCCACATATTCACCATATCAATACTCCACTATGGATCCTCTCCCGTCTCCCTATGAGAAGGCCATCCATAGCACTCACACTTATCTTGCACATTTCAGAGTATCCACTTCAACTTGCCTATGAACCATATAAGTCTCCAAGTAGTCCATATCCGAGGATGCAGCTATTCGAATAGATCATCTTACCCTCAGGGGTGTACTTCTTCACACACGCTCTCACCACTTACCACCATATACATGTCATGTATCTCAGCAACCTTCAAGCGGAAGACTGGCGAGGGTGTCGGCCACAACCTGACTAACCACGCAAGACTCTAGTTCGGGTTTATCGCCTATCCGAGGCTGAACCCGCAAAGGAAGTCCGGCCGAAGTTGCCATCACGGTTTGTCCCGCGAAAGGGCGCGTTCAATAGCTGGTGCTAGCACGCGTCTCCGGGAGGTAGGGGGAGGCTGCGGGGTGTCCGGAGCTCGACGGAATCAAGCTCACGGCAACGGCCGGAGTTCGGCGTGGCCACAGATCATGGGGAGACTGGCTAAAGGGCTCACGGAGCTCCTGGAGATGCGAGGAACACGATGACGTGCTCGGCATCTACAAATGCGGGCTGCAGCGATGGTGCACAACACGGCAGACGGCGGCGGAGCTCGGCCATGATGGGGATCGGCTCTAGGGGACGAAATAGATAGAGAGGAGAGAGGGGAAATGACAGTGGCCTCACAGGGAGTAGAACTGGGGGTCGGAGAGCTCGGGGAAGGCTCGGAGGAGATGGCATCCCGGTGACGATCTCGGACGGCCAAGGTTGAAGACGACGTCGGTGAGGACGAACCAGGGATCCCGGCGACGTGTGGCTCGGTGGAGACGAAGAGGAGGATGCGGCGGAGCTTCTGAACACGGCGGGAGGTTGAGGGGGAGGCGGTGGCTGCGACTACGGCGAGGGTGCTGCCATGGCGGCCTCAGCCATGAGGTGGGGAGTGAGGGAGAGAGTTGAGAATGACCAGAGAGGCTGGGGATGGTTCGCGGCGTCGAGGCACGTCTCCTGGCGCGAGATGGGGATGAGGGAGAGCTCGCCAGCGCGAAGCAAGAGGTGGCGCGTGCGCGGCGACCACGCGCCTGCCTACTGTCCGAGGAGGAAGACGACAGGGGAGTAGAAAAGTGGGCTGGGCCGGCTTCTCTCCTGGGCCAGGTAAGCTAGGTGAGGTTTCTGTCCTTTTAAAAAAAATTGTTTTGTTTCTTTCTGTTTTGATTTGATTCAAAAACCAAATCATTTTCAAAACTCCTGAAATTAAACATGTGGACTAAGTAGACTTGTCCAAAACCACATACCAAATTTCAGAATTATTGGAATTATATTTATTTTATAGGAAATATAAATCCAATTCAAATAGGTATGCATTAATTCGAAGGCCCAAAATAAATATGTCTAAGTCTCCAAAAATATTGGTTTGAGTTTTTGTCGGAGGTCGGGCTCCGGGGACCCAAAGGTTCGAATACTGGGTCGGGCTCCGGGGACCCAAATTTATTGAAGGGGGACAGGGACGCAGTCTATCCTGACAAAAGATGGTCTTCGCCTGCAAAGCTCTTATCCATGATGCGCCGGTGGGCTCGATGATGACCTCTGCCCTGCGCATCCACCGTCTTGGTCTTCTTTCACCGATCGGGCAACCTTTGGGGGTTTCTTTGGGAAATAGACTGCTGGCCTTGCTCCCTTAGCACAAAAGGGGAAATCCTCTCCATCCGCGCCTGCTAGCGTGGCCTCTGTCGCCGTTCGTTTCCGCGCGCGTCACCCACGTGATGGGCATGAGACCGCGCGACCGAGCCGAACGGGACTTGTCTCGCATACCTTCGGGAGGGTGCCTCGGGAGGTAGCCTGGGGAGGCCGCCTCGCGAGATGGCCTTGCGAGGCTCTCGATGAAGTGGCTAAGTCTTGCTCACCCACTCCCGGGGGAGGGGTCCTCAGGTGGCCGAGCCTCATGAGGGGTCTTGCTGGAGGTGCCCGCAGGTGGGCCACTTATTGGGCCACCACCAAGCGTTGCGCTCTGGGCCACGGGCAGACGGGCCAAGGTACCCTGGGTTCCATGGGCCCGATAGTAGCCCCCGGGCCCGCGGCGCGCACGTTCCCGCCTTCGGAGGCAAAATGACGCGGGCCCTAACCGCCTGCGGGCCAGGCGTGACGCGTGGCGCAAGATGTGACGGGGGACGCCCCCACTTCTCCCACGACGCCTGGGTAACTGCCCGCGCTGACACAAAGCCTGCCCGCGCACGGCGCAAGGCCATCATTGCCTTCCTTGCGCGCATTCCGTCTCCCTGCATCTTCCTTCTCGCGTACAGCTCCTCACGACCCCGTCTCCAAGCTCCGCCTCTTCCCCCGCTTTCCACTCGTGACTCCACTGTGCTTCGATGGCGCCCACCAGCAAGAAGGGAAAGTTGGCGGCCCCGGCCCCAAGCGCGCCTGCCATAGGGGTGGCGCTGCAGCGCTCCCCCATCGTCGATGGGGGAGGCCTGGACAAGGTGCTCCTGCTGGTGGCCGGTGACCAGAATGAAGGGCAGGTGACCAAGATCTGGCCGGGCTCGCGCTCGCGGCGCGATCTGGGGGCGACGGCCTACCCCTTTTTCCTCCACAACGTTTATGCCGAGTTGGTGCTGCCATTCTCGGACTTTTTCTACGGCATCCTCTCCCATTACCGGATTCAAGCCCTCCATCTTCAACCCAACTCCATCCTCCTCCTGGCCATGTTCGCCTTCTACTGCGAAGTTTCGTGGGCGTGATGCCTTCGGTGGTGCTCTTTCGCCACTTCTTCAGCTTGCGGTTGACTACGGCTGACCAACGCTTCGGATTCATCTCGTTTCTCACCGTCAAAGGGATGGAGCCCGGCATCATTAACCTGAAGGTCGCGAAGAAAGTGGAGGGCTACCGAGAGCACTGGGTCTATATGGACGCGTGCCGGACTAGCCCGCACCTGATGATACCAACGGACCCGGCCAAGAAGAACAACGGATGGGGGCACGAGAAGCTCCCCGACCCGAGGGTGGAGCCCGTCTTGGAGCGGATGGCCGCGCACCGGGCCGCGAAGCAGTCTAGGGCAACGGTCGTCTGGGAGTACTTGCGGTGGCGCATCGCGCCGCTCCAACAGCACTCACGTCCTGTGCGGGAGTTCACCGGCGCAAGGGACTCCATGAGATTGAATCACGGCAGCTTGGAGCAGGATGTGCTGGACGGAGCCCTAGCGACCCTACTTAGCAGCCCTGCGGCGGATCCACCCGAGGATGCGCTCCCGCTATTCCGCTACAAAGATATGACGGAGCTGGTCGCGGAGATGCGTAAATTCAACCAGTGGGGCCTCGTGCCGGAGGGCCACATCGGGCCCCGCGAGAACCCTCTCGTGGTGGCACTGGACTCCGGAGACAGCGGCAGTGATGAGGACTCTGGGGAGGCCACGGAGGAGGACGCCGACCGGGTGCCGTAGCGCACCTGCCGTCAGCTCCTCTGTGACCTCGAGGACGATGACGCCGATAGCGCGCAGCCCACGGTAGAGGCGACCCTCAGGCGGGAGGCGACCGAGCCCCCAGTGGTAGAGGCCCATGAGGGGGCCGAGACTCCCCAGGCCCTGGCGGGTGGCGACGGCGTGGCCGGGTCCACCGCGGTCCGCTCCGGGGGCCCAGAGGGTGGAGCCGGGGCGACACTTGAGGTCGGCGGTGATGAGCCGCCTCTCATGGATAAGAAGAGGAAGTGGAGCGCTAGCGACGAGTAGGTCCCGTGTCGAAGCTTCCACATTCATATTGCCTGTCCGAGCCCGGGGCTGAGCCACCGTTTGTACAGGAGGTCCGCCAGCGGCCAGAAGAAGAAGAAGAGGATGACGACGATGAAGATGGCCCCCAGTCCAAAGGGGGTACCGAGGCCTGCCGCGCGTGCCGGTGGGTGTGGAGAAGCCGCCGCTGTCCCGAAGTCGAGACGGGGCGCTCGGAGGTCGAGGAAGAGCAGGTCATTCCTCCAGAGCCGCGCATGGGCATGGCTCCTGAGACCAAGAGGGGCGAGCCTCAGGCGGCCGCCTCTGGAGGTGGTGGCACTGCCCTCGCAGACCCCGCCACGAGAGAAGACGCGGCGACGGAGGAGGTCGAGGTGCCCACTTCCCCGCCAGGTGCCCTCCTTAACGCGCGGGAGGACGACGCGGGGCGCGCCACGGCGAGCTCTCAAGCCGCACCTGCGCATGAGGCTCCCATGACGGGCGCGGCGAGTCCCCGCGGCACGCCGCCGCAGCCGAACGCGGGGGAAACCCCGACGAGCCCCTCGCTCCTGGTGAACGACGCCGGAGCCTCCTCGTCCACAGCAACGGAGGGCAACGAGGGGACGGGCCCGGACTGGCCCCTGGCGCTCGTGAGCAACCGCCCCCTACTCTGGCACGGGGCCTTGCATGACGCCAAGGCCGCGCTTGATCGGCTCGGGGCGGATTTCTGGGATGCGGAAGTTCGTCTCACCGAGGAACGCCTGGGGCTCGCTGAAGGGTGGCGCCGGCTCAGCGTTGCCGTTGAAATGGGCCAGCGCCAGAACGAGGCCGCCCGTGCGAACGGCGAGAAGGACACCGCCGAGGCGAAGGAGGCATGCACGAGCACTCTCCGGGAAGCCGAAGCGGCTGTCAAGCATCGCGAGGAGGCGGAGGTCTGCCTGAACTAACTCCAGGATCAACATGCCATGCAAGCCCAGCGGCTCCATGCGCGGGAGAGCGCCGTCGCCACCCGTAAGGGGGAGCTTGCGGCCCACGAGGCAGACCTTGCGACTCGCGGGGAAGACCTCACGAGGGTGGCGATTGATCAGGCCACGGAGCGCGGGCGCCTGGAGATGCTGGGACGCCAGGTGGCCGACACTCAGGACGCCCACACGAGGCATGTGGACGAAGCCAACACCCAGCTGGAGGCTAAGGAGAAAAAGGCCCAGGACAACGCCGACACGAGGGTGGTGGCGAAACGCCAAGCGCTCATCGAGGAGCACGGCAAGGAGCTGAAGCGGCAGGAGAGCCACTTCGAGGCGGAGCGCGAGGGACTCCGACAGGAAATTGCTAGCCTTAAGGCGTCGCTGGCTGAGTCGGAGGCCCGCCAGGAGACCGCGCTGAAGGGCCGGACCGTCGCCGAAGCCGAGCTGGCCTCGCTTCATTCCTAGGCGGGGGGCGCGACCAGCGCCGTCGAACAGGCTGGAGGCAGAGCAGACAGGGAGCGGGAGCGTCAGCTCGAACGCACCAGGATGCTCCACCTCCTCGAACTCTGAGCCCGCAGCGCCCTGAGCTCCATGTGCAGGGAGAGGCTCGAAGCCCCCGGCGAGCCCCACGACACCGACTACGTTGGTTTCTTCACCAAGTTGGTGGAGCAGCTCAAGGACGGGGCCAGGAAGGCGGACGGCATCTTGGAGGAAGAGTGCCGCGACCTCTTCTTTCAGTCGGCGACTCGCGTCTTCAGCCACCTCCTTCACGCCGACCCCAACTTTGATCTTGATAAGGTGATAGCCCCCGTCCCCGAGGAGCTCCGCGATGGCCTCACGAAGGCGGTGGAAGGCCGTGTGGGCGCGCTGCTTGGGAAGTTCTCTTGTGGCAGCAGCGAGAACTCCGACGGAGGCGGGGACAACCATGATGACGGCGTCGATAGTGGCGGCGACGACGAAGACGGCGCGACTTCTTAGGATCCCCTTTCCTCTGTTATCCTACACTGGACAGATGTGACCCCATGGGGGCGTAAAGACAATGCTTTTGTGCTTAAGTACTTTATGATTTGCTGTGATGTATGCTTGTGCCCTCGCGAAGCTTTCGCTTGAGGCTTGTTTTCGTTTTTTGCTTGCCTTGTGTGCTCTACGTCGTTAGGTCCCAACCCCCGGGCGGGCTACAGCCATCACTGGTATGTCAGGTCGCGATGCCTGGACAAGGCCAGGAGGTGAGGGCACCGGGAGCTAGTCAAGGTTCCCGACGCGCGATGCTCAGGGAGCCCCCCTTTGTCGTGCAAGCGGCTCGCGGAGGGAGAAACGCTAGCGCTCGGCGAGGCTGCGAGCAAGGGAAGCTTGAGAGATGGCAAGGGTGGCTCGCGAGGCAGTAGACTTAGCTCTTGCGGTGGGTAGCATTGGGTGAGCCGCCACTTATAGGGCATACCTTGCGGGTTTTTGGCTCGTGAGATCCCCTCCTGAGGTGACCGTCGTAAGTTGGCTCCCGAGGAAAGGCCTGCGAAACTTTCTGAGACCTGAAGGGGCGCCTTGCCGTTGAGCCGCCTCGAGAGTCATCCTCGCGAGGCCTTCTAGGTGCCCTGTACCTACGATAACTGCATGCAGAAAGTCCCACAATAGGGGAGCAGCGCATGCTCACCGGCTCGCTCATGGGCGTTACGCGAGGAGATAAGACACCAAGGACCTTGGTGGGGTGACGTGCACGGGAGCAGGCCGGCGAGCCAGAGCCCGGTAGCTTGGATTTTTCAGCGCTGCTGGGACTGACCCTAGCATAGACACCGTGTCCCATCAAGCGAGGGAGTTAGACACCAAGGACCTTGGTGGGGTGGCGTGCACGGGAGCAGGCCCGTGAGCCAGAGCCCGGTTGCTTGGGTTTTTCAGCGCTGCTGGGACTGACCCGAGCACAGACACCGTGTCTAGCCCCCGCTCGCGTGAGGCTCATGAGGGAGGCCATGAGTGCGCATGGCTCATGAGACAAAGATATGACGAAATACACCATGTATGGAAACAAAAGCTTTACTGATGCAGATAATGGATTCCATTACACAACCAAAAGGAGGTGTGGCTGCCGTGTCCGGCACGGGTCAGCTTGAGGTTGGTGCAGCCCGTGAGGCGCCCTCAGTTACACACCCAAAAGAGAAAAGACGGATGCCGTGTCCGGCACGGGTCAGCTTGAGGTTGGTGCAGCCCGTGGGGCGCCCTCAGTTGATTGTTCCGCCAGTGCGGAGCATGGGGCTTCAACCGGGGTGTGGGTATGATCGCGGCTCGATCGTTCCCCCAGCGCGGAGCATGGGGCTTCCACTTGGGCGTGGGCGGGAGTTCTCGCGTGCCCGTCAGGCGAACGCATTGAGAGTCTCTGGGGCGTGTAAAGCCCCATTTCGTTCATACGCGTGAGGGTCACGGGTAGAACTTGGGGAGGTGTTGGACGTTCCAGGCGTTAGGCACAGGAACTCCGTCCTCCATCTCCAACCGGGCGGCGCCGGGCCTGGAGATATGGGCAACCCTGAAAAGGCCTTCCCACGTGGGCGAGAACTTGTGGAGTCCCTCCCAGTTCGAGGCCCCGGCGCGAGGTGCGCAAGCTACTGGAAGGTGGCGCCGGCGTTCCTCAGGCCGAAGGGCATGTGGGCGTAGCAGGCGGCGGAGTCCACGCCCAAGCCAGCGCGCGGCAACAGAAAGGGCTCCTAAGGGCAGGCCTTGTTGAGGCTTGTGAAGTCGATGCACATACGTTCCTTGCTGCCCTTCTTGGGGACGACGACTGGGTTGGTGAGCCATTCGGGATGGCGCACCTCACGGATGACTCCAGCTTCTTGCAGCTTGTGCATTTCTTGAACAATGAACTCTTGCTTCTCGGGCGCCTGGCGCCGCGCTTTTTGCTTGACGGGGCGTGCATTGGGGCACACTGCTAAGTGGTGCTCGATCACGTCCCTCGGCACACCAGACAAATTAGATGCTTTCCAGGTGAAAGCATCCAAATTTGCGTGAAGGAAGGTGACGAGCGCGCTTTCCTATGCAGGAGCAAGGCCGGTGCCGATGGTGAAGGCAGGGCCTGAGCCGCTGCCGTCAACCGACACCTTCTTCATCTCGGCGTGGTCCTGAGAGAACATCTGCTTCTTCTTCACGGGCTGATCGCGCCAGGCGGCCTCACGAGGATGTTCGTTCCAGCCTTCGCAGAAGTTGCCGTTGCCGCTGTGGCCATCCCAGCAGTTGCCGCTGTGGCCACCTCCGCGACCGGCGTCGCGGTCGCCTCGGCGGCCCAGGCGCTCATCGCGGAGCAGCTTGAGCTCCTGGCAGTCTTCGGTGCTGTGGGAGCATGAGTTGTGGTAGGCACAGAGAGGGCGGTCGTCTCTCTTGGGCTTGTCACGGTCACGGACGCACTTCTGCTCGGGCTCCGCCGCAAGCACGGCAGGGCCCTTGCGCTTGACGTCCTTGCCCTTGGCCTTAGCGGCATCGGGCGCTGCATCGGGGTTGTTGTGGATGAAGAGGCGACCCTCTTCAGCCTTGGCGCACTTGTCGGCGAGGTCGAACAGCTCATGCACCGAGTCCAGCTCATCGTTGATGGCGAGCTTCTCACGCATCTTGACGTCCGTGACGCCGGTAGAGAACGCAGAGATGACGGCCGCGTCGGAGGCGCGTGGGATCTTGTTGCGCACCTGGCTGAAGTGCTGGATGTACTTGCGGAGGGTCTCGTCCGGGCATTGCCGCACATGGCGCAGGTCGTTGATGGTGAGGGAGCTGTCGTGCGTGCCCTTGAAGTTGGCGGTGAACTAGTTGCAGAGCTCGCTCCACGACGAGATTGACGCCTCGGGGAGGTTCATGAGCCAAGAGCGCGGGCCGTCCTTGAGGGCCATGGGGAACCAGTTCGCCATGACCTTGTCGTCACCGTTCACCGCCTCGATGCTCTGCGCGTAGAGCTGAAGGAAGTCTGCGGGGTTGGGGGTGCCGTCATAGCATGGAGGTAGGTCCGGCTTGAACTTTACGGGCCACACCACCCGGCGCAGCTCGCGAGTGAAGGTGCGGCAGCCCACGCCGCTCGAGGGAACCCCGCCGGCGAGGGCGGCGCACGGCGGACGATCTGGCACCTGGCCTCGTCTCGGACCGGAGAGGACGCGCCACGGGACAGCTCGCACACCCGCGCGTTGCGCTGGTGCCCAGCGGGTTCGTCGTGCAGAGGAGGTGGCGGGGGAGCGCCATGCGCTACGTCCCCCGCGCGAGACGGCAGAGGGCGGAGCGAGTGGGAAAGCGCCGGAGCGTCCCCAGCAGCGTTGACGAGCTCGGTGATGCAACCAAGCCAGGCGTCATACCCGGTGTCAGCTGGACAGTAGCGTAGCAGCTCACATGCCATGGGCAGCACGGCCTGCGCGTTCGGCCGCCCATCGACGGCGAGGGAGGAGGAGGTCGTGGCGGTGCGGCCGTCTGCCTGCACGGAGGGGTGCAGGGAGGAGTCCTGCTGCTCGTGGGCGGCAGGGTCGGTGGCAACAGCGGCCTTAACGTGGCGGCAGTTGCCGCGGCACACCGGTTCCGTCTGGGCAACGTGGCCCGCCCTGCGCTCAGCGCGCTCGCGGCGAGCGTCAGCCATGAAGCTGGCAGAGTGGAGGACAGAACGGAAGAACAGTAGCGCACCCCTACCTGGCGCGCCAAATGTCGGAGGTCGGGCTCCGAGGACCCAAAGGTTCAAACACTGGGGTGAGCTCGTTCCTACCACCTCGTCCCCTACCCCGGCTAAGCTACGACGAAGTTATGGTGAGAGCGCACTGGCGGCAGCGGGCCGGTGACATGGTGATTTACACAGGTTCGGGCCACCTTGCGGTGTAAAACCCTACTCCTGCTTGGTTGGGATTGCTCTGGTGAGTACAAGCGTACAAGGTGAGGAAGGTGGAATCCATCCCTCACTACAGCGGCACCCTGCCCTCCTTTTATACTTGCCTTGGTCTTCATCCCCCGAAAACATTGGCGGGAAGGGTTGCCACGCAACGGCAATTTTCAAGGGGGACAGGGGCAGAGTCTATCCTGACAAAAGATGGTCTTCGCCTGCAAATCGCTTATCCATGATGCGCTGGTGGGCTCGATGATGACCTCCGCCCTGCGCGTCAACCGTCTTGGCCTTCTTTCACCGATCAGGCAACCTTTGGGGGTTGCTTTGGGAAACGGACTACTGGCCTTGCTCCCTTAGCACAAAAGGGGAAATCCTCTCCATCTGCGCCTGCTGGCGCAGCCTCTGTCGCCGTTCCTCGCCGCGCGCGTTACCCACGTGATGGGCACGAGACCACGTGACCGAGCCGAACAGGACTCGTCTCGCATACCTTTGGGAGGGTGCCTCGGGAGGCGGCCTCGGGAGGCCGCCTCGCGAGATGGCCTCGTGAGGCTCTTGGTGAAGTGGCTAAGTCTTGCTTGCCCGCTCCCGGGGGAGGGGTCCTCAGGAGGCCGGGCCTCATGAGGGGTCATGCTGGAGGTGCCTGCCGGTGGGACACTTATTGGGCCACCACCAAGCATTGCGCTCTGGGCCGCGGGCAGATGGGCCAAGGTACCCTGGGTTCCATGGGCCCGACAGTTTTTGCTTTGGCCAATATTTTCAGGGTTTAATAGGAACATTTTCTTGGCCTCATTTGAAGAGATTTTTAATGTGGATCATTTTTAAATGATTTCTGAGGTTTTGAGAATTCCCTCAATTCAATTTCCTTTGAATTTAAAATGATGCATGATGATGCTCACTAATGCAACTATTTACAGGCAATTATTCTAGGGCTGTGACACTGGCCGAGATCGCCCAGCGCGTCAATGACATCTCCACCGCCGGGCTTGATGGAGAGAAGTGGCGATTCGGCAAGGAGCCATACAGCCGGGATGCCCCGACGCAGGCGGTGAGTCTCTGGTCCTTGTTCTTTGCAATGTCTGCGCTCTTCCTATGCCCTGACGCCTCGGGCCGGCTGCAGCACTTCCCGAGTCAGCAGATTTTTGATGGCCCATACCCCCGGGTCCTACAGCCGGACCGGGCTGACTCGGACCCGGAGGAGGAGGGGGACGGCAAAGCCGGAGCAGGAGGCGGCGAGGAGCGCCTCGTGGACGTGGAAGCCGGTGGACCCAGCCAAGCCGGTAAGTCCCTGAACCCGGACCCTTTGCGCGAGTGGCCGGATGACGACGAAGATGATGAGGGCGATACGCGCGATGCAGCGCCACACTCCGCGGAGGCGGGTGACAGAGCCGCCCCCAGGGGGCGGCAGCAGAGGGCGGCCGGAGAGCCGGCGGCCGCGAGCCGGCCGCACGGGAAGCAGCCGGTCAAGGCGTGACCGACCGGGAAGCGTACGGCCACGACGTAGTCGGGCGGCATGAGGAGGTCCGTCAAGAAGGCGCGTCGGGCGGCGCCGTCGGCGGGCCCGAAGCGGGCGGTTCCCACGGCCATCGGGTAAGTTTCTTCCTTGTGTTTTGCTCGTCTTTTTCGTTGCTGCACCATTTTCCTCCGCCTTATCCCCTTCGCGCGCCGACCAGGAACGCGCTCGAGCTAGCGGAGGCCGCCATGGTGGCGGCTGCCGTGGAGGAGGCCGACTGGCAGAGGGGCCGGAGCGGCACGGGGAAGCGTGAGGTGGTGGAGACCACCGAGGAGGTGCTCGCGGCCCGTTAGTCCGGCGCCGTGCTGGATGAGGCCGAGAGGGACGCCTGGAGGGCGCGGCAGGAGGACGAGAAGGAGATGGCCGAGCCCTCGGCTAGGGCGTGGGCCGGCGTCATGGTCGATGTCGGAGCCTAGACTCCGGGGAACTAGAGGTTCTAACACTGGGGACACGCTAGCTCTTTCCGACCGAAGGTGACCACGGCGTGGCTATGGCGAGAGTTCTACGCAGGAGCACGACAGAGGACACGACAGTTACCCAGGTTCCGGCCACTTTGCGGTGTAAAACCCTACTCCTACTTGTGGTTAGGATTGTTGTGGGCAGGAAGGTGTTCTCGCGTACAAGGTAGGAGATGAAGGAATCGATCCCCTCTACAATGGCAGCTCTGCCCCTTTTATAGGCGCCCTGGTCCTCTTCCCCCAAAATCTAGGCGGGAAGGGTTGCCACAATTGGCGGGTTTTGAAAGGGGACAGGCGCTCAGTCTATCTTGACTAAAGGTGGTCTTCGCCTGCAAAAGCACGATCCATGATGCGCTGGTGGGCTCGGTGGTGACCTCCGCCCTGCGCGCCTTGTAGTCTTGGTCCTCTATCACCAAACGGGCAGTCCTTGGGACTTGCTTTGGCGGTGGGCAGCTGGGCTGCCCCCTTAGCACCAAAGAAGAAAGCTTCTCTATCCGCGCCCGCTGGCGCGGTCTCTGCCGCCCTTCGACGCTACGCGCGTCACCCACGTGGTGGCATGGGACCGCGCTGCCGACGTCAGGCGAGATGGCCTTGGGCGCCCGCCTCGGGAGGGTGCCTCAGGAGACCGCCTCACGAGAGGGCCTCGCGAGGCTCCTGCCACTGCCGCGGCTAAGTGCTAGCAAGTTGTGTCTTGAGGATGGGTCCTCAGGAGGCCGGCGCCTCAGGAGATGTCTTCGCTTCGCGGCACCTTCGGATGGGCCGCGTCTTTAGCCTTTGCCAGGCGTCATTCCCTGGGCCACAGGCAGACGAGCTGGGGTACCCTGGTTCCCAATGGCTGACAGTAGCCCCCAGGCCCGTGGCGCGCACGTTCCCACCCATTGGGAGCGAAACCCCGCGGGCCCTAATAGACTGCGAGGCCCAGGCTCGATGCGTGGCGGATGACGGGACGTGGGACGCCCCCACTTCCCCACTGCGCCTCGGTAACCGCCTGCGCCTGCCATAAAGCCTGCCCGCGCGGGCCGCAGGCCATCATTGCTTCCATCTGCTCTCTTCCTCCAGTGCCTGATCTCTCGCGTCTCCTTCCCCGAGCGCCGCTCCTTCCCCTTTCGCTCCCCAAGCCTCACCTCGCAGCAATGGTGCCCACTGGCAAGAAAGGCAAGGCGGCGGACGCGGCGCCGAGCGCGCCTATTGTGGAGCCGGCTCTGCTGCCCTCCATCATCGTGAACCGAGAGGGCTTGGACAAGGTGCTCTCGATGTTCGCCAGCGACCAGAACGAGAACGGGGTGACGAAGATCTGGCCGGGCGCGCGCGTGGCGCGATCTGGAGGCGACGACGTTCCCCTTCTTCATCCACAGCGTCTACGCCAGCCTGGTGTCGCCATTCTCAGACTTCTTCAACGCCATCCTCACCAACTACCAGATCCAGGCTCTCCACCTCCAGCCCAACTACATCTTCCTCCTCGCCATCTTCGCCTTCTACTGCGAGGCCTTCCTGGGCGTGATGCCCTCGGTGGCACTCTTTCACCACTTCTTCAGCCTGCGGAGCTCCATGGCGAACCACCGCTCGGCCTGCGCCTCGTTCCTCGCTGTCAAGGCAATGGAGAACGATATCATCAGCCTGAAGATCCTGAAGAAGGTGGAAGGCTACCGGCAGCGCTGGATCTACATGGACGCGCGTGCGTGCAACCAGCTGCTGATGGAGCCGACGGCCCCTGCCATGAAGAGCTCGGGGTGGGAGCATGAGAAGCTCACCGACCCGAGGCAGGCGCCCGTCTGGGAGTGGCTGGCGGACCACAAGGCGGCGCGCCTCACGGGGGCGATGGTCATCAAGGAGTTCCTGCAGCGGTGCATCGCGCCACTCCAGCTGCGCTCGCGCCTGGTGTGGAAGATCACCGGCTCGAGGGATCCCATGCGGCTGAGCATCGCCAGCCTGATGTCGGGCGTGGTGGACGGAATCATGCACATCATGCTCGGCATCACCGCGGGAGACCCGCCCGAAGACGCGCTCCCGCTGTACTACTACAAGGGGACCAAGGAGCTGGTCGCGGAGATGCTGGTCTTCGAAGAGTGGGGCCTCATGCCGGATGGCCATGAGGGGCCTCACGAGAACCCAATCGTGGTGGTCCCTGGCTCGGGGGACCTGGATGACTCCTACACCTCGGGCGGCGATACGGTGGGGAGCGACGGCGGTCCCGCCACGTGGACCCATCGCCAACTCATCCGCAACCTCGAGGATGACGATGACGACGACGACGACTCCCGGTTCAGGTCGAGCCCTCCCGTCCTACCGTGGCGGGAGGCGAAGGAAGCTCCAGAGCGGTGGCAGACGAGCCATGCATGGAGGAGATGGACGCTGGCGGCGGGGACACCATGCCCCCCGTGGAGGACGCTGGCGCGGGCGGAGGGACAACCGAGCCCCCCGCCGAGAAGGACGATGCCGAGGACCGGGCCGGTGGGCCTCGGAAGGGCGTCTCTGGAGACGACCTCAGGAGGAGGCCACATGAGGGCGACAGCGAGGACCACCCGCCATCGACCCTGAAGAAGAGGAAGTGGATTGCCAATGACGAGTAAGTGCCTCTCTCACCTATTCCCTTTTGCGTTTGCCCCGCAGCCTGGGGCTGAGCCTTCGGCTTGCACAGGGCATCCACGAAGAAGGAGAAGAAGAAGAAGAAGAAGACGATGAAGAGGACCCCTGTCTCGGAGGGGGGCCCGGTGCCTGACACGGGCGCCGAGGGGCGAGAAGAGGCCACCCGCCGCTCCGATGCCGAAACGGAGCGAGTGGAGGTGGAGAAGGAGCAAGCAGTCCCTCCGGAGCCGCAGGTGGACACGGCTCCTGAGGCTGGGGGCGCCGAGCCTCGGGAGACGGCCTCCGGAGGTGGCGCCAAGGCTCCTGAGGTGCCCGCCGCAGGGGCGGACCTGGAGATGGGGGAGGCGGAGGTACCAACTCCTCCGCCGAGCACCGCAGATGTCGGGGGCGCTCCAGGCAGCCCTCAGCACACGCCGGAGCACGGGGTCCCCGGCGCAGGCGCGACGAGCCCACGGGTCATGCCGCCACCGCAAGAGGAGGAGGCGCCGGCGAATCCCCCGCTGCTGACAGACAACGTCGGGCCGTCCCAGGCCATGACGACGGAGGGCGGCGAAGAGTCAGACCCCGCCTGGGCCCTGACGCTGGTGCGCAACCGCACAGTACTCAGGCGCGGGGTCCTTCGGACCACGAGGGGAGCTCTGAGCCAGCTCGAGGTAGAGTTCCAGGAGGCCAAGGGGCGCCTCACCGAGGAGCGTTTGCGCCTAGCCGAGGGGTAGCACCGGCTCGATGTCGCGGTCAAGCTGGGCTATCGCCAGGACAAGGTGGCGCAGGAGAAGTGCGAGAAGTCTGCCGCCGAGGCGAAGGAGGTCTTCGAGAGCGCCCTCCGGGAGGCAGACGTGGCCGAGAAGCGTCGCGAGGAGGCGAAGGGAGCAGCACGCGACGCAGGAGGAGCTATTCCAGGCGCGGGAGGGGGCCGTCGCCTCCCGTGAGGAGGAGCTCACGGCCTAGGAGGCGGACCTTGCGATCCGCGAGCGGGAGCTCGTGCGGACGACCACCGAGCAGGCCACGGAGCGCGAGCGCCTGGAGACACTCGAACGTCAGGTGGCTGCCGCCCAGGATGCCTACGCTCAGCGCATGGAGGCGACCAACGCCAAGTTGGAGGCCAAGGAGAAGAAGCTCCAGGAAGACACCGACGCGAAGGTTGAGAGGAACCGTCTGGCGCTTGTTGTAGATCACAGCAATAAGCTAAAGTTCCAGGAGCACCGCTTCACGGTGAAGTGCGAGAGGCTTCAGAAGGAGGTTGAGGCCCTCAAGGAGCTCCTGACGGAGGCAGAGAACTGGCGGAAGACCGCGCTACAGGCCAAGGCCGACACCGAGGTGGAGCTGGCCTCTCTTCACAAGCAGGTGGGCAACGTCTCCAATGTCGTCGAGCAGGCGAGGCTGGAGGCGGACCGGGCGCGGGGGCGGTAGCACAAGCGCGCCAAGATGTTTCGCTCCCTCTAGCTTCATGCCCGCGGCGCCCTGGCCACCATCTGCAAGGAGAGGCTCGAAGGCCCCATCGAGACCCATGACACGAGCTACCTCGACATCTTCACCAAGCTCATGGAGCGGCTTGAGGCTGGAGCAAAGAGGGTGAGCGGCATCATCGAGGACGAGTGCCACGACCTCCTCCTCTAGGCGGCGACGCGGATCTTCAGCCACCTTCTCCGCGCTGACCCGAGCTTCGACTTCGACAGGGTGAAGCCCCCGTGCCGAAGAGCTCCGCAATAGCCTTAGGAAGGCAGTGGAGGACCATGTGGACGCTCTGATCGCGAAGTTCTCCCACGACAGCAGCGAGAGCTCCAGCGGGGTTGGGGGAGATGACGAGGAAGGCGACGACGGCGATGATGATGACGCCGCGACTTCCTAGGTCCCCTTCCTTGGTTTATCTATACCAAATTGACATGGCCCCGTGGGGGCGTAAAAACAATTCCTTTTGTTTTAAGTACTATATATAATTTATCATGATGCATGTTTCCTCATGAGGCACTCTCGCGAGGCTTATTTCTCTTTCCTTGTTTGCCTTAGTGCTCTATGTCATCAGGTCCCAGCCCCCGAGCGGGCTACAGCCATCGCTGGTATGTCAGGTTGCGTTGCCTGGACAAGGCCAGGAGGTGTAGGGCACTGAGGCGGTAAGGACTCCTGAGGCGCGATGCTCTGGAAGTCCCCCCTTGACGTGCAAGCGGCTTGCGCGGAGGATAGAACATCAGCACTCAGCGAGGTCAAGGGGAGAGGAAACTTGAGAGGCGTCGCGAGCGGCTCGTGAGGTATTTTTGTACTTAGCTCTTGCGAGTGTCGATTGCCGTGTCGCGGCTGCGGGGCGCGCCCGTGAGGCTCCTGCTCGTGATGCCTCTCGCTAGCACTTGGCGGAGATGGTAGCTGTAGGTTGGCCCGCGAGGCAGTGCTCGCGAGGCTTCCTGGGGGTTTAGGAAGGCGTCTTGTCGTGAATTGCCTCGCGAGGCAGTGCTCGCGAGGCCTTGAGTGCCTTGTTCCTGTAATAACTTTACATTGATTCCATAAAGCGGCGGGACCGGTGCGCGCTTGCTAGCTTGCTCGTGGGTATCACGCGAGGAGACAAGACACCAAGGACCTTGGTGAGGTGGCGTGCACGGGAGCAGGCCCGCGAGCCAGAGCTCGATCACTTGGGTTTTTGCGGCGCTGCTAGGACTGACCCGAGCACAGGCACCGTGTCCAGCGCCCGCTCGCGAGATGCGCAGGAGGAATGTCGCGAGCGTGCACAGCTCCTGGGGCAAGCAACTTAGCAATACATGAGATATCTTAGGAAATAGAGCTTTACTGAAACATAGTAATAAGTTCATTACACAATTAAAAGGAGATATGACTACCATGTTCGGCACGGATCAGCGTGAGGTTGTTGCAGCCCGTGGGGCACCCTCAAGTGATTGTTCCACCAGCACAGAGCATGGGGCTTCCACTAGGCGTGGGCATGATCGCGGTTCGATCGTTCCGCCAGCGCGGAGCATGGGGCTTCCACTGAGACATGGGCTGGAGCTCTTGCGGGCCCATCAGGCGAACACAATGAGAGGCTTCCGGGGCATGTATGGCCCCACTTTGTTCGTACGCGTGCTGGTCACGGGTAGAACTTGCAGAGGTGTTGGATGTTCCAGGAGTTAGGCACGGGAACTCCGTTCTCCATCTCCAGCCAGGCAGTGCCGGGCCTAGAGACATGAGCAACCCTGAAAGGGCCTTCCCACATGGGTGAGAGCTTGTGGAGTACCTCTCTGGAGAGGATCCTTCTCAGGACAAGATCGCCGACTTTGAGGCTGCGTGTGCGTATGTTGCAGTTATGATAGCAATGCAAAGCCTACTGGTATCTGGCGGCATGGAGGGCGGCCTGGCAACGTGCTTCTTCGAGGAGCAGCAGGTCAGCCTCTCGCGAGGCATCCTAACGAGCCTTGTCAAAGGCAAGGACTCGCAGACAGCCGTGCCGGAGCTCAGACGGGAGGACTGCTTCGGCTCCGTAGATGAGGAAGAAAGGAGTCTCGCCTGTGGGCTTGGTTGCCGTTGTGCGGATAGACCACAGCACGGACTGTAGCTCGTCAAGCCAGCCCTTGCCGCAGGCTTCGAGCTTCTTCTTGAAGCTTCTTGTCTTGAGGCCCTTGAGGACCTCAGCATTGGCACGCTCGGCCTGGCCATTGCTTCGAGGGTGCGCCACAGAGGCGTAGCAGATCTGCGTGCCGAGGCTGGCATAGTATGACTTGAAGAGTCCACTTGTGAACTGGGAGCCGTTGTCAGTGATGAAGCGGTTGGGGACGCCGAAGCGGCTCACGAGGCCCATGATGAACTTGACGGCAGAGCCTGCCGGGATGGTGCGCACGGGCTCAACCTCTGCCCATTTGGTGAACTTGTAGATGGTGACGTAGAGGTAGCGGTAGCCGCCAGTTGCGCGAGCGAAGGGTCCGAAGATATCCAGCCCCCAGACCGCAAAGGGCCATGAGAGGGTAATCGTCTGGAGGCCTTGCGCCGGCTGGTGGATTTTCTTGGCATGGAATTGACAAGCTTCGCAAGATCGGACTAGCTCGGTGGCGTCGTGGAGCGCGGTGGGCTAGTAGAAACCGTTGCGGAACACCTTGCCGGCAAGGGTGCGCGATGAGGAGTGATGGCCGTAGTCTCCTCCGTGGATGTCGGCGAGCAGCTCGCGCCCTTGTTCTTCAGAGATGCACCGCAGCGAGACGCCATTGGGGCGCCTGCGGTACAGCTCGACGTCTTGCAAGCAATAAGCGGTGGCCTGGCGAGCCACGCGCTCTGCCTCTTAGTCGTTCTCAGGAAGGGTGCCGTGAAGTAGGTAGGCCTTGAACTCCGTGGCCCAGCGGTCCACTTGAGGCTCGAGCGCCAGCAGCAGGCGGGCTCCTGAGGCTGGGCCACAGTCTGGTGCGCCCATGGGTGGTGCGGGCGGGAGTTCCTCGTGAAGTAGCGTGGTGCTCGCGGCTGGCGGAATAGCAGATGGCCTGAGGATCCTTTCCTCGAAGATGCCGGGGCTCTGGGGCTTGCGGCGAGATGCTCTCTTGGCGATGTCGTCGGCCTCCTTGTTGCCGCCGTGAGGAACGTGCTGCAGCTCCAGGCCAAGGAAATGCTTCTTAAGTTTACGTACCTCTTCTAAGTAGGCGGCCATGTGCTCATCCTTGGGCTTGTAGCTTTTGGTGGAGAAGTTAACGAGGAGTTGTGAATCACCCTTGATGATGAGGCGCTTGATGCCCAGGGCAGAGGCAGCCATGAGGCTGGCGATGAGGCCCTTGTACTCTGCGATCTTGTTGGAGACCTTGTCGTTGCGCTTGAAGCAGAGCTGGATGGCGTAGTAGAGTTTGTCTCCCGTTGGCGAGGTGAGCACGACGCCAGCCCCCGTGCCCTGCCGGGAGAGGCGCCATCAAAGTGCATGGACCAGCCGCCAGGCGCTTCTTCCCTAGGCAAGAGGGATTCAGCCTCGTGAGGCTCCTCCTAGGGTGGGTCCGTCCATTCTGCTACGAAGTCGGCCAGGGCTGCGCCCTTGATCACCCTTGTGGTGCAGAATTCCAGCTCAAAGGCTTGTAGCTCGATGCTCCACTCGGTGACGCGGCCAGTGGTGTTGGGGCTGAGCAAGACTTGCTCCAGGGGGTAAGACGAGATTACCTTGATTGGATGGCCTTGGAAGTAGTGGCGCAGCTTCCTAGAGGCAACGAGCAGCACGAGGAGGAGCTTCTGCTGCATGGGGTAAAGTTCGCGGGCATCTCGCAGCACCGTGCTGACGAAGTATGTGGGGTGCTCGATGAAGCGGGTAGTTGTTGCAGCAGCTTGGTCTTCAGGGGGGCCGCTGGGCTCATGAGGCTCAGGAGGTGGCTCGCGAGGCGTCTCACTGGGGATCTCCCGAGGCGAGGCCTCGGCAGGCGACGGCGCGGCCTCGGGTGATGGTGGCGCGACAGGCCTCTTCTGGGCGGGGATGCGCTCTTCTCGAACTGCCACCAGAGCCGCACTGGCCGTCTGGGGAGTGGCTGCCAAGTATAGGAGCAAGGGCTCGCGAGAGCGCGGCGCGACCATGATGGGCGGGCTCGTGAGGTACCTCTTGAGGTCTTCGAAGGCAGTGTCGGCCTCGGGAGTCCACTTGAAGGGGCCGAATCTCTTCATGAGCTTGAAGAATGGCAGGGCTCGCTCACCGAACTTGAAGATGAATCGCCCAAGGGAGACCATGCATCCTGCCAGGCGCTGCATCTCCTTAAGGCTCCGGGGAGGACACATCTTCTCGATGGCCTTGATCTTCTCGGGGTTGGCCTCATTGCCACGGTGGGAGAACAGGAAGCAGAGCAGCTTGCCGGAGGGGACTCCGAAGACGCACTTGTCTGGGTTGAGCTTGAGGTTGACCTTGTGCGGGTTGTCGAATGTCTCCTGGAGGTCCGCGAGAAGGGACCGGGCCTCGCGAGTCTTGACGACGATGTCATCGACGTAATCCTCGGCGTTTCTTCCCATCTGGGACCCCAAGGCGATGCGCATCAGTCTCTGGAAGGTGGCTCCGGTGCTCCTGAGGCCGAAGGGCATGCAGATGTAGCAGAATATGCCACAGGGGGTGATGAAGGCTGTTTTCTCCATATCTTCGGCCGCCATCTTGATCTAGTGGTAGCCTGAGAAGGTATCTAGGAAGCATAGCAACTTGCACCCGGCGGTAGAGTCCACGATCTGGTCGATGCGGGGCAGCAGGAATTGATCTTGAGGGCAGAACTTGTTGAGGCTCATGAAGTCGATGCACATGCGCTCCTTACCGCACTTCTTGGGTACCACAACAGGGTTGGCGAGCCACTCAGGGTGGCGCACCTCATGGATGACTCCAGCTTCTTGGTGCTTCTGAACTTCCTTGACAATGAAATCTTGCTTCTCTGGCGCCTGGCGCCGTGCCTTCTATTTCACGGGGCGTGCGTTGGGGCACACCGCTAAGTGGTGCTCGATCACCTCCCTCGGCACACCGGACAACAGATGTTGTCTAGGCGAACACATCCGAATTTGCCCGAAGGAAGGTGACGAGCGCGTCTTCCTATGCAGGGGAGAGGCCAGTGCCGATGGTGAAGGCAGAGCCTGAGCCGCTGCCGTCCACCGACACCTTCTTCGTCTCAGCGTGGTCCTGAGAGAACAGTTGCTTCTTCTTCGTGGGTGCAGCCTCATGAGGCTCGGCGGCATCCTCGTCGGCGGGGTAGGCGGTGGCGGCTGCCTTGTAGGCGCTCTCGAGGGAACGGACCGCATCCTTCTCATCGCAGCAGACGGTGATGATGCCGCTGCAGCCTGGCATCTTGAGGACGTTGTAGGCGTGGTGGGTCGCCGCCATGAAGTTGGCGAGAGCTGGGTAGCCCAAGATGGCGTTGTACGGCAGGCCGATGTGCGCCATGTCGAAGTCGATGAGCTCAGTATGGTTGTTCTTGCAGGTGCCGAAGGTGACGGGGAGGCGCACTTGGCCCAGAGGAATGGTGGAGCCATCAGTTGGTCATAAGGCACTTGGAGCGTCTCGAAGGTCTCGATGGAGATCATGTTGAGGCCTGCGCCTCCGTCGATGAGTGTCTTGGTGACGGCAATGTTGCTGATGGTGGGGGTGCATAGCATGGGGACCGTGCCAACAGTGCTCGAAGACTTGGGATGATCGTTGGAGTCGAAGGTAATGGCGTATTGGGACCACTTGAGGGGGCGAGAAGCCTCAGTCCTCGGGAGGGCAGCGTTCACCTCGCGAGAGAACAACTTGAAGTGGCGGTTGGATGCAGGAGCCTGAGCTCTTCCTAGGATGCAGGCCACTCCACGAGGCTCTTGATAGCCCCCAGCATCTTGGTCGGGCTGGTTGCCATCATTCCGTCGTGGTGGTGGTGGCAACGGTGGAAGGGCAGCATTGGCCTGAGGGTTGGCCTCACGAGGCTGGTCGCGCCAGGCGGCCTCGCGAGGCTGGTTGCGCCAGCCTTGGCGGAAGTTGCCGTTGTTGCTGCGGTCTCTCAAGTGGCCGCCGTTATGGCCACCTCCACGGCCGGTGCCGCGGTCGTTGCGGTCGCTGCGGCGGCCAAGGCAATGGCACCCCGGCTCAGAGGGACCGGAATGCCCCGTATTCCAGCCTAGAGATCAAATCTTCTGGAATACGGCACTGCTTGGCATAGAACAAATCAGCTCTCATTACAAATGATAAGGGTACAAGGGTCTGCTATTACAAAGATTACAATGGCACGACGACACTACGCCTGCTAAGGTAGTTCTATGCTAGCAGCGGAACAGCTCTAAGCAGCGGGACAGTGACGGCGGTGATGAACTCCACTCCGCAGGGACTCTAGTTGGGACACGGTCTAGCTCGCACGATCGGAATCCACGACAAGCAATCAATTACGGCATCACCTGCAAACTGGCATGACACACCAGGTGAGTACTTTGAATGTACTCGCAAGCTCACAACAACCAAAAGCATCAAGGCAAGACAATAACATAGCATTAACAGGTTAAGTTAATATCAACTACCATGATGTGGAAGCAAATATTAAGCATGATATGATAAAGCTAGAATTACAGAATAACCAATATCTTGGGTCACATGGACCATCTCACCCTTGGCTATCTGGCCAAGCAATGCACCATCTCGATCACCTCGTGATCAGTAAATCCTCGTGATCACTGCGTGATCACATCACAATCCGATGATCATCCTCAAGATCATTCCAGTGTTATCATCGGCATCCTGCCAAACTATTACTTACCCACTTATAAAAATAAGCCATTCTATAATTTATTTTATAAGTCTTTCCGTCATCGTGAGTGTTGATCGAATGGTGTGACCTACAACAAACTGTGTCCATAACCGAGGACACGGCTATCGATAGTTTATACACTTTGCAGAGGTGAGTACACTGTACCCACACTACGGAACTCATGGCCTCGCGCTCACATTCGGGTGGACCAACGATATTCTGACAAAACCAATCTATTGCATGACACTCTCCCGGCCACTCCGACAAACTTCCGTTTGGGCTATGTCCTGGGTGGCCCCGATGTCAACTCGTGACATCCACCACCTCTGTGGCTGCCACCATCGTGTCCAAACAAAACAAACTCGTCCCAAATGGGGACACCTGGGTAAAACACAACTCAGGCACACAAGGGTACGGCCGCCTACCGGGCCATGGCAGCGTGAGCCCATAACCTTCCCTAGTTGGAGGCATCGGTGAGAGGCATGCCAATAGACCGAATTAGGGCCTCCCCATCCAGGCAAGTGTGGCTGCACTGGTGAGCTCGATTCGGTGGCACCTGACCAACGAAATGACGGAATTGATCCCCAAGATATTTCTGTGATAGAAATGTTACTCCAATATTACATATCCACCTGTGATTCAAGTCATAGCAATATCCATCCAATAATCCAAAGAATAATATATCCATATCATTATTATGAACCCCAATAATATAAAATTTAGTATGATCATGACGAGAGCATGACTACTGCTACTAGCAATCCTGAAGCAATATGTCACCCTCAATCTGCAAAGCATTAGTCCTAGAAATCCAAGCATCAACATGGCAGTACCAAGATCAAATGTAACTCCAAGAAATACCATGAATAAATCATATTTAACTAATGAATATATCAAGCTAATTATTAACTAATTCATGGCATTGCATTGCAATCATGCAAATGGAGGGTGTGGCTTGCCTTGCTCCAAAAGAGAGAGGGAGAGCTCCTGGTCTTCACGAACACACAAGAAACACTCTGAAAAGATTTTTGCAAGCATTTAGAAATATCACATAAAGCAAATACTTCTGTCCAGAAATTCTAGGCAGAAGAGAAAAATACCAAATTCTACCAGAAAATAAAGGAGATCAAAAGAAAAATAATGCAAAAAGAATCAGTTCATTTGGACTTGTAGTTTAGGAGTTATTCATGGTCAAAGTTTGGTCAAATCTAGATTTAAAATGGATTTAAACTAAATTTCAGAAAACCTCTAGGGGGCTGACGTCGAAATTGTAAAGTGGGTTTACGCTTCCACTTGAAAATGCTTCGGCGGGGAGGGGAGAGGCTGATGGGTGGGGCCACCCCGTGAGATTTAAACGGAGGGTGGGGAAATAGACGGCGGCAACGCTCACAAGCGTTGGACAGCGGCGAGGAGACCACGGCGAGGCTGAGCGATGGGTGGGATGAATCGGGTACTCCGCGGTGAACACGCCCATACCCGCAACACCTCGGGAGGTGGCCTGACGGCGTCGCAATCTTCCTCGGCGGTGGCGGCGAGCAACTGGCGACGTCGGGTGTCGACGGAATGGGCGATTCCGGCGACCATTGCCCCAGGGAAGAGGTGGAGGAGGACTAGAGGAACGACGGGAGCTCGATGGTGGCCTTGGCTTGTCCGGAGATGCACCGGAGCAAGCTAACCAACGAAGAGGCCGAGCGGCGGAGCTCTGGCCGGAGAGGAAGAAGAAGGGCTCCGGGGCTCGGATGGGTGGCCCAGGGCGACGATTAAGAGAGGGGAGGGTTGAGTGGTGCAGGGAGACGAGCTCGGGGATGGCTTAAATATGCGGACGGAGATGCCCGAGCTCGGGCGCCGCCACGAGCAAGATGGCTGGGGTTCTGGCGAACCGCGGACGCGTGGGCGCACGGGAGAGCTCGGACGGCGACGTGAGAGGGCTAGTGGAGCGCCAGAGGAGCAGACACGGGCGAGGCACGCGCGGTCGGCCACTAAGCCACTATACGCGCGTGTGCGGCGAGAGCAGAGCCGCCGTGGCACGAGGAGAGGGAACGAAGGAGGGGGACGGGGTTAGACGGCCAGGTGGGCGACGGAGAGGGAGGGCGGTACTAGCGAACGCGAGAACACGGTCGAGAGGAAGAAGCCGGCGGCTTGGCGACATCTAGAGCGCGCCCATCACACGCAGAGCACGGGCACAGGCGTGCCAACAGTGCGGTCACCGCGTGCATTGCCACGGAGAGGGCACGTAGGCCTGGCAAAAGATGTCCATAGTGTTGTCCGTCCATCCTACAGCGTCACTGAAGTGATGGATCGATCAAAGGGACTATGGATTGATGGGAGGCATCAGATGAATGTTGCTGTAGACAACTTGGGTTAGAAGTTGTGGTCAAGTTACTTGACCAATGGTCCAGAGAGGATGCCACAAGGGTTTAGGGTAGGAAGGACTACAGTCCTGTGAATTTTGAGATGAATTGGACAAGATTTGGAGATAGTTGCTGTACAACTACCAAAACAACACAGAAACTGGATTTGGAAGTTGCATCCACATGGGGTACTGGATTGAGCTGCAATTTGGTGGAGAGTTATTATTTAGGACCAGGTAGGCACTGGAAAAATTTCATGCCATTTGGAAATACCTACATGGTACTTCCTTCACAAAGGTCCTCTCAGAACAGAATCTTGGGAGAATATTGTAGAGCAAATGGATTTGAAAACTAATGTGAAATTTGGCATGCTCAAAGGATATAGGGGTATTTAGGTCCTGGATTAATTTCAGAATTTATGAAGCAATAGAAATTGCAGTTGCTTCACACTCTGAAAATTTGACCAGAACCAAAGATTTGAAGGTGTGCCCACATAACTGGTTGGATGGAGCTAAAATTTGGTGTAAAGGAATTATTTGAGTACATAGAGGGCCTGGCAAAATTTCAACTCGATCAAATGGATACTCCTACCTAGTACTTCCTTCACAAAGCTTCTCTTAGGACAGAATCTTTGGAATTTTGCTGAGAAAGATTTACTAGGCAAATGGAGTTGAATTTTGTCATGTGGTAATTATGTGGATAGGAGAGAGTGCCCAAAAAGTTTGAGGGCAATCAGAAAAATATAAATAGCACTTCCTTCAAAAAGTGCCACTCTGAACAGAATGGAAACTGAATATTTCTGAATTAATTTTGAACTAGGCAGGGAAGAGTTTGGACATATCTGGGGAATATATGATCCAAAGAATTTATGAGAATTATTTGGGAATTTTTGGAATGACAGAAATATAGGTTGCTTCACAACCTAGGTCAAATAGGGTTATTCCTTTAATAAGAAAAAGGAATATTCCCTAAGAAAAGAATTTTGGGGTTGGGCTAGAATAGAGATGCCATGATCTTGGGAAAGATACAAGGATGAAATACTACTTGGGAGAATAAGAAATGATGATCTCCCAGGTTTCAAGTCCACAGAACTGCTTCAAAAGGAAAACCAGAGCAAAATCCAAAGACAAAGAGAAGGGCCAAAAATCGGGGTGTTACAAACCTTCCCCCCTTAGAAAAATCTCGTCCTCGAGATTTGGGTGCTCAGGGACTGAAGGAAACCGTTTCCAACTCAGGCATCCTTTTCCTTTGTATATTGTTCCCTTTGAATCTCATACGATCGGACTTTCTGACCTTGGGGTGATTTTCTTCACCTTACTTGAATGTCTGATGGGTTTTTCCTCATACGTCAAACCTTATGCTGACTTGGATGGGTTCATGTCTGCGGGTAATATCCTGAGATTAAATTTGCCGTGAACATGAAATCTTTGTATTTCTTCCATTGGTTTGCTCAAATAGATGTGTGTCTTCCAGGTTCAAACAATGCTGAGAATCATAGTTGTTCTCTTAACGGGATCTGACTGCCCGTAGGTGACACTGAATCCTCTTGTTTTGTTTCTTTGTCGTGAGCATGAGGTTTGTGCCACAGATTTGCTTGTCTCCTGTTGTGAACAGTTTAGAAGGGTACGGCTCGATAGTTGTAACATACCTCAAACAGTAGCATCTCGGGTCTGGACTGATAGTTGCTTTGGCGGAAAGATACTTTTTATGGCAGGATGTTCGTGCACTTATTTCCCCGAGTGAGAACACATGATCTGAGTTGGTTGTTCGGCTTTTGGCTTACCCATGCTGTCAGTGTCGTCATCTGTGTTACTAGGCCGTGAGATATCTTAACACGGTCGCTGAAATCAACTTGCTGAAGCGAATAAGGAATCTCGCATCTGAGGGGACAGAATTGGATATTCCACACTGACCATTCTGGGCAGGTACGGGTTGACAAATGGGCTAGCTGGTCATGAGGCCCTTATGGAACAGGGTAGGACTCTGAGTGCATGTCCATGTTGTTATTTATGGAATCATGGTCTTAATCTGACTTGGGTACCTGGACCCTGTCGGTCGTGCAAGAATCTTCGTACCTTTGGCCAGCTTTACTCTTTTGATTATCATGCTTTTCTTTATCGGAACCCCTCACTGAAATAGCTTGGCCACCTATGTCTTGGATCCTTCTTGTGACGCTGTTGTAATATTCTGACATCTTACCTTGTTCTTGTTCATGCCATGGGTCCTTGTCGGATGTAGTGAAACTGTCCCTGGTAACCACTGCCAAGACTTCTTTCGGTAGATCCCCTTGAACATAGTTGAACTCTCGTGTGGGTGACCTGGAATGCATGCTCACCATATATAAGGAAGTACATGCAGCCAAATACTCGATTATTGATGCAAGCGGGTGTCTTGACTGATTTGTACTCTGACCAGATTTTTGCAAGTCCGATTCTTGAGTTGCTCTGTCCTATACTACCAACACATTGTGTAATACCTTGTAGCCATACTGATGACAAGGTGTAGTGCTGTACTGAAGAAGATTTGGTTTCTTATGTTGGAAGTAATTCAAATAGCTTGCTGAAGAAGACTGGAGATCTTACGCTCGAAGCTTTTGCCTTAGTCGCGTGCTTGAGAAGGCTGGGTTCCGTACCTGAGAAGCTTCTCCCCTGGTTGCTTATTGAGGAAGATTCATTTCCTTCTGCCGAAAGCTTTCACCGAGACATCTTGCAGTGGAAAACTGGGTATCTTGGGCAGGAAGCTGTCCATGTGTCGTACAGAGGAAACTTGAGGAGCCTTGCATCATAAGCTTCCTCCGGTAGCGTGTGGAGGAAGGCTGAGCTCCTTACACCAGAAGCTTCGTACTGTGATCCGCGGACGGAATACTGGACACATACCTATAACATTTTTCGGTTGGTTACATTACCTGACTGTCTTCCTTGCTGCCTTTATCATTACTGCTGTAATGATTGCGCAACTGATGTAAACTTGATACTGATAATAAATCCAGGCTACCATTTATATTCCCAATATAATGCAGTCAATTGAGAGTGCCATACTGTTTAGCTAAGCTTCCAATAATTGAGATCCTCATTGCTTCTTCGGTTCCGGTGGTGATTGGTGAGCAACTTTCATAAGAGGGTAATAAGGTAACACCAAAGGCCCAAGAGAAATAACAAAGAAAATAACTCAATCGAACAACAGCACACAACAGGCACACAAGCATCCATACGCGATATTGCATCCATTACTACTCACCATAAACCACCACATTCATGCTACTACAACTGTGGCAACCTGAGCTATACAGACACTAAGGCACTACGAACAAGTTAAGGCTGAGTAGCTGACGAAGCAGCTGGTGGAGGGGTGGGTGGAGCCGTTGATGCTGGAGGTGCAGAAGTCGACGAAGAAGGCAGTGGGGGTGGAGTAATTGCAGCACCGAGCAATCTCCTGGCCCTGGTCGCATCTCGGACTAGCTTAGCGAACAACATACACTCGGCCGTCATGAAGCGGGACATGAACGGGATGGCCACATCATCATTCGGGCGAGCAGAGGGGAACCTGACTCGCCTAGGGTTCTCGGCTATGGTAGGGTAGTAGGAGTAAGCGTGGTTTTCTTGCATCACAAGATCTTGGTGACGAAGACCAGTAATTTCTGCCAGGGCTGCGAGTTGAACTGCTCGATCTGGAGTGGCACCATATCCGCCATAGAATCTGTAGGTACATCTTCCAATAGGGATCCTGGCTTCCAGAAAAACATGGGCGATATATTCCAGTAATCTCCCTCCAAGCAGAACCTCAAAAACATGATACCTCGGCATATCTCCATCGGGATATAGACTATGCCATACGTCGCGAAGTAGGGATGCGAAGCTGAGCGGTGCAGGGGCTGCGTTGAACTCAATAGGAATGGCGGCCATCTACACTCATGGAATTAACGGATAGAAAAAATGAAATCTATATGCATGCTATGCAACAACCAAGTGCAGCAATAAAATGCAACAAACAAGCTGGACTCTATACTACCGGTTTCTAACGCTCGCGCTGACTAGGGCGTCCTACAACCAGACCTGCTCTGATACTAACAGTTGTGGCACCCCGGCTCAGAGGGACCGGAATGCCCCGTATTCCAGCCGAGAGATCAAATCTTCTGGAATACGGCACTGCTTGGCATAGAACAAATCAGCTCTCATTACAAATGATAAGGGTACAAGGGTCTGCTATTACAAAGATTACAATGGCACGGCAACACTACGCCTGATAAGGTAGTTCTATTCTAGCAGCAGAACAGCTCTAAGCAGCGGGACAGTGATGGCGGTGATTAACTCCACTCCGCATGGACTCTGGCTGGGACACGGTCCAGCTCGCACGATCGGAATCCACGACAAGCAATCAATCACGGCATCACCTGCAAACTGGCATGACACGCCAGGTGAGTACTTTGAATGTACTCGCAAGCTCACAACAACCAAAAGCATCAAGGCACGACAATAACATATCATTAACAGGTTAAGTTAATATCGACTACCATGATGTGGAAGCAAATATTAAGCAAGATATGATAAAGCTAGAATTACAGAATAACCAATATCTTGGGTCACAGGGACCATCTCATCTTTGGCTATCTGGCCAAGCAATGCACCATCTCGATCACCTCGTGATCAGCAAATCCTCGTGATCACCGCGTGATCACATCACAATCCGATGATCATCCTCAAGATCATTCCTGTGTTATCATCGGCATCCTGCCAAACTGTTACTTACCCACTTACAAAAATAAGCCATTCTATAAGTTATTTTACAAGTCATTCTGTCATCGTGAGTGTTGATCAAACGGGGTGACCTACAACGAACTGTGTCCATAACCGAGGACGTGGCTATTGATAGTTTATACACTCTGCAGAGGTTAGTACACTGTACCCACACTACGGAACTCATGGCCTCGTGCTCCCATTCGGGTGGACCAACGATATTCTGACAAAACCAATCTATTGCATGACACTCTCCCGGCCACTCCGACAAACTCCCCTTTGGGCTATGTCCTGGGTGGCCCTGATGTCAACTCGTGACATCCACCACCTCTGTGGCTGCCACCGTCGTGGCCAAACAAAACAAACCCGTCCCAAACAGGGACACCCGGGTACAACACAACTCAGGCACACAAGGGTACGGCCGCCTACCGGGCCAGGGCAGCGCGAGCCCATAACCTTCCCTAGTTGGAGGCACCAGCGAGAGGCATGTCAATAGACCGAATTAGGGCCTCCCCATCCAGGCAAGTGTGGCTGCACTGGTGAGCTTGATTCGGTGGCACCTGACCAACGAAATGACTGAATTGTTCCCCAAGATATTTCTGTGATAGAACTGTTACTCCAATATTACATATCCACCTGTGATTCAAGTCATAGCAATATCCATCTAATAATCCAAAGAATAATATATCCATATCATTATTATGAACCCCAATAATATATAATTTAATATGATCATGACGAGAGCATGACTACTGCTACTAGGAATCCTGAAGCAATATGTCACCCTCAATCTGCAAAGCATTAGTCCTAGAAATCCAAGCATCAACATGGCAGTACCAAGATCAAATGTAACTCCAAGAAATACCATGAATAAATCATATTTAACTAATGAATATATCAAGCGAATTATTAACTAATTCATGGCATTGCATTGCAATCATGCAAATGGAGGGTGTGGCTTGCCTTGCTCCAAAAGAGAGAGGGAGAGCTCCTGGTCTTCACGAACACACAAGAAACACTCTGAAAATATTTTTGCAAGCATTTAGAAATATCACACAAAGCAAATACTTCTGTCCAGAAATTCTATGTAGAAGAGAAAAATACCAAATTCTACCAGAAAATAAAGGAGATCAAAAGAAAAATAATGCAAAAAGAATCAGTTCATTTGGACTTGTAGTTTAGGAGTTATTCATGGTCAAAGTTTGGTCAAATCTGGATTTAAAATGGATTTAAACTAAATTTCAGAAAACCTCTAGGGGGCTGACGTCGAAAGCGTAAGGTGGGTTTACGCTTCCACTTGAAAACGCTTCGGGGGGAGGGGAGAGGCTGACGGGTGGGGCCACCCCGTCAGATTTAAAGGGAGGGAGGGGAAACAGAGGGTGGTGGCGCTCACCGGCGTTGGACGGCCACGAGGAGACCACGGCGAGGCTGAGCGAGGGGTGGGATGAATCGGGTACTCTGCGGTGAACACGCCCGTACCTGCAACACCTCGGGAGGTGGCCTGACAGCGTCGCAATCTTCCTCGGCGGCGGCGGTGAGCTACTGGCGACGTCGGGTGTCGACGGAATGGGCGATTCCGGTGACCATTACCCCGGGGAAGAGGTGGAGGAGGACTAGAGGAACGAGGGGAGCTCGATGGTGGCCTTGGCTTGTCTGGAGATGCACCAGAGCAAGCTGACCAAGTAAGAGGCCGAGCGGCGGAGCTCTGGCCAGAGAGGAAGAAGAAGGGCTCCGGGGCTCGGATAGGTGGCTTAGGGCGACGATTAAGAGAGGGGTGGGTTGAGTGGTGCAGGGAGACGAGCTCGGGGATGGCTTAAATAGGCGGACGGAGATGCCCGAGCTCGGGCGCCGCCACGAGCAAGATGGCCGGGGTTCTGGCGAACCGTGGACGCGTGGGCGCACGGGAGAGCTCGGTCGGCCACTAAGCCAATGTACGCGCGCGTGCGGCGAGAGCAGAGCCGCCGTGGCGCAAGGAGAGGGAAAGAAGGAGGGGGATGGGGTTAGACGGCCAGGTGGGCGACGGAGAGGGAGGGCGGCAGCAGCGGACGCGCGAACACGGTCGAGAGGAAGAAGCCCGTGGCTTGGCGACATCCAGAGCACACCCACCGCACGCAGAGTACGCGCACAGGTGTGCCAACAATGCGGTCACCACATGCATTGCCACGGAGAGGGCACGTAGGCCTGGCAAAAGATGTCCATAGTGTTGCCCGTCCATCCTACAACCACACTGAAGTGATGGATCGATCAAAGGGACTATGGATTGATGGGAGGCATCAGATGAATGTTGTTGTATCCAACTTGGGTTAGAAGTTGTGGTCAAGTTACTTGACCAATGGGCCAGAGAGGATGCCACAAGGGTTTAGGGTAGGAAGGACTACAGTCCTGTGAATTTTGAGATGAATTGCACAGGATTTGGAGACAGTTGTTGTACAACTGCCAAAACAGCATAGAAACTGGATTTGGAAGTTGCATTCACATGGGGTACTGGATTGAGCTGCAATTTGGTGGAGAGTTATTATTTAGGACCAGGTAGGCACTGGAAAAATTTCATGCCATTTGGAAATACCTACATGGTACTTCCTTCACAAAGGTCCTCTCTGAACAGAATCTTGGGAGAATATTGTAGAGCAAATGGATTGGAAAACTAATGTGAAATTTGGCATGCTCAAAGGATATAGGGGTATTTAGGTCCTGGATTAATTTCAGAATTTATGAAGCAGTAGAAAATGCAGTTGCTTCACACTCTGAAAATTTGGCCAGAACCAAAGATTTGAAGGTGTGCCCACATAACTGGTTGGATGGAGCTAAAATTTGGTGTAGCGGAATTATTTGAGCACATAGAGGTCTTGGCAAAATTTCAACTCAAATGGATACTCCTAGCTAGTACTTCCTTCACAAAGCTTCTCTTAGGACAGAAATTTGGAATTTTGCTGAGAAAGATTTACTAGGCAAATGGAGTTGAATTGTGTCATGTGGTAATTATGTGGATAGGAGAGAGTGCCCAAAAAGTTTGAGGGCAATCAGAAAAATATAAATAGAACTTCCTTCACAAAGTGCCATTCTAAACAGAATGGAAACTGAATATTTCTGAATTAAGTGTGAACTAGGCAGGGAAGAGTTTGTACATATCTGGCAAATATATGATCCAAAGAATTTATGATAATTATTTGGGAATTTTTGGAATGACAGAAATATAGGTTGCCTCACAACCTCGGTCAAATAGGGTTATTCCTTTAATAAGAAAAAGGAATATTCCCTAAGAAAAGAATTTTGGGGTTGGGCTAGAATAGAGATGCCATGATCTTGGGAAAGATACAAGGATGAAATAATACTTGGGAGAAGAAGAAATGATGATCTCCCAGGTTTCAAGTCCACAGAACTGCTTCAAAAGGAAAACCAAAGCAAAATCCAAAGACAAAGAAAAGGGCCAAAAATTGGGGTGTTACAAAGGCGCTCGTCGTAGAGCAGCTTGAGCTCGTGGCAGTCCTCAGTGCTGTGGGAGTGCGAGTTGTGGTAGGCGCAGAGAGGGCGGTTATCTCTTTTGGGCTCATCACGCTCATGGCCGCGCTTCTGCTCGGGTTCCAGCGCAAGCACGGCAGGGCCCTTGCGCTTGACGTTCTTGCTCTTGGCCTTGGCAGTGTCCAGCGCCTCGTCGGGGTCATTGTGGACGAAGAGGCGGCCTTCCTCAGCCTTGGCGCACTTGTCGGCGAGGTCGAACAGCTCGAGCACGGAGTCAAGCTCGTCGTTGATGGCGAGCTTCTCGCGCATCCGGACGTCCGTGACGCTGTTGGAGAATGTGGAGACGATGGCGGCCTAGGAGGCGCGCGGGATCTTGTTGCGCACCTGGCTGAAGCGCTGGATGTACTTGCAGAGGGTCTCGTTGGGGCGCTGGCGCACAGCGCGCGGGTCGATGAGCTTGAGGGAGCGCTCGTGCGTGCCCTTGAAGTTGGCGATGAATTGCCGGCAGAGCTCGCCCCACGAAGAGATGGACGCCTTGGGGAGGTTCATGAGCCAGGAGCGCGGGCCGTCCTTGAGGGCCGTGGGGAACCAGTTCGCCATGACCTTGTCGTCGCCATTCATTGCCTCGATGCTCAGGGCATAGAGCTGCAGGAACTCCGCGGGGTTGGGGGTGTCGTCGTAGCACTGAGGCAGGTCTGGCTTGAACTTGGTGGGCCACACCATGCGTCGCAGCTCGTGGGTGAAGGAACGGCAGCCCACGCAGCTGGAGGGGACGCCACGGGTGAGGACGGCACGGTTCTGACGGCCGGCGGCCATGACCTCCTGGACGGTCCTATCTTGGTGCTGGCGCTGCTGCTCGAGGAGGACGCGCGCGTTGGGCAGCACGCGCTGGACGATTTTGCAGCTGGGCTGGCCATGGTCCGGCGAAGCCGCACCACGAGAGTGTTCATGCGCCCGCACGTCGTGGTGGCGCCGGGCGCCCTCACCGTGCAGAGGAGGCGGAGGAGGCGCGTCGTGCACCATGTCCCCGGCACGAGATGGCAGAGGACGGAGCGAGTGAGAGGGCGCCGGGGCATCTCCTACGGCGTTGACGAGCTTGGTGATGTGGCTGAGCCAGGAGTCATAGCCAGCGTCGGTGGGGCGGTAGCGCAGGAGCTCACGCGCCATGAGCAGCGCGGCCTGCGGGGCAGGTGCATCGCGCCGGGCGAGCGAAGAGGCCGTGGTGGTGTGGCCGTTCGCCCGCTCGGACAGGTGGTGAGAAGAAGCTTGCTGCTCCCTCGCAGCGGGGTCGGTTACAGCGCCGGCGGCGCGGCATCGACGGTCGTCGCAGGCGACATGCTCCGTCTGAGCCACCCTGGCAGCTCGGCGCACTTAGCGCTCGCGGCGACCGCCAGCCATGACGGCGAGGAGGCGGAAAAAGACGAAGCGGCCCCCTACCTGGCGCGCCAAATGTCGAAGCCTAGACTTCGGGGAACTAGAGGTTCAAACACTAGGGGCACGCTAGCTCTTTCCAACCAAAGGTGACCACAGCGAGGCTACGGCGAGAGCGCTACGCGGGAGCATGACAGAGGACACGATGGTTACCCAGGTTCGGGCCACCTTGCGGTGTAAAACCCTACTCCTTCTTGTGGTTAAGATTGCTGTGGGCAAGAAGGTGTTCTCGCGTACAAGGTAGGAGATGAAGGAATCGATCCCCTCTACAATGGCAGCTGTGCCCCTTTTATAGGCACCCTGGTCTTCTTCCCCCAAAAACTAGGCGGGAAGGTTGCCACACTTGGCGGGTTTTGAAAAGGGACAGGCGCTCAGTCTATCCTGACTAAAGGTGGTCTTCGCCTGCAAAAGCATGATCCATGACGCGCCGGTGGGCTCGGTGGTGACCTCCGCCCTGCGTGCCTTGCTGTTTTGGTCCTCTATCACCAAACGGGCAGTCCTTGGGACTTGCTTTGGGGGTGGGCAGCTGGGGCTGCCCCCTTAGCACCAAAGAGGAAAGCTTCTCTATCCGCGCCCGCTGGCGCGGTCTCTGCCGCCCTTCGTCGCTACGCGCGTCACCCACGTGGTGGCACGGGACCGCGCTGCCGACGTTAGGCGAGATGGCCTCGGGCGCCCGCCTCGGGAGGGCGCCTCAGGAGACGGCCTCACGAGAGGGCCTCGCGAGGCTCCTGCCACTGCCGCGGCTAAGTGCTGGTAAGTCGTGTCTTGAGGAGGGGTCCTCAGGAGGCCGGCGCCTCAGGAGATGTCTTCGCTTCGCGGCGCCTTCGGATGGGCCGCGTCTTGGGCCTTCGCCAGACGTCGTTCCCTGGGCCGTAGGCAGACGGGCTGGGGTACCCTGGTTCCCAATGGCCCGACAGTCGAGGCTATGGTGAGGAGGAGGAGGACCGTCGAGGGGCCCGAATGGCCGGCCTGGCCGACGAGCTCGCCACCGCCGTCGCCGGTTGCGGAGCACCGCTCCAAATCGGTGTACGACCCGGCCCGCCGGGCAGAGGCGGACACCTGTGCTGCCGCTGAGGCAGCCGGCCGCGGCGAGACGGGCAGCCACGAGCCGGCGGCCGACCAGATGGCCGACCCGAAGGTGCCGCCAGCGACCGAACCGGCCGGCGAAGCCGGGCGTGGAGACGAAGGAGGCCGCGGGACGGAGGCTGCGCTAGGCGGAGGGGGAACACCGCCCTCGAGCACGGCAGCCATGCCAGGGAGCTCCCGCGCCATGGTGACCGTGGAGCCGCGGGCCGCGGGGCATAGCCTCGAGCTGAGGCCGGCGGGCAGCGGGACAAGGGCCGGGTCCTCGGCCTGGCCGCAGCGGAACTGGGCGGCGAGCACCAGCAATGCGACGAGCGGCGCCCCCCGGAGCGAGCTGGACGCGGCGGTGGATGCCCTGTGGCTACAGTTCGCCGACCACCGTGGCCTGTGGCAAAACTTCGCTCGGGCGGAGGACAGCCGGCTGCAACAGCTGGAGCGGACCGTTGCGGTGAGTTCGCGTTTTCTTGCGGCTTCGACTTGCTTCTTCTTTTCTTTTCTTTGACCGGCTTGGTCGCTTTCCAGTGGGGGCGCGTCATCGCACCCACTGGGTGTAGCCCCCGAGGCCCGGACCGGCTGCGCAACGGGCGGGTCGGGCCTACCCAGGCGATTTGATCTAATTCTGTTCCTTGCAGTCCATCTACGACATGCGGGTGGCAGCGTACAACAGCCTCCTGGGCCGGTTTCGCTCGGTGAAGCCCCAGCTGGCGGCCAAGGAGGAGGAGCTTCGCCAGGCCAAAGGTAACTTTTGCATGCTTCAAGTGGGGGCGCGCCAAGCGCACCCACTAGGTGTAGCCCCCGAGATTTGGGCCGGCTGCGCTGCAGCCGGGTCCAATCTTCTTGCTTCGTTCTTTGCTTTCTTCTTTGTTTCTTGTCCGGCTTCTGACCGGGACCCGGACCCGGCCACGCAGCCGCCACCGTCGACCCAGCCGAGATGCAGGGGCTCCTACGCCAGCTGGCCGAAGCCGGCCAGCTCCGTGACCAGGCGGCCGCAGAGCGCAACCGGCTGCAGGAGGAGGCGGCCCGGGCGGTCCGGGAGAGGGACGAGGACGCAGCTGCCCACAATGTCGAGCTGGACCGGCATGCGGAGGAGCACCGCTAGGCGGTGGGGCGGAAGGAGGAGGAGGCGAAGAAGACCGCCGAGGAGGTCGCCCAGCTCAAGGCGGCCCGCGGTCGCAGCGCGAGCGCGTTGGCGGCGAGGGGGAGAGAGATGCTGCAGGAGGCGTTGTACATCGACGAGCTCCTCACACCTAAGTGTTTTCGCTTGTTTTTGTCTTTGTTTCTTTCTGGTTCCGGCCCTTCGGCCTTTTGATCGATCTTCTTCCTTACTTCTCCAGGGGTCTTCCCTGAGACCCAAGTGCCGGCTGAGGAGGCGGTGAACGCCCACTTGCAGGAGCAGAGGGCGGCGGGAGCTGACATCGAGGAGTACGCCACCTGGACGGTGGCGGCGATCACCGTAGCTGCCAAGGCCTGCCTGGAGACAGTGGAGCGCGACATGAACCGGCTTTTCGAAGCGGGCTTGTCGATGGTGGGAGCTCTCTGGCCGGCTGCGGTGGTGCCAACCACCGTCAGCCGGCTAGCGTGTTGTCTGGAAGCCGACGCGGCGCGACTCAGCGCGTGGATGGCCTCCGTAGCCCGGGCCGGCATGGAGATGGCGCTCGGGTTCGTGCTGTCCTGGTACCCGAGCATCCGCTTGGACCAGCTGCGCGCACGGAATGCCGGGGCGGAGGCGGACTTGGCGGAGCGGGCGACGCCAATCGCCGTGCGGGCAAGCAATATTGCGTCGTTCACCCCGCATGACGACTTCGTGCCGGAGCAGGCGCTAGACGGCATGGAGCTTCCCGCGGACGACTTCGGCCTGGCGGTCGAGGACCCGGAAGGCAGCTCGGCCGAGACGGGAGCCGGGGAGGACGACGATGCCGCCGACTTGGATGACACCGCCGCCACGGCGGATCCGGCACAGAGCGATGCCAACGAGGCCACCGCATAGGGCTTTTTATCTTTCCTGTACTTTTGTTTTTTTTGAACTCGAACTGTTCGTTAGTTGACAAGTCCACCCACTGGGGTGTAAGTTTATGTAATGAACTATTGGCCGTGGGCCTTTGCTGTGTATAAATGCATGCTTGTTTCCTTTTATGCTTGTTTTTGCCGTCTGGCGGTTCGCTCTTGCTTATTTCCTTAGTCCGTTTTCTTGTTCCCTCCCCTTCTCGACCTCCTCCCCGCCAGCCGGACAGCCGGGAGCCGGTCTGTAGCTGGGACGGGGAGCTGGACTCGAAAGAGAGCGCATAGTACTTAGGCTTTAGGATTTGAGCGCAAGCGAAACACCCACTGGGCCGGCTGGCTACGGGCGGCGAAGCCGGCGGGAGCGCAGCCGGTCTGTGCGGCGATGAGTGAAAGAGAGGGTCGGGTTGGCCGAGCCGGACGTTCGTCCTTAGCCACCTTTCGCGTGAGGATGCTTTCGGCCTTTGACTCTTGCCAGCCGGACAGCCGGAAGCCGGTCTGTGGCTTATGGCAGAGGGAGGGATTTGGCGGTGCACATGCTACTGGGCCGGGTTTAGAAGAACGGGGCGCGAGCTAGCCGGTGAGCCCCCGAGCCGGACGTGTTGACCCGGCGGGAGGGGGGGCGAGTGCGGTAAAGTACGCAAGAGAAAATAAAGCTCGATAGAGATGTAAAGGTAGCCCCCGAGTGTCGTTTGAGGGACCTGCTGCTTTCATTAACTTCTAAAATGGGTAGCGATACATACATACATGGTTCAACTATAAAACAGACGGAGCAGCTCCGCGTTCCAGGGTCGTTCTGTCTCTTCGCCGGAGGCGTCTCTCTTGCATTTGTTTTTCTTCTGCGCATCGATGAGGTAGGACGCGTTGTTGCGCAGGGCCTTGCTGATGATGAAGGGGCCTTCCCATGGGGAGGACAGCTTGTGCTGGCCGGTTGTCCGCTGGACCAGCCGGAGTACGAGGTCGCCCTCATGGAAGCGAGGGGCTTGATCTTCTTGCTGTGGTAGTGGCGTAGGTTTTGCTGGAAGATGGCCGATCGGCTGAGAGCCACCAGGCTTGCCTCCTCGAGTAGGTCGACGCTATCTTCGCGTGCTGCTTTGGCTTCCGCCTCCGTGTACAGGGTGACCCAAGGCGAGTCGAACTCAAGGTCCATGGGGATGACTGCCTCGGCCCCGTAGACGAGGAAGAAAAGGGTGAAGCCGGTTGACCGGTTGGGTGTGGTCCGAAGACTCCATAGGACGGCCGGCAGCTCGTCGATCTAGCTGTCGGGTGATCGCACGAGTGGCTCGACGAGTCATGGTTTGATGCCGGCTAGGATGAGGCCGTTTGCTCACTCCGCCTGGCCGTTTGACTGAGGATGTGTGACAGAGGCTAGGTCAAGCCGGATGCCGGAGACAGAGCGGTAACGAGCCAGCGCGCCTTTGGCGAAGTTGGTGCCATTATCGGTGATGATGCTTTTGGGGACGCCGTAGCGGACAGCGATGTCTTTGATGAACTTGACGGTTGTGGGACCGTCGAGCTTCTTGATCGGCCTTGCCTCGATCCACTTGGTGAATTTGTCGACGGCCACCAACAGTTGCGTCATGCCGCCTCGAGCGGTCTTGAAGGGTCCCACCATCTCAAGGCCCCAAACGGCAAAGGGCCACGTGATGGGGATGGTCTGGAGAGCCGCAACCGGCTGATGGCTCTGGGCGCTGAAGTGCTGGCAGCCCTTGCATTTGAGGACCAGCTGTTCTGCGTCCTTCAGAGCAGTCGGCCAGTAGAAGCCATGGCGGAAGGCTTTGGCCACCAGGGACCGGGAGGTGGCGTGATGCCCGCACTCGCCCTGGTGGATGTCACGTAGGATCTTGAGGCCCTTGTCCGTGTTGACGCAGCGCTGGAAGACACCTATTGTGCTGCGCTTGACAACCTCGTTGTTGATGATGCTGTAGGCGGAGGCCCGGCGCTGCACTTGCCGGGCCTCAACCTCGTTCTTCGGGAGTTCGCCGCTCACCAAAAAGGTGAGGATCGGTTGCGCCCAGGATGGTGCCTCCACCACCGTGAAGAAGGTAGTTTGCACAGGACTGGCTGGGTCAGGAGGCGGTGGGCCGGAGCCGGCAGCCCCCGGGGCTGGGTCAGAGACGGCAACCCTTGGGTCCGGAATGGCAGTCCCCGAGCCGGAGCCGGCAGCCCCCGAGCCGGAGGCAGGGACCGTTGGGTCGGCCGGGACGAAGATGGACTCCGAATCTGGAGACGGCTTGATGGAGGGCTTGCTCAGGTGTTCGAGGGAGACGCCGACTGGGATGGCTTACCGGGAGGAGCCGATCTTGGCAAGTGTATCTGCCGCCTCGTTCTCGGCTCGAGGGACGTGGAGGAACTCGCAGCCGTCGAAGCCGCTGGTCAACTGCTGGACCAGGTTGCGGTAGCTGGCCATGTTGGCATCCCACTCGCCAGAGACCTGCTGGACCACCAGGTCAGAGTCGCTGTAGCAGAGGATGCGCCGGATGCCAATTTCTTTGGCCATCCGGAGGCCGTGGATGACGGCTTCGTACTCGACGACGTTGTTGGAGGCGTCGAAGTGGATCTGGAGCGCGTAGCGCAGCCGGTCGTTCTTGGGTGAGGAGAGCACGATGCCGGCTCCCAAGCCGGAGACCATCTTCGAGCCGTCGAAGTGCATGCGCCAGTGCGTCGAGTCGGGAGCCGGTGGCAAGTACTAGGTCTTCGCCCAGTCGACGAGGAAGTCGGCCAGCGGCTACGACTTGATGGCGGTGCGGGGCTCATAGAGGATGGTGTGGCCGGCGAGCTAGATGGCCCACTTGGTGACCCGTCCGGAGGCGTCTCGGCTGCACATGATCTTGCCGAGGGGAACCATGCTCACCACGGTGATGATGTGCTCCTGGAAGTACTGCTTCAGCTTCTTGGTGGCCAAGTACACGCCATAGCACATCTTTTGGTAGTGGGGGTAGTTCTGCTTGGAGGTGGAGAGGACCTCGCTCCGGTAGTACACAGGGCGCTGGACCAGCTGCGCCTTGCCCTGCTCAGGGCGCTCGACCACCAGGACCACGCTAACCACGCGAGTGGTTGCCACGATGTACATCAGGAGCGGCTCCTTCTCAGCCGGCGCGGCCAGGACGGGTGCGGTGGAGAGCATGCGCTTGAGGTCGTGGAAAGCTTCGTCCGCCTGGTCGGACCACTCGAAGGGCGTCGTCTTCTTCATCAGCTGGTACAGGGGCAGGGCCCTCTCCCCCAGCCGACTGACGAACCGGCTGAGAAAGGCCAAGCAGCCGGTGAACTTCTGGACGTCACGCAGCCGAGCCGCCTTGCGCATGCGCTCGATCGCCTTGATCTTCTCCGGATTGGCCTCAATCCTGCGCTCCGAGACGAGGAACCTAAGGAGTTGGCCAGCCGGAACGCCAAAGACGCACTTCTCTGGGATGAGCTTGATCTGGAATTGGCGCAGATTGGCGAATGTCTCCCTTAGGTCCTCCAGGAGGCTGAGGTGCTGCTTGGTCTTCCCCACGATGTCATTGACGTAGACGTGCACATTCCTGCCAGTATGTGGCAGGAGGCACTTTTGCATGCAGCGCTGGAAGATGGCACCGGCGTTCTTCAGGCCAAACGACATGGTGATGTAGCAATACGCCACGAAGGGGGTGATGAAGGACGTCTTGAGGGCATCCGCCGGGTCCAGCTTGATCTGGTGGTAGCCGGAGTAGGCGTCCAAGAAGGATAGAAGCTCGCAGCCGGTGGTGGAGTCGATGACTTGGTCGATCTGGGGTAGGGAAAACGGGTCCTTGGGGTAGGCCTTGTTTAGGCTCGTGTAGTCAATACACATGCGCCAAGTGCTGTTCTTCTTCAGGACAAGGACTGGGTTGGCCAGCCACTCGGGGTGGAACACTTCCATGATGAATCCGGCTGCGAGCAGCCGGGTGATCGCTTCGCCAATGGTTCTTCGCTTCTCCTCGGAGAAGCGGCGTAGCAGCTACCGGACCGGTTTGGCATCCGGCCGGACGTGGAGTTTGTGCTCGGCAAACTTCCTCGGAACACCCGGCATGTCTTTGGGGGACCATGCGAAGATGTCCCGATTCTCATGGAGGAAGTCGACGAGCTCGCCTTCTAATTTGCTATCGAGGCTGGTGCCCACGACAACATACTCGCTGGAGTTCGGGTTGGACGGGTCGAGCGAAATATTCTTGGTGCTCTTGGCCGGCTTGAAGGACCCCTCGTCGGCCAGCTGCTTGAGCTGAGCCGGCATGACCGGCTGCTCGCTAGCCAGCGCGACGAGACGGTCGAGCTGGCGCGTCTCCTCGGCAATGACCAGTGACTCGGCCAGCTTTGAGCCGGCTTGGGTGCACTCCAGGGACTTCTTGTAGTTTTCGGTGATGGTGATGATGCCTTTGGGACCCGGTAGCTTCATCTTGAGGTAGGTGTAGTGGGGGACCGCCATGAACTTGGCCAAGGCGGGCCTGCCCAAAAGCGCGTGGTAGGGGCTGGACAGGTTGACCACCTCAAACCAGATCGGCTCGCGGCGGAAGTGGGCGCTGGTGCCGAACAACACGTCCAGCCGCACCTTGCCGATGGGGGAGCAAGAGGCACCCGGCACGATGCCGTGGAACACCTTCCAGGTGGGCTGCAGCTGGCTCTCCTCGATGCCGAGCTTGATCATGGTGTCACGGTGGAGGATGTTGATGCGGCTGCCGCCATAGATCAGCACCTGCGAAAAGTGGCAGGTGCACTTCTCAGCGACGAAGGTGGGGTCAAGGACGAGCACGTAGCCACCCGGCATGGGCATCATGGCCGGGTGGTCCTCCCGGGTCCAGCTGATGGGACGGTCGGACCCGTGCATGAACTGGGGGATCGGGGGGACGACGGTGTTCATCTCGTGCTGGTACTTGCGCTTGCTGTGCTTGTCATCACCCTCACTGGTGAAGACGATGTAGGCCGCGTCCTGCTAAGGGTAGGCGTTGTTGGCGAGGGCGCCGGCTGCCGGAGGTGGTGGGGGAGGCGGCGGAAGCTGCGGGTCGGGGCCGGGTGGCGGAGGCGGAAGGTCGCCACGCATCAGGTGTTGGGTGATGCTGCAGTTCCGGAGTGTCTGGGTGGATGGCTTTGCGCCGCTGTGGTGCTTGCAGGCGGCGTCGAGCATTTGCTCGAAGGAGAGCTTGGGCTGCCAGGCCATCTTGCCGGTTCACTGGCGCTTGCCGCCACCTTGCTCAGTCAGCTGCTCCTCTGCCACAGCGGCCACTTGCTGGTTGTTGTAGTAGGGAGCCGGCTGCTCGCCCTTCCACTTGTTGTTGTTGTCTTGCCGGCGCTGGTTGTTGTCGCCAGCCGGCCGAGAGTTGGCAGGTTGGACCGGGACAGGCTTGCCGGATGCGTCGACCGAGATCTTCATAGGCATCGCGGAGTCGGCAGTGGCGTACTTTTCCGCCACGGCCATGAGCCCCGCCAAGGTGTCCGGCTCATCACACATCAGCCGATGCTTGAGCAGGGTGGCATCTTGGCACCCGTCGACGAAGTACTGGATGGCCTGCACCTCTTGGACCCCCTCGCAGGAGTTGCGCAGCTTCGTCTACCGCGTGAGGAAGTCGTGAAGGGGCTCGTCCGGACACTAGACGCACATGGAGAGCTGGCGAGGGCGACCCGGATGCTTGTACGTGCTAGTGAAGTTCCGCACAAACGCCTCCTCGAAGTCCAACCAGGAGTTCACGCTGCTGGCCTTCAGGCTGTTAAGCCATGTCCGAGCCGAGCCGAGCAGCATGAGGGGGACGTAGCGGACCACCACGTGCCTGTTGCCGCCGGCTATGCCGACAGCCGTGGTGTAGTCAGTCAGCCAGTATTCCGGCTTGGTGATGCCACTGTACTTGGGGGTGTCGCGGGCCAGCGTGAACCCTTTGGGAAAGGGCTCCTCGCGGATGCGTGGCTGAAACAGGCGGGACCAACGGAACTCTCCTCCTCGAGGACCGTGGACCGCGCCAGCCAGTCGATGCGATGGCGGGCATCGTTTTCGTCGTAGGGCTCGTGGGGGCCCAACCAGTCTGTGACGGGGCCGCACGGCACTGCGCCGGAAGAAGCCGGCTGGGGCCGCCGAGGCGGTGGGGGAGGAAGTTTCGGCTGCTGGACCCGGCCGTCACTAGCCATCTCGTCAACGATGCCGTCACCGTCCGTCGCGGCGCGGTTGTGCTAGCTCCGGCTTGCCCGGCGCCGGCCAGAGCGGCTGGCGCTAGCGGTTGGGGAAGACGCCTGCTGCGTGTCCCGAAGGGCCCTCTCCGGGTCCGTGGTGTTCCCCGAGGCGGAGGCGGTGGGTGGGGCCGGACCGAAATGCTTCTGCTGCTCGTTTGCCGTGGTGATGAGGTCATGAACGCGCTGCTGCTGCTCCTGCAGGAGCTCCTCGCCCTCCAGGAACTCAAGATCCGCCATGGCGGCCTATGCCGTGAGCATGTCCTTGATGGGGGTGTCGTAGATGGGCCGGCCTGCGCCTAGCGCATGGCCGATGGCGCCTCCGCAGAATCGCACCTCCGCAACCTAGCTGGGCTCCGCAGCGACCGGCGTGAAGCCATGGCATCGTTCAGCAGTTGCTGACGGTTCTCGTCGAGCTGAGTCGCCGCGGCCGCTGGGTCGGCGTCAGGCGTGATGGGGGTTTGCAGGGTCCGGATCATCTCGCGAAGCGGGTCGACACGGCGAGCCTGGGCCGCAGCCGCGGCAGCAGCGGCCACGGTGGCCTTCTCCTTGCTGCGCGAGGAGCCGGGGCTGGCGCCGATGGTCAGCACCTCCGCACGGGTGCAGAGATCTGTGACATCGTCGGAGATGGTGCTGCCAACGGGTCAGGCGAGTCGGTGAAGCTGTGTACTTCGCTAGGGTACTCATCGGGGATGAGCACGACGAAGACGCGCAGCGCGCTGAAGGGGACGACGGAGTAGCCTGCGGGGTAGGCGGCATCGACGCCTGGCGCTGCGTCGCAGCCGGCCGGGTTGGCCACGCAAGGCACACGGACCAAGCCGTGCGCAATGCGCTCGCCGGAGCTAGTGAAGGGCCTCATCGAGAACTTGACTCCGGCCGACGCCGCGAGCAGCCCCACGGTGGGCGCCAACTGTCGTGGTGAAATCACGGCAGATGCCATGAGATGTCTAAAAGTGGGGGGCTGCGTGAGGACGCCGGTGGGCTCTGGAAGCGGGGTTAGCACAAGCGTGTGAGAGACACAAGGCGTACCCAGGTTCGGGGCCCTCCGGAGAGGTAACACCCCTAGTCCTGCCGAATGTAATATGGAGTGCACAAGGGCTACAAGGTTGCTCCTGGAGATGTTTGGGCGGAGGAGGAAGAAGGAGCTAGGCCGCCGTTCTGCCTCTCCTGTGAGTGTGTGTGTGTGTTATGAGTGGAACTAGGTGAAGGCGACCCCTCTGCATGGAGGCCTCCTGGGGGGTCTTATAGCCCGATCCCCCAGGGTTACATGGGTAAATCTACACGTGTGCGGGACCCGGATGTCGGCGTCTTTAGCCGGCAGTGGGGCCCGCTGGCTGCTGGGACCCACCGGCTGCCCGGCACTGTGGCTCGTCGCCTTGTGCGTCACGGGGTGTTTGGCGTCGTGGGGCTACAGTGGCTCGCTGCGCTGACGTCTGTCGCCCGGGTCAGCGGGGTTGGCGGCACTATAGCCATGCTCTTCTGAGTTCACGGCGCTGTAGCCACGCTCTCCTGCCGTGGAGAGCCGTCTTGTCGTACAAAGTGATGGGACGGTCGCTGACCTGTCGCCAGCCGGCTAGCGGCCAGCCGGACTCGGCACGGGGCCGAGCCCAGCCGGCCAGCGTTGGGAAGCCAGCCGGACGGCCAGCCGGATGGGAGGGGCACGGCGAGCCTGGGCCAACCCCGTTGCTACCGCGGCTAAGTGCTGGCAAGTCATGTGCTGAGTAGGGGTCCTCAGGAGTCCGGCGCCTCGGGAGATGTCTTCGCTTCACGGCGCCCTCAGATGGGCTGCGTCTTGGGCCTTCGCCAGGCGTCGTTTCCTGGGCCGCAGGCAGACGGGCCGGGGTACCTCGGTTAACAAAGGCCTGACAGCCCCCGGTCCCAAGGAGGAATCGTCGCGGCAGCAGCGGATGCGCGGGCTCGCCCTCTGCCCCTCGCAATCGCAGCGGTGGCCCTGGAAAGAGCGAGGAAGGATGAGAAGTGGGACAAGGGGAGTGGCACAGGAAGAAGATGAGTGGGGGAGATCTCTATTCCCCGCCCCCTTTAATAACATCCAGTGGGGACGCTCTCCCTGCCGCTCCGCCTTCTTCGACGTTGGGAATCGAGGAAGCAGAAGGGAAGCAATGATAGCCTGCGCCCCGCGTGGGCAGGCTTTATGGCAGGCACAGGCGGTTATCGAGGCAGAGTGGAGGAAGTGGGGGTGTCCCACGCCCCATCGTGCGCCACACGTCGATCCTAGGCCCCGCAGTCTGTCAGGGTCCGCGCCGTTTTGCTCCCAACGGGCGGGAACGAGCGCTCCACTGGCCCGGGGGCTACTGTCGGGCCATTGGGAACCAGGGTACCACGGCCCGTCTGCCTGTGGCCCAGGAAGCGATGCTTGGCAAGGCCCAAGACACGGCCCATCTAAGGGCGCCACAGAGCGAAGACATCTCGCAAGGCACCAGCCTCCCGAGGACCCCTCCTCAAGGCACGAAACACCAAGACTTAGCCGCAGCAGCAGCGGAAGCCTCACGAGGTCCTCTCGTGAGGCGGCTGCCCGAGGTCGACCGAGCCTGACGCCAGCCACGCGGTCCTGTGCCCACCACGTGGGTGACGCGCGTGGCGATGAACGGCGGCAGAAGTCGCGCCAGCGGGCGCATGCAGAGAGGCTTTCCTCTTTGGTGCTAAAGGGGCAGCCCCAGCTGCCCACCTACAAAGAAAGTCCCAAGGACTACCCGTTTGGTGAAAGAAGACCAAGACAGCAAGGCGCGCAGGGCGGAATTCACCACCAAGCCCACCGGCGCATCACGGATCATGCTTTTCCAGGCGAAGACCGACTTTAGTCAGGATAGCCTGAGCACCTATCCCCTTTCCAAACCCGCCAATTGTGGCTGCCCTTCCCGCCTAGATTTTCAGGGGAAGAGGACTAGGGCGGCTATAAAAGGGGCAAAGCTGCCATTGTAGAGAGAATTGACCCCTTCGTCTCCTACCTTGTACGCGAGAACATCTTCTTGCCCACTGCAATCCCAACCAAAAGCAGGAGTAGGGTTTACATCGCAAGGTGGCCTGAACCTGGGTAACCGTCGCGTCCCCTGTCATGCTCCACGCTAGCACTCTCGCCATAGCCTCGCCGTGGTCACCCTTGGATCAGTTGGAACTAGCTCGCCCCAGTGTTCGAACCTTTGGGTCCCCGGAGCCCCGATTCCGACACGGTTGCTGCTGCTGCTATATGATGAATTGCTATGAGCTGCTACTGCTGCTATATGATGGTTTCAGGTGGTGCTGCTATATGATAAAAACCAGACACTTGGACCATGGAATTTTGATAGATAATGATTAATCATATAAATTTAGGCAATTATCCTCTGTTTGGAAGACATTGACCAAAGTAGGTTGTGCCAAGTAGAATGTATCTTTGTATTTGCATTTTGAACAAATAATGATGGTCTCTTTTCCTATCATATTAATTATGGCGATGGGTTCAATTCGTAATGTTTGCAAGTCAAATTTATTTTCATATGGGCAGCAAAATGACAAAATATAATGCAATAGACTTTTCACTGATCATACAACAGATTAGCTGAAAAAGCAGGCAATGAAAAGAACTGGTTGACTTATTATCTCGAGGTTATATTCACACGAGCTTATTTTCATAGGATAACTCAAAATAACTGGCCCTAAGAACCCTGGCCAACAACAATGCCAAACAAATAACATCACAATGATTGCAACGGAGTGACTTACCATACCACGCTGTATAGGCTCACCGCTGGCCCTAATTTTTTTGCGATGTTCCATGAAAATGCACCATACATTTTGTACTAAGAAATCTTGTACTTTTTCATTGCTGCGCCCCATCTGCAAGTCGACACAGCTAATTTGAGACATCTCTACAAGATAATACATTGCATATCCCTTGCACATAATTAAACCACCAATTAACAATTGTGTGCGTCGCATAAACTAGCCATGACTCTGTGTACTGGACTTGCAGGCACTCTAAGGGAGCCTAATTTAGTGCACTGGAATTCCTTCATGCCACCTACGACATTGTGTAATGCATGACATCTATATCTCTAATTTAGAAGCCAGTAGTGGTAATCATTGGCTATACAAAGGGATTACTGGTAGAAAATCCTAGCAAAGCACGCTGGTAGGCACACAACAACACAAGAGAGACGCACTTACAAGATCACAGCAGTGCTTCAGTCCAAGAGTTTGGTTGGCCAAGGTGTTAGATCCAGAAGAAACATCGTCCTTGTGGCTCTTGCCAGCTCCATAACATGTAACAGCGACCTGTTAGTATATTTGAAGTACATCTGGCAGGTGATGCTGGACGGGTTTAAAGGTGACAAGTACCTAGGTCGCGGCGGGTGCTTGGCATCTTGCCAGATGGTGGGAACCAGGTTAGAAACATCAAGGGTGATGACACTGCGGTGGCTGTCGGGGTCCAGTAAGGAGGTCTAGGACCGTGGATGCGGGCGTCGGTGAAGCTGCTCCGGTGGTAGGGTTGAGGATGGTGTCGATGATGCGGATCTGCCGCCGTGGACAAGGGCGTCGGTGAAGCTGCTCTGGTGGTAGGGTTGAGGATGGTGTCGATGATGCGGATCTGCGGCCGTGGATGAGGGCGTCGGGAAGCTGCTTCGGTAGGGTGGACGATCGTGTGGACGATGCGGATCTGAGGCCATGGACTTGGGCGTCGGCGAAGCGGCGACGGTAGGGTTGAGGACGGTGTGGACGAAGCGGATGTGAGGCCGTCGACGGGGGCGTGGGTGAGGCGGCTCCGGGGGTGTGGACGAAGCAGCTCCGGTGCGGTGTAGGAAGGAGCCGCTGCAGATGCGCTGCGGTTGACAAGAGCACCGGCGAAGCAGATCCGGCGCGGTGGACAAGGCCGGCATTGAATGGGCTGTGGTACAGTGGTGGATGAGCAGTCTACGGTTTCTAGGGGAGGTGGGAGGGGTAGATGCAGCCTCAGAAGTAGATCCGGCGAGGTGGACAACGCCAGCCGTGAATAGGCTCTGGTACGCCGATGGATGAGCAGTCTAGGGTTTCGAGAGGGAAGGGGGTAGAATCGCCGATGAAGTATGGACGGCGTGCTGTAAGATGCTCTGGTGCTGTGCAGTAGTCGTTTTTGCGGGAGGGGAGAGGAAATGGAGGTGCTGTGTGGTAGGGGGAGCGGAAGTTACCAAAGCAACCCCGACCTATTATGTAAATGAGGGTCGTATTGTTCTCCTTGCACCAAGGACAGAAGGGGAATTTCGCATGCTCCATACTAGGTCGCGGAAATTTTAGAAGTAGGCGGGAGATTTTACCGCCCGCGGGATCGTTCGTATCCAGTTTCAAGTAATTTTGGACGGTGCTAGCGGGAAGCCGTTGATGCGCGACTGTGTACACGGCGCACACGTCAGCAATAATCCGGATGATGCACCGATAACTTGTCATGATCACACGGGCGCGGCCGATCGTACGGGTGTAACTGAGGCGCGTTCATAAAAAAGGGAGCAAACGCTCAGCCTATGTATTTCTCGTGTAAATATGTAATTTTGTGCCATTGGTTATTTATTTTAAACACAATGCATTGACGTGTTAATTTCAATTATATTGTACAGTAACAAATGGATAATATAGATGCGCAAAAGAAATGGATATTATAGTCCGCTACTTAAAAGTGTTACCTCATATGATTACATGGCATCCACTTCATAAATTGCAGTATCCGTTGAATTCATATATGAATATTATGTATATTGCTTCATAATAGAACCTTAAATCATCCAAAAATAATGAATTTGAATGCAACACTAACAATGGTGCATGTACATGATAACTACAGTGGTTGTTTGAAGAAATATCACTATAACTTTGGCATGCACGATTGAAAAAGGCTATTTGAAAAAAAGAGTATAACTTATGCGATATGTGATTGTCCAATCTTTTAGCGTTGAATCGAGATTGTATCTTCGGCCACGATACGAAGTAGATATTGATTATGTTCAAGCGAGGCACGTCCTCCACTGTTAGATAGTGATACATGATTGAATTGTGCAATCTCTCTCACACACATACAAATCTCCCTTCTCCGTGGGCATCTCAATCACACACGCGCGCTCCGTCTATTTCCCTCCCTCCGTCAAGGTTAGAAATCATCTTTCTACCTCGTCCTACAAGTCTCTCACACAAAAACACACACTCTCTCTCTGTCGAACACTACCACCCCTTTAATTCCGCCCACCCACCGCTACTCATGTCTCAAAGTATAACTACGTCTCGCACACATGTCCCTAATTAAGGTTAACTCGAGTCCCCGAAACCATATGAATCCATACAATGGGATTCCAGTTGAGCACCTTTTGTTTTGAGATTTCAAGAAGATTTCGCTCACACACACACACACACACACACACACACACACATACATTGTTTCTCTCTTCATTTATTTCGGGCATTTGCATGCACACACGCTTGTTTATCTCCCTAATGTTTTAGGCATGCCTCGCACACATGCTATCTACCTATCCCCTAATATAGATCTGTAACACACAAACTCTCTCTCTCTCTAAGTGTCTCTGGTACCCTCCCCCCTCCCAACACTGGCAGGACCAGGGTGACACCTCGATCTTGATCTTAATCTATCTACTGGCTTCTCTCTCAGACACACACACACACTCGCTAGTTGTGTCTCTGTGCCTAGCACACGCACACTCTCGATACGCCTTTCTCTTTCTCTCCCGCCCCCCGCCCCTCCCAACAAAGATAGGAGCAAGGTGACACCTCGATCTTGATATTAATCTATCTATTGGCTTCTCTCTCAAACAAACACACTCTCGCTAGTTGTGTCTCTGTGCCTCGCACACACACTCTCGATACGTCTTTCTCTCCATAGCCCCTTTAGATATGTAGATTTCTCGATGGTCGTTAATGGTGCAGCCGGAGTCACGCGTGCAGAGGTGCAATGACGATGACGCCGAATTGCAGCCTCGATGATGCTTTTCTCTTCGACAACATGTGTGCATTCTTGTTTGTGTAGCCAGCTCGCCCATTGTGCCTTGTTTTTACGGGCCTCATGTGATGGTTTTCTCCTGGTTTTCTATTAATTAACCGGGTATCTCTTTTCTTTTTTATTAATGAATTTGAGATCCTTCTGGGCAGACATAAAATATATCACTTTAAACCAATTATCACAGTAACTATGTAAAAAGGCAGATATCTCTTGCTTGTTCGAGGAAGAACATCAGGTGGAGTGGTTAGCGCCCGATGTTCGAAATGCAATGTCCTGAGTTCGAATTCTGACGGAAACTTTAGTTTCTTATATGTTTTTTTATATACTTCTTTTCTCTACCTTACTGACAGTGGAACCGAGAGATAAAACGAGAGCGGGCACCTTGCAAAGTAGGCGGATTTAACGGAGAGTACTTAGAATACAAGTTTAATTTTTTAATTATCGATTTGTTTCATTTTTTAACTTTTTGTACGAATCTGTACCCACCATGCAAGTTCATGTACTGTACATGCAATTAACTTTTTGTTTTCAGAATCATACATGCAATTAACTAACAGGGATTTGATGTGACTATAATTTCCAGCATAAGGGCATCTCCAACGGCAACCAGCAAATTTCCTCCCGCATCCAATCGCGAACACGACGACATCCAATGCTAGCCGCATACATTTTGACAACAACTTGAACCAACCGGACGAAATTCATGCAAACACGGTTGGATTTCATATAAACATGATAGATTTCATATAAAAATGCCGGATTTTCATATAAACATGACGGATTTCATTACATTTACATCAACTAAGCAGTGCTAGTCCGGCTCTGGATGTATAATTAATACCTAATCTAAATGGTCGCCCGCGGATCCCTTTGTCTTCCTCATATCCGGCAGCCCAATCAAGACACTTGCGGGGTCGACAAAGGTCCTCGCAATAGAAGAACCAGGCAAGACACCGGCTACGAACGCCGTCGTTGCCTCGGCGGTGGTCTTCATGGGACCCAAGCGGCGGCGGCCTCCCGTGTTCTACTTCTCCTCGATGATGGTGGCGGACGCGGATGCGCTGGCCACCAACTTGTCGCTCTCCGCGTACCCGGCTTCTGTCCCTGCCTGCATGGCGCGACCGCAGGCACGGGAGGCGCAGCCACAGGCACGGGAGGCGTGGTCGCAGACACGGGAGCGACGACGCCTGTGCCGGTGTGGAGCAAGTCACCACTCCTCATCGAGCTAGCCTGGAGCGGCGAGTTGCTGAACCACGCGCTGGCTTGGGGCAGCAACTGGCTCCGTCGGGCTAGGCGAGTGAGGTGGAGCAGTGAGCGGCCTCGCTCGTATCCAGCGGGCTCGGCGGGCCACCCAGCCGGCTTGTATGCCGGAGAACTGCTCCTTAGAAGCCATCGGAAGAGTGGAGAAAATGGTGAAGGAGGAGATGGGGGAGCGGCGGAGGGGTGCGATTCTTGCCCGTCGTCTGGCCTGAGTTAAAATAGAGGGCAGACGGGAGGAGCTCGACCGGCGTTGCATTTAATGTCGGCCCGCTCGTGTGGTGGGAGTAGGTTTCTAAGCTTCCCCGCGGGTTTAATGGAGGCGTTTGAATGCGGCAAGGAGGCGTGTTCAACCAGGCATGCAGCAGGCGGCACCCTCGGGAGTAGTACTTTTTTTTTGAGAAATAGAGGGTAAACTAGTAAACCAGGATAGTTCCCAATACAGTTTGAATGTAGACGAGGGAGAGGGTAGCGGTTCCCTAAACGTTGAACGGCCAATGATGCATCCTCCTTCAATTAGCATGCTGAGGGAAGTAATTAATGGGAGAAGCGGAAAGGAGGCAGCACGATGTGAATGCAACGTAGTTTGCACTCATATAAAGGCGGCCCTCCACTCCAATGCATCTACCAGATCGTACGCACCTACGCACCTACACTAAGCGCAACAGTGCTCACTCCAATTCCTATACCAAGTGACCAGAAGCCAGACCAATGGCGGCAATGCGCGCGAGCGGCCTGCGACTGTGCCAGATGATCCGAGATGCCGGCCTGCTGCATGGCACCATGGATCATCTCGCATCGGTGCTTTGGACCGGCTGGTTAATAGCCAGCTTCGACGCCAGCCATGACTCTCAGTTGGACAAGATGATCATCGACACCATCAACTAGTTCACCGTCGTCAAGAAGCTCACGGACAACATCGCCGTACTCCTCTAGCCCGCGCGCCGAGGCTCCTCGTTGCCTGCAACCCTAATCGGCCTCCATGGGGAGAACCTCTTTCAAGCACTGGTGGCCCTGCGACTGCCCGCTGACGTGACGAAGAATGTCCACCTCAAGGCCGCGCTCACCGTGAGGCGCCTCGCCCTGCAAGCATTCATCGGCCTACACATCCACGTGTACGATCAAGTCATGCACATAGGCCTCAACAAGGCCAGTGAGGACGCTACGACGTTGTCCTTCCTCAACCCGCTGGAAGCCTTGGACACCTTTGTTCAGAAGCACCTTGACCTCACCACAAAAGTCACTGCTCCCCAGCCGCCGGTCGGTGGACCGGCGCACTGAGTCGCGCAGGAGGAGGTCGTTGATGGATGCATCTTTCTTCTTGCCTCCTGTAACCACCACTGCGATTGCATCATCGTGGTCTTAATTCTTATTGTATCGCATTCTCATTCCAGTCAATAAAGACATGTGTGATCCCTTTGCTCACATTTGGCGTCAACTATATGCATCACTGTAACTAGTAGTACCTCCGTCCTGGTTTATTGGTCACCTTCGTGTGTTTCTGCCAAATTTTAACTTTAAATTTAACTAACAATATGTTAATGCATGTCTCTAAAATAATATCATTGAAAACTATGTTCAAGTACGAATCCAAGGATATATTTTTTGGTGACATGCATTAATTGTTTGTTAGTTAAATCTATGGTTAAAATATGGCACAAAGGGGACCAACATACGAGGACGGACGTTGTGCTCACCTTTGGCACCAACTTCCAAATTTACATACGATGCTTGACCCAACCTACCGAACTACTCGTAAATTCAAAACTACTCGTGCTTCACGCCTGTCCCGTTCACAAGTTCAAAATGAGAAACCGGAACGCGTACAACAAGCCTGTCCCATTCGCATCGCATCCCGCCGGTCAACGCGCATTGGTGGGCATATAGTATCACTAACATGTGGGACCGCATGTGAGGAAACCGACGATGCGCCAAACTGGCTAACTCCCCCGCTTACCGCGCGGGAAAAGCCCCACCCTAGCATTTTCAATCGTCATTTCTATCTATCGATCGCGCCAAGGAGGAGAACCAAATGTTACAATTTATATTTCAAAAAAAATAATGTTACAATTTATACTCCATCGATTTCTTTTTAGTCTGCATATAAAGTTTGGTCAAAGTCAAGCTTTGTAAAGTTTGACTAATTTATATTAAAAAATATCAACATTCACAATGTGAAATCAATATGATCAGATGCACCATGAAATGTATTTTCATAGTACTATATAGTTTTAAAATGAAAAGCCTGCCGCGTTCGAGTCGCACGCCCACACGGTCGGGACTCGGGAGTACTCCACGGTCGGTCCGGCACGCCGCATAGCTAGGGAAGGCATGTTGCCTAGCATTTTCACTGTCATGTGGGACCGCAGTTGAGCAAACCGACTATCGGCAAACCCCCACCCCTCTTGCCACGCGTCAGCTGAGTTTGAATTGGAAGAAAGAAACGAGGAGGGGAAGAGCATTGTAGCACGGACGCCAAGAAATTTGGGGTTAGATGGGAGTTGTGTCGATAGAGTAGGAGCAGTCCGTACTAGTTTGTACTAGTACCACTATACAACAACTACTGTACAAAGTTATACTAGTACTACAGTACTAGTACTCCGGTACGTGCACGGCACAGCTTCGTAGGAACAAAATTGGGGCAAGATATTGTTTCGGGTGATTTCTCTCTTTTCTTAGTCAATGTACTATTACGAATAATATGATGTGGGGGGCACCCATGAAGCCACGTGGCACATATGGAAGTCTTGTTGCGAGCTTCTTGTGTGGATTGATCACACTGTCACGCTGCTGGTTCGTGAAGAATGTGTCTGGGTACAATTAGGTTATAGTAGAACCGAATCCCAGCCACCTGGACCATTGGATCAACATCAAACAACGGTTTATATCGTATACGTGAAAATGCACGCATTGACTACATAAAAATAATGAATATATAATATATAATACATAATACCGCATATTACGTTTTTCTAAAGTCAAACTTTGTATACTTTCAACAAGTTTGTAGAAAAATATATTAACATATACACAACCAAATATATATCATTTGATTCATCGTTGCATATATTTTCACATCATGTAAATTTGCTACTGTAAACGTTCACATTGTTTTCTACAAACTCGGTCAAGGTTTATAAAGTTTGACTACAGTCAAAGCTATATGCGGAGTAAATAAAACGGAAGGAGTAGTATAGATATAGATATAGATATAGAAATAAAAAATCTAGTACTATAGTTTATAGATATAGATATATAGCTACCTTTTTTCTATATTAAAACTCGCGTTTTCGTTTAGACATTGTTTAGCGTCGCTACAATTTGCATCTGCGAGATGTGTATGACTAATGCCTTGTTCATATCGTCTATTAGGAACCCCACCATTATCCTTGATTAATTCATATTAGAAATTTAGATTGCATTATCTTAGTTCTTGTCGGTTCTTCAGTTGCTTGCTGGAACTCGATCTCGTTATTCAGGTTGATCGTGCATGCGGCAATATCAGTGACCATGGGAGATTGGTTTAATTAGCGATGGTTGATTCGTATCATCGCGTATGATGTAGTTGGATCGTCAATGTTATGCCCACTCTTATCGAAGGATTGGGCCGCCAAATCAATAGTTATGCCCACCAAATCAATTGTTATGCCCACTCTCATCGAAGGATTGGGCCGCCATCACATGGCTACCAGCTAGACAATTCCTTCTCTGAAACATACACATGAACACCCATCTTAGTATCTAGGTCCACGCCTCCCTCTCTCTCTCTCGGAACACACACACACCTCTCCACACGATCCATGTCTATTGGTCTCTCTCCCATCCCATCAAAAAAACAGGCACACCGCCATTCTCTCCTTCTCTCAGCCCCTATCTATGTAGTTAGGTCTCCGGGTGACACAGAAGCATGCTCTCTATCTCTACTCTCTCTCTTTCTCTCCCACACATAACCTTACCCCTCACCCCCCCGGTGAGCTATGTTGACGACCTCTATCTAGCTCTCACACACGTAAACAGACGATGTCTGTGTGTCCTTCATTGCACATACACTATCGCTCGCCCAATATCCCCGCCCCTGTAACCTTGTAGATCCCCTCTATGTTTATATCCTGTAACAGGTTGATGTTACACGCACCCCCTCACTCTCTCTTTCTCTCACGCACACGCACACACCCTCTTCCTCCCTTTCGGACACCCCTCTCTCTCCGACACACACACACAGTCTTTTGAACATGCATATGCCCCCCTCTCTCTTTCTCTCACGCACACGCACACATGCACACACTTCCTCCCGTTCGGACACTCCTCTCTCTGTGACACACACATAGTCTTTCGAACACGCATATGCCCCCCTCTCTCTCTTTCTCTCACGCACACGCACACACCCTCTTCCCCCTTCTGGGACACTCCTCTCTCTTCGGCACACACACACACATCAGTCTTTCGAACACGCATATGCCCACCCTCTCTTTCTCTCACGCACACGCACACACCCTCTTCCTCCCTTTCGGACACTCCTCTCTCCCTAACACACACACGGTCTTTCGAACAAGCATGTGCCCCTCTCTCTTTAGGTCTCGCTGCTAGCTCCCCCCCCGGTCTTTGTGACACAAATATTCTCTCTATAACTACATATCTCTCGCAATAAAACATGGATAGTGTAAACTGGAATCAAGCAAAGGACCACACTTCTCTTGATTCTCTCTTGGAAAACTGAGCTCCAATTACAAAAAGCGAATCCACTCTCAAACATAATATATGAACATAGGGTGAAATCTTCCACACAAATGTTTGTTGCGTGCATGCATGTTAATGATATGGATGTAGTACTACTCGTACATCCACGCTGGCCCAACTCACACAAATTACATCAAAACCCTTCTCAAAATATGGTGTACATGTGATGTTTATTGTACTACTCCTACTAGCCAGCCCCCGACACGTTCCAACATATTGTGCTACTTTAGATTCTATTTTTCTCGGTCAGACGATGTGTAAGTGTAACCAAGAAAAGGTCAACCCCCTCCCCCATTGGTACTGTAGCTCCAAGCTCCCATACGGACACAACACCCATCGGAGCACGCCACCATTGCCGAAGTGAATGGCACCGTGGCCTGGGAAGACGACGGAGTCTCCGACCTCGCCGAGGTGGAGCATGCCCTCGACGGCCGCGAGTAGCGCGCCCTCACTGGCAACGTGCCCACACGGAGGATAATGTGATCCAGCAGTTCGCCCTCGTCGGCCACGAGGGGGAGTGTCGGAAGTGGGGCTCCGGGGACCCAAAGGTTCGAACACTGGGGTGAGCTCGTTCTACTACTTCTTCCCCTACCACGGCAATGCTACGGCGAGACTACGGCGAGAGCGCGCTAGCGTAGGACGGGCGAGGACACAGCGGTATACCCAGGTTCGGGCCACCTTGCGGTGTAAGACCCTACTCCTGCTTGTAGTTGGGATTATTGTGGGTGAGAGAGTTCTCGCGTACAAGGTTGAAGACGATGGGATCTCTCGTCCCCTCTCCCTCTGCATCCCCTTGCTATGGTGGCTGCACTGCCCCTTTTATGGTCCTCTTCCCCCTCGAAACTCAGGCGGGAAGGGTTGCCAGACTTGGCGGTTTGAAAGGGGACAGGCGCTCAGGCTATCCTGACTAAAGGTGGTCTTCGCCTGCCAAAGCATGATCCATGACGTGCCGGTGGGCTTGGTGATGACCTCTGCCCTACGCGCCCGCCGTCTTGGTCTTCCTTCGCCGATCGGGCAACCTTTGGGGTTGCTTTGGGGAGTAGATAGCTGGCCCTGCTTCCCTAACACAAAAGAGGAAACCATCTGCATCCGCGCCTGCTGGCGCGGCCTCTGCTGCTGCTCATCACCGCGCGCGTCACCCACGTGATGGGCTTCAGACCACGCGACACGCCGAACGGCCTTCTTCTCGAACGCCTGCGGGAGGGGGCCTCGGAAGGCCACCTCGGAAAGCCGCCTCGTGAGGCCACTCGGGAAGCCGCCTCGTGAGGCCACTCGGGAAGCCGCCTCGTGAGGGGACCTCGCGAGACCGTTGATGGTGGTGCTGAGCGTTGCCTGCTACTCCCTGAGGATGGGGCCTCAGGAGGCCAGGGCCCCATGAGGGGTCTTGGCGAGATGCTTGGTGGAGACGGCCCGCCGGGCCCACTCCAGGCGTTGCACCCTGGGCCAAAGGCAGACGGGACTGGATACCCCGGGTTCCATGGGCCCGACAGTAGCCCCTGGGCCCGCGGCGCACACGTTCCCGCCTACGGAGGGGCGAAACGGCGCGGGCCCTACCCGCCTGCGGCCAGGCGCGACGCGTGGCGCACGATGTGACGGGCGATGCCCCCACTTCCCCACGACGCCTCGGGAACTGCCGTGCTGACACAAATCCTGGCGCGGGAGAAGGCGGAGCGACGAGGGGAGTCCCGCGCCGAGATAAAAAGGGGGGGAAGGGAGAGCCGGAGCCCCCACTCATCTTCTCCTTCCTCCAGCTTCCTCATCTCCTTGCTAGAACTACCAAAGAGATGGCGAGAGGACGAGGGCGCGGCCGTGCTTCCGCCGCCGCATCGCAGGTCCCGCCCCGAGGGCGTGGTCGATCCTCGACGGCCGCCGGTGCCAGGCCCAGCAGTCGCGGAAGGGGCGCTACTTGCGGGCGCGGCGGGCGAGGCATGCAAGGCCGAGGTGGCCACGGCGGAGCGGCTGCGCTTCCGTCCCAGGTGGGGAGCCACTCGGCGGATGCGGCACGCGAGTTCATCGTGAACATGCACCGCAGCCCCTACACCTGGCTCCGTCTCCCGGACTCCTTCGGGGCAGCGATGGCGGACCGCGCGCCCTTGGGCCTGTGGGTGCAGGCCGACGGTTGCTGCAACAGCCCCTCCTGGGTGGCGACGGAGCTTACCGCCTCGGGCTTCATGTTCCTGAGGCAGGGGTGGAAATCGTTCGCCCTCGCCCGTGGCCTGAAGCGGGGGCACGTCCTCCAGTTCAAGTACGACGGGGCCGCCACGCTTTTTGTTAAGATCTTCGGGCTCTCCGGCAGCCGCCTGGATTGCTGCGCCGAGAGCAAGGACAGCTACAGCGGCTCCTCCAGTGAGGACAGCTCCTCTAACGGTGTCGCCCCCTCCGGCGGGGGCGGAGGCGACGGCAGCTCCCCCCGCGTCAAGAGCGAGGACGAGGACTCCGACTAGGCGCGCGTGACGATGACTCCTGAGCCGGGACACCGTGCGCACGGTGACGGGGCCGCACTCGCCTGGGCCTTTCTTTCTTTTCGTTTTCCTGCATTGAACCGATGTAACCCCGCGGGGGCGTGAAACAGTATCTCCTTATGTTAACTTAATACTTTTGTGACATGGGGTTGCATGCATTCTCTCCCGAAGTCCTCTCGTAAGGCTGGTTTTGTTTCTTTGCTCGCCTCAGCGCTCTACGCCATCAGGGCCCAGCCCCCGAGCGGGCCTCAGCCGTCGCTGGTATGTCCGGTCGCGATGCCGGGACAAGGCCAGGAGGTGGGGGGCACCGTGAGCTAGTGAGGGCTCCTGAGGCGCGATGCTCAGGGAGCCCCCCTTTGGCGTGCAAGCGGCTTACGCAGAAGCAAAACGCCGGCACCCACGAAATCGCGAGGGGAGAGAGCTTGAGTGATGGTAAGGGCGCCTCATGAGGCATTCACACTTAGCTTTTGGCGGATAGCGGTGTCGGGTGAGCCACGGCTCATGAGTGGCTCACGCAGCTCGCGAGGCGTGCTCGCGAGGCTCGGTGTTCGAAGCGTCTTCGCCTCGCGAGGCCGGCTTGTGAGAGGCCGCCCGCGAGGTCTTCGCGCAGCTCGACTCCTAAAGGGCTGCATGTCGAAAAATCTCATGATAGGGGGAGCGGCACGCGCTTGCTAACTCACCCGTGGCCGTTGCGTGAGGAGATATGGCACCAAGGACCTTGGTGAGGTGACGTGCGCGGGAGCAGGCCCGCGAGCCAGAGCTCAGTCGCATTGATTTGGCGGCGCTGCTGGGACGGATCCGAGCACAGGCACCGTGCCTAACCCCCGCTCACGGAATTGGTCAGGGAAGGGGTCGCGAGTGTGAGGCGCTCTCGGGCGGCATCGACTTTATCATAGAAATTAGCAGGCAATTGAGTAGGTAATATAATTCATCAGAGTAAAAATCAGTAAAATCCATTACACGGCCAAAAGGATAAGGTTCCGGGAGCGAAGCTCGAGAGGCGCGGCGGGAAGGAGTGAGGGTCGCGCGGGGCGACGCGCCGGGCGCACCCGGCAGGACCGCACTGTAGTGACGTCAGACCACTCGGTGAGGCGCGCCAAGGGAGGCTGCTCCTTCGGAGCCAGGGGCTCGCGAGGCGCTGGGAGCTCGCGAGGAGCAGGAGGCTCATGAGGCCCTGGCACAAAGGGCACCAGCCTCTGGAAAGAGGCACCGGCGTTCCTCAGCCCGAGGGCATGCATGTGCCACCGACGGTGGGGCCAACGCCCCGGCCGCCTCGCTGCAGCTGGAAGGGGTCAGGAGGGCAGGGCTGGTTGAGGCTGGTGAAGTCAACGCACATGCGCTCCTTGCCGCCCTTCTTGGGGACGATGACTGGGTTGGCGAGCCATACGGGATGGCGCACCTCACGGACGACTCCGGCTTCTCGGAGCCACTGAACTTCATTGACGATGAACTCTTGCTTCTCTAGCACCTGGCGCCGTGCTTTCTGCTTGACCGGGCATGCATTGGGGCACACCGCTAGGTGAAGCTCGATCACCTCCCTCGGCACACCCGACAAGTCGGATGCTTTCCAGGCGAAAACATCCGAGTTTGCCCGAAGGAAGGTGACGAGCGTGCTTTCCTATGCAGGAGGGAGGCCGGTGCCGATGGTGAAGGCGGGGCCGGAGCCGCTGTCGTCCACCGACACCTTCTTTGTCTCGGCGCGGTCCTGAGAGAACAACTACTTCTTCTTCGCGGGCGCGGCTTTGGAAGGCTCGGCCGCGTCCTTGTCGGCTGGGTGCGCGACAGCGGCAGCCTTGTAGGCACGCTCGAGGGTGCTGGCCGCGTCCTTTTCATCGCAGGCGATGGTGATGATGCCGCTGCAGCCGGGCATCTTGAGGACGTTGTAGGCGTGATGAGTGGTCGCCATGAACTAGGTGAGAGCTGGGTAGCCCAAGATGGCATTGTAGGGCAGGCCGATGTGCGCGACGTCGAAGTCGATGAGCTCGGTGTGGTAGTTCTTGCGGGTGCCGAAGGTGACGGGAAGGCGCACCTGCCCCAGCGGAATGGTGGAGCCATCGGTCACTCCGGAGAAGGGCCTGGTCGGCATCAGCTGGTCGTAGGGCACCTGGAGCGTCTCGAAGGTCTCGATGGAGAGCACGTTGAGGCCGGCACCCTCGTCGATGAAGGTCTTGGTGACCGCGACGTTGCTGATGGTGGGAGTGCACAGCATGGGGAGTGCGCCTGTGGAGGCCGTGGACCTGGGGTGGTCCTTGGAGTCGAAGGTGATGGCGTACTGCGACCACTTGAGGGGCCGCGTGACCTCAGGCCTCGGGAGGGCGGTATACACCTCGCGAGAGAGTTGCTTGAAGTGGCGGACGGACGCGAGGGCCTGGGACCCGCCAAGGATGCAGGCGACCGCGCGAGGCTCCTGGTAGCCCCAAGCGCCCTCGTCAGGCTTGTTGACGTCATTCCTCCGAGGTGGCGGAGGCAGCGGCGGGAGAGCGGCACTAGCCTGAGGATTCGCCTCACGTGGCTGGTCGCGCCAGGAGGCCTCACGAGGCTGATCGCGCCAGCCCTGGCGGTAGTTGCTGTTATTGTTGCGGCTGTCCCAACGGTTGCCGCTGCGGCCACCTCCGCGGCCGACGACATGGCCGTTGCGGTCGTCTCGGCGGCTCTGGTGCTCGTCGCGGAGCAGCTTGAGCTTATGACAGTCTTCGGTGCTGTGGGAGCGGATGTTGTGAAAGGCGCAGAGTGGCCGGTTGTCCTTCCTGGGCTCATCGAGGTCGCGGCCGCGCTTCTGCTCGGGCTCCGCCGCAAGCACGGTATGGCCTTGCGCTTGACGTCCTTGCTCTTGGCCTTCGTGCCGTCGAGCGCCACGTCGGGGTCGTTATGGACGAAGAGGCGGCCTTCTTTAGCCTTGGCGCACTTGTCGGCGAGGTCGAGCAGCTCGAGCACGGAGTCGAGCTCACCGTTGATGGCGAGCTTCTCGCGCATCTTGATGTCCGTGACGCCGGTGGAGAACGCGGAGATGACGGCCGCGTCGGAGGCACGCGGGATCTTGTTGCGCACCTGACTGAAGCGCTGGATGTACTTGCGGAGGGTCTCGTCTGGGCGTTGTCGAACACGCCGTAGGTCGTTGATGGTGAGGGAGTGGTCCTGTGTGCCCTTGAAGTTGGCGATGAACTGGCTGCAGAGCTCGGCCCACGACGAGATGGAAGCCTCGGGGAGGTTCATGAGCCAGGAGCGCGGGCCGTCCTTGAGGGCCATGGGGAACTAGTTCGCCATGACCTTGTCGTCGCCGTTCGCCGCCTCGACGCTCAGCGCATAGAGCTGGAGGAATTCCGTGGGGTTGGGGGTGCCGTCGTAGCGCGGAGGCAGCTCAGGCTTGAACTTCGCGGGCCAGACCACGCGACGCAGCTCGTGGGTGAAGGCACGGCAGCCCACGCCACTCGAGGGGACGCCGCCAGCGAGGGCGGCGCGGTTTTGACGTCCGGCCGCTACAACGTCTTGAACGGCCTGGTCCTGGCGCTGGCGCTGGCGCTCAAGGAGCACTCGCGCGTTGGGGGGCGCGCGGCGGATGATCTGGCAGCTGGGCTCGCAGTGGTCCGGAGAAGACGCGCCGCGGGACGGCTCACGAGCCCCCGCGCTACGCTGGGGCCCGGCGCGCTCGTCACGCAGAGGAGGCGACGGGGGAGCACCGTGCGCCAGGTCCCCGGCACGAGACGGCGGAGGGCGGAGCGAGTGAGAAGGCGCCGGAGCATCCCCGGCGACGTTGACGAGCTCGGTGACGCAACCAAGCCAGGCGTCGTAGCCGGCGTCATTAGGACGGTAGCGGAGCAGCTCGCGCGCCATGAGCAGTGCGGCCTGCGGAATCGGTGGCCCACGGTTGGCAAGGGAGGAGGCCGTGGCGGTGTGGCCGTCCGCCCGCACGGAGGGGTGCAGGGAGGAGGCCTGCTGCTCGCGGGCAGCGGTGTCGATGGCGGCGGCAGCCTCGGTGTCGAGGCGGCGGCGATTGCCGCGGGCCACCGGCTCCGTCTGGGTCACGCGGCCAGCCCTGCGCTCAGCGCGCTCGCGATGTGCGTCGGCCATGGGACTGGTGGAGCTGAGGGTCGAGCAGAGGAATAGTAGCGTACCCCTACCTGGCGCGCCAAATGTCGGAAGTGGGGCTCCGGGGACCCAAAGGTTCGAACACTGGGGTGAGCTCGTTCTACTACTTCTTCCCCTACCACGGCAATGCTACGGCGAGACTACGGCGAGAGCGCGCTAGCGTAGGACGGGCGAGGACACAGCGGTTTACCTAGGTTCGGGCCACCTTGCGGTGTAAGACCCTACTCCTGCTTGTAGTTGGGATTATTGTGGGTGAGAGAGTTCTCGTGTACAAGGTTGAAGACGATGGGATCTCTCGTCCCCTCTCCCTCTCTGTCCCCTTGCTATGGTGGCTCCACTGCCCCTTTTATGCCGCCTTGGTCCTCTTCCCCCTCGAAACTCAGGCGGGAAGGGTTGCCACACTTGGCGGTTTGAAAGGGGACAGGCGCTCAGGCTATCCTGACTAAAGGTGGTCTTCGCCTGCCAAAGCATGATCCATGACGCGCCGGTGGGCTCGGTGATGACCTCTGCCCTCCGCGCCCGCCGTCTTGGTCTTCCTTCGCCGATCGGGCAACCTTTGGGGTTGCTTTGGGGAGTACATAGCTGGCCCTGCTTCCCTAACACAAAAGAGGAAACCATCTGCATCCGCGCCTGCTGGCGCGGCCTCTGCTACTGCTCATCGCCGCGCGCGTCACCCACGTGATGGGCTCCAGACCGCGCGACACGCCGAACGGCCTTCTTCTCGAACGCCTGCGGGAGGGGGGCTCGGAAGGCCACCTCGGGAAGCCGCCTCGTGAGGCCACTCGGGAAGCCGCCTCGTGAGGCCACTCGGGAAGCCGCCTCGTGAGGGGACCTCGCGAGACCGTTGATGGTGGTGCTGAGCGTTGCCTGCTACTTCCTGAGGAGGGGGCCTCAGGAGGCCAGGGCCCATGAGGGGTCTTGGCGAGATGCTTGGTGGCGACGGCCCGCCGGGCCCACTCCAGGCGTTGCGCCCTGAGCCAAAGGCAGACGGGCCTGGATACCCCGGGTTCCATGGGCCCGACAGGGAGCGCGTGCTCCAGCAGCACGCCCTGGTCGGTCACGAGGAGGAGCATCGCGTCCTCGCCGTTCACAAGGTGGACGAGCGCGTTCTCCAGCAGCATGCCCACGAGCATCACATCCTCGCCGCTCTCAACGTGGACGTGCGTGTGCTCCGGCAGCACGCCCGCGAACATCGCATCCTCGCCACTCAGGCACATGAGCGTGTTCTCCAACTGCACGGCCGCGAGCATGGCATCCTTGCAGCTCACGCGGTGGATGAGCGCGTGCTCCAGACAGTACCCCAGGAGTCGGGATGCGAGCACCGCGCCCCCGGCGATGAGGAGTACTTCATGGTGGCCATCGCGGTTCAGGAAAATCCCGTGACTCCACCGCGCCAGGGAGGAGCGCAAGCTCCAGTGGACGCTCGAGGAGTCCTGCACCGATATGCAAGTGGTGGCTGACGTGCAAGATTATCCTTCGACCTCTCCTCCTCCTACGACAACTCCTCCAGTGCGCCCGTCTTACGTCCTCTGCCTCGGCTCCGGCGGACCTTTGGAGTTTAGTTGTATGGAACATAAATATTTGGATTAATCATACGACTACTTAAAAAGAATGTCATTTCTAACAAAATGTGAAGGATTAAGACTAATGCAAAAAACAACCTATGACTAACAGGCATGAATAGATAATGTGGCAGCATTGCATGCTGGAGAGTAACGCAATATATTGCAATTTATGGATTGCATGCATGTGTCGGCCCAGTGGAAACCAGGGTACCACGGCCCATCTGCCTCTGGCCCGGAGGACAACGCTTGGGCCGGCCCATGAGGGTGGCCCTGGCTCGGCCACTCCGGAGGAAGCCGCCTCGCGAGGGGCAAGCCTTGCGAGCCCCCTCGCCGCCAGGCCAGACCCTGCCGAGGCCGCCAAGCGCCAGGTTGCTTCGTGAGGCTCCCCTCGCGAGGCCTCCTCATGAAGCAGATCGTATGGCGCCAGCTGCGGGGCTCCGCGCCCAGCACGTGGGTGGCGACCCGCTGTCAGGATAAGGACAGCGGGGCGTGACCGAGCCCAACTTCCATTCTGGTGATAAGGGAGCAGTGGCATCTGCCTCCCCCAAAGCAAGTCCCAAAGGTTTTCCTCTTTGGTGATAGAAGATCAGGACGGATCGGCGTGCCAGGACGGAGGTCATCGCCAAGCCCACTGAGACGTCACGAGGAGCTACTTTATCAGGCGGAGACCGCCTTTAGTCAGGATACACTACTGGAATCAGGGACTTTGCCATCTGCCAGCTCTTTGTCGTCTGCTGGCAGATGGCAAAGAGGATATTTGCCGTTTGCTTTTATAAAGCAGACGGCAAAGAACATACTGATGGCAAAGAGGCTCTTTGCCATCTGCACTTCTTTGCTGTCTGCTGGCAAATGGCAAAGAGTTCTTTGCCGTCTGCCAGCAGACGACAAAGACCAAAGTGGGGCCCACGGGGTACTCCGTTGGCTAGGTCACACGGGCCACTTCTTTGTCGTCTGCTGGCAGACGGCAAAGAACTCTTTGCCGTCTGCCAGCAGACGGCAAAGAGGTGAGGGGCCCCACAGTGTAACGGCGGGGACGGGCTAACGGTCACCGTCTTTGCCGTCTGCCAGCAGACGGCAAAGAGGGGGGCTTAATTTTCGCCCCCCGCGCCCAAACCCCCCCTCTCTCTCTCACATCTCTCTCTCTCTGTCTCTGCGCGCCGCCGCCGCCCCCTCCCCGCCGACCCCCTCCTCCCCGCCGATCCCCGCCGCCCCCCTCCTCCCTGCCGCCGCCCCCTCCCCTCCTCCACAGTGCCGCCGCCGCCCCCTCCCCTCCTCCACAGTGCCACCGCCGCCCCCTTCCCTCCTCCACAGCGCCGCCGCCGCCCCCTCCCCGCCGACCCCCTCCTCCCCGCCGACCCCCGCCGACCCCCTCCTCCCCGCCGACCGCCGCCGCCCCCCTCCTCCCCGCCGACCGCCGCCGCCCCCCTCCTCCCCAGCGCCGCCGCCTCGACCACCCTCCGGTGAGCTCCACCATTCCCCCCCTTTTTTGTTTTTTTCCTGTTTTTTTTTCTGTTTTTATTAGTTCATTTAGTTAGTTTATATTAGTTAGTTATTAGTTCATATTAGTTAGTTTTTATTAGGTAGAAAAAACTTAGATAGAAAAGAAGAAAAGAAAAAACCTAGAAGAAAAAAAAGAAGAAAAGAAGAAGAAAAAAAGGAAAAAGAAAAAAGAAAAAGAACAAAAAATAATAATAATAAGAAGAAACAGAAGAAGAGGAGGAGGAGAAGAAAAAAGAAGAAGAAGAAGAAGAAAAAAAAAGAGGAGAGGAGGAGAAGAAGAAGAGGAAAAAAGGAAAGGAAGAAGAAGAAGAGGAGGAGGAGGAGAAGAAAAAAGAAGAAGAGGAAGAAGAAGAAGAAAAAAGAGGAGAGGAGGAGAAGAAGAAGAGGAAAAAGGAAAGGAGGAAGAAGAAGAAGAAGAAGGAAAAAAAGGAAGAAAAGGAACAAAAGAAAGAAGAGGAAGAAGAGGAAGAAGAAGAAAAGAAAAAAAGAGGAAAAACCCCGACCCCGACACGGCACCTCGACCCCGACCCCAACCCGACAACGTCCCGACACCCCGACCCCGACACGCCGACCTCAATCCCGACCCCGACACGGCACCCCGACCCCGACCCGACACCCCGACACCGACACGGCACCCCGACCCCGACACGACACCCGACCCCGACACCCCGACACCCCTAACACCCCGACACCACGACACCCAGACACGACACCCCCCGACAACCCGACCCCGACACGACACCCCGACACCGCGACACCCCGACACCACGCCACCCAGACACGACAGCCCTGACCCCCGACACATCTTCGGCCTCCTGTTGACCGAAAAGGTGCTCTTCGGCCTTCCAGAGGCCGACGGGGTCATATATTTGTGAATTATGAGTTAGGAAGTATATTTCCCGATTTTGTTAAGAAAAACATCATATATATTTGTGTCGATCGGGTGGATTTAAACGAAAATGTTATTGGTTCCAGCCGAAGGAGACTAGAAGGACTCATGAACATCTAGGGCTAGTCGAAATCAAACAAAGCACCCATTTGGATGTTCCCGATGTCTATATTACGGCTCAACAGGCAACCCAAGTTTTCTATCTACCGTGGGCCTGCCAAAGTGATCCAAATCTCAAAGGTTGGGATGTCGTTTATGAAGTGCCGCGACATGTTAGACCACCTCCCCCCAATGAAGAGGATTATAAACCTCACATTAACCCAGACACATATGAAGGAGAATTCTTCCAAGAAACACGTCTTTCCAAAAAACATTTCAAGAACCGCTCTACTTCACCTCAGAACATTGAAGTAGACAGCGGCAGTGAATCCGAGCCTGAACCGGAACAAGAAGAGCCGGAACAAGAAGAGGTTACTGCTGCGGATGACCTGTCAATGCTTGACCGATTACGTACAGGAGGCCTTCCACATGTTGATGCATTTATTGATGATGATGATGAGCACGTCATTACTGATAGTGATGATGATGATGCATTTATTGACCCCGAAGCATATATAGACGATGATGATGCATTTATTAATGATGACGATGAAGATTAATATTATAGTTCATGTCAGGTATTCAATTATTATTATGTACATATATATTATTAATTGGTTCATGTTAGGTATTCAATTTTTTATTATGTTCATGATGATGATACACTTAAATTATATTCATGTCAGGTATTCATTTTTTTAATGTTGTACTAACTTCGTTTACTCTTTGTCATTGCAGGTGTTGACAGATGGTGGGCGCGGGTCGAGAGCGCTCCGAGGCTCCTTCCTCAGCGCGTGGTGGGAGGGGTACTTCCATCCCACCCCACCACCTCCGGAGAGCGCTGGATCTCAGTATGCAGACACCGGCGGGCGCTTCTTCTTCGACCGGGAGAGGTCGGGGGGGAAGAAGGTTGGTAGAGGTGGACGTGGCGGCGGGAGAGGTAGGAAGGCTGCTACTACGCCTTCCTCGCCGCCACCCCCATCTGATTCACCCGACCACAGGAGTGCTCCGTCTGAGATGGAGCAGCCTGAGGTGCAGCCGTCTCGGACTCCGGTCCACGAGCCTCAGGCCGACGAGCCTACGACAGACGAGGCTACGACAGACACGCCTACGGCCGACGAGCCTGGGGCCGACGAGCGTCGGGCCGCCGAGCCTTCGTCCCACGAGACTGGGGATCACGCTGAGTCGCAGCAGAACCCAGGTGCGGGCTCGTCGAGTGGCCGTGCTGAGGGTGGCTATAGTTCTGATAGCTATAGCGAGAGTGAGTGGGTTGAGGGGCGCAAAGTCTACCAGCGTGGTGGTACAAAGCTCCCGCCCAGCCCGGCGACCCCCGACCAGAGGTGGTCGATTGCGCCGCAGGGGGAGAAGTAAGTGCATTTACTCTTTTTTAACCTTTTGTCTTCACGTTTCTTCGAATATCTAATGCGTTGGCCTTGTCATACTGCAGTACTTGGACACACGGTCCTGGTTGCCGCAAGCCCAACAGTGTCCTTGGCGTGATTTGTCGCCAGAGCTTCCCGGGGTGGGTCACATTGCCCAGTGAGGGCTGGGTTCCAGAGCTAGGAATGACCTGGGAGCACTACTTGGCTGCCCCAGCCCCGCCGGGGCATAGGATCGGCGACGTCGAGTGCCACACGGTCGCCGACATTGTGATCCAGACGTTTTGGGTAATTTCTCCTTTGCCGTCTACGTTGTGTTTTCTTCTTTGATTGGCAACCCTAGTGATTGTACTAATCCGTGTTTTCTTGTTTGATTGCAGACCTTCTACATGTGTGCTGAGGGACAGGAGGAGGCCGCGGCTCGGGTTATCGGCAACGAGTGCAGGCGCCTACTTCAAAACTTTCGGCACGAGGCTCGGACGCAGGCTATTCGAGACTACTATGCCTCGACTGGTATTCGGAGGAAAAAAGAGAAGTGCCGCCTCAACTATCTGAGTAAGGAGAAGTACATGAAGGTAATTACCTATTCTTAAGGCCTTGTACTTAGTTCCTTGATTTGATTCGTATGCGTAGCGCTCAAATTTCTCTTTCTTAACTTAGGTGCCCCCGAGATGGTGTGCGGATAGGATGGACTGTTGGGAGGCGTTGGTGGATGAGTGGTGCACTCCCCAATGGCGCAACGTCCACGACGGTGCAAAGGAGAAGCGTGCCCAAATGAAAGGTGTCCCACACCATCTAGGCAGCGTCAACCTACGTGGGTTCGGGGAAAACTGGGTATGTGGTTTGCTTCATGATTCATGCAAATTCATTCTTCATGCTAGCTTGAGCCCTTAACTAATACTCTGTTCCTCTCTTTTAGGCGCGGCACAACAAGGCTCCAGTGCCAGAGCTGTTCGACCTCTATGCCATGTCCAATACTGCCTCGTACAAGAAGGCCAAGGCATTCTCTGAGTCTGACCTCGATGATCCAGAGAAATTCAGCAACCGCGCCTCCCACAACAAGCTTGTGAGGTACAGAGACGAGGGGAAGGCGAGGAAAGGGCCGGAGTTTAACCCGAGCCAGCAACCTCTTGATCCAGAGCTGGTGATGATATCTGGTGGCGGGAGGCACCATGGCTTGTTAGCCATTGGGGATGGACTGATACGTTGTACTAGCACTCTCCCGCAGATCAAGAAGCGCCAGACCAGCTCCGATCCTGAGATAAGGCCTCGTGCACGGCCAATGGAGCTCGAATTCCAGGTTAGTTATACGGACTCAGATACCTTTCCTCCATTACATTGTGTGTGAGGCCGTCGATGATTACAATGCTAACGAGTGGTGTTGCAGGCTGCTATTGAGGCAGAGAGAGCGAAGACCCAGGCTGCTCTTGAGGAAGCAGAAGCGAGGACCCAGGCGCTTCTAGAGGAAGAGAGACGGCAGGCGGCGGCGAGGGAGAGGGAGGCGGAGGAGAGGACGACTAAGCTATTGGAGGAGGAGAGGAACCGGAACGAGGCGGGTCAACGGGCCCTATAGAGCTCTTCGTGGTAAGTTTCTTCTGCATATTAGCCAAATCATGCACGTAATGTTCCTTTCATTACTAACTAATATGACTGACTCGAGAAAACCAAATGTGCAGAGCATGTGCGAAAAGAATGGCACGACCCCTCCGCCGATGCCAGTCATTGCTCCGGCGGGCACGGTGAGTTTCATTTGAATGGTCATTAGTTACTAGTCTTCACATTTGAGTTGCATCATGCTAACGATACACTGCAAATGATCTTTGGTGCAGCATAACTCCCGACAAGCATCGACCGATGCTTCTCCGTCTGCCACTGGCGCGACCGGTCCTTCACCTACATCTAAGTGATGACGGTAAGTTTTCCCAAGTGTTTAGCTTAACAAAATGACTCAATATGCTTAGCTAGCTAAAAAATGACATACCAACATTAATTAGCTCCAAAATGACCTATTTAACCTAGGATAGCTCTAAAATGACGTATACTTAGCATTTATTTCTCCAAATAATGAATAAGATGAAAGAAAAACAAGGAAGAGGAGGAAAAGAAGGAATAGGAGGAAGAAGAAGAAGAGATCCTCTTCTTCTTCTTCTTCATCTTCTTCATCATCATCATCTTGTTCTTCTTCTTCTTAGCATTTATTCCTCCAAAATCACTTAATATGCTTAGCTAGCTCAAAAATGACATAATAACCTTAATTAGCTCAAAAATGACCTATTTAACCTAGGATAGCTCTAAAATGACCTAAACTTAGCATTTATTTCTCCAAAATGACTTTAATATGCTTAGCTAGCTAAAAAATGACATAACAACCTTAATTAGTTCCAAAATGACCTATTTAACCTAGGATAGCTCTAAAATGACCTATACTTAGCATTTATTCCTCCAAAAATGGATTTATATGCATAGCTAGCTCAAAAATGATATAATAACCTTAATTAGCTCCAAAATGACCTATTTAGCTCCAAAATGACTTAATATGACCTATTTAGCTCCTTCTTCTTCTTCTTCTTCTTCTTCTTCTCCTTCTTCTTCTTCTTCTTCTTCTCCTTCTTCTCCTTCTTCTCCTCTATTCCTTCTTCTTCTTCTTCTTCTTCTTCTCCTTCTCCTTCTTCTTCTACTTCTTCTCCTTCTCCTTCTCCTTCTCCTTCTCCTTCTCCTTCTTCTCCTTCTTCTTCTCCTTCTTCTTCTTCTTCTTCTCCTTCTTCTTCTTCTTCTTCTTCTTCTTCTTCTTCTCCTCTATTCCTTCTTCTTCTTCTTCTTCTTCTTTCTTCTTCTTCTTCTTCTTCTTCTTCTTCTCCTTCTTCTTCTTCCTCTTCTTCTTCTCCTTCTTCTCCTTCTCCTTCTTCTTCTTCTCCTTCTCCTTCTTATCCTTCTTCTTCCTCTTCTTCTTCTTCTTCTTCTTCTTCTTCTTCTTCTTCTTCTTCTTCTTCTTCTTCTTCTTTTTCTTCTTCTTCTTCTAGTCTTCTTCTTCTTCTTCTTCTTCTTCTTCTTCTTCTTCTTCTTTTTCTTCCTCTTCTTCTAGTCTTCTTCTTCTTCTTCTAATTTCTTACTCCCATTTTTGCAGGTTTGATTCACTTCATGGAAGGGCAGAATGCTACTGTTTACATATTAGATGTTTGTGAAACTATGTATATATGAATTGGATGTATGATGTTTGATGACGATGGTGGAACTATGTTTGATGTTTGAAACTACGTTTGATGTATGATGTTTGATGTTTGAAACTATGTGATTCTGAATATATATATATATATATGTGTTTGAATTTCTGTGAAAATGAATTGATATAACAAAAAACAGAAAAAAAAACAGGGGCTATATAGCCACTTTGCCGTCTGCTAGCAGACGGCAAAGCTCTTTGTCGTCTGCTGGCAGACGGCAAAGAGGCCACGTGGCAGCAGCCTGTGCAACCTGGGCTGGCCTATGTGGCCTCTTTGCCGTCTGCTGGCAGACGGCAAAGAGCCTGCCTGGGCCCAGCTGAAGCCTGACGTCAGCTGACGTCATCTACAGCTCTTTGCCGTCTGCTGGCAGACGGCAAAGAAGGAAAGTTCTTTTGCCGTCTGCCAGCAGACGGCAAAGAGCCTGCCTGGGCCCAGCTGAAGCCTGACGTCAGCTGACGTCATCTACAGCTCTTGGCCGTCTGCCAGCAGACGGCAAAGAGCGCCGTTAGCCACCTAACGGGGATGGAACCTTTTCTGTGCCGTCCATGCTCTTTGCCGTCGGCTGGCAGACGGCAAAGAAGGAAAGTTCTTTGCCGTCTGCCAGCAGACGACAAAGTGGCCTTTGCCGGCAGCCGTTCAGCCGGAGTGTTTGCCGTCTGCTGGCTGACGGCAAAGCCTTTGCCGTCCGCCAAGCATGCCTTTGCCGTCTGCTATAGCAGACGGCAAAGTGCCTGATTCCAGTAGTGATAAGCCTGTGCTCCTGTCCCCCATTGAATTGCCGCCCTGTGGCTACCCTTTCCCGCTCATATTTTTGGGGAAGAGGACCAAGGCGCTACAAAAGGGACAGGGCCGCCTCCATGTAAGGGGATCGATCCATTCTCGCCCACACCTCATGTACTTCGAGCCACAAGCTCTCCATCACAGAGCAATCCAACACAGGCCGGAGTAGGGTATTACACCGCACGGTGGCCCGAACCTAGGTAGCTCGCGCGTCCCCTTCGTGTCCAGGGAGAGCCAGTGTGCCCGTTGTGATCCCGCCGTAGTTGTCGTCGTGTCGTACGTTGCCAAGCAAAGTCCCCCAGAGTTCGAATCCTAAGTTCTTCGAGAAGTTTCTTGGATGAAGATCCTAGACTCCGACATTTGGCGCGCCAGGTAGGGGGACTTGCCGTCTTCGCGCCTTCGACCTCGACGCCAGCATCGACATGGACGACGCTGCCGCTCGCCAGGAACGCTCCACACGCCGAGCCGCCGCCAGGGTCTGCGCGGCACTCGCCGCCCGCGATGCCCCTGGGCGGCGCCCTCGCGCTGCCACCGAGCCTGTCGGGGAGTACATGGCCTCCTCTGCCCACCCGTCGGTGAACGAGCAGGCGCACGGCCGCTCCGCCGCCACCTCCTCGCTCGCGCGTCGCGATCCACCTGCCCCGCACGCCGTGCTGCTCATGGCGCAGGAGCTGCTGCGCTACCGCCCCACCGAGGAGGGCTACGACGACTGGCTTGGGCGCATCAACGAGCTCGTCGACGCCGCGCGCGATGGCCAGGCGCCCTCTTGCTCCTTGCCTGCTCCGCCATCCCGCGCCGACCGGGCCGAGCGCGACGTGCCTCCTCCGCCCCCTCCGGACCGCGCCGTGGCCAAGCGCCGCCGCGCAGCACGTGCCCCGGAGCCATCCCGCGGCTCGCTCGCGCCGGGCGGCAACGGCGACAGCTGCCAGATCATCCACCGTGCGCCCTCGGATGCACGCGTAGCCATCGAGAAGGCGCGGGACCGCCAGGACCGCGTCCTCCACGACGTCGCCATGGCGGGGCGCCAGAACCACGCGGGCCTCGACGGTGGCGCCGTCACCAATGGGGGCTACCTAGCCCTCGTCCCCGAGCTTCGTCGCATGGTGTGGCCCGACAAGTTCAAGACAGAGCTCCCTCAGCACTACGACGACAACGCCAACCCCACGAAGTTCCTCTTGCTCTACACCATCAGCATCCAGGCCGCTAGGGGGGACGACCGAGTCATGGCGAACTGGTTTCCCATGGCCCTCAAGGACACTGCGCGCTCATGGCTCATGAACCTCCCCGAGGCATCCATCTCTTCGTGGGAGGACCTGTGCAAGCAGTTCATCGCCAACTTCAAGGGCACGAGCAACTGTTCCCTCATGCTCAATGACCTGCGGAACGTGCGCCAGCGCCCTGGTGAGCCCCTCCGCAAGTTCATCCAGTGCTTCAGCTAGGTGCGCCACAAGATCTCGAAGGCCTCCGACGCCGCGATCGTCTCCGCCTTCACCAATGGCATTACGGACGTGAAGATGCGCGAGAAGCTCTAGGTCAGTGACGAGCTTGACTCCATGGCAGAGTTGTTCATCCTCGCCGACTGTTGTCCCAAGGCTGAGGAGGGACGCCTCTTCCTCCACAACGACATCGACGCTAAGCCTGACGCGGCGAAACCCAAGGGCAAGGACACCAAGCGTAAGGGCCCTGCCAAGCTTGCGGCGGAGCCGGACTACAAGCGCGGCCGTGACCTTGGCAAGGCCAAGAAGGACGACCGTCCTTTCTGCGCCTACCACAACATGAACTCCCACAGCACAGAGGACTGCCACGAGCTCAAGCTGCTTCACGGGGACCGCACCGAGCACCGCGGTAGCCGCAAGGAGCGCGGCAAGGGCCGCGGCGGCAGCAGCCGAGGTGGCCGCTGGGGCGACAACCACAACAACGACGCCGGCGACAACAACCGTCAGGGCTGGCAGAACCAGCCGCGGCTGGCTGACCCTCAGGCCAATGCCGCCCCAATACGCGCCAACGACTCCCCTCCCGCTGAGAACACTAGGGGCTACCAAGAGCCCCGCAGGGTGGCCTGCATCCTCGGCGGGCCCCAGGCCCCTCCATCCAACAGCTACTTCAAGCAGTTCTCTCGGGAGGTGAACGCGGCCCTCCCGGCGCTCGAGTCCGCCGGCCGCCTCAAGTTGTCTGAGTTCCCCATCGCCTTCGACGCTAGCGACCACCCCCACCATCAGCAACATCGCGGTCACCAAGACCCTCATCGACGGAGGTGCTGGCCTCAACGTGATCTCCATCGAGACCTTCGAGACGCTCCAAGTGCCCTACGAGCGCCTGATGCCCACCAGGCCCTTCTCGGGCGTCACCGATGGCTCCACTGTCCCCCTGGGGCAGGTGCGCCTCCCCGTCACCTTCGGCACCCGCAAGAACTACCATACGGAGTTCATCATCTTCGATGTGGCTTACATTGGCCTGCCTTAAAATGCCATCTTGGGCTACCCGGTGCTCACCAAGTTCATGGCCGTGACCCACCACGCCTACGGCCTCGTCAAAATGCCCGGCTGCAGCGGTACCCTCACCGTTCGCTGCGACGAGAAGGATGCGCTGCAAACCCTCGAGCACGCCTACAAGACTGCCTCCATCGCATACCCGGCCGATGAGGACGTTCCTGGGACGGCTGAGGAGATGCCCGTGAAGAAGAAGCCCCTGCTCTCTCAGGAGCGGGTCGAGTCCAAGAAGGCATCGCTGGATGGGGGCGAAGCAGGCCCCTCCCTCACCGGCAGCGGCGGGCCCTCCCCCAAATAGGAAGGCGCGCTCGTCACCTTCCTCCATGCATGCCCTGATGCGTTGGCTTGGACAGCATCAGGCGCGCCCGGCCTACCGAGGGAGGTGATCGAGCACCAGTCAGCCGCGTGCCGGAGCGCGCGGCCCGTCAAGCAGAAGGAACGGCGTCAGGCGCTCGAGAAGCAGGAAGTCACCACCCAGGAAGTCAACAAGCCCCAGGATGCTAGAATCGCACGTGAAGCCCCCCACCCCAAGTGGATCACCAGCGTCACCCCCGTCGCCAGGCCGCACGATAGCGTGCGCATGTGCGTCGACTTCATCGCCCTCAACCATGCTTTCCACACAGTCCCCTTCCCTCCTCCGCGCATCGCCGTAGGCTCGCCCTGGCTCATCCGTATGCCGTTCGGCCTGGAGGGTGCCGCAGCCACCTTCGTGGGGCTGATGTGCATGAGCCTGGAGTCCCACATCACAAGGAATACGGAGGTGGTTAACACTCGCCCACCGGCCCACCGTGGCCCCACTCGTGACGGAGGCGGGTGTTCCGGTACCAAACACATGGAACGCCCGCCATCACCGTAAGTTCAATCTGTGCCCCACAGATACGAGCGACATAGAGCTATACACGCTCCGGGGCTCTCTCTACCCACAGTGCCTTCGGCACGTGAGAGCTCCTTCCCACTCTCGTGGAAGCCCCATGCTCAGCGCTGGCGGATGCCCCATGCTCCGTGCTGGCAGCCTACTTGAGGGGCCCTCGGCCATCACATCCTCAAGCTGACCCATGACGAACACAGTAGCATGTATCTTTCTGTTATGTAATGAACCTGCTTCATGCATCAGTAAAGCTTATTTCCTCCAAAACCCTATGTGTTCACAGCCGCGGGGCGCGCCCTCATGATCTCACCCGTGCCTGTCACGCGAGCGGGGGCTGGGCACGGTGTCTGTGCTCGGGTCAGTCCCAGCAGCACTGAAAAACCCAAGCGACTGAGCTCTGGCTCACGGGCCTGCTCCCGTGCACATCACCTCACCAGGTCCTTGGTGCTCTTGTCTCCTCGCGTAACACCCACATGCGACCTCGCGAGCGTGCCCTGCTGCACTATTTGCAAAAACTTGGCAGTTTCCCGGGTGCAGGATACGAAGGCCTCAGGAGCCCCCCTCGGGAGGCACCGCGAGCGGCGTCCTGCGGGCGGAAGACCTCACGAGGGACTGCGCCTCACGAGCCGCGCCCCGCAAAGGACTCGCCCCAAGCCGCACGCCTCGAAGGAGCTAAGTCTAAAGCACCCATCGGGTCTTTTTCCCTCTCGTTTCTCTCTCATGGCATCCTGATTTCCTTGGCACGAGCCGCCTGCGCGTCAAGGGGGGACCCTGAGCATCATGCCTCAGCGACTCCTACCAGCCCTAAGAGCCCTACACCCTCTGGCCTTGCCGAGCACACGCTCTGGGCATACCAGCGACGGTTGTAGCTTGCCTCGGGGGCTGGGTCCCAGCGACACAGGGCACGAAGGCAATGTAAAAGGGAAATAAGGGCCTCGGGAGGAAAGCGAAAACACATGAATCATTAAGTGCTTACAGCAAAAGTACCATGCAAATGTTTTCATGCCCCCACGAGGCCACGTCTACCCTATTACAGCAACAAGTCAAGGAGAATTTTGGTGCGTGAGGCGCCGCCGTCGCTGCTCCCACCGCCACCGCTGACCTCAGGCTCGAAGGCGTACAGCCCGACGAAGCCGGCCATGCACTCCCTCATAGCCTCCTCGAGGGGTTCGCGGAGCTCCGCCGGGACAGGGGTCACCACCCGCCCGAAGTCAAAGCGATCGTCGAGGCGGAGGAGGTTGCTGAAGAGTCGCGTTGTTGCCTGGGTCAGCAGGTCGCGGCACGCTTCCTCGACGGTGGCATCCGTGTCCAGCAGCTGTTTCTTGAGGCCGTCAACCTCGACCTAGAGCTCGTCCCGCTTGGCCGCGAGGCTCCTCTGCTCGTCCAGAGCGGCCTGGGCAGCCGCCACCTCACGGTCCTTCGCCAATAGGCGCTCCCGTTCTGCCTCCTGCGCGGACGCAAATGCCACGAGCTCTCGTTCCTGGGTCTTGGCGTTCGCCTCGCAGGTAGCGACCGCCTCCTGGGACCTAAGGACCTCCTCCTCACGCTTCAGGAGCTCAGCTTCGCGGGACGCGAGCCGGCCCTCGAGGGCCTCCGCAACCTCCTCCCGCGTCTTGAGCCGGCTCTCACGTGAGGCAGCCTGCTCCTGGAGTGTCTTCTCATAGGCATCTGCCTCCTCTCGCCGCCGCTTGGCCTCCTGGGCATCTTCGAGGGCCTTCGCGAGGGACGCCTGGGCCTCTTTGGCGAGCTGCTCGCGCTGTGCCTGTGCCTCCTCGTCCCGCTGGCGGTCAAGCTTCGCTGCCTCACGAAGTTGGCTCCACCCCTCCGCCAGCTTCCGCCGCTCCTCCGCGCAGAGCTCTGCCTCCTTCCTGAGCTCACCTTCGAGGGCCTAGAGGGCCGCTTTGACGCTGTTGACGGCCCCGCTCCAGGACGCGGTACCGCTCTCCCCCAGCACCAAGGCGCGACTCGCCCGGGCCTCCTCATCACCTGCTGGCGTTGGCGGACGGGAGGGCACAACTTTGAGCCCCTTGGGTGGCCTCGTGCCGTCGCCGCCGGCAGGGGTCACGCTCGCCGTCTGGCGCTGGGGGCCCGGGATGGCCACCTCCGGCGCCGGTGGCGTCACCCCGTGCTCTGGCGCCGCCCTGAACACATCAAGGTCCGGGTGCCCGGGCCCGGAGATGGCTCCCGTGAGGGCTGTAGTGGCCTCCGCCGTAGCAGGCGTGGTGCACTAGGGAGGGGTCGGCGCTTCGCCCCCCTTTCCCGCCAACTCGACACCGGTGACGGGGGCCGCCTCGGGAGGCACCAGCGCGGTCTCCTCACCACCTCCCGCCGGTCTCGCCGCCGCGGGTGCCGACACGGCGGGCGAGGCGGTGTTCAGAGGAGGGGAAGACCCCCCGATCTCGGCCTTCCTCCTCTTGGTCTTCTCTTTCTCCTCGGCGGCCAGCTCGGGGCTCCTGCGCAGGCGAAAACTCATCAGGGCCACAGCAGCCAAGAAGCTGGGACCGATAGGAGGGGGCGGAGGAACTTACTTGTCCTTGGGGTTCCAGCGCCTTTTCTTCCGCTCCCTGATGGCACTGTTGCTGCCGCTGCCTCCCTCGCGCAGCGCGCCTGGGCGGCCACCCAAGGGCGCAGCGCGAGTCTCGTCGGGGTCGGCGGCCACGGTGGTCCCCTCCTCCCGCTCCTCGTGGGGCTCGTCGATCTCCGCGGCATCGCCTCCTCCCTCCCTCTCCGGCACAGGCCTGGCCGGCATGACGCGAAACGCGTCCCTATCGTCGTTGCCCAGCAGAAGCCGACGATGGGCCGGCAGAGACGGAGGGGGTGGCGGAGACGATTCCTCGCTGCTCTCCTTCCTGGAGTCGGAGGCCTCGTGGTCGCCCGAGGAGGACCCCGTCTCCGAAGAATCCTCGAGAAGCTCCTCGGGCTCCTCGAGATCCGTCCGGACCAGCCCCCACTGGTTGAACTGGGGCATCGCCACGACCAGCTCAGCCTTGTTGGACCAGCGGTGCACCGGGCGTGCATCATGAGGCATATCCTCTGCCTCCCCTGGAAATAAAACTTCCCAAGTGTCGGCCACGGCTTCGGCCGAGAGGGACTCCCGTGCCAGCCTGATCCGGTCTTTGGCTCTGGTGATGTCCCACACCATGTGCGAGCACTTCTGCAGGGGCGCGATGCGGTGGCGGAGGAATTCCTTGGCAATCATGCCCGCCGTGAGCCCGGCCTCGCGCAGCTCCGCCAGCCTTGCCAGGATCAGCCTCAGGGCAGCGCCGCCAAGCTTCTTGTGCTCCCAGCGGGGGATCTTCTCAGCCGGCTCGATAGGGATTGCCAGGAGAGGACTGGTCCACTGGGCATCAACATAAACCCAGCGCGACCTAAAGTTCTCCACCTGCTTCAAGATCTTCATATCGATGAAGACCTTGCGCATCTCGTCGTCGATGCGGAAGGAGGTGCCTCCGGAGCGGTGGTTTCCCGAGGAGAAAACCCGCAGGCTGTAGAAGGTCCGGAAGAGCACCACGGACGGCATCACTCCCAGGAAGGCCTCGCAGAGGTACGCAAAGAGAGCAAGGACGAGGATGGAGTTGGGATGCAGGTGGAGAAGACAAATCTCATAATGCTCAAGGATGGCATAGAGGAAGTCGGAGAAGGGCGGCACCAGCCCAGAGAAGAGCGAGTGGAAGAAGACGGGGATTACCGTGGGGCTGAGGTCACGCCGTGGGTGCGAACCCAGCCAGATCTCGGTGGCGCCTCCCTCGAAGTGCGCGGAGGCCAACCGGGGTAGGCCCTGGCTAGCCCGTTCTCATTGATGGTGGCTGGCAGCAAGGCCGGACCAATCTCCGCCACCGGGGAGCTCTTGCTGGAGGAGGCCTCGGCGGTTGCGGGTTTCTTGCCTAGGGCCATGGCAAAGGAGAGATTGGAAGTTGGAGGAGGAGTAACAAAGGAGCTGCTCGCCCGAGATGAAGGGCGAGATGGGGACGAAGAGCAATGGCGTGCATGCGCCCCGCACGGGCAGGCTTTATCGCCAAGACGGCGGTTACCGAGGTGTCGTGGGGACTGGGGGCGACCCACCCCGTGAAAGCCGCCACGCGTCACCTCTGGGCCCGGCAGCTCAATGGGCCCCACGTCGTTTCGTCCCTAACGGGCGGGACGTGCGTGCCGCGGGCCCGGGGGCTACTACCGGCCCAGTGGAAACCAGCGTACCATGGCCCGTCTGCCTCTGGCTTAGAGGACAACGCTTGGGCCGGCCCATGAGGGTTGCCCTGCCTCGGCCACTCCGGAGGAAGCCGCCTCATGAGGCCCCTCGCCGCCAGGCCAGACCCTGCCGAGGCCGCCAAGCGCCAGGTTGCCTCATGAGGCTCCCCTCGCGAGGCCTCCTCACGAAGCAGATCGTACGGCACCAGCCACGGGGCTCCGTGCCCAGCACGTGGGTGGCGACCCGCTGTCAGGATAAGGACAGCGGGGCGTGACCGAGCCCAGCTTCCATTCTGGTGATAAGGGAGCAGTGGCATCTGCCTCCCCCAAAGAAAGTCCCAAAGGTTTTCCTCTTTGGTGATAGAAGATCAGGAAAGATCGGCGCGCCAGGACGAAGGTCATCGCCAAGCCCACTTAGACGTCACGAGGAGCTACTTTATCAGGTGGAGACCTCCTTTAGTCAGGATAAGCCTGTGCTCCTGTCCCCCTTTGAATTGCCGCCCTGTGGCTACCCTTTCTCGCCCATATTTTTGGGGAAGAGGACCAAGGCACTACAAAAGGGACAGGGCCGCCTCCATGTAAGGGGATCGACCCATTCTCCCCCACACCTCATGTACTTCGAGCCACAAGCTCTCCATCACAGAGCAATCCAACATTGGCAAGAGTAGGGAATTACACCACACGGTGGCCCGAACCTGGGTAGCTCGCGCGTCCCCTTCGTCTCCGGTGAGAGGCAGTGTGCCCGTCGTGATCCTGCCGTAGTTGCCGTCGTGTCGTAGGTTGCCAAGCAAAGTCCCCCAGAGTTCAAATCCTAAGTTCTTGGAGAAGTTTCTTGGACGCAGATCCTAGTCTCCGACAGCATGCCTAGCTTATGTGGCATGGTTACATGGCTAGGAAAGAAAATAAATATTGTGTTTTATAGATATTTAGGAATAGATGATACTATCCACATGCACAGTTGCTCTCCAGCATATAAAGATCTTTAGAGTGCACTCCATTATTTTTTCAGAGGCTTAGGTGCACTAGATGCCGTGCCACGTTATAAAATGTTAGAAAAAAATAAGAAACAAATCTCGAGTTTGGCACGAGTGGGAAAATATCTGGTGCTACCGCACCATATATGCTACCGTGAAATGGACGCACCAGGGCCATTAGATCTGTGATCCAATGGACAACATCTCACGATGTGGACTAAAGTGCCATTTCAAAAATGTTTGGGAGTTTTCTGCAAAACTCGCACTGACCGATGTTGGCCACTCGATCCACGATCCAATGGCTCAGAATCTTGTATGAAGGTAGCATTTAAAGGTGTGGTAGACGAGCACGGTGGGGTGCAGCTCTCGGCGCACATGGCGGCGGGGTGGTGGGGCCATGAGGGGGTGAGGCGCATGTCGGGGGACGTGGTTTCCTGGGTTCGAGTGGCGTCATGGGAATCCCATGTGGCAGTGGTTGAAACATGATGGTCACCATAGTTCAGCGTCCATGGACAAGCTGTCATGTCGTCTGACACATGCATTGTATACTGATCATTGCAAGGAGTAGGAGAGAAAACTAGGCGAATAAATACTTCATTATATTCAAGTGGACCTACGCTACTACATTTGTTCGAAAGACATGCACACCAGCGAAATAGTTCAACTATCCATATATACAGAGCGGAAATATTTTTTTTAGGAACAAGAGAGGAAATAGTTCATCCATCTATAGTGCCCTGCTGCTTCTTCTTCTTCTTCTTCTTCTTCTTCTTCTTCTTGTTCTTGTTCTCATTTTCTGTGGGGGACGGCTTCGCTACAAGCTCCTTCGACCTTGCAGCTATCTTGAAACTCACACGGGCATCAAGGGCTGCATACTTTATCCGCTTGTAGGTCAATGGATAAATCTCCCATCCAGACGTCCTTAATTCCAGCGTCTCGTCACCCTTGTCAAGCTTTGTCCCGAGTACATAATTTGCTACGTCAAATAAGGATGGTGTTTGTTTGTTACAACCCTCTACAGGAATTTTGGATTGTAGGTCGGTGGTCTTTTTCACATCAAGGTTGTATGGCGCCAGTTTTTTTGTCCCCTTTGATGGCTGCTCCACAGAAGAATATGTCCTCCCGAGACAAGAAATCGTGGAGCTCACCTGGTATGGAGGGCGCATGCATGATGTGATACACCAAAACATCATCTTCGAGGCACAGCTGAAGGACGGCGGTGCGTTGAATCTCCCCAGTGACACGCGTGGTGTACTCTGTGTCGAGACCAACGATCTTCATCTCCACATTTTTGAGGGAGTTGGATACATTGTTGATCCACTCCCGAACAACCCTTGCGTGGTCGGTGACGGTGGCGGCTATCCTCAACGAGCCTTCGCTGATCACATGTTTGACGCTAAAAACCTGCATACGGATCTCTTTCTCCATTTGGAACCGCCAGACCGGAGGGCTATGGTTTGGAGTATTAGGATTAGGTGGCTAAACAGAGTGGAAGAAGATGGTGGTTAAACAGAGTGGAAGAAGATGATTATTTAAAGGGGTTTCAGAGGTATGTGAAGAGGTTAAAACAATGCGAATCTAGTGGGATTTGAATGCAAATGAAGGAGAGGTGAAGAAGCCGAGGAAAATCGGTTCTCGGTGGAGAATTAGTGGAGAAATGGCATGCAGGAAGTTGATTAGACGGCTAGGTAGACCGGCCGGCAAAACGAAAAGCTTATGCGAGTAGGTTCCGGTTTGGATGGATATTGGCGCGTGCCTGTGACACACAACTTCTGCGTTCGAATACCCGCAGAGCTAACCATTTTGTTTTAGTTTTTTTCTTCTCATATTGTTGTTCTACTCCACGTACACGTATCGGTTTGGCATTTCCTATTACACTTTGCTCTAATTCCCGAGACATTTTTTTGGGGGGACAATAGACAGTTTATGTGCGTTATCAGAGAACATGGCACAGAGTGCGAGATCCCAAGCCTTCTTCTGGTGGTTTCTCGACGATTCTGCATGTGTGCTACGTATGTGTGTAACCTTTTCTGGTTAAGGAATATGCGGTTATACTCAAAAAAGAAAAAAAGACCTTCTTCCCGCTTCCGCATGCACGAGAATTTTGGTCTGCTTGCAATATGGATGCTACCTGGAGGATGAAGTGAACCCAGAGGCATGCTAGCACAACCTCTTTCTGATATATACTACTACTCCTATGTTACTAGTACTAGTAGTAATACAGGTGTAGTACTTGTTGGTCAAAATATTATTCATCTGGTCCTAACAGTGAAGTGACAAGACCCTTCGCCCGAGGTGACCCTAGTCCAGGCGGTGTGTTCGGGTTACCAAAGTCAGCCTCACCCTGTGCAGTCACTGTCACCGCCGCTGTATAGCATGCATGCCTCGCCTTGTCTCCCTCTCCCCTAGCACCACTCCATCTCCATCTCGCCGGAGATCCTGAGGTCACTCTTCTTCATCTCACAGTGCCCCCGCGTACCCTCTCGCCTCGCTCGCCTCCCCCAGTACCACTATTCTACTCGCTAGCCGCTCCAGCACCGGGAGCCTTCTCCCCCGTAAATCAAGCCTCAAAAAACCCCACCTTCCAAACTCCACCATGGCCGAACCCGAACTGCGCGGCATGCGTATGAGCTGCGGCTGGAGCGATCTCCCCATGGACATCCTCCACCTCTGTTTTTCGCATATGGATATGTCCAGCACCGTGCGGCTGGCTGCATGCTCGAGGGACCTGCACGCGGCCATCGTCGAAGCGAGGCCTGAGATTTTCAAGACACCCTGCTTGCTGCTATCTGATGTTGCGGGATGGCGTGCTCACCACTGTGCTCACCATGATACGGTGGCGCACATCATGCCCCTCAACTTCGATCCGACCACCATCACCCGAAACTTCTTGTCAGGTATGTACTGGGTCGGCATGAACTCCCACTGGATGGCTACCGTGGGAGAATACCGGAAGAAGTGGGTGCTCATGAACATCCACACCTCCCATGAGATTATCCTTCCTCCCTTGGATCATATAGGGATTTGCCATCGCGGCCCACTTCCTGTAGATTACCAAGTCAGATGGACGGACCTTGTTTTGCTGAAGGTTGTAATCTTGTAAGTGCCCACGGCATATGGGAATTACACAGACTTCAAGCTAATTGCCTTGTTTGACTGCGGAGTCGCCTATATTTGCGGCGGTGCCGACTGTAGGTGGACACTACTCCCCTTGAAGAGTTGCATCGATGGTGATCCGCAGTTCTGTGATGCTATTGAACACAATGGCATCATCTACGCGATCGACAATGCAGATGGCACCACATGTTGCTGGGACACCTCATGTAAGTTGTTTTCGTCTGATTTTAATGATAACGCCAGTACATTGTTTGAACTTTTGTGATGATTGGCATATCCATGTTATAGCAGAATTTGAGTAGAACTATGGCTATGTATTAGAGACATCGTAAATCAGGAAATAAAATAGGGAGATTTGGAAGTCCAAATGGTAATCTCTATATTTGGAAGTAGTTAAATCATGTGATTGTGACCATGTCTATACAGCCAATTTGTACCCTTCAATAATCAAACGGCTAGGAAGATATGGATATTCTCCTAACTTTATAGTAATCTTTATACTACTAAATATGAGTGTGTATCAATAGCCATGTTAGTTTCCTCATTTTCATGATGTAGAAACATGCATAATACTGTTGGTTTCATCTAACCATACATTAGTAGGGAAGTAAAAGTGCATATGGAAAACACTATACTTGGAAGTAGTGAAATCCTGTCATGCTTACCATGTCTACATGCCTATATTCACCCTTCAGCAATCAATGGCTGGAATATTATCCTCACAAATATTTTGCGCACAGAACATGAGGAGAAATGCTACATACACGGGCTGCTTTTTACGGAATCAACGAAGAGGCTGAGCTGGGATTTTCTTATTGGGTAGAAATCAGGTGAAGGGCCCACCCCAACTGAAAATCAGGGGGGTGGGATTAGTTATAAAGTAGGTCCCATAAAACCTCCGTAGTTGGCCCGTGCGTCTAGAATTATCGGAACATGAGTATATAACAATGCATGGTGTGTTAGTTTCCTCTGAAGAATTTATTTGTGAGAACAGAACATGACTACATAACATGCAAGGCAATATTAGTTTCCTCTGAAGAATCGACTGCGAGATAACATGAGTACAACCATAACCATAACCATGCATGGTACTACTATATTTTTGACCCCAGTATACATTTCCCTCTATTTTCCTCTCAGTTCCAACAGGGACAGATCAATGTTGTCTCTTACATTATCCTGCTCATACTCTGAACATTGCTGATCTTACATTAACAATGTCTGTCCTTTTTGTCTTTTTTCTGATATGTTGCAGTGTCCATACGGCTCCTGCCCTTTGTAATCACACCACCTTTGCCGAAAATAGGGAAGCACAACTGGTTCCTCGCTTGATCAGATGACGGCGAAAGACTGATGATCATTTGCACGCATCAGCCGGCAAGTTTATATTGCAAAAACCCCCCACTGTGTACAAGCAGCGTGAAATACGTGAGTATCCGGAGAATTTATGTTACGTCTATGAGCATGATACCAGCTTGTTGGGGCCTTCAAGATTTTTGAGTTGGAGGCGGGTAAACAGCCTTGGTTCACACTCTCTGTTTCTCGGACTCAATTATCCGATTAACCAGGAGATAACCTTCAAGGATCCTGATGGCAGAGAGGCTCTGTTTGTTAGGGAAAACTGTGTGTACATAGTGAACCGATCTACGGGATCAGCCGCCCCTGATTGTCAACGATACAGCATGCAGCCAAAAGAAGGTGAGAATGCGAAAGGCATCTAGATTAACTTTGATCATTGGATGTCTCAACTCCGAAAGCCAGTGATGTGGTTCAACCCTTGAGGTTGGTTGGTAATGGGGCCGTTGCATCGAAAGGGTGGAGTCCTGGTGTGATAGCCTGGCTTAATAGGGATGATAGATTACTCATATCAATAAGGAATTCCTTATTTTCCGAGAGCCCATTCGGAAAGAACTCCAAAGTTAAGCGTGCTCAGCTGGGAGTAATTTTAGGATGGGTGACCGACCGGAAAGTTGGTCCCGGGTGCGCATGAGTGAGGACAAAGTGCGCAGGAAAGACTAGTATTGATATGTGAGGCCAGTCTAGATCTCGCCAGGAGTAACGACCACCGGCGGGTGTGTCCGGGTAGACTGCGGGGCCACCACGGGGAAACTAGAGGTTTTGGTACCTGTAGGATGTCCCATCCGATCGTGGCCTGATTTCGAGATACGCGCGGCTCCAATCGGGGTGTCGGCACGTCGGGAGGTCTTGCTGGACTTGTGTTACCATTGTCGAAATGTCTTGTGCACCGGGATTCCGAGGATACTTCGGGCTAGCTCGAGGTTGAGGTATTTCCACCGCAGCTTGTGTTGGTTTGTGATGGACCAGGTTGGAACACCCTTGCAGGGTTAAATCTTACGCGAAGCCGTGCCCGCGGTTATGTGGCGACTTGGATATTTATAACCTCCGGTTGTAGAGAACTTGACACTAAATTCTAATTAAAAAATCACCAACCGCGTGCGTAACCGTGATCGTCTCTTCTTGTGAGGTTTGAACCAAGAAGTGAACACGGTGGGGTTATGTTTGACTCGTAAGTAGGTGTTCAGGATCACTTCTTGATCATTATTAGTTTGCGACCGTTATGCGTAGTTACTCTTCTTATTCTTGTACTCGTAAGTTAGCCACCATACAATGCTTAGTGCTTGCTGTAACCGCACCACTTTACCTTTCCATACCCATTTAAGCTTTGATAGTCTTGCTACCCATGGTTATGGGATTGCTGAGTCCTCGTGGCTCACAGATTACTACAACAACAGATGCAGGTACAGGTAATTCGATGATTTGACGTGAGAGCGATGCGCGTTTGCTTTTGGAGTTCTTCTTCTTCGTCGATCTTGGGATAGGTTCCTGGTCGGTAGCCTAGGCTAGCAGGGTGGATGTCGTTCGAGTGTTTCATTTGTGTTTCATCTGTAGTCGGATTCTGCTCTTCTGTATGGTGTTTGCTATGTATTGCTGTATTCCTGTGATGACTGTATGTATTTGTATGTTACCCCATCTATTATGTACATGGTACGATGTAATGATATCCACCTTGCAAGCGTCTTCGATATGCGCTTCTATCCCTGGTGGGGCCTCCTAGTCCCTCGGGGATAGGATCGCATATTGGGCGTGACACCTAGTGTCTATGAATCACTGGTGGCTGAAGGGGAGCTGCAAATTATTATGGCGCTGGATCATCCCTCTTCGAATGACTTGTTGTATTAGCTGCTTGTTCTGGATGGGTGATGTTCTCTTTTGTTATGCAGACTCCTTATAATTTTGTCATCCTTGTCTATGTCACTCTTACTATGTACTAGTTAGCTCAGTTTAGAACTTTGTGATTTGTGTGTGGATCACGAGAGTCTGAGCGCTTCAGATGGATGCGTTTTGGTGGTTTAGCAAGACTTGTGAACTGTCATGTCTTGTTGTTTATGTCAGTAGTAGACGCTAGTCAGTGTTTGCATGTTGTATATATCATTGTTTCGAACTGTTTTTTGTTTCAAACTGCTGATGTGCTAAATGGGGGCATCGCCATTCTCCAGTGTTCAGTGTATATATCCTTTTTTCAAGTTATAATTTGAGCTCAGTGACGTTTCGGTGATGTACACTTGTTTGGGCCATGTGAGGTGTCGTTGAATATGGGCCGAGTAGTAACGCAATGCCAAACAGGCCAATTATGAACTCTGATGGCGGGCACTAAAAAAAAGTAATATTGGTCCGACATGTGGGCGCCACCGGTATATTCGTGTGGTTGCGCGGCAAGAGCATATTGGCGCGCGTTTGAAATTCATGCTACCTTTTCATCCCGAATCCCCGGCCCCTCCCCCACCTCTGGAATCTCGATTCCTACCCAATTCCCCCAAATGCGCTTCCTCTACTCCCTGTACTCAAGCGCACTATCATTTCGCCGGTCAACATGGATCTCCCAGCCGGAGATCCTGAGGTCCGTCCTGCATTCGGGTGCTGCGTGCTATCGCTTAATAGTTGCATGGCGGCGCTTGACGACCAGCTTGTCGGCAAAGTGCTGATGGTAACCATCAACGGCGACCGGCCTCTCGTCTCGCCGTATGACCTGGTCAAAGCTCTTGGCATTGTGCATGGCATCTAGATAAGTGACTTGCTCGTCGAAGTCTGTCTGCCATCGGCTGATGCATGGGGGTGCCAGCCTGAGTGCGCCAAGATGTTCCTCACCCTTTCCATCCGTGCCCGCGGCGCCCTGGCCACCATCTGCAAAGAGAGGCTCGGGGGCCCCCTCGAGGACAACGACGCCAACTACCTGGACTTCTTCACCAAGCTTGTGGAGAAGCTAGAGAACGGGGCCAAGCGGGTGAACGCCATCATCGAGGATGAGAGCCGCGATCTCCTCGGCCAGGCAGCGACGCGCATCTTCAGCAACCTCCTTCGCGCCGACGCCAATTTCGACTTCGACAGGGTGTTGGCCCCCGTACCTCCGGAGCTTTGCGACAGCCTCGGGAAGGCAGTGGAGGATCACGTGGACGCCCTGCTCGAGAAGTTCTCCCATGGCAGCGAGAGCTCCGGCGATGCTGGAGATGGCGAAGGCGGCGGCGATGACGGCGATGGTGATGGCGGCGATGATGCCTCGTCCTCTTAGGCCTTTCCCTCCTCCTCCTTTTGTTCTATATCCAAGTAGATGTAGCCCGGTGGGGGCGTAAAGACATGGTCTGTATGATTAAATTAAGCATTTGGCATTTTGATTTAATTTGTGTTTCTCGCAAGGCATCCTCGCGAGGCTTATTTTTCTCTTTTTGTTTGCCTTGGTGCTCTACGTCATCAGGACCCAGCCCCTGAGGGAGCTACGACCGTCGCTGGTATGTTAGGACGCGTGCCTAGATAAGGCCAGAGGGTGTAGGGCTCTGTGAGGCGGTAAGGGCTCCCGAGGTGCGATGCTCAGGAAGCCCCCCTTTGACGTGCAAGCGGCTCGCGCGAAGGAGAAAACATTAGCACTCGGCGAGGTTGCGAGAAGGGAAGAGTTTGAGAGGCGCTGAGAGCAGCTCCTGAGGCATTTTTAGACTTAGCTTTTTCGTAGAGTGTGGCGCTTGGTGGGCCGTGACTTGCGGAGTGCACCTCGTGAGGTTCTCACTCATGAGGCCTCCCACTGGCACTTGGTGAAAATGAGCGCCGCAGGCCGCCTCGCGAGGCAGCGCTCATGAGGCTTCCTGGGGATGTCTTGATGAGGCAATGCGCCGGGCGTCGCCTTGCGAGGCAGTGCTCGCGAGGCCGTCCGTGCGCCTTGTTCCGATGACAACTGCATGCCGACAAGTTTTGCAAGTATTGTAGCGGCGCGCGCTCACTAGCTTGCTCGTGAGTATCACGCGAGGAGACAAAGTACCAAGGACCTTGGTTAGGTGGCGTGCACGGGAGTAGGCCCGCGAGCCAGATCTCAGTCACTTGGGTTTGATGGCGCTGCTGGGCCTGGCCCGAGCACAGGAACCGTGTTGAGCCCCCGCTCGCATGATATGCAGGAGGGAGGTCGCGAGCGCGCACAGCCTCCTGAAGTAAATTGCTTACCAAACACACATAATACTTAGGAAATAAAATTTTACTGCTGCATAACATAGATCTCGTTACACAACCAAAAAGATGCGGCTGCCGTGATGGACACGGATTAGCTTGAGGACGGTGTAGCCACGTGGCGCCCTCGGTTTCACATCCAAAAAGAAGAGGCTGTCATGATGAACACGGGATAGCTTGAGGATGGTGCAGCCAGGCGGCGCCCTCTGCTCGATCATTCTGCCAGCAATTAGCATGGGCTTCCACTGGGTTCTGGGAGGGAGCTCTCACGGCCCCAACAGGCACCGCACAGAGAGGCTCCGGAGCGTGTACAGATCCACTTCGTTCGTGCCCGTGAGGTCACGGGTAGAACTTGCGGAGATGTTGGATGTTCCATGTGTTTGGCACCGGAACACCCTCCTCCGTCTCCAGCCGTGCCGCGCCGGACCGGGAAACATGCACAACACTGAACATGCCTTCCCACATGGGCGAGAGCTTATGGAGTCCTTCCCTGGAGAGGATCCTTCATAGGACAAGATCACCAGCTTCAAGTGTGCGAGGGCATATGTTGCGGCTGCGGTAGCGACGCAACGCCTGCTGATACCGGGCGGCGCGGACAGCGGCCCGGCGACGTGCCTCCTCGAGAAGGAGCGAATCAGCTTCCCACGAGGCATCCTGATGAACCTCATCGAAGTCGAGGACTCGCGGGGACCCGTGCTTGAGCTCATGAGGAAGGACCGCTTCCGCCCCATAGACGAGGAAGAAGGGTGTTTCGCCGGTAGGCTTGGTCGCTGTCATGCGGATCGACCATAGCACGGACTGGAGTTTGTCGAGCCAGCCTTTGCCGCAGGCGTCGAGCTTTTTCTTGAAGCTTAGTGTCTTGAGGCCCTTGAGGACCTCCGCGTTAGCACGCTCGGCCTGGCTGTTGCTTCGTGGGTGCGCCACGGAAGCGTAGCAGATCTGCGTGCCAAGGTTGGCGCAGTATGACTTGAAGAGGCCGCTGGTGAACTGCGAGCCATTGTCAGTGATGATGCGGTTGGGGACACCGAAGCGGCTCACGAGGTTCTTGATGAATTTGACGGCTGAGCCTGCCGAGATGGTGCGGACAGGCTCTACCTCTGCCCATTTGGTGAACTTGTCGATGGCGACGTAGAGGTAGCAGTAGCCGCCAGCTGCGCGAGGGAAAGGGCCCAGAATGTCCAGCCCCCAGACCGCAAAGGGCCATGAGAGGGGGATGGTCTGGAGGCCTTGCATCGGCTGGTGGATTTACTTGGCATGGAATTGGCAGGCTTCGCAAGATTGGACCAGCTCGGTAGCGCGGTGGGCCAGTAGAAGCCGCTGCGGAACACCTTGCCGGCGAGTGTGCGGGATGAGGAGTGGTGGCCGCAGTCTCCACCGTGTATGTCGGCAAGCAGCTCGCGCCCTTGCTCCTCGGAGATGCACCGCAGCGCGATGCCGTTGGGGCGCCTACAGTAGAGATCGCCATCCCTCAAGCAGCAAGCTGTGGCCTGGCGGGCCACGCGCTCGGCCTCTGAGTCCTCTGGGAGGGTGCCGTCCTCCAGATAGGCCTTGAATTCATTGGCCCAGCGATCAGCTTGCGGCTCTAGCGCCAGCAGCAGGCGAGCGCCTGAAGATCGGCCGCAGTCGGGTGCGCCTGTGGGTGGTGCGGGAGGTAGCTCCTCATGAGGCGCCGTGGTGCTTGCGGCAGGTGGTGTAGCTGATGGCCTCAGGAGCCTTTCCTCGAAGATGTCGGGCTTTTGAGGCTCGCGGCGAGATGCCGGCTTGGCGATATCATCTGCTTCCTTGTTGCTGCCGCGAGGAATGTGCTGGAGCTCCATGCTGAGGAAGCGCTTCTCGAGCTTGCGCACCTCTTCCAGATAGGCGGCCATGTGCTCATCCTTGGGCTTGTAGCTTTTGTTGGAGAAGCTGACGAGGAGCTGTGAGTCTCCCTTGATGAGGATGCGCTTGATGCCAAGAGCAGAAGCAGCCTTGAGCCCGGCGATGAGGCCCTCGTACTTAGCGATGTTGTTGGAGACCTTGTCGTCGTGCTTGAAGTAGATCTTTTCGCCAGTATTTTTTATATATTCTGAAATAATTCTCCATAAATTTTCAGGTCCATCCGAGAACTTTTATTTCTGCACAAAAATAACACCATGGCAATTCTGCTAAAAACAGCCTCAGTTTGGGTTAGTTCCATTCAAATCATGCAAATTAGAGTCCAAAACAAGAGAAAAAGTGTTTGAAAAAGTAGATATGTTTGGGATGTATCACTCTCCTATAGCCCCTCTTCCAAAAAATGAGAAGGCTATGGGAAACAATCAAATCCTCCAACCAGAAGCGGTCCACCGCATGCTGACGGGGGCCTTCTTTCTACCCCTCTTCCCTTGGAAGGCGGCTAGGAGGGAGGGGTCAGGCATCTCTTAACCAGAAGCGGTCCGCGCATGCTGAAGAGCATGACCTGCCACCCTTAAAGCCCTGGATTTGCGCCCAGGCACCGAGCTTGGGTCCAGCCCAGCTCGGGGTTTCTCGAAGCCCAAAACCCTGCATTCGCGCCCAGGCACGCGGGAACTATCAAGGACAAATTTCCAAGCCCTTGGGTTGCAGCCAGGCGTACCATGACATGAAGGAAAGCCCTGGAGTCATGACCAGGCACCAAGATACGTTCTTGCAAACTAACATACTAACCTACCAAGCCCTGGGGTCACAGCCAGACACACGATGTCAAGACCAAACGAATGCGACGGAAAAGCCCCGGAGTACCGACAAGGCACTATGGCATGTTATGGATAAAAATCCAAAACAAGAGAAAAATGCATCCCTCGCAGATCAACAAAAGGCACAAAGATTGGGATATGCTCCTACTCTTTATAAAATTGGCCCCACAGACAGGACACATGTTGCTAGTTAAGGGTGGGGCACTCCTAAACCCTATTACATACGGAGGAGAGAAATGCCCTAGAGGCTAAGATCGGTCGACGGATCCCCTGCCGATGCCAGGAGGGGAGCCCCGAGCGCATTCTCGGGAAGAACCCCCAGGAGGCACAACCATCGTGCCGCCCGCGAAGGGTTCTCGGAACCCACCTGTTCCATAGCCCAGCCAAGGATCTGCCATCCGGGAAGAGGAGGTGTGGCTCCCCGCCTGAATACTACTGTAGCCAGACGGTCGCCGCACATACCAGCCCAGGAAAATCACTCTGGCATGCGCTTTTACAACAAGTATCATGAAGGCAGACATTTCTATTATTGGATATATAAGTCTTACATGATATTTTACAAGGGTGATGGCAGCGGAAAAGCACTATCTAAGGCAGCATGGTCTTGGTGCGGCTCCAATCCACCGGGATCTGACTGGGTTACTCTTCTAGCTCGCGAACACTCCGGCTCCTCGCTAGTGACGTCGGATCCTTAGGTGAACCTGGCCACATTGAAGGCCGCTGAGTACTTTTGAATGTACTCGCAAGCAAACCAATCCAACATATACACCAAGCAAAGCAATCCATGGCATTCAAGCATGCATCAATTATTAGAACAATATTAATTATCATGGCATGGCATAACTAGCTAGCAATATAAGTTATCATGACATAACAGGATTATCAAGCATGATAACTACTGAAGTAAATACAATATGACAAAGATAAAGCATATCCAGTAAATAATCCATACTCCGAATATGTCATGATCCAAACCAAATCCGATCCAAATCCAATCCAAGTCTTGTGGTCATCCGACCCTTTAGCTCATAGCCATTGCACGGCTAACATTCATACCCTTGACATCATCTGATGTCCAAGCATCCGTACTGCAAGTCTGACAAATCATACCTTTCTCTGGTTCATTATTAATAATCATATGGTTTGTTCCTCCAGAATCGACACAGACCAAATAGTGTGACCTAGTACGAACTGTGTTCATGACCGAGGATGCGGCTATTCGAATAGTGTTACACTCTGCAGAGGTTGCGCACTTTTCCCACACTATGGAGCTCCTGGCCTCATGCTCCCATTCGGTTGGACCGGTGCTGCTCCAACAAAACTTGTCTATTGCCTGGCACTCTTACGGTCCCACCGACAATCATACCCTCCCAGGGTCATGTCCTGGGTGGCCCTTGTGTCTCCCCGTGACACCTGTCACCGTCGTGGCCAAACAAAACTGTCCCAAACGGGGACCTGGTACCATATAACTAAACTGGGCTCACAGGATTATCGCCGCCTACCGGGCCAGGGTAGCACGCACGCATAACCCTCCCTCTTTGGAGGTACCGACAAGAGGCAAGACAATAGACCAAGCTAGGGCCTCCCCATCCAAGCAAGTGTGGTTGCACTCGATGAGCTCGGTTCGGTGGCACTATGACTCGATCCAGCCGACGGAGGAGATTGTCATTATTAAATCACATTCTTTTATTACAATACAAAAATAAAGCATGATGAAAATATAACAAGCTATTTCCATATTGTCACATATGAGCTGGGCCGCGTGAGGTGGGGACGGCTTGGCCGGTAGCGGTGCCGACATGACCGCCACTGTTGCGACGCGGTGCGAGGAGGAAGACAGCGGGGGAAGGGGATGACAGCCGGTGACACGTATGCGTACTAGTTCGTACGGCCGTGCTTGTCGCAGTCCGGCGAGGAAGAGAACGAAGGGGGAAGGAGCTGGAGAGGGGGTACATAGACGCCGCGAAACCGCTGGACATGCCCGGACAAGCCGGAGCTGGCCGGGGATAGCTGGCTGTCGCGACGACCGCGTAGAGCACAATCTCTGCTCGCTGTCCACGCGGTCACCGCGTGCACCGCCTGCTCTGGCACGTTCCCGCTTGCCACACCTTGTCCAACACGTCACTCGTTGCTCAAATAGATGAGGTTTGCCACTGGAGGGATTGTGAAGGGTCTGGGTTGATCAGAAGGATCCAGAACAACTTCTGGATAGAAACTTGGGGACCAAGCTGAGGTGAAATGGCTTAGTAAGTGAAATTGAGATGTTGTCAAATTGATATGGGGTAGGAAGGAGTATATGCTGGAAATATTTCAAGTCATTTGGACCAAGTTTGATCATAGTTCCTTCACAACTGCCAAATTGGTCCAGAAACTAGGTTTTGAAGCTATGCTCAAATGGCTTGATGACATGAGCTGAATTTTTGTGGAGGGAAGTTATTTGGATTCAAGGAGGTACTGGCAAAACTTAAGCTGATTTGGGAATGCAAAAGTGGTACTTCCTTCATAGAGCTTCCTGCTGGACAGAAACTAGATGGAATTTTTGAGAGAAATTGGATAGATAAAATGATGTGAATTTTTGCATGATCACATCATATAGGGAATGTGAGGTCCTGGATTAATTTCAAGATTTTTGAAGCAATATAAAATATAGTTGCTTCACAACCTCAAAATAAGTCCTGAAACAAGAATTGGATGATGTGCCCAAAATTTGAACTATGGAACTTGGGTTCTTGATGGAAATGGTGAAGATATGGATAGGAGAACCTCCACAATTTATTTGGGATTTTTCCTGGCTACCAAGATGGTAGTTCCTTTGGAAAGTGCCCAAGATGCAATATTGGCTTTAAATAGGAAAAATGCAATTTCCTTTATTTAATTATGGCCAATATTTTTATGAGAGCTCAATATGATCACAAAGAATATCTCCACAAGTTTTCGTGAACTTTGGAGATGGATAGATATTTTCCTGGATTTAATTCCTTTAACTGGCAGAAAAAGGAATTAATTTTAAATGAAAAATATTGCAAATGACTTGGCAATATTTTTGCATATCCAGGGTTTATAGATGTGGGAGAGTCTCTGGGAAAAATTTGGGAGGCAACAGAGCAAAGAAAATTGGGGTTCCTTTGTAACGGAAGGAATTAGGGTTTCCCTTCCGGTGACTCGGAAGGTAGGGTCTCGGCGGCAAAATCCTGAGAATATATCTTGGGTGGCAAGATTGGTCTGGAGAGAATCTCTGGTAGAATGGGAAAGGCAAGGCTATATGACCATCTTCATATACCCAAGAGTGAGAGAAAAATCCGATAACACCGAGAAAAAAGACGAGAGTCAAATCCCGCGAAGGAAAAATTGAGGAGCGAAAATCAGGGTGTTACAAACCTACCCCCCTTAAGAAAATCTCGTCCTCGAGATTTCTGGGCTTACCTCCCGGCTAAGGGGAACATACCTGTGTGCGACTTGGATCCATCAGCTGTCTCTGGTCTTCGTCGATTTACTGTCCTTTTAACTGCCTCTTCTGATGGCTCAGGTATTGTCTTTTCCAACGACTGTATTGAATCCTTCTCTTTCCGGTCAGGCAAACCCTTTGTCCTGGCAGTCTGTTGTCTAGGGTTGGTGGGTAGCGGGTAATACCAACCAATAACTTGGTTTCTATGGCCTGGAGCTAGCTGCTTGGTACTTTGTTGCGGTACTTCGTACACTGACTCTCATGGGCAAGACATCCTTATTGGTGCATGGTATTGCATGCATACATCCTCGGTAATCCTTGTTAAAACCTCTGAGCTAAACATAGTGTGGCTGTCATTCAGTGCATCTTTTGGAGCATAGCCTTTTTTCTTGGCTGATGGCCCATATTCATGATGAGTATGACATGTTGGCTGCATTGTTGTGGCCATATATGCAAGAGTCTGACAAGGATTGGTAGTATTACCTTGTCCGTGAGGTTTTGTTTAACTACCGCAGATGTGGTTTATCCGGAGCTTCATTATTCTTCAGAATTCCTTTAGTGGATCTGTCATGACCTGCCAACATGGCTCCTTGGTCATATCCCAGCTTGTCGGGCTTGTATTCACAACTTACTCTTGCATATTTCGTAGGGGTTGCTGTGCTCATATCCTTCTTTGAAGTATGGGGCCAATGTTTCTCTAAACACAGTCATTCCCGTGTACGAGTGGCTCGCATGGACTGATCCATTGGACTGCATGCTCACAACATATGCAGGGGTAGGGTAAATCCTTTCATAACCACTGAGTTATGAGGCGGATGTGTGTCCAGACTAGTTCGTGCTTCTGACAAGATTGTTGTGGGCACGATGGAATGTTGAAGAAGGTTGAATTCCTTATGCTCGAAGCTTGTGCCAAGGTAGCGTGCCGAAGAAGGCTGGGTATCGTACCCCAGAAGTTTTTCCTCATTGTGGCGTAGCAAGAAAGATTGGGGAGTCTTGCGTTGTAAGCTCCTTCCTATATCTTGCGAAGGAAGGCTGGGTTGCTTATACCAGAAGCCCTTTTACTGTGATATGCAGTCGGTCCTGTGGCCGGTTCTGGCTTCCTTCCGAAGTATCCGGAATTTACTCATAGCGGAGCCAAAACTTGGTGTAGGCCATACCTTGTCTGAAGATATTCCATTGGTCATGCACACCGCTCGTCCTTCTGCTAATCTGATCATTGTTGCTGTAAAGGTTGCACGACCGATGCAGACTTCATGTTGATAGTTAATCCGGGATACCAGATGTTGCCGGTAGTAAGCAGTTGGCAAATAATTCCATTCGGTTTGGCTGAGCTTCCGGGTATTTGGAATTCTCATTGATTCCGAATAGCCGTGGACTTATCCATATGTCTCACAAATCATATTCATAGTGCCCAGAAAATTTTGTATATGCACCGGTAAATTCCAAAATATGCTTTCAAGTTTGTATCAACATACCAGAATTTTGTTGTTGCTCTCGGCACCTTCACATTCTCGAATTATGTCTTCTGTGGGAATAAATGATTCTTGAGTCCATTGAAAAGACTCAAGACTCACCTTACTGACTGAAATAATCCTTGTGTCGAGGACCGAATAATTTGTTCTTACTCGTGTCCATTCCTGATAGCTCATCTAACTGTCCCTTAGGTGTCATCAATTCTGTGGCAAACTCTCTTAGGTATATTCTGGCCTTGTCTGTGGCACACAGAGTCTGCTTCTGACCCATTCTTCATTTGGCAGATCAGGTGTTGGTGTTCTGAATATCAGGCAGTTGGCTTGGCTTGACTCTTACTGAATTTGGATTATTGGGTATTATCCAAATTGTAATCTGGTCTTCTTAGCTGCTCTTGCGGATGGATCCAGTCAGAGCGACAGAACGGAATCGAGAAAAGACACAAGAACCGCGGAAAACCAAAAAGCAAATAAAGCTCAAATTTTGCGAACCTTACACATGTGGCCAAAGATTCATTAGTATAACTAGCCTAGCGCACTCGATGTACCTCTAAGGATTTAGAAGCAAAACCACACAACACTCCTGGTAGCAATTGGTGTCAAGCTCCTACTACTTCCTTAGGGAACATCAAACTCGAGGCACGACCATAGCCAAAGTGGCTTAGTCAACGATCCTAGGGTTATCGGGGAAATATGGAATTTATAGGCGTTTCCCAAAGGAAACTGGATTTGAGGAGAGAAATTACATGGTTAGCAAGCAAGGTAGGGATATCTGGTTCACCTAGGGTTTTAGGGCTCACGGGTCGTTGCCTGGTGCGAACATTTCACACCAGAGGCAAAGGCCACGAAAGTTGAGGTCTGATGGAGCCAAAAACCTATGGGGTTGCCTTATGATCAATAGTAGCCGTGCCTGTTTAGCAAAGATGGCTAAAATCCATCTGGGCTTTCTACTGATCAAGAGGCAATAAAAACTGGCTAGGGTAACCTACGGTCAGCCTGGCTCTGATACCATCCGTTGTGGCGCCCCGCCTGAATACTACTGTAGCCAGACGGTCGCCGCACATACCAGCCCAGGAAAATCACTCTGGCATGCGCTTTTACAACAAGTATCATGAACACAGACATTTCTATTATTGGATATATAAGTCTTACATGATATTTTACAAGGGTGATGGCAGCGGAAAAGCTCTATCTAATGCAGCATGGTCTTGGTGCGGCTCCAATCCACAGGGATCTGACTGGGTTACTCTTCTAGCCCGCGAACACTCCGGCTCCTCGCTAGTGACGTCGGATCCTTCGGTGAACCTGGCCACATTGAAGGCCGCTGAGTACTTTTGAATGTACTCGCAAGCAAACCAATCCAACATATACACCAAGCAAAGCAATCCATGGCATTCAAGCATGCATCAATTATTAGAGCAATATTAATTATCATGGCATGGCATAACTAGCTAGCAATATAAGTTATCATGACATAACAGGATTATCAAGCATGATAACTACTGAAGTAAATACGGTATGACGAAGATAAAGCATATCCAGTAAATAATCCATACTCCGAATATGTCATGATCCAAACCAAATCCGATCCAAATCCAATCCAAGTCTTGTGGTCATCCAACCCTTTAGCTCATAGCCATCGCACGGCTAACATTCATACCCTTGACATCATCTGATGTCCAAGCATCCATACTGCAAGTCTGACAAATCATACCTTTCTCTGGTTCATTATTAACATCATATGGTTTGTTCCTCCAGACTCGACACAGACCAAATAGTGTGACCTAGTACGAACTGTGTCCATGACCGAGGATGCGACTATTCGAATAGTGTTACACTCTGCAGAGGTTGCGAACTTTTCCCACACTATGGTACTCCTAGCCTCATGCTCCCATTCAGGTGGACCGGTACTGCTCCAACAAAACTTGTCTATTGCCTGGCACTCTTACGGTCCCACCGACAATCATACCCTCCCAGGGTCATGTCCTGGGTGGCCCATGTGTCACCCCGTGACACCTGCCACCGTCGTGGCCAAACAAAACTGTCCCAAATGGGGACCCGGTACCATATAACTAAACTGGGCTCACAGGATTATCGCCGCCTATCGGGCCAGGGTAGCACGCACGCATAACCCTCCCTCTTTGGAGGTACCGACAAGAGGCAAGACAATAGACCAAGCTAGGGCCTCCCCATCCAGGCAAGTGTGGTTGCACTCGATGAGCTCGGTTCGGTGGCACTATGACTCGATCCAGCCGACGGAGGAGGTTGTCATTATTAAGTCACATTCTTTTATTACAATACAACAATAAAGCATGATGAAAATATAACAAGCTATCTCCATATTGTCACATACGAGTCACTAGTGCAATAACATGATGAGCATTAGCAGGTAATGAAAATAGCAAGTTCACTTAGCAGGAGTTCAATTATTTCTAACACAGGCATATTCATTAATTATACACGCAAGAATAACACAGAGCAATGCTTTATTGCATATATCAGATTGTCGGCTTGCCTGGGGGTCGACGAATTCACCGGAGAGAAGTGTGAGCACCTCGCGAGAAGATTCGCCGGAAAGGATTCCCTCTCGGAGGGGCTGAATATAGGGTAGAGGAAAAATGGGTATTTTCAGAATGTGTCAACATGGTGAAAGTGATGTCATCGGAACGGGCTCGACGAACAGAGAACGTGGGCTTTGGAATCACCTGATTCGGAGTCACGGTTAAAAAGTTAGGGCCGTTGGTTCGTTAGGCAGAAAAACAAACAAAAACTGAGCTTTTCTACTTCTAACGGACGAACGCCCGCAATTTAACCTTTTCGGCTGCCCGGCTGAGACCGAAAGCGGTTTTCAGAGAGTACGCTTTCACTGAAGTGAACGCGCGTTTAGTACTGAAGCTGCGAGGAAATACGCTTTCGCTAAGCAGAAAGCGCATTTCACTAGAATGCGCCTCCACTTATTAGCGAGGGCCCGGTGGCTCAGTCACTTGCAAGCGGGCCCCACCGGCATCTTCTCTCTCCTCCCTCTCTCTTCTTCCTCTGGACAGCACGGGGGCGGGCCGGTCGCCGAGATTCCGGCTACCGGGGTGCTCGGGAGGGCCGGCCGAGAGGCGGAATGGATGAGGCGCTCGACGGCGAGCCCGTCAGTACCCGTGGCGGTGGCGGGGATGCTCTGTGGTGGCCGGACAGCGGTGGTGGCGGAGCGCGGCTACTGGTGGGACTCGGGGAGCTCACCATGGTCGTGAAGAGGAGGGGATGGAGGGTGGTGGGGGCCTTTGGTGGTGGTGGTGGTGGTCGGGTGGTGTGGTGTATTGGAGCAATGGGGGCGGGGGCGGTCGGAATTTGACCGGGGCCGAGCTGCGGCCATGGTGGTGGTGGAGGCATAATGGGGAGCTAGAGCTCGGGCTTCAGCCAGGGGAAGGTCTAGGAGGGGGAGTGAGCTGCGGTGTGTGCTCGAGGGGGCTCGGAGAAGGGCTATTTATAGCCAGCCGGCCGGAGTGGATGAGCACGGCCGCGGTGACGTGGTGGCCACGGCGATGAGCTGGGCCGCGTGAGGAGGGGACGGCTCGGCCGGTAGCGGTGCCGACCTGTCCGCCACTGCTGCGACACAGTGCGAGGAGGAGGATAGCGGGGGAAGGGGACGACGGCCGGTGACACGTACGCGTACTGGTTCGTACGGCTGCGCTTGTCGCCGTCCGGCGAGGAAGAGAACGGAGGGGGAAGGAGCTGGAGAGGGGGTACGTGGAGGCCGCGAAACCGCTGGACATGCCCGGACAAGCCGGAGCTGGCCGGGGCTAGCTGGCTGTCGTGACGACCGCGTAGAGCACAATCTCTGCTTGCTATTCATGCGGTCACCGCGTGCACCTCCTGCTCTGGCACCTTCCCGCTTGCCACACCTTATCCAACACGTCACTCGTTGCTCAAATAGATGAGGTTTGCCACTGGAGGGATAGGGAAGGGTCTGGGTTGATCAGAAGGATCCAGAACAACTTCTGGACAGAAACTTGGGGACCAAGCTGTGGTGAAATGGCTTAGTAAGTGAAATTGAGATGTTGTCAAATTGAGATGGGGTAGGAAGGAGTATATGCTGGAAAAATTTCAAGTCATTTGGACCAAGTTTGATCATAGTTCCTTCACAACTGCCAAATTGGTCCAGAAACTAGGTTTTGAAGCTGTGCTCAAATGGCTTGATGAAATGAGCTGAATTTTGGTGGAGGGAAGTTATTTGGATTCAAGGAGGTACTGGCAAAACTTAAGCTCATTTGGAGATGCAAAAGTGGTACTTCCTTCACAGAGCTTCCTGCTGGACAGAAACTAGATGGAATTTTTGAGAGAAATTGGATGGATAAAATGATGTGAATTTTTGCATGGTCACATCATATAGGGAATGTGAGGTCCTGGATTAATTTCAAGATTTTTGAAGCAATATAAAATATAGTTGCTTCACAACCTCAAAATAAGTCCAGAAACAAGAATTGGATGATGTGCTCAAAATTTGAACTATGGAACTTGGGTTCTTGATGGAAATGGTGAAGATATGGATAGGAGAACTTGACAATTTATTTGGGATTTTTCCTGGCTACCAAGATGGTAGTTCCTTTGGAAAGTGCCCAAGATGCAATATTGGCTTTAAATAGGAAAATGCAATTTCCTTTATTTAATTATGGCCAATATTTTTATGAGAGCTCAATATGATCACAAAGAATATCTCCACAAGTTTTCATGAACTTTGGAGATGGATAGATATTTTCCTGGATTTAATTCCTTTAACTGGCAGAAAAAAGAATTAATTTTAAATGAAAAATATTGCAAATGACTTGGCAATGTTTTTGCATATCCAGGGTTTATAGATGTGGGAGAGTCTCTGGGAAAAATTTGGGAGGCAACAGAGCAAAGAAAATTGGGGTTCCTTTGTAACGGAAGGAATTAGGGTTTCCCTTCCGGTGACTCGGAAGGTAGGGTCTCGGCGGCAAAATCCTGAGAATATATCTTGGGTGGCAAGATTGGTCTGGAGAGAATCTCTGGTAGAATGGGAAAGGCAAGGCTATATGACCATCTTCATATACCCAAGAGCGAGAGAAAATCCGATAACACCGAAAAAAAAGACGGGTGTCAAATCCCGCGAAGGAAAAATCGCGGAGCGAAAATCAGGGTGTTACAGGAGGCTCAGGGGCTCCCATGTCTGTGCACTCCTCGGCGTCCGCCTCCACCACGATATGAATGGCGAGGAAGTTTAGCTCCCGATTCACCCGAGAATGCACGTCGTCAATCTACGGGCCCATCAGAGGCTCCAACAGAGGGTGTAACTGAATGCGCTCCCACACCCTCCAGGCAGCACGGGAACCTTTGAGCTATGAGGCCATACCATCCCGAAGCCGGATTGACCGAGCACGACGGGCGTGCTCCTTGGCGGAAGCCACCGCCGCCATTCACCCCGGGTGCTCTGAGAAGAACTCGCGAACGACGTGGACCACCTGTGCAAGTGCAAGCGCCTCCGCGGTCACCCTAGGCGGTGCCTGGGTCAGCACTGGAACGGGTGGCGGAAACACCGCCCGCACCCCCTGGAGAAGCAGTGGACGACACATCCCAAGAACAGGGCAGGTAAGAGGCGGAGGTGCCTTGACCATGCTCGACGGGACCAGGCTCAAAGCGCTCGCTTCCAGCCTGGAGCAGTGGACGGGGCGAAGAAAGGGAGAGGCCTGGGGAGCAGAACCACAGGGAGAAGCACGACATGAAGACATGGTGGCAACATAAGTAGTAGACGAGGTGAAGGCGACGAGGATGGTGGAGCCCGGTGGAGGCGGTCGCATTTATTACTTTACTAGGCCCACCCCCACCGTGATTCGGGCGCATTCCCTCTCCTTTGACCATGTTCAAAGAACGCAACGGGCGGGCCCGGGGGCTACTGACGGAACACTAAAACATGTGATATTCTCAATATGTTGTGCATATGCGCCCGCTCGGAAATAATCCAACATGGTAAAACGATAGAATGTGAACTATGACACAGCAGTAAAAAGTCAATTCGAGAGGTAAAAAGAATGCATGTGTTTTACCGAAGAAAGCAGCCACAGAAGATCCCCAAGGTAGGCCCTGACATCAGCCATGACGCACCCGGGGGCTGCCTCCCTGAGCAGACGAGACACACGTCAGCCAGAGGAGCTGGCCTTGCTGCACACTCCACCGACACGGCATTGAATGCATGACCAGGCTACCAAAATAGCTCGGCGCAGGGCTATGCCTAGGGTCATCATCGCGATGACCCGAGGGGCACATGACAAGACGGGACGCTGGCGTGGCATAAAGAAACAAAAGGGCGGTGCAGCGCGTCTTGTCGGGGAAGACACTTGAGTACCTGACATAGCACAATGTCAGGTCATCTGCTGCCGTTCGATAGAGGCAAGTGGACTAGTTGGACCGATTATCACTTTGTACGCGACCTTGAATTTATTCACAGACCAAGTGTGGTGCCCCCCAGGTCTATATAAGGAGAGGACCATGGTCGAATAGAGGGACAAGCAATACAAGCCTCACACACTTCACCACGCCCACGCTCAAGAATAATTAGAGAAGAGGAGGAAGAGATAGAGATAGAAGTGATCGGGCACTTTAGCTAGTACCCCGACCACCACTGGTCTCACCCCGACCACCACTTTTGTAACACCCCAGCACTTGTACTCCACAGATTATATGAAATACCAACAGGACGTAGGGTTTTACGCCAAGATGGCAGCCTGAACCTGTATAAAATCCCTTGTGTTCATGCTTTTTTTGCCTACCTTAGAGAGTTGATTGACTTGGTTTTTTAACCCCTGGCCGAACTAACAAATATAGGGTATCCTTGAACCCTTGTGTCTGGAGATCGCCCTCCAACATACGATAACACGGATCCTATCCCTGGGGATTCAAGAGGTGTAGTCATTAAACACCCAATGCTTTTGTCTGATTATTGCAATCTTAATTATTGAGGCAACCCCGCGCGACGGATAGGGCCTTCAGTTGGACAACTGACTCTTGATGCAGGACACGCACCGGTCAAGACGTAATTTGGACACATCCCCCACTTCGATACATAACAAGCACATCTTGATGGGTGACTTCCAGAGCATAAATTAAGATCATATCTGGTCCCAACACAAATATATGGTTGTAAGCATAAGACCTCATACCCATGCCTATTTTTATTATAAGTGTTCTTTCAGTATCAGCTTGATTTACGATCCAGTAGAAAGCTAGATTTAATTCCTTAGCAAAAGCTTGTTTGAGATCCTAGCTTAAAGGGCACCGTCCTCCCGTGGGTTTGATAACTCAGGGTCACCTCTGGGGAAAAAGGCAAGAATCCTTTCTGCTCCATTTCCGGATCACAAAGGAAGTAATCAAACATTTTTCTGGCGCCGTTGTCGGGGAGGCTTTGTGTGCCTAGTATTTGTGTTTAGAGTATTTGTTAAAGTTTTATTTCAGTTTTTAGTTTACTTTTTGTTGCAAGTCTTGTTAGTAGAAACCACAAAAATATTACCATGGCTCATAATCTTGGAAGCTTTGCTAATCCTAGCAATAGTTTCATGCATGAACCTATAGCACAACCTGATGTTGCTGCCGCTGATTATGAGATAAAACCGAACCTAGTCTCTATGGTTCAATAGGACCAATTTGGAGGCTCTGCTTCTGAGGATGCCAGTATGGACTTGCATAATTTTTCTGAATATTTGAACATGACACGCATTAGGGATTATGATCCTGACACTTTGAAGTTGCATCTATTTCCTTTCTCCTTGAGAGGAAAAGCAAAAGAATGGCTTCTAGCTTTGCCTAGAGGTAGCATAACTTCATGGAAATATTGATGCAGTAAGTTTTTATCGAAGTTTTGCCCACCTGCAAAAATTATGCAACTTTGTTCATAGATAACAAGTTTTAAATCCTATGTCGAAAACTATGCTTGATACTGCTGTCGGAGGAACTATTATGGGAAAACCCATAGCTGATGTTAAAAGTTGATGGACGATATGCAAGAAAACCATGCCCAATGGCATGTCGAAAGGACTGCCACCAAGGGAGTCATCACAATTGAAGAACAGAATATGGAGTTGACCGCTAAGCTTGATGAAGTCATCTCCATCATGAAAGGTAAATAAGAGGTAAAAGTGAACGCTATTACTGATGAAGAAGTTAATGATGTGAATTTCATTGCTCGTAATAGCTATATCCCCAACTGGAAAAACAATGGGTATGCTCCTAGATTACCTTATCCTAATAATAGTGGAGCACCTAACAATTTTAATGGAACTAGCAATAGCAATAGAAATACTCTAGAGGAAGCTCTGGATTTTTTTATTACTAGTCAAAGTGAGCAGAATGAAATTTTTCAAAGTATCTTGATCATGATAACCTTACTTGGTCAATTGAGTGGTAAGATTGCTGGACTCACTAACGATGTGCATGCTCTAGATGGAAGAACTAAGAGCGTGGAAGCACAGGTGGCCAAAATTTTAGAGAGTCAAACTTTGATTCTAGCCAAGTTTGCAGGTAAACCGGAACCTAACCTGGTTGAAGATATCATTGATGAGAAGTAACGAAGAAAATGCAGAAAAGCTTGATAAAATCTATGTGCCAGAGTATGCATATATGGTTGCAAACTTCGTGAAGATGATAGCAATGAAACACCCACTACCTGAGGTATCAAATGATGAGTCATATAATGTCTTTGTTGATCATGTTGCAGCTAAGGTACATGAGTTGGACGATGAAAGGAAAAAAGCTATATAGTAAGTTGCCTGCTAAGCAAGAAGATGCTTTTCAGCCTACTATTAAGTTTGAATAAATCCAATGCTTTATGTGATCTAGGTGCTAGTGTTTCCACTATCCCTAAATCTGTTTATGAAAGTCTCAATCTTGGTCCTTATGCTATGATACGTCTCCAATGTATCTATAATTTTTTATTGTTTCATGATATTATATTATCACTTTTGTATGCTTTATATGCCATTTTATATTATTTTTAAGGACTAACCTATTAACTTAGTGCCGAGTGCCAGTTCCTGTTTTTTGCATGTTTTTTGTTTCGCAGAAAACCATACCTACCGAAGTCCAAATAGGATGAAACTTTACGATAATTTTGCATGGAACATAAGAGACCCTAGAAGCTTTGGGGAGAGACCAGAAGACACACAAGGGGGGCCACAAGCCCTAGCGGCGCACCCTGGGGGTAGGCGCGCCATGTGAGCTTGTGGGCCCCCTGATGCTCCGGTTGCCCTAATCTCTGGCCTATAAATTCCCTAATATTCCAAAACCCTTGAAGCGAGACCTGAAACAATTCTTCAGCTGCTGCAAGCCTCTGTTCTTCTGTGATCCCATCAGAGGCCTTTTCTGGTACTCTGCCTGAGGGGGAAACCATTGGGGAGGCCATCTTCATCAACCTTGCTGCCTCCATGTCAGGACCCCGATCCTAAGTCTCACCGATCTAGCATGTAACACATCAGATCACTTTGCGGCCTCACGCACGGTAACCCACGGCTGCCGCCTTTACCTGGGCCGGGACCGTTTGCGCCTTTTGGCTCACGTATATGATTGTGTCGCTAGCATCCATCTGATAGAGAACCCGGGCCGACATGACTAGTCGTAAACCAAGGTGGCACAAACTTACAGGCACAGGCATACATGACCCAACAATGCATGTGTCGGTCAGCAGCGAGTGTAACCGAGTCGTAGCAAGCTACAAGGACTCCAGTAAAACACCGTGTGACATTTCCCCATAGGGACAGACACAAGAGCAAAGAAGGGCACATGCCGGTCAATCCATGTGTTCCGGATGGAAGCACTAGGAGGCATTTCCCCATAAGGAAGGCTACCAAGAATAAACAACTAGGTGTCGGATCCCACACATACCAGTGCATTTCAAACATACACACAATATGCACGATATGTGTAAATACAACATGGCATCACAACATAACTCTATGACTCAAGGTATTTATTTAAAAGGGCTCTGAGGGGCCTTACATAGCATGATATTAGAAACATGGGTCTCATGACCCAACATTCAAGTCATACGAGCAACAAGCGGAAGCATAACCTGTCTGAGTACAGACAGCTAAAAGAAAAAGGCTAGGAAGCCTGTCTATCTACAAGACCCTCCATAGGAACCAGACCTCTGTCTGGGATTCCCAAGCTAATCGGTCAACATCAAACTTGTCGTTGATAGCACTAGTAGTCTCCTCTGTAAAAACATAAATTAAGCAACCATGAGTACAAAGGTACTCAGCAAGACTTACATCAGAACTAACTACAAATGCATCAGTATCAAGAATGGGGTTGTGGAGTTTAACTGCAGCAAGCCAGCTTTGACTCAGTGGCTATCCTGTACTACGACTACTAGTAACTTCTTTGAGATGAGAAAGTGCACACGAGTCCACATATTCACCATATCAATACACCACTATGGATCCGCTCCCGTCTCCCTACGAGAAGGCCATCCATAACACTCACGCTTATCTTGAGCATTTTAGGGTATCCACTTCATGTTATCTATGAACAATGTAAGCTTCCAAGTAGTCCATATCCACGGACGCGGCTATTCGAATAGATAATTAATAACCCTGCAGGGGTGTACTTCTTCACACACGCTCTCACCACTTACCACCATGTACACGTCATGTATCTCGGCAACCATCAAGCGGAAGCCTAGCGAGGGTGTCGGCCATGACCTGACTAACCACACAAGTCTCTAGTCCAGGTTTATCGCCTATTTGAGTGCGACCCGCAAGGAATTCCGGCCGAGGTTTCCACTGCGGCCCCGAACGATGTGTGCAGGGTTCCCAAGTCCACCATCCGGGTGCCACTTGGTACACCGGGCCATGGTGCATAGTCTGTCCCAAGCCCACCTGTACCGGGTGCCACTTGGTAGACTACTAGCACTACCTACAAACACCAGAAACTAGTTGCAACTCCTGGACAGAGTACGAGGCGATTAATAAGCCGAGAGGGGTCGAGTTACCGGAACCCAATGTGTGGTAGTAACTTTCTTGGATCACAAACACGGAACTTAGTTCCTGAGTACGGTTTCAATGAGACAACCCACCATGTACTCCTACATGGCCTCTCGTCGCTACCTTTACCAAATCATGTTCACACACACTTAGTTCTCAATAGTAGGACATGTTCACCCCCATTCCAATCTATCCCAGATGAATCAGACCTGACACAACTCTAAGCATAGCAGGCATAACAAGAAAGCACGAATGAGTAGGCACATCATGGCTCAAACAACTCCTACTCATGCTAGTGGGTTTTACTAATTACTGTGGCAAAGACAGGTCATGCAGAGGAATGGGTTCAACTACCGCAACAAGTAACAGTTGAATCGTTGTTGTCCTAATGCAGTAAGAGGGAGCAAGAGTGAGAGAGTGGGATTGTATCGGAATGCTCAATGGGGGTTGCTTGCCTGGCACTTCTTAAGATAGTATAGCTCTTCATCAGTGTCAACGATCACATCGTCGGAATAACGTCTACTGAGAGAGAACAAACACCAGCAACATAAAAAGGGAACCACAATCAATGCAATGCACATCCAAATGAATGACATGTCATATTAAGGTATTGAATTGACCTAGTGCAACATTTAGCCAGGTTAAATGAAGTGGAATTCAAACAAGATTAAACTCCAACTCCAAATGCTAATTCATAAATTGCCCTAATCATGAATTGTCCTAATTGGTGATGTTAACTTTCTCAAACATGCATGAAAATGGCATAAACAGATTCTTTGGATTTTTCTGATAATTTTTCATATATAAATTATTTTCATTGGACCTATAGAATATTTTCTATGATTTTTAGAAGTTTGCACTATTTTCTAAAATAAATAAATCATTTCTGATTTATTTTTTATATACAGAAACATTTACTGCGTCATCATGACGTCAGGCTGATGTTAGCTAGTCAACAGGGTCAAATCTGACGTGTGGCCCCCGCATGTCAGCTGCACAGTGATTACCAGAGTTTAATTAAGCCAAAATATTTAGTCAGCCGTTTTAATTAAGCAACAGGGCCCACCTGTCGGTGACCCCAATGGTTTACTAATAGGGTGATTAAGCTCTGATGGGGTGCCACGTCAGCCGGTCGAAGCCTCGTCGCCGGCAACCTTGAAATGCGGCGGCGTCCGCTCGGGAGGCCACAGGAGCGGCACCGGAGGCTACCAGGGCATAACCCGGCCTCGTGCGCATCCAGGGGGCTCATGGGAGGCCGTGGGGTGGCCGGATACGAGCACGGCGACAGGGTTAGCAGCGGCGGTGTTACGGTGGTTGCGAGCGGCGGCGCCAGAGCACAAAATCGACGCGGGGAGGAGAGGGATTCGAGGCGGCGGCTCACTGCTAGCTCGGGGCGATGCTCAGCGGGCTCGGGGACGACTTCTAGCGCACGAATCAACGACGATGTCCGGCGGCAGTTGCGGAAGTGATGAGCTCGAAGGTGACGATTCCAGGCATCCGAGGGCGTGGGTTTCGGCTTGGGGATCCAGGGCATCAAGGCGGAGCCGAGGGACATGTCGGCAGGGAGTAGGATGGCCGGTGGCCATGGCTACGGCGAGTGGCAGGCTCCGGCTGTTTCGGGCGGAGCTCGGGGAGGAGCTAGAGAGGGGGCTCGGGCATCTCCGTGGCGTCGCTAGAAGGGCCGTGGAAGCAGGAGGTGGCCAAGGCAGCGTCAGTGCTCTCCCACGGCGACAGCAGCAGCTTTGGGGCGAGGGGAGGAAGACGACATGGAAGGAGACCGGTGGGCTGCGCCGGCCTTCGGCTGGGCTACCAGGTAAGCCAGGTAAAGTTTCTACCTGTTTCCTTTTTGCTTTTCTATTTTCTGCGGTCTGTTTTGATTTATTTACTAAACCAAATCATTTTATAAATCCCTGAAAATAATTATTGGCACTAAATGAATTATTCCAGAGGCCCTCAGTAATTTTCAGAATTATTGGACTTATATTTGATATGTAATAAATATAAACCCAATTCAAATAATTACTAGATTAACTCAAAGGCCCAATATAAATATCTCTGAGATTCCAAAAAATTTGGTTTGAATTTTACCTCTTGCAATATTTTCAGAGACTAAGAGGAACATTTTCTTGGACTCATTTGAGAGGATTTTTAACTTGATCATTTCTGAAATGATTTATGAGGGTTTCAACTAACCTCATTTCAACTTTCTTAAATTTAAATATGATGCATGATGCTCTCAAATGTAAATAATATAATTATTTACAGAAAATGTTCCAGGGCTGTGACAAGTCACCCCCACTAAACAAGAATCTCGTCCCGAGATTCAAGACGTGAGGTGAGAGGAAGGGAGGTCACGGAACTGACACAGTCTTCATGATCCATTTACCCTTCTCAAAGATGCTGACTCATTGCATCATAATGATCTTGACGTCTTTGCTTTCGAGATCTTCGTCCAAGTACGACGACGAAAAGACAGGGAAACTCTACATGATTCGATCTTCATGAAATGAGACGTAAGAACATCTCCCGAGCTGAGGCATAAAACACACATCGAAGCGATGGAAGGAAGTAGATGACGAACGTTAAATTTGGTAGGCAACAGTTCCACGCTTATGTAAGATGGTGAATGGGTTTCAAAGTAGCGAGGGGTTAATTTCCATGATTCCATGACGGGGCACCTTAGAGGAGGTGACTCGTAGAATTATTCCCTTAAGTGGCAAAAAGAATTACTTTTGATACAGGGATCATTGGAACTCTTAATACCAGACTCAGGCAAATTCACAAATGATCATTTGAAGGGATTCGAAATAATGGCATACTCAGGTTGGAAGGAAACTATGGTTATAGAACAACTCGGCAATGGAAGGCACAATCCAATTGATACCGAGGATATAACCTGGTTTCTGAGCGTGCTTTCAAGAACTTGAGCATTTCCATACTCATCAGGGTTTTTCCAGCATCTATGCCAAAGATGTTGATACAACTGCATACTACCATGATGAATAACGATGGAGGACGCAGATGCATAGGAAGATAACACTTTTTCAGATTTCTCCTTAGCGAGGCCAAGGAAACAAAATCTGGATGATCGACCGAGAGACATTTAGCACTCCGCTTCTAATGTTCTCCTTGATTTTCAAGATACCATGATCATGCTTCAGAGTAGCATCGATATTGTCATCAAGTAAAGGTCGGACTTTGAGAGCACAAAGAATCCAGAAGGAACAACTTCCGGAATAAGTTATACAAAATCCTCATGGGGAGGTGACTAAATTACTTTATCAAGACACTACAATAATAGCTCTTCCGTCTAGGTGCGTCCACTTTACCAGAACCTACATCATAGTTCTTGTGACAAGTTCCAACCATCATACCTGCCTGAGATTCAGATTTGGTTGGTGTCGGGATATTCTAGACTCAGCGTGTCTGAACAAGAAAGTTTGCAACACAAATCGACAAGATGACGTTGCGAGATTCTCGGGGAACAACGGCAGCAACTCCAAACATGAGCTGGATTGCAAGACACATGTGAGCACACTGTCCAAGACAAGCATGACCGCATAAAAGTCTCACAGCAAAACACTACCGAGTTCTGGTTGGGAACCATCATCGAGGATATCGAAGTCCTTGCATAAGTCTAGCTCTTAATAAAAAACTTCTTCTCCTTGAACAAGTAAATCAGTGGCTGGGTGTGCTAGGGAAGCATATGGAATGAAGGTGATCAATCTACCAAGCCATATAATACTTCGCACATGTGTGACTAACTTGGGATGATTCCAGAGCAAGCAAAAATAACTTTCTTGAATTCATGGCGGCAACTTACATCAAATGCACGTGAATTATAGGAGGTCACTTCTTTCATCCAAAACATATACTTCATGGATGGAACACGAAGACAATGCTTATAAAAGTTTCCAACACTAGCTTAATGTTCAACACGAGTCATGGAGAAGATAAGAATGTTGCCGATGGGCTCAACAACAATTTATCGAGATTTCCATAGAGATGGAGTCCCACAATTAGGTGAACACGGTGATAGCATTGGTCATACCCAAAAGAATATAATGGTGCATGCTTGAGGGAACAACCTCGAGTAAAACAACATTATGAAAATCGTTGGGTCTGATTTGATTGGGCGATAGCCCATACTCAAATCAAAGATTGGGTGAGATAGTAGATCAAGAGTTGATCACAAGGGTCAACTGATGAAGATATCACCTTACTACAACACACACACACACACACACACAGACACACATACACACACACACACACACACACACACACACACAAGATATCCCTTCGGAATGAACTAAGTCAGATAAAGCTTTTATCTTCCAACTCTCCAAGTTGTTGTTTAGCTTAACCAACTAGTCCGGGGGTATCCAACACAGATTCTTGGAGAAAGGTGAGTTTACATGAATAAACCAACTTGATCATGAACTTAACATAACGGTCAAGGAACAACCTGGTGATACTTCTGAGAAGATATCCGGAAAATCATGATCCACCGATATGTTACTAAGCTCGAGAACAATCTTGCTTTCGAGGCAAGATGATGTGATAAAAAAACAAGCAATGGGCACAATCCTAACTCATTGGTCGAAGAGTGCACCAAGAAGGATGGACTAGGTAGCACGATCAATCTTAGAATGATGATTCAATAACCAACACACCAAGAATTAAATTATTGTCCATTAACTTCCAAACAACAAGGTTGCTAGGAGTATCGATTTCACACATCACGGTTCACCTATCGGTATTCCGGTTACCAATAGCACGGAGACCAAGAAATGAATAATGATGGCGAGAAGTATCACTGTACCAAGAATTCATAAGAGATGGTGCAATTCTCATGACATTCTTGACATAAATATGGTAATACTCCTGGGTAGAACAGAACAAAAGCTGGATTGGCATTTTGGTCTGTGGAATACAACTGTTTCGACCCAATCCTAGAAATGGATGAGGTACTGGAGTTTGTTTCTCCTAGTCATTCCGAAATAGAATGGCTTGACGGACCACGGGAATAATAGGCATCGATGAGCACGAATGCATGACATATTCTTGACTATCAACTGGTAGATGAAAGTCAGAATACAACTGAAGAAGGACAACTCAAAGGAACATATGATTTTCTGAGTTGTAGATGCATAGATTAGCATGTCGAGCAAGGCTCAACATAATTCTTCTGGATAACCTATGAAGAAAGGTAGGACTAGCAGAGTCACAAATATAGGATGGAGAACTCGTCAAGAGCACTTTTGTTGTGATCTTTTGGTTCAAAAGAGCTCCTGCCGAGGATGGTTCATAGTATTGGAAGAACGATATACCACGGACCTCGAAGACTAGAACAAGCTAATCAACCTAAAGGAACTACAAACACTACCAAAAGAAATGAGTAGGATGAATCATGGGTTCAAGAACCCAGACTTAGAATACCTACTAACTAAATGATATCATGAAACACTTTCGAGAATGGTGGCCAAAATCATCACACTGGGAACACAACACAAGGTCGGGTTACCGGGTGGTTCTCTAAGATATCCTAGTTTCCTAATAACTTCATCGTATAGGTTAAGGCAACGGAGTACCTCAACACAATGACTAGTGTGGTTAGTCCGGCCCAAAACATCGGGTATGGGGAGGAAAGATTTGTAAGTGCATCAGATTGTTTAGAAACCTGGGCCAACTCGGACAGCATAATGGCTGTACGGGCATGAAAAATGAGACAACCTGCACGACAACTGACAACATAACAACTGAATTATTATGGAAACACCGATCCAAGAAGACAACACCTATCCTATAAGTCTGCTGAATAGTAACTCGTCATCCTGATAGATAGATGAGAAAGCCTAGTTTCTTAACCCCGTAGAAAGGAAGAGGGTGACTCAGAATTAGAGGGACACAGGATAAGGAGTAAAAAGAGCCTTATGTTCCCTTCCACAATCAATTTCCTTATATAACTAAAGCATTTCTAGACACGACTTCGACCAGTTTGGCTTGGCAATCCTATAGGCAGTCAGGCTCTGATACAAAAGCTGTCAGAACCCCGATCCTAAGTCTCACCGATCTAGCATGTAACACATCATATCACTTTGCGGCCTCATGCACGGTACCCCACGGCTGCCGCCTTTACCTGGGCCGGGACCGTTTGCGCCTTTTGGCTCACGTATATGATTGTGTCGCTAGCATCCATGTGACAGAGAACCCGGGCCGACATGACTAGTCGTAAACCAAGGTGGCACAAACTTACAGGGACAAGCATACATGACCCAACAATGCACGTGTCGGTCAGCAGCGAGTGTAACTGAGTCGTAACAAGCTACAAGGACTCTAGTAAAACACCGCGTGACATTTCCCCGTAGGGACAGACACAGGAGCAAAGAAGGACACATGCCGGTTAATCCATGTGTTCCGGATGGAAGCACTAGGAGGCATTTCCCCATAAGGAAGGCTACCAAGAATAAACAACTAGGTGTCGGATCCCACACATACCAGTGCATTTCAAACATACACACAATATGCACGATATGTGTAAATACAACATGGCATCACAACATAACTCTATGACTCAAGGTATTTATTTAAAAGGGCTCTTAGGAGCCTTAGATAGCATGATATTACAAACATGGGTCTCATGACCCAACATTCAAGTCATACGAGCAACAAGCGGAAGCATAACCTGTCTGAGTACAGACAACTAAAAGAAAGAAGGCTAGGAAGCCTGTCTACCTACAAGACCCTCCATTGGAACCAGACCTCTGTCTGGGATTCCCAAGCTAATCGGTCAACATCGAACTTGTCGTTGATAGCACCAGTGAGACTAACGTCTCCTCTGCAAAAACATAAATTAACCAACCTTGAGTACAAAGGCACACAGCAAGACTTACATCAGAACTAACTACAAATGCATCAGTATCAACAATGGGGTTGTGGAGTTTAACTGCAGCAAGCCAGCTTTGACTCAGTTGCTATCCTGTACTAGGACTACCAGTAACTTCTTTGAGATGAGAAAGCGCACACGATTCCACATATTCACCATATCAATACACCACTATGGATCCGCTCCCGTCTCCCTACGAGAAGGCCATCCATAACACTCACGCTTATCTTGAGCATTTTAGGGTATCCACTTCATGTTATCTATGAACAATGTAAGCTTCCAAGTAGTCCATATCCGCGGACGCGGCTATTCGAATAGATCATTAATAACCCTGCAGGGGTATACTTCTTCACACACGCTTTCACCACTTACCACCATGTACACGTCATGTATCTTGGCAACTTTCAAGCGGAAGCCTGGCGAGGGTGTCGGCCACGACCTGACTAACCACACAAGTCTCTAGTCCAGGTTTATCGCCTATTTGAGTCCGACCCACAAGGAAGTCCGGCCGAGGTTTCCACTACGGCCCCGAACGATGTGTGCAGGGTTCCCAAGTCCACCATTCGGGTGCCACTTGGTACACCGGGCCACGGTGCCTAGTCTGTCCCAAGCCCTACCGGGTGCCACTTGGTAGACTACTAGCACTACCTACAAACACCAAAAACTAGTTGCAACTCCTGGACAGAGTACGAGGCGATTAATAAGCCGAGAGGGGTCGAGTTACCGGAACCCAATGTGTGGTAGTAACTATCTTGTATCACAAACACGGAACTTAGTTCCTGAGGACGGTTTCAATGAGACAACCCACCATGTACTCCTACATGGCCTCTCATCGCTACCTTTACCAAATCATGTTCACACACACTTAGTTCTCAATAGTAGGACATGTTCACCCCCATTCCAATCTATCCCAGATGAATCAGACCTGACACAACTCTAAGCATAGCATGCATAACAAGAAAGTACGAATGAGTAGGCACATCATGGCTCAAACAACTCCTACTCATGCTAGTGGGTTTTACTAATTACTGTGGCAAAGACAGGTCATGCAGAGGAATGGGTTCAACTACCGCAACAAGTAACAGTTGAATCGTTGTTGTCCTAATGCAGTAAAAGGGAGCAAGAGTGAGAGAGTGGGATTGTATCGGAATGCTCAATGGGGGTTGCTTGCCTGGCACTTCTGAAGATAGTATAGCTCTTCATCAGTGTCAACGATCACATCGTCGGAATAACGTCTACTGAGAGAGAACAAACACCAGCAACACAAAAAGGGAACCACAATCAATGCAATGCACATCCAAATGAATGACATGTCATATTAAGGTACTGAATTGACCTAGTGCAACATTTAGCCAGGTTAAATGAAGTGGAATTCAAACAAGATTAAACTCCAACTCCAAATGCTAATTCATAAATTGCCCTAATCATGAATTGTCCTAATTGGTGATGTTAACTTTCTCAAACATGCATGGAAATGGCATAAACAGATTCTTTGGATTTTTCTGATAATTTTTCATATATAGATTATTTTCATTGGAGCTATAGATTATTTTCTATGATTTTTAGAAGTTTGCACTATTTTCTAAAATAAATAAATCATTTTTGATTTATTTTTTATATATTTTAATTATACAGAAACATTTACTGCATCATCATGACGTCAGCTAGTCAACAGGGTCGAATCTGACGTGTGGCCCCCACATCTCAGCTGCACAGTGATTACCAGAGTTTAATTAAGCCTAAATATTTAGTCATCCCTTTTAATTAAGCAACAGGGCCCACCTGTCGTTGACCCCACTGGTTGACTAATAGGGTGATTAGGCCCTAATGGGGTGCCACGTCAGCCGGCCGAAGCCTCACCGCCGGCGACCTTGAAACGCGGCGGCGTCCGCTCGGGAGGCCACGGGTGCGGCACCGGAGGCTACCAGGGCGTAGCCCGGCCTCGTGCGCATCCAGGGGGCTCGTGGGAGGCCGTGGGGTGGCTGGATACGAGCACGGCGACGGGGTGAGCGGCGGCGGTGCTACGGTGGTTGCGAGCGGCGGCGCCAGAGCACAAAATCAATGCGGGGAGGAGAGGGATTCGAGGTGGGGGCTCACTGTGAGGTCAGGGCGATGCTCAGCGGGTTTAGGGACGACCTCCAGCGCACGAATCAACGACGACGTCCGGCGGCAGTTGCTACGGTGATGAGCTCGAAGCCGACGATTCTAGGCATCCGAGGGCGTGGGTTTCGGCTTGGGGATCCAGGGCGTCAAGACGGAGCCGATGGACATGTCGGCAGGGAGTAGGATTGTCGGTGGCCATGGCGACGGCGAGCGGCAGGCTTTGGCTGCTTCGGGCAGAGCTTGGGGAGGAGCTAGAGAGGGGGGGGGGAAGAGAGAGGGGGCTCGGGCGTCTCCGTGGCGTCGCTAGAAGGGCCGGGGAAGCAGGAGGTGGCCAGGGCAGCGTCGGCGCTCTCCCGCGGCGACAGCAGCAGCTTTGGGGCGAGGGGAGGAAGACAACAGGGAAGGAGACCGGTGGGCTGGGCCGGCCTTCGGCTGGGCTGCCAGGTAAGCCAGGTAAAGTTTCTTCCTATTTCCTTTTTGTTTTTCTATTTTCTGCGGTCTGTTTTGATTTAGTTACTAAACCAAATCATTTTATAAAACCCTGAAAATAATTATGGGCACTAAATGAATTATTCCAGAGGCCCTCAGTAATTTTCAGAATTATTGGACTTATATTTGATATGTAATAAATATAAGCCCAATTCAAATAATTACTGGATTAACTCAAAGGCCCATTATAAATATCTCTGAGATTCCAAAAAGATTGGTTTGAATTTTACCTCTTGCCAATATTTTCAGAGACTAAGAGGAACATTTTCTTGGACTCATTTGAGAGGATTTTTAACTTGATCATTTCTGAAATGATTTATGAGGGTTTCAACTAACCTCATTTCAACTTTCATAAATTTAAATTTGACGCATGATGCTCTCAAATGTAAATAATATAATTATTTACAGAAAATGTTCTAGGGTTGTGACACTCCATGATGATGTGTGAGTAGTTCCTATAGGACCTATGGGTCCATAGCAGTAGCTAGATTGTTTTCTCTCTCTCTTTTGATCTTCAATACAATGATCTCCTCTGAGATCGATCCGATGTAATCTTTTGCGATGTGTTTGTTGGGATCCGATGTATTGTGGGTTTATGATCAGATTATTCATTGATCTATTTTGAGTTCTTGAGCCTTCATTATTGTGTAATTTTATAGCTTTCTATTTCTCTCTGATCTATCAGTCTACTTTGGCCAGGTTTGATTGATTTATCTTCAGTGGGCCAGGTGCTTCATAGTAGGTTCAATCTTGCGGTGATCCTGTCCAGTGACAGAAAGGACAAGGGCACGTATTTATATTGTTCCTACTAAGGATAAATAACGGGGTTTGATCATATTGATTGATCTTATTTTGTCTACATTATGCCATCTTGCTTAATGTGTTACTCTGATTGTATGAACTTAATACTTTGAGATGCATGCTGGATAGCGGTCTTGGGGTGGAGTAATAGTAGTAGACGTCAGTAAGTTTAACGGTCTACTTGTCACGAACGTAATGCCCTATATAATGATTATGCATTGGATGATCTTCATAACTATGCGCAATTTTTTCAATTGCCCAACAGTAATTTGTTTACCCTTTGCTATTATGCTTTCGAGAGAGATGCCTCTAGTGAACCTATGGCCTTTCCATCCATTCTCCATATATTTACTAGTTCCTACGATTGCTATCAATTTGCTATCATTATTTTAGTTACTATTATCCTTTGTTATCTCTACTATTATTTGCTTTTAACCTTGTGTCTGGCATGAACACGGGGAGTGACGACCCCCTTGCCTTTGTTGGGTGCAAGCAAATTATTTTGTTTGTGTGCAGGTGCTGCTAACGTTGTACGTGTGTTGCCTCCTACTAGTTCGATAAATCTTGGTTCTTAACTGAGGGAAATACTTTCTGTCGCTGTGCTACGTCACCCTTCCTCTTCAGGGAAATCCAACAACTCCTGCGGGAGTAGCCTGCTACCATTGAGATTATATTGAATATGGCTAATTCTACTTTTACACAAGCAATAGGGATTAAGCATGGTGTTATTGTTTAGATAAATGATTTCCATGTCATGATTGATCTTGTTATAGTTGACATGCCTAAAGATCCCATAGCTCCTATTATTCTTGGTAGGCCTTTTCTTAGGACCATAAAGGTTGTCATCAATGTGTTTGAGGGAAATGTAAGATTTGACCTTCCTTCAAAGGACCCTTTTCTGAGACATTTCCCCAGGAAAAAGAAAATGAAGACATACACCGGAGACGGCATTGTCATTAATGCTCGAAGCCACCTAAGTGAACATCACTACGATCGAGCTATCCGACCAAAAACAAGCGCTTCGTGGTAGGTAACCCACGGAAATATGCTAGAGAAGTAAGTTTTTGTTTTTTTAATAAAAGAGTGTTGAAGTTTTTATCAAGGAGGTTAAGTTGAGAATAGTTGTTCTAGTGAGGCCTTTGTCTTGTGCAAAAATATCATGTGTTGTACTGACGTTTGAATGCCTGCAATTATGCCTATATGCTGTGTTGGAACTAACCCCACTAGAATTAGATGAAAAGGTGAAGCTTTGGAAGAAACATAACAAAAGACGGCCTAATGTGCGACCACCTTGGTCATTCAGCTAGTCGTATTAGATCCTGGCAACTCCAACAGAAACAACCCAGAGGCAACAGAGCGTTTGACGGCATATCATGCGAGCACACCCGCTCGTATGTGCGGTCGTATGAACCTTTGGCAGAAACAGAGAAGAAGTCCAGAGCGTTTGATGGCGTTCCATGCCAGCATCCATGCTCATATGAGCGGTCGTATGACACCATCGACCAGAAGATCAAATTTAATTAAACAGAAGAAAGCGTAGCGTACGACCACACCCGCTCGCATTACTGGTCGTAGGAGGTAAGCACAGACAGAACTGCGTCTCTAGAGTGAACGACAATGTTCTATATGAGTGGTCCTACTCATATAAGTGGTCATATGGATCTCTACCAGCCACAAAGAGGCCGAGGCAGGAGGTATTTCACCCCTATCTCTTTTCTTTCTTCTTCTTCTTCCTCCAAATCTCTCCAAACCCTACCACAACTTTGCCCGATCTCCATACTCGTTCCATTTTAGTCCTTCCACATGATCGATCTACGGTATGTTTCTCCTCCGATCCCCAACTTATTTTTCGCGAATCCATGTTCTATGTGCCTAGCATTGCCATGTCTAGGTTATGCATATTTTTGATCTAAATTTTGATTTTTGCTTGGATTTATTGATGTTTTTGGAAGAGTATGATGACGGAGCGAATTCCCGTCAGATCCCTCGGTAGGGGTGGGGTCCAAGCACAGCTGGAAGTCGTGGATCAGAGGTCACACAAGGGGTTTATCCAGGTTCGGGCCTCTAGAGAGTAATACCCTATGTCCTACTGGTTTTGGTGATTCATGGTGGTGGGATACCTCGTGCGAGGGATTACAATGGTGAATGAGATTGCTACCGAGAGTTTTCCTATCTCTGGATAGATGATCAATGGGTATCCTAGACTTCCCTTTATATAGGCCAGAGAGGTCTAGGGTTTACCTGGCAGATGCGATCTGAAGTGTTGTCGCCCTCTAGTCTTGGGCATCATTAAGGTCATCCTCGCCTCCTAGGGTTTGCTCCATGCTTCGGGCCTGATGGGCCCCTTGTAGTAGAAGAGGCCAGGCTCCTGGATGTTAGCCACTGCCGGTCCAGGACTCCATCAGTAGCCCCCGAGCGTGGTTGAGGTCGTAGGAAGAGGTTGCGAGACCTCCAGCGGGCTCTCATACTGCTTTGTTTTCCTAGAGCTTAGTGTTATCTTGGGTCTGACTCGGCTGGGAGGTTGGATGACGGTGCGCCTGAGCTTCTGGCCCGCCTAGAAATCCTTTTGGCGTAGGCAGACGGGCCCTCCTTAGGTTCTCACGGATCTTGGGGCGGTGATGCCGCCGTGACTGTCACCCCAGCTTTTCTGCAAAAAAGGAATCCTTCCGGAATGGAAAAGAAACGCCCGTTCCGCCTCAGATGGGCGATGCCTTAGGTTCGATTGGTTATAAAAAGAGGGAAACAGAGGGTTTCAAACCCTACCCTTATCCGGTTCATTCCATCTTCTTTGTCCACCTCAATCCTTTCGACGTGCCACCACCATGCTCAGCTTGCCCCCGCCCCTTCGTCTCTGATGGCCAAGACAAGGAGTGACAAGGGGGAGCACGCACCCTGCCAGGAGCCATCGTCGAGCGCCGCCAGTGGAAAACGGAAGCGGACCACCCCCAAGGGGGAGGCGAGAATGGCGCGCGCTGCACTCAACTCACCGGGAAGTGGTTTCCATCTATGGTCACGGAGGGTGAGATCAGGGGGTACAAGGATAAACTCCTTATGCCGGCGGATCTGAGCGTCCGGCACCCGACCGGGGAGGTCCCGCCGAAGCCTCGTGTAGGTGAGCACATCTTGTGTTTAGGCTACTTCGGGCGGGGGCTCGGCTTCCCACTCCATCCCTTTGTGCAAGGCCTCCTGCGCTTCTTCGGCTGTCAGTTGCACCATATTCCACCCAACGGGGTGCTCCACATCGCCAATTTCATTACTTGTTGTGAGTGCTATCTTGGGACAGCTCCACATTTCTAGCTGTTCCGCTATTTTTTCCGGGTCTGCGTTCAGTCGACCGAGGGCGCCGTGTGCGATCTTGGAGGTGCCATCCTGCAGCTCCTCCCCAATTCCACTTTCTTCTCCTTCGACCTCCCAAAGTCCGTTTGGGAGTGTCACAAGTCTTGGTTCTATGTGGAAGGTCTTGGTGAGGACCTTCCGGTCTTCGTGAATGAGCCCCAGCAGAAGCTGCTTTCATGGGCTGTGCTCCCAAGCCGACTCCAGAGGTCAAGGTTTTGGCGGAGGCCACCGCTCTTCTGAAGAAAAGCAGGTTAACTAGAGGCAACATTGTGCGCATGTGGGTGGCGCATCGCGTTTTGCCATTGCAAGCCCGGGGTCTTCTGTTGTCCCGGTACACGGGCCCAAAGGACCCTGCGTGAGTCTCCCAAGAGGAGTTGGATCCTGAAGCCATTGACGCCTGCCACAATTTCATGGTAGGGCCAGATGCTATCTCCAAGTCCCACAAGGAGGCCATCTTGCCCTTCTCGGCCGATCTTCTCCCTGGCAGCGTAAGCATTTCCTCCATAACTTCCTTGTCATTGGAGGCCGGGAGGTCGCATTATGATTTTCTTCGCTTTTCCTGCTAGGAATTCGCCGCCTTCGAGGCCTTCTGCTCTGAGCCCCCGCTTCCGGGGCAACTGGTGAGTCCTGCATTATCCTCCCTTATGTCGCGGCCTCCCCCGGGCCCTTGAGCGCAGAGGCCAAGGCCATCAAGAAACGGAAGGGAGCCCCGAGAGAGGCTTCAGTGGAGGCCTCCGGGGGTCAGGAGGACGACGAGGGTGTGGCCTCCTCGTCGAGCGGTGGTAGTGGTGGAGAAGGCGGTGATGGTGATGATGAGGATGACGTTGATAATGTCGATGATGACAAGGAGGTCGAGGGCGCTGATGAGGACGAAGGCGGCAGTGAAGAGATGAAGGAAACGGGCATTCAGGCGCCGTGCCAACCCCTCAAAGAGTTTCGTCACGATGTCTGGGAGGAGTCTCTGGCTAGCCATGGTTCTTGCGAGGTTCGTGGGAGCTCGCAGAAGACCCTGGTCTGCAGATTCGCCTGATAGGTCCAACGCCGGTGCGGAGGAGGCATACACCGATGGCTGCCCCGTAAGCTGCCTTAACAACTGCGGGCTAGGTTCAGCTGTTGCTGGTTTCACTGCTACCGACCTCTTGTCTTTGCATTCAAGACTGCCCCCTGTGGACCGACAAGTCCGTCTGCCGCAGAGCCCACCGTGGCCAGCGCGATCGCGGCTACGCCTCAATCGACATTGCAGGTAGCGTAGCCGTCTGCAGGGGTTTCTTCCCCTGGCGCGGAGATCCGATCTCAGGGTAAATTTTGCCTTTGGCCTCGAGCGCCGTTTTAGTAGCACCCAGCAGGCAACGTTCTTATGTGGGCTGTTTTTGTCAGGGGCCGCTGCTGCGGAGACTGTGGCTTCTGAGGCGGGGGCGTCGGTGAGGGCGGTGCGCATCCGGTGACCTCCCAGGCCCCGGCTTCTTCACCCGATCCGAGCTCGCCGGTTTTCCCTCTGGCGAGTGTGGCTGCCGCGGTGGCAATCGTGAAGGTGCCTGTTGGCGGGCCGGACCGCTCGGCGGCCTCGTCGTCCAGTGCGACGCCAAGGGCATGCTCATTCCTGTCCGGTGGATTCGGACCTGAAGTCCCTCAAGAGGGCATGGTGCCCTTGAGTACTCCGGACTAGGCGCTGAGGCGTCTGTGAGAGGCCCTGAAGGAGGTTGGGCAAGTCGTGGAGCCTGGTTTTAAGGTATGATACTTTTATACGTATGGTAGTAGTAGCCCCGGGGCTGAGTGCGGCGCTGCTGTGTTAGCCGGGCTTGCTCCCTCATGTAGTTTGACGTGGCCTTTCCTTTCTTTTTTGTGTCTTGGTGACTAGGCGATTTTTGAGACAAACCACAGTCGTGCGGCGCAGGTCTCTGAGCTAGAGTCGTAGATCGCGGCGTTGCAGCACCAAGGTGATGGGTTGCACCCGGTCTCCTATGAGCTGCCTCACTATGCAGCTGTTTATATGGCGGGGGAAAGTGTACCTCGCTACGACGCTCAAGGCAACCTGATCGCTGATCCGCCCAACCCATCCGCAAATCAGAACCAGGTCCTCGAAACACCAGGTCTGAACAATGCGGCCGGAGGTGCAACAGCTTCGGCCACAGGAGCCGGCTCAAAAATACCGGGTTCACGGGCCATAGCAGTCACACCGGCCGCGCTAGCCGCTCTTCTCACAGAACCTGCTACTCCGGAGAACACAGATGCCCGGAAGGCAGAGATAGATAAGTGTCATGAACAACTCATCAAGGTTCAGGAGGAAATCAACGCAGAAAAGGCACGTCTGGATAAAGCCCGGGAAGACATTCTTTAGAAGGCTAAACATCTGGAAGACGAGGGAGTTCACCTTGGTTTCCATCGAGAGGAGTTGTCTACAATACGGCAGAGGAGATCTCAAAGCGAGCTTCTGGTGAGGATAGAACCGCAAATGCTCTTTCAGACGCCCGGGGATCCTCCTCCATAGACCGCACCAGGAGCAGGCACGGGAGGACCAGGGGCGACAGTCGCCATACCCCAATTGGCTCATACTATCCCCCAAACGCAGCCATATAGTAGCCACCGGCGCAACAACAGCTGCCGGCTTACCAGCAGTCACCAGCTCAGCTACGAGACCGATAGCAGTTGGAGCATTTTCATACACCAGCTGGACATTATTCAAACCCGATGGACAACGTGTGGGTTGCAGCACGCAACCTTTCTCTCATCCCGATCAATGGGAACAGTCCGCATGAAGTGGAAGCCAGGAAAACGATCGAGATGTTGAAGACAGCGGTCATGCAGTAGGCGAATTATCTCTCGTAGTCCTAACAGGCTACACTCAACACCTTATCAAAGCCGAACCAGAAGTCAGCAAGGAGAATCACCTGTCCCCGCAGCCTCTAGTAGTGCACGGCGCCATATGGATCTTCAGATCCAGCAACAAATTCCCCAGCAGCCCAGGGTAGCAGTCTCAGATGCACAAGCTATTGTTGACAATGCACGTGCTACACGTGCTACAAATACTGGAGGCGAGCACGTCCAGCCAACAACACGAAACCCGCCTACCACAATCCAAGTAGATCCAGCAGGAACTGGGTTTGTTGGAAGAACCATTAGGACTCAGTGTTTGGGACCAGCGTTGAGGAACGAGCGCATGCCACAGGATTTCATGGGTCCTCGTAAGGTTCCCAATTACACAACTGATATGGAGCCAGCAGACTGGATCGAGAGCTATGAGGTTGCCATGGATATGCTGGAAGTTAGTGATGCGGTTTGTGCCCGATACCTGACTATGATGTTAGAAGGCCCGGCACGAACATGGTTGAAAAATCTGCCTACAAATTCAATAAACACCTGGCAGGAGCTGAAAGAGCGTTTCATCAAGAACCTCCAGGGGACTTGCGAATGTCTGATTGTTGACTTGGAGCATTGTGTCTAGAAAGAGGGGGAGTCGGCTCATCATTGGGCACGCCGGATTGCAGATATCATCCACTCTTCTGACAGCATCACGGCACAAACAGCTATTCTTGTCTTGGAGAAAAATTGCAAGTTTCAACCTTTGGTTCACAAACTCGGGTGCATCAAAACGACTGTCAAAGATATGAGTGAGCTCATGGATGTTTTGACTAGGTATGCCGAGTCTGATAACATCAAAGACCTAGCTTCCGATGACGAGAAGTCTGGGAAGGCCAAGAAGAATGGTGGCAAGGGCCATCAGAACAACAACAATGGGCATAATGGCACTAACAACAACAATAATGGTAACAAGCGGAAGCATGCCGATGAACGTTCGGACTTGGTCGTCAATACCAATATAGGTTATAAGAGTCAGCGTTAGAGCGGCAACTTCAAAAAGCAGTCACAGGGTTCCCGTGCTCATAGCTACGAGGAAGCCCTTAAAGCTCCATGTCCCAAACATAGCAGGCATGATCGGCCAGCAAATCATTCTTGGGAAAACTGCTATATTATGCAGAACTTCAAAAACGGAGGCTTTGGGGGAAGTAATAATAATAATGGTGGTAACAACGGCGGACATCCTGGGAACTTTGGAGCCGGCTATCAGGGCGCTGGCAATTCCGGAACTGGCTTCCAGGGGGCTTGTAATGGTGGAGCAGATAACTAGCGAGCCGACTACCAAGGAGCCAGCACTGGAAATCAGTACCAAGCAGGTATGACCGGGCTCCAGAGTAATCCGAAGCAGTTGAACAGTGGGCAATATCATGTTTTCACCACCAACACATGTAAGAGAGAGAGAAAGCTGCAAAAGCGCGCCGTCCATACGGTTGTACCGGCAGTACCAGAGTGGTTGAGATGGTCAGAGTAATCCATTACGTGGAGTCGAGCAGATCATCCTCCACGGGTTGATAATCCCGGGAGTCTGGCTTTGGTTGTTGCTCCTCAGGTTGACGGCTATAAATTGACTAAAGTACTTATGGATGGAGGTAGTAGCATCAATATACTGTACTATGAAACCTTCAAGAGGATGAATCTTTCAGAGATACAGCTAAAGCCATTGTCAACTGTCTTTCACGACATCGTTCCCGGCAAGTCCGCTCATCCTATTGGCAGGATTCAACTGGAGGTTGCCTTTGGCACTGAGGAAAACTTTAGGTCTGAGTTCCTCACGTTTGAGGTCGTCAAACTCAAGAGCCCATATCACGCCCTCTTTGGGTGACCGGCTTACGCCCGGTTTATGGCACGCCCTTGCTATGTTTACCTTAAGCTAAAGATGCCAGGTCCTAACGGGACTATTACTATCAATGGAGATTGCAACATCGCATTGGAATGTGAGGAAGGACACGCCACTTATGCAGAGATTGCCTGTGTGGCCGAAGAGTTAAAAAAATTATAAGGAATAGATTGATCCCAATGATATGACCTCGCTCAAGAAGCCAACTACAGAGTCCAACTCTCTGCTCAAGTTCAAGTCAGCCAAAGACACCAAGCAAGTTGATTTCACCCCTGGTGACTCTTTCAACACTGGTACCATTACGTCCTATACAACCGGTTTTTACCCCCTTTCCGTGACAGAGTTTTATACCATCGCCTTGCCTATGTGTGTGATAGGGGGGTCCATCCCGCATGACCGAGAAAACGTCTATGATAGGGCGAGTTGCTGCTGATGGTTTCCTAAAGTAATTGTATGCGATAGGGCGAGCTGCTGCTGACGGTTTCCTAAAGTGATCGTATGTAGGGATGGCAATTTTATCCATGGATCCAGATACCCGACCCGGTTGGGCAAGGGTATGGAGCGCATTTCTGCCCATGGATCCGTGGATCTGGATACCCGTGAATAGCCGGGTTGGGCATGGTTATAATTTCTGCTCCATGGATATCCAATGGATACCCGTATGACAGGTGGTGCCATATGGCAGTGACACTGGACTAAGCAAACATCCAACCCCAAGTTGCTTGTGGTCATAGAAGGTCAAAGCCTGGCCCATGTTCCCTAATCCCCCACAACCCCACTAACCTAATTATTAAACCTAATCTAATCTGGCTGCCTTGCATCAGCTCCCAATCCTCCCGAGTCCTGCTCCCTCCCTAGCGCGGCAGCCCTCTGCGCCTCACAATCATCTCCCCGTTGCCTCTTCCTGGCCATCCACCCCATATCAGTGACCGGCCTCGGCGACCAGCATCAGAGACCGGCCTCGGCCACTGTTGGGCCATTGGGAACCAGGGTACCTTGGTCTGTCTGCCTGCGGCCCAGGATACGACGCCTGGCGAAGGCCCAAGACGCGGCCCATGTAAGGATGTCGCGAAGCAAAGACATCTCGCGAGGCGCCAGCCTCCCGAGGACCCCACCTCAAGGCACGAGCCGCCAGCACTTAGCCGCAGGAGAGGTCGAGGCCTCGCGAGGCTCTCTCGCAAGGCTGCCTCCCGAGGCGCCCTCCCGAGGCTGGCGTCCGAGGCCATACGGCCTGACGTCGGCTGTGTGGTCCTGTGCCCAACATGTGGGTGACGCACGTGGCGACGAACGAAGGCAGAGGCCGCGCCAGCGGGCGCGGACAGGGAGGCTTTCCACTTTGATGCAAAGGGGGTAGCCCCAGCTGCCCACCTCCAAAGCAAGTCCCAAGGACTGCCCGTTTGGTGAAACAAGACCGAGTTAGCAAGGCGCGCAGGGCGGAGGTCATCACCGAGCCCACCGGCGCGTGATAGATCATGCTTTTGCATGCGAAGACTGCCTTTAGTCAGGATAGCCTGAGCGCCTGTCCCCTTTCAAAACCCGCCAAGTGTGGCAACACTTCCCGCCTAAGTTTTCACGGGAAGAGGACCAAGGCCGCTATAAAAGGGGCAGGGCTGCCATTGTAGAGAGGACCGGTTCCTCGACCTCCTATCTTGTACGCGAGAACACATCCCTGCCACAGCAATCCCATTCACAAGCAGGAGTAGGGTTTTACACTGCAAGGTGACCCGAACCTGGGTAACCGTCGTGTCCCCTGTCGTGCTCCCGCGTAGCGCTTTCGCCGTAGTCTCGCCTTGGTCACCCTTGGTTGGGAAGAACCAGCTCGCCCCCAGTGTTCGAACCTTTACTTCCTCGAAGTCCCGGCTCCGACATTTGGCGCGCCAGGTAGGGGGCTGCTTCGGTTCTTCCCACCTCCTCGCTGCCATGGCCGACGCTCGCCGTGAGCGCTACGCACGCCGAGCTGCCAGGGTGGCCCAGACGGAGCCTGTCGCCCGCGACGACCATCGACACCATGCGCCGGCGCTGTCACTGACCCCGCTGCGAGGGAGCATCATGCTTCTTCCCTCCACCCGTCCGTGCGGGCGGATGACCACATCGCCACGGCCTCTTCACTCGCCCGACGCGATGCGCCGGCCCCGCAGGTAGAGCTGCTCATGGCGCGCGAGCTCCTATGCTACTGCCCCACCGACGCCGGCTAGGACCCCTGGCTCGGCCGCATCACCGAGCTCGTTAACGCCGCGAGAGATGCCCCGGTGCCCTCTCACTCGCTCCGTCTCATGCCGGGGATGTGGCGCACGATGCGCCTCCTTTGCACGGCAAGGGCGCTCAGCGCCATCGCGAGGCGCGGGCGCGCGAGCCGTCCCGCGGCACGTCCTCTCCGGACCACGGCGAGCCCAGCTGCCAGATCGTCCGGCGTGCGCCTCCTGACGCACGCGTGCTCCTCGAGCAGCAGCGCCAGCACCAAGACAGGACCATCTAGGAAGTCGCGACAGCCGGTCGCTAGAACCACGCCGCCCTCGCCTGTGACGTCCCCTCCAGCTGCGTGGGCTGCCGCGCCTTCACCCGCGATCTGCGCCGTGTGGTGTGGCCCACCAAGTTCAAGCCAGACCTGCCCCCGCGCTACGACGGCACCCCCAACCCCGTAGAGTTCCTGCAGCTCTATGCCCTGAGCATTGAGGCAGTGAACGGGAACGACAAGGTCATGGCGAGCTGGTTTCCCATGGACCTCAAGGACGGCCTGCGCTCCTGGCTCATGAACCTCCCCGAGGTGTCCATCTCCTCGTGGGGCGAGCTCTGCCAACAATTCGTCGCCAACTTCAAGGGCACGCACAAGCGCTCCCTCATGCTCAACGACCCGCGCGCTGTGCGCCAGCGCCCTGACGAGATCCTCCGCAAGTACATCCAGCGCTTCAGCCAAGTGAGCAACAAGATCCCGCGTGCCTCCGAGGCCGCCATCGTCTCCGTGTTCTCCAACGGCGTCACGGACGTCCGGATGCGCGAGAAGCTCGCCATCAACGACGAGCTCGATTCTGTGCTCGAGCTGTTCGACCTCGCTGACAAATGCGCCAAGGCCGAGGAAGGCCGCCTCTTCATCCACAACGACCCTGATGTTGCGCCAGACGCCGCCAAGGCCAAGAGCAAGGATGCCAAGCGCAAGGGCCCTCCCGTGCTCGCGGCGGAGCCTGAGCAGAAGCGCGGTCGTGAGCGTGACGAGCCCAAGAGGGACAACTGCCCTCTCTGCGCTTACCACAACTCGCACTCCCACAACACTAAGGACTGCCATGAGCTCAAGCTGCTTCGCGACGAGCGCCTTGGCCGCCGCAGCGACCGCAACGACCGCGATGCCGGCCGTGGAGGTGGCCGCAATAGCAACCGCTGGGGAGACCGCAACGGCAATGGCAACTTCCGCCAGGGCTGGCGCGACCAGCCTCGTGAGGCCGCCTGGCGCGACCTGCCTCATGAGGCCAACCCTCAGGCCAACGCCGCTCTTCCACCGCTGCCGCCGCCACCCCGAAGGAACGACGGCAACCAGCCTAACGAGGGTGCTGGGGGCTACCAGGAGCCTCGCGGCGTGGCTTGCATCCTTGGTGGAGCCCAGGCTCCCGTGTCCAACCGCCACTTCAAGCTGTTCTCTCGCGAGGTGAATGCCGCCCTCCCGAGACCTGAAGCTTCTCATCCCCTCAAGTGGTCCCAGTATGCAATCACCTTTGACTCCAGCGATCACCCCAAGTCCTCCAGCTCTGCGGGCACAGTCCCCATGCTGTGTACCCCCACCATCAGCAACATCGCTGTCACCAAGACACTCATCGACGGAGGTGCCGGCCTCAACGTGATCTCCATCGGGACCTTTGAGCAGCTCGAAGTGCCCTACGACCAGCTGATGCCGACCAGGCCGTTCTCCGGAGTGACTGATGGCTCCACCATCCCTCTGGGGCAAGTGCACCTCCCCGTCACCTTTGGCACCCGTAAGAACTACCACACTAAGCTCATCGACTTTGACGTGGCGCACATCGACCTGCCGTACAATGCCATCCTGGGCTACCCATCTCTCGCCAAGTTCATGGTGGCGACCCCCCACGCCTACAACGTCCTCAAGATGCCGGGCTGTAGTGGCATCATCACCATCTGCTGTGACGAGAAGGACGCAGTTCGCTCCCTCGAAAGCGCCTACAAGGCCGCCGCCACTTCATCCCCTGCCGATGAGGATGCCGCCGAACCTCATGAGGCCGCACCCACGAAGAAGAAGCAGTTATTCTCTCAGGACTGCGCCGAGACAAAGAAGGTGTCGGTGGACGGCAGCGGCTCAGGCCCTGCCTTCACCATCAGCACTGGCCTCTCTCCTGCATAGGAAAACGCGCTCGTCACCTTCCTTCAGACAAATTCGGATGTGTTTGCCTGGACGGCATCTGATTTGTCCGGTGTGCCGAGGGAGGTGATCGAGCACCACTTAGCGGTGTGCCCCAATGCACGCCCCGTGAAACAGAAGGCACGGCGCCAGGCGCCGGAGAAGCAAGATTTCATCGTCAAGGAAGTTCAAAAGCTCCAAGAAGCTGGAGTCATCCGAGAGGTGCGCCATCCCGAATGGCTCGCCATCCCAATCGTGGTGCCCAAGAAGGGCACCAAGGAGCGAATGTGCGTCGACTTCACAAGCCTCAACAAGTTCTGCCCTCAAGATCCATTTCAGCTGCCCCGCATCGGCCAGATCGTGGAGTCCACCGCCGGGTGTGGGTTGCTATGCTTCCTAGATGACTTTTCAGGCTATCACCAGATCAAGATGGCGGCTGAAGATGTGGAGAAAACGGCCTTCATCACCCCCTGTGGCATATTCTGCTACATCTGCATGCCCTTCGGCCTCAGGAGCGCCGGGGCTACCTCCAGAGGCTGATGCGCATTGCCTTGGGGCCCCAGATGGGAAGGAACGCCAAGGCCTACATCAATGAAATCGTCATCAAGACCCGCGAGGCCTAGTCCCTCCTCGCGGACCTCCAGGAGACATTCGACAACCTGTGCAAGGTTAACCTCAAGCAAAACCCAGACAAGTGCGTCTTTGGAGTCCCCTCCGGCAAGCTGCTCGGCTTCCTGGTCTCCCACCGTGGCATCGAGGCCAATCCCAAGAAGATTAAGGCCATCATGAAGATGCACCCTCCCCAGAGCCTCAAGGAGATGCAGCGCCTGGTGGGATGCATGGCCTCCCTTGGGCGATTCATCTCCAAGTTCGCCGAGCGAGCCCTGCCGTTCTTCAAGCTCATGAAGAGATCCGGCCCCTTCAAGTGGACTCCCGAGGCCGACGCTGCCTTTGAAGACCTCAAGAGGTACCTCACGAGCCCGCCCATCATGGTTGCGCCACGCTCTCGCGAGCCCTTGCTCCTATACTTGGCGGCTACTCCCCAGACGGCCAGCGCGGCCCTTGTGACAGTTCGAGAAGAGCGCGTCAGCGCACAGAAGAAGCCCATTGTGCTGGCGCCTTGCGAGGTCACGCCGTCGCCTGCTGAGATCCCGCCCCAAAAGGCCCTTGGCGCGTCGCATCCCGAGGCCGCACCGTCACCTGCCGAGGCCTTGCCTCAGGAGGCCTCCAGTGAGCCGCCTTGCGAGCCGCCTCCCGAGCCTCCTGAGCCTCATGAGCCCCTCGGGCCCCCTTAAGACCAAGCTGCTGCAACAACTACCCGCCCCGTCGAGCACCCCATATACTTCGTCAGCACAGTGCTACGAGATGCGCGCGAGCGCTACCCCACGCAGCAGAAGCTCCTCCTTGCGCTCCTCGTCGCCTCCAGGAAGCTACGCCACTACTTCCAAGGCCATCCCATCAAGGTGATCTCGTCTTACCCCCTGGAGCAAGTCTTGCGCAGCCCCAACGCCGTCGGCCGCGTCGCCGAGTGGAACATCGAGTTGCTGGCCTTCGAGCTAGAATTCTGCACCACAAGGGTGATCAAGGGCGCAGTCCTGGCCGACTTCATAGCAAAATGGACGGACCTGCCCAGGAGGAGCCTCGTGCGGCTGAATCCCTCTTGCCTGGGGACGAAGCACCTGGCGGATGGTCCATGCACTTCAATGGCGCCTTCTCCCGATAGGGCGCGGGGGCTGGCGTCGTGCTCACCTCGCCACCGGGAGACAAGCTCTACTACGCCGTCTAGCTCTGTTTCAAGCGCGATGACAAGGTCTCCAACAACATCGCAGAGTATGAGGGCCTCATCGCCGTCCTTATGGCCGCCTCTGCCCTGGGCATCAAGTACCTCACCATCATGGGTGATTCACAGCTCCTCGTCAACTTCTCCAACAAAAGCTACAAGCCCAAGGACGAGCATATGGCCGCCTATCTAGAAGAGGTACATACGCTCGAGAACCATTTCCTTGGCCTAGAACTCCAGCATGTTCCTCGCGGTGGCAACAAGGAGGCCGATGACATCGCCAAGCGAGCATCCCGCCGTGAGCCTCAGAGCCCCGGCATCTTCGAGGAAAGGCTCCTCAAGCCATCAGCTGCACCACCTGCCGCGGGCACCACGCTGCTTCACAAGGAACTCCCGCCCGCACCAACCACGGGCACACCAGATTGCGGCCCAGCCATAGGAGCCCGCCTGCTGCTGGTGCTCGATCCCCAAGCGGACAGCTGGGCCGCAGAGTTCAAGGCCTACTTGCTTCACGGCACCCTTCCAGAGAAGGACTCAGAAGCAGAGTGAGTGACTTGCCAGGCCACCGCTTACTGCTTGCAAGACGGCAAGCTGTACCGCAGGCGCCCCAATGGCATCTCGCTGCGGTGCATCTCTACAGAACAAGGTCGTGAGCTGCTTGCCGACATCCATGGAGGAGACTGCGGCCACCACTCCTCATCGCGCACCCTTGCCGGCAAGGTGTTCCGCGCGGCTTCTACTGGCCCAGTGCGCTCCACGACGCCACCGAGCTGGTCCAATCCTGCAAAGCTTGTCAATTCCAGACCAAGCAAATCCACCAGTCGGCACAAGGCCTCCAGACGATTCCCCTCTCGTGGCCCTTCATGGTCTGGGGGCTGGATATCTTAGGACCCTTCCCTCCTGCAGCCGGCGGCTACTGCTACCTCTATGTCGCCAACGACAAGTTCACCAAGTGGGCGGAGGTCGAGCCCGTGCGCACCATCCCAGCAGGTTCCACCATCAAGTTCATCAAAGGCCTCGTGAGCCGCTTTGGCGTTCCCAACCGCATCATCACCGACAACGGCTCCCAGTTCACAAGCAGCCTCTTCAAGTCATACTGCGCCAGCCTCGGCACGCAGATCTCCTACACCTCCGTGGCGCACCCACGAAGCAATGGCCAGGCCGAGCGTGCCAACGCCGAGGTCCTCAAAGGCCTCAAGATGAGAAGCTTCAAGAAAAAGCTCGAAGCCTTCGGCAAGGGCTGGCTTGATGAGCTACAGTCCACGTTGTGGTCCATCCACACAATGGCAACCAAGCCTACCTGCGAGACTCCCTTCTTCCTCGTCTACGGAGCCGAAGCAGTGCTCCCTTCTGAGCTCAAGCACGGCTCTCCGCGCGTCCTTGCCTTTGACGAGGCTCGTCAGGACGACTCGCGAGAGGTCGACCTGCTACTCCTCGAGAAAGCCCGCCGCCAGGCTGCCCTCCGCGCCGCCAGATACCAGCAGGCCTTGCGTCGCTATCATAGCCGCAACATACGCCCACGTACCCTCAAAGTCGGTGATCTCGTCCTGAGAAGGATCCTCTCCAGAGAGGGACTCCACAAGCTCTCACCCAGGTGGGAAGGCCCTTTCAAGGTTGCTCATGTCTCCAGGCCCGGCGCTGCCTGGCTGGAGACGGAGGACGGAGTTCCTGTGCCTAACGCCTGGAAAATCCAACACCTCCGCAAGTTCTACCCATGACCCTCACACGTACGAACGAAGTGGGGCTGTACACGCCCTAGAGCCTCTCATTGCGTTCACCTGATGTGCCCGCGAGAGCTCCCGCCCACGTCTCAGTGGAAGCCCCATGCTCCACGCTGGCGGAACAAACACCTGAGGGTGCCCCACAGGCTGCACCAACCACACGCTAATCCATGTCAGACATGGCAGCCACATCTCTTTTTGGTTGTGTAATGAACTTAATACTATGTTTCAGTAAAGCTCTATTTCCTATGATATCTTACCTGTTGCTAAGTTGCTTGCCTCAGGAGCTGTGCATGCTCGCGACCTTCCTCCTGCGCATCTCGTGACCGGGGGCTGGACACGGTGCCTGTGCTCGGTTCAGTCCCAGCAGCGCTGCAAAAACCCAAGTGATCGAGATCTGGCTCGCGGGCCTGCTCCCGTGCACGCCACCTCACCAAGGTCCTTGGTGACTCGTCTCCTCGCGTGATACCCATGAGCAAGCTAGCAAACGCACACCGCTCCCCCCATTTTATGAAATCGATGTAAAGTTATCACAGGAACAAGACACTCAAAGGCCTCGCGAGGCGACTCATGACAAGACGCCTCCGAAAAATCCTAAGGGATCCTCGCGAGCGCTGCCTCATGAGCCAACTTGCGGCGACCGTCTCCGCCAAGTGCTAGCGGGAGGCCTCACGAGCAGGAGCCTCGCGAGGCGCACCCCGTAGCCATGACACGGCAATCGACACTCACAAGAGCTAAGTACAAAAATACCTCACGAGCCGCTCTCGGCGCCTCTCAAGTTTCCTCTCCCCGCGACCTCGCTGAGTGCTGATGTTCTCTCCTCTGCGCAAGCCGCTTGCACGCCAAAGGGGGACTTCCTAAGCATCGTGCCTCAGGAGTCCTTAGCACCTCTCAGTGCCCTACACCTCCTGGCCCTGTCCAGGCAATGCGACCTGACATACCAGTGACGGCTGTAGCCCACTCGGGGGCTGGGTCCTGACGACGTAGAGCACCAAGGCAAACAAGGAAAGGGAAAGAGGCCTCACGAGAGAGCCTCATGAGGAAACATGCATTACGACAAATCATAAAGTACTTAAAACAAAAGGCATTGTCTTTACGCCCCCGCGGGGCCACATCAATCTGACACAGGTAAAAGGGAGGATCTAGGAGGTCGTGGCGTCGCTGTCGTCTTCGTCATCGCCTTCGCCGTCGTCGCCTACGATTCCACTGGAGCTGTCGCTACTGCCGTGGGAGAACTTCGCAAGCAGAGCGTCCATGTGGTCCTGCATCGCCTTCCTAAGGCTGTCGCGGAGCTCTTCGGGCATAGGGGCTATCACCCTGTCGAAGTCGAAGCTGGGGTCGGCGTGGAGAAGATGGCTCAAGATGCGCGTCACAGCCTGGAAGAGGAGGTCGCGGCACTCGTCTTCAATGATGCCGCTCACCCTCTTCGCTCCAGCCTCGAGCCGCTCCATGAGCTTGGTGAAGAAGTCAAGGTAGCTAGCGTCGTGGGTATCGCATGGCCCCTCGAGCCTCTCCTTGCAAATAATGGCCAGGGCGCCGCGGGTCCGAAGCTCAAGGGAGCGGAACATCTTGGCACGCTCATGTTGCCGCCCCCGCGCCCAGTCTGCTTCCAACCTCGCCTGCTCGACGACATTGGAGACATCACCCACCTGCTTCTGAAGGGAGGCCTGCTCCACCTCGGTGTCGGCCTTGTTCTGCAGCCCGGTCTTCCGGCGATTTTCCGCCTCCGTCAGGACCTCCTTGAGGCCGTCAATCTCCCTTTGGAGCTCCTCTTGCTTCTCCTTGAAGCGGTCCTCCTGCATCTTCAGTTCCTTGCTATGATCTGTGATGAGCGCCAGGCGGTTCTTCTCTATCTTCACGTCGGCGTCCGCCAGGGCCTTCTTCTCCTTGGCCTCCAGCTTGGCGTTGGCCGCCTCCATGCACTTGGTGAAGGCATCCTGGGCGGCAGCCACCTGGTGGTCCAGCGTCTCCAGGCGCTCGCGCTCCGTGGCCTGCTCGGTTGCCGTCCGCGCGAGCTCCCGTTCGCGAATCGCAAGGTCTGCCTCTCGATCCGCGAGCTCCTCTTGGCGGGAGGCAACGGCCTTCTCCCGCGCCTGGAATAGTTGCTCCTCTGCGGCGCGCCGCTCCTCGAGAGCCCTCGTATGGGCCTCAGCCTCCTCGCGGCGCTTCTTGGCAGCGTCCGCCTCCCGGAGGGCACTCCCGAAGACCTCCTTCGCCTCGGCAGCCGACTTCTCGTGCTTCTCCTGCGCGACCTTGTCCTGGCGACGGCCCATCTTGACGGCGATGTCGAACCGGTGCCACCCATCGGCAAGGCGCAGGTGCTCCTCGGCGAGGCACCCCTCAGCCTCCTAGAACTCCGCCTCGAGCTGGCCCAGAGCTCCCCTTGTGGTCCGCAGGACCCCGCGCCAGAGCAGGGTGCGGTTGCGCATGAGCGTCAGGGCCCAGGCGGGGTCTGACTCCTCGCCGCCCTCCGCCGTTGTGATCTGGGAAGGCCCGGAGTTGTTCGTCAGCATCGGGGGGTTCGCCGGGGCATCCCCTCCTCTTGCCACGGCGGAACACCTCGCGGTCTCGCTGTGCCCACAACGGGAACCTCGTGCGTGGGCGAGTGCTGGGGGCTGCCTGAAGCGCCTCCGGCATCTGCGGCGCTCGGCGGAGGAGTTGGCACCTCAGCCTCCCCCATCTCTAGGTCCACCCCTGCGGCGGGCACCTTGGGAGCCGCAGTGTTGCCTCCGGAGGCCGCATCTCGAGGCTAAACGTCCCTAGTTTCAGGAGCCATGTCCACCTACGGCTCCGAAGGGACTGCTTGCTCCTTCTCCGCCTCCATGCGCTCCGTTCCAGCATCAGATCAGCGGGTGGCCTCTTCTCACCCCTCGGCGCCCGCGGCAGGCTCCGGGGCCCCCTCCGGGACAGGGGTCCTCTTCATCGTCTTCTTCCTCTTCTTCTCCTTCTTCGTGGACGCCCTGCGCGAGGCAAAGGCTCAGCCCCAGGCCGCGGGGCAAACGTACAATGAAAGAGGTAAGAGAGACACTTACTCGTCATTAGCGACCCACTTCCTCTTCTTCAGCGCCAACGGCGAATTGTCTTCATTGTCGCCCTCACGAGACCTCCTCCCAAGACCTCCTCCTAAGGTGTCCTTCCGAGGCCCGGCGGCCTCGTCCTCAGCGTCGTGCTTCTCCGCGGGGGGCTCAGTGCCCCCGCCACCGGCGTCAATCTACTCCACGCGCGGCTCACCAGCCGTCGCGCTGATGCTTCCTTCGCCCCCCGCATCGGCAGGTCGAGAGGGCACAACCCGGAACCATGTGTCGTCGTCATCATCATCGTCGTCCTCGAGGTCGCGGATGAGTTGGCGGCGCGTCCGCATGGCGGGGCCGCCTTCGCTCCCCTCCGCGTCACCGCTCGAGACCTCGGTGTCGTCCAGGTCCCCCGAGCCAGGAACCACGATGAACGAGTTCTCGCGGGGCCCCTCATGGCCATCCGGCATGAGGCCCCACTCGTCGAAGAGTGGCATCTCCATGGCCAGCTCCTTGGTCCCCTCGTAGCGGTACAGCCGGAGCGCGTCCTCGGGCGGGTCGCTCGTGGTGCTGCCGAGCAAGATCTGCATAATCATGCCCACCACCTCCGACTTCAGGCTAGCGACGCTCAGCCACATGGGTCCTTCGTGCCGGCGAGTTTCCACACTGGGCGCGAGCGCAGTTGGAGTGGTGCTATGCGTCGCTGCAGAAACTCCTTGACGACCATCGCCCCCTTGAGACGCGTCGCCTTGTGGTCGGCCAGCCGCTCCCAGATGGGCTCCAGCCTCGGGTTGGTGAGCTTCTCGTGCTCCCACCCCGAGCTCTTCACGGCAGGAGCCGTCGGCTCCATCAGTAGCTGGTTGCGGTGGCGCGCATCCATGTAGATCCAGCGCTGCCTGTAGCCTTCCACCTTCTTCGGGATCTTCTGGCTAATCATGTCATTCTCAGTAGCCTTGATGGCGAGGAACGAGGCGCACGCGAAGCGAGGGTTCGCCGCAGTCAGCCACAGGCTGAAGAAGTGGCAGAAGAGTGCCACCAAGGGCATCACGCCCACGAGGGCCTCACAGTAGAAGACGAAGATGGAGAGAAGGAAGATGAAGTTGGGTTGAAGGTGGAGAGCTTGGATCTGGTAATGGGTGAGGATGGCGGTGAAGAAGTCCGAGAACGGCGGCACCAGGCCGGTGTAGACGCTATGGATGAAGAAGGGGAATGTCGTCGCCTCCAGATCGCGCCGTGCGCACGCCATCCCAAATCTTCGTTGCCCCGTTCTCGTTATGATCAACGGCAACCATCGAGAGTACCTTGTCCAGGCCCTCTCGGTTTGCGATGATCGATCACTGCAGGGCAGGCTCCATGGCCGGCGCGCTCGGCGCCGCGGCCGCCCCCTTGCCTTTCTTGCCTGTGGGCGCCATTGCTATGCGGCGAAGCTTGGAAAGCGAGGAAGGGGCGGGGCTCAGGAGCAGGAGCGCGAGAGATCGGGCGCTGGAGGAGGCAGCAGCGGAAGGGAAGCAATGATGGCCTGCGCCCCGCATGGGCAGGCTTTATGGCAGGCATGAGCGGTTTCCGAGGCAAAGTGGGGAAGTGGGGGCACCATGTATCGAGCCTAGGCCCCGCAGTCAGTCAGGGCCCATGCCGTTTCGCTCCCAATGGGTGGGAACGTGCGCGCCACGGGCCTGGGGGCTACTGTCGGGCCATTGGGAACCTAGGAACCTCGCCCCGTCTGCCTGCGGCCCTGGATACGATGCCTGGCGAAGGCCCAAGACACGGCCCATGTAAGGATGTCGCGAAGCGAAGACATCTCGTGAGGCGCCAGCCTCCCGAGGACCCCACCTCAAGGCACGAGCCGCCAGCACTTAGCCGTAGGAGAGGTCGAGGCCTCGCCAGGCTCTCTCGTGAGGCTGCCTCCCGAGGTGCCCTCCCGAGGCAGGCGCCCGAGGCCATCCGGCCTGACGTTGGCTGCGCGGTCCTGCGCTCACCACATGGATGACGTGTGTGGCGACGAACAAAGGCAGAGGCCGCGCCAGCGGGCGCGGACAGAGAGGCTTTCCTCTTTGGTGCAAAAGGGGTAGCCCCGGCTGCCCACCTCCAAAGCAAGTCCCAAGGACTGCCCGTTTGGTGAAAGAAGGCCAAGACAGGAAGGCGTGCAGGGTGGAGGTCATCACCGAGCCCACCGGCGCGTCATAGATCATGCTTTTGCAGGCGAAGACCGCCTTTAGTCAGGATAGCCTGAGCGCATGTCCCCTTTCAAAACCCGCCAAGTGTGGCAACCCTTCCCGCCTAAGTTTTTAGGGGAAGAGGACCAAGGCGGCTATAAAAGGGGCAGGGCTGCCATTCTAGAGAGGACCGGTTCCTCCACCACCTATCTTGTATGCGAGAACACATCCCTGCCACAGCAATCCCAACCACAAGCAGGAGTAGGGTTTTACACCGCAAGGTGGCCTGAACCTAGGTAACCATCGTGTCCCCTGTCGTGCTCCCGCATAGCGCTCTCGCCGTAGTCTTGCTGTGGTAACCCTTGGTCGGGAAGAACCAACTCGCCCCCAGTGTTCGAACCTTTACTTCCCCGAAGTCCCGGCTCCGACAGCCACCAGCATCAGCGACCGGCCTCGATGACCAACATCAGCGACCAGCAGGCGGCAACAACTCCAAGGTCGGTGACCCCCGTCCCACTCCCTCTCTCCCTTCCCCAACCGGCGATCAATCTCCTCCTGAATAGTGTACTTGCTGCCTACTTATGCTTGTAGCTTATGTTGTCATTTTTTAATGAACGATGATGAATTAATTTGATCTTTGGGAAGGCTTCATGCTGATTTTTCTATGCCCATGGAGCTCCATGGGTATCTGGGTATCCAATGGGTTTGGGCTTGGGCACAAGTTGCGCCCATGGATATTTTGGTGGATGGGCAGAGGGCAGGAAGATGGGTCATGGGTTGGATTTGGACTAGCTCCACCCGCCCCAAACCCGACCCATTGCCATGCCTAATCGTATGCGAAGTTGCGGACTATCCCACATGTTAGACATTGACGTTACGTTTGTGATCCACGAGACATCCGAAATGATTACGTAGATATACTCATGTGCAAAAAGTGGATATCACAAACATTTATTTCTACCGACCTGTTTGTGATAGGTACATTATCAGACACAGTTAAAAACTGTAAAATGTGTGCGGTGCCTCTACTACCGCCAACGTGTCCATTTCATAAGTGTGTGCGATAGTTATTCCTATCACACATGTGCTCCATATGTTAACCGTCTTCTGTTTGTTCGATATTACATACCCATACAGGTTCGAAATGTTTGTATATTACCATGAATCGCAAACACATACGGTATGGAAACGTGTGTGGTACTGCTGGAAATCCCACACGCATATGAGATGGAACCGTGTGTCATACCGCTGAGAATCGCACATGTTTTCCGTCAAAGAATCGTGTGTACTATATTTTTACATCGGACATGCTGTTTTCTTTCTAACCGTGTGTACAGTATTTTATACCTTGCTGTTTAATTTTATTAATTCCTGTAATTTATTATTCGAATTTCAAATTTCAAATTTTGAATTATGAAGTGTGGAATTCAAATATTTCACATCCATCAAACATATCCAATTCACAATGGTTCAACGACCAATCCATAAATCAAAATCTCAGTAAAATATGCTCAAGAATTACAGAATTAAGCAGTAGATTAACTGTGATGAACCACAATATTTAGAGGCGGTAAAGGTGAAGAGAGAATTGTAAATCATTTTGGCTGCCGATGGTGTTGAAGAAGCGGAATGCCCATAATGTGCCCTCCTCCATGAGAAAGGCATGCACAACTTTTGTCCAACCCCTTGTGATGATCGCCTGCCCATCCTTCACCGCCTTTAGGAAGACTTCTAGACCATTATCATGGTAGTATGAATTATATACTTTAACCTTAGTTACCTCCACTCCGGTCATGTAGTTTGCACGGTAATCATGAGTAAATTGCTTCGGAAACCACTGAAAAGAGAAAACTTTCAGATATTCATGTCTAATACAGTAACTCATTGTGGGCAGGGAAAAAGGCAACGGATAACTTACCATCCTAAAGTTCATTGTTGTCTTTGATAAAGTGTAAGTAAAGAGTTTAATCCCCATCACCCGTCTCTTTCGCCTAACAATCTTTCTTAGCTTCCTCACTTGACTCTTGTTCATGAATATCTCATGGCCCCATACACAAAAGGGGTCGAAGCGTGGATCAGTACCTCTGATATATGTACCTACAAGCAACCAATAAATGTTAGAAGCTAACCTGCAATTGCACAAATGATGTACAACACTATAAGACATGGGATGCAACTAACCTCGACAGCAAACCACAGCATCGCCCATTGTGTCCCTGCGTAAGTACATGGAAAGGCATATTAACTACAACAGGGTTAATACCCACCAAAAAGAGCAAATGGTAATAAAACGACAGCATCTCCAATGATATCTTCATTGCGAAGAGTAGCACGGTGGCAAAGGGATAGAGTAAAAAAATGGATAGAGCTGTTAACGACAACAGGCTCAACAACAACGTAAGTCAGGCATCGGAAGTTTGTAACGGGTATTGGTGAAATTGAACTGGACAGTTCATACTTGAACATCACAGTGTGCATTGCTGAAATAAACAAGGCACGTGTTAACTACAGACAACCTAATATAGCCATTGAATCTGGTACTGATGAAATTGAAATTGACAGAGTTAAACATCGCAAGGCAAGTGCTGCTAGAACAGAGAATAGCCCATTTGTGTAGAAAAAATGTAGGGAAAATAGCTAAGATGGGTTAGGCATGTTTACTACAATAGGCTTAATACATCAACCATACAAAATATAGTCATTGCAACTGGTATTGGTAAAATTGAACTGGTAAGTTCATACTTGGTAAATCCCGAGGGGTAGTTGCTGGGGCACTTCATCTGGGCCAGAGCCCACAACAAGTCGGTGGCGGCAGAGGCAAGGAGTTCCTCCGGGTCGAATCGTGGATCAGTACCGCTGACATGTGTACCTACAAGAAACAAGTAAATCTTACAAGATAAACTGCAATTGCACAAATGATGTAAAATACTATAAGACATTGGGATGGAACTAACCTCGATGGTAAACAACAGCATCGCCCATTGCGGCCCTGCGTAAGTACATGGAAAGGCATGTTAACTACAACAGGGTTAACATCCACCAAAAATAGCAATGGTAATTAAATGGCAGCATCTCCAATGATATCATCATTGTGTGTAGTGGCATGGTAGCAAAGGGACCGAGTAAAAAATGGATAGAACAGTTTACTACAACAAGCTTAACAGCAACCTAACATGTGCATTGTAAGTTTGTAACTGGTATTCATGAAATTGTACTGGACAGTTTATAGTTGAACATCATAGTGTGCATTACTGAAATAAACAAGGCACGTGTTAACTACAGACAACCTAATATAGCAATTGGAACTGGTGTTGATGAAATTGAAATTGACAGAGTTAAACATTGCAAGGCAAGTGCGGCTTGAGAAGAGAATGGCCCAGTTGTGTAGAAGAAGGTAGGGAAAATAGCCAAGACGGGTTAGGCGTGTTTACTACAACATGCTTAATACATCAACCATACAAAACATAGCCATTACAACTGGTACTGGTAAAATAGAACTGGTCAATTCATACTTGGTAAATCCTGAGGGGTAGTTGCTGGGGTACTTCATCTGGGCCAGAGCCCGCACCAAGTAGGAGGCGTCGGAGGCATGTTGTGCCTCCGGGTCGACACGCACAGCGGCCACCGCGCCATCGACTGCCATCAGCTCCTCGACCTCCACATGATATGGGGTTGGGCTTACGCGGCGATGCTCTGGAGTAGGGGGAGGGGATATGGAGGCATGAGGGTGTTTCGCAGGCGCCATCTAGGCAATCAGGCCGGGGCGGTCATGGAGATCGGTGGGCTACATGACTAGATCGATGAGGCTCGGGAAGAACGTAGATGTGGTTGAAGTTGTGGTTGCGGTGGCGGTGGTTTGACCTGCCGGGAGGGTGGAAAGGGTGGGGAGATACTGCAGAAATGTGATGGGTGGGGATGGGGTGGGAGGAATAAATTCTGAAATCGTGCGCCTACTGAAAATTTCACTGCGAAACTGAAAACTTACGCGGGGGAAACACACAACGCAAATGAAGTGCATAAAATACTCGTGTGCGAGAAAAGAGAAAATTGGCGGATCCCATCTTCAAAAATTGTACACATGTAGTTGATTAAATCAGTCCTGGGAGGTCATGATGGTACGTGTGTGATGTTTTCCATCTGCCTTATGGATCAGTAACGCACATGGTATGCCATAGCAACCGTGTGTTTTGTGATCTTCTAAAAATTATTACATCTATTAGCATCTACAGCTGCAACCAGCAAATTTAAAAATCTCTTTCATTGTAGTAGGGCTATCAACGTACATGAATGAGGTGAAGTTGACACTCGATGAACAATCATCAATTTATGAAATGCGATCAAGTGTCAACCTGCTTCGCTCACATAGTGAGAAACGATCGACCTATGCAACAAGAGAGGAGCTTGCTGCCATCTGCCGGCGTGGATATTTAAGCCGGTCTGAGTCCGCTTCCCGTGGCGAGGTGGGACTAAAAACCAGCTCCGGCAAGCACGTCTATGACACGCGCACCGGAGCAGAAGCACGCTATGCACAGATGAGAAGGGAAGGAGCTTCGGGTGGCTGCGGGTGGGTGATGACCCACAAGTATAGGGGATCGTAATAGTCTTCGAGGGAAGTATTTCACCTAATTTATTGATTCGACACAAGGGGAGCCAAAGAATATTTATAAGCCTAAGCAGTTGAGTTGTCAATTCAACCACACCTGGAAAGTTATTTCTCTGCAGCAAAGTGTTTAGTAGCACAGTAGTTTGATAGTTTAATAGTGCGGTAGCAGCAACAATAGTAACAGTAACAGTAACTGCGGTGATGATTGTAACAACAGTAGCAACGGCAGTAACTTAGCAAACACAATATCAGCAAAGCGTAGGCATTGGATCAGTGATGGATATTTGTTATGGATGACATTCATCATGTAACAGTCACAACCTAGAGCGATACACAATAGCTCCAATTCATCAATTCAATGTAGGCATGTAGTTCGTATATAGTCATACATGCTTATAATAAGAACTTGCATGACATCTTTTGTCCTACCCTCCCGTGGCAGTGGGGTCCTTAAGGAAATCTATGGGTAATTAAGGCCTCCTTTTAATAGAGAGCCAGATTAAAGCATTAACATATAGTGAATACAAGAATTCCTCATACTACGGTCATCACCGAAGTGAATCCCAATTATTGTCACCATGGGGTCTACGAATAATAACACATAATAGGTGCATACAAATTTCAAGATAGGATCTAAAACACACTTATATTTATGAAAACATAATAGGTTCAGATCTGAAATCATGGCACTCGGGCCTTAGTGACAAGCATTAATTATAGCAAAGTCATAGCAACATCAATCTCAAAACATAGTGGATACTAGGGATCAAGCCCTAACAAATTGAGTCAATTACATGACAAATCTCATCCATCTCCATCACCGTCTAGCAAGCCTATGAAGGAATTACTCATTCCTGGTGGTGAGCATCATGGAATTGTTGATGGAGAAGGGTTGTTGATAATGATGGCGACGAATCCCCCTCTTCGGAGCCCCGAACGGACTCCAGATCAGCCCTCCTGATGAAGCACAGGAGGTGGCAGCGGCTCCGTATCGTAAAACACAATGATTCTTTCTCCTTGATTTTTTTCTCCATGAGATGGAACTTATAAGACCGGAGGTAGGGCAAACGGAGGCTCGAGGGGCCCACAAGCTCACATGGCGCGCCCTAGGGGGTCACCACCTCAGCTTGTGGCCCTGTGGTGGCCCCCCTCCACTAGATCTTTTCGCCAGTATATTTTATTAATTCCAAAATAATTCTCCGTGAATTTTCAGCCAATTCCGAGAACTTTTATTTCTGCACAAAAATAACACCATGGTAGTTCTGCAGAAAACAGCGTCTGTCCGGGTTAGTTTCATTCAAATCATGCAAATTAGAGTCCAAAACAAGAGCAAAAGTGTTTGGAAAATTAGATACGTTGGAGACATATCAACTCCCCCAAGCTTAACTCATTGCTTGTCCTCAAGTAATCCAGTTGAGACTACAGGAATCAGCTGCTTTGCCGTCTGCCATAGCAGACGGCAAACGCATACTTTGCGGACGGCAAAGCCTTTGCCGTCTGCCAGTAGACGGCCAACACTCCGGCTGAACGGCTGCCGGCAAAGGCCTCTTTGCCATCTGCTGGCAGACGGCAAAGCACCTGGACGGCAGACAAAAGGTGCCAACCCCTTTAGGGGGCTAACGGCGCTCTTTGCCGTCTGCCAGCAGACGACAAAGAGCTGCAGCTGACGTCATGCGTCAGCTAGGCCAACGCAGGCTCTTTGCCGTCTGCCAGCAGATGGCAAAGAAGCAAAGGTCTTTGTCGTCTGCTAGCAGACGGCAAAGAGGCCAAATAGGCCAGCCCAGGTTGCACAGGTTGTTGCCACTTGCCCACTTTGCCGTCTGCTAACAGACGGCAAACCTCTTTGCCGTCTGCTAGCAGATGGCAAAGTGGCTATATAGCAACTGTTTTTTCTGTTTTTTCTTCTATCAATTCATTTTCACAGAAATTCAAACACACACATATATATATATTCAGAATCACATAATAAGGCAAAACATTATGTCTTATCCACCACATAATATGTCTCATCCACCACATAATAAACAACACATATGCAAATAATATGCAAGCCATATGGATATGATCATCCAACACATACCAAATCAAAACATATGCAAGTCTCATCCATACATATGCAAGTTTCATTCATCTATACATACATATGCAAGTGTCACATTGTTGATCCTACAAAATCAAAACAAAATGGAAGGACAAGGACTCCATGAACGCAAGCTTCCGTGAAGTGAATCAAATCTGCAAAATGAGAAAGAAGAAAGTTAGAAGAAGAAGACTTGAAGAAGAAGAAGAAGAAGAAGACTAGAATTTTTCTCCTCTTCTTGTTGTTCTTCTTATTGCTTACTTGTGTCATTTTAGAGCTAACCTAGGTAAATAGGCCATTTTTGACCTAAATATGCTAAGTATATCATAAATGAACTAAAAAAAGCTAAGTATAGGTCATTTTTGTGCTAACATAAGTAATTATGCCATTTTTGAGCTAATTAAGCATATTAAGTCATTTTGGAGCTAAATAGGTCATTTCTTAAGCATATTATGTCATTTTTGAGCTAGCTAAGCATATTAAGTCATTTTGGAGGAATAAATGCTAAGTATAGGTCATTTTAGAGCTATCCTAGGTTAAATAGGTCATTTTAGAGCTATCCAAGGTTAAATAGGTCCATTTTTAGCTAGCTAAGCATATAAATTCATTTTGGAGGAATAAATGCTACGTATAGGTCATTTTAGAGCTATCATATGTTAAATAGGTCATTTTTGAGCTAATTAAGGTTATTATGTCATTTTTGAGCTAGCTAAGCATATAAATTCATTTTGGAGGAATAAATGCTAAGTATAGGTCATTTTAGAGCTATCCTAGGTTAAATAGGTCATTTTGGAGCTAATTAAGGTTATTATGTCATTTTTGAGCTACCTAAGCATATTAAGTCATTTTGGAGGAATAAATGCTAAGTATAGGTCATTTTAGAGCTATCCTAGGTTAAATAGGTCATTTTGGAGCTAATTAAGGTTGTTATGTAATTTTTGAGCTAGCTAAGCATATAAATTCATTTTGGAGGAATAAATGCTAAGTATAGGTCATTTTAGAGCTATCCTAGGTTAAAGAATGAATACCTGACATGAATAATATGTATATAATTTAAGTGTATCATCATCATGAACATAATAAAAAATTGAATACCTAACATGAACTAATTAATAATATATATTTACATAATAATAATTGAATACCTGGCATGAACTATAATATTAATCTTCATCGTCATCATTAATAAATGCATCATCATCGTCTATATATGCTTCGGGGTCAATAAATGAATCATCATCATCATCACTATCAGTAATGACGTGCTCATCATCATCATCAATAAATGCATCAACATGTGGAAGGCCTCCTGTACGTAATCGGTCAAGCATTGACAGGTCATCCGCAGCAGTAACCTCTTCTTGTTCCGGCTCTTCTTGTTCCGGCTCAGGCTCGGATTCACTGCCGCTGTCTACTTCAATGTTCTGGTGTGAAGTAGAGCGGTTCTTGAAACGTTTTTTGGAAAGACGTGTTTCTTGGAAGAATTCTCCTTCATATGTGTCTGGGTTAATGTGAGGTTCATAATCCTCTTCATTGGGGGGAGGTGGTCTAACACGTGGCGGCACTTCATAAACGACATCCCAACCATTCAGATTTGGATCAGTTTGGCAGGCCCATGGTAGATAGAAAACTTGGGTCGCCTGTTGAGCCGTAATATAGACATCGGGAACATCCAAATGGGTGCTTTGTTTGATTTCGACTAGCCCTAGATGTTCATGAGTCCTTCTAGTCTCCTTCGGCATCCAAATGGGTGCTTTGTTTTTTTTTGTAGCGGCGTCGTATGTCTTGATCCCATTATCCCAAGCTTCTTGCAGTTCATCCTTAAGCGGCTGCATGTACACATTCATACTCTTCCCCGGATAGTTGGGCCCCAGAATTATCAACGTCAGGAAAATGTTCTTTCTTTGCATAATCTGTCCGGGGGGGAGATTGAGTGGAATGACAAATACAGGCCAACAACTGTATTGGGCTGCCATCATACCAAACACATTGAACCCATCCATGCTTATGGCGATTCGAGGATGCCTTGGATCTGCCGCTTTAGCATGATGTATTGCATCGAAGCGCTTCCACGCAAAAGCGTCCGATGTGTGTACCAACATCGGCTCCCCATCTGCATCTAGTTCGGTTCTTTTTCCCAATTTGTGCCATGTCATCTGTCTGGCCGTCTCTTCGACCATGAAAAGACATTGAAGTCTTGGTATGATTGGCATATACCGAAGAACATTAACTGGGATTTTTGTCTGACTCTTCTCACCCATACCATTGTCTACCTCAACATATCTGGAAGACTGGCAAACGGGACAATACTTCAAGTCCGCATACTCAAGCCTAAATAAGGCACATCCTTTCTCACAGGCATCTATCTTCTCATAGGGCATCTTAAGTACACGGAGGATTTTGTCCGACTGGTACAGGTTTGCAGGCATTACATGGCCTTTGGGTAAAAAACGTCCAAATAGTGTCATCATCGCGTCGTAGCATTCTCTGCCCAAGTTGAATTGAGACTTCAGAGCCATTACTTGTGCGATGGCATCCAGCTGACAAAGCTCAGTGTGCTCGTGGAGAGGACATTTTGAAGACTCCAACATATCATTGAAGGCTTTTGCAGATTCCTCCATCTCATCGTCCGAATCCCGAGCATCATCAAAGTCTTCCACCATGTCTTCCATCCCGGTACCATGCTCGTCGGTGCGACGACGGCCCTCCTTAGCTTTGGCACGTTGGGCAGACTCACCATGAAATGTCCAGACCGTATAATTAGGCGTAAAACCCAACTTCTGCAGGTGTTTGCTCATTTAAAACTCTGACTTCTTATGAAAGTTGTCGCACTCGACACAGGGGCACCAGGTTGTTTCCTGTCCATTTGCAAATGCGGCTCTCACAAACCCCTTGGTTTTTCTTATCCATTCATGGGTCATGTCTTTCTGACTAGTGTGACCGGTGTACATCCACGCACGATCACTCATCTTGCCTAGCTACTGGACACACAAGAAATATATATAATTCAGCAAACCATATTCATCAGTTAATAGAGTTTGTCAGTTTTATTACGTCCATGCAACCTAGACGCTAGTAGGTAAAGATAGGTCCTAATCCCACCCGAGTATGTGTAGATTGGGTTCGTTTTCCCATGCTCGGCTCCGGATCCGACGCAAAATTTCGGCAGCACCTCCCCGCTGTTCTCCTGATACACGTCTCAGCAATAAGCAGAGAGGATGTGTACCCGGAGAACAACAGGGAGGCACTGACGAAATTCTGCATCGGATCCGGAGTAGAGCATATGGGAAAATGAACCCAATCTACACATACTCGGGCTGTCCATGGATAACGTTGGACAATTCGAAAGAATCACGGTTATAAATATGCAAATGCATTCATATTTTAGATGTAACCCTTTCGAACGGGAGACGCATAGTGGTCACGCATACTGATGATTGACACCTATAGCTAGCAAGTTTCATCGGCACGAAGACCGGAACAGAGCAAATGAAGGGGGGAGGAGGAGATGTCATTTGTGCTCACCCACGAACGCAGGGGCGGAGCTCGTCGTATGCACGGGGAGGTCGTCGAACACCAGACCCTCGCAGCAACGAAAGAACTGCACATTTAAATCCACCCGATCAACACAAATATATATGATGTTTTTCATAACAAAATAGGGAAATATATGACCCCGTCGGCCTCTGGAAGGCCGAAGAGCACCTTTTCGGTTAACAGGAGCCGAAGAGGTGTCGGCGTCGGGGGTGTCGTGGTGTCGGGCTGTCGTGGTGTCGGGGTGTCAGGTCGGGGTGTCGGGGTGTCATGGTGTCGGGGTGTCGGGGTGTGTCGGATGTCGTGTCAGGGTGTCATGTCGGGGTCGGGGTGTCATGTCAGGGTCGGGGTGTCGGGGTGTCGTGTCGGGGTCGGGGTGTCGTGTCAGGGTCGGGGTCCGGGTGTCGGGGTCTTTTTTCCTCTTTTTCCTTTTCTTCTTCTTCCTCTTCTTCATTTTCTTCCTTTTCTTCCTTTTTCCTTCTTCTTCTTCTTCTTCTTCTTCTTCTTCTTCCTTTTTCCTTTTTCCTCTTCTTCTTCTCCTCCTCTCCTCTTTTCTTCTTCTTCTTCTTCTTCTTCTTCTTCTTCTTCTTCTTCTTCTTCTTCTTCTTCTTCTTCTTCTTTCTTCTCCTCCTCCTCTTCTTTTCTTCTTCCTTTCCTTTTTCCTCTTCTTCTTCTCCTCCTCTCCTCCTCTTCTTCTTCTTCTTCTTCTTCTTCTTCTTCTTCTTCTTCTTCTTCTTCTTCTTCTTCTTCTTCTTCTTCTTCTTCTTCTTATTTTTTCTTCTCCTCCTCTTCTTCTTTTTCTTTTTCTTCTTCTTCTTCTTCTTCTTCTTCTTCTTCTTCTTCTTATTTTTTCTTCTTTTCCTTTTTCTTTTTCCTTTTTTTCCTTTTTCTTTTCTTCTTTTTCTTTCTTCTAGGTTTCTTTCTACCTACATGTCTAAATATCTAAAAACCTAAACATCTAAGTATCTAAACTCCTAAATGTCTAAATATCTAAAACCTAAACAGAAAAAATAATAAAAAAACAGAAAAAAGGGGCAGGAGGGGGAGCTCAACAGAGGGAGGCAGAGGGGTTGGCCGGCGAGGGGGCGGCGACGGGGCTGGCCGGCGTCCGGGCCGCGACGGGGCGGCGAGGGGGCGGCCGGGCCGTGACGGGGCGGCGAGGGGCAGGCCTGGGCGCGGCCGCGCGGGCACGGGGCGGGGCAGTGGGGCGGGGCAGTGGGCGGCGTCGGCGGTCGCGGGTGTGGCGGCGGCGAGCGGCGGGCGGCGGGCCGGGGCGGGTCGGGGGCGGTGGCGGGTGCGGCGGCGGCGTGGGGTCGGGGTCGGTAGGGGAGAGGCAGAGAGAGTGGAGAGAGTGGAGGGGGGGTGGGCCATTAGGGCCGTTAGTAGGTATTTTCTTTGCCGTCTGCTAGCAGACGGCAAAGATTCTTTGCCGTCCGCTAGCAGACGGCAAAGAGGTGGGGTGGGCCGTTGCAGTTAACTGGCCTCCACTGGGCCCCACCCCACCTCTTTGCCGTCTGCTAGCGGACGGCAAAGAAACTTTGCCGTCCGCTAGCAGACGGCAAAGAGCTGGCTGATGGCAAACAGTGTATTTGTCATCAGCCAAATCTTTGTCGTCTGCTTTCCCAAAGAAGACGGCAAACAACCTCTTTGCCGTCTGCCAGCAGACGGCAAAGAGCTGGCAGATGACAAAGTCCCTGATTCTAGTAGTCATGATAAACTGAAAGTGACAAAGGAAAACTTTTACAAACACTTTTGTTTCTGTTGCTGTATATAAGCTTAACCAGTAATCAAGTTTTCAGCAAAGATCATGAACTAACCATATGAATGATAACACTTAGATCTCATATTTACACATGACAATGGCATAATCAACTAGCGAGCAATAATAATATATCTCAAATGCCAACACTTTGTCAAAATAACCCTGGTATAATATGATTGTTTGGTATCTCACTAGCCCTTTCTGAGACTGCAAAACATAAATGTAGAAGCACCTCTAAAGTTCAAGCAGCGACTAAACATTGCAATTGAGGGTAGAAGAGATCCAGTCATACGCACATTCAACATTAACTAGACTCAATGCATGTTAAACTAAGAATGAAAATTGTGTTCTCAAAGTTGGTTCTTGAATGAGAAGGTGATGACTCAACAATATAAGTAAATAGCATGAAAGTAAATGGAAAGGCCCTTCGCAGAGGGAAGCAGAGATTTACAGCGGTGCCAGAGCTTAGAGCTAAAACAGAGATGAATACATTTTGAGAGGTGTGCTTTTCCTGTCAACGTCACGACAAAGGATTTCAACATCTTCCATGCTAAACACATTATTGGTTATTCCCAACCAGAAAGGTAAAACTTTACTCCCCCACAACCGTACAAACACAATCCATGGCTAGCCGAATCCTCGGGTGCCCTCCAAACAATCAACTTTCCATGCGGAGTTTGTTTTATTATATTTTTCTTTGTTTTTGTTTAACGGGACTGGGCATCCCAATTATCAGCCTCTCTCATGCAAGACGAGTGAATAAACTCTCGTCGTGAGAATTACCCGCTTAGCATGGAAGATATTGACCGGCCCATCACTCCATGAGTGGTACGGGCACACAAAACATATGTTTATTTGAATGTTTAGAGTTGGCACATGCAAATTTACTTGGAACGGCAGGGTAATACCGTATATAGGTAGATATGGTGGACTCTTATGGCACAACTTTAGGTTTCATTAATTTGGATGCACAAGTAGTATTCCTACTTAGTACAGGTGAAGGCTAGCAAATAGATTGAGAAGCGACCAACTAGAGAGCGACAACGGTCACAATCATGCATTGCGACTAATTAACATTGAACATGAGGATGAGTAGGATATAAACACCCTGAATATAAATATCGTGAAGGTTGCATTGGTTTTGAACCAACTACATGTGTGAACATGTTCGAAGTCAAGCCACTTGAAATTTTTAGAGGAGGATACCATCCTAACATACTACATCATAGTCATTTTAATTCATGTTGACACTCAAGATAAACCATTATTCGCTCCTAGCTACTTAAGTATGGCATGACCAACTATAATCTCTAATTGTCATCACAAACATGTTTACTCATAATATGCTGAATCAGGACAACTGAGTTAAACATATTTACAAAAACAGAAACAAGAGGAGTTCATACCAGCTTTTCTTCAACAAGGTCACTTCATCAAATCATCGTCATTATTGCCTTTCACTTGCACGACCGAATGATGTGAAAATAATAATAGTGCAAGGGTGTCATGGACTATGCTGAAACCTGAAAACAATTTATTCAAAGGAGAAGGCAAGGATGATTTTTTATGGAGGTGGAAGAAGGCTGTGGGCATGGGCACTAAGTGATTAGAGGCATGTGGGCCCCACAAGCTCACATGGCGCACCTAGGGGGGCAGGCGTGCCACCTGAGCTTGTGGCTCACAGGTGCACTCCCCTGGGTTGTGTTTAGTGCCAAAAATTATTATAAATTCTAGAAAAATCATACTAAATTTTTAGGACATTCTGAGAAATTTTATTTTCGGGACATTTTTTATTGCAACGATAATTCAGAAAACAGAATAAAAATAGCATTTTACTTTATTAAATTTAAAATAACAGAGGACAAACTATAAATACAGAAGGTTGTGCTTACGAAATTCATCAAATATATGCCCTTCAAAAAGGATCCATTAACAAGGTTGATCAAGTCTTATTATAAGGAATATCACCCTCATCAAACCTATAAAGAGAATTTACCTCTACTATCTGTGTCAGGATATCGAGTCCATGTATTTCTTATATAGGTGGTAGATTTATAACATCTTCAGATTTAATACCCTTTTCTTTCATAGATTTCTTGGCTTCTTGCATATCTTCTGGACTGAGGAATAGAATACCTCTTTTCTTCGGAGTGGGCTTGGGTGGTGGTTCAGGAATTGTCCAATCATCGGCATTTCTCAATAAGTTATTCAATAATTAGCCTGTTCAATAGTTCGTTCCCTGAAAACACAACCAACACAATGAACTAGGCAGTCCCTAGATGCATCGGTTAGTCCATTATAAAAGATATCAAGTATTTCATTATTCTTAAGAGGTTGATCAGGCAAAGTGTTTAGTAATTGGGGAAGCCTCCCCCAAGCTTGAGGGAGATGCTCTTCCTTAGATTGCACAAAGTTATATATTTCCTGTAAAGCAGCTTGTATCTTATGAGCAGGAAAATATTTTTCAGTAAAGTAGTATATCATAGGGACAAATGCATTTTTGCCCTTAGTCGGAACCACCCCACGGGTTTTGCCCTTACTTTTCGGCTCTACTCAGTTTTGCCCTTAGATTTGTCCCTGAGGTCGTCCGAGTGTCCTTTGACCGTTTGACCAATACTTTGAAAATTCATAAAAAATTCATATGAACCCATAAAAATGAAAATAAGATATCAAAATGTTTAGAAAGACATTACCTTTATGTGCATGCCATTTGCATTAAGGGAAAATGTAATGTTCAAACTACCCGAGGTTATTAATGTTATTAACATTAATAAAAATAAAAAGGTATAAACAATACTTTTTCATGAATAAAAATTACATGCAAATGTAGGTGACATTTTATGAACATCTTGATATCTTATTGGCCTTTTTCTCAATTCATATAACCTTGTTATGAATTTTCAAACGAGTTTGATCATTATTGTGAAACTTCATAACAAGTTGATATGAACTCACAAAAATGAAAATAAGGTATCAGAATGTTCAGAAAACATCACCTATATTTGCTTATAATTTTTATTCATGAAAAAGTTATCGTTTATACCTTTTTATTTTCAATAATGTTAATAACATTAATAACCTCAGGTTGTTTAAACAATACTTTTTTCCTGAATGAAAATGACATGCACATAAAGGTAATGTTTTTCTGAACATTTTGATATCTTATTTGCATTTTTATGAGTTCATATGAATTTGTTATGAATTTTCAAAGTATTGGTCAAACGGTCAAAGGGCATTCAGACGACCTCAGAGACAAATCTAAGGGCAAAACTGAGCAGAGCCAAAAAGTAAGGGCAAAACCCATGGGCTGACACAACTAAGGGCAAAAGTGTAATTGTCCCTATATCATATCATGGGGACTACGCACACAACCAGGAGCAAGAGTATTAAACCATTCTTTAGCATCACCCTTTAGAGAGAAAGCAAACAATTAAGGATATAGTAATAGAGAATCTTTCCTTTTGAGCAAATAGGGTGGCAATATCATTCATTTTAGTAAGATGTGCCACAATAGTTTCAGATTCATAACCATGAAAAGGATCGGATTCTACTAGAGTAATAAGTTCAGGATCAATAGAGAATTCATAATCCTCATCAGTAACAAAGATAGGAGAAGTTGCAAACTTAGGATCATATTTCATCATTTCATTCATAGAATTCTCCTTATGCTTACTCAACAACTTTTTAAGATCTTCCCTATCATTACAAGCAAGAAATTCCTGAGCAATTTGAGCATTTAACATTTTAGTTCTTGTAGGAGTGCTAGGCATAGCAGGTGATTCATCAACTTCATCATTTTCATTAGTTTCATATTCTTTAGCTTTAGCAATTTGAGCATCAAGGAAATCACCAAGTGGAATAGTTTCATCAAGCAAAGCAGTAGCATCATCATGAGTATCATCAATAGTAGAAGCAGTGTCTATTACTTGTCACATATCAGATTGAATAGCAGGTGGTGGTGTTGCAAGTCGACTTAAAACAGAAGGTGAATCAAGTGCAGAGCTACATGGCAGTTCCTTACCTCCCCTCGTCTTAAAGGGTACAATCTTGGTCTTAGAGTCCACCATATTCTTCATAGTGATAAGCAGGTATTTAAATCCCAAGTGGACTTAATAAATAGAGCTATGCTCCCAGGCAACGGTGCCAGAAAACAGTCTTGATGACCCACAAGTATAGGGGATCATAATAGTCTTCCAGGGAAGTATTTTACCCAATTTATTGATTTGACACATGGGGAGCCAAAGAATATTTATAAGCCTTAGAAGTTGAGTTGTCAATTCAACCACACCTGGAAAGTTATTTCTCTGCAGCAATGTGTTTAGTAGCACAGTAGTTTGATAGTTTAATAGTGCGATAGCAGCAACAATAGTAACAGTAACAATAACAGCAGTGATGATTGTAACAGCAGTAGCAATAGCAGTAACTTAGCAAAGACAATATGAGCAAAGCTTAGGCACTGGATCAGCGATGGATATTTGTTATAGATGATATTCGTCTTGTAACAGTCACAACCTAGAGTGATAGACAATAGGAGTCCTTAAGAAAATCTACGGGTAATTTAGGCCTCCTTTTAATAGGAAACCAGATCAAAGCATTAACACATAGTGAATACATGAACTCCTCATACTACGGTCATCACTGGAGTGAATCCCAATTATTGTCACCTTGGGGTCTGCGGATCATAACACGTAATAGGTGCATACAAGTTGCAAAATAGGATCTAAAACACACTTATATTCATGAAAACATAATAGGTTCAGATCTGAAATCATGGCACTCGGGCCCTAGTGACAAGCATTAAGCACAACAAAGTCATAGCAACATCAATCTCAGAACATAGTGGATACTAGGGATCAAGCCCTAACAAATTGACTCGATTACATGACAAATCTCATCCATCTCCATCACCGTCAGCAAGCCTATGAAGGAATTACTCACTCCCGGTGGTGAGCATCATGGAATTGTTGATGGAGAAGGGTTGTTGATAACGATGGCGATGAATCCCCCTCTCCAGAGCCCCGAACGGACTCCAGATCAGCCCTCCCGATGAAGAACAGGAGCTGGCAGCGGCTTCGTATCGTAAAACGCGATGATTCCTTCTTGATTTTTTTCTCCACGAGACAGAACTTATAGGACCGGAGGTAGGGCAAACGGAGGCTCGAGGGGCCCACAAGCTCACATGGCGCGCCCTAGGGGAGGCCCACCACCTGAGCTTGTGACCCTGTGGTTGCCCCCCTCCACTAGATCTTTTTTCCAGTATTTTTTATTAATTCGAAAATAATTCTTCGTGAATTTTCAGTCAATTCCGAGAACTTTTATTTCTGCACAAAAACAACACCATGGTAGTTCTGCTGAAAACAGAGTCAGTCTGGGTTAGTTTCACTCAAATCATGCAAATTAGAGCCCAAAAAAAGAGCGTAAGTGTTTGGAAAAGTAGATACGTTCAGTGGGACTGCTGTGACCCGGTTGGGTCAACTATTTTTGCCCGGGCGGACGTTGCGGACATTTAGGGAGGAAATAGGGCCGGCGTCCAGCTCTAAAACTTCAGTGAACACATGCTAAGCAACGCTCAAAGACACGCACACACGAACTACTTCTCACATCTTTGCCAGACGCCATCGTTCTCTTTGTCGTCCTTGTCGGCGACAGCCCACCATGCTTGGATCTCTGCCCAGCTCTCCTCAGTGTTGCGATAGCTACCGCCGTGATCCTGGCAGATGGAGGCATCGGGCCATGCTGGCCAGACACTGTCGTTCTCCTTCCCGGCCATGTCGACGGCAGCCCACCATGCTTGGATCTCCTCCCAGCTCTCCTCGACAACACGTGAGGCTGCTTCTTTCTTGCAGTGGTGGGACTCTCTTTTCTTGAGTGCTTTCTGCCTTTTCCGCTCCTTCTGTGCAGCTTTGGCCTCCTCTTGCTCCACCGCCCATTCGGCCTTGGCAGCTTCAAAGTCCGCCCATGTAGGTGTGCGGTCGCGGGCGGCGATGAACTCGGCGCGGCGGGATGCCATCACTTCTGTACCGGTTAGTGTGCAGTCACGGGTGGCGAGGAACTCGGTGCGGCGGGATGCCATCGCTTCCTTACCAGTTAGTGTGTGGCGCGGTGGCATGAACGACGCTTGGAGAGAGCTCTGGGACGGAGTGGCCAGACAACCGTATAGTGCATTGGTTTTTTAGAGCACTTGAGATCGATATGTATGATGTCGTTGTGCGTGCCGTAGATATGCTTGCATGCAGCCACGGCACTTCCTAGTTGCGCTTGCATGCATGTTGCCACAGAGCTTGCGTGGTTGTCGAGAACCTGCGCGGTCATTGAGAACCTGAGTCATCGTCGTTGTGTGCTACCAGTCATGCAGTCTCATCGTTAAACCAGGCGCGGTCGACGTTGCGTGCGGGCAGTCGCGTGTTCTTGATCGCGTTGACAAGCCTGCATAGCTCGACATTAAAAGCAAGCTCTCGCATGCATGCAAGCGTTACTTCTCTCCAGTGCCATCGAACATTTCGCAAACGATTTCTTGCATCAAATCGTTTGTGATAAAAACTGTATTTTGGAAAACTCGTCTCAAATAGTACATGATACTTTGCACACTGTTCAAATATTTACCACAGAATACTGAGGTCATATCATGGCACCATGTCAGGTGTCATGTTTTTCAGGCATGTTTTTCATTTTCTAGAGTTAAAAAACCAATAAACGACATGTTTGTGGTTAACTCTTGCAACACATATAATTGAAATCTCTCCCCATTTCTCGTCAAAGGCATGAAAATTTACTAAATACCACAAGCATGATTTTTTAAACCGTTTTTGTGCACTTTTTCATGGACCGATTGTGCGAATTTGAATTATGTGCATTAATGCCTAGAAAATCCACATAATGGCCTAAATATACTAAATTAGCCCGGAAAAAGTTCCAAATTTGAACATGATGCATTTTAGGTTGTGTGTTGATCGTAAAAAAAAATTCAAGGACAAACGACGAAGGAAGCGTGGATTCCCCTTCAAACTTGGTGATTTCCCTCTCGAAACAACAAAATTTCCTCGGTGATGATTAGATTTATGAAGAGCGTGTATAATGACATTAGCCAAACCTTCTCAAATATTTACCACAACATTCTGAGGTCATACCATAGCACCATGCCAGGTCTCATGTTTTTCAGGCATGTTTTTCATTTCTCTAGAGTTGAAAAACCAAGAAACCACACATTTGTGGTTGACTCTTGCTACATATCCTTGAAATTTCTCCCCATTCCTTGTAAAAGGCATGGAAATTTACTAAATGCCACAAGCATGATTTTTCAAACCGTTTTTGTACTCTTTTTCATGCACCAATTGTGCGAAATTGAATTATGTGCATTAATGCCTAGAAAATGCACATAATGCCCTAAATATAGTAAATTAGCCCGAAAAAAGTGCCAAATTGGAACACGGTGCATTTTAGGGTGTGTGTTGATTGTAGAAAAAAACTTAAGGATAACCGACTAAGGAAATAATGATTCCCGTTCAATCTTGGTGATTTAACGTCACACACATTTCATTTCCGTTGCCTCTGTGAACCATGTGCGCTGACCCGATTGTGTGTTGTGTTCTGATTGGCCAGAACCCCAGCCTTGCGGATCACGTGTGTGTACCCACTACAAAAAAAGACACATCCATGACATTATGGCCCGAACGAAAACTTTTTCTGTCATGGATATGACACTTCTGTGACGATAATTGTCAACGATTAATTGGTCGCTCTCTTACCCCAACTCCATGGTAATGTGATCATTCAAACCAAAATCCCCAAAAGTAAACTATTTCGCTTTGAAAACTTTTGGATTGCACACCCAGGATTCTTGGATGTGGTTTCTTCTGCTTGGGCCAAGCCCATCAAACATGGCAAATATCACAATGCAGCCTCGGTGCTATGTCAGAAACTCAAAGTTGTTTGACAGGCCCTCAGTCGTTGGAGCAGGAATATCTCCCGATTATCAACCGCAATTGAAAACACTAATAAAGCGATTCTCGAGATGGACACACTTGAGGAAAAGAGAACTCTAACCATACCAGAGGCCAACTTCAGAACTATTCTCAAAAAACATCTTTTGCGCCTTCTAGCTTATCAAAAAGAATATTGGAAAAAAAGGTGCACGATCAGATGGATTCAGTTTGGGGATGAAAACATGAATTTTTTTCAAGCTGCTGCTACTGAAAGATATCGCAAAAACTGTTTAGCCAGCCTCAAAACTACTTATGGTTATACGGTTGATGATCACGCTGGAAAAGAATCTATCCTTTTTAATTCTTTCAAAGAACGTCTAGGTAACTCCAGCACCCCTGACATGAGGTTTGAGCTCCAGAATCTTATCTCTCCAGATCCTGACCTTGATCAATTGACGATGCCGTTCACTCATGAGGAGATTGATTCCATTGTTAAAGAAATGCCTCATGACAAGGCGCCTGGCCCGGATGGTTTCAATGGAGCATTCTTGAAAGCGTGTTGGCACATTATCAAAAATGATTTCTACCAACTATGCTCTGAATTTCACGTTGGATCCTTGAACATTGAGAGTCTGAATTATGGTTATATTACCCTTATCCCTAAAAGCAACTCTCCAGAAACAGTTAATGATTACCGTCCTATCACACTACTTAACTGTTGTCTGAAAATCTTAACGAAGCTTCTGGCCAATCGTCTTCAGCGAGTCATTCTCCGGCTGGTACATTGTAACCAATATGGCTTTCTTAGGGGCCGATCAATTCATAACTGTCTTGCATGGGCATTTGAGTTCATCCACCAATGCCAAGCCTCCAAAAAAGAAATTATTCTGCTAAAACTTGACTTTGCCAAAGCCTTTGACACAATTGAGCACTCAGCTATGATCCAGATCATGCGGCAAATGGGTTTCAATGAGCGTTGGATTAGTTGGATACAAGGCATTTTCTCTTCTGGCAAATCCTCCGTCCTTCTCAATGGTGTTCTGGGACGTCAATTCCCGTGCAGATGCGGTGTTCGACAGGGAGACCCGTTATCCCCATTGATATTTGTCCTGGCTGCTGAGCTCCTTCAAGCTGTTATAAATGATGCACTACGTAAACGTCTCCTGCAACATCCGATCAACACCAGAGAGGATCTGGACTACCCAGTGATTCAGTACGCAGATGATACCCTAATTATCATGCCTGCATGCCAGAGACAAGCCACACTGATGAAAACTATACTTGAGGATTATGTAGCTTCAATTGGCCTCAAGATTAACTTCCAAAAATCCACGGTGATACCGATCAATACTCCTTCAGCCCTGTGTCAAGCTATTGCTGATATTTTCGGCTGTCCCACAGCAACCATGCCGTTCACGTATTTGAGACTCCCCCTGGGCACTACTCGACCGACTGTTCAAGATCTCACCCCTCTGGGGTGCAAAGCTGAAAGAAACATCACGGCAACGATGTTGCTCATGTCGTATGCAGGCAAGATAGCACTCATCAATTCGATTGTCACTTCCCTGGCGATCTTCTCCATGGGAACCATACGGTTACACCCGAAAATTGTGGCGCAATTGGATAAAATCAGACGTCGCTGCTTGTGGCGGAAAAAGACTGAAAATGGGGAGAAAAGCAACTCCCTTGCAGCATGGGATATGATCTACCGCCCCAAAAAGCATGGTGGACTAGGCGTGCTCAATCTACAGGTCCAAAATGATGCAATGCTATTGAAATTTCTGCACAAATTTTACAACCACCACGACATTCCTTGGGTGCAGTTAGTCTGGGAAACGTACTATGACCACTCCATTCCACACGCCTCAGACCCGTGTGGCTCGTTCTGGTGGCGTGATGTGATGCAACTCAGCCCTATTTTTAGAGGGACCACGTCGGTCCAAATTCATTGTGGTTGCTCGGTCCTCTTCTGGAAGGACGATTGGAACGATACAATTCTCTCCGAGAAATTCCCAAGAGCATTCTCATACACCAGTCGAGAAGATATTTCTGTCAGGGATTTTCTGAGCAACGATAATCTCAATGCTGTGTTCCACCTCCCACTATCTTTGCAAGCACATGAGGAATTGAGGAAAATGCAAGCAGACACCAATACAACAGACATCTCTGGACACTCCAAGGACATTTGGTCCTATACCTGGGGAGCTAAGGAATTCAAAACTAAAGCGTACTATGCCTTTTATTTCAGAGAAATACAAGCTCATGTGGCGTTTAAATGGTTATGGAAAACCTCCAGCATACCAAAACACAAGGTATTTGGCTGGTTTCTGCTCTCTGACAGGTTAAATACAATAAACATGCTACGACGACGACACCACAACATTGGTGACAATTTTGACTGCCTACTATGTGGGATGCATGTTGAGGAGACAGTAGAGCATCTATTCTTTCACTGCAGCTTCAGCACCCTCTGCTGGGAAATCCTTGACATTCGCTGGATACAGCAAGGAGATAGACTAAGACTCATAGAACTGGCCAAGGAAGCTCATGACAGGCTCATGTTTTTTGATATATTTCTGGTCGCGGCTTGGAGCCTTTGGAAGGAGAGAAACAATAACTTTTTCAGGGGCATACCTCCCAGTGTGATAGCCTGGAAGAGAAGATTTAAAGCTGATTTTAGTAATTTGAGCCATAGAGCTGCTGAGCACAAAAGACAGTTCATTGCTGCGCTTGTAAATTCCATCCTCTGACTCTTAAGATTAGGGCCTTTTTCTTCTCCCCCCCCCTTCTCCCCATGTAAAGTGTAACATTCTGATATATTTAATATACATGCAGTAGGAGACTTTCCTACTGTTTAACCCCTCAAAAAAATTGTGACAAAACACGTATCATCATAGATGTGGTGGGCCCCTACTTCTATGACAAAAATTATTACAGAAAATGGGCTTTTTTGTCCTGGGCGGGCCGGAGACGTACCTGCATGACATTCTTTGGGCCATCCATGACGCAAAAAATCGTGGTAGAAATGAGGGCGAGGAAATTTTCGGGGAGTTCCCCGTTACGGTGGGCAATCGGTGGGTGGTCGGGGCCGAGCGATGCAGTGTGGTTTGCGTGTTTCTCTCGTACGCGTGTGTGTGTGAGGTATTCGCTAACTGAACCCGAGCGAGGCGTTCGCTTACTGAACCTGAGCGATCGATCGATCCCTCGCACTACTACACGTACTGAACATGAGCGATCGATCCCACTACGTACTGAAGCCGATCGATCCCTTCACTGCTAACTGAACCCGAGCGATTCCTTCGTTGCTAACGGAACCCGATCAATCCCTTCGCTGCTAACTGAACCCGACCGATCCCTTCACTTCTTACTGAAGCTGATCGAGCCCGCGTGCGAGACGTAGCTAGCCGGTTGGGTTGCCTCTTGATGAACAGTGCCCGTTGCTTGCGCACGCGCAATACACGTAGACACGAGTTGAGGCTCAATCGATCGAGCCCCTTGCACGAGTCGTGGTGAGTACGACCTAGCCAGTTGGTTGGCTGTGGATGAACAGTTCCCGTTGTTGTCGCCCGCTCGTACGCCCCACCCTAGCCGATGGGGGTTGGATGAACAGTACCCCAGCCGTGTAGGCGGTTGGCGCTGGATGAACAGGACCCCGAGGAGGCCGTGCCGCGGTACGCCACACCCCAGCCGATGTTGGGGTGGATGAATAGGACCCCGTGGAGGCCGTAGGAAATTGCGGATGAACAGTAGCCCGTGGAGGCTGGAGGAATTAGACGGTGATGAATAGTAGCTCGTGGAGTCCCATTTTGCGGTACGCCACACCCCTCCCGATGAACAGGACCCTCATTTCGACCATAGGCGGTTGAAGAGAAGTCCGTTTCGTTTGTTTTACAGTACGCCAGACCCCTCTCGATGAACACGACCCCGTACCAACCATAGGCGGTTGAATAGAAGTCTGTTTCCTCTGTGTTACGGTACACCACACCCCCACCCAATGAATAGGACCCCGTTAAGACCGTAGGCGGTTGAACAGAAGTCCGTTTCCTCTGTTTTGCGGTACGCCAAACGTCTCCTGATGAACAGGACTCCGTTTCGGCTGTTCCGTCTAAGCCGGTTGGCTCCCGATGAACAGGACGCATTCCGACCCAGTCGGTTGCCTCCCGATGAACATGATGCTATTTCTTTGTTCCGACCTAGCCGGTTGACTGCCGATGAATAGAACGCCATCGCTGCGTACCCCCACCGTCGCCTCTCCATGTACACGAGCCCTGACCGTACGTATGCGCGAGTACACGTTCTACACCCCGCCCGTATGTACGTACATGGCCGTCTTTTCATAGCATGGCTGTACGTAAGTGTACACGATTTAGACGTGACTGCCTGAACTGCTACGTAGGGGGCTCTACTACAACACGTGCCGCTCCTTATACGACCACGGTTCATGAGACCGATCGACCAGTATGTACGTACACATTTGCGACCAGGCAGATAACGCTACGTATGCTTCGACCTGGTGGGTCCCAACTGTCAGGGGGACAAGGAGGTACTTCCTTGCGTGGGAAGATATAGCTGGTGGGTCCCAGCTGTCAGGGGGAGGAATCATTTTTATTTTTTGGCACGTAATAAAGAGGCACTTCCTTGCGTGCGAAGATGTAGCTGGTGGGTCCCAGCTGTCAGGGTAGGAAACATTTTTTCCGCGTAATAAGAAGGCACTTCCTTGCATGCGAATATGTAGCAGGTGGGTCCCAGCAATCAAGGGGAGGAATCATTTTTTTGCGTAATAAGGAGGCAGTTGCATGCGTGCGTCCATGGACCTGGTGCGTCCCCACTGTCAGCCTTTCCACGTACGGTGCTCTTCCGATGACCCTCCTTTGTCGACCACGTTGACCACGTGGTGCCGAGTGCACCAAGGCGGTGGACGACATCGAGGCCCCGGACGGGAATGACCCGGAGATGGAGAAGACGCGGCAATGGAGTCACAGATGGAGAGGCATACGAGTGTTGAATGGTTCTGGTGTGGGATGGGGCTACACTCGGCGGAGAATAAATGAGGTGCGGAGGAGTGGAGGGATGGCCTGGCCGTCGCTGGGGTAGCGTTTCGCAGCGAGGTGCACAAAGCAGTGCCGCTAGACGCCGGAGGCTGGAGCAGGCGGTCCCGCCAGCGCTGGAGGAAGAAGACGAGCGATTGAAGAAGAATGCCGTCCATTCGATGTAAATCCAATGGATAAGGCTGTCAGAATCTTTTTTTGACTAAGTTTTTCTTAGGGTAACTTATTTTGACTAAGTTGACAACGCCTTGGGTAGGCTTCGACCTATTATCCACATGTCAGTCAGTCCATTTGGTGGGCTTGGTGAAAAAATAATGTAGCGTCTATGCAGCCCATTTATATATTTTGTTAGAATTTACAGCCCATTTGCATTTTTCTGAAATACATGGGTTTGCTGGGCTGGGTGAAAATATCATGTTGGGCTGGACGGAGCAATGTTATAAAAACATAAACCGGTGTTGGGCATTTTATTATAACTACATAATTTGCGGAGCATAAACACGTGATTGCACGTTTATTAGTGCATTGGTCCGTAAAATCTTAGCAAGCTTACGTACGCAATCACCAGGAATTAACTTGCCAACTTATTGTTAAACAATTATTATTATTTGGTAAGAACTTATCGATTTACCAAATAAAATACTATTTTATTTTGATGTGTTAATAAGACGTGGGGTATTATTAATTTTTTAGGCTAGATGTGGGACAATTGAGTTGGTTTTAGGGAAAACCATTGGTAGAAAAATGAGAGATAGGATTAATAAAAAAACAAAAATAAAGGAAGTGGGAAGGTCTATACAAAGGTTGGATGAAAGACAGGTGAAACGGGAACCTTATGTTCTTTCTAACATACATACATACATACATACATACATACATACATATATATATATATATATATATATATATATATATATATATATATATATATATATATATATATAATAGCATGCATTTTTATGGCAGGTATAGCACGCACCAATATTTGGAAAGAGATCAATTACATGGGGCTTACCTCCATGGTGCCTAGGTGCCCAAACAATTTATTGGTAAAATAACTGGGGCACCTAGGTGCCTGGGCACCTAGGCCCATTATGGCAAGCCATTTTTAATAGTGCATGGTGTTGAATCCATGAAATAGTAGCTTTCCATTTTTCGTTTGCATGCACTACTACCATGATTGCTTTCCAAAAAAATATTATGTTGATTTCCTAGCAATAATTCATTTCCAAATATTATGTTGATGTATTATACCTAATGAAAAGATACACATACACGGGCTATTATATCTAATGAAAATATACACATACCATAAGTATTATACTTAATGAAAATATGCATATACCCGTGGTATTATCTGTACTAAGAATATACACATACCGGAGGTATTATCCAAATAAAAATTATGGATATACCTCGGGTATCTCAAATATCTACTAACAAGACATAATGAATATACCCAGAAATACCATGAGTATGTAGATACGTCAAAAATATCATGAGTATGTAGATACATCAAAAATATCATGAGTATGTATGTAAATCTGGTATGTATATACCTAAATGGTGTAAATACTCCAAATAATTGACACATGCACTAATTATCAAATACCTGCTAATGAGACGCAATGTATATACCTAGAAATATCATGAGTATGCAGATACCTCAAAATAAATTTGCGTGTATGTGAATTTTTTAGTACCCAAGATATTCTCGGGTATGTCTATACCCAAAATATGTTTGGGTATATGTGAGATTTATTAATATGTACCTACAACCAGCTTATCCACCTAGAACAAACTTAAAACGACGTACCCATTTACGTTTTGGGTATTTAATATTTTTGGACACATGAAAGATGAGAATACCCAATATATTTCTAGATACCATTGTTTTTAATAAGATGATACATGCACGTACTCTACATACCTCAAACACAAGAAAGGTTGTGTTCCTAAAAAAATTGATGATATATATATATATATAATATTATAGAAGGGAAAACATAAGTTGAGTTTGGCATTCTTATAAAATAGAAGTGAGCTGTGCGTTATCTTCAAAAAACAAACATAAGTTGGGCTGCTGATGTTATAAAACAAGCTATGCTGGGAGGCCCAGAGGCCGATTGATACCTGCTGGACCTCAAAAAAAAGTTGAAACCTGCTGGATCCACTGTGTCTACATGTTGTGGGCTGCGCATGTCAAACAAAAAAACCTAGGCTGGGCAGGCCCCAGCCCAGTTGTTACTTGTTCGACCTCTGAAAAATTCTCTCGTTTATTGACTACGTTGACAATCTCGTGGGTCCCACATGTCAACATACCATAAGGAGGAACCATTTTTTTGCAATATATAAGGAGGCACTTGCTTGCGTATGGCCATGGACCTGATGGGTCCGGACTGTCAGCCTCTCCACGTACAGTCATCTCCCGATTCCTCTCGTTTGTTGACCATGTTGAGAACGACAGGAGGCAGCGCTACAACGAGAGCACCAAGCTGATGGATGACATCGAGGCCTCGGACCGGAACGAACCAAAGTCGGGGAAGACGCAAGCTGAAGGGAGGATGAGGGTTGACTAGTTCGGCTGCAGGGTGGGCCGGTGGGGCTGCCGCCGCCGAAGAATAAAAGGAGATATGGGGGAGTAGAGGGATGGGTCATCGAGGCGTGGGCGCTAGCACCGCCGGCCACTGTAGGAAGAGGATAAAAGATTGGACAAGAACGACAGACGTTGGATGTCAATCCAACGGCTGTGGCTGGGAGAATCCTTTGTGGACTAAGTTGACATCTTGCTTAGGGTCGAACCTCGTGGGTTCGAAATGTCAACCTCCAAATCTCAAGAGGACATGTAGCCCTTTCTTAAAATTTGCTAACAAAATAAAGAAATACAAATGGATAGGTGGTTGGTCCTAGATGTCTATGTACGAGACCTGCTGGGTCCACCTGAGAAGGGGAATATGTTGGGAGGAAGGAGATTCAAAGCACACCAGCCGTTGGATTTCAATCTAATGGCTGCCAGAAGGACTGACGCAAGAGGTATCAAACTTAACTTGTTCTCATCGTTCGTGATCAAACATTGTCGGGCCCATGGAACCCGGGGTATCCAGGCCCGTCTGCCTTTGGCCCAGGGCGCAACACCTGGCGTGGGCCCAGCGGGCCGTCACCACTAAGCATCTCACCAAGACCCCTCATGAGGCCCTGGCCTCCTGAGGCCGCCTCCTCAGGGAGCGGCGAGCAAGGCTCAGCACCACCATCGATGGCCTTGCGAGGTCCTCTCACGAGGCGGCTTCCCGAGGTGGCCTCGCGAGGCGGCTTTCCTAGGTGGCCTCCCGAGGCCCCCTCCCGCAGGCGATCAAGACGAAGGTCGCTCGGCGTGCAGCGCGGCCTGAGGCCCATCACGAGGGTGATGCGCGCGGCGACGAGCGGCAGCAGAGGCTGCGCCAGCAGGCGCGGATGAAGATGGTTTCCTCTTTTGTGGTAAGGGAGCAGGGCCAGCTATCTACTCTCCAAAGCAACCCCAAAGGTTGCCCGATCGGTGAAGGAAGACCAAGACGACGGGCGCGTAGGGCGGAGGTACCGAGCCCACTGGCGCGTCATGGATCATGCTTTGGCAGACGAAGACCACCTTTAGTCAGGATAGCCTGAGCGCCTGTCCCCTTTCAAAATCGCCAAGTGTGGCAACCCTTCCCACCTAAGTTTCCAGGGGGAAGAGGACCAAGGCCGATATAAAGGGAAGAGCTGCCTTTGTAGACGGGATCGATTCCTTCATCTCCTACCTTGTACACGAGAACTCTCTTGCCCCTGGCAATCAAGAACCACAAGCAGGAGTAGGGTATTACACCGCAAGGTGGCCCGAACCTGGGTAAACCGCTGAGTCGTCGCTCCGTCCCTCACTAGCGCGCTCTCGCCGTAGCCTTGCCGTTGCTTAGCCGTGGTAGGAGAAGAAGTGGTAGAACGAGCTCACCCCAGGGTTCGAACCTTTGGGTCCCCGGAGCCCGACTTCTGACATTTGGCGAGCCAGGTAGGGGTGCGCTACTGTTCTCCTGCTCCGCCCTCAGCTCCACCAACCCCATGGCCGACGCACGTCGCGAGCACGCCTAGCGCAGGGCTGGCCGCGTGGCTCAGACGGAACCGGTGGCCCGCAGCAATCGCCGCCGTCCCGAAGCTGAGGCTGCTGCCGCCACCGACCCCGCTGCCCGCAAGCAGCAGGACTCCTCCCTGCACCCCTCCGTGCAGGCGAACGACCACACCGCCACGGCCTCCTCCCTCGCCCACCGTGGGCCGCCGAACCCCCAGGCCGCGCTGCTCATGGCGCGCGAGCTGCGCCGCTACCATCCGGCTGACGCCGGCTACGATGCCTGGCTTGGCCGCATCACCGAGCTCGTCAACGCCGCCGGGGACGCTCCGGCACCTTCCCACTCGCTCCGCCCTCCGCCGTCTCGCGCTGGAGACCTGGCAGACGGCGCTCCCCCGCTGCCTCCGCTGCGCGACGAGTGCGCCGGGCCCCAGCGCAGCGCTCGGGCTCGTGAGCCGTCCCGTGGCGCGTCCTCGCCAGACCGAGACGAGGCCAGCTGCCAGTCATCCGCCACGCGCCCCCTGACGCGCGGGTACTCCTCAAGCGGCAGCGCAAGCGCCAGGACCAGGCCATTCAGGACATTGCAGCGGCCGGGCGCCAAAACCGCACCGCCCTCGCTAGCGGCGTCCCCTCGAGCGGCGTGGGCTGCCGTGCCTTCACCCGCGAGCTGCGTCGCGTGGTCTGGCCCGCGAAGTTCAAGCCTGAGCTCCCTCCACGCTACGACGGCACCCCCAACCCCACGGAGTTCCTCCAGCTCTACGCGCTGAGCGTCGAGGCGGCGAACGGCGACGACAAGGTCATGGCGAACTGGTTCCCCATGGCCCTCAAGGACGGCCCGCGCTCCTGGCTCATGAACCTCCCTGAGGCTTCCATCTCGTCGTGGGCCGAGCTCTGAAGCCAGTTCATCGCCAACTTCAAGGGCACACAGGACCGCTCCCTCACCATCAATGACCTGCGGCGTGTTCGGCAGCGCCCAGACAAGACCCTCCGCAAGTACATCCAGCGCTTCAGTCAGGTGCGCAACATGATCCCGTGCGCCTCCGACGCAGCCGTCATCTCCGCGTTCTCCACCGGCGTCACGGACGTCAATATGCGCGAGAAGCTCACCATCAACGGTGAGCTTGACTCCGTGTTCGAGCTGCTCGACCTCGCCGACAAATGCGCCAAGGCTGAAGAAGGCTGCCTCTTTGTCCACAACGACCCCGACGCGACGCTCGACGCCGCCAAGGCCAAGAGCAAGGACGTCAAGCGCAAGGGCCCTGCCGTGCTTGCGGCGGAGCCCAAGCAGAAGCGTGGCCGCGACCACGACGAGCCCAGGAAGGATAACCGTCCACTCTGCGCTTTCCACAACGTCCGCTCCCACAGCACCGAAGACTACCAGGAGCTCAAGCTGCTCCGTGACGAGCGCCAGGGCCGCCGGGACGACCGCAATGGCCGCGGCGCCAGCCGCGGAGGTGGCCGCAGCGGCAACCGCTGGGACAGCCGCAACAGTAATGGCAGCTACCGCCAGGGCTGGCGCGACCAGCCTCGTGAGGCCGTCGGGCGCGACGAGCCTCGTGAGACCATCTGGCGCGACCAGCCTCGTGAGGCGAATCCTCAGGCCAATGCCGCTCTCCCGCCGCTGCCGCCGCCACCCCGGAGGAACGACGTCAACCAGCCCGACGAGGGGGCTGGGGGCTACTAGGAGCCTCACGCTATCGCCTGCATCCTTGGCAGGTCTCAAGCCCCCGTGTCCATCCGCCACTTCAAGCAACTCTCTCGCGAGGTGTACGCCGCCCTCCCGAGGCCTGAGGTCGCGCGGCCCCTCAAGTGGTCGCAGTACGCCATCACCTTCGACTCCAAGGACCACCCCAAGTCCACGGCCTCCGCAGGCGCGCTCCCCATGCTGTGCACCCCCACCATCAGCAACGTCGCGGTCACCAAGACCCTCATCGACGGGGGTGCCGGCCTCAACATGCTCTCCATCGAGACCTTCGAGACGCTCCAGGTGCCCTACGACTAGCTCATGCCGACCAGGCCCTTCTCCGGAGTGACCGATGGCTCCACCATCCCACTGGGGCAAGTGCGCCTCCCCGTCACCTTCGGCACCCGCAAGAACTACCACACCGAGCTCATCGACTTTGACGTAGCACACATCGGCCTGCCCTACAATGCCATCTTGGGCTACCCGGCTCCCACCAAGTTCATGGCGGCCACCCATCACACCTACAACGTCCTCAAGATGCCCGGCTACAGTGGCATCATCACCATCGCCTGCGACGAGAAGGACGTGGCCAGCACCCTCGAGCGCGCCTACAAGGCTGCCGCTGTCGCGGATCCGATCGATGAGGACGCGGCCGAGCCTTCCGAGGCCGCGCCCGCGAAGAAGAAGCAGTTGTTCTCTCAGGACAGCGCCGAGACGAAGAAGGTGTCGGTGGACGGCAGCGGCTCCGGCCCTGCCTTCACCATCGGCACAGGCCTACCTCCTCCATAGGAAAGCGCGCTCGTCACCTTCCTTCGGGCAAACTCGGATGTTTACGCCTGGAAAGCATCCGACTTGTCCGGTGTGCCGAGGGAGGTGATCGAGCACCACTTAGCGGTGTGCCCCAATGCACGCCCGGTCAAGCAGAAAGCACGGCGCGAGGCGCCAGAGAAGCAATATTTCATCGTCAAGGAAGTTCAGAAGCTCCAAGAAGCCGGAGTCGTTCATGAGGTGCGCCATCCCGAATGGCTCGCTAACCCAGTCGTCATCACCAAGAAGGGCGGCAAGGAGCGCATGTGCGTCGACTTCGCCAGCCTCAACCAGCTCTGCCCTCATGACCCCTTCCAGCTATCGCGAGTCGGCCAGGGCGTTGGCCCCGCTTTCGGCAGCACGCGCATGCCCTTCGGGCTGAGGAACGCCTGCGCCTCTTTCTAGAGGCTGGCGCCCTTCGCGCCAGGGCCTCGTGAACCGCTTTGGAGTCCCCAACCGCATCATCACCGACGATGGTTCCCAGTTCACAAGCGGTCTCTTCAAGTCCTACTACGCCAGCCTCGGCATGCAGATCTGCTATGCCTCGGTGGCGCACCCGTGAAGCAATGGCCAGGCCAAGCGCGCCAACGCCGAGGTCCTCAAGGGCCTCAAAACAAGGAGCTTCAAGAAGAAGCTTGAGGCTTGCGGCAAGGGCTGGCTGGACGAGCTGCAGTCCGTGTTGTGGTCCATCCGCATGACGGCAAGCAAGTCTACTGGCTAGACGCCCTTCTTCCTCGTCTACGGCGCTGAAGTGGTCCTCCCATTGGACTTAACCACGGTTCCCCGCGAGTCCTTGCCTTCGACGAGGCGCGTCGGGAGGGCTCGCGAGAGATCGATCTGCTGCTCCTCGAGGAGGGCCGCCGTTAGGCTGCTCTTCGTGCCGCGAGGTACCAGCAGGCCTTGCGTCGCTACCACAGCCGCAACATCCGTCCTCGTACTCTCGAGGTCGGCGACCTCGTCCTGCGCAGGATCCTCTCCCGAGAGGGACTTCACAAACTCTCACCCATGTGGGAAGGACCCTTCCGGGTTACTCATGTCTCCAGGCCCGGCTCGGCCTGGCTGGAGATGGAGGACGGAGTTCCTGTGCCTAACGCCTGGAACATCCAACACCTCCGCAAGTTCTACCCGTGACCCTCACCCGTACGAACGAAACGGGGCTGTACACGCCCCGGTGCCTCTCATTGCGTTCGCCTGATGGGCCCGCGAGAGTTCCCGCCCACGCCCAAGTGGAGCCCCATGCTTCGCGCTGGCGGAACGATCGACCCGCAATCATACCCACACCCCTGTGGAAGCCCCATGCTCCGTGCTGGCGGAACGATCGACCTGCGATCATACCCACACCCCTGTGGAAGCCCCATGCTCCGCGCTGGCGGAACAATCAACTGAGGGCGCCCCACGGGCTGCACCAACCTCAAGCTGACCCGTGCCGGACACGGCAGCACTCTTTTTTCTCATTTTGGTGTGTAATTGAGGGCGCCCCACGGGTTGCACCAACCTCAAGCTGACCCGTGCCGGACACGGTAGCCGCATCTTTATTTGGTTGCTATCTTCAGTAAAGCTTCCTTTTCCTTATATGGTGTTTCGTTTTACCCTTGCCTCACGAGTCTCGCGCGCTCACGACTTATCTCATGAGCCTCACGCGAGTGGGGGCTGGACACGGTGCCGGCGCTCGGGTCAGTCCCAGCATCACTGAAAAACCCAAGCAACCGGGCTCTGGCTCGCGGGCCTGCTCCCGTGCACGCCACCCCACCAAGGTCCTTGGTTTCCTGTCTCCTCGCGTAATACCCATGAGCGAATCGACGAGCGCGCGCTGTCCTTGAGTACTCAGCATGCAGTTATCTCAGGAGCAGGTCCCCTGGAGGATCTCGCGAGGTAGCACCCTCAGGACCTCAGGAGGCCAGTTGGCCCCGCCTCGGGAACTAACCCTCGGCGGCCGTCTCAGCAGGAGATCTCGCGAGCGGAACCCTCACAAGGCGTGCCCTGCAAGAGATGGCCCACCATACTGCCTCGTACGGAGCTAAGTCTTCCGGCTCGCGAGCCACCCTCGCCGTCTCTCGAGCCTCACGAACATCGCGCCTCACGAGCGCCAGTGTTTCTCTTGGCGCAAGCCGCTTGTGCGTTAAAGGGGGGCTCCCTGAGCATCGCGCCCCAGGAGCCCTCACCAGCTCCCGGTACCCCTCGCCTCCTGGCCTTGTTTAGGCATCGCGACCTGACATACCAGCGACGGCTACGGCCGCTCGGGGGCTGGGTCCTTACAATGTAGAGCATCATGGCAAGCAAAAGAGAAAAACAGGCCTTAAGAGAGAGCCTCGCGAGGACACGAGTGTTTGTTACAGCAAATCATAAAGTAACCAAGGCATCGTCTTCACGCCCCCACGGGCCACATCGATCTAGCGCAGGGTGATGAAAGGAAAAGGACCCTAGGAGCTCACGCTGTCGTCGTCTTCGCCGGCGCCGTCGTCGCCACCGGAGCTCTCGCCGCTGCCGCAGGAGTACTTCCCAAGTAACGCGCCCACATGGCCTTCCACCGCCCTCGCGAGACCATCGCGAAGCTCCTCGGGGACTGGGGCTATCACCCTGTCAAAGTCAAAGTTGGGATCGGTGTGAAGGAGGTGGATGAAGACGCGAGTCGCCGCCAGGGAGAAGAGGCTGCTGCACTCCTCCTCCAAGATACCGTCCACCTCCTTGGCTCCGTCCTCAAGCCGTTCCACAAGCTTGGTGGAGAAGCCGACGTAGTCGGCGTCGCGGGACTCGTGGAGGGCCCCAAGCCTTCCCTGGCAGATGGAGTTCAGGGCGTCGTGGGCGCGGATCTCGAGGGAGTGAATCGCCTTGACGCGTTCGCGCTGCTCCTGTTCCTGATCGGCGGCGCGCCAGAGTCGGGCTGCGGCACGGCTCCCCGGTGGGTCTCCGCCTCGGCGAGTGCCGCCTTGAGATCAGTGACCTCCCGCCGGAACCGCTCGCGTTCTGACTCGAAGGCGTCCCTCTGCTGCAGCAGTGCCTTATCGTGCTCCTCGGCAAGCGCCAGGCGCACTTCCGCTACCTTCGCGTCGGCATCCTCTTGGACCTTTCTCACCTTGGCCTCCAGTTGGGCGTTGGCCTCGGTGACGCGCTTCGTGTGAGCCTCCTGGGCATCGGCCAGCTGGCGCCCCAGCGCCTCCAGACGCTCCTTCTCTGTGGCCTGCTCGGTCTCCGTCTTCACGAGGCCCCCCGTGCGAGTCTCGAGGTCCACTTCGCGGGCTGCGGCCTCCTTCTCGCGAGTGGCGAGGGAGCCTTCCCGCGCGAGGAGCGACTGCGCCTGCTCGGCGTGTTGATTCTGGAACTCTTTCAGGAGGGCCTCCGCTTCTTCGCGGCGCGCGATCGCGGCTTCGGCCTCCTGGAGGGCTCTCGCGCGAGCCCCCTCCGCTTCGGCGGTGTCCCTCTCGCACTGTGCGCAAGCACGGTCATCCTGGCGTCGGGCCGTATCGATGGCGACGCTGAGCCGGTGCCACCCGTCAGCAAGCTTCAAGCGTTCTTCGGCGAGCCGCGTCTCCGCGTCCTGGAAGTCCATGTCGAGCCGAGCAAGCGCGGCCTTGGCATCGCGCAGGGCTTCAGGCCTGAGCAAAGTGCGGTCACTCGCAAGGACCAAGGGCCAGTCCGGGTCGGGCCCCCTGGCACCCTCCGCCGCAGTGGTGAGGGAACATTCGGCAGCGCTTGCCTGGGGCGGCGAGCTCGCCAGGCCGCCCCCCTCGTTCGGCCGCGACGGTGCGCTGCGGGGGCTCTCCGTGCCAGTCATGGCACGCCCCACAACTCCTGTACCCGCGCCCAAGGAGGCCCCCGGCGGGGGGGGGGGGGGGTGAGCCCCCCCCCCCGTCGGCCTCGCGGGATGCGCCCACATGCGACCCGGCGGCGGGCGTCGACGCCCCCTGTGGGCTGGGGGTAGACCTTGCCTTCATCGTCGTCTTCTTCTTCTGATCCGCGGCAGACCTCCTGCGCGAATGGTGGCTCAATTCCGAACCCGGATAGAGGAGCAAGAATTGAGAGCGCCGGGAGGAGGCAGAAGGCTTACTCGTCACTGACGTGCCACTTCCTCTTCTTCTCCCCCGCGGACAGCAGACCGATGCTGCCCCCGCCGGGCATCGCCTCGGCGCCGCCACTCGGGCCCCCGGGGCGTTCGGCGATAGACCCGGACGCGCCGTCGCCCGCCTCGGGGCCCTGAGGGGCTTCTGCCTCATGACGGGCCTCAGGAGCTGGGGGCTCGCCCGCCCCCGGGCCGGGAGCCCCCTCCGCCGCAGGCGGGTCGCTCTCGGTATCATCGTCCTCGAGCTCATAGATGAGCAGACAGCGGGCGCGCAGGGGCGCCCGGCTGGCGTCCTCCTCCGAATCTCCGCTGTCGTTGCTGCCTCCCGAGTCCACCTCCACCACGAGAGGGTTGCCGAGGGGCCGTCGTGGCCCTCCGGCACGAGGCCCCACTGGTCGAAGAGGGGCATTTCCTTCACCAGTTCCGCCTTCTCCTGGTAGCGGAAAAGTGGGAGCGCCCCCTCCGGCGTGTCCGCGGCAGGGCTGCTGAGTAGAGTCGCCAGGGCCCCGTCCAGCATGTCTGGCCCCAGACTGCCCGGCTTCAGCCTCATGGCGTCGCCTACGCTGGTGTACTCCCACATGGGGCGCGCGTGCTGCTGAAGTGGCGCGATGCGCCGCTGCAAGTATTCCCTGACAACCGCCGTCCCCGGCAGCTTTGCGGCCCGGTGCGCCGCCATCCGCTCCAAGACAGGCTCCGCCCTCGGGTCGGCAAGCTTCTCGTGCCCCCACACGGAGATCTTCTTGGCAGGGTCCGTCGGGATCATCAGGAGCCGCTTGGTCTGGCGCGCGTCCATATAGACCCAACGCTGCCGGTAGCCTTCCACCTTCTTCGCGACCCTCAAGTTGATAATGCCGTCCTCCATTCCCTTGACGGCAAGGAACGACGCGCATCCGGAGCGCTGGTCCGCCGCGGTTAGCCGCAGGCAAAAGAAGTGGCGGAAGAGCTCCACAGAGGGCATCACGCCCACGAAAGCCACGCAGTAAAAGGCGAACGTGGCCAAGAGGAAAATGGAGTTGGGTTGAAGATGAAGAGCGTGAACCTGGTAGTGGGCGAGTATGGCATAGAAAAAGTCCGAAAATGGCGGCACCAACCCGGCGTATACACTATGGAGGAAGAAGGGGTAGACCGTCGCCCCCAAGTCGCGCCACGCGCGTGACCCCAGCCAGATTTGGGTCGCCTGGTTCTCGTTCTGGCCGCCGGCCACGAACGGAAGCACCCTGTCCAAGCCCTCTTCGACGTTGATGGTGGAGCGTTGCAGCGCCGCCCCAAGGACGGGCGCGCTTGGGGACGGGGCCGTCTCCTTCCCCCTCTTGCCGGCGGGTGCCATCTGCGCGAAGGAGGCGCGGATCGGGAGCAAGAAGAGGCGGAGTTCGAAGGGGGGAGTCGCGAGGAACCGCGCGCGAGAAGGAAAGGCGCAAAGAGATGGAACGTGTGAGGGAAGGCAATGATGGCCTCGTGCCGCCCGCGCCGGGATTTATGTCAGCGCGGCGGTTACCGAGGCGTCGTGGGGAAGTGGGGGCGTCCCCCGCCACATCATGCGCCACACGTCGCGCCTGGCCGCAGGCGGTTAGGGCCCGCATCGTTTTGCCCCTTAGCAGGCGGGAACGTGCGCGCCGCGGGCTCGGGGGCTACTGTCGGGCCCATGGAACCCGGGGTATCCAGGCCCGTCTGCCTATGGCCCAGGGCGCAACGCCTGGCATGGGCCCAGCGGGCCGTCACCACTAAGCATCTCACCAAGACCCCTCATGAGGCCCTGGCCTCCTGAGGCCACCTCCTCAGGGAGCGGCGAGCAAGGCTCAGCACCACCATCGATGGCCTTGCGAGGTCCTCTCACGAGGCGGCTTCCCGAGGTGGCCTCGCGAGGCGGCTTTCCTAGGTGGCCTCCCGAGGCCCCCTCCCGCAGGCGATCAAGACGAAGGTCGCTCGGCGTGCAGCGCGGCCTGAGGCCCATCACGAGGGTGATGCGCGCGGCGACGAGCGGTAGCAGAGGCTGCGCCAGCAGGCGCGGATGAAGATGGTTTCCTCTTTTGTGGTAAGGGAGCAGGGCCAGCTATCTACTCTCCAAAGCGACCCCAAAGGTTGCCCGATCGGTGAAGGAAGACCAAGACGACGGGCGCGTAGGGCGGAGGTACCGAGCCCACTGGCGCGTCATGGATCATGCTTTGGCAGACGAAGACCACCTTTAGTCAGGATAGCCTGAGCGCCTGTCCCCTTTCAAAATCGCCAAGTGTGGCAACCCTTCCCACCTAAGTTTCCAGGGGGAAGAGGACCAAGGCCGATATAAAGGGAAGAGCTGCCTTTGTAGACGGGATCGATTCCTTCATCTCCTACCTTGTACGCGAGAACTCTCTTGCCCCTGGCAATCAAGAACCACAAGCAGGAGTAGGGTATTACACCGCAAGGTGGCCCGAACCTGGGTAAACCGCTGAGTCCTCGCTCCATCCCTCGCTAGCGTGCTCTCGCCGTAGCCTTGCTGTTGCTTAGACGTGGTAGGAGACAAAGTGGTAGAACGAGCTCACCACAGTGTTCGAACCTTTGGGTCCCCGGAGCCCGACTTCCGACAAACATGACCACCCTAAGTGAAGTTCTCTGATAATCTTAGCAAGATGAATGACTGGGCAACCTACAGAAAACCGTACTCAGACTTAAAAAACCAAAAATCACACTAAAAAAAATGATGCACCCACTCGATCCCCATAAGTATGTTGTAGGCCGTGAATGTCCTAAGAAAAGAAACCTGGGCTGGGCAGCCACAGCCTAGTTGATACCTACTCGACCTGAAAAAAAATGGAAACACGGCAGCCCAGTGAACTAGTACTCTTATTACATACATAAGCAAGCAGGTTCATGGGTTCTTAGATGAAATATTACGGATAAAATAGATAATCATGACACATAGGCTAATGCATGAAACACTCAGATGATAAAGGTGCTTAAACAGACAAACTATACGATCTAGATCTTCCTGGCACACTTGATCATGACGCTGCGGCTATCTGTGTACTCCTCGGTTACGGGAAGCAGACACGCCCTCATGTCCAAGATCAGCCTGTACATGTCGTATCATGCGTATGCGTCCTTGGCTGCGTAGGTGATGTAGGCTAGATTCTGAGGTACCTCCCATGTGTTGAGGTCCTTTGTATCCACGTCTTCTTTCACGTTGGCGTAGCAGGTGTCGATGATGGCCGCGGCGAGGTCAACCAGGGAGTCCTTCTCCGGCCTGTTGCCAATGATCTTGTATTGCTTCTAAATGTCGATGAGCTTCTTGCACCAAATGGCTGAATCGTAAAGCACAGTGTCGTTCTTCCTGTCTCCACGATAGTGAAGGCGCAGTCGGCGGTGCAGAGGAAGTGGTGAACTCTCCACAAGGCCTCGTGACCCTATAGTAGTGGTAGACAAGAGCCTAGTCACGCACGCATACCTAGGCGACGGCGATCCGCTGGTCCCTGTCCGGAGACGGATGGATGGGCACAAGGTCTAGTCCCGTGACCTTGTGCTTCTCCTCCTGTAGGTATTGCTTCAACTTGGCGAGGCAGTGCTTCACCGAGTCCGGATTGTTGGTGTACATCACATTCAGCTTGGTGCTGCCATGGGCCTGAACAGTGAACTCAAAGGTGAACTCCTTGCTGAAGTCCATATCCAGCAGGCTCACCCCTCAGATCGCCATTGGCTAGGCAACGGCAGCAGTTCATTTTTTCACTCTTGGGGAACTACAATCGCCAGTTACTGGGTACAGGCGGCAGCAGTTACTACCCCCACCTCCCTCGCCCACTGCACGCCCGGCAGAACACACCTCATCGCCACATTCAAACGCTTCCATTAAACCCGCGTGGAAGCCGAGAAACCTATTCTGGCCACACGTCTGTTCACGAGCGTGTCGGCATTAAACACAATGCCAGGCAAGCTCCTCCCGTCCGCCGGCTATTTAAACAATGCCAGACGGCTGGCAAAAATGGACCACACCTTTGCTCCCATCTCCTCCATGCACCATTTTCTACACAATCTCCATGGCACCCGGCCATAAGATCAACATGCAAGCATTATTCTTAGGTTGTTGTCCCCTGCATCATCATGCCATGTTTCACAGCTTGCTATATTCACAACCAACTCATAAGATTCCCATAATAAGTACAACAAAGATGCCTATGCATCTCAATGGTTCACAGATCAGAGCCAATAGTTACTTTACAACTAAAACAAAGTTGTGAGAATGTGTGTACAAATAAAGAAAAATCCTTCGATGCTTCTATCAGCACTAGCAATCCATAAACCTAATTTATGTAAGCACTTTGATTCAAGGATTTGCTACAACACTGTGATTCAAGGATTTGCTGCAACACTGAAATCACTGTCGTTTACAGGCACACATGTCAAACATTGGCAGACGAACATGTTCTGGGTCGCTGGTGGCAGTACCACTACCAATATCTGCATAAGCGGGTCGCCAAGAACTTGTGGAATGCTTTCACCATCCCAACATCTGTAGCTGAGTAACCCTGTTTGCACAGATAATGAAAAGGCGTGATTACTATAATTGTGGCACTAGTTTATGAAACATATATTAATAAATAGAATCAACTTTATTTTCTTAATGGGAAAAGAATGCGACAAAATAGCTTCATTAAAAAAATACAACAGTAGCATAGTCTGACAAAGCACGATCATGTGGATGAAGGACAGTACTGACCTATGTGAGATGACTTTGTGAGATCAAGTTATTCTTTAGGACCCCGTATCTTGACATGAATGCAATTCGTTGAAAACTATGAACAACTTTAGTGTGGCAGTACAAGGAGGGGCCTTGAGTCATTCCAATCTCTTCTTTTGTGTAGTTCAACTAAAATTATGGCGCACGCCGTGCTGCGAGGGAGAGAGGGGCCCCCTGCGCCGCCTCGATGGTAGGCCTGATGGACTCAACTAGTTCCATGCACATGCTATGTGATTGTTGCAGTGCAAATGGACTCAATTCTCCCGGATACGCCTTCTGCAAGTTATCTACATTGGAAATGAAATGATAGCTAAGACAGTAGCTCTATTTTAAATGTATTATTACTTCATTTTATCAGTGGCACTAGCGGTGCCAAAACACTGGCTCAAATTATTAGTGGCATTAGATTAAGATGCAAAAACAATAGCATTATTGCTTTCTCATAGCAGTGCCAAAACAGTAGCACAGGATCACTAGCTGAATGTATAGTCAAAATGCAACCAAAAAGGAACATACCCCGTCATGGGGAACCATAACTTTAGTCAACGCCATTGTAGATGGGTTGACACCAGTCACCAACATGGATGATTCAACTCATGCGACCTTTTTGTGCAGTTCACCTAAAATGGAGCAATGTTTGCATCATGCAGCTAGCAACAAGTACTTGGTCCCATGAGCTGGCAGCTTCTTCTTCATTAGTTGCACTAAAATTGAGCAACATCAAGGTTGGCTATCATGCTCGTGGAAGGTGCAACTATAATTTGCTTATCCTTTTGTGCAATTCCGCTAAAATCAAGTGCCATTGTGGTGACGGTGATGGCTAATCTTGCAAAGGCTAATAAACTATTGCACCAGATTACCGGCAAAGTTGCACGAAGAGGTTAGGAACTCCAATCACCCTTTGTGCAGTTCCACTAAAATCAAGAGACGTTGCCCGTGTGACATTTTAGTAGAACTGCACAAGACACTCTTTCAAAAAAATGTTTTGTGTAGTTCACCAAAAGGTCACAATAGCAACGAGGTGAAATGGATATCCCTATATGCACAAAAAGGTAGAAAGGAAATAGTTACTGGTCAATAACAAGATATGAAACATACACGAAATGAAAAGAAGCATCTTCCTTATCTTCATGGCAATCATGCAAGGACAGTAGAAATTTTTAAACGGCAGCATTGCTTAATATTACCGAAAGCATTAAGGTTAACAATGACAACAGTAAAAAATGCTATTACTTTAATGGTGGCATTGCTTCGTTTTACCAGTTATATTAGATTAACAGCAGCTGAAGAGTTGGTATAAGGGCATGGGACAGTGGGGACACCAGGACATACACCAGCGTAAAGAAGCAATTTGCTTATCATAATGGGAAATATAGCAGGAGAGTACCATTTGTAAAATAGTTTAATTGCATCATATTACTGGTGGCATTAGATTAACAATAACATTGGTTAGACATGTCCTTACTTTAACAATCGGATTGCTACATTTTACAAGCGCCATTACATTCACAACAGCAAAATGTTGGTATGAGGGCATGCGACAGTAGGCGCACCAGCACCATGTACTTCCAAGGAGGCATAAAGTGGTGATGCCGGCTGGTCCCAAATTTAGTTCTCTTTAGCCACCTTTTACTATGTGAGGGCAGCAAATCTAATCCTGGACATACTCTGTTGACTTGCCCCCTAGCCGCCACTTTTTTTCCTTTTTTCAACCAATAATAGATCTTTTCCTTATCCAATTTGTACTGCGTTTTCCTTTATTTCAACCAAGACACCGGTTGGGTAGCCAGTCTCTACTACGCCCCCCCCCCCCCCTCGTTTCTTTCCTCTTTGAACCAAGTCCTAGATTCATGCTACAACTTTCCCCCCTTTCTTCCCTGTTTGAACCAAGTCCTAGATTCAACTGCATGAAGTAGCTTTACCTCTAATAATAGTAAAAACTTAGGTGGCTTTGGAACAGCCGATGGAAGTAGAGAAAGATCCACATGCAGCCACGTGGGGAGCTGGGGCAACATAGGAAGGCCATTTTCAAAGGAAGTAATACCTGAGGGTCATCGGGATGTGGCTAGGAGGGAGGCGGGAGGCCGGATCTGGCCACAATACGGTACGGAGGAAGAAGGGGTCGGAGGCCCTCCTGAGCCGGCGCTGTATTGGAGAGAACGGCACAGGCCACTGATCGGGACATGCCGGCAGCTGTGGGTCTCCTCCCTCGCTGCCGACGACCGCGTGAACGATACACCTACACCCCTACCCCGGCCGAGGGGATCGAGCCGGATCTATGACCAACGGTGAGTAGAGAGAGAGTGTGTGGCCACTGCTGTCTTGTTTAGATCTGGAGAGGATGAGAGAGTGAAGAGAGCAACCCTAGTAAAGCAAGCGCTGAGGCTCCTGCCTATATATATAGTGGAGTGATTTTCTTTTTCTCTCCATAACAATCATTTCAATTTGTGTACATGACATTAAAGAAAAGAAACTCTCTATTTAACATGCTACTACAGTGAAGAAAACTCCACGGTGTCTAGGTCGCACTTTGTACGTACTAGTAGTATTGTTCCCTTGTGGACCCCGGCCCTCCATTCATTGAACAAGTTCGAACTCTTTTGACTTTGAGATATTGATGGTACCGTTTGACCACATTGCATCAATGGACTCAGTACTTTGAATTTGACGTAATGCGTGGCTTTTGCAGTTCACATCTAAATGAGGGAATACCATACATTTTGTTTGATAACTACATGTATAAACACATGCACAGTTTACATTCCGAATCGCTTGCTAGAGCTTGAATCGTATTTGCTTTCAACATAAAGTGGAATCAAATTTTTGAACTCATGATCTTAGCGTTTGCAAAAAACATGTAAAGGGTCATCGATCTTTGTTCTGTTTTTGAACATACTACAATATATGCAACCTTTTTTGAAAATGACCGGATCTATTATAAAAATCTCACCAGGAGTACAAAGCATCTCAAACATAATAAAATTACATCGAGATTCCGAGACCACAGAAGGACCTACTATCGTCTGAACGAGCCACCGACGCACCACTGTTGCCACCATCCTACCTGAGCCGGCTTGACCTCGGCGGTGACAACCGGTAAGTCTTCGTGCATGTGCCCGTAAGGAGCAGCGCCCCAGAGCCATAGTTGTTGTAACTGATCTGAAGCACCTAATTAATATAACACAAAATTTTGCCACATGACAACAAACCCTAACCTCACTGCTCCAAGGAGACGGCATGAATCTACTCCGGAGCACCATCGACTACGTCCTGACGAGGATCAGAGCTCGAAAGACAAACTCATAGAAGATGCGCCGATCGATGTCGTCGCTGTACTACCGGAGTCGGTTTGACCTTTTTGACGGCAAACAAGAAGTCTTCATGCAGATGCCCATAAGGACCAGCACCGTAGAGCCGTAGTTGTCGTCGTTGAATCCTTGCATTGATCCAAAGCACTTGACACCTAATCTCGCCACATGATAATACGCTGATGTTCCATCGACTATGTCTAGACGGACGAACTCGAGGAGGATCAGAGCCCAAAAGACAAACTCAAAGGAGAAGCTTCATGGACTAAAAAACCCTAACGTAAACTACTAACTGGAGCGGAGGCACCGGGATTCCCCTCCCCACCACCGATGGCCAAAGCGGCGGGAAGAGGGGAGGGGCGAATCCACGAGATCACCGGTGAAGCGTGGAGCGGGGAGGTTGCCCTAGCTGCCTACAGTCAGGGGAGTAGATTTGTATTCATATCGAAAATAGATTCGAATTTTATTGGTATTGTAATATTTAGCCGGTGCTCCTACCTTTTTTTTAGATTTCTCAACAAATCAACAGCCCGTATGTTACCATCGGTCATCTCTCTTTTCTACTGTACTCAGGCTGGCTCAAAAAAAGTAACTCAGCCGTATGTTACCATTGCTCGTCTCTCTTTTTCTACAGTAGTAGTAGTAGTAGTAACGCGCAACATGGCGCGCGTTCCATTCGGTGAGCGGCGTGCCGGACCGACCGTGTGAGTGCGTCGCGAACGCGACTGGCGTGTTGTATACATGTACCACCTTTTTCTTTTGGTTTTGCTCCATGGCACAATCCATCGATACAAAATTATACTATTTAAAAGGCGGGGGCAGGGCTTTTCCCGCGCAGTAGGCGGGGCAGTTTCACCAAGTCGGTTTGACAGAGAGGCGAGGAGGATGAGGGAGTAGTGGATTCAACTTACTGCTGGAAAGGTGGGGCCGTGTGATTTGACGGCTCATTACTACTGGAAAAGTGGGGCCTTGTGATTTGACTGCTCATTATAGTCATTATTACTGCCGCGGTACCACCGGGGTAAGTCTCCCCTTCCGTTCCCCACTCTAATCTGGTGCATGACACGTCGACCCGGATGCTGGCTGTCCCACTTATCGGCGAAAGGAAGTATAATTGTTGTCGGCGACCTAAGGAGGAGCAAAGAACCATGCAGTATACTCTAGTTTAGCACTGGAGTACTAGCATACGATGAAGGAGTGCGAAACATGGTAGCCCAGCAAACCAACAGGCGATATGGCGATAAAAAACAATGTACTACAGTCCAGCCTTTAGCATGTAATTAAAACACACCAGCGCTTCCTCCTCCTCGTCTCGCTTTATCGCCATCAGCGGAGCAAGAGCGTCGTCACAGCTTTGCTAGTACAGTACATAGGATAGGATTACATAGGAATTTTTTTGATGTAATATTTTGTACTCCTCTCCAACCTTTTTTTACAATTCCTTTGTTTTTCCTGTGGCGTTGAACACTCTTTGCTAATCCTATTGGATTTAGGTGGATATGCCACTCCAGTCCCATACTTTCCCCATTCCTATATTTTCAATATCCTGGGAATCAAAGAGTCCCTTAGACTGGTTTAGGTCTGGTCATTTTTTTTCAATGAAATATGTGGAAAATGTAATGAATGTGCTCCAGTTTCTATGAAAATCACGCGGTTTGCATGTAGTAATTCATTTATTTATTCTTTTGCGCGGGGTTTGCATGTAATTCCTCCGGTTTGAAATGTACGCCAGCATGGTTGGATGGCCCGCTCCCGCATCACTGTCCGCGAACTCATCCCTACCGGTTGGCGCTCAGCGTTCGAGATGCCCCGAGTCGTGCATGCACGTGGACCCAGATGCTCTATGTCCCACATGTCGGCGAAAGGAAGCACGTAGAAATATTTCCGATGACCGCGGAGCCGAGGAGTACATCTCAGCAAGGAGAAAAAATGCAAGAAAAAATATATTATGAAGTGTAGCTGCGGTTCGAACAGGAGACCTAAAGTGATGACAGGTATAGGTCGCACGCACCCAACTAGTGGTAGTATGTATGAGTACAAACGAGTACGGAGTGCTCCTACTCTATCAACACGAGTCCCATCTGACAACGGCGTCCGTGCTACAGCTAGGTCTTCTCCCTCCTCGTTTCTCTCTATTAATTCTAACTCAGCCGATGCACGGCGGGCGGGGTGGGGATTTGCCGATAGTCGGTTTGCTCAACTGCGGTCCTACATGACAGTGAAAATGCTAGACAATATGCGTTCCCTAGCTTGAGCGGTGTGCCGGACCGACCGTGAAGTACTCCCGACCGTGTGGCGGTGTGACAAGAATGCGACAGGCTTTTCCTTTTGAACTTGTAGAAATTGTAACATTTGGTTCTGCTTCTGCTCCTAGGCACGATAGACAGATAGAAACAACGATTAAAAACACTACGGCGGGGATTTTCCCGCGCAATAAGCGGGGGAGTTTGCCAGTTTGGCGCATCATTGGTATGCTCACATCGGTCCCACATGTCAGTGATAATATGCCAAGCCAAAGCGCGCTGAGCGGACGGCCGGAATGACAGTGTGGGGTGCAACGCGAATGGGACAGGCATGCTGTACTTGTTCCAATTTCTCGTTTTGAACTTGCGAAGTGTAACACTTAGTTTTGAATTTATAAGTTTGGTTGTCGCGCCCATATATATACTATAGTTTGGTAGGTTGGGTCATGCATCGTACATAAATTACGAAGTTGATGCAATAGGTAAGTACTACCTCCGTCCTTGGCATTCAAGCCGCATCAATATAAATGCGTGTCAAAAAGAGACTAGTCAATAGTTTGCCACGAGCCAATAACTAGTGATCGCCACAATAACCGTAAGATCTGCAGCCGACGGTGACACCTATTGGACGCAAACAGCAATAAAAAAAGAAATGCCATGTCATTTTACAAAACTGCCACACCATTCCCCTCCCCTACACATGAAATGCCATGGTTTCTTTCAGCAAAGTTTCCCGGAGACTTGTCATGTCCCGGTATTTCTGGTAGTTCACTTGTATGTATGGAATTGTACTCCGTATTATTGTTTAATATAATATATGTGGTTCAAAAAAAATATAACTTCTAAAGTGTAACACTTGGTTTGGCTCCTTTACGAGATTGGTCAATATAAATCGCGATTAGAAAGGCGAGGGCGGGGTTATTCCCGCGCGGGAGGCGTGGCTGTTTTTTTTAGTGCAGTGGAGGCGTGGGATGTGGGAATTTGGCCTACGGTTTGCATACGTTTGTTGGAGGCATACGTGGGCCCACGTTCTCGGAGGCCATTGTGGCGGAGCCAGACGCCCGCAACCTCTCACATAGCAAAAAAAGAGGAGTGTATGAGGGAAGGAGTGCGTGTGTGCATGCACCTCTTCTCTTCGTACATGTACTCGCTCCATTTTTTAATACAAAGGCCACCAACAGTAACCGAGGCAAAAATTGATGTTGTTGTTTCCTCGTACTAGCAACCCGTGATTTAACTACTCACATGCATGCAGTGGTGATAATAACACTCTCAACTAATTCCTCCCTCACGTCCACTCAATTTCCTCTATACTCCGTCCTACCTCCGTCCTAATTTATTGGTCCCCTTTGTATTTTGTGCCAAATTTTGACCATGGATTTAATGCATGTCACAATAAATAGTATCATTGAAAACTATGTCCAACGATTGAATTAACTTCATACAGTAGCGGTTGTTCGCTATAGTACTACTAGTACGACTACTCATACTCCTATAAACCTTGTGCTTGGCTCTTCGCCTTTTCGGGAAGTCAAACAATGATGGTACTACAGTATATGCTTCTGGCAATCTGACACCGAATGAACTGTTGCGCGTCCACCGCATGGGGGAGGGAGAGTGTGTTGTAAGCAAAAGCTTCTCCTCGTCCTGCGAGCCACCGCGCGCATGGGCGAGGGAGAGGGCATAGTACTCAAGCTTCTCCTTGGTGTACGATTTGACGCGACACATCAAAGCAGTACACTTGATTTACTCAAAAATTTGTGTTTACCTATGCATTAATTACAATGCATGCATGCATGTCGTGAGTTTCCTTTTGATCCTTGCATGTGTAGATTTAATGCCCCGGCCCTAAAGCGAGAGATGGTGGTGCACGAGAAGGGCGAGAGCATGCAGATGGAACAGGACCCGACGATGGAGGTCTTTATGGACCTCACCATGCTCCACTGCCCCTTTTGCCTCCACCCCTTGAAGCCTCCGGTGTACGAGGTTCGAATACATCTCGTCTGTTCGGTTGATCGAGCAAGGTGCAGGTTTCTTGATTGATGTGGTGTTCGATTGATTTGTGCATTGCAAGGGATGGAACCTGGCCTGCGCGGATTATCGCGGCAAGCGCCCCGAGAACCAGCGGCAGTGCCAGAAGTGCAAGCGCGGCGGTGGCTTCGACGTGCGCAACACGGCGATGGATGCCGTCCTCCCCTTGGTGAGGGTGAAGTGCCTGCACGAAGGCCATGGGCTCTACGTCACTTACCACAAGCTCGATGATCACCAGAGCACGTGTCTGCTCGTGCCGTGCAAGTGCCCCGTGCCCGGCTGTGGCTACGAAGGCCCGCCGCCGACTCTCCCCCACCACCTCAGCACCGCGCACCCCATGCCCGTGCACAGGATCCAGTACGGCAAGGTGCTCCAGCTGCAGGTGCCAGTGTCGGAGCCGCGGCGCTTGCTGTTCACGGAGGAGGACGGCCACACATTTTTCATGGTCGACGGCATGCTCGGCATGGGCGTGCCTATCGTTGTGTCGGTCATCTGCATCAGAGCAGGGGCGTCCCCACCGCCACACTACGCGGCCAAGGTGTGGGCCAATGGGCCGCTGGGGGCGCCCAACGGCAGGACCGACGTTGTCAAGGTGGAAATCGAGTTGACAAGCAGCAAGGAGCCCAGCGACGTCGCCGTGGAGGAGCTGACCTTCTTGACAGTGCCGCCCAAGCTGCTGGCCGGGGCTGGGTCGTCGACGACGGTGCCCCTCCACATTCGGATTGACAAGCTCACCTCCTAAATGATTCCACAATACCTTCTAGTTATCTCAGTAATATGTTAATGTAGGGTTTAGTTTGGTCTACTTTAGCTTAAGAGATGGTGGATTTTGGTGGCGATGCAGCAATTACTTCAACATCAGATCAGCAGTTGAAGTAATTTCCAACACTCGAAGAGATATTTTGTGTCTGCTGGATATAAGATCTTTTGGGTAAGAATGTAAACCTAAATATAAGCTGCTTATATGTTTGTTTGTTAAGGAAGTGTTGCATACTTCTATGAGTTGACGCGACACATCAAAGTAGTACTACTAGTACTCACTATAGTCCATAGTGCCTCCTTTCCGGTTTACAATATGGCTCAATTTGAAAATCTCTCTAACCAAGGTAGATGGTGACAGGTGGAATAAATTTGTTACGTATACTAAATTTTTATGATATGCATTAACATTTTGTCCGTTAAATCTCTGGTCAAATTTGCGCTCAAAAGACGAAGAAGACCAATAAACCAGGATGGAGTAGTAAACAAAATTTGTTTGCCAACTATAATAAACAAACGAATTTATTTTGATTCCCAAAACGAGCCGCACCTGACTGCGCACCAGGCAGACCAAGCTCGTGTCGTGTTGGTGCCGAGTGCGGCACGCACATTAAGCAAAACCTCGCGCCTCCAGCTGAGCCTCCGTGTTTTGAACTTTTGAATCTTGTCATGAGAAAACAACGATCTATGGGACCGACAGGATCCCTTTACGGTTTGGTAGGGTGATCAGTGTACTACGTAGAGCAGGGCTAGTAGATATGATGACAAGAAAGGATCTATCCAGGTTCGGGCCGCTTAGAGCGTAAAACCCTACTCCTGTTCTTGTGGTTGATTGTGTGTGAGTTCAAAGATTACAAGGAGCGCAGCTTGCCGGCAAGGTGCGTGGGAAGTGAAGCTACAGCGTGTAGTTGAAGTAAGAGTCGACCGTTCTAAGTGTAGCCATGGGCCTCCTTTTATAGGCCAAGGGGTTACCACAGAGGCTAACATGGTCATTACAGAGTATGAATAGTAACTTGCACCATCACCACGCCTATCTCCTGACGGGGAAAGACAAGCGCATTAAACGCATCGTTAGGTGCTACGTCGGGGAGGCGAGGCTTTGTGTAAAAGATTTGTACCACCAGTTCTGGCGCCCTCCTGTAATCTTGACACGTCCCAAGGATGGGTGTCGTTAAAGTTAATCATGGCGTGGCATGCTGACACGTGCCCTGGCCAGCTACGTTGACTGCCTGCCCGCTCGACACCTATCATGCGTGCTTATCTAGCCGATGATGAGGTGGAGCGATAACAGGACAGAACGAGCCAGCCGGGGCAGAGCTTGCCGGGGCGTTGCTTGCCGGCAACCAGAGTCTTGGCCTTCACCTTGCCGGTACGAAGCTTGCCGGCAAGGGCAATCTTGATCTTCAGTACGAGAATAGTACTTCTCGATGACCTGTCTTGAGGTCTCCTTCACGGTCTTTTTTAATCTGAGTCTTGGGTCATAGTTATCCTCCGGCAAGCCCTTGCCATCAAGGAGGCTACAACTGCATGTGCAAAAGTCAGGGTATGAGGGCACCCCTCCTTCAGTACACCGACAGGAGCCCTTGGGCCTGGGCCACACGCGCATGCGAGGCATCATTGGGCTAGGCCCGAGCAGTGCACATGCACGTGTGGCAGAGGATAACTGTCGTAATCTTCTCTGTTACCACGCCCCCATGACGCACATTAAATGCGGGCGTGGGAGAGGTGGAATGAAATGGGCGCGGGGAGGTAGTGCGCTTGAAAAGCACAACCACGTAGGACGGTAAAGAGCCAGCCCCCCGCGCCTTCCCCATAAAAAGGAATCCGCGAAGGGCGCTGCTCATTTACCCCCCTTTTTTCCCAATCTCGCCATTGCCATCGTATTTTTCCCGCCTCCTTGCGCCTGACTCCTCGCATTTCCTTCCTCGATTCCTGCTATTGAAGAAGGCGAAACGGCAGGGAGAGTGACCCCCTAGGGTGCTATAAAAAGGGCGGAGGGGATGGAGACCTCCCTCACTCATCTTCAACCATTGCCTCTCTCCTCTTCCAACCTTTCACCCATCCTTGTTTTCCCCAAGGTCCACCGCCGCGATGGCGAGGGGTGGAGGTCGGGCCCGCGCATCTGCTGCTGCCACGAGGGCCCTCCCTCGGGGCCGAACGCATTCCTCGGCGGCTGCCGCAGAGGCCAGCCCTAGCGCCTATGGAAGGGTCACCCCCCACGGGCGTGGGGGGCGCGGCGGCGTTCATGGTCGAGGAGGGCGTGGCAGAGCGGCCGCCCCCCCCCCTCAGGCGGAGGCCCATACGGCGGTGGCGGCGCACGAGTTAATCGTGGGGCTGCACCGTCGGCCCCATAGTTGGTTCCGGCTCCCAGACTCCTTTGCGAGGGCGATGGAGGACAGCAGGCCCTCGGGCCTGTGGCTACAGGCGGATGGCTACCGCAATGGGTGGCGGCTGAGTTCTCCACCCCCGGCTTCTTGTTCCTGACATGGGGGTGGAAGTCATTCGCCTGCTCCTGTGGTCTAGGGCAGGGGCATCTCCTCCAGTTTAGGTATGACGGGGCCGCCACACTCTTTGTGAAGTTCTTCGGGGTCTCCGGTGGCCGTATGGAGTGCTGTGCGGAGAGCGAGAGCAGCAGCGGCACCGATTCCCCCAGCGGGAGCGAGGGCACTGACTCCACTAGCGGGAGCGGAAGCGACGAAAGCTCCCCGGGCATCAAGAGTGAGGGCAAAGATTCTGACTAGGCGCAGGCAGTATCCGAGTCAAATCTTGAAGACAAGCCGCGCTCTGCCTAGGTCCCTCTCTTTTGCTCCTGTATCAGAATCAATGTAGCCCCGTGGGGGCGTGAAAAAATGACCTTTGCATTTAAGCGCTTAATGATTGCTGTAATTTGTGTTTTGGAATGGTGGTATGCATGCTATCTCTCTTGTCTTATTCTGTCGTTGCATGATTTTTGTACCCTACGCTTGCCGAAAACTTGCCGGTGCACGCACTCTTGCCGCGAGCGCTTGAGGAATGGGTCCTTAGTAGCTTGTCAGAAGTGCCGCTGCCGGCAAGGGTACACTTGTCGATCACAACGTAACCACTTAAGTTGTTGAGCGGACTCGAAACAAAGTAAGGGCATAGCTGATCACGACAAGGTTCCTTAGCGTGCAGGTTTCTCATACAAAGACCAAAATCGTTCAAGGAGAAGTTGCAACTACAACAAAGAATTTACTTTAAAGTTTTACAACTTAGCTTTTTCTTTGCTGTGCTTCTTGCTGTAGGACGATATCTTGAATGTCATTTCGTATCCATACCCTCACTCCCCCCGGGAAATTTGCACGTGAGGAACCCTTATGTCCTTTGAGAAAAAGAAAGAAGAGAAAAGAGGCGGCTAGAACCTTGACGGTTCGTTAATCATCCTATGCAAGGGGAAAATGTAACACAAGGTTGCGTGCAACATATAAACAAATATGTACTTGGACAAAGAATTGTGAAACACTTATCTTTATTTATGTGCACGGGATCTGCGCCTGGCTCTGTACAAAGGTTTACATGCCTTTCCGGGAAACTTGTACAAAAGAGGTTGCTGGGCAGCCCGGCAACCGTGCCTTACGGGTAAAACTTGTGAAGATGCTCAATATTCCATGAGTTGAGCACCGCAGTGCCATCTTCGGTCTCTAGGCAAACTGCGCCGGGCCTAGTGACTCGTACCACCCGGTAAGGGCCTTCCCACTTCGACGTCAACTTGTTTTGACCCTTCGTGGACTGGATCCGATAAAGAACAAGGTTGCCTTCCTCAAGATTCCTGGCATTCACTTTGCGGCTATGGTAGCGTCACAAAGCTTGCTGGTACCGTGCAGTACGGACAGCAGCCCGAAAACGATCTTCCTCAAGGAGCATGGCATCATCTTGCCACAGATCATCTTGATCCTCCTCATCGAAGGCCAAGACTCGAGGTGACCCGTATTTGAGCTCTGTGGGGAGAACCGCTTCTGCACCATAAACAAGGGAGAAGGGTGTCTGGCCAGTGGCTCGACTTGGCATCGTTCTGATCGGCCAAAGAACTGTCGGCAACTCTTCCACCTAGCGCCTTCCACACTTGTGCAGCCTGTCAAAAGTTCTGGTCTTGAGACCATGCAGCACTTCTGCATTTGCCCTCTCTACTTGCATGTTGCTCCTCGGGTGAGCAACAGACGCGTAGCAAATCTTATTTCCAAGCTCTTGGCAATATGCTGTGAAGGTGTGGCTCGTGAATTGGGTGCCGTTGTCAGTGATGATCCTGTTGGGGACTCCAAAACGGGCAACCAATCCTTTGAGGAACTTGATGGCTGACTGTGCCGTCACCTTCCTCACTGGCTCCACCTCAGGCCACTTTGTAAACTTGTCGATTGCAACGTACAAGAATTCAAAGCCCCAGGTAGCATGGGGGAAGGGGCCGACGATGTCAAGCACCCAGACCGAGAAAGGCCAGGAGAGAGGGATGGTTTGGAGGGCTTGAGTTGGCTGGTGAATGTCCTTGGAGTGGAACTGGCATGCTTCGCATCTGATGACCACCGCCAAGGCGTCTTGAAGGGCCGTCGGCTAGTAGAATCCTTGACGGAATGCCTTGCCGACAAGCGCGCGTGACCCAATGTGATAGCCACACATCCCTTCATGCATCTCTTCCAACAACCTCTGTCCATCTTCCCGGTAGATACACTTCAATTTCTCATTTGGTCTCTTCCTGTACAGAATGTTGTCAACAAACTTGTACAACCTTGATTGATGGGCTACTCTTTATGCATCCTCCTGCTCATTGGGAAGATCTCCTGTCTGAAGGAACTGGACAATTGACTGTGCCCATGCCGGAGCTTGTGGCTCGATGACAAGGACTAAAGTCATTCCTTCCTCTACGGGAGTGCTTGCTTCGACGGCAAGGATCTGGCTTGCCGGAAACTGCGGCTCACCGGCCGAGGGTATCTTGTCGGTGGTATTTGCTTTCTTGGCGGCTGTCGGCAGCTCTACTGGAAAGTAACCACCAACATCTTGCTTTCTCTTCTTCACCAACCTTGATGGTGTAACGGAAGGCTGAGTCAGATGGAGCACAAAAGTTCCTGGTTCCATAGGCATCTTTTGAGCAGCAAGCTTTGACAGGTCGTCGGCAATCCAATTCTGGGCACGTGGAGCGTGCTCTGCTTGTAGACCGTCAAAGTGCTCTTCCAACTTCCTCACCTCATCAACGTACGCCTCCATCAAAGGTTACGGTGTCCTGGACTAGGGTGTACCACTCTAGTCCGCCCATATTCCTCGGGATGGGCTGGTGGGCCCTCATTATTATCGAGATGGACTCCGAAAGAACAAGACCGCGTCTACCGAAGACTTGGCGCGTACTCCAAGACTCCTCCTGCCGCCTCCTTGACTGGATGCCTACCTTGTAACCCTAGGTACCCTACCCGGCATGTATATAAGCCGAAGGGTTTAGCCCGTAGAGAAAAGACCTCAACGCTATCTCATTCACCTAGCCTTAGGACTAGATCATACAATCTCGAGGTAGATCAACTCTGTACTTGATACTTCTCCATCAATATAAACAAGAGCAGGACGTAGGGTTTTACCTCCATCAAGAGGGCCCAAACCTGGGTAAACATTGTCTCCCTGTTCCTGTTACCATCTGTCCGAGATCCATAGCTCGGGACCCCCTACCCTGAGGTCTGCCGGTTTTTACATCGACACTGGTGCTTTCATTGAGTGTTCCGCTGTGTGATCACAAAAGATCGATGGCTCATCTGCAGATCAACTGCAACAATGGCTGTGGGGATGCCTACGTCCCTGGCCAGCTTTTTGTGTTCGGCAGCATGATCTTCTGTGCCGACTCGACAGGCCATCTGGCCACTGTCGCGAACTACGCTCCCGATCATATTGTCACCTTCAGAGGTCTGGAGTACACCGTGGATTCCCGTGGTGAGCTCGTTTTATCAGGCTGGACCCCCGGCCAGATTCCGGATCTGGCAAACTCCAGAGTTTCGACCTCGGAACAGATCTCCGGTGAAGACCACGAATCATGCCCCCAACACAGCTGGGGGCTATCGAGGAACTTCCCTCCCCCTCCTCGGATGACCCTGTCACGGTACCTGATTCCGACGTGGATCAGAGTTCGGCCGGGGCACCAAATTGGGCTTAGAACCGATCCCGGCGGCGGATCTTGAATCCACCCCGCTTCCTCGTATGGCAGAAAATGTGGCAGGTGTGCCGCTGCGAGTCGATCCGGCTTATGGCCAGACCATGAACCCTGAGGAGCTATCTCACCTTAATGAGATGCTTGACCGGATCCAAAGTTTGTCAATCTCAAACTCCTTGGTTTATGACAAGATCGGACATAAAGCCGATGATCAGGAAATTTACTTCCCACCCACCACACATCTAGTCGCCACTGTTGACGATTTAACCGACGTGCTAGACTACGACGAGGCAACCGACATGGATGAAGATGTCGGCAGCCCTACGGACAACACCTTGCCAACTACCAATACCGGCAGGTGGAAAGCAACATCTACATACGATGTGTACATGGTCAACACTCCCAACTCCCCTCCAAGGCATAGGCGAAGATGCAGAAGGGGTACTAATGGGGAGCCCAGCGGGAACAACCTTACCGCCGATACAGTGGCCAACGACGCTGAAGACCAAGGGGAGAACCTTCAAGCCTCCCCGGAATGCCCCGTCGACCCCGAAGGCATCCCCAGGGACTCGGATCCCGACGACCTCTTTGAAGGGGGCAATGACAATTACATGCCGGAATCCGAGGAGCCTCGGCATCGAGGACTTCATAGTCCCCGAAGACCGTGTTGAGCAGGAACGCTTTCGGCGGCGCCTAGTCGCAACCGCCCGAAGCATGAAGCGCAAGCAGTAGCAGCTGCAGGCTAACAAGGACGAGCTCAACGACAAGTGGGTCGAAATACTTTCGGCCGAGCAAGACCGCCCGAGAACTCAAGCGGCGCCACGAGAGGTCTTGACAAGAAATGCCAAACGGGTGTCTAAAAGAGAATCGGGCGAGACAGGACCGCCCGAGAACTCAAGTGACGCCACGAGAGGTCTTGAAAATAAATGAGTGCCCGGGTAGTCTAGCCAGCCCATGAGACACTCAGAAAACAAAATAAAAAAATAGGGTTAGTCCACAATAATATTCAAATCATCAATAATATTCATGATAATATCAGTAGTGGCAATAATCATTCTGCAAAATAATTCATGATCAATTTAATTATTTCCTCCGGAGACCGACACTAAGACCGACACTTGACCAACCCAGACTGTAGTCCTTAACCGCGGACATGGCTATTCGAATAGGTATAACTCTGCAGAGGGTGTACTCTTTACCCACAAGTAAAGGATTTCTTTAGCCAGCACCGAGACGCTGACTAATTCCCATTATGGTCTTTGGGTTGAAAACACACCTGACCCGCACACACCAGATTAACTTTCCTGATGCCAGGAATCACCCAAGGCATCGTTCAAGATAAACTCTAAGACGGGGAGACTACAATATCGAATAGCATGGGATCACAATCTCATATATAACGTGCGCAAAGATCAGGGGCGCTACCCCTCTCGGCTTCAACCGAATACACCCATGCCCCCTGACCAAGTGACATGCCTACCATGGGCCAATGGTATCTTTCACTATGGCCTCTCTGTACGGTGTGTGCAGGAAAGGGGTTAACAACTTACTGAACCATACCCTACCTGTGGTAGGGACAAGTGGCAGCACGGATCAAGTATGGGGGTTACCGGAACAAGACTCGATCTATGGTCGACTCAGGAGGCTTATGTATTTCCTGCAGTGGTTAGCACAATAAAGTGTTCTTTCAACAGTAACACCAAAACATGGCCACAGCCCTTGCATGTCCCAACATGCATAACCAACAAGGCATGATCATGCTCCGACATGATCACCCTTCTACCGGTAACGGTATTTCTCTTATACCCGATCCTGCAAGTTAGTCATGACAAGCACACGTTGCACGGTACGAGGAAACATGCCAACACTACATGCATGCAAATTTTATTTGAATTCAACATATGCATGATTCAATTATTTCTTGCAAACATTTAACCATGCAATCACCATATCAAGTGTTCAAGATGATTGCCTTGAGCATGTAGATGGGTTGAGTGCACTCCAAAAGTTTTGAAAACTTTCTTCCCTCCATTTTTCCTACTTTCAAAATATTGAAATTACCACATAAAGCCAAAACAGTGCTAAAAAGTTGTTTGGAAAATTTTGAAATAAATACTAATATAAACTAGATGGAATATGAGGAATATCAGAAAAAAATCAATTGATTTGGAATTCATATGATTTTCCTAGAGAATTTCTCAGTTGAAATAAATAACTGGATGAACTGTTTAATTGATCCAACCAAACTAAGATTAGTAAAAATATTCACCCTAGCCTTATTAATAGAGCATGATTTTAGTAGTATTTAGAAATTTTAATCATCAAATTTGCTTTTGAAATGAGTGCTATGGAAATATTTGAAAATTACTGGAAAAGAAAAAGAGAGAGGCAGAAGTGCGCCCTGAGCGCTATTTAGCTGTGCAGTGCCACTGGGCCGGGCCCAGCCGCTCAGCCGCGCGGAAATCCGCCGACGTCGAAGGCATATTCTGGAGAATATGTCTTCCCCGCGCGAAGGCGGCTCCAGGGGAGCCCGTCTCCACTTAACCGGGGTAAGGTCTGTTGGGGAACGTTGCATGGGAAACAAAAATTTTCCTACGCACACACAAGATCTATCCATGGTGATGAGCATCTACGAGAGGGAGAGTGAATCTACATACCCTTGTAGATCGCTAAGCGGAAGCGTTAAGAAACGCGGTTGGTGTAGTCGAACGTCTTCGCGATCCAAATCGCAAGTCGTCCCTCGATCCGATCACGTACTAGCACCGAACGGACGGCACCTCCGCGTTCAACACACGTACGGCTTGATGACGCCTTCACCTCCTCGATCCAGCGAGCGATGGTGAAGTAGTGGTTGAGTTCCAGCAGCACGACGGCGTGGTGATGGTGGTGAGGAACAATCTCTGCAGGGCTTCGCCAAGCACTACGGAGATTATGACGGAGGAACTAGAGGGTTAGGGTTGCCGCACACGGCTTGGGGAAATCTTGATGTATCCCGTGTGCTAGCCCTGCCCCTGTATTTATATGTTGAGCCTTGGGGTCTAAACTTGGAGTAAAAGCCTCCTCCAGGTCGGTTTTACCCGCACAAGGTCGGTTTGGCCCGCAGGAAAAGAGTCCAACTCGGATCCCTGCCGAACCGTGCACAGCCGCGCACAAGCGGTAGTACCGCTCACAAGCGGTAGTACCGCTTGGGCGGTAGTACCGCTTCACACAAGCGGTAGTACCGCTCGGGCGGTAGTACCGCTTCACCAAGCGGTAGTACCGCTTACGCGGCAGCAAAACTACTTTTGCACTTTCCAATACCTCGTGGGCTTTTATCCTTTGGCCCATATAAAGTGTTCTCGCACCCGAACACTTCGGTAAACATCCGGAACCCCTTCCGGTGAACTCCGGAACTCTTCCGGAGATCAAAACACTATTATCACATATATCAATCTTTACCTCCGGACTATTCCGGAGATCCTCGTCATGTCCGGGATCTTATCCGGGACTCCGAACAACTTTCGGTCACCAACATAATAACTCAATCATACTAATCGTCACCAAACGTTAAGTGTGTAGACCCTGCGGGTTCGAGAACTATGTAGACATGACCGAGACACCTCTACGGTCAATAACCAATAGCGGGACCTGGATGCCCATATTGGCTCCTACATATTCTACGAAGATCTTTATCGGTCGAACCTCTATGTCAAGGATTCAGTTAATCCCGTATGATGTTCCCTTTGTTCTTCGGTATGTTACTTGCCCGAGATTCGATCGTCGGTATCACTATACCTAGTTCAATCTCGTTACCGGCAAGTCTCTTTACTCGTTCCGTAATACAAGATCCTGTGGCTAACTCTTTAGTCACTTTGCTTGCAAGGCTCAATGTGATGTTGTATTACCGAGTGGGCCCTGAGATACCTCTCCGTCATACGGAGTAACAAATCCCAGTCTTGATCCATGCCAACCCAACAGACACCCTCGGAGATACCTGTAGAGCACCTTTATAGTCGCCCAGTTACGTTGCGACGTTTGATACACACAAGGTATTCCTCCGGTGTCAGTGAGTTGCATGATCTCATGGTCAAAGAAACAGATACTTGACATGCAGAAAACAATAGCAATAAACTGACACGATCAAATGCTACGTTCTTAGTTTGGGTCTTGTCCATCACATCATTCTCCTAATGATGTGATCCCGTTATCAAATGACATCTCATGTCAATGGCTAGGAAACCTTAACCATCTTTGATCAACGAGCTAGTCAACTAGAGGCTTACTAGGGACACAGTGTTGTCTATGTACCCACACATGTATTTGAGTTTCCAATCAATACAATTATAGCATGGATAATAAACGATTATCATGAACAAGGAAATATAATAATAACCAATTTATTATTGCCTCTAGGCACATTTCCAACAGTCTCCCACTTGCACTAGAGTCAATAATCTAGTTCACATCACTATGTGATTTACATTGTAATGAATCGAACACCCATGCAGTTCTGGTGTTGTTCATGTTTAGCCCTTGGAAGAGGTTTAGTCATCGGATCTGCAACATTTAGATCCGTGTGTACTTTGCAAATATTTATGTCATCCTCCTTGATGTAATCGCGGATGGAATTGAAACGTCGCTTTATGTGTCTGGTCCTCTTGTGAAATCTTGGTTCCTTGGCTAGAGCAATGGCACCAGTATTATCACAAAACAGAGTCATTGGGTTAAGTGCACTAGGCACTACTCCAAGATCTGTCATGAACTCCTTCATCCAGACACCTTCCTTCGCTGCCTCCGAGGCAGCGATGTACTCCGCTTCGCATGTAGAATCAGCTACCACGCTTTGCTTGGAACTGCACCAGCTAACCGCACCCCCATTAAGAATAAATACGTATCCGGTTTGCGACTTAGAGTCATCCGGATCAGTGTCAAAGCTTGCATCGACGTAACCCTTTACGACGAGCTCTTGATCACCTCCATAAACGAGAAACATGTCCTTAGTCCTTTTCAGGTACTTCAGGATATTCTTGACCGCCGTCCAGTGTTCCATTCCTGGATCACCTTGAAACCTTCCGACCATACTTATGGCAAGGCTGACATCGGGTCTTGTGCACAGCATTGCATACATGATAGAGCCTATGGCCGAAGCATAGGGGATGACACTCATCTTTTCTCTATCTTCTGCAGTCACTGGGCATTGAGTCTTACTCAACTTCACACCTTGCAAAACAGGCAAGAACCCCTTCTTGGACTGATCCATTTTGAACTTCTTCAAAATCTTATCAAGGTATGTGCTTTGTGAAAGTCCTATTAAGCGTCTTGATCTATCTCTATAGATCTTTATGCCTAATATGAAAGCAGCTTCTCCTAGGTCCTTCATTGAAAAACTCTTGTTCAAATATTCCTTCACGCTTTCCAACATTTCTATATTGTTTCCAATCAGCAATATGTCATCCACATATAATATTAGAAACGCTATAGAGCTCCCACTCACTTTCTTGTAAATACAAGCTTCTCCGTAAACTTGTATAAACTCGAACGCTTTGATCACCTCATCAAAACGAAGATTCCAACTCCGAGATGCTTGCACCAGTCCATAAATGGATCGCTGGAGTTTGCAAACTTTGTCAGCATTCTCTGGATCGACAAAACTTTCTGGTTGCATCATATACAACTCTTCCTTAAGGTAACCGTTAAGGAACGCTGTTTTGACATCCATCTGCCAAATTTCATAATCGAAAAAGGCAGCTATTGCTAACATGATTCTGACGGGCTTAAGCATCGCTACGGGTGAGAAGGTCTCATCGTAGTCAACTCCTTGAACTTCTGATAATGTAATGATTTGAAAAGCAACTTGCATTAGCCCCCAAGTGCCATGGTGCATGCTTGCAGCGACATGGGACTTGATGTTTTGTAGATCAAAATTGGCTGATGTAGCCCTCATGTGTCGGGTCGCGCGCATGTGGCGACTCGGGACTTCAGAAATTTGAACAATGTAGCCCCCAAGTGCCGGGTCGTGTGCCTGCGGTGACTCGGGACTTTTCCTTTGTAGAATAAAAACAGATCGACTGTAGCCATCAAGTGCCGGGTCGTATGCCTGCGGTGACTCAGGACTTACATGCACTTCTCCTTTGAAAATAACATCATATGATATAGCCCCCAAGCTTCGGGTCACTATTGATATAGTGGAACAAGGCTTGTGGACATTGAATTTTGACAGGAACAATTTGGCAGCCCCCATGTGCCGGCTCATTATGTGATGGGCTGGCTCTTCAATGAAACTAGTTAAAATGACCATGCATTAGCTCCCAAGTGCCGTGGTGCATGCTCGTAGTGACATGGGACTTCACACTCATTGTGGCATAGATTTGAATAATGTAGCCTCCAAGAACCGGGTTGCCTGGCTGCATAGTATACTCATCTATTATGAACTCGCCAAATAAATCCTGGTGACCCGGCAAGTGACAACCCAGCGGTAATTGACGCAGAAGAACAGATCAATGTTTAACCCGGCAGATCCAGCTGTCGGGTCTCAACCATCAACCACTCTGCAATTTTGAATTTGCAGTGAAAAACTTGATAGAAAATAGCCCAATCGTGGCTTGTAATAGTTTTTGAGCTTGAAACTCCATAGTTCGCTAATGCCATCAAGCACTTTAATAGTTTTCCTGTGAATTGATGATGCTTTCGATGAAAGAAACCCTTGGCCGTGACTGCAGTTCAACCCAGCAAATATGGGTGAAAAATTCCATAAGTGTTGTAGGCTTTTACAAAGCACATGCTGAATAACCCGGAACCCGGTCAATTAAAATTACTAGGTATTATATGTGACCCGGCTGGATTTGTAACCCGGGAATTTAGAAGAATTGACATCTCAATCATTTAACACTGGCTATGATAAACCATGATGAAGATCCGGCGCTCAATTGTAAGCCGGTTTTGTAGATGTGGTAAATATATACCTGCAATTATTTCAAGATCGGCAGTGATAGCTATATTATTTGAGACTGGTTTTGATAAACCATATAAGACCTGGCCATTTTGGCTATCAAAAATTTGTTTGTTCCTGCAGAGTTACAATGTAACCCGGTTTGAAAACCAGCTCCTGCGACATAAACAAATATGGACATGCATTGGATGATGATGCATTGTATGATAATGAAATGTATGATGATGTATGTGTATGATAACAGAGTATAAAAATGCCGGCTTTCGAGGCACGACATAAGACCGGCTTTCGAGGCTCGAGTCTTGCTTCAATGAAGCTGGCGTGATAGCCCATGGTTTATCCTCGCTCTCTGTAAGCTGGCTCTCACGTGACTTAAACCGATGTTTTAACCAAGACAAGTTCAGGGTCATAAAATGATTGACTTGTCAAGAGTACACCGGGTCACCTAGGCGAAGTAGCATCAAGCAGACAGGCAGGTTTAACCAAGATATAATGTGGTGTTTTTTGCCGGGTCAAGAGGGTGAGAAAGCTAGACTCGGTCAGTCGGAAGCCCCCAAGTGACCATATGATCATGGAAAAACTCAGCGTAGGATATACAGGAGACAATGCTACTACTGCAAAACATCTGGGGTCCAGATAAGCCGGCTTGATTCCACTGATCATAATTGAGCAGGATACCCATGTTTAGACTGCGCATCATGGCGGCTAGTCTTCTTTGGTAACCCTTTTTTTTATGTTTTGCCAATATGGCAGGATACCCATGTTTGAACTGCGCATCGTGGCAGCTAGCTCTCTTTGGCAACCTTTGCTTTTTCGCCAATAAGGCAGCAGCCCCCGGGTCCGGGTTGTCCTCCCTGCAATGACCCGGGGTTCTTGAATTTGTGAAGCCGGCCAAATCCACCGAGTCATGTCTGTGTAGCCCCCGAGTCTTAAGACGACTCGAGGAGTCAGCTTGAGATTCATCATACTTGGCTATGGCATAAGCCGGCGTATGGTTGACAGCTCAAAAACTAGAATTTATTGAAGCCGGAGGTGATGCGGCGAGTTGATGATCTTGCAGGGACGTTTTTTGCCCAAAGTGATTTCGTACGCCTCTTGGTCCGGCTCTCCTGGCTCCTCCAGGGCCATTTTCTTTTTTCTTTGCTGGCTTTGAATTGTCGGCTCAATTGGTAGCCGGCTCACCTAGCTCTTCCAGAGACGATTCGTCTGTGGCCGACCCTCCTGTTTCTTTGATGTGCTGAAGCAGATCGGACCGTGTGGATGGCAGACCAATGCGCCTATCCATTGGGCAAAAACGGCGCGAGTGAAGGCTGATAATAGACATATATTTCTTTTTTGCTCCAACTTGTCGGAGAAGACCGGGCTGCAGTGGCGGCGGCCTGCGCGTGTCCGTTAGGCGGCTCATATGGGCAGGTGCGGTCTTGGTGTGTTAATGCAGACCAGACCGCGGGGGCGGCGGCTTGCGCGTGTCCATTGGGCAGCCGAGCTGGCGTGGCCCTGGTGTGTTGATGTAGACTGGACCGCGGGGGCGGCGGCTTGTGCGCGTCCGTTGAGCAGCCTGTGCGGGCGCGGCTCCGGTGTGTTGTAGACGCGGGAGTCGACCGCGGCATTGGAAACCGGTGCAGACATATGAGTCGGCCGCGGTTGTTCTAAGCCGGTGCGGATGTGTTAGTCGGCCGTGGCGTTTGTAGTTGAGTAGATGTACGTGTAGACTGATCTGATGGATTATTGCTCCATGAGTTGTTGCAGATGACCGATGAATTTGCCGGAGCGGACACGCGAGTCGGCCGTGGCGTTGTAAGCCGGCGCGGACGCGTGAGTCAGCCGTGGCATTGTAAGTGGGCGCGCGAGTCAGCGATGGCGTTGTAAGCCGGCGCGGGCGCGCGAGTCAGCCGTGGCGTTGTAAGTGGGCGCGCGAGTCAGCCATGGCGTTGTAAGCCGGCGCGGGCGCGCGAGTCAGCCGTGGCGTAACGCCTACTTTGTCCTGCATAAAGATATTACAGGCCAGAGTAATTGTTCTCGGATGAATTAATATGTGTTGATAAAATACATAGGAAGGATAGCACCTGATGTTTTTTAGACGACAGATGATGATCTGGTCTCCGGGTGTAACCGGCTTGATTTCCTTCGTCTTTGAGCCACGTGAACATCCTCTCGATCGATGCAGCAGCCAGCGTGCATACATGATATTACGAAGACATGGTTCCGACCGGCGTGAGCCGGGCCGGGTCTTGCCTGGCTCGGACCGGTGCGGCGTGCCGACTCGATGCCGGCGATGTTCTCCAACCCGGCAGCCGACTCGCCGACCACGCCGATGAAGGTGTGGATCTTGCAGAAGGGGACCCGGCACCCGTACTCGACTGAGTCGGCGTCAGGCCCCAGTAGGAATCGTCGATGTAGAACTTCCCGCGGTGGCTCTTGGTCATCATGCCGGCCGCGTACTTCCCGAACCCTGGAAGAGATCCCGCTAAGAACTCAACTCCACCGTGCGTAAGCCCCACGGTGGGCGCCAACTGTTGTGGTTTTGTCACGACAGGTGTCCTCGTGAAAAGGACTTAGTGGTGAGGTCATCGCACAAGTGTGGAAGCTTAACGGGGTTGATCGGGAACGAGAGTACTCCGGGTTACCCAGGTTCGGCCCCTCACGGTGGAGGTAAAAGCCTACGTCCTGCTTGATTATATTGTTGTGAATCTCGATTACAAGGGTACTGTTTCGCTACCTCTATCTCGAGAGCATCTACTTTGATCTTGTCTAAGACTTGTCTCTCTCTTTTCTCCTCCCTCTTGGGGTGCCTTGCCCCTCCTTATATAAGTTGAAGGGGCGGCTTACATGTAGAGTCCTAGTAGGATTAGGACTGGTCTATTTCCTATTACAAGCTGGATACTAGTTCGGGTCTTGCTTTCCTTGTCAGGTCTACCCAGGCTGGGTCTTCTCTCCGGGTCGGGTCTCCCAGGCCGGGTCATCTCTCCGGGCTGGGTCTCCCAGGCCGGGTCATCTCTCCGGGCCTTCTCTGCGAGCCAGCCCATTGGGCTCCTGTCAAGCCGGCCTCCTGTCGGGTCTCGTCCTGGGCCCTTGGTCTCTCCTTTGACAGGGAACTTTCCTCTTCTTGGATCTTCTCTGTGAGCCGGCCCTCCAGGCCTCTTTGAGAGCCGCCTTCTACCGGGTTGCACACTGAGCTTTAGTCCTTGTCATCCCGGTCGACCCGGTAAGCGAGGTGACCATGAACCGCCAAGTGATGGGCCGGGTCATACCTCCTGGCCGGGTCAAACCGTGGGGAATATCCCTAACAATGTGGTTGATGACGATGTCTCCCTTCAGCACATGATCACGAAGAAAATGGTGACGAATCTGAATGTGCTTCATCCTAGAGTGTTGCACTAGGTTGTGGGCAATCTTGATGGCACTCTCATTGTCACAGTAGAGTAGCAGTTTCTTTACGTTGATGCCATAGTCCTTGAGGGTTTGCTTCATCCATAGTAGCTGTGAGCAGCAGGCGCCAGTGGCAATGTACTCAGCCTCGGCTGTGGAAAGTGAGACGCTGTTCTGCTTCTTCGAGGACCAACAGACAAGAGATCGTCCGAGGAAATGGCATGTGCCTGATGTTAACTTGCGATCCACACGATCTCCAGCATAATCAGAATCAAAAAATCCAGCAAGATCAAGTGATGAGCCCTCGGGATACCATAATCCAAGCGTTGGTGTGTGAGCTAAATATCGAAGAATTCATTTCATAGCCTGATGGTGTGCTTCCTTCGGTGACGCTTGAAAGCGGGCACACATGCAAACGCCAAGCATAATATCTGGCCTAGATGCACATAGGTAAAGCAGCAAACTTGAAGGGAATATTGATTCTACCTTTAGCTCCTCCTTGGGTTCGACACTCTTATTTATCGAGAAAGGCTACAACTGATCCCCTATACTTGTGGGTTATCAAGACCTTGTTCTGGCGCCGTTGCCGGGGAGCAATAGCGTGGGGTTGATATTCTCGTGTGTGCTTGTTTGCTTTATCACTAAGTAGTTTTTATTTTGTGCTCTTGTTTTCTATCTTTAGTTATGGGTAAGAAACGTAAAATGCCAAAAAAAATTAGTTGTACATGCTAAACCAATGGTTGAAGAACCACCCAAAATCTTTCATACTGCTGAAGCTTTCTACTTGCATCATCTTTGATCCCTTTGTGCTCGTGCTGAAAACCCAACTAGCTTAGTTGAGGGAAAATCATTAGATGAGCATGCTTGTTTTGTGCGACACCGCTTGTCTCAAAAAGGGAAACTTTTAAGGTATCAAATTAATTTTTTGGAATGCTATGCTTGGAATTTATGCGAAATACATGATTTTACTTGTTGTTCTGAAGACCCTAAAAAACACCTTCAGTACCAATGTGAGTTTAAGGATAATGGAATCTTATCTTCTTATGCCAAAGGTGTTTATAGTTACTATGATATTGAACAAATTGTAGAATTTGTTGCTTTTAAGGGTGCATATGAAATTGCTTCTTTGATTGAAAAGTGTGATGCTACTCTTTACAAATCTGAAATTTTTTCCATACTTAAATATTGCTATGAAAACTATGCTTCTAATTCTTATGTTAAAGAATATATTGAGGACACCTCCGCTGTCCAAGAAGAGACTAATGTTTTGTAGGAATCTATGGAAGAAGAAATTGCTGAAACTGTGAGCTCATTAGATGAAAAAGATGACGAGGAGAGTGAAGAACAAAGGGAGGAAGAGCAGATTAGCTACCCATGCCCACCTTCTAATGAGAGTAACTCTTCAACTCATACATTTTTTAATTTCCCTTCATGCTTACCGAAGGATGAATGCTATGATAATTGGTATGATCCCTTGGATTTGTCTGAAATATCCCTTTTTGATGAACTTGATGCTTGCGATGCTTGTGGCCATGATGCCAATTTGAATTATGCTTATGGAGATGAACTTGCTACAATTCCTTATGTTAAACATGAAATTGTTGCTATTGCACCCACACATGATAGTCCTATTATCTTTTTGAATTCTCCAAACTACACTATATCGGAGAAGTTTGTGCTTATTAAGGATTATATTGATGGATTGCGTTTTACCGTTGCACATGATGATTTTGATGGATATAATATGCATGTGCTTGCTGCTCCTACTTGCTATTATTATGAGAGAGGAACTACATCTCCGCCTCTCTATGTTACCAATACGATAAAATTGCAAGAAACTGTTTATACTATGCATTGGCCTTTACTTGATGTGCATGAATTGTTCTTTTATGACATGCCGATGCATAGGAAGAGAGTTAAACTTCGTTGTTATGTGACATATGTTGCTTTGTGCTCACTACTAAATTACAAATCATAGTTAATTAAAATTGGCTTTGGTATACCTTGGGATCCGGGTGGATCGATTACTTGAGCACTTTATGCCTAGCTTAATGGCTTTAAAGAAAGCGCTGTCTGGGAGACAACCCGGAAGTTTTAGAGAGTCATTTTATTCTGTTGTGTGCTTTTAAAAAGTTTAAAAACAAAAAAATATAGAGGGGAACCTAAAACTTTTACAAAAAGAAAAGTGAAAGTGAGACAGATGAGCAATGTCGAAGTGGGGGCTAGCCTTGGACTTTGTTCATGCCCATGGACACTTTGTGAACCTTGATTAAAGAAAATTTTCAACAAAAATAATTATCCCCTTGTACAAATCCATTGTATTATAAAAATAATGTGCCAAGATTTACCTTTAGGATGTTTAAATTGCTTGTTTGGTGTGTGCTGTGAAAAAACAGAAACTTTTGCTCTAGTGCTTGAATTTTGATATTTTACAGGAATATGCAAAAATTCTGAAATTTTTACACATTACTGATATGCAATTTTTTTATTTTTTCCTAATTTTTCAGAATTTTTTGAGTTACAGAAGTATATGTTTCATTTGCATCTTTACAGACTGTCCTGTTTTCACAGATTGCTGTTACAGTTTCTTTATTTGCGTATGTTTGAAATCTTGTTGAGCCCCATTGATTTGGGAGCCATAGAATTGTGATAGAATAAAGTGGGTAATGTTTGATTATAATTATACAATAATGTTACAGCAAGACATAATGGGATTTGATGTTATATGTACTAACCCCTCTAATAAAAATTCGGTTAAGTTTTGTGTGGATGAAGTGTTCGAAGATCGAGGAGGTATCAATATGAGGAGAATAAGGAGAGGCAAGAGTTCAAGCTTGGGGATTCCAAGGCACCCCAAATAAATATTCAAGGAGACTCAAGTGTCTAAGCTTGGGGATGCCCCGGAAGGCATCCCATCTTTCTTCGACAACTATCGGCATGTCTCGGTTTTTGTTTTGTTCACACGATATGCGTAAATTCTTGGAGCGTCGTGTGCTTTTTATTTTTATTTTAATAATGCACCATGCTGGTATGAGATAGTCCTTCGTTGATTTATAGAATGCTTCACGCGCTTCACTTATATCTTTTGAGTGTGGCTTTATAGAATGCTTCATGTGCTTCACTTATATCATTTGAAGTTTGGATGCCTGTTTCTCTACATGTAGAAAACCATTATTTGTAGAATGCACTTTTGCTTCACTTATATTTATTAGAGTGTGGTCTTTTGTAGAAAGAATTAAACTCTCATGCTTCACTTATATCTATTTAGAGAGTCAAGAGGAATTGGTCATTCACATGGTTAGTCATAAAATCCTACATAAAACTTGTAGATCATTGAATATGATAAGTTTGATTCCTTGCAATAGTTTTGCAATATTAAGATGGTGATATGTGGGAGGTACTAGTGAATGATTGTGGTTTGGTAAGAATATTGGTGTTAAGGTTTGTTATTTCCGAAGCATGCACGTATGGTCTGTCGTTATGCTAAGAAGTTGGAGCATGATTTATTATTGATTGTCTACCTTATGAGTGGCGGTCGGGGATGAGCGATGCTCTTTTCCTACCACTCTATCCCCCTAGGGGCATGCGTAGTACTACTTTGCTTCGAGGGCTAATAAACTTTCACAATAAGTATGTGAGTTCTTTATGACTAATGTGAGTCCATGGATTATACGCACTCTCACCCTTCCACAATTTGCTAACCTCTTCGGTACCGTGCATTGCCCTTTCTCACCTCGAGAGTCGGTGCAAACTTCGCCGGTGCATCCAAACCCCGTGATATGATACACTGTATCACACATAAGCCTCCTTATATCTTCCTCAAAACAGCCACCATACCTACCTATTATGGCATTTCCATAGCCATTCCGAGATATATTGCCATGCAACTTCCATCATCATCATATACATGACTTGAGCATTCATTGTCATATTGCTTTGCATGATCGTAAGATAGCTAGCATGATATTTCCATGGCTTGTCCGTTTTTTGATATCTTGGCTACGCTAGATCATTGCACATCCTGGTACACAGCCAGAGGCATTCATACAGAGTCATCTTGTATAGTTTTTATCGAGTTGTAATATCGAGTTGTAAGTAAATAAAAGTGTGATGATCATCATTATTAGAGCATTATCCCAGTGAGGAAAGAATGGTGGAGACTAATGAGTCCTCAAAAAAGTGGGGATGAGGTCCATGAGACTATTCTAAAAAAACAAAAAAAAACAAAAAAAAGAGGCCAAAAAGAGCTCATCAAAAAAAAAGAAAAAATGAGAGAAAAAGAGAGAAGGGGCAATGTTACTATTCCTTTCCACACTTGTGCTTCAGAGTAGCACCATGTTTTTCATATAGAGAGTCTCCTGAGTTATCACTTTCATATACTAGTGGGAATTTTTCATTATAGAACTTGGCTTGTATATTCCGATGATGGGCTTCCTCAAATGCCCGAGGTCTTCATGAGCAAGCAAGTTGGATGCACACCCACTTAGTTTTCAGTTTGAGCTTTCATACACTTATAGCTCTTAGTGCATCTGTTGCATGGCAATCCCTACTCCTCGCATTGACATCAATTGATGGGCATCTCCATAGCCCATCTCCATTTTTTACGTCCCCTTATTAATCTCTATCATCATTCTATTCCACCAATAGTGCTATATCCATGGCTTGCGCTCATGTATTGCGTGGGGGTTGAAAAAGCTAAAGCGCGTTAAAAAGTATGAACCAATTGCTCGGCTTGTCATCGGGGTAGTGCATGATAAATACGTTGTGTTAAGAAGATGGAGCATGATAGGACTATATGATTTCGTAGGGATAACTTTCTTTACCATTTTTATTTTGAAGGGCATGATTGTTTGTTGGTATGCCTGAGTATTGATGTCTTTATATCAAATTATAGACTATTTCTTTGAATCACTCGTGTCTTAATATTCATGCCATGATTAGATTACATGATCAGGATTATGCTAGGTAGCATTCCACATCAAAAATTATCTTTTTTATCATTTACCTACTCGAGGACAAGAAGGAATTAATCTTCGGAATGCTGATACGTCTCCGTCGTATCTATAATTTTTGATTGTTTCATGCCAATATCCTACAATTTCCACATACTTTTGGCAACATTTTATATGATTTCTTGGACTAACATATTGATCCAGTGCCCAGTGCCAGTTCCTGTTTGTTGCATGTTTTTTGTTTCACAGAAAATCCATATCAAATGAAGTCCAAATGCGATAAAATTTACGACGATTTATTTTGGAATATATGTGATTTTTAGGAAAAAGAATCAACGCAAGACGATGCTCGAGGAGACGACAAGCCTGGAGGGCGCGGCTCCCCCCTGGGCGCGCCTAGGGGGCTTGTGGCTCCCCTGTAGGTCGGTTGAGGGTGTCCTTCTGCCGCAAGGAAGCTAATATCCGGATAAAAAATTCCCTCAAAATTTGAGCCCAATCGGAGTTACGGATCTCTAGGAATTTAAGAAATGGTTTTCGGCCAGAAAACGGGAACGCGAAACAGAAGAGAACGGAGAGAGAGAGATCCAATCTCGGAGGGGCTCCTGCCCTCCAGGAGCCATGTCGGCCATGGACCAGAGGGGAAACTCTCCTCCCATCTAGGGGGGGCCAAGGAAGAAGAAGAAGGAGGGTGAATCTCTCCCCCTCTCTCCTGGTGGCGCCGGAATGCCGCCGGGGCAATCATCGTGACGGCAATCTACACCACCAACTTCGCCGCCGTCAACACCAACTCTCTCCCCCTCTAGGCAGCGGTGTAACACCTCTTCTCCCACTGTAATCTCTACTTATACATGGTTCTTAACGCTATATATTATTATCCAATGATATGTGGCAATCCTATGATGTTTGAGTAGATTCGTTTTGTCCTATGTGTTGATTGATGATCGTGATTGGTTTGAGTTGTTTGTTTTATTTTGGTGCTATCCTTTGGTGCCCGCCGTGTCGCGCAAGCGTGTGGGATTCCCACTGTAGGGTTTGCAATACGTTCATAATTCTCTTATAGTGGGCGGCTAGAGTTACAGAAGCTTACACCCAAGTAAGGGGGTTGTTGCGTATGGGAGTAAAGAGGACTTGTTAATGATATGGTTGGGTTTTACCTTAATGATCTTTGGTAGTTGCGGATGCTTGCTAGAGTTCCAATCATAAGTGCATATGATCCATGTACGGAAAGTATGTTAGCTCATGCCTCTCCCTCATATAAAATTGCAGTAATGATTACCGGTCTAGTTATCGATTGACTAGGGACAAATCCTTCTCTTGTGTTACAAAAAGCTTTCTACTAAACAACTAACTTTTATTATCTTGCAAATTACTCATAGTTTTATTCTCGCTAAGTACTCCTAGTTTTATTCTTGCAAAGTAGTTCTAGCATTACACGTACAAAGTACTTCTAGTTTCATACTTGTTCTAGGTAAAGCAAACGTTAAGTGTGCGTAGAGTTGTATTAGTGGTCGATAGAACTTGAAGGGAATATTGATTCTACCTTTAGCTCCTCGTTGGGTTCAACACTCTTATTTATCGAGAAAGGCTACAACTGATCCCCTATACTTGTGGGTTATCACGAACCAATGATGGAGCGCTATACCTTCTGATCGAAATCTTCACCATTTTCGTCAGTGCAGAGTTGACCATTTGTTGGCATTGGTATCTTGAGGTCTTTGCAGTCTTGCATGCCGAATTTCTTTAGGCAATCCTTGAGGTATTTCTCCTGAGAAATGAAGATGACATTGGGTTGTTGACGAATTTGAAGTCCGAGGAAGAATTTCAACTCCCCCATCATAGACATCTGATATTCTTCACGCATCATATATGCAAATTCGTCACTGTATTTCTTGTTAGTGCAACCAAATATAATATCATCAACATATTTTTGGCATATGAACAGTTCACCATCATAAGATTTAGTGAAAAGAGTTGGGTCAAGTGAACCGGGTTTGAAACCCTTTTTCTTCAGGAACTCCTTCAGTGTATCATACCAAGCCCTCGGGGCTTGCTTGAGGCCATAGAGAGGCTTGTTGAGTCTGAAGACTTTGTCCGGATGCTTTGGGTCCTCAAAACCTGGTGGTTGAGCAACATATACTTCTTCCTCAAGCTTACCATTGAGGAATGCACTTTTCACATCCATTTGATATAAGAGGATATCATGATGGTTAGCATAAGCAGTATACGAATGGCTTCAAGCCTAGCAACAGGTGCAAATGTCTCATCGAAATCAATACCCTCAACCTGTGTGTAGCCTTGAGCTACAAGACGGGCCTTATTCATCACCACTTGGCCTTTTTCGTCTTGTTTGTTGCCGTAGATCCATTTGGTGCCGATGACATTGTGCTTGTGTGGATCAGGGCGATTAACAAGCTCCCACGCGTTGTTGAGTTTGAATTGATGCAATTCCTCTTGCATCACTTGAATCCATTCTAGCTCGAGAAATGCTTCATCAACTTTGGTGGGCTCTGAAATAGAGACAAACGCGTAATGCCCACAAAAGTTAGCTAGATGTGAAGCTCTTGAGCGAGTGAGGGGACCAGGTGCATTGATGTTGTCGAGGATCTTCTCAATCTGCACTTCATTCACCACTCATGGATGTGCTGGACGAGGGCCTTGTTGTTGCTCTTGCCGTGTAGAATCCTCAGCATCATTTTCCTCAGGATCAGCTGTTTCTTCACAACGAGGGATCACTACTTCTTCATCAGCTATTTCTTCACTGGGCACAATTTCACTAGTGCCCATAAGCTTGATAGATTCCCCAGAAGGCATTTCATCTAGCACAGGAGGCAGGTGCTCTCTTTGCAAGCCATTAGTTTCATCAAACCGAACATCTATAGTTTCAACAACCTTGTTGTGATGGGTGTTGAAGACCCTGTAGGTCTGCGAGTCCTTTCCGTAACCAAGCATAAAACCTTCATGTGCTTTCGGTGCAAATTTAGAACTGTGATGAGGATCTCTAATCCAGCATTTAGCACCGAAGACTTTGAAATAACTCACATTGTGTTTCTTGTCAGTGAGGAGCTCATATGAGGTCTTCTTGAGGAATTTGTGAAGATATACCCGGTTGATGATGTGACATGCAGTGTCAATTGCTTCAGGCCACCATCGATGAGGTATCTTGTATTCATCAAGCATTGTGCGAGCCATCTCGATGAGTGTCCTATTCTTGAGCTTGACGACTCCATTCTGCTGAGGCGTGTAGGGAGCAGAGAGCTCATGAGTGATGTCAAGTTCGTCAAGATAGTCATCAAGTCCTGTGTTCTTGAACTCGGTGGCATTGTCGCTCCTGATGTGCTTGATCTCGAGACCATAATTCGTCATGGCTCGATTGGAGAATCATCTGAAGACATCCTGAACTTCAGTCTGCATTGGTTAGTGTGGCATAATGGGTAGGACCAAACAAATCCATATGAAGTAATTCAAAGGGACGAGTAGTGGTCATGATTGTCTTAGCCGCGTGCTTGGATCTGGTCATCTTTCCAGACTCACAAGCACCACACAGATGATCTTTGACGAATTTGACGCCTTCGACGCCAATGATGTGCTTCTTCTTGACGAGTGTGCTCAGATTCCTCATGCCAGCATGTCCAAGACGTCGATGCCATAGGCAGCACTCTGAAGCTTTTGCCAGTAGACACGTGGTAGGCTGAGGACCTAGTGAGAAATCTACAATATACAAATCACCTTTCCTAAAGCATTCGAAGACTTTGGATTTGTCAGATTCCATCAGCACAATAAATCTATATTTGCCAAAGATGACAATCATATCAAGATCACAAAGCATTGAGACAGACATGAGGTTGTATCCAAGGGACTCAACAAGCATCACCTTTTCCATGCGTGGATCCTTCGAGATAGTAACCTTACCTAGACCCAATACCTTGCTTTTTCCTTTGTCAGCGTATGTGATATGCTTCAGATGAGACGGAGTAAGGGGAGCATTAGTGAGGAGATTCCTATCACCAGTTATGTGATTCGTGCAGCCACTATCCAGGACCCATTCAGTGGCTGTGGGTGTGTCATCCTGTAGAAGCATTAGTCTGACTTACAAATTCATATACTTCAAGGTGAAGAATATGATGATGATCAATTTCGTTAGACAATTTCATCAAGGAATAATATCTAGCAGTATAAGGGATGTGTGAAATGATAATTCATTTCATCATGATTAGCCTGCATCCCAACAGGCACTTTGTCAGGTCTTCAGCAAATTCATAAGACATTTTAGTTGTCTAAAGACCTGACCCTGCAGAAGAGATTAGTTCTTCTTCTTAACCACCCACATCTGAATGGGTGGCTGAGAAGCAATGTAAAGTGCATTAATGGAGAACTTAGGCATTGAAGAATATGCATTTCTCTTCACAGGAGGGTTATAGTAATTGAATGAATAAGCAGAGAAATTCTTCGAGGTTTTGTGAACATAGTGGTTCAAATAATAGTGCTCATATTCATCAAATCGCTGTTTGTTTCCCTGTGAAACAGAGGCATTAGCACGACCATAAGTGGGTCTGCGTCCATTTGACGACTTTGATCCCTGTGATGAATTTGGCCTGGGATATTTCTTCTTCATCGGTGGTGTCATGACGACACTCACCTGAAGATTTTCCAGAAGGCTTTTGGGAACCCAGATTTTTTTCATAGGTGGACCGTTCCTGAAGTTAGTTCCAACAAATCTGGCAAAGACTTCACCATTCTGATTCTTGAACAGTTTATAGTTAGAGTCAAATGACTCATCAGATGAATATGAAGTATCACAAGTACAGCCAGATAAGGTAGATGGGTCTATTGGTGGTCCCTTTGTAGCAACCCATGTGGTTTTGGGATACTGCTCAGGCTTTCAATAAGAACCATCAACATTAAGCTTTCTCTCGAAAGCAATACCCTCTTTCCTAGGATTTCTGTGAAGAATTTGCTTTTTAAGCACGTCACACAGGGTTTGATGCCCTTTGAGGCTTTTGTATGTGCCGGTGATGTACAATTCCTTCAGCCCTGCATTTTCATCAGTATCACAGGTGGTTTCCTCAAATGAGGGGTTAGTGACCACCGAAGTAGTTGAAGCAATTGAAAGTACTGAAGCATTTGAACATTCGGCTGAAGAATTTGCATTATCATGTTCAAGGCATTTTAGGCATGGTGCAACAAATTCCTCTTGAGCGGTACTGATCTGTTGAGCGAGGAGTGAATCGTTCTCTTTTTGAAGATCATCATGAGACGCTCTCTACTTCTCGAGATCTTGCTTCCTTTGAATAAATTCATAGGACAACTTCTCATGTTCGGCTGAGAGGGACACATGACGACTTTCAAGATCATCATACTTTGACTGAAGACGTTTGATTTCGTCAATCAAGGTTTGTGAGCGTTCCATTTCGTCGTTCAACAGATCATCGCTTTTGTCTAACAAGTTTTGAATTCTTTCCATGGCATTTTGTTGCTGAGTGGCAATGTTAGCAAGCTGGGAATAGCTGGGTGTCATGTTTTCATTAGATTCACCGTCACTAGAGGAAGATAAAGGTCTTTGTAGTACCTTGGTGCCTCTTGCCATGAGGCAGACAACTGACGAAGTTGAGGCAGGGTCTGGATCCCGAGATTTGAGGGAATTCCTGAACTCCACAAGCCAGGGATTGTCATGTCTATACGCCCCTTCATAGACGTCAGAGATCATGTCCCAGATGAGCTTCGCATTGCACAGATGATAGATGCCAGTGAACACATCTTTGGTCAGACGAGAGCAGATGAAGTATTTGGCCCGAGCATCGAGCTGAGTATACTTGCGAATGTCCTCAGCATTCGCCATCTTGCAGAGATCGGTCAGTCCCAGTTCAGTGACCGTCCATAGCTCACTGTCCATGGCCAAGAAACGCTTTCGCATCATGACCTTCCAGTATGGATAGTTCGTGCCATCGAAGATGGGGCACACAGTGGATACCTTGATCATACCTGCGGTCGACAAAACTAAAACTCCAGGTGGTTAAACCAAAATCACACAGAACAAGAGAGTACCTTGCTCTGATACCAATTGAAAGTGCAGGTTTACTCCCAGAGGGGGTGAAAGGGAGATTTTTAGAAATTCATCAGACTCCGAAGATCTTGACGAAAATCAGAGTGACGAAATAGAAACCGAGGTGAAACTAGATCGACACAGATACAAGTAGCATGCATATGAATTACATACAAGTGAAGAACATGAGATCATACAGGCAGACATGCATGAGGAAGATGAACTGAAGAAATGAAAAACAACATGATGAAAGTCTTCAGTTCAAATTCTTCATAAAAGTAAAGCACAAGTTCTTCAGCAGCGGAATTGCGTAAAGGTAAAGGGGTGAGGAATTTGAAACCAGTTAGGCTCGGTGAAGACACAACGATTTGGTAGACCAGTTCTAGTCGCTGTATCAATTGTACGTCTGGTTGAGGCGGCTGAGTCTTACCTCGGAGGACACTTAGTCCTCACCGTATTCCTCTTGAGCTAAGGTCACTTAGACCTCGCTCAATCACTCGTGGTAAGTCTTCAAGGTAGACTTCCAAAACCTTCACAGACTTGTTCACCGGCACGCCACAATTACACTTGGGTGCTCAGAACATGATGCCTAACCGTCTGGAAGAATGACAGTCTTCATAGGTAACAAGCATCGGATCACACAGATCAACTTCTTCAGTGATGCTCAATCACATTGGCTCTAGTTGGGTTTTTCCTCACTTGGGTTCTCACAAAGTCGCCAGAGGAAGGGTTGCTCTCAAATGACAAGTGTTAATCTCTCTCTAGAGCAGCCAACCAACTAGTGGTTTTGGGGGGCGGATATTTATAGCCAGGGGCAACCCGACATGAATTGTCATAAATGCCCTTCTAAGACATGACCGTTGTCAGGATAAGAATCCACTCGATAGCTAGCACGCAGCACAGCAACGTTCGGAAAAATTGAACTCTCAATTTCGTCGGGGCACTCAATTTCCTCACGATAGGCAGATCACACTGGCGAAATCCTAACTCCTCAGCCTGACCTAATTCGTCAATGACCAGATGAACTGCGTCACTGTCTCTAGCAAATTCGTCAGCTGTTCCGGAGATTTCCAAAGGCTTCACTCGAAGCGGCTGTAATGTGTATAGGTTTGAGCATCGCTTTGAAGTATGATAAATGTTTCACCTAGACCCCCTTTAACAGTACGGTTTTTCCTATGACTCAAATAAGAAGAAAAGAAACTATGAAAACAAAGTCTTCAAGCTTCAAAGTCTTCACATCAATTTCTTCACAAGCCGCACCAAATTCTTCACTTGAAGAAATACATTTTTAGGGGTCATCTTCCATGGTTAAACCAAGTCTTCAGGGACTGTTTTCACTTGTGTACACTCACAAATACATTAGTCCCTTAACCTATTTGTCTTCAATACTCCAAACCCACTAAGGGGGCACTTGATGCACTTACATCATGGAAGTGTTTTTGTCAAGGGTAACCGACACGTGGCATCCACCGTAATGGGTCGCTGTTAAGCTATTGGGCGCGGGTTTGGATCCGATAACCCGTTATCAGCCCGGACCAATGGCGATTTTCCACGTGTAAAATTCTCATTCATCAATGGAACCACGTGTTAGCTCGGCGCTGGGACAGATGTCATCCATTCATTGGACGCGAGACACCTATGATACGTCGACACGTGGCACGACCCAATAATGGCCCATTTACGTTAAAAAGGCCGGCCCGTTTGACTTGGTTAAAAGTTAGCGGGCCGGCCCATGGAAAGCCTCTTAACGGCCTGTTCGCATACAACCCATTTACAGCCCGGGTACTCACGGCCCGTTATGGCCTTTCAAAATTCGGCCCAGTAGCGCCATGTGGGCCGTGCCTTATGATTCCAGCATGTTGTCACTTTTGGCCCATCTATAGCCCGTGACGTCTTTCGGCCCATATGAGGCCTTTTGTATCTCTGGGCCCATTGACGGCCCGTGGTGATTCTAGCCCATCATGAAAATTAAACAGCTTTGAGCCCATTAAGGGCCCAAGATTCAGTTGGGCCGTTTCCAGCCCGTGTTTTCTTTTGGCCTTCTAAGGGCCCATAAAATCTTGGGCTCATTTCCGACCCTCGATTACTTACGATCCGTTACTGGCTTGTTATGCTAATGGGCTAAATTCAAATCGTGGTTACAATCGGCCCGTTTGTGGTCTGTTAACCCCTTGGGCCATTTTCAAGTCGTCATGTATTCCGGCCCATTAACGACCCATTATGCTGACACGTCTCCAACATATCTATAATTTTTTACTGTTCCATGCTATTATAGTATCAATCTTGGATGATTTTATATGCAATTATATATCATTTTTTGGGACTAACCTAGGTACAATGCCAGTTGCTGTTTTCTGCTTATTTTTGGTTTTTTAGGAAATCAGTACCAAACGAAGTCCAAATGCCAGAAACTTTTTGGAGATTTTTTTCTGGACAAAAGAGACCCTGGAGACTTGGAGAGGAGGCCAGAAGGTTCACGAAGCCTCCACAAGGCAACAGGGTGAGGGCCCAGGGGGTCGCCCTGATGCCTTATGGGGCCTTCGTGGCTTCGTTTGACCTAATTCCACTTCTATAAATTCTCAAATATTCGGAAACCAACAGACAACCACCCCGAATAACTTTTATGCCATCGCAAGCCTCTGTTCTTCCGTGATTCCATCTGGAGGCCATTTCCGGTACTCTGCCGGAGGGGGAATCGATCACGGAGGGCTTCTACATCAACCTTGCTGCCCTTCCGATGATGTGTGATTAGTTTACCACAGACCTACGGGTCCATAGCTAGTAGCTAGATGGCTTCTTCTCTCTCTTTGATCTTCAATACCATGTTCTCCTCGATGTTCTTGGAGTTCTATCCGATGTAATCTTCTTTTGCGGTGTGTTTGTTGGGATCCGATGAATTGTGAGTTTATGATCAGATTATTCATGAGAAATATTTGAGTCTTCTCTGAACTCTTTTATGCATGATTATTATAGCTTTGTATTTCTCTCCGATCTATCGATTTGGTTTGGCCAACTAGATTGGTTTATCTTGCAATGGGAGAGATGCTTTGTGATGGGCTCAATCTTGCGGTGCTCAATTCCAGTGACAGAAAGGGACATGACACATATTTGTATTGTTGCCATTAAGGATAAAAAAGGGGGTTTAATCATATTGCTTCATTTTACTTTGTCTACATCATGTCATCTTGCTTAAGGCGTTACTCTGTTTCATACTTAATACCCTAGATGCATGCTGGATAGCGGTCGATGGGTGGAGTAATAGTAGTAGATGCAGGCAGGAGTCGGTCTACTTGTCTCGGACGTGATGCCTATATACATGATCATTGCCATGAATACTTCATAATTATTTGCTTTTCTATCAATTGCCCAACAGTAATTTGTTTACCCACCGTATGTTCTGCTCGAGAGAGAAGCCTCTAGTGAAAACTATGGCCCCCGGGTCTACTTTTATCATATAGCAAAACCAAAAAATACCTTGCTGCAATTTATTTACTTTTATTTTATTTAGTATTTTAGTTTATCTATCTATCACTATCAGAATTAATCCTTCCAAATAACCGCTAAGAGGATTGACAACCCTCTTATTTGCATTGGGTGCAAGTGTTTGCTTTTGTGTGTGCAGGTGCTGCTTAAAGTGATTTTGTTTGGTTCTCCTACTGGATTCATAACCTTGGTTCTTAACTGAGGGAAATACTTATCTCTACTATACTGCATCATCCTCTCCTCTTCGGGGAAATACCAATGCAGTCTACAAGTAGCAGGAAGAATTTCTGGCGCCGTTGCCGGGGAGACATCATCAAAATTACCAAGTACCTTCGCACAAACTATCATCCACTTGCATTTATTTTATTTGCCTTTTTATTTGCCTCTCGTTTTCATCTCCCCCACTTCTATTTTTTTTTTACAAAAACACAAAAATATTTTTATTTGCTTGTTTGCTTCACCACTATGGCTAGTTCTTCGCTTGTTACTATTACCCCTGAAAATGAAGTGCTTAATATTAAACAAAGGGGAGGAGAAAATTTAAAAGATGCTTGGTATAGGATTTGCGAAGCTCAAAATAGATCAACTCGTGAGCAATCCACTGCCGTTCTTCTTCGCAATTTTTATGTGGGAATTACTACTTGGTATAGATTTGTGCTTGACACTATTACCGAAGGGAATTTCTTGATGTGTCCCACTTTGGGTGCTTTCAATGCTATGGTAAATTTAGTGGGTACACCCCCTATCATTATTAATGAAACGGCATTGACTTTGGAGCATGTTATTGAAAGGTTAGAAGCTATTGAAAATAAAATGTCTACTATTGAACATCTTGAGAATTTAGATAAAAAGGTCCATAATCATATTACTCAATTTGGTTCTAAGGTGTGAATTGCGTTGAAAACCTTAAAGGAAAAGGAACCAGTAATTAACGAAAGAATAGAACAAGGTCCCGCTAGAATCGATAAATTAGAGGAAATTATTAATAATTTGAGGTCCACTTTTTCTTCTGTTAAAAATATGGATAGGGCTCCTTCCATTAAAAATTGCAAGTTTATGTATGTTCCTAAGACTAAGGGTGCCACTTCTAGCAAAGGAAATGAGGATATTAAAATGATTAGCGTGCACCCCAATTTCATTGATATAATAAAGGAACCTATCTATGAAAGCAAAATTCTTGATTTTGTGCCTAGAAGTGTGATGATGAGAAACTCCTATGTTAGATCTCCTAGAAAGAATGGGTGTGTAATTGAGGAGTTGAAAACCAAGGATGACAACACTTGAAACTATGCATTATGCCTAGCTAGGGGCATAAAACAATAGCGCCTGTTGGGAGGCAACCCAATGAATAAAATAATTTTTGTTTTACCTTATGTTTTTGTGTGTTTACATAATTATAGCCTCTGTTATGATTGTGTTTTTATGTTTTAATTAGTGTTTGTGCCAAGTAATGCCTTTGGGATGATTTGGAAGATAGTATGATTGATGCTGTTGGAAAACAGAAACTTTTGCGTTCAGTGCTGGAATTTTGACTTTTTACTGGAGCGTGATAAAATTCTGATTTTTTTACACAGTATTGATATATGAATTGCCCACGTTTTCCTCATTTTCAGAATTTTTGGAGTTACACAAGTATGGATTTTAAATAGATCTTTACAGACTGTTCTGTTTTAGACAGATTCTGTTTTTGTTGCATAGTTTACTTATTTTGATCAATGTATGGATCGTATCGGGAGGTATGAGTCATGGAGAATTTGGATTTCAGTAGAATTATGCCAATATTAAATATGAATCAATTTACAACAGTACCTAAAATTTAAGATTTGTTTGTTTTACTAACGGATCTCACGAGGTTTCTGTTGAGTTTTGTGTGCTGAAATTTTCAAGTTTTGAGTGAGACTACTATGGATAAAGGAATAAGGAGTGGCAAGAGCCTAAGCTTGGGGATGCCCAAGGCACCCCAAGGTAATAATCAAGGAAGACTCAAGCATCTAAGCTTGGGGATGCCCCGGAAGGCATCCCCTCTTTCGTCTACAATCTATCGGTAACTCACTCTGAGCTATATTTTTATTCATCACATGATATGTGTTTTACTTGGAGCGTCTTGTGATATAGTTTGTTTGCTTTTTAGTTTTTCACAATCATCTTTGCTGAACTCACCTTTTTGAGAGGGACACACATTATTCGTGATTTGTTAGAATACTCTATGTGCTTCACTTACATCTTTTGAGCTAGGCAGTTGCTCTAGTGCTTCACTTATATCTTTTAGAGCACGGTGGTGGTTATATTTTAAAGAAATAGTTGCACTCTCATGCTTTACTTATATCTTTTTGAGAGTATAATGAATAGCAATGGTAATATGCACGGGTTATGAGTTTGGTCCTAATATGATAGGTATTCAAGAGGGATATAGTAAAAAAATTCATGTAGATCACTGAATATGATAAGTTTGATTCCTTGCAATAGTTTTGCGATATTAAGATGGTAATATGTGGGAGGTGCTAGTAGATAATTGTGGTTTAGTAAGAATATTGGTGTTAAGTTTTGTTATTCCCGAAGCATGCACGTATGATCTGTCGTTATGCTAAGAAGTTGGAGCATGATTTATTATTGATTGTCTACCTTATGAGTGGCGGTCGGGGACGAGCGATGGTCTTTTCCTACCAATCTATCCCCCTAGGGGCATGCGCAGTACTACTTTGCTTCGAGGGCTAATAAACTTTCGCAATAAGTATGTGAGTTCTTTATGACTAATGTGAGTCCATGGATTATACGCACTCTCACCTTTCTGCAATTTGCTAGCCTCTTCGGTACCGTGCATTGCCCTTTCTCACATCGAGAGTTGGTGCAAACTTCACTGGTGCATCCAAACCCCGTGATATGATACGCTCTATCACACATAAGCCATCTTATATCTTCCTCAAAAAAGCCACCATACCTACCTATCATGGCATTTCCATAGCCATTCCGAGATATATTGCCATGCAACTTCCACTATTCTGTTTTATGACACACATCGTCATTGTCATATTGCTTTGCATGATCATATAGCTGACATAGTATTTGTGACTCAGCCTCCGTTCATCATTTTTTATACATGTTACGCTAGTATCATTGCACATCCTGGTACACCACCAGAGGCATCCATATAGAGTCATATTTTTGTTCAAGTTACAAGTTGTAATTTTTTGAGTTGTAAGTAAATAGAAGTATGATGATCATTATTAGAGCATTGTCCCAGTGAGGAAAAAAAAGAGAGGCCAAAAAGAGCCCATGAAGAAAAAATGAGACAAAAAGAGAGAAGGGGTAGTTTTACTATCCTTTTCCATACTTGTGCTTCAAAGTAGCACCATGTTTTTCATATAGAGAGTCTCCAGTTTAGTCACTTTCATATACTAGTGGGAATTTTTCATTATAGAACTTGGCTTGTATATTCCGATGATGGGCTTCCTCAAATGCCCGAGGTCTTCATGAGCAAGCAAGTTGGATGCACACCCACTTAGTTTTCATGTTGAGCTTTCATACACTTATAGCTCTTAGTGCATTTCTTGCATGGCACACCCTAGTCCTCGCATTGACATCAATTGATGGGCATCTCCATAGCCCGTTGATTAGCCTCATCGATGTGAGACTATCTTCTTATTTTTGACTTCCCCTTATTAATCTATACCACTACACTCTATTCCACCCATAGTGCTATATCCATGGCTTGCGCTCATGTATTGCATGGGGGTTGAAAAAGATGAAGCGCGTTAAAAAGTGTGAACCAATTGCTCGGCTTGTCATCGGGGTAGTGCATGATAAATACTTTGTGTTTAGAAGATGGAGCATGACAGGATTATATGATTTTGTAGGGATAACTTTCTTTAGCATTTTTATTTTGAAAGACATGATTGTTTATTAGTATGCCTGAGTATTGATGTCTTTATATCAAACTATAAACTATTGCTTTGAATCATTTGGATCTTATTATTCATACCGTAAGAGAGAGATTACATGATGAAACATGTTAGGTAGCATTCCACATCAAAAATTCTGTTTTTATCATTTACCTACTCGAGGATGAGCAGGAATTAAGCTTGGGATGCTTGATTCGTCTCCAACGTATCTATAATTTTTTATTGTTCCATGCTATTATAGTATCAATCTTGGATGTTTTTATATGCAATTATATATCATTTTTTGGGACTAACCTATTAACCTAGTGCCCAGTGCCAATTGCTGTTTTCTGCTTGTTTTTGGTTTTTCAGGAAATCAGTACCAAACAAAGTCCAAATGCCATGAAACTTTTTGGAGATTTTTTTCTGGACAAAAGAGACCCAGGAGACTTGGAGAGGAGGCCAGAAGGTTCAAGAAGCCTCCACAAGGCAACAGGGCGTGGCCCCAGGGGGGCGTGCCTTGATGCCTTGTGGGGCCCTCGTGGCTCCGTTTGACCTAATTCCACGTCTATAAATTCGCAAATATTCGGAAACCAACAGAGAGCCACCCCGAATAACTTTTACACCGCCGCAAGCCTCTGTTCTTCCGCGATCCCATCTGGAGGCCTTTTTCGGTACTCTGCCGGAGGGGGAATCGATCACGGAGGGCTTCTACATCAACCTTGCTGCCCTTCCGATGATGTGTGAGTAGTTTACCACAGACCTACGGGCCCATAGCTAGTAGCTAGATGGCTTCTTCTCTCTCTTTGATCTTCAATACCATGTTCTCCTCGATGTTCTTGGAGTTCTATCCGATGTAATCTTCTTTTGCGGTGTGTTTGTTGGGATCCGATGAATTGTGAGTTTATGATCAGATTATTCATGAGAAATATTTGAGTCTTCTCTGAACTCTTTTATGCATGATTATTATAGCTATGTATTTCTCTCCGATCTATCGATTTGGTTTGGCCAACTAGATTGGTTTATCTTGCAATGGGAGAGGTGCTTCGTGATGGGTTCAATCTTGTGGTGCTCAATCCCAGTGCCAGAAAGGGACATGACACGTATTTGTATTGTTGCCATTAAGGATAAAAAAGATGGGGTTTAATCATATTTCTTGAGTTTACTTTGTCTACATCATGTCATCTTGCTTAAGGCGTTACTCTGTTTCATACTTAATACCCTAGATGCATGCTGGATAGCGGTCGATGGGTGGAGTAATAGTAGTAGATGCAGGTAGGATTCAGTCTACTTGTATCGGACGTGATGCCTATATACATGATCATTGCCATGAATCCTTCATAATTATTTGCTTTTCTATCAATTGCCCAACAGTAATTTGTTTACCCACCGTATGTTCTGCGCTCGAGAGAGAAGCCTCTAGTGAAAACTATGGCCCCCGGGTCTACTTTTATCATATATCAAAACCAAAAAATACCTTGCTGCAATTTATTTACTTTTATTTTATTTAGTATTTTAGTTTATCTATCTATCACTATCAAAATTAATCCTTGCAAATAACCGCTAAGAGGATTGACAACCCTCTTATTTGCATTGGGTGCAAGTGTTTGCTTTTGTGTGTGCAGGTGCTGCTTAAAGTGATTTTGCTTGGTTCTCCTACTGGATTGATAACCTTGGTTCTAAACTGAGGGAAATACTTATCTCTATTATACTGCATCATCCTCTCCTCTTCGGGGAAATACCAACGCAGTCTACAAGTAGCATATGCGTGTAGATAGAATTAAGCCTGTGATGATTTTCGGCCTGTTAACGACCCGTTATGCTACGGGCCCTTAAACGGTCCATTCCCACTTTGGCCCATTTACGGCCCATATTGCGGTTCACTTTTGGCCCACGGATCCTACGGCCCGTAGATGGCCCTTGGGCACTACAGCAGGTTGCAGGCCCATGGTTACCACGGGCCGTATGTGGCCCATGGTTATTGCGGCCACTAACAAACCAAGGAAAAAGATGACTACAAGGAAATAAATAAGCAAGCAACTAACGCTAGGCTATTATGGCGATTGCACAGATTACATCCACTGGGCACCAAAGTTCGCCACCCGTGCAAATATAGGGAACACCCTACACTATACAAAAATGGCTTGATGTTTTCTTCAGCCGGTCGCTGCCCGTTAAGAACAAATGTTGTATCGCAACAAAACAAATTGCAGCTATATAACAAAAGGAGGGTTGGCATAAAAGTAAATACACCATCAGAAGTTCAGAAGCTTGGATGATTTGACCTGACTGGTATGTTTTCATGCTGTAGTGTCTGATGGAGCACCATAAACTTCGATGTCATTTCTCCTAGGCTCCTGAACAACATAGCAAATGTCTGATAGTCTGGTTTCAAAACCATGCATATCTTGACGACATCGAACAATGGCTATTCTTGTATCACAAAGGGTCTTTGTTAGGGATTGGACTTGTGTCTGGAGCGCAGATATATCATTCCGTCGAGCTTACAGATCTTGTTCATGAGGCAGTTTGGACGAGGTTGCCTTAACAACCAACCCAGTATTACCCAGGAAGGTGCTTTTGGCACTGTTAGTGGAGATATACTGACCCACTGCAGCAAGAGGTGACATTGTGGTTATGGTTGCCTCGTCACCTTCAGGAGGTTGTGGCGGTTCCACCATTTGTTCCATAGCTTGCTGAAAAGTTGAGTTTGTACATTAGTAGTACCAGAACAGAAGTTATTAATGAGGCAGCAAAACCAAACAGAATAGCTTTGGTTTATATACAGAACTTATTTTGGTGAACCCGTGTAAAATATTAGTTGTATTTTACTGCAAAGTACATAATAAAACCAGGTTCCAAACATATGACCATATACCATGGCTAATGTATTGTCTATTTCTTCACATTGTACTGACAGCTAAGCTAAAGATACAAAGTTTATAATACGGTGAGCATAGTATGGCATCATTCATATCACAAAACAACTGAGATCGGACAAACAGGCAATTGTAACGTTGTGTTCAGCACGGAACTAGATTACAGATCAAGAACAAAGGAACATCGTTCCTCTCTTTTAAACCTCTTAAGGTGCAATGATACGTTCAGACAACTGTGTATAAAATTGAAAAGAATAATAGACATTGGCTACAAACCATGCAATTCAATGCACAAGTCAGAGTAACCAGTTGTTCAAAGGTCCTGAGGATTAAGGACTTACTATAGCGGCTTTGACTGGTGTAGTCATGCCTTTCATCTTGCTGGTGTGACAGTCCATGAAGATTTCCACCGCATTTGGTTTGGGTTCTTTTTGGTCCTTGTGGGCTTTCCTCTGCATTTGGAACAAGTCAATATAGATCTGATAATATGGCACAGCAGAAAGAGTGAAACAACAGCTAGTTACCAGAGCCTCGCTGTGTGCAATATAGCTACGAGATCCTGTCGTCTGTTGGAATTTCACTTTCATACGGTTGGCCTTGTTCTTTGAACAGTTCACCTAGAAGAAGATAGATTTGTAAGGGACATGCGTAAATAGGAGTTCAACATGTGATCTGATCACATCTATATAACATACTTGATACTTTGGATCAGACCAGTGTTTAACAAGGGCTGTCCAGTCTTCATCCGTTATATTTTCCACTTGTCGTGGGAACGACCATCTATGGGGCCATTTCGCCCCTTTGTGGTTCGGCAGGGGAGATCGACGTGCACAAAGAGCAGAATCAACAGAGAGCACAGGGGATTTTACCCAGGTTCGGGCCGCTGAGAAGCGTAAACCCTACTCCTGCTTTGGTGTATTGGATGTGTGAGAGAACGGGTACAAGGAGCGCTTTCCCCAGCAAGGTGCGGAGAGAGCAGCTACGCATGCAGGACGTGCTAATGTTTGGAAAGGGATCGGAATCCCCCTAACTGTTGCCCTGGCCCTCCTTTTATAGCTCAAGGTGTTACCATAGTGGCAAAACAGTAATTACAAGTTGATTAGATAGCAAACAGTGCTATCATACCTAACTCTGCCAGTTTAGGACAAAGGTATTAAATGCTCCGTCAGGTGTCATGTGGAGAGGCAGCCCCGACAAGGTTTCTGCACCGCTCGCCCATCTACCTCGTATGGTTCTGACATGCCTCCTAGACGGGTGTCATTAAAGGCAAATCTTCTCCCTGCGTGCTGACACGTGCCCGACAAATCTCACTAACCAGCCTGCGCGGTCGACACCTCACCGATTAGTGACTAGCTGCCCGGTGAGGTGGAGCGCTGACGAGTTGGCGAAGGCTTGCCGGCACAAAGCTTGGCGGGTCATTACCTTGCCGGTTCAGTCTTGCCGGCAAGAAATATCTTCATCTTCATTACTAGTTGAGTGCTTGTAGACGCTTTGTTTTGAGCTTCTCTCCAGCAGCTTCTGCAACTGGGTCTAGGATCTGGTTATTCGGTGAATCCCGGCAAGCCTTGGCCGGCAAGGAGGCTGCCACCGTCTGTGCATAAGTCAGGGTATAAAATACCCATGTTTTATACATTGACAGGAGCCCCCGGGCCTGGGCCATATGCGCGTCCGAAGCGTCGTTGGGCTAGGCCCTAACAATGCACAGACACGCGGCGGGAAAACTGCCGCTGTAATTTTCGTCATGATGGTTATCCTGACGCACGTCCAATCCACGCATTAAATGCGGGGCGTGGGAACGTGGACTGTTGCGGTTATTTCGCGATAGTGCGCCTGTAAAAAGTGCCGCGGGGGTAAACAGTGAAGAGCCAGCCCCCTCGCGCCTTCCCCATAAAAAGGCAACCGCGAGGAGGCACTGCTCATTCGCCCCTGCCTTTCCCCTGCTTTATCTTCTTCCTCTCGCCAGAACCGCTTCCGCCGCCGCCGCCACTGCCGACTTGCATCCCAGCTCAACTTCTTTCCTCCTCCCCGAGCTCCGATGGCGCCCAAGAGAGCCAACGCAGCGGGGAAGAAGCCCGCCAAGCCGCTTGACCCCAAGGCGGAGGAGAAGAAGAAGGCGTTGGAAGAGCTGGAGAAGCGGCGAAGGGAAAATGCGATCTTCTCGCCGTGCTCCTTGGACGGCAACGAGTTGATCAGGAGGTACGCGTACATGTGGGGAAGGGACACCAAGGATCACAGGGCCCCAGTGGTGCTTCCTGAAGGTGACAAGGATCCCGCAGATTCATATCCATTCTTCTGCGCCTATTTTTATTGCGGTCTGGTTCCCCCATTCTCAGATTTCTTCAGCGTGATGATGTTCAGCTACGGGTTCAGATTGCTGGATTTTACTCCAAACGCGATGACTTGCATGGCAGTTTTTGCTCATCTGTGCGAGAACTTCGTCGGAGTTGCCCCCAATGTGGATCTGTTCCGCCACTTCTTCGTCCCCCGCATCAAGGACAAATCGCTCTCCAGCAGCGTTACATGGATCCCCAGGACAAAAACCAAGGGCCAGTATCTTCCCGGGCAACTTCACCTCATGTGGGGCGAGTGGAGGGCAGAGTGGTGCTAGATCCAGGAATTTTTTTTCCTCTGTTCTGCATACCGAGCACAGTGAGAGTCCAGCGCGGCAAGAATTGGAGCAGTTTTGGCGCCACCGATGCGAAACTTCGCCCAGCGCTGAACAGAATCGCCCGCCTCAAGGCCGCCAAGCTGACCATAGAAATGGTTGGCGCCGATTTCCTCCGGCGACACATCGCGCCGCTGCAGAAGAGAGAAAGATTCACTTGGCAATACCAGAACACCGCTGATATTATGAGATTGTATCCTGGGACCGGCAACAACTTGACAGTCATGGAGCATGCCTGCCTCTGTGAACAGTTGTTCCGGAAAACTGGTGTGTTCCATTTGCCAGATGGAATTATCCCGTTGCACATCAACTCCGCCAAGGACTCCATCCTGTCGATGATGCCGGACTGTGATGCCCATGGAGTCAAAGCTGACTGGCTCGTGCCCACCTTGGTGAACGAGATGGATTGGGCCTCCAACCTGACGGAGAAAGCCACTCGGAAGGAAACGGATCTCATCCGGGCCACCAAGGATGAAGAACTGGCGTATATCGCCAGCAAGGCCACAGAGATCGTGAGGATCAACATGGTAGGCTGCTCTGGTGCCGCGGCAGCTGAGGACGATGACGAAGAGCATTCCGAGGAAGAAGTTGTCGAAGAGCAAAAAGAAGAGCCTGCCGGGGATGAGACTGCTAAAGCTGAGGTTGCCGGGACAGAGGTCGCCGTGACTGAGGCTACCAGAGAGCCCGAAGAAGAAGAAGGCCCTCGAGCCCTGAAGAAGAGGCGCCGTCTTCGGAGGGCGGTCATCCAAGAGCCGGTGTGTGCTTCTTCACTAGGAGCTGGCCCTACGGTGAAGAAGACGACCACGAAGACCGGCCGCCAAGAAGAGGTATGGCGGCAATCAACCCGGCGTCCCCGAACTCAGCCTCCATCCCCTCGGCAAGAGGTTGTCGAGGAAGTCGAATCCACTCAGCCGACGGGTTCACCTCCCCTGGCACTTGAGAGGGCCAAAGAATCGCCTCTGCCAGTGATGTATAATTTCGACGTCCTTGGCGAGTCTGAGGAGGAGGAGGAAGTGTAAGTGATTTAGCTTATCTTCATCAAGTCTTGATTTCATTCGATTGCTATTTTGACTTGATTCCTATGTCTTGACAGAGACCCAGAGCCACTCGTGCACCGGACGAAGTGGGCCAGGTCTGCAACAGAACAGGATCCCTCGGCAAGTGCTGGGCAGGGGGTCGGGATGGCTGAAACCATCGTCGTCAGCCCCCAGCCCAGCCCCCTGCGCAAGGATGTGGTGCAGATCCCGCCTACTGGCGCCAGCACCGAAGTTCCTTTTTCTGAGCTGGCAAAGAGGCGGGAGAGGCCCGCCAAGAGGCGGACTCTGCTGCAGCTCCCCCGTCAACCACCGTTTCGGAGAGCGTTTCTCCGACAAGGGCCTCCACCGACGAGCCTGCCCGCACGGAGGCTGCCCCGACAAGTGAGGCTGCTGATGATCGTGCGCCGGCAACGCGAGTTGCCGGGGAAGGAGATGCCATTCCTCAGCAAACACCAACGAGTAATCCTCCTGTCTGTAAACGTTTTTCACGGAAAATTCCGTTTTTGTTTTCTTGAACATGACTTGTGATTCTGAATCTTATTCCGCCCTTGTTCTTGCTCCAATCCACAGCTCCTGCCTCCCCCGAAGAAGGCGAAGTCCTCGTGGAGGTGGCCAATATTGCAAAGGACACCGCCGATGAAGCCGTCAAGATTGCCGCTGAAGAGGGTCTTGTTCAAGTTGTCGAGGAGACCAGAGTACTCCCTGAAGAATCCGAGAGGTCCTCCAGCAACACGTTCGACCCCGCCAGGACGGACGCGGATAAGGCGCCAGTCAATATTGACACGCCGAATCCCGACAACCAACCAACAGCGTCTACCTTGCAGATCCCGTCAAGTAGCTTGGTGCTGATCACTTCTCAGCGCGAATCTGGAGCCCCCAACTCATCTGGCGCTGTGGGGCCAAACTTTGATGAAGAAATAGCCCGGATTCTGCTCCCCTTGACCCAGAGAACTGGTGAGGCCACTGATGCAACTGACAGTGCCGAAGATCTTGCTTTGATGGAGATCATGGCCGTCGAGTTCAAGGGCGTCCAAGAGAGGTACATCAGACGATGGGACAGAGTCCAGGAAGAGCGCAAAGCCGCAGATTTGGTTGAGCAGAAACTGAAGAAGAAAGCGGACGAACTGCGCGCATGGTATAACGAGCAGGCCCGTAATCTTGTAAGGTAGGAGGAAAAGCTTAATGCCGCCAAGGATGAAGCGGCAATCCGTGACGGCAAGTTGGCGGAGCGCGAGGCGCTGCTCAACACCAAGGAGAAAGACCTTGCCGCACGAGAAGGAGCCCTTGCCGCCACTCTCCGCGACAAGGATGAGGAGATTGAAACGCTCCTTAAGCAGCGGACTCAAGAGCTGGAAGACGGGCACAAGAAATCCATTGAAGCCCGGGCCTTGGAGAATGCCACCAAACTTAAGGAGGCTGCTGCCGCCACCTCCGCCAAGACAGAACTAGAGTCCCAAATGGCCAGATTAAAAGAAGATCTTGCCGGTAATGGCAAAGAAATCAAGGCTCTCAAGGACGAAGCACTGAAGGCAGCCCGCACTCTAGGGGACTTGCAAATGCAGCTGTCGTCCAAGAACCAAGATCTTGATGTCGCCGCCAAGACAATCGGAGATCTAAAATCCCAACTGGCCACCTTGGTAACAGCTCTAGAATCCACCAAGGAGAGGGAGAGGGTCTTGACGGAGAAGCTGGAGAAGGAAGAGGCCTTGAAGAATGAGGCTGAGAACAACTACGCCCAATTGCACGAGAACCTCTCCCTCTGGACTGGCAGGCTTGTTAATGCTGCCAAGCACATCAGCTCCCAAATCGCCGTGATGGACATGAAGAGCTGGGGTTTCACTGTCAACGACAAGGAGGCCACCAGTGTCAGACAGACCAAGTTCTTTGAGGGCCTTATCGACGCCTTGAAGACGTATCATGAGGACAGGTCTGCTTCATTTGCTGATGAATGCCGGAAGTTTGCCCGTGAAATTGTATACAGGGTACTGCTCAAAATTGCCCATCGCAATCCCAGCCTTGATCTTTCTGAGGTCTTCAAGAGGCTGCCGGCGAACACCGACATCACTGCTACTGACAAAATCGCTGATCCTCTCGCCGACAAGGTTCTCCAAATTTCCAGGGTCCAGGGGGATCGTCGAGACAAAGCTCGTCATTATATTCATCACTGTGCAGCCATGTAAAAGATACATTTGGTCTTATGTTAGATCCGCACTGCTTCTGTGATGTAATATAACTTGTGCCGCTGAATGACTGTGTGCCGTTCCCCTTGTTTTATTCCATCTTTGTATGACTGCGCTCCCTACACTATTTGGAAACTTGCCGGTGCGTACACTTGTCGCGAGCGCTTTGGGGAACAGACCCCTTGCAGCTTGCTGGAAGTGCCGCCACCGGCAAGGTAACTTGTCGGTCACAGCGCGGCAACTTGCCGGTACAGACACTTGTCGCGAGCGCTTAGAGGAACAGGTCCTTAGCAACCTGCTGGAAGTACTACCACCGGCAAGATAACTTGCCGTCATAATGCAACTGCATATCTTGCCGAGCGGACTCGAGGCAAAACAAGAGCGCAATCTGATCACGACAATATTCCTTCGCGTGCAGGTTTCTCATACAAACACAGAATCATTCAAGGGAAATTGCAATATAACAAGGAAAAAGTTTCGAAGTTTTTCAACTTAGCTTTTCTTTGCGTTGCTTTCCTCGTCGTACAAAATGATCACTTGAACGTCATTAAAACGGTACCCCGTCTCTATTTCCCCCGGGAAACTTGCACGCGAGGGATCCTTCTGTCCTTTGAAGAAAAAGAAAGAAGAGACAAGAGCAGTTCAGGAACCTTGACGGTTCATCAGTCATTTCATACAAACTAAAGTGTAAATCACATCACATGCATCCATATATAAATGAATATGTATGAATAGTTGCGAAACACTTAGCTTTATTATGCACAGGATCTGCGCCTGGCTTTGTACAAAGGGTCACAAGTCTTGCCGACAAAGCTTGTACAAAAGGGGTTGCCGGGGGGGGGGGGGGGCGGCAACCGCGCCTTATGGGTAGAACTTGCGAAGATGCTCAATATTCCATGAGTTCTACACTGGGGTGCCATCTTCGGTCTCCAGACAGACTGCGCCAGGTCTGGTGACTCATACTACCCGATAAGGGCCTTCCCACTTCGGCATCAACTTGTTTGATTTCTTGGCGGACTGAACGCGCCGAAGAACAAGGTCGCCTTCCTCAAGGCTTCGGGTGTGCACTTTGCGGCTATGATAGCGGCGCAAGGCTTGCTGGTAGCGTGCAGCTCGCACACCCGCCCGAAGACGATCCTCCTCAAGGAGCGTTGCGTCGTCTTGACGCAGCTGCTCTTGCTCAGCTTCATCGTAAGCGAGCACTCGAGGTGACCCGTATATGAGTTCCGTGGGGAGCACTGCTTCTGCACCATAGATTAGGGAGAAATGTGTTTGGCCGGTAGCTCGATTCGGTGTCGTTCTGAGTGGCCAAAGAACCACCGGCAACTCATCAATCCAGCGCCTTCCACATTTGCGCAGCCTATCAAAGGTTCTTGTCTTGAGGCCACGTAGCACTTCAGCGTTCATCCTTTCCGATTGGCCGTTGCTTCTCGGGTGAGCAACAGACGCAAAACAGATTTTGCCACCAAGGTCCTGGATATACTGCATGAAGGTGCGGCTCATGAATTGCATGCCATTGTCGGTGATGATTCTGTTAGGAACTCCGAAACGGCAAACTAATCCCTTGAAGAACTTGACGGCTGATTGCGCTGTCACCTTTCTCACTGGCTCCACTTCAGGCCACTTTGTGAACTTGTCGATGGCGACGTACAAGAACTCAAAGCCCCTGGCAGCACAGGGGAAGGGGCCCAAGATATCGAGCCCCCAGACCGAAAAGGGCCAGGAGAGAGGGATTGTTTGGAGAGCTTGAGCTGGCTGATGTATATTCTTTGAATGGAAATGGCATGCTTCACACTTTGTTACTAGCTCAGTCGCATCCTGGAGGGCAGTGGGCCAATAGAAGCCTTGCTGGAAAGCTTTGCCGGCAAGTGCTCTTGAACCTATGTGAGAGCCACATATGCCTCCATGTATCTCCACCAACAGCTTCAATTCATCTTCCCGGCAAATACACTTTAATTTCACACCGTTTGGCCTCTTTCTGTATAGCGTGTTATCCACAAACTGATACATACTTGACTGACGGGCTACTTTCTCAGCTTCTTCTTGCTCATCGGGAAGTTCTCCTATTTGAAGGAAATGAACTATCTGCTGTGCCCAGGCCGGAGCGTGCGGCTCGACGACAAGGACTAAAGGCATTTCTTCGGCTGCGGGAGCGCTTGCCTCTGCGGCAAGAACCTGAGGTTCTGCACTAAGCCACTGCTCACCGACAACCGTGTCATTGTCCCCGGCAACCTTTTCGCCAGCGGCTCCTGGGAGCTCTGCCGGAAAATACTTGCCGGCGTTCAACTTCCTCCTCTTACTGGTCTGCGTTGATGGAGAGACTGTTGGTTGATTCAAATGGAGCACAAAAGTTCCTGGTTCCACACGTAGCTTTTGAGCGGCACACTTTGATAGGTGATCAGCAATGTTGTTTTCCGCACGAGGGATGTGCTCTGTTTGCAAACCGTCAAAGTGTTCTTCCATCTTTCTCACTTCTTCCACTTATGCTTCCACCAACGGGCTCTGGTAACCTTTGTTTACTTGTTTCACAACAAGCTGTGAGTCACCACGGACGACCAATTTCCTGATCCCAAGGTCCACTGCGATCCTAAGACCTGCAAGGAGTCCTTCGTACTCAGCAGTGTTGTTTGTAGCTTGCTCCCTGGGAAAGTGCATTTGAACCACATACTTGAGGTGCTCTCCGGTGGGTGCGACAAGCAGCACTCCGGCACCGGCGCCTTGCAGCGAGAAGGCACCGTCAAAGTACATGATCCATTCTTTGGCTGTCTCCTTGCCGGGGAGAGTTGTTTCTTGAGTTTCTTCGTCTTGCGTTGGAGTCCATTCTGCAATGAACTCCGCCAAGGCTCTACTCTGGATGGTCGAAGTGCTTTCAAACTTAAGTGCAACGCTTGACAATTCCAACGCCCACTCCACTATCTTGCCAGTTGCCTCTGGATTTCTCAAAATGCATAGCAACGGAAAGTGAGTGACGACGGTGATCTCGTGTGCTTGGAAGTAGTGACGCAGCTTTCTCGAGGCCATCAGAAGGCCGAAAAGCAATTTCTGCACCCCAGAGTATCTTGATCTAGCACCCTGCAGAAGGGAAACCGGCTACAATCCAAGAGTATTGACTATTAACACTATTGAAAACTTGTTGGATTATATTTAAAGGAGGAACCTCTTTTTTAGTATTCTCATCAAAGATGTGGTCATTGCGGAACAAATATCTCAACAAGTAATCTCTATCATAAAGGATCTCATCTATTACCGGTTTTTCACGGCTCATACCATAAAAATCAAAGATCTCCCTAGCTTCCCGCACTATGTGATCAAATTCATTCATGAGGACAAGGGTAGCTATTTTCTTAGCTCTAGGGTTTTTTATAACTGGCAACTCATAAAAAAATCTTTGCAAAGTTGGATGGGTACAAATAAATCTTCTCTTAAGTTTAAGAACAAGTTTGGAAATAGCATCGGCATAAGTTTTGGTTCTTTTAAGTATAGGGGCCTCATCACAAGCCAAGGTCCCAATGCAATTAAAGAATTCTTGGATGACGCTTTTTCGTATAACATTCCCGTGTCCCAACACATAAGTTTTAGCATCAAGATTGGTAGAACTTTCAATTTTCGGAGTCTTACCGTCCTCACTTTTTTCCATACCAAAATCAGCCATGATAACAACTCCAAGAAAGCAAACAAGCAAACGAGAAAAAGGCAAACGGAAAATATTTTTGTATTTTTGTAAAAACGTTTTAGAAGTGGGGGAGATGAAAACGAGAGGCAAATGGAAAATAAATTAAATGCAAGGAGATGAGAGTTTGTGCAAAGGTACTTGATAGATGTTGATGATGTCTCCCCGGCAACGGCGCCAGAAATTCTTCCTGCTACTTGTAGCTTGCGTTGGTATTTCCCCGAAGAGGAAGGGATGATGCAGCACAGTAGAGATAAGTATTTCCCTCAGTTATGAAACCAAGGTTATTGAATCAGTAGGAGAATCACACAACACCTCGTTAGCAGTACCTGCACACAAACAACAAATCCTTGCACCCAACGCAAACAAGGGGTTGTCAATCCCTTGGCGGTAAGATTGCAAGATTAAATTGTATATGATAGATTGATAGATTGAAACAAAAATACAAAATAAAATAAATAAAAATATAATGGCAGCAATATTTTTAGGGTTTTAGTAATATGAGATAGATAGACCCAGGGGCCATAGGTTTCACTAGAGGCTTCTCTCGAGAAAATAGCATACGGTGGGTAGACAAACTACTGTTGGGCAATTGATAGAAAAGCAAATAATCATGATGATATCCAAGGCAATGATCATATATATAGGCATCACGTCCAAGATTATTAGACCGACTCCTGCTTGCATCTACTACTATTAGTCCACACATCGACCGCTATCCAGCATGCATCTAATGTATTATGTCCGATAAAGAACGGAGTAATCCCTTAAGAACGATGACATGATGTAGACAAGATAAACTCACGTATGAATAAACCCCATATTTTTACCCTTATTAGCAACGATACATATGTGTCATGTCCCTTTCTATCACTGGGATTGAGCACCGCAAGATCGAACCCACTACAAAGCACCTCTTCCCATGGCAAGAAAAATCAATCTAGTTGGCCAAACCAAATCAATAGATCGGAGAAGAAATACGAGGCTATAATAATCATGCATAAAAGAGTGCAGCAAAGACTCAAATAATTTCATGGATAATTTGATCATAAACTTACAATTCATCGGATCCCAACAAACACACCGCGTACATCGGATAGAACTCCAAGAACATCGAGGAGAACATTGTATTGAAGATCAAAAAGAGAGAAGAAGCCATCTAGCTACTGCCTATGGACCGGAAGGTCTGTGGTAAACTACTCACGCATCATCGGAAGGGCAGCAAGGTTGATGTAGAGCCCCTCCGTGATCGATTCCCCCTCCGGCAGATTACCGGAGAAGACCTCCAGATGGGATCTCTCTGGAACAGAAACTTGCGGCGGCGGAAAAAGTATTTCGTGGACTCCCCTGAGGGTTTCTGATTTTTTCTGAATTTATAGTGGAGGAATTAGGTCAAACGGAGCTTGGTGGGCCCCACGAGGCACCAGGGCGCGCCTGCCCCCCCCCTCCCAGGCGCGCCCTGGTGGCTCGTGGGCCCCACCAGGGTCTTTTGGCCTCCTCCCGAAGCTTCTAGTGTTTATCTTGCCCAATCAAAAATCTCCAAAAAGTTTCGTGGCATTTGGACTTCGTTTGGTATTGATTTTCTGTAAAACAAAAATAGGGCAGAAAACAACAACTGGCACTGGGTCCTAGGTTAATAGGTTAGTCTCCAAAAATGATAGATAATTGCTGAAATGATTGTAAAAACATCCAAGATTGATAATATAACAGCATGGAACAATCAAAAATTATAGATACGTTGGAGACGTATCAGACGGCCATCGGACTTGCCGCAGCTCACGGGTGAAGGCAGGACACCCAACCTCATAAGGTAGATATCCGCCAACCCCTGGCGTAGGCTCATCAAAGACGGGTCCGTTGCGCGCGTCGGATTGACGGCGCACCTCCCGGTGCCGTTCAATGGTGGTGCAGGCGTCTTCTACCCGCCTGTCTCGCAGCACTTGCCGCTGGTCTTGCTGCGCTCATGGATCTGATGAGGCCATCGACATCTCGTCGGGCTCAAAAGCTCGTTGAGCATGCCGCGGTTGTTGGTGTTGCTGCCGTTGAGAATGTTCCTGCTGGGGTGATTGCACCGTTAGCGCAGCACCGTCAACGCGGTCACCAGTTGGAGCTACTGGTGTTGTTTGCGGATGCCGTGAGGGCTCCGCTTGCTGTGATTTGCTGGCCTCGGCAAACCCAATCAAACTTTGGATGGTGGCCCTCCACTCATCCATCTTCCCTGCTGCTGGAGGGAAATTCAGCAGCATCTGGGCTCGTGCCATTGCTTCTGCTGCTGTGGCTGGCATGGCCGAAAGCGAAGAGCATGACGTCGCTCTACTCCTGGCAGAGCCAGCAGGAGCGCCATCGCGGTCTTGCTGTCGTGGCACATGGTCAGCAGTGGGTTGCTGTGGCGGAGGCGGTGCCTGAGGATCTGGGATTTGATCAACAGGAGTCTTGCCGTGCGGTCGCCGCCGCGCGGAGTCGTTGATGCCGCTCGGAGCTGTACTGCGCCCGTTGTGTGAGGGGCGCGGTGTCTGTTCCGAAGCAGCATCTCTGGACGCCGCCGCGGCGGGATCTTGGCTCGCGCCGGCCCGGGCATTGCCGCTCCGGTGGCTGCGTTCGTCGGCGCAACGAGGAGGAGGAGGAGGAGGTCATCCGTCCGCTCCGCCCGCGCCGTCGCGGCTTCGTTCGCCAGAGGATCGAGGAAGTCGACTGCCTCCAGCATGCTCGTCTCCTGCGCCGACCGCGGTGGGCATGGCGACCGCACCTCCTGCGCTGGTCATGCCAACCGCGGTATCCGCACCACCCGCATTGGCTGCGCCGCATGCGGATGCGTGCGAGGGGGCCGTCATCGTGATGCCCTTCTTCTTAGGGGCCATCGACGATGAAGAGGACGATGATGAAGTTCATGAGGTTGACGCGCAATCCACTGATTCAGGTTCGCGCAAGCGACTCCCCTACGTGGCGCGCCAAAAATGTCGTGGGAACGACCATCTATGGGGCTATTTCGCCCCTTTGTGGTTTGGCAGGGGAGATCGACGTGCACAAAGAGCAGAATCAACAGAGAACGCGGGGGATTTTACCCAGGTTCGGGCCGCTGAGAAATGTAAACCCTACTCCTGCTTTGGTGTATTGGATGTGTGAGAGCACAGGTACAAGGAGCGCTTTCCCCGGCAAGGTGCGGAGAGAGCAGCTACGCATGCAGGACATGCTAATGTTTGGAAAGGGATCCGAATCCCCCTAACTGTTGCCCTGACCCTCCTTTTATAGCTCAAGGGGTTACCACAGTGGCAAAACAGTAATTACAAGTTGATTAGATAGCAAACAGTGCTATCATACCTAACTCTGCCAGTTTAGGACATAGGCATTAAATGCTCCGTCAGGTGTCATGTGGAGAGGCAGCCCCGGCAAGGTTTCTGCACCGCTCGCCCATCTACCTCGTATGGTTCTCACAGGCCTCCTGGACGAGTGTCATTAAAGGCAAATCTTCTCCCTGCGTGCTGACACGTGCCCGACAAATCTCAGCAACCAGCCTCCGTGGTTGACACCTCACCGATTAGTGACTAGCTACCCGGTGAGGTGGAGCGCTGACGAGTTGGCAAAGGCTTGCCGGCACGGAGCTTGGCAGGTCATTACCTTGCCGGTTCAGTCTTGCCGGCAAGAAATATCTTCATCTTCATTACTAGTTGAGTGCTTGTCGACGCTTTGTTTTGAGCTTCTCTCCAGCAGCTTCTGCAACTGGGTCTAGGATCTGGTTATTTGGCGAATCCTGGCAAGCCTTGGCCGGCAAGGAGGCTGCCACCGTCTGTGCATAAGTCAGGGTATAAAATACCCATGTTTTATACACCGACACACTGGAGATGTTTGGGCAAGTTCATTGTTAGCCTTGCCTTCAAAGTGAGTTTTCCTCAGATTATACTGATATTGTCGCCGAGCAGACTTGAAAACATGAGTGCATGCTTGTCTGGTTGCATCATCTTGCTGATCCAACTTGAACCTCATCTGTTCAAAATTATAGGAGTCTCATTACCAGCAACCTAGAAAGTATGGGACAGAGCAAGACGATATTACTAAGTTCCATAAATAACCATACTTACAAATAATTGGTCGAGGAAGGTGTTAAACTGGATTTCGTCTTTGTCATTCCTGTACTGAATCCATGTTGGGAGGATACGTGCATGACACCTAACGGCAACGGTTGCCTCTGATACTAACTTGGCTGACTCTGTAGCATCACGTGGCCTTTTTAAACCTGACTCAAAATGGATCTCCATTCTTCCTCCTTTAGATTTAGTTAACCTGTCAAGCATTATCCCTGATGTCTGTTTCCTCTTGCGCCTAGGTGCTAGTTCAATAACAAACATGGGAAGTGTTAGTGTACATCAAACTGTGAGACTACATATAAAGAAGCATGCAACTGTAACTTTACTCGATCAACTACCTTCTTGGTGTTGAAGCTCACATGGTTCATCTGATCTTGCCAAGTCCTCTTGTGCCAAGAGTGCTTCGGAAGTAGTGTCAGGTGGCAAGGGAGCTTGGGAACTTGCCGCTAGCAGAGTTGACGAACGAGTAAGTCGTGCACATGTTGGTACTGTGGAAGAAGGTGCTGCAACCACTAGGGCTGTCGTTGCTTGTTTGGTTCATTTGTCTTTGGTACGTTTTGCAGGTGGTGTAGCAAGGGACACTGTGTTTGTAGATTTATCCGGTGGACTTCAGCCTTATCTTGCACTTTCAGTACCAGCAGAATCTGCAGAGCTGTTTCGCTTCCGTTTCCGTGCCTCCCGAGTAGTAACACCATCCCCTACCATTCTGTGTACCTTCCTCTCTTTTTTCCATGTCAAGTCAAACCCACAAGAAAAAGGAATAAAAATTTAGTTCTTTAGAACTAATTTATGTGTGATATAGACGAACTGAACTTTGATGTTAGACAACCGCATGATAGGAGGATGTAATATGTACGACAAACAGGACGGCATGAGATAATCAGACCTATGATGTGTAAACTAAGCAGAAGGAATTTCAATAAATTAGAAGCAATGCAATGGAAGCTAGATACCATATGAAAGATGCTACAAATATCACTCTGTCAAGTTAATAGTGTCTCGTCATAAGTGGCATTTAAACAAATGTCAAGCAGTACAAGCAATAAAACATATGCAAGATCCAAACAATATCACACTACCAAGTTAAAGGTGTCTCCTCATAAGTGATTGATGCAGGATAGACACAAATAGTACTTCGATGTTAGAACATGTAATAGACAGATGTAGTATATGCAAAAAAAGGAATACATGACATGCTAACATGTATAATGTGTAAACTAAGCAGATGCAATTTAATCAAATTAAAAGCAATACAAGCTAGACGCCGTATGCAACATGCAAGCAAATATCACACTGCCAAGCTAGAGAAAGCACCTGGGATGCTGGAGTAGGGTTGTTGGGCACATCATATTTACTTGGAACTTCTACTACACTAGCAGTAGTAGCATAATCTATAGAGCGCCTCCTTACCGGTGGTGCCAGATGACCGCCATCAGCCTCTGCCTTACTTTTTTCCTTCCTCTCTCTTATTTTTTTTGCCATGTCAAGTCAAACCCACAAGAAAAATGAATAAAATTTGCTTTTCAGAACTCATTGATGCATGATGCTGACGAACACTACTTTCATGTAAGGCGACCACATGATAGGAGGATTGAATATGTAAGAAAAAAGGACAGCATTGCATATTCACACCTATGATGTGTAAACTAAGCAGCAGGCATTTCAACAAATTAGAAGCAATGAAAGCTAGACACCGTATGAAAGATGCAACGAATGTCACTCTACCAAGTTAAAATTGTCTCATCATAAGTGTCATTTCAACAAATTAGAAGCAGTACAAGCTAGAAAACAATGCAAGATGCAACCTATATCACACTCCCAAGTTAAATGTGTCTTATGATAAGTGATTGTTGCAGGTTACACAACAGTAGCACTTTGATGTAAGAACATGGCGTGATAGACAGATATTGTATGTTCTAGAAACAGGAACACGTGTCTTATTCACAAGTATAATGTGTAAACTAAGCAGATGCAATTCAACAAAATTAGAAGTAATACAAGCTAGACGTCATATGTAACATGCAACCACATATAACAGTGCCAAGTTAGAGCGAGCACCTGTGATGGTTGGGTAGGGGAGATGTGCTCATCATCAACACAACTACATTGACTGTCTATGCATGTGTTGTCTTGCAAATCTTGTTTGGAGGATGGCGGAGTAGAATCTGTAGAGACCCTCCATTTCAGTTGGTCAGAAGGAGCACCATCATCCACTGCCTTGCTAATTTCCTTCTGCTTTATTGATTTTGCATTGTCAAGTCAAACAACAAGAAAAAGGAATAAAAATCACTCTTCAGAACTCATTCATGCATGATACTAACGAACACTACTTTGATGTAAGGCAAACACATGATACGAGGATGGAATATGTACGAAAAACAGGACGGCATGGCATATTCACACCTATTTGTGTAAACTAAGCAGAAGCCATTTCAACAAATTAGAAGCAATGCAAGGTAGACACCACATGAAAGATGCAACCAATATGACTCTGCCAAGTTAAAAGTGTCTTATCATAAATGGCGTTTCAACAAATTAGACGCAGTACATGCTATAAATCATATAGAAGATGCAACAAATATCACACTACATATACTAAAGGTGTCTCATCATAAGTGATTGATGCGGGATACACAAGAAAAGTAGTTTTATGTAAGGACATGGTTAATAGACAGATGTAGTATGTACCAAAAACAGGAAGGCATGTCACATTAATAGGTATAATGTGTAAACTAAGCAGAACAGCAGATGCAATTTAACCAAATTAGAAGAGTTACAAGCTAGACACCATATGCAACATGCAACCACATATCACACTGCCAAGTTAGAGCAAGCACCTACGATGGTGGTGTAGGGGAAATGCGGTCACCAACTATAGAGCTACGTTGACTATCTTCATCTAGCCTTGCTATTTGTTGACAATCATGTGGGGAGGATGACACTGCACTCTTTAAAAGAGTAGCGCATCTCACACTAACCCATGGGTGTGACTGTCTCATCATAAGTGATTGATGAGGGATACACAAGAACATTAGTTTGATGTAAGAACATGGTGAATACACTACTGCAGGCGACCGCTAACGCGACACATGAATCAGAGACCCCGTGACCAAACTGTGTGCGATGCATGAATCACAAACGGTGTCGTAAAAAAACTGTCCCCAATAAGACGAACTATTTGCGATGCCAGAGACATCAAAAACGATTCAGATTAGAGACGTGTGTGTGGTACGTGGCATATAGTTGATCCATACGAACTATTTGCGATAAGGTAGAACAACAAACACAGTCAGCCAGTTCGTGGTGTGTGTGATACAAGGCATACAGTTCACTCAGATGAACTATTTGTGATTACCCAACACAACAGAAACGGGCAGCCAGTTCGAGGTGTGTGCGATACACGGCGTACAGTTCACTCGGATGAACTGTTTGTGATTACCCAATACAACAGAAACAGTTCAACTTAACAAGATGTGTGTGATACGCGGCAAACAGGTCAGTAATCAGAAATGTGTGGGAAGACCGATAACAACACAGACGATTCCTGCTAATAAACCGTGTGTGTTGTGGGCAAACACTTGCTGGTAAACAATTGTCAACGATTGATGAAATCATCACCGATGGGTTCCATAGTTTAATCTGTGTGCGATGTGATTTGCTCAGTCTGCACAACATCTACGCTCTCTGTCTACAGAACAACAACATATATACTTATAAGGACATGATTGCATAACCAAATTAAACATCCAATTACATAACTGAGTACACACATAACATATGCACACACCAAAGTAAACAATTACATGCATAATAAACTAATATAAACGATCATATCTAATCATCATATACTTCTTCTTGTGACGCTTGTCGCTGCTGCTCTACTAGTGGCTCGATCCCTCGTCATCTACAGGAAGGAGGCACTCACTCATGTCGACGATCCACCTGTGCATCTCGCAGCATGTGTACACGTTCGTGGCTACAAACTTGAGGTGAGGTTCATCCAGTCTCCGCACCCAGACATCATGCCAGGATCCAGGATTTCTCTTGGAACCTTCCTTCATGTTTTTGTAGTAGGGGTCGATGATGGATGCGGCGAGTTCAACCAGGGAATCCTTCTTCGTGCTGCCCCAGACCCTGTAGTGGCCACGGATGTCGACAAGCTTCGGGCAGGCCAAGCCCGAAATCTAGAGCGCTTTTACATCGTTGACGGTGTCCACCGTAGCAAACTTGTAGTCAGAGCTCTTGACAAAACTGGTGAAACGCTCGGAAGCACTTGTGGCCAGGCAGTAGTGGTAGACGACTACGTGATGGCCCAAGCACAACTGGGTGACGGCAACCGCCTGATCAACCCCAGGACGACTGCCGGTGCACTAGAGGTCGAAGCCGACCACTTTGTACTTGTCGTCCTTAGCAAGCAACTGCTCCATGGTGTTGATGGAGTCCTCCACCACGGCCAGGTCGATGGTGTACACCACCGTGAGTTCCTTTTCCCTCACGTGGGTGTCCACACGATGCACGTCGTACTCCATTGGAGCGTCGTTGGATATCCTCTCCCTCTATGTGTCGTCGTGGGTGTGCTTGTTGTGTTGTGGGGCGCGATCGAAAGGTTGAAGAGACTAAGGTTATAATGGCCGTGGGAATAAATGGGGAGGCCGAACGGCCTGGTGTATTGGCGCGCGCGGATGGCAGTTGTTGCAGCGTGTAACTGCATCATGCCGCACATATGAACTGCATCGTGGAGACGCTCACGGACGCAACCGCATGCATATGGCGCCCAAAACATGATCGTGCGCCGGCCCCAACCGCTGAAAGAGCGCACGCGGAGGGATGTGAGCAGAGTGCGCCGCGGCCGCCTCAACGTCGAGCAGAGCGCGCGAAGGAACGCGAGCATAGCACGCCGCGGCCGCCTAAATGAGGAGCAACCACATGCGTATAGCAGTTCTGGTCAACCGTCTGGCACGCATGGGAGGCAAGACGGCCCATCCATCGGACACGCTGACACACCGATCAAACCTAAACGTATTCACACCGATCAAATTACCACGCAATGAGTAAATGCAAATCTGTTCACACCGATCAAACCTTAACGTGTTCCCACTTAGCACTGGGCTATAAAAACTAGTACCCACTCGAAAATTACTGCACATTCCTCTCCTCATCACCAAAAAAACAGGTCTTTCCTCTTAAGTCGTACCTTGCATCTGCCATGGCCGGTAGGAGGAGTTCTAGGTCGACATATAACCAGGGAGCAAAGACAAAGGCCGCGGAAGCACTAGAGAGGTCCCGCTGCAACGCGGCAGCCGCAGCTGAGATGTCCTGCCACGCCGCGGGGCCCTCGAACGAGCTCTCACAGGCAGGCGAGGGCTCTCACAAGCGCACTCGCCGTGTCGGCCAACTCGATGAGCTGGCGGGGCTGAAGTCCTTAGCCAGCGATGATGACATTCTCACTGGCCAAATTAACCAGCAGGAGCTGCTCGCCGGCTTGGAGAAGCTGCTCGAGATTAGCGACGCCTCGGTTGATAAGGTGACCGGCCTCATCATGAAACTCATGGGTGACAATGCAAAGCTCCACGAGGAGCTCGACAAGCAGAAGGAGGAGGCCGCCGGCTGGAGGGAGCTGTATGAGAAGAGCGATGCCTCGCAAATGACGCTGACAGCCGTCGTCCATGAACTTGGGGATGACTTGAAGAAGCTCTGCATCGAGCGCGAGCTGCAGGTGGAGGAATCCGTGGCTACTATCAAGCAAAGTCATGAGGATGTGAAGAAGCAGCTGGAAGAACTCCTCGCCCAGCGATCCATCGAGAAGTAGAGAGCAGCGACTTCCTACTTCCTTTTTTTTCTTCTTCTCTTTTTCCTGTGTGTCTTTCGGGTGTTGTCGCATGTGGCATTTTAAATTATTCAGGATATGTAAGACAATTATTATCCATTGCCATTGTCAATTTGTCGTCATATTATTTCGTTCGTAACCTCGTAGGTACATGTATACGAGTGAAAAACAGGCTAAAAGTCACGTTCTCAGCGAGGCACGAACAAAACAATGCTAGCTAGCATTGAGTGGGGCCATGGGATCACAAGGTAACACCTTCCGTCCAGGTGCATTAACCGCATGTTAAACAGCGGCTTGGCCGCCATTAATGGAGAAGTTGGGAGCGAGGCGGTGGGTGGAGGTCAAAGAGCTCGCTTCCCGGTGAGCCTGCTCCACCGCCATTAATGGAGAAGTTGGGAGCGAGGCGGCGGGTGGAGGTCAAAGAGCTCGCTTCCCGGTGAGCCTTTGTGGTAGACAGCTCGCACGGGTCCCGTCGAGCCTACGCGGCGGACTTCTCGCACTCGACCCGTCTAATCAAACAGCTGCACGCACGCCACCTAGTATGGTTAAATTTTTGCACAAAATATAAAGAGGACCAATAAACCAGGACGGAGTAGTACTCTCCAATAAAAAGAGGGACGCATGGCCGCACGTAAATGGTTAGTGGAACACCCACGGTTCAAACAATACAACTGTTTGCGATATTAACGTGTCATCTATTTGTTCCAAAATGCCTACGTTGGCTATTAATGTGTGCGCCTTGTCTCAAATTGGACAATTTTTGTACCACGGCATATATGTGCCATATAATGACACTACGCCAAGTTTCATGAATTTCGGGTAAGTTTTGGATTTACGGGGATTTAAAAACCGAGACTCTCAATGTTTGAAGCCAAGCCAGGACGCCGAGATATTTGTAATTCATTCCCATTTCTTGCATGGGACCTAAACATGCACCCAAGGACACATGTATGGTATTTGAAGCCATTTTGGTGCACTAGAGCATGTGCTTGTAATTCAAATTTGAATTCTGGAGATTAAATGCCTAGAAAACACAATTAATGTATAAAAAGGCCAAACAAACCATGAATAATTCCATATTTCAGCGTGAATCTCCTGTTGGTCTACGTTGCCTATAGAAAAAAATTACTAGGCGATAAGAGGCAGCGACGATTGTCGTTTCGCCCACAAGGGTGACACGTTCCCTATCGGAACCACGAGGCTTCTTTTTAGAAGCTCCGGTTTGTATGAGGCTTGTACCAAAACTTGCCGCAAATTGGACAAAAAATTTACCACGGCATATATGTGACATGTCATGACACGATGCCAAGTTTCACGATTTTCGGGTAAGTTTTTGATTTACGAGGATTTAAAAACCGAGATTCTCAATGTTTGAGGCCGAGCCAGTACGCCGAGATGTTTGTAATTCATCCCCATTTCTTGAATGGACCTAAACATACACCCAAGGACACATGTATGGTTTTTGAAGCCATTTTGGTGCGCTGGAGCATGTGCTTGTAGTTCAAATTTGAATTATGTGCCTAGAAAACTCAATTAATATATGTATAAAAAGGCCAGACGAACCATGAATAATTCAATATTTCAACGCGAATCTCCTGTTGGTCTATGTTGCCTGTAGAACAAAAATACAAGGCGAGAAGAGGCAGCGATTGTCGTTTCGCCCACAGGGGTGACACGTTCCCTATCGGAACCACGAGGCTTCTTGCTAGAAGCTCCGGTCTTCTGGCCCCTCACACCCGATCTTCGACGACGCGCCCACCCGTGGGCCCGCGCGTCAAAGTTGTGCATTGGGAATTTGAACATCACACACCACCCTTTTCAAACATATATATTTGGGCCACATGTTGTTGTGGTTGTGTTCTTATCCTCTCTCACGTTTTTTTGTTGCCAAATGGTGGTATTTAAAATAGCAGACATCTCGGATGAAAAACTGCGTGCGAACGTATGCGCAATGGACATGGGTGCACTGGCTTAACCGTGTGTGAAGCTCATGCCCTGTAAAATCGCCACGACTTCGCAAGCGCCAGCAAGGGTGAAGGGGTAATTTGTACATGATATTTAGGATGAATTCCATGTATGCGTCTGAAAATTAGGACGAACCGTGTGCGATAAACTAGCTAGCTAGAAATCTCAAAAAAAGTTGCCCGCCTTGAGCGATGCAAAAATTGGTGGTTCCGCGGCTTTTCCTTATTATCATACACAATTATTATGTTTGGACCGTGTGCGAACTAGTTGCTCCCGCCCCGCTTCATTTCCTTTGCCCAAATTTTAGTTGTCGCGGTATTTCAACCATCGCCCTCACTCCTCCACCACTGACCTCATAGTAAAATTCCAGTAGCCGAGGCATTTGAACCGTCGCCCTCCCTCGTCCACCGCCATCTCCACCCACCATTACTAAAATTTTCTAGCTAGCCAACTCGTACCCATTGTTGTAGTAGCTTTTGCCATGCAATGTTTTAACTGTGCCATGTTTAATTATTTCAGTTATGCAAAAATGTAATGTTCAATAGGGCTATCTGATGTTTAAGTATGAATTGTCCACTTCAGTTTCATGAATGGCTATATTTGGTTGTTTATAGTGAGTAGATGCCTTGTTTATCTGTATTTGGTTGTTAGGTTGGTTGCAGTGAGCATTTGCCCAGTTTTCAAGCAGATGCCATGTTTATCTGTATTTGTTTGTTATGTTGGTTGCAATGAGCATTTGTCCAATTTTCAAGCAGATGCCTTGTTTATCTGTATTTGCTTGTTAGGTTGGTTACAGTGAGCCTTTGTCCAGTTTTCAAGCAGATGCCTTGTTTATCTGTATTTGCTTGCTAGCTAGGTTGGTTGCAGTGATCCTTTGTCCAATTTTCAAGCAGGTGCCTTGTTTATCTGTATTTGCTTGTTAGGTTGGTTGCAGTGAGCCTCTGTCCAGTTTTCAATGGATATATTAGGTTGTTATAGTGAGCATATATGCCTTGTTTATTTTAGTTATTGACAATGTGATGTTCATTATGTGCAAGTATGAATCGTGCAGTTCGATTTCATCAATACCAGTTTGAACGGCTACATTTGGTTCCTGTTATGCCTGGTGAAATTAACACATGCCTTTTATTTTAGTTTTACACATTTATGCGGTGTGATGTTTAAGCATGAGCTATGTTCTATTCATTTTCAACAGTACCTGTTTGAATTACAATATTTGGTCCCTGTTAAGCCTGTTGTACTTAACATTCCCTTCCATTTTTTAACTGATTTAACATCATGCTGAAACCAACACATTCAAGCTATCATTTTGAGATGTTGTTGTTTACCATGGCTATATTTGGTTGATGTTAAGCCTGTAGTACTTATCATGCCTTTCCATGTACTTACGCAGGATAACAACGGGAGTGGCCAACATTTTCCACCGAGGTTAGTTTCATCCCTCGGCTTATACTGCCTCCATTCCACAATGCAGTGCATACAAATCCACGGCTGGACACTTTCTAGCTTCTAATATTGACTTGTCGCTTGTAGGTACATATGTCCTAGGCAAAGATCCACGCCTCGACCCTTTTTGCGTATGGGGCAAAGAGATATTCATGAACCAGCATCAAGTGAGGAAACTGATAAGAATTATTAGCAAAAAGATACGACCGATGGCAATTAAATTATTTGTCTACGCTCTATCCAACACAATAGTGAGCTGTAGGATGGTAACTACGAACTCTGTAGCCTTCTCTTTTTACTACCCATAATGAGTTGTTAGACAACAATGTCTGAATCTTTTTCGTTTGCAGTGGTTCCCAAAGCATTTTACTCAAGATTACCTCGCAAAGAACATGATTGGTGGACATGCAATGAAGGTTAAAGTATTTCATCGAGACTACAATGAGCATCGAGAAGTCCTAATGAAGACAGTGAAAGGTGGGTGGGCGGCCATCAGAAGGGGTTGGCCTAGCGTCGTGCGCGCATTAGGCATGGAGGAGGGCACAACACGGGCATTCCACTTCACCTTCTCCAGCAACCAGAATGTCTTCCACCTCTTTCTTTACAGTCTTTAGTACAACTATGGTTCATCATTCTTTCCTTGCTGCTTCTCTAGTTCTTCAGCATATGTACCTGTGCATCGAATTAATCATTCGTCCTTGAACTTGTATTTGTAATAAACATGGTTCGATATGAAATAAGTGATTGCCTACTTTCATATTGAAAATTTGTTTCAATTTAAAATTAATTTTAAATGCAGGGATTAAATTAGGGATAAATTATGATCTGCATGCCATTACACTGCACACGGTTTGCGAAAGAAAAACGTCTGTGATAAACGTCAAGATCAGACACGTTTCTCAGATCAGTACGTGTGCGATGAATACTGCACACACGATCAGACAAGAAAAAACGTGTGAGATTAACAACAACAATGCACACAGTTCCTTCTTAATAAATGTTTGTGAAAGTCACCTTATTACACACGCTAGGCAATTATGAACTGTTTATGATGTTGTGTGCATCGTGAACGTTTGCTCATAGAAGAACGCGTGTGATAGGCCTTCATCCGACACGGGTAATACAGATGAATCGTTTGGGACATTTTATACATCTCAAACGTTTATGTACATACAAATGTGTGGGATATTGAAGCTTCGCATACGGTGTACAATTGTGAACTGTTTGTGATGGGGTGAGCATCGCAAACGTTGCAGCACTGAATACCGAGTGCGAGGGTAATGCGAGCACAAACGAGTACCAAGGACGAAGCATTTGGGAAAGATGCTGGCATCGCATATGCTTAGTTCTGCGAAACGTATGCTTGCATGCTCCCTATCGCCGACAATTTCTGGGTCGTGTGGGAAGACCCCCCCTATCGCGCACACAAGCAAGGCGACGGTTTAAAACTACGTCGCGGAAAGGGATTAAAAACTGTTTGTATAGCAGCTCGCTGTACCAGTGATAGACAGATGCAGTATGTACCAAAAATAGGAAGGCATGTCATATTCATAGTATATGGCTAAGCAGATGCAATTTAACCAATTTAGAAGCAATACAAGGTAGACACCATATGCAACATGCAACCACATATGACACCATGAAGTTAAAGCAAGCACCTGCGATGCTGGTGTATGGCGAATGGGGTCATCAACTACAGAGCTACATTGACAGTCTTCATCGAATGACACTACACTCTTCTTTAGAGCGTCAAACCGCGTCTTTTCAATCCTCGATGCAGACAGGAGAAACTGCTCTATTTTCTTTTTAAAATATTGTGCTTGCGATTCTGAAATACCCATGTGTAATAAAACAATAGTGAGAGTATGGGTGTAGTTTGTGCAAAAGTAGTGCATCGTAAAAGTATCCGATAGCAGGTGGGTCAAAAATAAATGACGGCGGACATATGATAGCTCTACAACATGCATGGCGCACGAAATTAGATTCTAGACTTTTGAAATATGAGCACAGGGATGGCTCGGAAGTGTAGGTAATCCTCCAGCAAACCAACACATGTGGTCCGATGAAAATAAAAATTGACTGAAAACAAATAGGTTAGTCGATTTTTTCTGCACCGTCCGATCTACAAGGAACGGGCAGATGGCCTTCATCTACCTTCCGCCAGTCACTGTTGACGATCTTCCTCGAACCGCCAGCGACCACCGGCTCAGACCCCTGCCTCCGCCGTCCTGCCCTCCCCTCGACCTCACCCCATCGTCGTGCTTGGTAGCGCCCCCCCGGCCATCCCTTTAAGCCTGGTGGACCTCCAGATCAGGCGCCAGCAGCTCCTGCGCCACACACACCTCTAAGATAGACACTGAGGCACTGCTTCCCTGGCGAACAGGCGGACTAGGTGCTCCGTGCGCCTCCGCGGGTGGTGCTTCCTTTACTTGGGAATCAACTGACACTGAATTGAAATCCAGGCAGGCGACGGGCCTCTAGCTAAAGTGAAATAGTAAATGGGGGGAAACCTTGTGCATTGCGAGTTACTTGGAACATCTAGTATCAGGAAGAATGTGCAGTAAGAAGTGGTCAACTAGTTTCCTTCCTGCGATGAATACCGTGCAACAAGACATGTAAGATTTGCAAGAATAAGGGAAGAGGAGTACCAATATCGGCTCGCCATGCTGTGTCCTCCTTATGATTTTTCGACGATCGTCTTATGGTTCGTTGGAAACCAGATGTTGTGGAGGACGGTGGAGCCTTTGGCGAACCCATGGCCAAGTTGTTGAGTGTGGTGCGGTGGCCCTCTGTCATCGGCTGAGGAGAAGCAGATCCGAGGCGGCGAACGACGGCATAGCGGGAACAGCTCCGGTGCGGTGGACGGTTGCGACGTTGGAGTGGAAGCGGTAAGGCGCAGGACGGTGGGGTTGAAGTGGCTCGGGTACGGCGCATGTCCGCGTCATGGAGGCAGCTCTGCCTCGGCTTCAACTGCTAAGTCCTGGAGGGCGCTACAGTTGAGGTTGCGGTGGACGACGACATCGGGGTATCGGCTCCGGCATGATGGAGGAGGGCGGCGGTGCATCGGTGCGATGGGGTGGCAGACGGAGGAGGCTGGGGTTTCACGGCTGGTGGAGAGGGAGTTTTGGCGCCCATAGAGTATGAATGGGGAATCGGATGGGGAAGGGGGAAGCTAAGGGGGAACCATGTTTCCGGGACGCGCTTGTTTGAAATTTGGGGAAAGTTACAAACTTTGCCCCCATCTAAAATTTTGGACATGCTGTGGGTCGGGGGTAGGACGGTAATCTCACATGTCCCAAATAGTGGGCGGGAACGATTACGGCCGAGCGCATCGGCGTTTTGGCGCCCACGGTATATGAATGTTTTTCGAAGGCTGTTGTGTGGCGTCTCGGTGAAGTTACAAACCTACCCCGGTTTAGACTTCTAGACGTTGCGCTAGTAGGCTTCACGGGTTAGAGTTAGGACGGTAATTTCCTTCTACCAAACATTGGTCTCGCGCAGTTTCGGGCGAGGAGAGGCTCTTTTGGCGCTTCGTTCAAAATTTTGAACCAGAAGCATTCACGTTTAGAGTACTCTTGAACTATTAGGATTGACCTTAATAGACCTCGTTAAATTTGACCTTGTATGATTGAAAACCTCATTAAATTATGCGTTTCTTTTGAAATTTTGACTCTTGAAAATCCTATAACTACTATTATTTTGGAATGGAGGTGGTAAATTTGAATGTATTTTGTACACGACTATATGTTATTATGTACAAAAGCAAAGCAAAGATTGATGTACCCTTAATTTAGGTATGATTTACAAATGCCATGATCTCTAATTCAAATAATTGAATGCACTTCATGTTGAATTTGAATATTTGAAACCACCTTAAGTTGAATTCAAATGTATGCTAGTTCCTAGCTAACTATTTAGAATGTTCACTATGTATCTTTTGTATGTATAATGTGCTTTACACACACAACATAAACTATAATCATGTTTATATTTGAATTGCTAAAGCCATGCATTGTCTGGATTTCAAAATACTGACTCTATGGATCAATTATGTCGAATAATACCATACACATGCTCAAATTCGATAGAATATGGATGTTTGAGAGACCAATGATCGTTCCATACGCGAATTGCAAATATCATGATCCCATCCAAATATTTGGATACAATTTATATTTTAAATTAATGTGTACATCAGTCTTTTACTCGGAGATTCACTCTCCATCGGCCCCTCCTCACACACGCGTTATCTTTCTCTCTCACACATACGCGCACACACTGTATATCCATCAGCCTTCTCTCTCACACATGCTCACACTCTCTCCTGAGGTGTCTCTCACACACACATTGTCTATATCACCCTCCCTCCCTCTCTCTCACAGCTATCTATGACTCTTTTCACTAATGTCTGTCACAAGAACTCTTTCTCTCACACGCATAGGCACGCACGATCTCCATCAACCTTTTTCTCTATACATATACCTGCCTACGTGTCTCCCGCACGCATAGGCCTATCTCGCACGCATTGTCTCCACCTCTCTTACTAGTTGACGAATATGATTCCGATGACCCACAAGTATAGGGGATCAATCGTAGTCCTTTCGATAAGTAAGAGTGTCGAACCCAACGAGGAGCAGAAGGAAATGATAAGCGGTTTTCAACAAGGTGTTTTCTGCAAGCACTGAAATTGTCGGTAACAGATAGTTTGATAGCAAGGTAATTCGTAACAAGTAACAATTATAATAAAGAGCAGCAAGGTGGCCCAATCCTTTTTATAGCAAAGGACAAGCCAGAACGATCTCTTATATAAAGCAAAGCGTTCTCGAGGACACATGGGAATTTCATCTAGTCACTTTCATCATGTTTATTTGATTTGCGTTCGCTACTTTGATAATTTGATATGTGGGTGGACCGGTGCTTGGGTGCTGTTCTTACTTGAAAAAACCTCCCACTTATGATTACCCCCTCTCGCAAGCATCCACAACTACGAAAGAAGAATTAAGATAAATCTAACCATAGCATGAAACATATGGATACAAATCAGCCCCTTACGGAATAGCGCATAAACTAGGGTTTAAGCTTCTGTCACTCTAGCAACCCATCATCTACTTACTACTCCACAATGACTTCCCTTAGGCCCAAATATGGTGAAGTGTCATGTAGTCGACGTTCACACGACACCACTAAAGGAAGCAACAACATACATATCATCAAAATATCGAATGAATACCAAGTTCACATGATTACTTATAACAAGACTTCTCCCATGTCCTCAAGAACAAAAGTAACTACTCACAAATCATGTTCATGTTCAAGATCAGAGGGGTATTGAATATCATTAAGGATCTGAACATATAATCTTCCACCAAATAAACCAACTAGCATCAACTACAAGATGTAATCAACACTACTAGCAACCCACAGGTACCAATCTAAGGTTTTGAGACAAAGATTGAATACAAGAGATGAACTACGGTTTGAGATGAGATGGTGCGGGTGAAGATGTTGATGAAGATTGGTCCTCCCACAATGAGAGGATCGTTGGTGATGTCGATGGCTCCGATTTCCCCCTCCGGGAGGGAAGTATCCCCGGTGGGATCGCTCCACCGGAGAGCAAAATTGCTCCTACCCAGGTTCCGCCTCGTGGCGGTGGCGCTTCGTCCCAAAAGTCTTCTCTATAATTTTTTTAGGGAAAATGAGCTTATATAGCAGAAGGAGGGGGCCGGAGGCCAGCTGTGGGCCCCACAAGGCATCAGGGTGCGCCTAGGGGGGCCGCGCCCTGTTGCCTTGTGGGCAACTGGTGGGTCCCCTCTGGTATTTCTTTTCTCCAGTATTTTTTATATATTCAATAAAAATCTCCGTAAAATTTCAGGTCATTTGGAGCTCTGTAGAATAGGTATCTTTGTTGTAGCTATTTCAGGTCCAGAATTCCAGCTGCCGGTATTCTCCCTCTTCATATAAATCATGCAAATTAAGATATAAAGGGCATAAGAATTGCATCATAAAGTGAAATAATGACCAAATACATTATAAATAATAGTACGAAATCATGATGCAATTTGGACGTATCAACTCCCCCAAGCTTAGACCTCGCTTGTCCTCAAGAGAAAGCTGAAATCGATAATCATGACCACATGTTTAATGAGAGAGGCATCGATAAAATAAAATACGGACATGAGAGCATCATGATTAATTTCATAACAGTAATATATTATCATAGTGCTTCCCATGGGCAAGTAATAATTCATCACAACAATGAAGTATAAAGCATAAACTTTCTTGAAAACTAACAAACTATGTTCTCGGTCAATGAAACAATTACAATTCATCATATTTTCAGGAAGAGTCTATGTAAGAGTTTTTTGGTTTAGCAAGTCCACATACTCAACTATCATTTAGTCTTCTATGATTGCTGACACTCAAGACATATTTTTATGGGGCAAAAGTTTCAATCAAACACATAGAAAGATGGGGGTTTATAATTTCACCTCCCAAGAAATTTACCTCAAGGGTAATGTCAACAATAATAACTCATGATCACTTACATTCAACGGGATATATATGCCTAGATCTTTCCCCACCACATGGTGCTTGCAAAGAGAGAAAAATAAAAACGGAATAAAGAAGAATACAATTGACTCTTGCATAAAAGTAAATACAGAAAAGTAAAAGATAGGCCCTTCGCAGAGGGAAGCAGAGGTTGTCATGCGCTTTTTGTTTTGGGATGTGCAAACTCCTAATGTAAAGGAACGTCATTTTATATTGCCCCTTGTGATAGCAACCTTTATTATGCAGTCTGTCGCTTTTATTTCTTCACCATCACAAGATCATACAAAGCTTATTTTCCCTTACAATAAAAGATCATACATATTTAGGAGCAATTTTTATTGCTTTTGCACCGATGACAACTTACTTAAGGATCTTATTCAATCCATAGGTAGATATGGTGGACTCTCATGACATGAAACTGGGTTCAAGGGTTTTGGATGCACAAGTTGTATCTCTACTTAGTGCGGATTTTTGGCTAGCAAAAGATAGTGAGCAAGCACCACACGTTAGAGGATCTATGACAATATAACTTCTATGTGAATATAAGTAAACATAACTCATTACGTTGTCTTCCTTGTCCAACGTCAACTATTTGGCATGGAATATTTAATGGGGGCTCACAATCATAAAAGATGTCCAAGATAATATTTTTATATGTGAATCCTCTCTTCCTTTATTAACTTTTTCATGAATTGCATCAATGACCAATGCTATGTTTGTTAACTTCCAATAAATTTTATCAACTATACTTTCCTTCATGTAAAGTCATTACTCTCCAAGGAATTAGCATATGATTTATTTATTTTCATTCTTTTATTTCTTAGATTGAAACATAAAAGTAAGGAAGCAAAACTCAAACTACTCTTTATTATATAACTCTCACACATGATTACATAGATAGATAGATCATGAAACAAGCACTCGAAACTAGATCATACTAAAACTTTATTCCTCTAAATCATGAAATAACTAAGGATCAAACTAAGATAGATGATAATGATAAAAAAGTGATGGTGATACGATACCGCGGCACCTCCCCCAAGCTTGGAACAAACCAAGGGTGGTGCCCATACCCGTGTACTAAAGTGTCTTTCTTCGGTGATGGTGGTGATGAAGTGATGGGCTTGTCTTTCAGTTTCAATAAGTACTCCAGATTGCCATTGATCTTTTAGAGGGCACGATTCTGCTCTTCCAACAGGATAACTTCATGAGTGAGTGCGGTATTCTGGGTACAAATTGCTTCAACAGCCATTAATGCATCAATTTCAGATAAAGAGAGATTATGATGAAGAGTTTGCAATATATTTCCCTTTTCCATAGTCTCTCCGATGGGCAAGGGGCAATCCCTTTTGCCTTGAATATGACTTCCCGCAACTTCTTCGGCTTCTTCCTGCATGTCGGCATCCTCCTCTCCTGACGACCACTCATAGTAGACCTCGTTGAAAGGACGTTTGCCCGGCGAGGGTGGCACGATTCGGTGCTTGGTGCGGAGCCTTCGGGGAGCCATGGGGATCTGGATCTGTCAGAAAAACAGCCCGAAACAAAAACAGAGGAGAAACTTGCGATGCGGTGGTCAAAACATACGGGAGTATATATGAAGAATTTTTATCTTGCATAACAAGCATACGAGAGGAAAACGGAGTCGGGAGGGCACACGAGGGGCCCACAAGGCAACACGGCGCGCCCCGGGGGGGTCGTGCCCTGTTGCCCTGTGACCTCCTCGTGGGTCCCCTTGGTTGTTTCTTATTTTTGAATTTTTTCTAATATTCCAAAATGGACAGAAATAATTTTTATGGAATTTTTGGAGTCGGTTTGATTATCGTATCACATACCTACCCCTTTACAGGGTTCTGGAGCGTTCCGAAAGGACTCTTTGATGTGTTCCTCTGGTGTTATAGTTTGAATAATATTGGTTTCAAGATTAATGGGAGTACCTGAGATATAATGCTTGATTCTTTGACCATTTACCACTCTCAGATTAGTGCCTTCGGAGTTGTTGATTTTGATAGCTCTGCAGCGATAAACTTCTTCGATGATATATGGCCCTTCCCATTTTGAGAGAAGTTTTCCTACAAAAAATCTGAAACAAGAGTTGTACAATAGAACATGTTCACCCACTTTAAATTCCTGTTTTTGGATTCTTTTATCATGCCATCTTTTAACTTTTCCTTAAACAACTTAGCATTTTCGTAGGCTTGGGTTCTCCATTCATCAAGAGAACTAATGTCAAACAACCTCTTCTCACCGGCAAGTTTAAAATCATAATTAAGTTCTTTAATTGCCCAATATGCCTTATGTTCTAGTTCAAGAGGTAAATGACATGCTTTTCCATAGTCCATTTTATATGGAGACATACCCATAGGATTTTTATAAGCAGTTCTATAAGCCCATAATGCATCATCAAGTTTCTTAGACCAATTCTTCCTAGATCTATTAACGGTCTTTTGCAAAATTAAATTTATTTCTCTATTTCTCAATTCAACTTGACCACTAGACTGAGGATGATAAGGAGATGCAATTCTGTGGTTAACATCATATTTAGCAAAAAGTTTACAGAAAGCACCATGAATAAAATGTGAACCACCATCAGTCATCAAGTATCTAGGGACTCCAAACCTAGGGAAAATAACTTCTTTAAGCATTTTAATAGATGTGTTGTGATCAGCACTACTAGTTGGAATAGCTTCTACCCACTTAGTAACATAATCAACAGCAACAAGAATATGTGTATACCCATTGGATTTAGGAAAAGGTCCCATATAATCAAAACCCCAAACATCAAATGGTTCAAAATGGAAGTGAATAATTCATAGGCATTTCCTGACGTCTACCAACATTACCAATTCTTTGACATTCATCACAAGGAAGGACAAACTTACGTGCATCTTTGAAAAGAGTAGGCCAATAAAAACCAGATTGTAATACCTTATGTGCAGTTCTGTCTCCCGCATGGTGTCCTCCGTATGCCTCGGAGTGACACTTCCGAAGGATTTGTTCCTGTTCATGCTCAGGTACACAACGTCTAATAATACCATCTACTCCTTCTTTATATAAATGTGGGTCATCCCAAAAGTAATGTCTTAAATCAAAGAAGAACTTTTTCTTTTGTTGGTAGGTAAAACTAGGTGGGATATATTTAGCAACAATATAATTAGCAAAGTCTGCATACCAAGGACTAGTGCGGGAAGCATTTATAACAGCTAATTGCTCATCAGGAAAATTGTCATTAATAGGCAGTGGGTCATCAAGAACATTTTCCATCCTAGACAGATTATTCGCTACTGGGTTTTCAGCTCCCTTTCTATCAACAATATGCAAATCAAACTCTTGTAACAAAAGAACCCACCTAATAAGTCTAGGCTTAGCATCATTCTTTTCCATAAGATATTTAATAGCAGCATGATCAGTGTGAACAGTTACTTTAGAATCAACAATATAAGATCTGAATTTATCACATGCAAACACAACTGCTAAAAATTCTTTCTCAGTAGTAGCATAATTTCTTTGAGCACTGTCTAGAGTTTTACTAGCATAATGGATAACATTTAATTTCTTATCAACTCTTTGTCCTAGAACAGCTCCAACAGCATAATCACTAGCATCACACATAATTTCAAAGGGTAGGTTCCAATTAGGTTGTTGAACAATAGGTGCAGATATTAAGGCTTTCTTAAGTATTTCAAAGGCTTCTACGCAATCATCATCAAAAACAAATGGAACATCTTTTTGCAAAAGATTAGTAAGAGGCCTAGAAATTTTAGAGAAGTCTTTTATAAACCTTCTATAAAAACCAACGTGACCTAGGAAACTTCTTATACCTTTGATATCTTTAGGACATGGCATTTTCTCAATTGCATCAACTTTAGCTTTGTCTACTTCAATACCTCTTTCAAAAAATTTATGCCCAAGGACTATACCTTCATTCACCATAAAGTGGCACTTCTCCCAATTCAAGACAAGATTAGTTTCTTCACATCTCTGCAAAACTCGATCAAGGTTGCTTAAGCAATCATCAAAAGAAGTTCCATAAACAGAAAAATCATCCATGAATACCTCAATAATCTTTTCACAAAAGTCAGAGAATATTGTAGTCATACATCTTTGAAAGGTAGCAGGTGCATTACATAAACCAAAAGGCATACGACGATATGCATAAGTTCCAAAAGGGCAAGTAAAAGTGGTTTTCTCTTGATCTTCAGGTGATACAGGTATTTGATAGAAACCAAAATATCCATCTAGGAAGCAAAAGTGTGTATGTTTAGATAACCTTTCAAACATTTGATCAAAAAAAGGCAAGGGATAATGATCTTTTCTAGTTGCTTTATTTAATTTCCTGAAATCAATTACCATCCTATAACTAGTTACAATTCTTTGTGGGATAAGTTCATTTTTATCATTAGGAACAACAGTAATGCCTCCTTTCTTAGGAGCACAATGAACAGGACTTACCCATCTATTATCAGCTATAGGATAAATTATACCTGCTTCCAGAAGCTTTAATATTTCAGTTCTTACCACATCCTTCATTTTAGGATTTAATCTTCTTTGATGATCAACAGCTGGTTTAGCATCTGGCTCCATAAGAATTTTGTGCTGACATAGAGTGGGACTAATGCCCTTGAGATCATCAAGAGTATATCCAATAGCTACACGGTGTTTCCTCATAGTTTTAAGTAATCTCTTTTATTCATGCTCTGAAAGGTTAGCACTGATAATAACAGGATATATCTTCTTTTCATCAAGATAAGCATATTTAAGTGTATCAGGTAGTTTCTTTAATTCAAACACAGGATCACTCTTAGGTGGAATAGGATCTCCCAGAGTTTCAACAGGCAAATTATGTTTAAGAATAGATGCTTGTTTGAAGATTATTTCATCTATTTCATTTCTTTCATTCATATGCATGTCATTTTCATGGTCTAACAAATATTGTTCTAGTGGATCAGTGCACAATAATAGAAGCAAGACCAATAATTTCATCTTTATTATCCAATTCTTTCTAATGTGGTTGTCTACGAAACTTAGAGAAATTAAATTCATGAGATACATCGCCAAACTTAACTCTAACCTTTTCTTTAACTCAATCAATTTCAGCATTAACGGTATTCAAGAAAGGTCTACCAAATATATTGGGGCAAAAATTATCTTGTTGTGAACCAAGCACTAAGAAATCAGTAGGGTATTTGATTTTACCACACAAGACTTCAACATCTCTAACAATCCCAAGTGGTGTAATAGTATCTCTGTTTGCAAGCTTAATAGTAACATCAATATCTTCAATCTCAACAGGCGCAATATCATTCATTACTTCTTGATATAAAGAGAAAGGAATAGCACTCACACTAGCACCCATATCACATAAACCATGATAGCAATGGTCTCCAATTTTAACAGAAACAACAGGCATGCCAACTACGGGCTTATTCTTGCCTAACATGTCTCGTTCATTTCTAACAGGTTTAGCAATTCTAGCAGCCTCTTCACAAAAGTAAATAACATGCCCATCAATATTATCAACTAATAAATCTTTTACCATTGCAATATTAGGTTCAACTTTAATTTGTTCAGAAGGTCTAGGTGTTCTAATATTAATCTTATTAACCACAGTCATAGCTTTAGCATGTTCCTTAATCCTAACAGGAAAAGAGGGTTTCGCAATATAAGCAGTTGGCACAACTGAATCAACATTATAGATAAGTATTTCCTCTTTAGCAATGATGGGATCTTCCTTCAATTCAACAGGTGGATGATACTTAAACCATTTCACCTTAGGGAGATCAACATGAGCAGCAAATGATTCACAAAAAGTAGCAACTATCTCAGAATCAAGTCCATATTTAGTACTAAACTTATGAAATCAACACTACTGCTTATATTTTAAGGATCTGAACATATAATCTTCAAAAGTTTAGTACCCTTTTGAATTCAATAGTTCTCTTCATAAAGGAACCCGTAGAAGAAGTATCGAGCATGGATTGATCATTACGAGAAAGCCGAGCATAAAAGTTTTGTATAATTATTTCTCTTGAGAGCTCATGATTGGGGCATGTGTGCATCATATATTTAAGCCTCCCCCAAGCTTGAGCGATACTTTGTCCTTCATGAGGCCAAAAATTATATATATAATTCCGATCATGATGAACCAGATGCATAGGATAAATTTCTGGTGAAATTCCAGCTTCAACCGGTTCCAATCCCATGTTCCAGCATCATCCAATAGCCTATGCCATGTCAATGACTTTCCCTCCAAAGATAAAGGGAATACATTCCTCTTAACTCCATCTCCGGATAGACCTACAAGCTTAAACAATCCACAAATTTCATCTATATATATCAAGTGCATGTCAGGATGTACCTTTCCATCTCCTACATAAGGATTAGCTAGCAATTTCTCTATCATACCCGAAGGAATTTCATAATAAATATTTTCAGTAGGTTCAATAGGTTGAAGGGAAACTCTTAATGCTTCCGGACGAGGTGAAGATACCCCGAACAAACCCCTCAAAGGATTACTTTCCATAGTGACAAGTGACAATAAATTTCAGCATGTAATAAAAATGTTTCCTTACCAAATTCCACTTACCAAAGGTGCTTCACTCCCCGGCAACGGTGCCAGAAAAGAGTCTTGATGACCCACAAGTATAGGGGATCAATCGTAGTCCTTTCGATAAGTAAGAGTGTCGAACCCAACGAGGAGCAGAAGGAAATGATAAGCGGTTTTCAACAAGGTGTTTTCTACAAGCTCTAAAATTGTCGGTAACAGATAGTTTGATAGCAAGGTAATTCGTAACAAGTAACAAGTATAATAAAGTGCAGAAAGGTGGCCCAATCCTTTTTATAGCAAAGGACAAGACGGAACAATATCTTATATAAAGCAAAGCATTCTTGAGGACACATGGGAATTTCATCTAGTCACTTTCATCATGTTTATTTGATTCGCGTTCGCTACTTTGATAATTTGATATGTGGGTGGACCGGTGCTTGGGTGTTGTTCTTACTCGAACAAACCTCCCACTTATGATTACCCCCTCTCGCAAGCATCCGCAACTACGAAAGAAGAATTAAGATAAATCTAACCATAGCATGAAACATATGGATCCAAATCAGCCCTTTACGGAATAGCGCATAAACTTGGGTTTAAGCTTCTGTCACTCTAGCAACCCATCATCTACTTACTACTCCACAATGCCTTCCCTTACGCCCAAATATGGTGAAGTGTCATGTAGTCAACCTTCACACGACACCACTAAAGGAAGCAACAACATACATATCATCAAAATATCGAACGAATACCAAGTTCACATGTTTACTTATAACAAGACTTCTCCCATGTCCTCAAGAACAAAAGTAACTACTCACAAATCATGTTCATGTTCAAGATCAGAGGGGTATTGAATATCATTAAGGATCTGAACATATAATCTTCCACCAAATAAACCAACTAGCATCAACTACAAGATGTAATCAACACTACTAGCAACCCACAGGTACCAATCTAAGGTTTTGAGACAAAGATTGAATACAAGAGATGAACTAGGGATTGAGATGAGATGGTGCTGGTGAAGATGTTGATGAAGATTGGTCCTCCCACGATGAGAGGATCGTTGGTGATGTCGATGGCTCCGATTTCCCCCTCCGGGAGGGAAGTATCCGCGGTGGAATCGCTCCGTCGGAGAGCAAAATTGCTCCTGCGGAGGTTCCGCCTCATGGTGGCGGCGCTTCATCCCAAAAGTCTTCTTTATAATTTTTTTAGGGAAAATGAGCTTATATAGCAGAATGAGGGGGCCGGAGGCCAGCTGTGGGCCCCACAAGTCATCAGGGCGTGCCTAGGGGGGCCACGCCCTGTTGCCTTGTGGGCAACTGGTGGGTCCCCTCTAGTATTTCTTTTCTCCAGTATTTTTTATATATTCAATAAAAAATCTCCGTAAAATTTCAGGTCATTTGGAGCTCTGTAGAATAGGTATCTCTACTGTAGCTATTTCAGGTCCAGAATTCCAGCTGCCGGTATTCTCCCTCTTCATATAAATCTTGCAAATTAAGAGATAAAAGGCATAAGAATTGCATCATAAAGTGAAATAATGACCAAATACATTATAAATAACAGTAGGAAATCATGATGCAATTTGGACGTATCAGATTCCAGCAGAGCATTCAGTAGATTATCCCTTACAGCTAGGTTGGATGCATGGTGATAAGAGACAAGGATTTACCTTAGTTCGGGCCCTTGCAATGCAGGAAATACCCTACCCCCGGTCATGTATATTTGTGAGTAGGGTGTGTACAAAGTACCCTACATGAATACCAAGGGATTCTGTGTATGCTATCGACGAACTAGGCCCCGGGCTTGTATAACATACCCGGGGCCTAGTGTTACAAATCCTAGCCGGCTTTGTCAGTGGACACAAAGTCCTTAGCGGCTCTGGTTTCTTTGTCTTGTGCGACTAGTCCTCCAGGGTCTCCGTATAATGCGTCACAGGCGGACAAATGTGGCGCAGGACGGACCCGACCGGGGCCTCACCTCGGCCCACCAGACCTCACACACCCCTACCCCCTAGGTCTCGGTATCTTCACACACCCACACATACCAAACACACACACACCCACACACTATTTCTGCTCATGTCTCTCTCCCCTTCTCCCTTGCATACACACACTCAAGGCCATCTCTCATCGAGACATCCTATTCGTCTCTCTCTCTAGACCTCTCTCATTTCTCATGCTATCTATCTCTCATCGCACACACACCCCCTCTATCCGCGCCTCTCTTGAATACATACACATACCCTCTCCAGGCCCTGCCAAATACGTCAACTACACATTCACACATGTTGCATCTTATCATGTGCTCCATTTATCTAAAAAGCTCTCTATTCACTTTTACTTCGCATACAAGATTCCTTTTGAATTAAAACTGTGCAAAGTGTGGCCAAAATTTATTTTATAAAATCTACATCTATACAATATTACAAATTATATGGAGTACGAAAGTTAATTGCATGGTGCATCCAATGATATTTATTCCGCATTGTGAATGTTTATATTTTTATACTATAAAGTTAGTCATAATAAAGAGAAACGAAGAGCATCTCTCTCTCTCCATCGCCCCCCCTCTCTCTATGCCTCTTTCACGTACGCACACAAACTATCTCTAGGCCCTCTAAAAATACGCCCCGTCACATTCATGCATGTTCCATCTTTCTCTCGCGATATATACACCGAGGATCACTGTATTTGAAGCAAAAGCACGATACAATCACTGAACTTCAGAATACACTCATTATGATCACCATATACATTTTGTGGTTGTTATACAGTCACAAGCTCACCGTAGAGCTCTGTATTTGTTGAAGACACAATTAGTTGACCAGTTAAACAGTCCACGTGGCGCATCTAGTGTTGCATCATCAGCGCACATTATCTCACTACCATAGGGCCCACCTGTCAGCGGGTATAAGAATGTGAACAAATGAAAATAAAATATTGCGTCAGATCAGCTCGAGAACCCCGCAAACACTATGGCTTTAACCCCGGATCTGACCGCTGACCCGAACCTCAAATCAAGTCTCACTTCGGAACCAACCTCGAGTTCGGACCGATCACTTCATCATCTGACCAGGATTTAGCTCTTCTCGATCAAAGCTTCGAGGCTGTGTCAAACGCCCCGTCAAGCGTATTGCAGGTCAGCCCTGCCTACTGTCAAGAGATGGGCCCTGTAGACCTCTCTCTTTTGAATGAGATGCTGGACCGAATCCAGAGCCTCGGAATCTTAGATGGTCCATTTTCGGTCTACGAGCAGATCTGATGTAAAGCCAATAATAGGAAAATTTACATCCCACCCACCACCCATCTAGTCGCTACGATCGAGGATTTAACCGACATACTTGACTATGCCTCCGAAGAGGCAACCGACATGGACGAGGATGTTAATGATCTAACTGGTGCCACACCATCTAGGACAAGCAACTAGACGGCAACCTCCACCTACAAAGTCTATATGGTGGATGCCCCCAAGGGTAATGATGAGGAGGAGAAAAAGGATCCTCCCAAGCGCCGACGAAGCAAGAAGCGCTCTAAACGCGCTGGGGATGGGAACACCGGCAACAACAACACTAACAATGATGCCTCTGGCGATAACACCACCCCGGATGGCACCGAGGACCAGGACAACGGTGAGGACGTCGCACCTGATCGGATTGACGGCACCGCAGGGATGGAGGATCTTGACGATCCCAACGATAGCAATTACATGCCCGAATCGGAGGATGATGTAAGCCTCAGACCCGACGAATTCGAAGTTCCTGAGTACCTCCTCGATCTGGAAACCTTCCGACAATGGCTCATTGCCTCCGCCCGAAGTATAAAACGAGGGCGTGAAAAGCTTCAAGCCGACCAGGACACGCTGAATGACAAATGGGTTGAAGTTCTTGTAACCGAGCAGGACCTCGAGCTACGACGGACAAACCAAGTCAAATCCTACCCAAAATGACGTCTCCCTCCGGCATTCGATGACGTGGCTGATGACAATCTGCTCTATAGGCACGATCGAACCGATCAGCCTGACCGCCCTCCTCGGGGGTGAGACAGGCCAAAGGGAGGGCTTCCAGACCCCCTTGCAATCCCTCAGTGGGTATTACTAGTAGAAGGGATTCGAAGTGGTGACCTATGGTTCGCACCCGCGCATGCTAACCACAGCGGACAAGGTGGCCTTGTATTGGTATGCTGTGCTGGTTGACTGGTTCTTTTAATACACATGATCTAGTGTGGTGATTATACATGCACACGAACTGCATGCATGCAACACTCACATGCACACACGCACGCATGCATGCACACACACGCAGACACGCACACACTCACGCATGCATGCACTCACCACACGACCAACACACACGCTCACGCTCAAGTGCTCAACCTACACGTGCATGCACACACATCAGGCCCTAACACACACATACACAGCCAGGTGGTTCGCGCGAAAGGGTTCGAGTCTTGTCGCGCCTGCATAAATTTCTGTTTATCTTATCTCTTTCCTCTGCCAACTGACAGGTGGGACCCACAAGGAACGTGGCAAATTTAACCAGTCAACATAGTGCCAGGTAGACTATTTGGCCGGTCAACAGAGTGCAATACGATGTTGAACGGTGAGCGAGTGACCGTATAATCACCGTAAAACGTATATAGTGACCGTAATGAGCGTATTCTGAAGTCCGGTGACCGTATTATGCTTTCGCTTCAAATACAGTGACTGCCAGTGTATTTATCTCTTCTATCACTCTCTCCGTGGAGCCGACTAGGCCAACCTCCCACGCCTAAATTGGCGCACGCCACCCCAATAATGTTGTACTGGTTTCGTAAGAGAGAACAAGCATTCACATCTATCGTATAAACTCTAGATATGAGTTACAAATGCTATGATGATGAATACAAACATTTGAATCTACTTTACACCCAATTTCTCTTTGTAGGCCCTCCAAAAGTACGTCCCTACACGTTCTCCCATGTTACATCTAACAACTATGCAATACAGTACTACTATACTCTAATACAATAAATCATATGTATTTTTAGTTTTAGATCTCATATTGTTACTTCAATTATTCATGTTACACACATTAACATTGCGTTGAAATGTATTGGTAGTATCATCTAGTGGTCTGAAAGGTCCGACTACACACACACATGACACAAAAAAAGGGCCCACTACACATTCAAGCATTTCACATCTTTCTCTTGGTCTCTCTGTCAAACCGACTATGCCAAACAACCCTTCCTACCACGCAGGAAAAGACCCGCCCTCGCCTGTTTAATCGGGTTTGTATCGATGGATCATGCGAAACAGCAAAACCAAGTGGTACAAGAGTACAAGACTACCACATACTACAGTAGTACAAGACAAGTTATAGTTCACTGGGCCGCCGTGTCTTGTACTCCTCCGTTGTAAGAGTGGAGCGCTCACTTTCATAAATGTTCTACTCCCTTTCACCGACATGTGGGACATCCAGAATCCGAGTCCACGTGCCATGCACCAAACAACAGTGCAGAGCCGCAGGGGGGACGCACCCGGTCGTGGCGCCGCGGTAGTAATGAGAAATGAGGCGTCAAATCACAAAGCTGTAGCTTTCCCGCAGTATAAGTTGGAGGGACGAAGCAAGCATCATTTCACTCTACACTGAAGTTGCTTCTGCCATTGTTCTGCCTCATGTAGTCATGTGGGACACGGATCGGCTTGGTACATCACTGACACGTGGGACCGCATGTTAGCAAACCGTGAGGCCAACCTCCCCCGCCTTCCGCGTGGCAAAAGCACCTCCTCTTTACTAATCAAAACCAAGTGGTACACTTAAGGGCATCCACAATGTGTAGCCAAATGGTAAAATAGCTTTTGGCATCGATGGGAACCAATGTGGAGGGTGCTGCGAAAGCCAAAAATGAGGGAACCGAAGCTCGTTGGTGCGCCGATGCCAAATTGATTGAAGGAATAAAAAAATGCAACCTCTCTCCTCTTTCTCCCTTGCATGGACGCATGCATAGATCACAGAGTCTACTCCCTTCTACTATCACAAATCACAAAGCAATGAGGCGTCAAATCACAAAGCACGGACGAAGCAACCATCATTTCACTCTTCGTTGAATCTGCTTCTCCATCATCTTCTTCCAGAAATGACCTTTCCCGCAGTAAGCTGGATGAACGAAGCTATTGTGCTACATTTAATAATAGGAAATCCTGCATCTACTCCAACCTAGGAGTATTTTAAAAATTCATCTATCTTTCCTATGACATCAAACACACACTCCTAATCTTATACTCCAATCCAAACCATTCCTATCCAAAGAGAACAATCCTATATTTTTGCGATTCCTGCGTTTTGAGGATCCTGCAAATCAAATAGGCCAAGGTGATTCCGGCTGGTGGAGTGGTGGAGCCCAATGGTAACATCTCGTTTGATCGTGACTGTGTTTCAAATTTAGCTCGGACATCCACGGCTACGCAACATTCACCAAGTAGTACCAGTTACTCAATGGGTAGAAATAGTAGTACTTATTAGTGACAAGACCAAACGTACATAGAGCATTATATGATTTAAAAATTCTCGTATGTGCATCAATAGGCCGGCGAAAGCCTATATAAGTGGTACTACTGTACTTGTTTGATGGTGTGTGCGAGACATGCCGGGCACGTCCCAGCACCTTCCTCACCAGGAAGCTTCTCCTTGCAAGACGAACATAGCGCCAGTAGGCTAACGACATGATGCCGGTCAACATTCATGTCGAAGCTGAAGTCACACCCTCCTCATTGATGCAACCGCCGACGATTCACCTCCTGGACTATCTTCCTCACAACGCCGTCGGGGATGACCGTCTCCCACTCTCTTTCGTTGGGACGTAGATCGATGAGCGGAGCCAGCCAAGAACTGCACGCCGGCATTTCCGTTGATTGCATAGGCTGGACGGGTCCCCGATGCGGAAGAACCTTTCCGACAGTAAACCGGTGCCCGTGTAAGGGTACACGGTCATGTTTGTGTCCCCATGCGGCAGCTCTAGCTCGAACTACGTGGTCACGTTGCATCCAACGGTCACGGTGACATGACAGTTGCTGTCTCCTATGAACTTCCTGGATGCAAAGAAGGCGGTTGTCTCGGCTTCCAGGGAGCACTTCCGAATGACATGACCGTCATCTGCCTCAATGGTGCACTTCGTCGAACGCACTTCGCCAAAGCCACAGCGATCGCGATATCGTCGACGTCACCGTAATGGGGAAGGAAGTCAAATAGAAAGTATGATTAGCGCGATGATTGCGGTCGGAGGGGTGAAGAGGACGCCTTTTTACAGGATTTAGTAGAAAATTCAGCGTCATTATAATCGGGATTTCCATCGATGTATCGCGCGAAGGCAAAGAAACAAGTGTTATCTTCACACAAAAAAATTGAGGGGGTTATCTTCACAAGTTTAAAATGAGGAAAAGGAACACTAACAGCAGGCATGTCGCGTTCGCATCAGACCAACACACGGTCGATCTACCCCGCCGCTCAACGCCAACCGGCTTGGCATTTCACAGGCATGTGGGAACGCATGTCAGCAATCCGATGATGGGCCAAACTAGCCTGCCCCGCCATCGCATTTCTAATCAGGATTTGTATCGATCGATCGCGTGAAGGAAAAACCCCGCCCTTCTTTTTAACACAGTACTAAAATCGAAGTCGCTCACTCGCAAACCAAATGTTATGCTTTACAAGTTCAAAATGAAAAGGTGGTACACTTACGCACACGTGTCGCGGTCGCACTGCACCCTCACACAGTCAGTCCAGCACACCGCAAACCCAAGGGAACGCGCCTCAGCTTGCCTTTTTCATTGACATGTGGTACTCCCTCCGTCCAGGTGTATTTAAGTCACCTAAGGTGGAGCAGCATGACCCGGTGGCTGCGGATTGGACGAGGCGAAAGAGTCAGACCGGGAATTCTTCCAATCACCGCGCTAGTTTTTTCCTCATAAACCAAACAAAAATTAGCAATGAATCCCTAATTAATAGGGCTGTTGTTTCAGCCAACCCATGCAGGCCCACTTCCCTAATTAATACGTGCATGCAAACTGGGGTCAATCCCTCCCCTAATCAATGTTTTCCTTCTCTGCATGCATAGGTCACCATTTCTCTCCCACATTATCTTCCTCCCCGCGCGTGGTTCGGCCAAAAATTTCGCTCGCTGATGAACGAGGCAGTGTGGGGAATGAGGACGGAATTCAATGCATTGCGCCTAAGCATTTTGGGAATATCTGATTTTCGTAAGGTGACTTAGAGCATCTACAGCTGGACATTGCTAATTTGACCCCTCAAATGCCCACGGACACGCCAGGACAGTGATCGGGCGTGTCCATTTTGACTCCTCATATTTGCTGCCAAATAACCACGCCCCTCAAATTCTCCTCTTATTTTCTCAGTCATTTCATCGAGCACATTGCGTGCAAGCACGCAGAGCATGTACGAGGCCGGCGGCTGGCAAGCTAGCAAGCCTGTGGCGGCGCTAGCAAGTGGTTGTGGCACGCCAGCAAGTGGTTGTGGCCAGCGGCTGCGGCGGCTAGAAGCTAGCTAGCTAGCACGCTAGCACGGCGGCCAGCTCGAGCGCGGCAGCACGCACAGCAGGGTGAGCATGCGAGCACGGCAGCTAGTGCTAGCACGGCGGACATGCCGTGCTCCGGCACACGCGCGGCCCTCCGCGAGAGCAGCAGCCCTGGCGCGCGTGAGCTCTGGCACAGGCTCGCGTCCGGCTCGGGTAGAGCAGCCACGGTAGCAGCACACACACACACACACACTAGCATGACGCCCGAGGGAAGCAGCGACCGATGCAGAATTGCGGCGCCCCAGTTCCGACGTGAGCATGCGATCCTCAGCTCCGACGTGGGCTATGGCTACTGCACGCGCACGCACGCGGCTGCGGCACGGCGGCCAGGAGCTGCAGTGGCATCCAGCACGCCCACACGCTGCTGCACGCAGCGACCAGCGCGAGAGCTCCGGGCACGTGGCACAGCACGCGCGCCCACGGCTCCAGCTGTGCCCGTTCCCCGCGGCATGCATCTTCAGGTGCGGTGGCGTGCAGCACACCCGCCAGCCTGCGGCGGCAAGCACGCGAGCTCTGGGCACGCGACAGTGTACGCATGTTCGTGGATCCGGCTCCGCCCGCCCGCCCACGGCATGCGGCTCTGGCTGCGGCGACGTCTAGCATGCACGCCCGCTCGTGGCGGCTTCGGCTGCGGCGGCCAGCACACCGCACGCTACAGCACACGGCGGCCCGCGTGCGAGCTCTGGGCCGGTGTCATTGTGTGCTGTGTGCTCCATGCGAGAGAGAGACGAGAGAGGAAGGAGAATTGTGTGGCTGTAGGTGGGGTCCCCGTGGATGAATATGACGTGGAGTGGGGTGCCCGGGCGTAACCGGGCAGCCTCATATTGGCCCCATATTTGAGATGGGTTTGAGGTACGCCGGTCAGTCCAGGCATTTAGGGAGGAAGCGGGGCGGTCCGGTTGGATGAACTTTTTTTGACCGGGCACTGACCGGGAGGGCGTTTCGGATGTTTGAGGAGGAAATAGGGGGTCCGGCTGTAGATGATCTTATACACCAGGACGGAGGGAGAAACCGCATGTGATCAAACCAAACTCAGCCATCCAACCGCTGACACCTAATTGTCGTTAATATATGTTTATAAGGCTGATTTATTAAATATAAATATGTTTTTACACAGCAAATGATCCCTAAAAACAACAACATAAAGAAAAACTATCACTGCTCGAAGAACGAGCTGGCCTCGTCGTCTTTGGCTGCCGACATGAACCAGCCGGAGCTACCGACGTGTGTCTCCGCGGTGTGGTTGTCCTTGGCCTCCAGCTACTTGTTCACACGGAGCGTGAGGGCACTCTGCACGGACGCGAGCGCCGCCCGGTTCACATCCACGACATTCGGTTCCGCCTACAGGAGGGCCTCAATGGGAGCGGCATCCGCGCGCTCCGCGTCGAGTTGAGAGTCCGCCGCCCGGTTCAAGTCCATGACGTCCGGTTCCGCCTGCAGGAGGGCCTCGATGGCAGCGGCATCCGCGCGCTCCATGTCGAGTTGAGCCTCCGCCGCCTGGTTCATGACCACGACATCCGGTTTCGCCTGTAGGAGGGCCTCGATGGCAGCGGTATCCGCGCGCTCCTCGTCGAGTTTAGCCTTCGCCGCCCGGTTTACGACCACGACATCCAGTTCCTCCTACAGGAGGGCCTCGATGGCAGCGGCATCCGCGCGCTCCACGTCAAGTTGAGCCTCCGACGCCCGGTTCACGACCATGACTTCCGGTTCCGCCTGCACGAGGGCCTCGATGGCAACGGCATCCGTGCGCTCCCCGTCGAGTTGAGCCTCCGCCGCCCGGTGCTCCTTTAGGATCGCCAGGTTGAACCGCTGGTCTGCTTGCACCATGGGGGACCCGGACGCCAGCACGAAGTCGACGTCCATCATCCCCTTCGCCGCGGGGGCCTTCTGCGCCGTGGGGGCCTTTTGCGCCGTGACCCCCGCCATGAACATTGGATCGCCTTCCTCCTCGGAGCTCGGCTCTAGAGGACTCGAGGATTGGCCCGTCGCAAAGAGAGCTTGGGAATGGAGGTCTGTGGTGCCTACTACCGCCGCGATTTCTGCGTGGCGCTCCGGCGTCAAATTCTTGTAGTACGTGATCTTGCTGCGCACCAAGGCTATCCGGTGAACTAGGGGACGGTTGATGCGGGCTAGGGGATCGAAAGGTGGGAGAATGGGCTAGGAGGTGTGGTTTTGGGGCAGTGGTGACCGGCCGGCAAGTAGCTGGCGTAGGCCGAACAACGAAGGTTCTGGTGTGAATAGTGGTATCGGTGACGACCGGTCAATCAGTTTTGAATGTGCAGAGTTTGCAAAGCTGGACGGCTGGAGCCTGGAGAGTTGTGGGGTGGGATAGGACCAAAGTTTTGGAGTTTGACGTGGCAGACGTCCGGACCTCCCCACCGGTCGGTCTGTGGGATTTGTTTTTTTGAGATGCTGTACATGGGATTTGTATCGATGGATTGCTCGAAGCAGCAAAACCAAGTGTTACGTACGCAATAGGAGTACTCGAAGTATGGCAGTTCATTCCCTCAAAAAAATAAGTATGGAAGTTCAAAAGGAACGGACGGTGTACATCACACATGTCGCGTTCGCATTGCACCCCAACACGGTTGGTCCGGCACATCGCTCACCGAATGGAATGCGCTTCGTCTTACATTTTTGCTCGCTTGTGGGACCGCAGTTGAGAGCAAACTGATGATAGGCAAACTTTCCCCATCCCTCTCCCCCTCCCCCGCCCGCGTCGGCTGAATTTAGAAGAGAGATACGACTGATGTAAAAAACACACTAGAAGAGAGATACGAGGAGGAAGAGATTGTAGCATGGATTCCAAGAAATTTGTTGAGAGTGTGAGGTGGGCCATGTGTTAATAAGCACTCCATACTCTAGTGCAGATGCCTCCGTCCTAGATTATTGGTCCCCTTCATATTTTGTGTCAAATTTTGACCTTAGATTTAACTAAAATAATATTAATGCATGTCACCGAAAATAATATCATTGGAAACTATGTTCAAATACGAATCAAACGATATAATTTTTGATGACATGCATTAATATTTTGTTAGTTGAAATTATGGTCAAAATTTGGCACGAAAAACAAAGGGGACCAAAAAACCAGGACGGAGGTAGTACTAGTACTCCTACTGCTATTGAACTGGCTAGACGTGGCGAAATCCTAGTAGCAAGCGCATGCGCAAGAACAAACATTCACGTGTTTGAATACAAATTAGAAACCATTTTCTGTTTGAATACAAATTTATGTACGTGCTTCACATTGTATATTGTAAGTTGAAAAGCGAAACAAAGATTGAATGCCCTTTAGATATGATTTGCAAATGCTATGATCACCGGTTCAAATATTTGAATCCACTTTAGGTTGAATTCTAATATTTGAAAAAAAATTAGGTTCGATTCAAACACCAAGTGCATAATGTGTCTCACACAGCCAACATAGAGTGTTGTCACATTTTTTTATTTGACGCACGCTCTGTCTGTACTGCACACCCACTCGATCTGTCTCGGTTTCATCTCAGGGGCTCTCTTTCTCTCTCGCACACACGCTCATACCACCTCTGTTCCTCTTTGTGCATGTCACACATGATTGACCTCTTGAGGTATCAGGATTGTATCTCGCTCATCAGGTCGCTCTTCGACACATGCCTAGGTCACTCTACCATGCATTAATTGTAACCAAGCCTTTCATCTATCTTTTTTTAAGCATACATTCATCTTACTCTACGCCCCTCTCTAGATCAGTCGATCGATCGATCTCCGGACCCACCCTAGTCCTGTTTCAATCGATCTACAGCTAGATGGTACATGACCGACTAGCGTACACACAAACACCCCCCTCTCTCCACCCCACATGATCATTTCTATCATAAACACACACCAAAACCTTGATTTGCATGACACACACTCGATCTCTCCACATCTATCGATCTCTTCAAGATGTGTCGGGTCATGAACCGAAGGGGTTTGTCACTACTAAGATGGAGAGCAACACGTAGTCGAGGCAACGCGAAACTTTAGACAAACCGTTTGTATGTATGCATGCCGGACATACAACTTTGGACAAACTGGCACACCGTTGAACTATAACATAAATACACGGTCTAGGCCCATGTGTGAATGACACTCGGCGGAATGTTCAGATGAGGAATGCGGGAGGATGGAGTCGATCGGAGGGTGGCATGCATGATCGATGGAGAAGAGGGCTGGAGGGGAATGAGAAAGAAGCAAAGCTGCATGATTATATTTGGATGGCTCACAAAACTGACCTAGGTAACTATTTTTTCAAGCAACTTACATAGTATAGTTACTATAGCCGAAACATGGTAAGTTGGACACCTAAATGCGGGCACGGACCGGGCACACCTCAATTATTCCTTCAAACAGCCGGACACCTCAATCAGCACACCTCAAATACATACAAAGACATGCAACACACATTGTCCGGCTACATAATCAAGCGTTATGCTTCACGAGTTGAAAAGGAAAGGGCGGTACACTAATTATAATGGTACATATGCTAGTATGAATAACTATTGTACATGTGGGCTACTATGCCGGTGGTCGAGGACAAGAGCACCACCAGCTGCGTATCCTACACACCACCGTCCAACGTTCAGGGGCGCATATGGCATGTGAACAGCGACGGACCGTCCACGTCCATCATCGACCTCATGTCCACCGGCACCGCCGAGGTCGCGGACTCCTCCGAGGATGAGTAGGGCATGGGAGGCGGCAGGGCATGGTGTCCCAAGTGGGCCAGTCCATCTCCCGTGTTCTAGTCTTCCTTGCCGGAGACTGCACCTTCACTTCATGGGTCTTGAGCCCCGCCGCCGCTCATGGAGACGGCAGATGGAGGACCTGGTCGCCGATGCGGAATACAAAGGAAGGTGGACGTAGGCCGTCGCCGTAGGATAGGTTTAGGGTCGGGTTTCTTTTCTTTTTTTGTCCTAAAAGTTCAAAATGTAATGAAAATCTGCCGTGTTTGCATGAATCTTGTCCGGTTATATGAACTTTCACAATAAAAAGGTATATTGTATGAAAATATATTGAATGATGATTCTAATCGTATTTACTTTGTATTGTGGTTGTCATTGTTTTTGTATGTATAAACTTGGTCAAAGTTTAGAAAGTTTGACCCGAGACAAAGCTAATATGCGAAGTAAATAAATACAGAGGGTTTACATACCCAATTTCTCTTAGGCCCTCCAAAAGTACGTCCACTACGCATTCACGCATTTCACGTCTTTCTCTCACTCTGTCTGTTAAACTAACTAAGCCAAACTCCCAGCATTTCGCGCGGGAAAAGACCCGCCCGCGCCATTTTAGTTGGGATTTGTATCGATGGATTGCGCGAAGCACCAAAACCAAGTGTTACGCTCTACAAGTTCAAAAGGTAAAGGTGGTACACTTATAGCATGCCTGTCGCGATCGCATTGCACCCATCACACGGTCGGTCCTGCACACCGATCACCCAAAGGGAACACGCTTCGGCTTGCCTCTTCACTGACACACGGGACCGCAATTGGAGAAACCGACCATTCGCCAAACTCCCCCACCCACCGCGCAAAAATTCCCACCAAATCCCAAATTTAACTCCTCTTCGGCCAACTAGCCAAAAATATACCCCAAACCCCCCTCCACCCGCCCCCTCCACTCCATTCGCTCCGCCAAACTAGCCCTCCCCGCCGCACGATACGTCGGCGCCGCAGTTCTTCGAGGGGACGCACGGCGATCCTCTCAATCCCACAGTACGCTCTTGTAAACTGCCGTCCTCCAGCCGTGCATCTCCATAAGAACGTCGCCAGTGATTTTGACCAAGATTGAAACAATGCTACGAAATGCTCGCGCATTTCAAGAACTTACACCTGTACAAGAAAAACGGTGGGCCCGCATGTTGGAGCAATGCAATGTGGCAGTCACCGTAGGTTGTAAGCTGTCAGTATTCTCAGCTATGGTCAGCTTTCTTTAGGCGAAGACATCTCAGTGGATGACCAACAAATCATTCGATGCGATGATGGCTGCTTTCCGCGATTGTTACCCAGCTGTGTCGGACCTACCACACACCTACAGTAAAATGAAGAATTTCCTCCGTGCGGTTGGAATTGGATATGATATGATCCATGTTTGCGAGAATAATTGTGTTCTGTTCCGGAAGGATTATGCCAACTTAAGTGAGTGCCCAAAATGCAAATCATCAAGATGGAAAGATGGCGATGCTGTTAAGAGGATTCCTCATAAGGTTCTGAGACATTTTCCAATTATACCAAGATTGCAGAGGTTGTTTCATGATGCTCAAACAAGAGAGGATGTACTGTGGCATTCCAGGAACCAGGAGTGCAGTGATCAGAATGTAATGAGCGATCCATCTCATGGTAGTGACTGGACAAGCTTCAATCTGAAACACAAAGAGTTTGCTACTGAGCCGGGAAACATTAGACTTGGCTTAGCTACAGATGGATTCAACCCATTTGGCCACAAGAGAGCCACATATAGCATGTGGCCAATGCTTGTTATCCCTTACAACATGCCACCAAATGTTTGCACCAAAGAATCAAACTACATCATGGCCTTGCTCATCCCAGGTCCAAAAAGTCTTGGAAAGGATTTTGATTTATTCATGGACCCTGTTGTGGAGGAACTTCAAAAGCTATGGAGGGGTGTTCTCACTCAAGACCTATATAGCAGCCCACCAGCTGATTTCATTATGTGTGTTGTTATAATTTGGTGCATCCATGATTATCCGGCTTTGGGCACTATGTCAGGGCGAACGACACATGGTTACAATGCATGTGTTTGCTGTGACAAGAATCCGCTGTCATACCCAATACTTAGCCAGGTCTGTTACAATGGACACCGCCGTTTCCTTGACAAGGACAAGCTGCGTCTTTGAAAATACCGAAAACCTGTGTTCAAAGCAAGTCATGAAAACCGTAATGCGCCAAAGAGGCTCACCAGCGATGAGTTGCAGGAGGAATTACATAAGGTCGGGCATATTACACCAGGAAACCATCCCAATAATGGTAGCGGGAAAAGGAAGCATGGCAAGGCAGAAGAGAGATTATTGTTTACCTGCAGGTCCACTTTGTGGGACTTGGAGTATTGGAAAGATTTGGATCTGAGGCATAATCTTGATGTGATGCACATCGAGAAAAATATATGTGACAGCATTATCGGCACACTTCTTAATATTGAAGGCAAGACAAAAGATACCTTAAAATCTAGGATTGATTTAACACACCTAGGTATCAGATCTAATTTGCAGGTGGATAGCACTGGTGAATCACGGGATATGGCACTAGCTGTGTACATCTTGGACAAGCAAAAAAGAAAAGAATTCTGCAAGGTCCTGTCACGTGTGAGATTCCCACATGGATTTGCTTCCAACCCTGAAAGGAGAATCAGTGCATATGGAACTAAGGTACAAGGATTGAAAACTCATGACTGGCATGTCCTACTTCAAAGGGTTTTACCTGTTCTCCTTAGAGGATTGGGCTGCCCTAACTTATACAGAGCAGTTGGAGAGTTGGGACAATTCTTCAGGGAACTCTGCAGTAGAAATATCAGGATAGATGCTGTGAAGCATCTTAAAGAGAGGATACCAACTATCCTATGCGACCTTGAGAAGATATATCCTCCAGCCTTCTTTGATGTGATGGTGCATTTGGCTATTCATCTACCTGATACGGCACTATTTAGAGGTCCAGTACAGTATGGATGGATGTACCCTATTGAAAGGCGGCTAGGCACTTTCAAGGGCTATGTTAGGAACAGAGCTAGACTTGAGATTTCCATTGCAGAGGCCTACATTGCTATAGAAGCGTTGACATTCTACTCAAGATACATTGAAACAGCTGATCAGCCTAGCAAAAAGGTGGGCGAAAAAATCTTGAGCTCAATGTTTTCGATCCTGCTGTTCGAGTAATAGGGAAGAGTCGACAAGATGACAAACCGAAAGATTTGGACAAAATGGTTTGGTATGTGTTGAATAACTGTCCTAAGATTCTACCTTTTATTGAGTAAGTGCTAAGTACTGCAGCTTATACATCGTAATCTACTAAACTAGCAGCATATTCTTATATATTTAGATGTTTGACGCGATCACTATGTTCTGCAGCATGTACGAAGAGGAGTTACTGGCGCAAAATCCAAGAAACAATGACAAACGGGTTAGGGAAGGATTTGCGAAATGGTTGAAGATCCGTGTAAGCTTTTGAATTGCACTGTCAGTTTTTTTTAATATATAGAGTACATAAGATGATCAGCTTGTCTATTTTCTAACCATAGGTTAAGGAGATGCGGGAGGAGGGGCAGGCAGTTAGTTATACCCTTTACGCACTAGCAATGGGTCTTGATACTCGGGTAAGACATTATGCATCTTGCGTTGTTGGAGATGTGCACTACAACACCATTGCACGCGACGAAGGCAGGAAGACACAAAACAGTGCCATCAGGAGCACGGATACACACAAGAAAGTGACAATTGAAATGTATGCTAACATAACAGACATTGTTCAGTTGCAGTATATCTCCAGTTTCAAGGTTCATCAGTGCGTGGTTCTGTTTTGCTGTCGTTGGTATAACCAGTTTACCAGGATCTCAAAACCCAAAGCTGATGATTATTTCAAATCCATCATGTCAAGGCGGCGTACCACACTGACGAGCCTTATATTTTGGCAAATCAAGCAACACAGATATTTTTCTTGGAAGACACATATGCACGTAACCAAGACTGGAGAGTATTGCAAAAGTTTGAGCAGAGGAATTCATTTAATGAAGTTTCACAACAAGATGATGCTTACACTGCTGCTGATGTAGAGGATTCTGCAGATGTTTATGATATGTTTGCGGACCATCACATCAATAAGGTTGGAAAAAAGATTGCCTATCAGGCTGTGGAAGTAGATGAGTTGATCAATAAGAAGCCAACGTTCGAGGACATTGATGCTGAAGAAGAAGATGACACTGGGGGGAATTACGATTCAGACTGACACACATGGTGAAGATGTTGACGCTGCTGCTGCGGATGATGATTAGATTGCATTTGTCGTATTTGCCTGTGAGAACATGACTTATTATCTACTATGTTAAATTGTGTTTGCTATGATAACTGAAACCAAATGAAGTAGTTGTTCAGTGGGAACATCACTTATTATGTATGTTGATTTGTGTTTGGTGACTGTATGACGACTGAAACATGATGACATTGTTGTTTAGTAGTACTCATATTTTGCTGTGAAACTTGTATTTGACGATTGGACAACCGCAAATGTAGCTGATGGCAGTTTGCTGTTGGACTACAGTTTGCTGAACGTCTTGCAATGGGAACAAAGCTGACCCGACAGGTCCTCTGCTTATTTATTTATTTATTAGCAAAAGGGGATGCCCCCCGATTTCCGATAATAGAAATCATTAGATGTTCAGAATACTAGATGCCCAGCCTACTAAATAGGTTTCATTCATTACTAGTTTCAGCAAAGTGCTCATGTCAGATCCACTAAATACATCACGAGTGCTACATACACTGCAAATAAAGAGACATCATCCTACAGAGCACAACGATCTTGCCCATTATCTTCACAAGCTCTTTCATCTCCTCATTGCTACCAAGGCTGTTCACCAGCTGTTGCTTGGCCATGATCTAATGAACTGCATCGTCTTTAACCTTCTGCTCTGCATCTTCCTCTTCTGACGTTCCTTCAGTTACTTGTCCAACACCCCAGCCTGCTGGTATTGGGATTCGTCGGCTAACCAAATAATCCGTGTAATTCCATCCCCCACATCAGCAACTTCCCAGAAATACAAATCACAAGAATCCTCCCTTTTCTGCACGAATCAAATTCGAAGATCATCAACCAAACTCTTAAAAAATAAAATTCAGCAACTAAAAGCAGGCGAACAACTTGACCATATTACCCCATGATTTGGGCATTTGTAGAAGACTCGGCCAGGGTTGAGGGTTGTAGTTGAGACGCGACGGATGACTTTGCGTGATTTGCAGCAGTGGCACCACACCAATAGCAGCGGGGTGCGATGAGCAACCGGCTGCAGTGAGTGTGCCGGCGGATGTGTGATGAGACCCACAGGCGGTGGTACGGGTGGCGACTTCACGCAGATCTGGTTGTTGGCTCGATTCCCTGCTGAATAGCAGGTGGACGAGCCAGCGGACATGGTTGCTGCGGCTGGAGCTTCTGAAGCTAGGCAGAGTAACTAGAGAAGAGGATAAGTGAACATTGGATATGTCAGTTTCATTACTTGCAGAGTAGTATAACACTATATATAGTCTAGGTTTGGATTCGAACCAGTTACAGCAGCACGTCTCTCTTTTTTCTAACAGTCAGGAACGTCTCTTTACTGCAAGACTAGCTTGTTCTGTACGCCTTCTCAAGTCTTTGATTTTCGGGAATGTTATCTGGCGAACGTTCCCTGGGAGGAGGATGGCAAACGAACGCATTTTCCTGGCAGTTTTAGTTGCGACGCAAGATCAAACGGTGGCAGTTTCGGGAATGTTATCTGGCGAATGAGCCCAGTTTTTCTTTTATTGCGAAAAACGTATGCAACGTGGTGTCGGCTTAGTCAACAAACGATTCTGCCAACCTTAACCGTTGGATTGACATCCAACGTCTGTCGTGTTTCTTCAGTCTCTTCTTCCTCCACCCGCCAAATCCAAACCAGCACCGGCGGGACTGCCTGCTCCCACCTCCCACGGCTGGCTGCGCTGCCGAGCACACATCGCCGCCCCATCGCACCCTAAAACTCTGGCCAGGCCATCCCTCTATCCCACACACCTCCTGTTATTCTCCGGCGAAGTTAGCCCCACCCCGCACTCGAACCAGTCAACCCTCGTACTCCCCTCCGCCTGTGACTACACTGCCGCATCTTCCCCAGCTACTGTTCGTTCCCGTCTGAGGCCTCACCATCGTTCTCCGCCTTGGTTCGCTCACCGTGGCGCCGCCCTCTGGCGTTGTCAACATGGTCAACAACCGAGAGGAATCAGGATATGATTGTACATGGAGAGGATGACAGTAGGGACCCACCAGGGTCATGGCAGTACGCAAGCATGTGCCTCCTTGTTATAAGCCAAAATAAATGCTTCCTCCTAATGGTTTCCTGACATCTGGGTCCCACCACATTGTCAACGTATAGTCAATAAACGAGAGAATTCCACAATGAGCGGCAGACACCAGGGACCGAGCAGCTCGCCCAGTTCTTTTCTATTTTTTCGGCAGAGCAGGGTATCAACTGGGCTGTGCGGGGGCTGTACCCCGTCTAGCCGAGGCTTTTATTTTCTGTTTACCACATGACCAGCCCAGTTGTTTTTTTCTTTCTGAAAATGGCTAGCCCACTTCTATTTTTCTTTCAGAATACCAAACCGAGGCCTACTTGCTTTTCTTAGCCTTGCTGGGCTGCAAATCTTTCAAGATGAGGAGGGATGTATTCGGGGCTTGCCAAAAAATGGGCTATAAGTAGTAAGAAATGGGCTGTAAATTTTAGAAATAATACAGCAAACCGGCAATTAGTTTCAAATTACCATTTTTTTTATGATTTCCAGATTTTAAATTTCATTGATTTTTTTGCGGGAAAATTTCATTGGATTTTAAATTAATATATATTTATTTTTCAAATTAGTTTGAATCTGACTCGAAATTTTGGGATTAAAAACAGTTCGGACCCCACCGAAATATGCAAAATTTCGTTGAATTTTTTAATCGTGGCCAGAATATGGGCTGTAATGCTAACAAAAAGAATATGGGCTTAAAAAAATCTGTAAGAATTAGCAAATGGGCTGTAAATTATTAAAAATTATGGCAAATGGGTTGTATGCTGTTTGCCACAGATTTGGAGGCTGTCTTGTGGGCCTACTATGTTGACGCGTACGCAGGGCTTTGTGAACTTAGTCAACAAACGATTCTAGCGGTAGTGACCGTTAGATAACATCCAATGGCCGTGCAGCTTCTTCAATCTCTCATCTTCTTACTCCAGCCGCCCAAACCAGCGCCGGCGGGACCGCCTACTCCCGCCTCCCGTGGCCGGCTGTGCTGCCGCGCAGGCCTCACCGTCCCCTCCTACACCCACCACTGGCTAGGCCAAACCTCTACTCACCCACACCTCCTGTTATTCTCCGGCGACACAGGCCTCACACCACAGCCGAAACAGTCAACCCTCGTACTCCCCTCAGCATGGGCATACACTGTTGTGGCTTCGCTGGCTCCGGGTCGTTCCCTTCCTGGGCCTCGCCGTCGTCCACCACGTTGGTGCTCTCGGCGCGGCGTGGTCAACAAACGTCAGCCATCGGAAGAGGGATGTACGTGGAGAAGATGACAGTAGGGACCCACATGGTCCATGGCCGCACGCAAGCAAGTGCCTCTTTATTACGCGAAAAAATGATTCCTCCCCCTGACAGCTGGGACCCACCAGCTATATCTTCGCACGGAAGGAAATGCCTCCTTATTACGCGAAAAAAATGTTTCCTCGCCATGACAATTGGGACCCACCGGATTTGTTGGCTGACTTGTGGGCCTACTAAGTTGACGCGTATGAAGGGCTTTGTCAACTTAGTCAACAAACAATTCTAGCAGCAGTGACCGGTGGATGTTAATCCAACGGCCGTGCTGCTTCTTCAATCTCTGATCTTCTAGCTCCAGTCGCCCAAACCAGTGCCGGCGGGACCACCTGCTCCTGCCTCCCGTGGCCGGCTGTGCTGTCGCGTAGGCCTCACCGCCCCACCCTACTCCCACCGCTGGCTAGGCCTTCCCTCTACTCACCCACATCCCCTGATATTCTTCGGCGACGGCAGCCTCACACCGCAGCTAAACCAGTCAACCCTTGTACTCCCCTCCGCGTGGGCATCCACTGCCGTGTCTTTCCCGGCCCCACGTAGTTCCCTTCCTAGGACTCGTTGTCGTCCACCGCCTTGGTGCTCTCGGCGTGGCGTGGTCAACGTGGTCAATGAACGACAGCCATCGGAAGAGGACTGTACGCGGTGAGGCTGTCAGCTGGACCCACCAGCTATATCTTCGCACGCAAGGAAATGCCTCCTTATTACGCGCAAAAAAATGATTCCTCCCCCCTAACAGCTGGGACCCAGCAGCTATATCTTCGCACGCAAGGAAGTGCCTCCTTATCCTCCCTGACAGCTGGGACCCACCCGGTCGAAGCGTATGTAGCGTTGTCTGTCTGGTCGCGAACGTGTACGTACATACTGGTCGATCGGTCTCTCTGCAACGATGGACTGTGGGCATGTAAGGAGCATGTAAGGAGCGCCATGTGTCATAGTAGAGCCCCCGACGTAGCAGTTCAGGCAGCCCCGTCTAAATCGTGTACACGTACGTACAGCCACACAGCAAAAAATATGGCCACGTACATACATATACGGGCGGGGTCTCGAATGCGTACTCGCGCATACGTACGGCCAAGCCTCGTGTACATGGAGAGAGGTAACGGACGGCAGCAACGGCCTCCTGTTCATCGGCAGCCAACCGGCTGGGTCGGAACGGAGGAAACAGCGTCGTGTTCATCGGGAGCCAAGCGACTGGGTCGGAACGCGTCCTGTTCATCGGGAGCCAACCGGCTTGGACGGAACAGCCGAAACGGGGTCTTGTTCATTGACTCGGGGTCTGGCATACCGCAAAACGGAGGAAACGGCCTTCTGTTTGACCGCCTACGGTCATAACGGGGTCCTGTTCATCGGCTGGGGGTCTGGCATACTTCAAAACGGAGGAAACTGACTTCTGTTCGAGCGCCTATGCTTGAAACGGGGTCCTGTTGATCGCGAGGGCTCTGGCGTACCGCAAAACGGAGGAAACGGACTTCTCCCCAACTGCCTACGGTCGAAACGAGGGTCCTGTTCATCGGGAGGGTTGTGGCATACCGCAAAACAGGACTCCACGGCTACTGTTCATCCACGGTCGACCTCCTCCAGCCTCCACCAGCTACTATTTATCCACCGTTGACTTCCTCCAGCCTCCACCGGCTACTGTTCATCCAGCCTCCATAGGGTCCTGTTCATCCACCCCCAACCGGCTGGGGTGTGGCGGCCTCCTTGGGGTCCTGTTCATCCAGCACCAACTTCCTACTACCACGGGGTCCTGTTCATCCAACCCCCACCGGCTGGGGTGTGGGGCGTACGAGCGGGCGGCAGCAACAGGAACTGTTCATCCACAACCAACCAACCGGCTAGGTTAACTCACCATGTCTCGCGCAAGGGGCTCGATCGATGCGGCTTGACTCGTTCTACGTATCGCGCGCGCGGCAGCAACGGGCACTGTTCATCGAGAGGCAACCCAACCGGCTACGTCTCACACGTACGGGGGCTCGACCGGCTTCAGTTAGCAGCGAAGGAATCGCTCGGGTTCAGTTAGCAGCGAAGGAATCGCTCGGGTTCAGTTAGCAGCGAAGGGATCGATCAGCTTCAGTACATAGCTAGTGTGATCGCTCGGGTTCAGTAAGCGAACGCCTCGCACACACACGCGCGTACGAGAGAAACGCGCAAACCACACTACATCGCTCGGCCCCGACCACCCACCGTAACCGGGAACTCACCGAAAATTTCCTCGCCCTCACTTCACCATGATTTTTTACGTCATGGACGGCCCAAAGAATGTCATGCGGGTGCGTCTCCGACCCGCCTAGGACGAAAAGCCCATTTTCTGTCATAATTTTTTGTCATAGAAGTAGGATCCCACCACATCTATGATGATACGTGTTTTTGTCACAATTATTGTCATAGAAGTGTAACAACCATGACAGAAAAAGTTTTCGTTCGGGCCACAATGTCACGGATGTGTCTTTTTTTGTAGTGTAACCACCTAAGAAGCGGGACATCCTCTTGATCGAGGCGGCCCTCAGACGAGGTGTGGAGGACGCTGCTTAGTCTCGGAGGCAGGAGGAGGAGGCTGAGCGGGCCACCCGGGCGGAGCTGGAAACGGCGCAGTCTGCCAAACGCAAGCTCGAGGCCACCCTCCAGCGAGAAAAAGAGGTCTGCCCTGGCCTGTGTGCTGACCTGAGGGAGATCAAGGACCGTCGGGGCTTGATCCAACAAGAGATCGATGCTGCGGAGAAGAAGGCGGCGGCGTAGGTCCAGGCGGCTTAGGAGGCTGAGCAGAAAGATTGCCCAACTGCAGAAGGATGGCAAGGATACCGCAACGCAACTTGCTGAAGCGCAGAGATGTTGTCTAGACCTGGAAGCCACCGCCAAAGGTACGTTGTCAGACTCCTTGTCATTGATAATACTTTGGTGAGTCTTTACCATATCAGTGTTCTGTGGTTTTCTTGTGTAGCTCCGTTGCCGCCATATCGGTGTTCTGTGGTTTTCTTGTGTAGCTTCATCGGAGATCCAGATTGAAGATGAAGAGGATCGGCCTCGGGAGGTAGCGGCGGTGGCAGAAAAGATGACGACTACGCTGGGCGTCGCTGTTGGGACCTTGTTCGCTGGTGATCCATGCTTGTCCTCACACCTCGAGGTCGTCCTCGAGTTGCTTGGGGATTCCTCCAATCAGTTGGAGGACTGGATCTACTCAGCGGCCTTCAAGGGAGCTCGTCAAGTTCTGGCCGGCGTCCGGGCTCATCACCCGAATACCAACATCTGGTCAATTGTGAGGCCTCAGTCTGGAAGCTCGAATCTGTAGCTGTTCTTGCAGGAGGTTGTCAAGGAGGCTGAGTATGCTGCTAGGATATGTCCCCTTCAAGACATTGTTTAGAGGCGTCCCAAGGTGGGGAGCTCGTAGAGCTGGAGTTTATAAAAAACTATGAAAGTACTGTTGTACCATACTGTTTTGTTTGTTCAGTTTTGTTTTTAGAACCTGCCATTGCTGTGTTATGCGACTTCTTAATATCCACTGGGAGAACTTCCTTGTCCGGCCAAATATGCGTGTGTTAGCGTTGCTCATATGGACAAGGGCCCCTTGCGAGCTCGGCATGCTGGTATGTGCCTAATTGCACTGACTATGGCCGCGAGCTCTAGGTCGGTTCTCTGCATACGTTAATGTTGGCCGTCTGCCTGCGGCCCAGGAAGCAACGTCTGGCGAAGGCCCAAGACGCAGCCCAATCATGGGCGCCACGAAGCAAGACACCTCACGAGGCGCCGGCCTCATGAGGATTCCCCCCTCCGCGGGGGGCGGGCCCACCGAAGACATCAGCTACAGCGGGCAGCATCGCGCGGCGGCCTCCCGAGGTAGCCTCCCGAAGCCACCTGAGCAAGGCGCCGCTTGGCGCAGCCTCACGGTCACGTGCTCACCACGTGGGTGACGCACCCACACAAGATGACGACAGCGGCAGGACCGTACCAGCAGGTGCGGTCAGGGGGGATTTCCTCTTTGGTGATAAAGGGGCAGCGCCAACTGCCCACCCTCAAAGCAAGCCCCAAAGCTTGCCTGTTCGGTGAAGGAAGACCAAGATGACGAAGAGCGCTAGGGCAGATGTCATTGCCGAGCCCACCAGCGCGTCATGGATAACTTCTTTGCAGACGAAGGCCACCTTTTGTCAGGATAAGACTAGGCGTCTGTCCCCCTTCAAATTGCCATTGTGTGGCAACCCTTCCCGCCAATATTTTCGGGAGAAGAGGACCGAGGCGGCTATAAAAGGGGCAGTGCTGCCACCGTAGAGATCGATCGATTCCACCTCCTTCTACCTTGTACGCGAGAACTCTCTCACCCACGGTAATCCCAAACACAAGCAGGAGTAGGGTTTTACACCGCACGGTGGCCCGAACCTGGGTAGCTCTCGTGTCCCTGCCATGCCCTATGTGCGTGCGCGCTCCCGTCGTGCTCCGCTCGCCGTAGCCTCGCCATGGTCACCGTCGGGTTGTTAGGCAGCAAGCTTGCCCCCAGAGGTCGAACCAGGGTCCCCGGAGCCCCGTTTCTGACATTTGGCGCGCTAGGTAGGGGGCCTGCTCCGCTCCTTCCACCCCGACACCGACATGGCCAACGCCCGGCACGAGCGCACTCTGCGCAGGGCCGCCAGGACGGTCCGCACCGAGCCCGTCGTCAATGACAACCACCGTGGGCGTGCCGGCGCCGCCACCGAGCCCGCGGGGGGAGAAGAGCAGGCCTGCTCTCTCCACCTGTCCGGGCGGCCACCTGCTCGCACCGCCACGGCATCGTCGCTCGCTCGCCGCGACCAGCCGGACCCGCAGGCCGCACTGCTCATGGCGCGTGAGCTCCTGCACTACCGCCCCACCGAGGCCGACTACAACGTCTGGCTTACGCGCATCACCGAGCTCGTCAACACCGCCAGAGACGTCCCGGCGCCCTCCCGCTCTCTTCCACCTCCATCGCCACGCGGCGCGGAGGCAGAGCAGGACGCCCCCCCCTCCCGTCTCCTCCGCTCAACATGCGGGCCAGCGTCACGGCGCGCGCGCACGGGAGCCGTCCCGTGGCGCGTCCTCTCCAGTCCACGGCGACACCAGTTGCCAGATCATCCAGCGCGCGCTGCCAGACGTGCGCGTGATCCTCGAGCAGCAACGCCAGCACCAAGACCGCACCATCCAGGAGGTCGCAGCGGCCGGGCGCCAAAACCGTGCCGCCCTCACCGGTGGCGTCGCCTCCAGTTGCGGGGGCTGCCGTGCCTTCACTCGCGAGTTGTGCCACGTGGTGTGGCCTACCAAGTTCAAGCCAGACCTGCCTCCTAGCTACGACGGCATCCCCAACCCCACGGAGTTCCCGCAGCTCTACACTCTAAGCATCAAAGCTGCGGGCGGTGACGACAAGGTCATGGCGAACTGGTTCCCCATGGCCCTCAAGGACGCCCCATGCTCGTGGCTCATGAATCTCCCCGAAGCGTCCATCTCCTCGTGGTCCAAATTATGCCGGCAGTTCGTCGCCAACTTCAAAGGCACGCATGAGTGCCCGCTCACGCCCAATGACCTGTGCGCTGTACGCCAGCGTCCTGATGAGACTCTCCGCAAGTACATCCAGCGCTTCAGCCAAGTGCGCACCAAGATCTCGCGCGCCTCCAACGCTGCGATCATCTCCGCGTTCTCCTCCGGCGTCACGAATGTCCGGATGCACGAGAAGCTTGCCATGAACGATGATCTCGACACCGCGGTCAAGCTGTTTGACCTCGCCGACAGGTGTGCCAAGGCTGAAGAGGGCCACCTCTTCACCCACAACGTCCCAGACATGGCGCCTGACGCCGCCAAGGCCACGAGCAAGGACGCCAAGCGCAAGGGCCCCACCGTGCTCGTGACGGAGCGTAAGCAGAAGCGTGGCCGCGACCGCGATGAGCCCAAGAAGGATGGCCGCCCCTTCTGCGCCTACCACGGCATGCACTCCCACGGCACTGAAGACTGCCACGAGCTCAAGCTGCTTCACGAGAGCCGCCAAGACGGGCGCGGCAACCGCAATGACCGCGGCACTGGCCGCGGGGGCGACCGCAACAGCAACCGCTGGGAAGACCGCAACAACGGCATTAACAACTTCCGGCAAGGCTGGCGCGACCAGCCTCGGCAGGCCAATCCTCAAGCCAATGTCGCCGCTGCCGCCACCGCCGCCTGGCAGAAACAACGGCAACCAGCCTGACGAGAACGCTGGGGGGCTACCAGGAGCCTCGCAGAGTGGCATGCATCCTCGGCGGGGCCCAGGCTCCCTCGTCCAACCACCACTTCAAGAAGTTCTCTCGCGAGGTGAATGCGGCTCTCTCGAGGCTCGAGGCTTCTCAGCCCCTCAAGTGGTCACAGTACGCGATCTCCTTCGACTGCACGGACCACCCCAAATCCACGATGGCTGTGGGCACCGTCCCCAAGCTGTGCACGCCCACGATCAACAACGTCGCCGTCACCAAGACGCTTGTCGACGATGGCGCAGGCCTCAACGTGATCTCCATCAAGACCTTCGAGAAGCTCCAAGTGCCTTACGAGCGCCTGATGCCGACGAGGCCCTTCTCAGGTGTGACCGACGGCTCCACCCTGCCTCTGGGGCAAGTGCGCCTTCCCGTCACCTTCGGCATCCGCAAGAACTACCACACTGAGCTCATCGACTTTGACGTGGCGCACATTGGCCTACCCTACAACGCCATCTTGGGCTACCCCGCACTCGCCAAGTTCATGGCGGTGACTCATCACACCTACAACGTGCTCAAGATGCCAGGCTGCAGCGGCATCATCACCATCCGCTGTGACGAGAAGGATGCAGTACGCTCCCTCGAGCAAGCATACAAGGCCACAGCTACCACGTATCCTGCTGACGAGGACGACGTCGAGCCTCCCAAGGCTGCACCGGCGAAGAAAAAGCAGTTGTTCTCTCAGGCACGTGCCGAGACGAAGAAGGAGTCGGTGAATGGCAGTGGCTCTGGGCCCGCCTTCACCATCGGTAGTGGCCTCAATCCCAAATAGGAAGACGCGCTCGTCGCCTTCCTCCGGGCAAATGTTGATGTGTTCACATGGACATCATCAGATTTGTCCGGTGTGCCGAGGGAGGTGATCGAGCACCACTTAGCGGTGTGCCCCAACGCGCGCCCCGTCAAGCAAAAGGCACGGTGCCAAGCGCCCGAGAAGCAAGAGTTCATCGTCCAAGAAGTTCAGAAGCTACAAGAGGCAGGAGTCATCCGCGAGGTGCGCCACCCCGAGTGGCTCGCCAACCCTGTCATTGTCCCCAAGCACGACGGCGAGAGTCGAATGTGCATCGACTTCACCAGCCTCAACAAAGCCTGCCCCCAAGACCCCTTCCCACTGCCGTGGATCGACCAGATCGTGGACTCCACCGCTGGGTGCGAGTTGCTTTGCTTTCTGGATGCCTTCTCAGGCTACCACCAGATCAAGATGGCAATAGAAGACGAAGAGAGAACGCCCTTCATCACCCCCTGCGGGACATACTGCTACATTTGCATGCCCTTTGGCTTAAGGGGCGCGGGGGCTACCTTCCAGAGGCTGATGCATATTGCCTTGGGGCCCCAGATGGGAAGAAACGCGGAGGCCTACGTTGACAAAATCGTTGTGAAGAGCTGCAAGTCCTGCTCCCTCATCGCGGATCTCAAAGAAACCTTCGCCAACCTACGCAAGGTCAACCTCAAGCTCAACCCCACCAAGTGCGTCTTCGGAGTTCCTTCTGCCAAGCTGCTTGGCTTCCTAGTCTCCCACCGCGGCATCGAAGCCAACCCCGGAAAGGTCAGGGCCATCGAGCGGATGCGGCCTCCCCGAAACCTCAGAGAAATGCAGCGCCTCACGGGATGCATGGCCTCGCTTGGGCGCTTCATCTCCAAGTTCGGCGAAAGAGCCCAGCCGTTCTTCAAGCTCATGAAGAGATCGGGCCCCTTCAAGTGGACTCCTGAGGCTGACGCAGCCTTCGAGGACCTCAAGAGGTATCTGACAAGCCCTCCCATCATGATCGCTCCATGCCCTCGCGAGCCCCTGCTCCAACACTTGGCGGCCACGCCCCAGACGGACAGCGCGGCCCTCGTGGCAGAACGAGAAGAGCCTGCTCCGGCAAAGAAGAAGCCTGCCACACCTGCGCCTGCCGAGGCCGCGCCGGTGCCTCCCGAGACCGTGCCAGCACCTCCCGAGGTTGCACCTCCGCCTGCCGAGGATCCTCCTCAAGAGGCCCCTAACGAGCCGCCTCCCGAGCTTCCCGAAGAACAAGATGCCACGCCTACGGCCACGCGCCTCGTCAAGCACCCTGTCTACTTCGTCAGCATGGTGTTGCGGGATGCGCGCGAGCGGTACCCCATGCAGCAGAAGCTCCTCCTCGCGCTCCTCATCGCCTCCAGAAAGCTGCGCCACTACTTCCAGGGCCATCCCATCAAGGTGATCACGTCTTATCCCCTGGAGCAGGTCCTGCACAGCCCCAATGCCACTAGCAGCGTCGCCGAGTGGAACATCGAGCTGCAAGCCTTTGCGCTGGAATTCCTCACCACAAGGACGATCAAAGATGTAGCCTTGGCGGATTTCACGGTGGAATGGACGGATCCGCACCAAGAGGAGCCTCGCGAGGACGAGTCCCTCCTGCCTGGGACGGACACCCCTGGCGGCTGGACCTTGCACTTCGATGGCGCATTCTCCCGGCAAGGCGCAGGGGCTGGCATCGCATTCACCTCACCGACAGGAGACAAGCTCTACTATGCCATACAACTCTGCTTCAGGCATAAAGACAAGGTCTCCAACAACATCACGAAGTACGAGGGCCTCATCGCCGGGCTCAAGGCTGCCTCTGCTCTTGGCATCAAGCACATCCTCATCAAGGGAGACTCACAGCTCCTCGTCAGCTTCTCCAACAAAAGCTACAAGCCCAAGGACGAGCACATGGCCGCCTATCTAGAAGAAGTCCTCAAGCTCGAGAAGCGCTTCCTTAGCATGGAACTCCAGCACGTCCCTCGCGGCATCAACAAGGAAGTAGATGACATCGCCAAGCGAGCATCTCGCCACGAGCCTCAAAGGCCTGGCGTCTTCGAGGAGAGGGTCCTGAGGCCATCAGCCGCACCACCCACCGCAAGCACCATAGGGCCTCATGAGGAGCTGCCTCCCGCACCACCCACAGGCGCGCCAGACTATGGCCTGCCCTCAAGCGCTCGCCTGTTGCTCGCGCTAGAGCCACAAGCTGATAGCTAGGCTAACGAATTCAAGGCCTATCTAGAGATGGCACCCTCCCAGAGAAGGACCCAGAAGCCGAGCGCGTGGCCCGCCAGGCCATAGCTTACTGCCTAAGGGATGGCGATCTCTACCGTAGGCGCCCCAATGGCGTCGCGCTGCGGTGTATCTCCGAGGAACAAGGGCGCGAGCTACTTGCTAACATACACAATGGAGACTGCGGCCACCACTCTTCATCGCGCACGCTCGTCGGCAAGGTGTTCCGTAGCGGCTTCTACTGGCCCACCGCGATTCAAGACACCACCGAGCTCGTCCAATCCTGCGAAGCCTGCCAATTCCACACCAAGCAAATCGACCAGCCGGCGCAGGGCCTCCAGACCATTCCCCTCTCATGGCCCTTCGCGGTTTGGGGGCTGGACATTCTGGGCCCCTTCCCTCGCGCAGCTGGCAGCTACCGCTACCTCTACATCACCATCGACAAGTTCACTAAGTGGGCGGAAGTGGAGCCCATCTGCACCATCCCGGCAGGATCACCCGTCAAGTTCATCAAGAACCTCGTGAGCCGCTTTGGCATCCCCAACCGCATCATCACTGACAACGGCTCACAGTTCACCAGCGGCCTCTTCAAGTCATACTCCACCAGCCATGGCACGCAGATCTGCTACGCCTCTGTCGCGCACCCACGAAGCAACGGCCAGGCCGAGGGCGCTAATGCTGAGGTCCTCAAGGGCCTGTAGACATGAAGCTTCAAGAAAAAGCTCGACGCCTGTGGCAAAGGCTGGCTCGACGAGCTCCAGTCCGTGCTATGGTCGATCCGCACGACAGCGACCAAGCCTACCGGCGAAACACCCTTCTTCCTCGTCTACGGGGTGGAAGCGGTCCTCCCTCATGAGCTCAAGCATGGGTCCCCGCGAGTCCTCACCTTCGACGAGGCTCACCAGGATGGCCCATAGGAAGCTGATCAGCTCCTCCTCGAGGAAGCACGTTGCCGGGCCGCCATCCGCGCTGCCCGGTATCAGCAGGCAATGTGTCGCTACCACAGCCGCAACATACGCCCCCGCACGCTTGAAGCTGGCGATCTTGTCCTGCGAAGAATCCTCTCCAGGGAAGGACTCCACAAGCTCTCGCCCATGTGGGAAGGCCCATTCAGGGTTGCACACTTTTCCTGGCCTAGCGCAGCACGGCTGGAGATGGAGGAGGGTGTTCGGGTGCCAAACACATGGAACATCCAACATCTCCACAAGTTCTACCCGTGACCTCACAGGCACGAACGAAATGGAGCTGTACATGCTCCGAAGCCTCTCTACACGGTGCTGGCTCAGACCGCGAGAGCTCTCGCCCACAACCCAGTGGAAGCCCCATGCTCAGACATGGCAGAATGATCGAACTGTGGGCGCCACCTGACTGCACCATCCTCAAGCTGACCCGTGTCCGTCACGGCAGCCTCATCTTTTTGGTTGTGTAATGGAACCTATTTTTATGCAGCAGTAAAGCTTTTATTTCCTAAGTATTATGTGTGTTTGGTAAGCAATTTACTTCAGGAGGCTGTGCACGCTCGCGATCTCCCTCCTGCGTATCACGCGAGCGGGGGCTGGACACGGTGCCTGTGCTCGGGCCAGGCCCAGCAGTGCCGTTAAACCCAAGTGACTGAGCTCAGACTCGCTGGCCTGCTCCCGCGCACACCACCACACCAAGGTCCTTGGTACTTCGTCTCCTCCCATGACACCCACGAGTAAGCTAGTGAGCGTGCGCCGCTACACTATTTGCAAAATTTGTCAGAATATGATTGTCGCAGAGATAAGATGCATAGAAGGCCTCGCGAGCGCTGCCTCACAAGGCGACACATGGCGCGTCGCCTCTTCAAGATGCTCGCAGGAAGCCTCACGAGCGCTGCCTCGCGAGGCGGCCTGCGGCGGCCATCCCCGCCAAGTGCCAGCAGGAGGCCTCACGAGCAGGCGCTTCACGAGGAGCACTCCCCAAGCCACGACACGCCAAGCGCCACACGCCGCGAAAAAACTAAGTCTCAAAACGCATCGCGAGCTGCTCTCAGCGCCTCTCAAACTTCTTCCTCCTTGCAACCTCGCAGAGTGCTGATGTTTCCTCCTTCACGCAAGCCGCTTGCACGTCAAAGGGGGGCTTCCTGAGCATCGCGCCTCGGGAGCCCTTACCGCCTCGCAGAGCCCTACACCCTCTAGCCTTGTCTAGGCACGCGTCCTAACATACCAGCGACGGTCGTAGCTTGCTCGAGGGTTGGGTCCTGACGACGTAGAGCAACAAAGCGAGCAAGAAGAGAAAAATAGGCCTCATGAGGATGCCTCACGAGGAACATAAATTAAGGCAAAAGTGTTAAGTACTTTACTTAACCGTACGAACCACGTCTTCACGCCCCCACGGGCTACATCTACTTGGATATAGGGCAAAAGGGAAAGAAAGGGCCTAAGAAGATGAGGCATCGTCGCCGCCATCGCCGTCGCCTTCGTCGTCGCCAGCCTCGCCGGAGCTCTCGCTGTCGTGGGAGAACTTCTCGATCAAGGCTTCCACGTGCTCCTCCGCCTCCCTTCCGAGCCCGTCGCGAAGCTCCGGAGGGACAGGGGCCATCATCCTGTCGAACTCGAAGGAGGCATTGGCGCGGAGGAGGTTGCTGAAGATGCGCGTCGCCGCCTGGCCCAGGAGATCGTGGCACTCGTCCTTGATGATGTCGTTCATCCGCTTGGCTCCGTCCTCCAGCTTCTGCACAAGCTTGGTGAAGAATTCCAAGTAGCCAGCATCGTTATCTTCGAGGGGCCTGCGAGCCTCTCATGGTAGAGGGTAGCCAGGGCGCCGCGGGCACGGTTGGAGAGGGCAAGGTACATCTTGGCGCGCTCATGCTGCCGCCCTCGCGCCCGAGCCACCTCGTCCTTGGCCTTCTCGACAACGTCGGAGACGCTGCCCACCTGCGCCTGGAGAGAGGCCAGCTCCCCCTCAGTGTCGGCCTTGGCCTTCAGCGCAAGCTTCCTGCTGCCCTCCGTCTCCGTCAGCAGCTCCTTGAGGCCAGAGATCTCCGCTTGGACCTCATCGCACTTCTTGGTGAAGCGGTCTTCTTGGCGCTTCAGCTTCTTGCTATAATCCGCGGTGAGTGCCTCACGATCCCTCTTGGTCTTCGCGTCAGCGTTTGCCTGGATCTTCTTTTCTTTTGCTTCTAGCTGAGCATTGGCCTTGGCCATACGTTGGTCGTAGGAGGATTGGGCGGCCGCCACCTGGCGGTCCAGCGTCGCCAAGCGCTCGCGCTCCACGTCCTGCTCGCCAGCCGTCCACGCGAGCTCCCGCTTGCGGATCTCGGCATCCACCTCATGGGCCGCAAGGGCTTCCTCACGCTTGGCGAGCTCGCTCTCGCAAGAGGCAAGCTGCCCCTCGCGGTCTGCGGTGCCATTCTCCCGCGCCTAGAGCTCCAGACCCCTGGCGACGGCCCATTCCCGAAGCACCTTCTCTTCAGCCTCCACTGCTTCGCGCCGCTTGTCGGCCTCGTAGGCCTCCCAGATGGCATTCTCAAAGATCTCCTTGGCGTCTTGGGCAGCCTTCTCGCGCTTCTCCCGTGCGGCTGCGTCCTGCCGATGCCCCAGCTTGATGGCCACGTCGAGCTGCCGCCACCCCTCCATGAGGCGCAGGCGCTCGTCGGTGAGGCGTGCCTCCTCCGCTTAGAGGTCCGCCTCGAGGTCGTCCAGCGCCGCCCTGGCACCCTGCAGGACCCGCGCTTGAGCACGCGCTGCCACTCATGAGCTTCAGGGCCCATCCGGTGCGCGGCTCAGTACCGCCCTCCGCTGCTATGGCTTGCGAGGGCCCGGTGCTGGACTCCCTCCGGGCCTCCATCTCCGCGCCCCCGTGGGAGCTGCGTCTCCCATCAAGAGCGGTGGGCTCGCCGTGATCTCCTCCTCCTCGGCCTACTGCGCCGACGTGCCGTGCGGGCTCGGCGCGCCCGCGCTGGGAGCTTCATGCGTTGGCGATCGCCGGGGGCTCGCTGTGGCCCCTTCCGCGCCCTCAGTCTCCTTGGCGGGTAGAGCTTGGCGGAGGAGTCATCTCTTCGGCCTCCGCCATTGCTGCATCACCTCCCTTGTCGGGCGCCTCTGGAGGCGCGACCCCTCCTCCGGAGGTGGCCTACCGAGGCCCGATCTCCTCAGCCTCAGGAGCCAAGTCGGTGCGCGACTCGGGAGGAGCCACTTGCTCCTCGGCGCCCGCGGTTGACGCCGAGCCCCCCTTCGAGCTGGGGGCTTTCTTCTTCTTCGTGGGCTCCCTGCGCGATGCGAGGGCTCAGCCCCGGACTTCGGGAGGCAGAGAATAAGACTCAAAGAAAAAGGAGCAAGATAAGTAGACTTACTCATCATTGGGAACCCACTTTCGCTTCTTCAACTTCGACAACGAGCGGCCGCCGCTATCGCTCCCGCGCGGCTCGCTCGAGATTGCTCCGGAAGGCTCGGCACGGGACCTGTCGGGGTCCTCCTCCGCCGGGTCAGCGCTGGTCCTCTTCGCGGGGGGCTCGGTGGCCTCAGTGTTGGCGCCGGTCTTCTCCGCGGGGGGCTCGGTGGCCTCGCCGCTCGCGCCGGTCTTCTCCGCGAGGGGCTCGGTGGCCTCGCCGCTCATGTCGGTCTTATCTGCGGGGGGGCTCGGTGGCCCCGCTGCCGGTGCCCGTCTTCTCCACGCGCGGCTCATCGGCTGCCACGCCGGTGCCTCCTTCACCTCCCGTGCGCATGGGCCGGGAGGGCGCGATCACGAATCGTTCGTTGTCATCGTCGTCACCACCGAGCTCATTCAACAGCTGGTGCGGGTTCGCGGGGCCACCCCACTGTCGCTCTCCTCCGCGGAGCTTGCCGAGGCCTCGGCATCGTCGCGGCCTCCCGAGCCGGGCAGCACCACGAACGGGTTGTTGCGAGGTCCCACGTGGCCCTCAGGGATCAAGCCCCACTGATCGAAGCGCGGCATTTCCGTGACTAGCTCATCCCTCTTCTTGTAGCGGTACAGGGGAGCCCTTCCTTGGGCGGGGCCTCCGCGTCTTCGCCGAGCAGGAGGTGCATGACCTCGTCAACCACCTCTAGCCTCAGGTTGTCGACGCTCAACCTCATCGAGTCTGCGGAGCCGGTGATGGCCCACACCAGGCGGGAGCGCTTCTGGAGGGGAGCGATGCGTCGGTGCAGAAACTCTTTGGCGACCATCTCCCCCGTGAGCTTCGCAGCCTTCAGCTCGTCCATCCTCTCCCAGAGCGGTGCCAGCCTCTCGTCGCTGAGCTTGGCGTGCTCCCATCCGGAGCTCTTCATGGCAGGGTCCGTCAGTAGCATCAACAGGGGGTTGTCCTGGCGTGCGTCCATGTAGACCCAGTGCTGCCTGTAGCCCTCCACCTTCTTCGTGATCTTCAGGGGGATGATGTCATCCGCCGTCCCTTCGACGCTGCGGAACGAGGCGCACCCTGAGCGCTGGTTCATCGCGGACAGCCGCAAGCTATAGAAGTGGCGGAAGAGGGCCTCATAGGGCATCACGCCCACGAAGGCCTCGCAGAAGTAGGCGAAGATGGAGAGGAGGAGGATGGAGTTAGGCTGGAGATGGAGTGCGTGGATCTGGTAATGCACGAGGATGGCGGAGAAGAAGTCGGAGAAGGGAGGTACCTGCCCGACGAAGACGGTGTGGAGGTAAAAAGGGAAGGTCGTCGCCTCCAGGGAGTGCGGCGAGCGTGAGCCTGGCCAGATCCGCATCGCCTTCCACTCATTCTGGTCGCTGGCGGTCATCGGGATCACCTTGTCCAGCCCCTCCCGGTTAACGATGGTGGAGCGCAACAGGGCCGGCTCCAGGGCCGCCACGGTCGGGGCCGCGGTCGCCGCCTTGCCTCTCTTGCCGGCGGGTGTCATGGATGCGCGAGGAAGCTTGGGAGGCGAGAGGAGGAAGAGGATGCGGGGAGTTGGGCGCAAGGAGGACGAGGAGTGCCAAGGAAGACAATGATGAACCTACGCCCCGCGCGGGTCAGCTTTATGGCAACGGGGGCGGTTACCCAGGCGTAGTGGAGGAAGTGGGGGCGTCCCACGTCCCATCGTGCACCACACGTCCCTGCCTGGGCCCGGCAGCCTGCTTAGGCCCCGTGCCATTTCATTCCCAACGGGCGGAAGCATGCGCGTCACGGGCCCGGGGGCTATTGTTGGCCCAGTGGGAACCAGGGTACCACGGGCCGTCTGCCTGCGACCCAGGAAGCAATGCCTGGTGAAGGCCCAAGAGGCGGCCCAATCATGGGCGCCACGAAGCAAGACACCTCGCGAGGCGCCGGCCTCGTGAGGATTCCCCCCTCCGCGGGGGTGCGAACCCACCGAAGACATCAGCTGCAGCAGGCAGCGTCACGAGGCGGCCTCCCGAGGCAGCCTCCCGAAGCCACCTGAGTAGGGCACCGCTTGGCGCTGGCCTCGCGGTCACGTGCTCACCACGTGGGTGATACACCCGCACAAGATGACAACAGTGGCAGGACCGTACTAGCAGGTGCGGTCAGGGGGGATTTCCTCTTTGGTGATAAAGGGGCAGCGCCAACTGCCCACCCGCAAAGCAAGCCCCAAAGCTTGCCTGTTCGGTGAAGGAAGACCAAGATGATGAAGCGCGCTAGGGCGGATGTCATCGCCGAGCCCACCAGCGCGTCAGCTTCTTTGCAGGCGAAGACCACCTTTTGTCAGGATAAGATTGGGCGCCTGTCCCCCTTCAAACTGCCATTGTGTGGCAACCCTTCCCGCCAATATTTTCAGGGGAAGAGGACCGAGGCGGCTATAAAAGGGGCAGTGCTGCCACCGTAGAGATCGATCGATTCCACCTCCTTCTACCTTGTACGCGAGAACTCTCTCACCCACGGTAATCCCAAACACAAGCAGGAGTAGGGTTTTACACCGCACGGCGGCCCGAACCTGGGTAGCTCTCGTGTCCCTACCGTGCCCTGTGTGTGTGCGCGCTCCCTTCATGCTCTGCTCGCCGTATCCTCGCCGTGGTCACCGTCGGGTTGTTAGGCAGCAAGCTAGCCCCCAGAGGTCGAACCAGGGTCCCCGGAGCCCCGTTTCCGACAGTTAAGATATGTCATAACTCGAACGACAAGGTTAGGCCGTAAGCCTCGTGACCTTCCGCCTTTGTTTTTGTTGAATGGTGGAAGGTCTATGTAACGTGAATGAATCCCCCCGTACTTGTACTTTGAAGGGTCACTAGATGTAGCCCTTATCGCTGAGCTGCGGGACGGTCTGAAATACAATGCAGCCCCCGAGTCACGAAATAAGGAGATCTCTTGTACCATTCACAAAGAGTTCTAGGGGAGGGTCAGTACGTGATGCTTTGTGTACTTCATTTAGCGACCATACAGTGTGTAATAAAACAGAAGTGTTTGCGTGATAAATCACTTTATTGTCCGTCTAGTACATGATCGAGCTAATATGATTATTTCACGAAGTCTAACTTAAGAAAGGAAATTCATTCTTTTGAAATGAAATAACATGAATTTAGATTTACTAGTGGTAGATGTGCTGTGAAGATCTTGCTGGTCCTGCGCGCTGCGCCGGCCTTCTGTCTTGTGCTGGCGTGAAAGGTCTACAGGTAGGATTGTGGCCTCCGCCGTGGTGGATCCTGCTGAAGTTCCATATGGTCCAGAAATCTTTCAGCTGCTGGGTCGATAAGAGGTCTCCGATCCCAATCATACCTTGGAAATTTTTTGACAGTGGGCGCACGTCGGCCTCCGTATGCTCTGCACCCCATCCTTTGACCTTCTCTAAGTTGGCCTTCTCTGATATTATAGGTTGTAAGGGGCAACCGTGGAGTGTGATCACGCCATGGGGGCCTGGCATCTTCATATGCATGTAGGTGTAATGTGGGACGGCCATGAATTTGGCGAATATTGGTCTTCCAAGGACCGCGTCATAACCTGCGACGAATGGGACCACCTCGAAGTTGATGAGATCGCATCTGTAGTTGTCGCCATTCGTGAAAATGACCTCCAGTGTGATTTCTTCTATGGGCTTTGCTTTCCGTCCGGGGATGATGCCTCGGAACTCTGTCTTGGAAGGGCGGAGGGCCTCAACTGGTATGTCCATTCATCCCAGTGTCTTTGTGTATAGTATGCTTATCCTAGAGCCCCCATCCATTAGCACTGCTGGGATGCAGCAGCCCCCGATTATCGAGCCGAGGACAAGGAGCAGGCTGCATGGTGTTTGGAACAGTACCGGGTGGTCGGCTTGGCTGAAGGAGATTGTTTGCTCTGACCATTCGAGGTATCGGCAGTGCCTCCTTGCCCTTGTACGATGGTGCCTGCAAACGGTCCTATTAGGGCGTCGCGCCTCGGTGATCATGTTGACTCTTCGGGCATCCTTGGGGAAAACTCGGTGGGTCTGGCCACGGGCCTGTTGTTCCTGATTCATCGCTGGTACCGGGGGCTGCGTTACTGCCGCGCTCATTGCCTGCCGCGGTTGGGTTGCTTTTCTCACGGAGGAGCTGTTCATTGAGTCCACAATCTCTGGTGGAGTGCTGGTCCAGTGGTTCCCGTAGCTGTGATATAAGCATGGTCTGCTCATTATATCTTCGTATGTATGAGGGTTACGCCTGGATTTACCATTCCACCGCTGCCTTTTTTGCTCTGGCTTCGTCGGTTTTGTTGGCCACGGCGACCAGCTCGGAGTCTTGTTCTTCCTTGCGCTTGCGGCCGTCCATATTCTTGGAGCTCTGGCTCTTTGGGGCGTCCTCGCTGGCTAGCTCGGTGGCCTTGGCGCCTGGCATAGGCCGGCGGCCTGCCCTGGTTGTTTCTTCTCTTGTGGCAAAATTGTTGGTGACCTTCATGAGCGCTTCCATTGATGTGAGCTTGCCCCCTCCCTGTTTTTTCTCGAGCTTGTGCCTAAACAGTGGGTCTTGTGTGCCGCTCACGAATGCTTCGCTGGCTGTTTCATCGGAGATGCTAGACAATGTATTTTTCTTCTTGAGCCATCGCACTACATAGTCCCGGACCGACTCCTTGTCTTCCTGGATTATGCTATGGAGGTCGACTTTGCTTCCTAGGCGGTGGTAGGTCCCTTCGAAGTTGTTGAGAAAAACATGCTCGAAGTCCGCCCAGTTATGGATTGAGTTAGGTGGGAGCCCGCAGAGCTAAGAACGTGCATGTCCCGTTAGGCACAAAGGTATGTGCCGCAGGGCGTTGCCTATGTCTCCGTTGGCCATCTCGACCGCCGTGAGGTAGTCGTTTAGCTAGTGCTCTGGCTTTGTGTCGCCGAGTACTTCTCAATGCCACAGATGACGAACAGTTGGGGGAAGGGATGGGCTATAACCTCTTACCCAAAGCACGTCAGTGCCATGCTTGATGTGAGTGAGGTGAACCGTGGGGGAGGAGCCCCCGGGTGTACTTCGTGCGTCTTTGCTGCTCGTGCCCATGTGTCGTGCTGATGGTTTGGCCATCCTGTTGGGACCAGACTCATTGGTGGCAAGGCCGCCCGTAGAGCGACGACTAATATGGGTTGTTGCAAGTTTGCAGCCCCGGCCACTGGTGTGGCCTCTGGTCGCTGAACAGACTCCTATGGTTGCTCGTGGACATGGTGGTTGGCGGCGGATAGGGCACTGTCAGTGCCTCCAAGCCTATCCCTTGAATGAGAGATGTTGTCCTGGAGCTCCACTGTCATGTGGAGTACGTGGGTGAGGTCGTCCAAGAGGTTTGGATCTCCTAGTGTGGCTTGGAGCTAGTCTGCGAGTGCTGTTGCCGCCTGGAGGCCGCGGGCTAGAGTCGGTGGTGGTGCGGTCTTTGCTACTGGTTCATTGAATCCTATGCCCTGCGTGTGGCCATAGTTGACGACGTCGTTGATGAGGTGCTGCGGATGCTGGGGGAGCGACGTAGGCGCTCATGCGTCACCATTTCGTTCCAATGCGCCTCGCGTGCTGAGGCCTCCAGTGATCTTTGCTGGAGTGCGAGCTGCGCGTTCAATTGGGACACGCAGATGGCCTCCAGTGTCCTCAATGCCGGATCGGTGCCGGTGATGGGTGTTGTAAGGTAGTTCAGGGCATACCCTCTCGCGGGTAGTAGTGTGGACGTCGCGTTCCGTATGGGCTGCCGCAGTTGTGGGGAATCCCGATGGTGAGCTTGCTGGGAGGCCCGTGCCGACCTACTTCTGGGGTGTTGCAATGGGGTCGGTGGGTATCTACAATGTGGCATTCACCGGGCCTGACATGCGCAGCCGTGACGTGACGGTCTCTATTGTGGTTGTCGTCTGCAATACGTTGGTGGTCGGCTCAGTCATCATGACCTAATGGAGAAAAATTGCATGTGGGGCCTTTGATTGAGATGACCCCTGGTCGGTGGTGTTGCTGATCTCTGAGCTCGGGGGGGGGGGGCTGATTCCCTAGAAGTCAGAGTAGGTGACTTCACAAACGGCCTGGAGGCCGGCGTTTTCGTCCTCGATCGTGACGCAGAGTGGCCCCGCGTCACCTTCTTCGTTGTCCGAGGGCGAGGTGGTGTTGACTATGCCGGTTCCATCACGAGTGTTGAGGTCGGCGATGAGGCAATCTTCTGGTGTCTGGGTTAGGCGGCAGCTGCCGCAGACCATCGCGGCCAACTAGATGGTTGGTGCGGGCATCTCCGGGTGTATGAAACTGAGGCGGTCCATGGATCCCGCTGGTCCTGATGCCGGTGCACGCCTGCCAGATCGGGCGCAACTGCCGTGGGGTCCTTCGAGAGACCCTGGAGCGAGGGAGAGTCAGTGGGTTGATGTCGACCCGGCCTGCCCCGTCAGCGATGAACATGAGGGAACCAAAGGTTAGGCTCTCTCCCAGCGGGAGGCCGCCAGAAGCAGAAAAAGATCCGACCCAAGATTGGTCTCCAGCCAGTGCCGCTCGTGCTTGGCGCGCTAATTGACGGTGCAAAATACCGTCAGATCCCTCGGTATGGGTCCAAGCGTAGGTGGAAGTCCTAGATCAGAGGTCGCACAAGGGGTTTATCTAGGTTCGGGCCTCCGGAGACTAATACCCTATGTCTGCTGGTTTTTGTTATTCATGGTGGAGGGATACCTCGTGCGAGGGGTTACAATGGTGTATGAGATTGCTACCGAGAATTTGCCTATCTAATGATGGATCATGATGAGGACCCTAGACCTCCCTTTATATAGGCAGTAGACGTCTAGGGTTTACATGATGGTTGATGCGATCTTGGGCGTCACTGCCCTCAAGTCTTGTAGGGCACGAAGGTCGTCTCCGCCTCCTAGGGTTTCCTTCTGGCCTTGGGCCTAGCAGGCCCCTTGTAGTTGACGAGGCCGGGCTCCCTTATGTTAGCCACCCCTAGTACAGGGCCCCGTCATCATCCGTATCCCCGAGAACTAGGAGTACTACTCACACATGATGGCAACAAACATCATACAAGTGGTAATGGTGAACATGGGGGGATTACACATGTGACAGTCAAGTTGATCCACTAGGATTCTTGATGCGTTACAATGAAAAGGAAGTGGATGATGATGATGATGAAAGTGGTGATGATGTTGAAGCTCTCCTTGTGGATGGCAGTGAAGATGGCAATCTCCTCCTTGCCAAGTCCCCGTCCAGATCGCTCCAGCGGCTACGATTCCTCCTCCAGGATGACTTTCTGCCGTCTGGGTGAGTCTGATCCATGATCCGATTCCACGGGGTGGAAATAGTTGATGAGGCGGTCCTCCTAGCACCTCATACGACAGCCCATATGAGCACTTGCAGTCGTATGGTTGGTCGTCTTTCGCTCTGGAGCCGCCGCCAGTGCCTCCCCTTCAATCCTTTTGCTTTATTCTTTTATGGTAGGAGATTATCACATTAAATAACATGATTCCACCATAATTTTCTAGGATTCCTTCCATAAGCGTTTATTTGCTCCAACAGTGTTTCCTAGGGAATAATTAACAAAAGAACTGCATGTGCGCGGTAAAATTCCACAAAGCCTATTATAAAGGCACAAAATAACAACCAAAATTACCACGTAAATTAGACTCGTCACTGCTGTCGAGCGTGATGGAGAGCGAGGTGACCCGGCGTCGTCTGCCTCGACCCCAAACAGAAAAGCCACGATGTCGTGGCCGGGCACGACCCCGTCCGCAACTAGCTCCGCCTGGCCGCCCTGGTCCCCGTCCCCTAGCACGCGCCGGCGCAGGGCAGGGTCGACCTCGTCACAAGCACAGACGCGACACCCATCAGTGCTAGTCCATGTTCTGCAGCGCCCGGGATGACGTGACGGGTCAATGGGTGGAGGTGGAGGAGATATATGGAGATCGGCGAGGTGCTGGTCCATTATGCGGTGGCGCCAACCTGTAGGTCCACTACTGCAGGCGACCGCTAACGTGACACATGAATCAGAGACCCCGCGACCAAACTGTGTGCGATGCATGAATCGCAAACGGTGTCGTAAAAAACCCGTCCCCAATAAGACGAACTGTTTGCGATGCAGGAGACACCAAAAATGATTCAGATTAGAGACGCGTGTGCGATACGTGGCATATAGTTGATCCATACGAACTGTTTGCGATGAGCTAGAACAACAAAAACAGGCAGCCAGTTCGAGGTGTGTGCGATACACGGCATACAGTTCACTCGGATGAACTGTTTGTGATTACCCAACACAACAGAAATGGGCAGCCAGTTCGAGGTGTGTGCGATACATGGCATGTGGTTCACTCGGATGAATTGTTTGCGATGATCCAGAAGAACAGAAACGATTTGGCGTAACAAGATGTGTGTGATATCCGGCAAACAGGTTGGTAATCAGAATTGTGTGCGATAATTATAGACAGCGCATACGATTGTTTGTTGTGAATTGTGTGCTCGACAAGGCACACAATTCAAGAAACCAATTGTGGGCGATAATGTAAAAGATTTCTGTCGAATACGTATTGCTAACCGTCTGCGATGAGATTGACAGGGGACACATATTAATATGAGCGAATGGCAACAGAGATATACAGTCTGCTTAATTTAGTCCTTCTTCTTGTTGTTGTTGGATGGCTCCGTGACATCGTCTTGGCGAGGACGCTTCTTGCCGCTAACCGTTGACTTTTCATCGCCGCTGATGTCCTCGTTCGAACACTCCTCCTCATCATCATCGTCTTCGTCGTTGATGTCCTCATCGTCGTCCTCCTCGTTCGAATATTCCTCCTCCTCATCATCATTGTCGTCGTCTTCATCGTCCTCCGACGGGTCCTCGTCTATCTGGTCGTCATCCGACGACTCGGGCGGCGGCGGCCCTTCCATGATCTGGATAAAATCGAGGTCAGGGCTCGATGCCGGACTCATGGAAGACGAGCGGGATGATTCCGAGGTTGACCTATCATCAGGTGGAAGACTGCTGGCGGAACTGTCGTCCTTGCTGTCGCTCGACATGGCTGCGGTACATACACAAAGTGAGATTGCAGAGTGTGTGTAAGTGTGTAGCACGGCCGGCCGGGACGATGAAGATGGTGGAGACTGAAGCGGGGTATGAAGAAAAGAGGAATGGCAATTGAAGCGGGGGATTGACGGTTTTTATTGGCGCCTTGGCAGGCGGTTAGAATCCTGATATAATCAACCGCAATTATTAGTACCCAGTCGCTCCAAATTCCCACGGTTGCGCAGTTCTCAATGTGATAATTACACACACAGGTTGGAGCGTCCAAATGTGAAACAAGCAGTTTTCATAGGACAGTTGTCAAGCAATAGATGAGCTCTGCTTATTGATGTAGCCAGTAATAATCAAACAAAACCCCTAATCATCATTACAAACAGCGCATAGAAGATGGCTAATGCGACAACTACAACTACGCATGCTAGTTCCTTCTTGTCTCTTGCTTTCATCTGTTGCCTGTGATTGAGTCTTTCTTGCTTCATCGTAGTGATTGTACACTCCAGATCAGTCAGTTTCTTCTTCAGCTTTACGTTATCTTCTGCGAGCTTGGTGATAACACTCCGAGTCCTGCCATGCCATTCATCATCCAACCAGTTAATAAAGGCACAAGCCTCATATCCCTGCCAATGTTCAATATTCAGGATGGGCGGGGGCATTAAGTCACCTTAAATGATGAACTTAGCACTAACCTCTAAGGGGTAACTGAGAAACCGTCTGCCAATGTCAAATCCCTCTGTGCATACACGTCGAGCGGGAGTGTGTCCGTGCGCACAACTCAGCTTTTGGTACTTCTCGGTAGCATAAAACTCGGAGTCGAACTCATGTTACGGGAGTCTGGAGTCATACTCCGGATCCGGCGGTTGATCACTTTCCTGGGTGGGGGAGCGGGGGTCATTGAGGACGGATTGAGCAGGGAGCTACTTTAATTAGGACATGCTAAAACAGATTGGGATTGATTGGAACCTGACAAGACGATTCGGATCCATAGTACACCGGCCTTCTGATGACCTTAGGCAAGCGCTCGGCGGTGACCGCCGTCGTGGCGGCGCCGCCCATCGCGCTGCCGAGAGCGACGATACGAGCCGGAGCAGCCGCACCGAAACCATCAGCACCACTCATCCGCATTCCCCCAATGTCAGTGCAGGCGAGGGAATTTGGGGGCTATCTAGGGATTTGGGGGAAATGGGGAAACTGTGGGGATCTGATAATGGTCAGGAACTACTTATCGCACTCTGTTGTAAACAGCACACGGTTTGTACATATCATTTGTGTTCGATATTACAACTTCACACACGATTTCCACACGAAACCGTGTGAGAAGACAATGTGCGTGACACACGGTTCCCGTGACATAACCGTATGTGATGTACTACCCGGTACATATGGGGATGCAATAATGGAGTTAATACTGTAAACAGCCGCTCTGCGGATACCCGTCAAAAAATAAAAACAGCCGCTCTGCATAGAGATGGGGGCGGCGACCGAGGCAGCAGCTACCAGAAAGGAGGTCAATCCTCGGTCGGTCGATGGTGGCGGCGTGATAGGAGGTCAATCCTCGGTCGACAGCGGGAGATAGGAGGAGATCTCAATCCTCGAGGTCGGCGGCGGCGTGATTGGAGCACATCCCTCGCGGTCGAAGGCGGGATAGTGGAGCTCGAACTTCAGGCGGATGCCCCACTAAGCTTTGCTCATCGACCTTGCTGTCTCGGCGTGCCGCGGCATCGCGCTTCTCTGTCCGCTGGGTGGAGGTCACCGCGCGGCTAATTAATTAAGGTATTCTTTTCGTTGAGTGGCTTAATTAAGGTATTCAATTCATAAGGGTAGTATATTGTACTCTGCGTGTAAATTGACTGGTCATTAATCTGTGTCATCGCATGGCTGGATAAAACAATATGGAGGGCCCTCCGTAAATTATGAAAATAAAATCTTGTGATTTATGCACGCATCTTTGGGCATCAATTAATCCATTTATTAATGCTTTTTTGAATTACCCCTCGTGTGGTGCAGATGGAATGATCTGAATGGATGAAGGATCGGAGAAGCTCAAAGTTCGCGAGTGGCGTGACGGAGTTCATCACTTTGGCTGAAAGGACAAAGAAGAGAGTCCGTAACGAGGATTACATCCTGTGTCCATGCAAGGATTGTGGCAATACAGAGTCACATAAAGTTACAGACGTCGAGTACCACTTATTCAAGCGGGGATTCATGGATGGATATACACGTTGGACTAGACACGGTGAAGAGCCGGTCATGGATGAAGGTAACCAGGGCGGCGAGATACCAAACCCCAATCAGAGTCACATGGATGTTGAATCTAATCTCGGGGCTCAGACATCAAGCTACCAACGGAACAGAGACAATTGAAAAGCCCCACTGGAAAACCAAGACGGCGACGAAGACGACGACCTTGATGGTATGCCAGATTTTGCTGCTATGATTGCAGATTTCCAGGGCCCAGATAAAGAAATGGTTGGGTACAAGGATCTGCCAACCATTGATGCGGACTCAAAGAAAGATTTGTATCCAGGTTGCAAAAAGAAATATTCCAAGTTGAGTTCCACACTAGCGCTTCTCATATTTAAAGCAAAAAATGGTCTATCAAACAAGGGCTTCACAAAGTTGTTAGGTCTTTTCAAAGACATTCTTCCAGAAGATAATGTGCTCCCCAAAAGCACGAATGAAGCGAAGAAAGTTGTTTGCCCATTGGAACTTGAAGTCCAGAAGATACACGCTTGTGTGCATGATTGTATGTTGTACCACGGTGAGTACAAAGATTTGTGTGCATGTCGCATATGCAAGCATCCATGATACAAGCACGGGAAAGCAAAGGACAAGGACAAATTGGATGACGAGATCAAGACAGGAATCCCATTCAAGGTTGTTTGGTACTTGCCTTTAATTCCAAGGTTGAAGCGTTTGTTTGCAAACCCTAGAGAGGCAAAGAGGTGCTGTGGCATCATGATGAGCGAATTGTGGATGAATATTTGAGGCACCGAATATTTGAGGCACCTAAAAGATGGGGCTCAGTGGGAGTCAATCGAGGAAAAGCATAAAGACTTTGCCATGGATCCTAGAAGTATATGGCTCGGGGAGTGTACTGACGGGATGAATCCATTTGGCGATATGAGCACCAAACACAGCACATGGCCGGTGCTTCTGTGCATATATAACCTTGCTCCTTGGTTGTGTATGAAGAAAAAAGACATCATGATGTCAATGATTATCCAAGGCCCGAAGCAACCTGGAAATGACATCAATATTTACTTTGAGCTACTGGTAGAAGAACTGCTGACATTGTGGGTAAAAGAGCCTGGTGTAAAATGTTATGATGCTTACAAAAAGGAGATTTTTGATCTACATGTGTTGCTGCTGCACACCATTCAAGATATGCCGGCATTAGACAACACGTTGGGGCAGAAAACAAGGGGAGATGTAGGATGTGTCACATGCATGGATAGGACAACGAGTAGATTTCTTCCCAACTCGCACAAAACCGTGTATTTGCATCATCGTAGATTCTTACGGAGAGAACGCCTGAATTTGATGGTACAGCAGAGGTAGGTTTGGGCCCAAGACCTTATTCTGGGAAGGAGGTCCACAGAATGGCTAAAGAAATTGAAGTTGTGCTTGGCAAGGGACCTGGTTCGTCGTCGAAAAAAACACCCAGGACGCAAGTGTTTAAGAAGAAATCAGTGTTCTGGCAATTACCTTACTGGGAGATTCTAAGTGTACGTCACTGCATCGATGTCATGCATGTAGAGAAGAATGTATGTGAAAGCATCCTTGGTACTCTGCTCAAGATTAAAGGTAAAACAAAGGATGGTGACGGAGCACGACTCGGTATGCTTGGTGATCAAACAAAACGCATGAATGAAGCAGAAGATGGTTACAAATTCCTCCACGTTTGCCAGAGTTACAATTTCACTGCAAAAGAAGCAAAAGAGTTCTACAATTATTTGTTGTCAATTAAGACACCCTCTTCCTACTCCGCAAACATCAGAAGTCTCGTGGATGTGAGCACGGGTAAAATGAAGTTGGCACACATGAAGTCACATGATTGCCACGTAATGTTGACACAAATCCTCCCGGTGGCCATCAGGAATTTGATGGACACAGACATAAGAAACACACTCATTGATCTCTGTGATTTCTTCAACCAACTATGGCAGAAAGTGGTAAATTGTGAGGAGCTGGATCATATGCAAGAGGATATTGCAAGAATATTGTCCAACCTAGAGATGTTTTTCCCACCATCATTCTTTGATGTCATGGTCCATCTCACTGTGCACCTTGTCGACGAGATAAAGTACTGTGGTCCTGTGTTTCTTCGCAACATGTATCCCTTTGAGCGGTTCATGGGAATATTGAAGCGCTATTGTCGGAACCGATGTCATCCAGAGGCAAGCATGCTACAAGGTTATACCGCGGATGAGGTGGTTGAGTTTTGCACCAAATACATGAAACAAAGACCTATAGGTTTGCCCCTCTCTCGCCATGAGGGAAGGCTGGCTGGTAAGCCGGTCCTTGCTGGCGTGCCACACGCTGCACCCGGAGATGAGACCGATAAAGCCCATTTGACGGTACTGCTTAACAGCCCAGTTCTCGACGCTTATGCTGAAGAACACTTGGCGGAGATACGACGAAGCTTCTTACCCATGGTGCATCCATTAGATGTCGTGATGAAGGCGCACAATAAGGAGTACGTCAGATGGCTGAAGGATCATTTGTCACGTGGATCCATGGATGACATTGCAACGTGGTTGGCACAAAAGCCATCACCTATGGTATTGAGGTACCAAGCGTATGACATAAATGGCTACACGTTCTACACTGAGGAACGTGATAAGAAGACCTCATATCAGAACAGCTCCATTCGAATAGAATGCATAACTGTAGATGAAGCTGATAAAAGGGTATACTATGGAACCATCGAAGAGATTTGGGAGCTTAACTATGTAAAAGTTAAGGTGCCATTATTCAGGTGCAAATGGGTCCCTCTTAGTCAGGTAAAGGTTGATGAATACAGGAAGACCTGTGTTAACAAGACAAAGATGGCATATCACAAGGACCCGTTCATTCTTGCCAGCGATGCAACCCAGATTTTCTATGTGGAAGACCCCTTGCATAAGAACTGCCATGTAGTGATGCGTGGGAAGAGGAGGGTACTGGGCGTCGAGGGTGTTGCTGATGAGGACGAGTACAATGAATTTGCTGAGATGCCAGCGAAGGGATCACGCACCAAACATAAAGAGAGGCTTAAAATCATCAGAAATCCTAAGTTCATTCGGGGTCAACCAAATGATCACAGTTCTCCCATGTACATGGGAATTAATACGTAACACTATTTATTATGTCTACTCTGCAACTTAATTCATTCAATTAGAACTGTTGCATGTACTGAATTGTGAGTTATGCACGGCCTTTTGTTGATCTAAGAATGATTAATATGTTGACCTTGATATGTCGTCAGCACAGGCAATGAGAGTTTGAACTATTTATGATTGTATACCCTATAGCTAGCACACTCAATTGATGTCACTCCAGTATGTATGAACAGAACATATGCAATCTGGTTTGCAAATAGCACATGGTTCATTCACGAAAGCCGTGTGCCTACCAAACCATGGCCGATGACCCCTGCTACGCGCGATGTGAGGCGTGCTATCTAATTGGCCAGAACCCAAACCCCACGGATCATACGTCTGCACCGTTGGATGCACACAGATCAAACGGCAATCCTCATCCCTTTCATCACCACATGCAGTTGCAGTTGGGATTTGTTTTATATGCACTAAATGCCTGGTAAATGCAAAAAAATGGCTTGAATATAGCAAAGGAGCCCCGAAATGCGCCAGAAAATCAAACCTAGGGTATAATAGTGATTGCGTACTGTGGAAAAAAATTGAGGCGAAACGATGAAGTCGCCAGCGACTGGAGTTCGAATTGCCATGTCTCCTTTTGGAAACTATGATCCTTCTTGTGAGATGCTCCGGTTTCCAAGGAGCGATCATCCAAACTTGTGCCAAACTTTACCAAAAAAAATCCACAGGGTCTTGAGAGCACGCCATGGTGGCACACCGATTTTCGTGATTTTCGGACTCCGTCTGCATTTCCTGTAATTAAAATACCAACAAGACCAACGCCGGTGGCCGCATCTCGCATCTGAAATGTTTGAAAATTCTTCCCATTCCTTGTACATGAATGAAAACACGCAAAGCGACACACAAATGATTTTGTAGACCTGCTTTGCAAGTAGCCCACATGTAGTTGCGGTTGGGATTTGATTTATATGCACAAAATGCACGATAAAATGCAAAAATGGCTTAAATATAGCAAACGAGACCCGAAATGCGCCAGAAAATCAATACTTGGGTGCAATGGTGATTGTGTACCGTGGAAAAAATTTCGAGGCAATACAATGAAGTCACCGACGATTGGAGTCTGAATTGCCACGTCTCCTATTGGGAACTATGATCCTTCTTGTGAGATGTTCCGGTTTGCAAGGAGCGATCATCGTAACTTGTGCCAAACTTTACCAAAAAAATTCCACTCGGTATTGAGATTGCGCCACAGTGACACACCGATTTTTGTGATTTTCTAAGTCCATCCGCATTTCCTGTAATTAAATTACCAACAAGCCCTACGCCGGTGGCCGCATCTCGTGGCCGAAATGTTTGAAAATTCTTCCCGTTTCTCGGACAATGAATTAAAACTAGCAAAGCGACACATAAATGATTTTTACACCTTCTTAGCTAACACCCACATGTAGTTGCAGTATGGTTTTGATTTATATAAACTAAATGCATGGTAAATGCAAAAAATGTCTTAAATGTAGCAAACGAGACCTGAAATGCCCCAGAAAATCAAACCTAGGGGTATGATGGTGATTGCGTACGGTGGAAAAAAGTTGTAGGCGAAACATTGAACTCACGTCTTCGTTTTAAAATTACCACGTCTTCATTTCAAACGAAATTATGTTGCTCCTTGATGTAGATGTTTTCCAATAGCACACGGTTCAGTCACAAAAGCCGTGTGCCTATCAAACCGTGGCCGATGAACCCTGCTGCGCGCGATCTGAGTCGTGCGTTCAAATTGGCCAGAACCCAAACCCCACGGATCGTACGTTTGCACCGTTAGATGCACCCAGATCAAACAGCGATCCTCATCCCTTTCATCACCACATGCAGTTGCAGTTGGGATTTGATTTATATGACCGGTAAATGTAAAAAATTGCTTAAATATAGCAAAAGAGCTCCGAGATGCGCGAGAAAATCAAACCTAGGGTATAATAGTGATTGCGTACCGTGGAAAATAATTCGAGGCAAAACGATGAAGTCACCAGCAACTGGAGTTCAAATTACCACGTCTCCTTTTGGAAACTATGATCCTTCTTGTGAGATGCTCCGGTTTCCAAGGAGCGGTCATCCAAACTTGTGCCAAACTTTACCAAAAAAATTCCACGGGGTCTTGAGAGCACGCCATGGTGACACACCGATTTTTGTGATTTTCGGACTGCATCTGCATTTTCTATAATTAAAATACCAACAAGACCTACGCCAGTGGCCGCATCTCGCATCTAAAATGTTTGAAAAATCTTCCAATTCCTTGGACAATGAATGAAAACACGCAAAGCGACACACAAATGATTTTGTAGACATTATTTGCCAACACCCACACGTAGTTGCGGTTGGGATTTGATTTATATGAACAAAATGCACGGTAAATGCAAAAATGGCTTAAATATAGAAAACGAGACCCGAAATGCGCGAAAAAATCAATACTGGCGTGTAATGGTGATTGCGTACCGTGGAATTTTTTTTTAGGCGAAACGATAAAGTAACCAACGATCGGACTCCGAATTGCCATGTCTCCTATTGGGAACTATGATCCTTCTTGTGAGATGCTCCGGTTTGCAAGGAGCGACCATCGTAACTTGTGCCAAACTTTACCAAATTTTTTCCACTCGGTCTTGAGATCGCGCCACGGTGACACACCGATTTTCGCGATTTTTGAAGTCCACCCGCATTTCCTGTAATTATATTACAAACAAGCCCTACGCCGGTAGCCGCATCTCGTGGCCGAAATGTTTGAAAATTCTTCCCGTTTCTCGGACAATGAATAAAAACTAGCAAACCGACACAAAAATGATTTTTACACCTTTTTTGCTAACACCCACATGTAGTTGCAATAGGGTTTTGATTTATATGCACTAAATGCATGGTAAATGCAAAAAAATGCTTAAATGTAGCAAACGAGACCTGAAATGCGCCAGAAAATCAAACCTAGGTTATGATGGTGATTGCGTATCGTGGAAAAAATTTGAGGCAAAACGTTGAACTCACGTCTTCATTTCAAAATTACCACGTCTTCATTTCAAACGAAATTATGTTGTTTGTGCACACGGGCTCGTAGACGCTTCCGTTTGCATAGGCCTTTCCGCGCCGTGACCGGCACCCTTTTTTCACTGAAGCCACCAACACCCCCCACCACCCGCCCCCGTTTCACTCAACAGTCCGCATATTCTACCAAAACTCCATCGCCAGCTCCCCCCCAGATCCACACCAGAACCCTATCCGGCGCCGGCGTGCTCAACCAGGTCGTGTGCCAACTCTTCGGCGTCAACCCTACCTTCGCTGCCATTCCCAACACGCGGCTGCCTGCGCCTCGCCGTCTTCGTTTGCTCGCCAGCCTCCCTCAACTATATCGATCCTGTACCCCTCGCCTCTCCTGCCGGGTTTGCACAAAAACCTGTCAGTTACCGCTCTCCATCGAGGTGAGCCATATTTCCTCGCGATCCCTCTTCCTATTTGGTTCTGTATGTTCCCAAATTGGCTATACAATAACGGAGAGTGTATATATGTTCATTATCTACCTTCCTAACTTGTACATATAAGCTGTATTTGTTCCAATTAGTTATTGTCGTTTACAAATCGTGGGCGCCCGAGTCACACAAAATGAACAAATTAGCCATACATTTTCCAAATTATTACATGACATGTCTAGACAGCTTGCTACCAAGTTGTTAGCGTTATGCTTATCCCCCTTTTCTGAATTTCGCATTTGTTCTCTGTAGATGCCGAGTAGTAGCGACATCACTCATGCTTCAGGCGATGTATCTTCATCTGAGTCCGACAACCCTAGGTCTCCAGCAGATGATCAGGGAACAAGTAATCTGGAACAGGATAGAGTTGTCGCAATCACCCTTCCGGTCAGGACACGGAAGAACGCTCCAAGAAAGCCCACACACCAGCCTAAAGGAGTGTATGAAGTAACCGACATCGATTTAAAGTCTTGGGCTCCAACTAAACCAGATAAAGCACGCACGAGGTTCAGGAGTGTGTGTGGATTTGTTGGCAGGGCAAGGCTCAACATTAATCTGCCAGGGTTTCGGAAGGCTGACACAGAAACATGGCACATGATAGTCCAGGAGATCATGGAACACTTCAACGTTCCAGAGCAGTGGAGAATGCAGGTGGAACATGCTGCACTGAAGAAGGCTAGGGATGCTTGGAGAAACTGGAAGCACGTGTTGTACAAGAAGTACTTGAGTGAAGGCAAGGACCCAATCCCTGCATACCCCCAAATTACAAAGGCAGACTGGGCAAAATTCAAAAGGGTCAGGGCAACTGCAGAGTTTACCAATAAGAGTGCCAAGCAATCGGAACTTCAGAAGAGGAACACACACCCCCACCGTATGGGTGTGGCAGGATACTATGGCATGAAACCGATATGGGACCAGGAGGACAAAGAAGCAGTAGCTGCGGGTGGAAAGACGGCCTTTATTGAAATCAGGGGCGAACACGCTAGAGACTACTTGTGGGCATGCGCAAGGAGGCGTGACGACGGTTCTTATTACAACTCACATGACGAAGAATTGTATCGCGTGATGTTAAAGGCTTCCACCAGCAACCCTGGAAGGTTCTACAGGAACTCATGGCCATGTGACATTCTGTTCGATGCTCTGGCAACAAAAGAGCCCCCTGGCCGTCCAAGGGGTATAGGTGCCAATGTCCCGCACAAGAGGGCTTTCACACTCAGCAAAGAAGAGAGGCTCGCCATGAAAAAAGCGAGGAGTGAACAGAAGAAGGAAGAATTGTATGAAAGGTTGAGGATGGACATTGTAGGATCGAAAATATGTCTAGAGGGGGGTGATTAGACTACTTGACCAAATAAAACCTAACCTTTTCCCAATTTTATTTGTGGGCAGATTTTAGCAATAGTACATGTCAAGCATCACCCTACACATGCAATTCTAAGAGTATAGCAGCAGAAAGTAAGCAATTGCATATGTAAGTAAAGGAGGGGATCAGAGATTTCAAACGCAATGAAGACACGGTGGTTTTTGGCGTGGTTCCGATAGGTGGTGCTATCGTACGTCCACGTTGATGGAGACTTCAACCCACGAAGGGTAACGGCTGCGCGAGTCCACGGAGGGCTCCACCCACGAAGGGTCCACGAAGAAGCAACCTTGTCTATTCCACCATGGCTTACGTCCACGAAGGACTAGCCTCACTCGGGGTAGATCTTCACGAAGTAGGCGATCTCCTTGCCCTTACAAACTCTTGGTTCAACTCCACATCATGTTGGAGGCTCCCAAGTGACACCTAACCAATCTAGGAGACACCACTCTCCAAAAGGTAATAGACGGTGTGTTGTTGATGAACTCCTTGCTCTTGTGCTTCAAATGATAGTCTTCCCAGCACTCAAACAACTCCTCACAGATTTGGCTATGGTGGAAGAAGGATTTGAGTGGAAAGCAACTTGGGAAAGGCTAGAGATCAAGGTTCAAATGGTAGGAATGGAATAGCTTGATCTCAACACATGAGTAGGTGGTTCTCTCTTAGAAAATGTATGGTGGAAGTGTAGGCACGTTCTGATGGATCTCCTTACTGAGAAGAATGTGGTGGAGGGGTATATATAGCCTCCACACAAAATCCAACCGTTACACACTTTTGACCCAACTAGGTGGCACCGAAACGATAATCTCGGTAGCACCGAACTGTGTAAAAGATATGAACTTTAGGAATCTCGATGGGATCGATACGGACAACTCGGATGGACAGAAGTGCAATGGCTTAGGGCAATCCTCATCTCGGTGGCACCGATTGCATCAACTCGGTAGGACCGAAGTGAAGCAATAAGGCAATAGAGACTTGGCAAGCCATCTCGGTGAGACCGAGTTGCATACCGAGTTGCATAACTCGGTGAGACCGAAGTGAATGCAACCGATTACAGAGAGTTGGCAAGGCCATCTCGGTGGGACCGAGATCCATTTCGGTGGATCCGATTTGTTAGGGTTTTGGCAGTGGCTAAGTCTTGGATGAACTCGGTGGGGCCGGATAGGGAATATCGGTGGGGCCGAGTTGGAATGTAGGTTTTGGACATATTTGGTTAGAGAGAGTGGTTGAGGGTTCAGGAATACTGTCACTAAGCACTTGAGCAAAAAGACCATTAAGCAACACCTCATCCCCTTTTAATAGTATTGGCTTTCCTATGGACTCAATGTGATCTTGGATCACTAAACCAAAAATGTAGAGTCTTGATCTTTTGCCAATCCTTGTCCTTAGCATTTTGAGGGGTCCACATCTCTAGTCCATGCCATGCCAATCATTGAACATCCTGAAATCTTTATCTTGAATGGACATTAGTTCAATGAGATATATGTTGTTATGAATTACCAAAACCACCAAGGGAGCAAGTGTGCTTTCAATCTCCCCTTTTTTGGTAATTGATGACAACATATAGATCAAAGCTTCGACAAATGATTAAGTGAATGAAATACATCGTCGCTTTGAGAAGTATGTGATAAGCAAGAGCTCCCCCTAAATTTGTGCATTATTAAAGATTTGTGTTTGAATGCAAATGCACAATCGATTAGGCTCATGGGTCACTCTTCCATGTCACATACATCTTGGTGGAGCGCGCAAAAAGATATGATTGGAATAACAAGCACGCATCACCAACATAAGTAATTGATCATACAAGATAATGATAAAGAGATAAACATTGATCATCACAACAAGCATAAGCAAATATCAAAGTACAAGCATAAGCAAATATCAAAGTACTGTAGCAAGCACACACATAAAACAAAGTAGCATCAAACAAGCAGTAGCAAAAGAACTCAAAGCAAATCAAAAGCAAGGGCTCTCTCTCTCTCGAAGCCTATGATCTATACATATTCTCCCCCCTTGGCAACAAGTACCAAAAAGTTCAAATAAGTATAGGACTAATCGGCTCGCTAAGCACGGTCCTCCGAAGCTCCTGAAGGCGATCTTCTGCTGGCGGCTCCAGTGTGCGTAGATGGCGTTGAGAGGAGAGCATCCACGAAGGCTTCTGTAGATGCCTGCTGGGCTGGTGGACTGGAGACCTGAGGTGGCACTGTGGCAGTAGCGGCTGGTGCAGATACTGTGGTTTGTGGATCCACGACTGGCACTGCAGCAGACCTGGCTGCCCTAGGCACTGTCTGAAAACGCTCTGTGGTAGGTCTGTCATCTCCACTGTCATCTGATCTGGCTAGCTTGACAGCATCAACATCACCCTGCAGCTGTTCTACTGAAGTCTGAATCTCTGTAACTTTGACATCCAAATCATGAAACTTCGTCTCAATAATCCGCTCAAAACTAGCCTGGGTCTGGGTGAGGTTGGCCAAACTTCGCTCAATCCTCAGAGTGGCTTCAAGCAGATATGCCATTTGGTCCTTGGGTGTCTTGAGATTGGCAATTGGAGCATTTGGAGCTGATGCCTCCTGAGCTGCTTTTGCTTCTTCGGCTTTGCGAATCTTCTCTTGGGCTTGTGCTGAAGTGGGATGCGAAGGATCCATCACTATAACATTGTCCTCAAACTCTGGACGGAGTGGCAAGTGCTCTCGATCAAGAAGATATGTGCTGGTTCCAACCTTGGAATTGATCAATAGCTGAATGTGTGGAGCATATCCGCATGATCTCTTCTGATCTGCTGTAGTCCTCTTGATAGTCTCTACTATCAGGCTCATCACCTTGAATTTCTGAGGTGTATCAAACAAATGCAGCAAATTGATGGAGTGGCCACGAATCATTTTGTCATCTCCTGACTTGGGTAGCAGAGTGTACCGCAAGATGGTGTTCGTGGTGGCCAATCCTGGGAGCAGATGCTTCACTGATCCAAGTTTATGAGTCTCAAGGTCCTTCTGAGGAATTGCAGTGTACATGTTGGCCATGGAGTTGTGATCCATCTTGAGCTTAGCATAGATGTCTATATCATCATCCTCTTCCTTGGGTGCACCAAGAAGACTTGCCCACTCAGAGATGGTTGACTGGTATCTTATACCCTCAGTCATCCACACTATTCAGCCATCTAGATAGAAATGAGCAGTAGAGTAGAATTGCATGACCATCTCATCATTCCACTTGGTCAACTTCTGTCCAACAAACTCATCAACTCCTGCAATCCTGAAGCTCTCATGGACATGGGGGAAATAGTCTTCATTCTCATCGATGTATTCCCAGTCCACCCACTTCATGTCACTGACTATGGGCTTCTTATCAAGCAACACTGTTTCATAAAAGTCCTGTTGTTCACGAGTGTGAAAGCGATAATCACACGCTGTCTTCCTCCTCACAGCATAAGGATCTGATTTCCTCCATAGACGCAGTCCTTTATCCTTCCTCATCATCATATTTTTTGCAACTGGGTGTGCATTGTCATGGTCTGGAATCTTTGGCTTCAATTTTCTGAGCACTAGTGGCTCTTCATCAACATTTGACTCAGGCACTGGGGCCTTGTTCTTCTCAGCAGCTGATATGTTCCTGGTTGACCTCTTGGGTGCTGGCACCTTTGGCTTGGACTTGGAGGGTGCAGCAGTCTTGATTGCATCAAACATGAGCTTTTGAGCTTTTGCTGGGGGTGCATTTGCTGGCTCATCCTCCTCCTCTTCCTCCTCATCAATCATCATGGAGGGTCTGCCAATCACACGGGCAGTAGTTTTCCTCACTCTCTTCTTCTTAGCACCTGCTGCTGGTTCTGTGACACTAGGCTCTTCAAGAGTGTATTGCACAGTCTGCTTGGGGACTTTTCTCACAGCAGTCTTATCTTTGGTGGATGATGGTTTGGTGATGTACTCCTTAGCAAGCACAACTCTTTTCTTCTTTGTTGCTGCCTCACTAGCAACAAAATCTTCATCCTCACTGTCAGAAGTTTTCTTCTTCCTTGTTCTAGTGGCTGCCTTAGGAAGATCTGGAGAGCTCCTCTCTCCCTCATAGAAACTCTCATCAGGGCTTGACCATTCACTTAGTTCTGCATGCTGTTCAGACTTGTTCTGACTGTCACTGCCACTTGACATCTTGCTGAGCTGACCCTGTGAATAGATGGGTATGGGTAGAGTAGATGAGTCATCACAAAAAGCAGATAGTTTTCATAAAATTTGAGTTCAACTTTTAGTTTCAAGTTTATCACAGAATGCATTTCGGATGGACCGAGTTGATTATCTCGGTGACACCGAAGCATACTACAGAAACCTTACACGCCATTTCGGTCAGACCGAGATGGGTTTCGGTGGCTCCGAGATGCTAGGGTTTCACTGAGACTTTACTTTAGGTCTCACCGATTCGTACAACTCGGTGGTATCGAGACGTACTAGTGCTATGGCTAGAGGCCAAATCGGTGGGGCCGAAAATTTCAAATCGGTCGGTCCGATATGCATTCGGCGAAAACTTAAACCTAGAAATTTTGCTCGAATCTAATCTACGGAATTTTCCTGGTGGATTTAGCATTGCAATCATCGCAAGAATCATGGCATTCCTAACGTGCATTGAATCGGAAATTGGAAGCACGAAAGGGATCGAATCTCACCCTAACTCGGTGGACATCCTCTACGGCGGCAACGGCGGGGCAGATTGCCGTTGACGGCGATGGAGTCCTGTGGCGAGGGCGCGCTGGAGACGACGGTGAAGTCCGAAGACGAAGGGCGACGGCAGCAACGGGGTGCGGGAACGAGTGGGGTCGAGAAATTTCAACCGTTCGGTCCGCGCGATATATATACCCGTACGCTGTCGGTGGCGCCGAGTTGAACAACTCGGTGGCACCGATATGTGTAACTGCACGCAGTATAGCACATCGGTGGCGCCGAAATGGTTCAATTCGGTAGCACCGAGATGGAAAACCTAGATCAATCTAAGTGATTTCGGTTGGACCGAGTTTGAGTGAGTTGGTTCGGCCGAAATCAATTAGAAGGTTTTGGAGGTTCAGCCCTTTCAGATCGGTGGCTCCGAGTGCTCCTCACTCGGAGGGTCCAAAAAATACTTGTTCAATTTTTGTGATGCAGCAAGAATAGAATTTGAGACAAGAAAGCATAGATAGCTAGAGAAGGTTCTTAGGCATTCTTGTACATACACTTGGCCAGAAAAACCAAGACAATCAAAACAACAAATGGATGTCCTCGAATGATGAAAACATGCAAACCAACATGCTCACACAATAAGATTGCAAATGAAATATGTGTCAAACATGCACAACCAATTCTAGCATCTATCAAGCAATGACGATGACTAGGTCATCTATATATGAGTATATTGACTTAGGAGCCAAATGAGAACATTTGATCATAGGTCATACTCATCGTTTAAGCACAAGTGGGGTTACCACTTTTACATAAAGCATTGATGTGTTCACACCATTAGAGTTGCTTTAGCTCAATTGTTTAGAGCAAAGCTCCCCCTAGATGTGATATCCCCCTAAGAGGGATGAACTAACCTTGGGTTTTGTCGATGATGACTTCATGTAGATGTTGAAGATGTGGATGCTCAGTGTTGATGTAGACCATCAAGAGTTGGGAGCAATCCTTTGGAGTTTTGTGCTTTCAATACCTACATGGGTTAGTCCCACACAAGGAACATACAAGGATATCCATAGACATAGAGTGAAATACACATATGATGATGTCCATGAATGCATTGATTACCTTGTCCCTGCCTTACCAACAAGAGGGTTTGTGACTCCATGAACTAGTGCAAAATGTGGAAGTTGGTTGCACAAGTTCTTGCCATAAAGAATGTGAGTGAAGTTTGTTGGCGGAGTCACCCTCAAGAACTCTCTAGTTCTTCTTCTTTTGGACCCACATCAACTTGATGGGAATCCTTGGAGTTGTAGTAGCACTTGATGAAGTAGAACTTGATGAAGTCTTGGGAACCCACTTAACCATGGCTTGAGGAGCTTCTTCAAATGAATCAATCTCTTCTTGAAGCTTGTCCTTGCCTTTTAGCTTGTGGTCTTGTGGTGGAAGATCTTCTTGAGCTTGTGTTCCCTTGAAGGAAGTAGGATCATACTTCTCTTGTTGAAGAACAAACTTCATCTTGGGGTATTGATCTTCTTCCCACTCAACTTCATTGGCATTGAACTTTTGTTCAAAACCAACACCTTGGTTCTTCCGGTGCCTTCCTTGCTTGCGTACAATTTCCTCAAATTGCTTACTCCTGGCAAGATTCTTGTAGACACCTTTTTCTACAATTCCTTTCAATAGCATATTTTCTTGCTCAAGTGTAACTTGGCTAAGAGAATCATTAGTGGAATCAATAGAACTACTAGAAGCAACAATATTGGATTTAGCATTGTTATTGTTACTACTAGAGGTAGAACCATTTTTACCCTTGTTGCTAGTTTGCTTAGATTTAACTTGTGGCATAAAGGTAGACAAGAGTAAACGCTTGGCAAGATATGAAGAACTCTTCTTTCGAAGATCATCATTGATAGCTTTAAGAAACTCATGCTCTTGCTCTAAATTTAGCTTCTCGAAGCGTAGCTTCTCATGAGTTCTTAGAAGTTCTCTATGATCCTCTTGAGTTGTTTCATGAGCTAACTTAAGAGCATTTAGTTCTTTAGTTAGACGCTCAATCTCCTTCATAGCATTGTCACTCGTTTCCTCTTGACTATCATGATTACTAGCATTTTCATTATAGTTCACATTACTATCCTTGTCAACAAGTAAATCATCATCACCAAGCAAATCATCTTCATCACTATTGAAATCAAGATACTCGGGGTGTGATACCTTGGGGCCTTTTGCCATGAAGCATCTTCCAATTCCTTCATTTGGTGAGTCAAATAGATCATAGGAGTTGGATGACACAAGTGCAAGTCCGGCAACACCTTCATCTTGACTATAGTCGGAGTTGGAGTGATAACTTCTCTCGGAGTGGTTGTCGGAGTCGGAGCCGAAAACCCATTCACCAACATGAGCTTGATGTCTTCTTCTTGTGTAGCTCTTGGATGACCTGTCCTTCCTCTCCGAATCCTTGCTTCTTCGAGAGTGTCTTCGTTCATAACGATCATCTCTACCCCTTCTCTCCTTATGAGGTGATTCATCTCTTCTATATCTTCCTCTTGGTGATTCGTCTCTTTTCTTGTAGGGAGCCGTACACTCATTGGAGTAGTGTCCGGGCTTTCCACAATTGTAGCAATTACGGTCACGACTTGATGATCTTCTCTCATAGTGTCTTGAGCTAGAGCTTCTTTCTTTTCCTTGGTTCTTGTAGAACTTGTTGAACCTTTTCACCATTAGGCTAATCTCTTCATTTGATACTAGGTTGTCACTTGGAGTTGTTGGAGCATCGGTTGAGGCTTTGTAAGCACCACTTGATTTGTTGTGTAGCTCCTCTTTGTCCTTGAGTGACATTTCATGAGCAACAATCCTTCCAATGACTTCCGTGGGCTTGAGATCTTTGTAATTTGGCATCATTTGTATCAATGTGCAAATGGTATCATATTTTCCATCCAAAGCTATAAGTATCTTCTTGATGATGAATTTGTCGGTCATCTCTTCACTTCCTAAGCCGGCAATCTCATTTGTGATGAGAGCAGGCCTAGAGTACATCTCAGCGACTCCTTCACCATCCTTCATTTTGAACTTGTCAAGTTGACTTTGAAGCACATCCAACTTAGATTCCTTGACGGACTCGGTACCCTCATGCATATCAACCAAAGTATCCCAAATTTCCTTTGCATTCTTGAGGCGGCTGATTTTGTTGAATTCTTCGGGACATAGACCGTTGAATAGAATGTCACAAGCTTGAGCATTGTATTGCAACATCTTCAATTCTTCCGGGGTTGCTTCACGATCCGGTTCCTTGCCATCCTCAAAGAAGTCACCTTGCAAGCCAACACGAACAACAGCCCAAACGGCGGGGTTATGACCAAGAATATGCATTTTCATCTTATGTTTCCAACTAGCAAAGTTTGTACCATCAAAATATGGACCTCTACGGTGATAATTACCCTCACTAGATGCCATACTCTCCTAGGTTGTGAAACCAAGGCTATGATCACCAAAGCAATGGAAATCAAGGCTTACGGAGACCAAAGCTCTGATACCACTTGTAGGATCGAAAGTATGTCTAGAGGGGGGTGATTAGACTACTTGACCAAATAAAACCTAACCTTTTCCCAATTTTATTTGTGGGCAGATTTTAGCAATAGTGTATGTCAAGCATCACCCTACACATGCAATTCTAAGAGTATAGCAGCGGAAAGTAAGCAATTGCATATGTAAGTAAAGGAGGGGATCGGAGATTTCAAACGCAATGAAGACACGGTTGTTTTTGGCGTGGTTCCGATAGGTGGTGCTATCGTACGTCCACGTTGATGGAGACTTCAACCCACGAAGGGTAACGGCTGCGCGAATCCACGAAGGGCTCCACCCACGAAGGGTCCACAAAGAAGCAACCTTGTCTATTCCTCCATGGCTTACGTCCACGAAGGACTAGCCTCACTCGGGGTAGATCTTCACGAAGTAGGCGATCTCCTTGCCCTTACAAACTCTTGGTTCAACTCCACATCATGTTGGAGGCTCCCAAGTGACACCTAACCAATCTAGGAGACACCACTCTCCAAAAGGTAATAGACGGTGTGTTGTTGATGAACTCCTTGCTCTTGTGCTTCAAATGATAGTCTTCCCAGCACTCAAACAACTCCTCATAGATTTGGCTATGGTGGAAGAAGGATTTGAGTGGAAAGCACCTTGGAAAAGGCTAGAGATCAAGGTTCAAATGGTAGGAATGGAATAGCTTGATCTCAACACATGAGTAGGTGGTTCTCTCTCAGAAAATGTATGGTGGAAGTGTAGGCACGTTCTGATGGCTCTCCTTACTGAGAAGGATGTGGTGGAGGGGTATATATAGCCTCCACACAAAATCCAACCGTTACACACTTTTGACCCAACTCGGTGGCACCGAAATGATAATCTCGGTAGCACCGAACTGTGTAAAAGATATGAACTTTAGGAATCTCGGTGCGACCGATACGGACAACTCGGATGGACCGAAGTGCAATGGCTTAGGGCAATCCTCATCTCGGTGGCATCGATTGCATCAACTCGGTAGGGCCGAAGTGAAGCAATAAGTCAACAGAGACTTGGCAAGCCATCTCGGTGAGACCGATTTGCATAACTCGGTGAGACCGAAGTGAATGCAACCGATTACAGAGAGTTGGCAAGGCCATCTCGGTGGGACCGAGATCCATTTCGGTGGATCCGATTTGTTAGGGTTTTGGCAGTGGCTAAGTCTTGGATGAACTCGGTGGGGCCGGATAGGGAATATCGGTGGGGCCGAGTTGGAATGTAGGTTTTGGACATATTTGATTAGAGAGAGTGGTTGAGGGTTCAGGAATACTGTCACTAAGCACTTGAGCAAAAAGACCATTAAGCAACACCTCATCCCCTTTTAATAGTATTGGCTTTCCTATGGACTCAATGTGATCTTGGATCACTAAACCAAAAATGTAGAGTCTTGATCTTTTGCCAATCCTTGTCCTTAGCATTTTGAGGGGTCCACATCTCTAGTCCATGCCATGCCAATCATTGAACATCCTGAAATCTTTAACTTGAATGGACATTAGTTCAATGCGATATATGTTGTTATGAATTACCAAAACCACCAAGGGAGCAAGTGTGCTTTCAGACATGTATCCGAAAGTTCGAATGGAAATTGAGGAGTCAATGATGATGCAGAAGACTCTAACACTGAGAGATAGCCAGCAGACGAGAGGGGAGGCGGGCATGGACGATGCTGCTTATTGCACGACAGCACCACACAAGAGTAGCTATGCATCAGCTGACCCCAGCGACACTGAGACTGCAGCTGCGCATGATGATGCTATATCTGATATATCCGGAATGAAAGGCAAACTGAGGGGCGTGCTGACACATTATGAAGGTTCATTAAAATGTGCAACCGCCTGGGTTTTGTCCCCCCACTCTGAAGGGGGCCTCTTGTTGGACAATGTGCCATTGAAGCCGGGCTGTGTGAAGTGCTACGTGACTGAAGTAAAGACTGGATTCAATAAATTTGCCCTAAAGAATGTCCTAGGGGACTGTGATGAGGAGAGGACCTTGCAAGAAACACTGTTAAATCAAATCCAGTGGCCACGAAAGGAAATAGACTTCATAGATGAGATCCCTCAAGCCCCGCCAAGAGCAATCGATGTCGCCCTTCAACCGGCGACTCTCTCCTTGCCACAGCAGCTCTCGCGTGCTTCCCCCGAGGAACCTAATACCCGTAATCCGACGGCTGATGCATCAACCTGTGATCAGCCCGCCCGACGTCGTGTCGTACAGGCCATGTCATCGTCCGCCCCTGAGCAGCCAGTGGCAAGGCCTACAACTGCTGAAGACGCACCACCGGTTCAGATGCCGGCCACTGAAGCAGCAGGGGGAGACACAGCGGCACCGCATGCTCAGCAGACCAACCCGATGGAACGGACTGCTAAGCAGTCAGAAGGTCCGGAACCGCCTGCTCATCAGTCTGTCGGTTCGCAGCCGCGTGATCAGCATACCGATGCATCGGCACTGCCTGCTCAGCAAACCAACGCGTTGGCACAGCCTCCTCAGCACACCGACGTGTTGGCACCACCTGCGCAGAAGCCCGACATAGCTTCACCGCCTGGTCAGCAGTCCGACGCCTCTGCTCCTACAGCTCAGCAGTCCGTCATAGCAGCACCGCCAGCTCAGCAGTCTGGCATAGCTAAACCGTCTGCTCAGCAGCCCGTCGTATCTTCACCGCCTGCTCAGCAGCCCGTCTATCAACGATCCAGACCTTGCACCAGAAGTGCTTCAAGTACCAAGAGGAAAGCGGCCATGGCCGCACCCGCAAGGAAGCGGCCCCTGAGACCAAGGAAGAATGCGAATGATAGCCTCTTACTAAAAGCACTCATCACCCAGAACCAAATTACCAGCAAGTTGTTCGAATCGGAGAGTTATACTGGTTCTGGCAGCTTGCCCGATGAAGAAGTCGAAAGGATACTTGCTAAAAATAAAGCAGACGTACTTGTAGCATGCAAGTACGTCCACGGCCAGCCATTTCTTGTTGATGAATACTTAGAGGAGTGCAGTTCCAGTTGCCACAAGTTACATAAATATTGCATGGATGTAATGTCAGAAGGTCATAAGGGTCTGCTAGTCCACTACGACAGTGATCATTTCGGTCACGGTCAAGGAACCATCAGTGTGGGATTCGAGGACTTTCATCTCTTCTTCAACATCGATGTGCTCGATATGACTCTTGTTAAATGCTTGATGTTGTAAGTACTTCACCAACTCTGATCAACTTCTCCATACAAGGCTGTAAATGAAAAAAAAGCTAACTGTATTGTACTCCTCTCAGGGGATTGATCACGCAAAGAAAAATGGAGGCAGTGTATTTCATAGATCCTCACGTAGCAAATGGCATATTATTACGTGGTGGCACAGATGATCGGGAGTGGGCCATTGGCAAGGTCGCCAGTATCTTGTGTCGCACGCCCCATGCAGAACTCTTTCTCTGGCCATATCATGAAGGGTAAGTCAAATAAGCAACCACACATACATTGACCGTCTTTCACATTTCATCATAGTTCGTAAGTTCATGGTTTTCTTAATCTATAGCATTCACTGGATCTTGGTAGTCATTGCTCCAAATCAGAACAGAGTTTACTACCTGGATTCTCTCCGAGATTCAATAAAGCCTCAGGATCTGATGCATCTTCAGCAATTCATGGATAGGTATTGAATTCTATGGTGTTAAAATTTGCATTCATATCTGGTTCAAGAACTGAGTATGTGGAAATTCATCTTCATTTGCAGTGTGTTGGCATCGTGCATAACTAAACGAGGAAACCAGTTCAAGAGTGCAGTACCTCTGCAGCACGAGATCGTTTATCCGCTAATACACCAAAATCCATTATTTTCGGAAAATGTATCCAAATGTTTGCAAATACCTTTTCTTACGCTAGTCTAATGTTCAAGTTTCTAAATAAACCTCTTTCTATTTCTCTCCAAAGAAAAAATAAACATCTTACACCGGTTAGGTTGCTCCTAACAGGGCAAATACATGACTAATGTTGTACAAAAAAAATTCAGTGTCCTCAGCAACAACCAGGGACCAACCTTTGTGGATACTATGTCTGCAGACACATGATCTCCATCTTCAAATCTACTTTGCTGTAACGATGCACGCAATTTAGCACCAGTAAGTCTGTATCTTAATTAATATCTTCTACTCCACTCGTATGGCACATTCTGATCTAAAAATCCTGCAGCTCATCTTTGAACCGATGACCCCTGAACCGCTCCTCCCTGGTGAATTGATGGAGATTAGGAGATTTATCAGCAACTTCTTCCTGAATCACTTCATCAATCCCACTGGTGATAATGAAGATTTCAGCATGGCTTTTCCTGAAACAATGAGTAAACATTCAACACGAGTTAGCCGCTAAACATATACGCATGGATGCATTGTTTTCCATGTGATGAGGTCTTCGTATTTCGTAAACTATGATTATGTACTGCATTTATCGATAAATCAGTGGAATTTAGCTAGCATTTGTTCAATTGCATATTGTTGCGAATTCTGATGAATGTTCGTCATGTGGACACTATTTGTTCAATTGCATATTGTGGCGAATTTGCTATTTGCAGGGCAATTCAAATGCGCTATTTTTGCTTTAACCTGGCCATTAATGCACACACGGTTCGACTAAATGAGTGTGTGCGATCCAGAACGGAAAGCACACGCCACTCATAGCGGAACCATCGGTGATACACAACAAATCGCAGACGGTTTTGAGCACTTCTACGTGTGCGTAGGGGCTCTTGAACCATTTGTGATAGCACATTATCGCACACGAGAGCTTAGAGGAAACTGTGCCCAATGCAAAATACAATCCTACTCGTAAATTGTTCAGGAAACGTGTGCGATGATGTCATGCATGGCAGACGATTGCCATATAATACTCGTGTGCGATGGGCCACATATCGCACACAGTTTCTATGATGGCCCGTTTGCCTTAGGTACTATTTCGCAAACGGTCCAATGTGAAACACCGTTTGGTTTCCCTGTGCAATTAGAAACGTTTGACTCACCAATCCCACACGTGTGCCAAAAATATAGTGTGTGCGATATGTTCATGCATCGCATACGATTACATTTGACGAGGCGTCTGCATCAGCGCTCCCTATCGCGGACGGTTTCTGGGTCGTGTGGGAAGACCCCCCCCCCCTATCGCACACACAGGCAAGGCGATGGTTTAAAACTCTGTCGCGGAAAGGGGGTAAAAACCGTTTGTATAGCAGCTCGCTGTACCAGTGGTCCCCGGCGGCACGGCGGAGCAGGTCCACTCCGCCCAGCTGTGCTCTGAGCCGGCTTAGGTAGATGTGCTCTACGCCGGCTTGGTGGGAGAGAAAGAGAGAAAAGGAGGAGAGAGAGGGGTGGGATGGGTGTGTGGGCCCGTCGCGTTTGGGTGACAAATGGGCCAGATTCACATGCAGCGGACACAGACGGACGAGGTTGACGCATACAATTTTCGGTTTGGGTCCGCTTCGGACCCAAATGAGGCGCAAATTTGGGGAGAAAATGGGTCCGAGCGAACACAAAACGGACAGAAAATGGAGATTGGTCTCTGTGTTGGGCCGTCGTTTCTGTTCGCTTGGAGCCAAACGGACACGCGCGGACCAAATGCGTCGGCGCATTGGAGTTGGCTAGTGTTCACTCGAGACGAAGGAGTGCACTACATCCGATCTCCATGTTCAAACGTGGTCAGAGCATCTATACCCGGGCACCCCAAAGCCCCCTCAATCGCTCGGGCGGATGGCTCGGTCACTGACCGGTCAAAAAAAATCCGACCCAGACGGGCGCCTCAAATGAGCCTCAACCGTCCGGGCTGACCGACACCCCTCATATCCAACCCAAATGTAGGGCGGATATGAGGATGCCCGGGCACGTTCGCCACGTCAAACCCGACAGGCCTACCCCCACCACAAATTGCACCAAATCCACCCCCTCGACCTACCGGATCTATTTGCTCTCTCCTCTCTTCTTCCTCCTCCGCGTCGGACGTCTTGCAGCTTTGCCGCCACCCTTGCTCTGCAGCCATTTTGAGCCTCAAAACTAGCACAACAGTCCTCTCTCCCATGCTCACCGCCGCGAACATCATTGCCGGCCCGGACGCCACCGTGGTACTTCGGCAACTATCGAGCTGCCCCTTGTTCTCTATGTGTTCGACACATTGTCCGACCCGGTTTTTTTGTGATTTACTAGATGATACCCCGCACGTTGCTGCAGGAATATATGCTAAAAACAAAAATAATGGAATATTGCTTCAAATAAATGTTCAGATAAGAAAACATTTTTGAGGAACCTATGTTTGGAAAAAATATGAAGCATGAAGCACATGTAGTGATATGCCTTAAGATCATGTTTAGTAGTAGAACACGGGTATCACGTGGCAATACAAAAAATTAGCTGCTATAGCTATCATAATATATTACACTTCGCATCGCACTGAATAAAACATTCATTTACCCCAAAAATTATGGTACCAAGTATCAACAAAGGGACATACTATATAACTTGGCTGCACCGATGACGCGAACTATAGTTGATTTGACACCTAGTAAACCAAGAAGAGTTCAAATGTTACAGCTATACAGTAGGCAATATGTATTGGCAAATTAGACTATCCACAGTGGGGAGTAACTTAGACTAGTAACATGCACATGTTACTAGTCTATGTTACTACCTCTATAGTGGGGAGTAACATATGTTTGGTGTCATGCAACACTTCATTTATTAGCTTATAGACTCATCTTGTCTCGGTAAGTTTGATGTTACTAATAGTATGAGTAACTAGCTATGTTACTCAATTTGTCTCTCTCCTCATTAATTAGCTGTCACATCATATTTTTCGCTTAGGTGGCATCTATGATACTACCTATGTTACTCCCACTGTGGGTAATCTTACGTTTGGTGTTTGTCAAAATTTCAGTAGTTGTGAGGTATGACTTGTAAGTTTAGATAACAGCTCACACACTAAAATCTTGGAGTAGGATTCTCATCATTCCCTTTAATCACCATATGTCTCTTAAATATAGAAACATGCTTTATCTTACTAAGAAACATGCAAGGTTCCAACAAACACCAGGAAAAGGTGTGTGTGTTTTTTAAACTATCACCAGGAATGCGGTAGCATAACAATCTCTTATTCTTGATTCCTAACTTTTCCTGGTTATCGGACAAAATGGAAGAACAAATGCATGGTAAAGATGAAGAATTATATCCTTGGGTGATCTACATAAACAAATTTGATAGTAGTAAACGTGAAGATACCAATAAATGACCATTCATTTTTTCTTGATTCTTTATATGTAATTCTTTCTTGATCCTTCGATATCGATTGTACCTAATCAAAGAAAATCTACATAGAAGTACATATGTCATAAGTACATGTCATATACTTGTAATAAAATGATGTAATTGATAGGAAAAACTAATGAAGGCGTACGGATCTGCAAAGAAAAATAAATGAAAAAGCATGAACTAACAGAGCGTGCTCAAACAATATGACAACAAAGGATTTGGAGGTCAAGAAAAAAGCATGAACGACCAGAGGTAGATCCAAAAATACACCCAAAAAAATCTTCAAGGATAAATTATAGACTAGCCACTAGTAGTAATCGGAGTAGAAATTAATTCTCGGTACATGTAATAACAATAGTACAACGTCTCCAATAGTTGATTCATAGAGATGTTCTAATATAAATAGGCTAATTGGGAGAGAGGAGGCGCACCAAATAGTTGAGGGAAGACAGGGGGAGAGAAGGTGTAACAAATAATTGAGGGAACTGAATATGCAAAAGAAAAAACGGGCACCTTGTGGTTGCCTTTGCTACAGCTTCAGCTATCGATCTGCAGTGACGATCTGCCACACGCATGTTGACCGACACAGTGGAAGATGCATGCTACGGCCTCATCGGTAGAGGGCATCCATTAGTCTGCACCGGCTTGCACACTACCTGACATCATTAGCGGTCTCTGTTACGGTGGCGCCGTCAGCGACGTTGATGACTCGGTGGGTGATTCAACCGGCCGAGGCCGCGGGGGGCGCGACACAGCCAGGTAAGTCAGCGTACGTACCTTAGCCATCCCCACCCTTGGCTCCCTGCCACCAACTAAATCCTCGTCTCTACGGAACTGGATCCTCTAACATTGAGAAGAAAAGTTAGAGAAGCTACAGTACCCTAACTTTTCTCTTTCTATCCATATGATTAAGCTTAAAATGACCTAAATTAATTTGCAAATTGATGATCTACTGTGTACATTTATAGTAATTACATACAAACAAATTGATGGTGAAATAAAATTAATTTTAAATTATTTATATCTACAATAAATACCAACAGTAAACAACCTGCTAACTACCTACTAACTGTCCCTAACTTTCCTTCTTCATTTTACACTAGGTCAGCACTGTAGCACAGTGACTTCCCTTCTCTATGTTAGAGGATCCGGTTCCCATCTCTACGAGCTGGATCTGAGAGGCGTTGGAGGCAACCAAGCCATCCATGAGATAGGTAGCTGAGCTGATGCGAGAGATGCATGGATTCATAATAGGAGACACCACGCTGATGTTGGAGAGGATGGGAGCGATGCCCCTCCACTGTCAAAATTTAGCGGGGGCGAGGGGAAGTCGTCCGAGAGCCGGCGGAGTCATTGCTTCTAGGCAGCAGGGTCGTCGTGGAGATGGTCGGGGTTGGGCGCATCGATGCTGCGGGTAGCGGCGTTGTCCCGAGGCATCAACTTCTCATCTTGACGGAGGATCTGACCGCTTCGTATGGTTCCGCCGGCGGCGGCAGGCTGTGCACCTGACGACGACCTGCAGCAGAGAAGCTCCATCCTAGTCGGCCAGAGGCGATGGTGGGGCTGCACCGGATCGTGCCGGAGGGCTTGTGCCGGAGCGGTGGGTGGTCGGGCCCCTGCCGGTGTGGTGCGTGGATGGTGGTTGATGGCGACAGTGGCTGGAGGTAGCGTTTTTTGGGGGTAATATATCGATGGAGGTAGCGATGATAGGGAAGCGTAACAGACGAGCAGACAACCAATGGGCTGCACCTTTATGGCTTTTACACTAACGCGTCAGCCATGGAAGACGAAAGCGGTGACCAGAGTTGAATGAGACAATTTCGGTGAAGTCTATTTTGAACCTTAAGGTTGTACAGCACGACGCAAATGAACCCTGACGTCTGAATCCCTGAAATCCATACCCTGACCTCATCGATCTCGGTCGTTTTTGACCTTTACACCATATCCAAACAGACTAATCCTATATGGCTCAAAAAAGGCCGGGATGGATGGATTACCCAACACAATGTTTGTAGGGCCCACTTGTCAACAGGAGAAAGAAATATCAAAATAACAAAAAAATGCGCCCAACAGAATTTGGCGCTTCGTAAAATCTCAAGATAACATGCCGGCTCAGTTTCTCAGAGGTGCTCGTAGGGATAGGGTGTACGTGTGTGCGTTCATAGGGGTGAGTGTATACGCGTATATACGAGGCGTCCGTACTGTGTTAAAAAAATAATTTGGCGCTTCGTCGTGCGCTTGTCAAGTGCCAGCGACGACCCGCGGCCGCGCACGAGTTCGATCTCCAGCTTGCAGCGCTGGTGCTTGCCAACACGGCTGTGCGTCGGACCTGGCTGCGGGTCATCGGTGGCTTCGGGTCGTGGAGGTGGGGTCTAGGAGCTCCCATGGCCGGCTCTCGAGCTCCGATGGCTGGCGATGGAGGAGTTTTGCGGCAGGGGTGTGTGTCACCGTTCACTTGAGTTGGAGCCACGAGGTGGGTCCACTCGAGCCGCCGCGCCATGCGCAGGCCTAACCAGTTGCAGACCTTGTTCAGCTCCTGCGCCGGCGTCCACGATGTGGGAGAGCACGAGCCCGCGCACCGTCAACGTCCGTCTCGGCGATGTCCGGCAGGAGGTACACGACGCAACGCGCGTACATCAACTACACGGACCAACGGGCCACGACAAGATGAGGGTGCCATTCCCATCTCTCCGGCGAACACTATGATGCAAAGCTAACTCAACCGATGATTTTGGTTAGGTACTGTGCCTTTACACAGAAACTGCTTTGAAGCAGACAGGCAGGTGGATGGATTTTTAGCAGCTAGCTCATGTACGTAGCGACTTACACGCCGGCTAGCGCATGCGCTGGACAAGTTGAGCGGAGCATGGAGCAAGGCCGGCGACTGGGAGCTGCCGTTCAATGGACACGCGACTACGCCTCAGAGCACGGCCTCTGACTCGGCTTCGGCATCTTGGACCTGCGCGCACGGCCGGCAACACAGCACGACGTACTTGCGACGTGGCCGGCGGCTCGACACATTGTGTTCTGGGCAAGGAGATGGATAGGGCAGAGGGGACTTTTCTTTCAGGGATGGAGAGGCTGATGTGGCAGTCAATAATCTGGTCAAAGTCAGCAATTCCGGTCTTTGGATGCCACGTCATCAAATCATGTGCTTAAAGTGCATGAAGGTTCATTTAGACCGGGATCGACAAGGTCAGGGTATCAATTTCAAGGATTTGAACATCGAGGTTTATTTACGTCATGCTCTACAACCTCAGGGTTCAAAACAGACTTCACTCAACAATTTGTTGACAAATGAAAAACAAAATAATTGATGAGGTGGCACTGTTGCTGAGGTGGACATGTTGCATGTCAAGAGAAATAAGGTAGTGAGGATGAACTATTTAGGTATTATAGATTCGTAGGGAAAGCAATGAATTCCGATGCTTCGTCGGACGAGGAGTATGGACCGACGGAGCTTGATAAAATGATTGAAGATGAGTTCTTTGATTCGTCAGATTCAAACGAAGAAGTGGACATGATCATGCTCCTGAGCATGCAAGAGGAAATGGACCGGCAGGTGGAGCATATTCTCAACTTCAAGGGCTCAATCAAAGGAAGAAAAGTGATCAATCGGGATAGTGTCTCCGAAGCACGGCTACTGCACAAGGACTATTTTGCTCCGGACCAAACTTTCCTGGATGATCCATGGTTTCGTCGCCATTTTCATATGCGCAAACCATTGTTTTTGTGCATTGTGGAGGGAGTGGAGGCACACGATGACTACTTCAAGCTCACAAGGGATTATTACGGCCAACTTTCTTTCTCTGCTAAGCAGAAATGCATGGTTGCTCTGAGAATGCTTGCACTTGGTACTGCCGCAGATGCCATTGGTGAGCTGGTCCGGATGGGGGAGAGCACATTCATGAAAACTACTGTCAGGTTTGCCCACACCGTGGTGCAGGTGTTTGGAGCAGAGTATCTGAGAGAACCAAATGTGCATGACACAGAAAAGTCGTTGGCTATTGGAGAGGCCAGAGGGTTTTCAGGAATGCTCGGATCAATTGATTGCATGCATTGACAATGGAAAAACGGTCTCAAAGGTTTGCGGGGAATGTAACAAGGTCACACCAAACAGGCCACCATCATAATGGAAGTAGTGGTATCAAATAACTTATGGATTTGGCATGCTTTCTTTGGAACGTCGGGTTCTCACAACGACATAACGTGCTTCAACGATTTCCCGTGTTCAGGAGGCTTTGTAATGGAGAATCGCCGCCGTGCAACTACACTGTCAACGATCGTGACTACAACATGGGATACTATCTAGCCGATGGCATCTATCCTCAGTGGGCGGCTTTTGTGAAGACTATATCCGAACCACAAGGCAACAAACAAAGCCACTTTGCAACAATGCAGGAAGCAGATAGGAAGGATGTGGAGAGGGCATTTGGAGTGCTTCAAGCTCGTTGGGGAATTGTTCGTGGAGCTGCAATGATGTGGGAATCAGAAACTTTGTGGCAGCTGATGACATGTTGTGTTATTTTGCACAATATGATTGTCGAGGATGAGGGTGATGACAGAAAGTAAAGACACCGCCTTCCTAAGAAAAGCCTAGGGTTCCTTTGCCTCCCACCGGCGCCGCCGCCGGTCCACCTCGTCTCTGGTGGGCTTAGGTCCATGGCGGCATGATGAATCCCGGCCCTTGCCGGCGGGCGGGCTCTGTTTTCACATGTTTTTTCGAGTTTTGTTAGGGTTTGTATCTTGCTCAGGAAGACGAGACATCGGCGGCTCCCTAAAGATGGAATAAGGTTCTCCTTGCCTAGCCCCCGCCCCGGTGGTGCGTCTAGCATCGTCGGTGGGCGTGTGGAGGTGTATCTCCGGCAGATCCATCCTTGGTGGATTTCTCGGATCTGGTCGTAGTTCGTCTACGTTCGTGTGTCTTCAGGTTGGATCCTTCCGATCTACGCTACTCTTCATCGACGACGGTTACTATTCTGTAGCGCTGATTGTCGGTGTCAAAATCGGCAGATCTCGCGTAGGGGGCCCGAGCTGTGAGATCGGATCGATGGGTAACAAGAGACAAGGGACACGGTGTTTTATCCAGGCTCGGGCCCTCTTTGAGGAGGTAAAACTCTACGTCCTGCTCTTGCTTATATGATGGATGTATCAAAGTACGGAGTTGATCTACCTCGAGATCGTAAGTTGTGGACTAAACCCTAGGGGTGATGATGATGATGAATGATTCTCTACGGATTAAACCCCCTGGCTTATATAGGCACCAGGGGTATCTAGGGTTACACATGGTCGGTTGCCATCTAGGGGTTACATGCCGAATCTGAATATACTTGGAGTACACGCCAAGTCCTCGATGCGGCCCGATATGCTTGCACCGCAGGCCAAAGGCTTTCGGAGTCCTTATTCTTCAACGGGCCGTCAGTCCGGCCCATGGACTAGACCGCCTAGGCCGGGACCCCCTAGTCCAGGACACCGTCAGTAGCCCCCGAACTTGTCTTCAACGCCAAGGACGACAATCTTCTTCGGGCGTATTACTTAGGCAGGGAGTCTTCGGCTTAGGAGGCGAGTTCCCCTTCGTGATTTGAATTTGGCTATGAGCTCTCCTCGGCCCTGGTCCCACCGCGCGCCATCTCGAGTACCGCGCAGCCTAGGGAATCAAGCCACTTTATGGCCAGACGCTGAAGCGTCGCCCCGTTCTGCCTTTATTAACGGGTGCCTGACCTAAAGTTGCGTCAAAGCGCATCTTGGCCTTCCCCCTTTCTCTGCTTAACGTAAATCTCCCCTCCCAAAGTCTAGCTTCGAGAGCTCCAGTAATGGCGAGCGGCGCGAGTTCTTCCAAGCGCCCCCATGGCCCTCTCAAGGGCGACTGGGGAAGCTGCTCCGTCACGCGTCTTCAGCTAGATCGGCTTTCCACCCAGGGCTATCTGCCAGACCCTGAACTGGCCTCTACCCGCCCTGGCTTAATATCCTTGGACGGGCAGGCACACGCTGACAGCCATCCCACCCCTCACGGGGACGAACGGGTATGTTTTGTTCCCTTCCTTCTGTGCGGCCTGGGATTTCCCATCCACCCCTTTCTCTGGGGTTTACTTGAGTTCTATGGGATCCAACTCCACCACCTAACTCCCAACTCAATCTTACACATTGCGGGGTTCGTCGCTCTCTGCGAAATGTACCTCGGATGCGCGGCCCACTTCGGACTATGGAGGAAGTATTTTTGCATCATGCCCTGTTCTCGGGACGAGAAATTACACGAAGTGGGGGCGGCCGAGGTTTGCCGAATAGCCGGGACTGGCTACCCCACAGGCACCCCTCGAGAAGATGCCGATACGTGGGCGTCCGAATGGTTTTACATGGCCGACGTTCCGCTGCATGAACCAGCTCGGCCCGGGCTCCCGCCCTTCACCTCGGATCCTCCGAAGAAACGGTTTAGCTGGAGGCTACGGAGCACCACTCAAAAGAATGACGCTGATGTGGCCCGTCTAGCTGCTAAGGTGAAGTGTCTGACAAACACCGGCCTCACCATAGTAGATGTGATGGCAACGGCCATCAGCCGAAGAGTCCAACCTCTGCAGCAATGACAACATATGTTGTGCATGTATAATGGCACCAATGACGCCATCCGATCAATCCGGGAAAGCTTCCGAAATGACACGGCCCTCGGCGCAGCCCTGGCTGGCATATACAAGGGACAAGCCGCGGATTTCGCCAAACGGAAATTCATAGATGGCTTGTCTTGCTATAATCCTGCCGAAATGGTAAGTTTCCCCAAACTTCCTCGTCCATCCGAGTAGTTTCCCTTTATTGTTTTCATAATGGTTGTTCGATGTATCCGAACAGAGGTGGAGGCGCTGGGTCGAGACCCTGGACTGTCCTACGCCTGAACCGGAGAAGTATCGTCGAGACAACGATCCCGCCTATCATGAAGATGAAGAAATATCCACCTTATACGAGGAGGGTATGCTTTAATAAGAGAACCTCGATGGCTCGAGAGTGGCCATTATTCCTGACCTACCGGGGGCGCGGCCATTATTCTTGACCTGCCGGGGGCGCGGCCATCCTCCTCGGTAAAACCTTCCCCTACTTCCTATCGAAAGAGAGCTTCAACTTGCAGAACCCCAAGCACCCTGACTCCTCTTCCTAAAGGCCAACGCTCAAAGCGCACACGTAGCAGTACGGCCCCCCAGGGGGGCCCTTCAGTTGCCGCACAAGGTGCCCCTAAAACGGAAGTGGTTATGGAGGCGGAGCGTGACGCTCCTCCCCCGAACAGGTAATTCTACCTGCATCATGCTCTTTTTCGAGGATCACTAGCCTGATAATTTACTTTCCTGCGCAGGCCATCCGCTGAAATGCCATTAGCGGAAGGGGCAAATACCTCGGCCCTGAGGACTAACGGGGAGTTGATCTCAGCCACAGGGGGTATTCCCGAAGAACCACAACCGGCCACTTCGGGGACCTGCTCGGCTACCACCTCCGAGGTTGAAAGCGCAATGAAGCATAGGTGCCGGAGAGCTTCTCTAAGGAGTCCTTTCTTCTCCAGCCAAGAGTTCAACGCCCTCAGTTCGGTGGACGCCTACCTTGGCGCAACCCGTAACGTCTTTGAGAAGGTGGTGGATGTCTTATCCAAAGGCTTGCAGGTAATTTGTTTTTTGAGCTCTCTTTCCTTGCTTGGAATCCTGTTTAGCTTGCGATAATCCGACCGCCGTACTAGGTAGTAGCCCCCAAGACACTTGTCGGATGGTACACCCGACAGGTGGATTTGCTTAGTCGTAAACTATGACATGAGCTCAAAAGCCCGTAGCCCCCAAGCCGTGATGTGGGCAGGAGTGACCATATAGAGGCTTGATAAACCTTACTTTCAACTTGCAGTCATCTCGGGAGAAGAATGAGAGCTTGTCTGAGGAGCTGACCCAAGCCAAAACACAGCTGGGCGCCGCGCAAGCCGAAGTGGCGCATGTCAAAACCTTTACCAGAGAAGCGCACGGTAAGTGCATCTGATTTATGGTGTTTTGTTGTAAAGGATACTAGGTCCATGCCTAACGTGTTATAATTCATAGCAGCGGAAGTCATTGGCCAACTGGAAAAGGACCTGAAACAGGCCCGTGAGGATCTGATATATGCAGAGTCATAGCGGCAGGCCGAGCATCTTGTAATGAGCTGAAAGCAAAGAACGCTCAGCAAGCCGAGGAGATTGGCCGGCTCAAAGCTCAGCTGGCTGCTGCCGAGGCAAAGGATAAGAAAGCGGATGAAGAAATATCCGGTGAGTACTTCCCGTCTTGCGAAAAGAGCTTACTCCTATCATGTGCTAATTTGTGCTTCATGCAGTTTTGCTGATAGGTCGGCTTAAAGAGGCCGGTAGCCCCCCGTCCGAGGATGCCTTGACGGAGCTGACCGAGGTGCACGAGCGAGCTCGGACGGCTATTAAAGTTGTTTTTAAGGCTCTATGGCCCGAAGAAAATGTGCCCGAGGGTATGTCTGAGCTCGCCGATCGTCTCTAAGGTGCTCGTCCTATGGGGCCTTAGCACGACGACTTCCCGACTGTCTACTACAACAATTTTTGCCTGGCTCCGGTGAGGGAGGGGCGATGACGGTGGCACGCCTTCGGCTCGCTTCAGTACTTGTAGTCATCGCTAGGTGGTCTACGCTCGATGTAATTTTTATTATCTCTGGTGTTCGTTGTACTACCATGATTGAAGATGAATAGATCGGAAGTTTTATCGCAAAAAAGAGGATGAGGGTGATGGTGTAGCCAAAGCAATAATTTTGATGCGCCTGGAGAACAAGTTAAAATCCCAGAAGATCGAGATGCAAATCAGCTTATGAACTTTCTGTGTATGTATCAGAATCTTCGAGATCTCATCACGTGCACGTGCAACTACTCAGTGATCTTGTGGAGCATATGTGGAACCCACAATAGAAACCAAAGAGCTAATGTTTCAGTTCTGCATTTAAAATAAAATTTATGTAAGAATTATGTATTTTCGGTACCACCATTTGTCATTTACATGCGACACTGACATGTATGATGAATGTTCATGGATTTGCATGTATTTGAGAGTCCGAATTTGAGGTATGTGAATGTCGGGCACGCCATATGGGGGTGTCATGGGAATAACTCCGACAGTGAGTACTAGGGTACGAACAAGAGCTGGTCCTAGCTACGACGAAGATGTGACACAAGAGTTTACGAGTTCAGGCCCCTCGCGGTGGAGGTAAAGACCCTACGTCTCGAGTTTTGGAGCTGTTTGTTTTCCTTGCATATGAATGATTATAGAGATTGCAAACCCCTGCCCAAAGTGCTAAGGGGCGGCTTATATAGACTGCGCTGCCCCTTTTCCTTGCTACGTTACAGAGAGATTGAAGAGTCTAGTTTATTGCTGGCGTTACTATTGCTAACTGAAGCATTGATTGCTAATAACGCCTGCGGACGTGCGCCTGTGAATGCTTTAGATTCCGTGTTGGTTGTTTGCCTCCCTGGTCCGAGTGCTGCTAGAGTAGCCGAGTGGATGGAACAGTTCCCGAGTGGGCCGTCAACGACCGAGTCGACAGGCAATGTCCGAGTGGATGAATGACATCCGAGTGGAATAAGTCTTGACAACCATTCGAATGTGGTTATGGCCCAGAGGCCTCAATATTTGTTGATGTGGGGCCCTATGTAAGGTCCAAGATGCATGTCTCGTGACCCTACCCCGTAGTAGGTGACCCTAAGAAGGGGGCCCTCTGGCTGCGTCCGTTGACGTATATGGGCCGAATTTGCCAAAGTCCGGATGTAGATGTTGTCACCTTCTCTTCTTTCGCCTCATCTTTCACACTTCTCCGCTCTAAGAGCATCTCCAGCAGATCCCGTATACCGCCGTCCTGCAAATTGTGTTTATAGTATCCCGTAAACAAAATTTGTGGGACGGCGGACGGATCGGCAGAATAGATCCGGTAAACTTCACCGGAGTTCTTACTCGAATTTAAAACATCTAGTTCGCGCCATAGATAAACATAGTTCATCACGTAGTTCATCACACATACAAGCAAATTTAAAACATAGTACCACTTGCCAGATAGTTCAAACTTAACTTAAACTAGACTAGATAAACTTCAAACTTGAACTAAATGGATCACCACCGGATCTACTCGTCTGCATCCTCGCCATCACCGGAGCCGGAGTTGCCCGCGCAGAGGTGGTGTTCCATGAGGGAGTTGCAGAGCACCTGCCCGAGCTCGAACTCCTCCCGAAGCGCTGGCAGCCGTGCCGCAGCGGTTTCGTCCCCGGCGCGCGCCGCCTCCCTCGCCTCGAACCAAGCGACCTCGGTCGCTCGGCGGCGCTGCACCGCCGGATCGAATTCCTCCCACGCCTGGCAGCGGGACCGCGCGTCGCGGCGGCGCGCCTGCTCCTTGCACCATTCGGGCACCAGAGGGCGGAGAGAGGAGCTCCCGGCCTCCTCGTTGTGGCCGCGCTTGTGAGGCGGCTCGCCGCCGCCCCCCCCCCTCGGCCACCCCGACCGACACCTGCGCAAGACATCTTCGGGAAGTTCGGATGGGTTTCGGCGCCGGAAATCTAGGCTGGATTTGTCGCCGGAGGAGAGAAAACGCGGCGGAGGGGAATGGGGGAAAAGCATGATGAGAACCCTAAATCGACCCGGATCCGGCATATATATACCGGAATCGCGGGCGGTTTAGGAGCCTCCCGTAAATCTTTTAGGGGCCGGGCCCTTTTCGCGGGACCTGCTCGGGCCGGAAATTTGGGCCGTCCCGTGAACCCTCCGAAAAAACGCGCCGGTTTTACAGGACTCGCTAGAGATGCTCTAATGCTAACCGAGTAATCGACATATGGGTCCGACATCCACGCGCATACTTCTGTATTATCTGGTCCCACATTCCAGCCACTCGACGCCAGCTTCCCGACCACCCCCTGTTTCTTCTGGTAGCATCCCAACAGTTCCTTTCCCCCTGTCCTGCCCAACTCGGCAACTCCCCTCTCCCACAACCCCACCTCTTCCAGATCTCGATGCGGCGCAAGCTCGCCGGCGACGCGCCAGCGTTGGCTTCGGCCGGCGGCGGCTCAGTCCCGTCCGAAGCGGACCTGGTGCAGCTCTCCACCGCCATCTCGGCGGGGGAGGACCTGGGCCCGTTTGTCCGGCGCGCGTTCGCCTGCGGGCGGCCGGAGCCGCTTCTATCCTCGCTCCGCGCCGTCGCGCGGGACCGCGAGTCCGAGATCGAGGAGCTCTGTCGCGCGCACTTCCACGACTTCATCCGCGCCGTCGACGACCTCCGTTCTCTCCTCGCCGACGCCGACGTGCTCAAGGGCTCCCTCTCCGCCTCCCACTCCGCTCTCCTGTCATCTGCCGCGCCGCTGCTAGCCTCGCTCGAGTCGTTCCTTGCCGCGCGAGCTCTCGCCGGGAACCTCTCATCCGCTCTCGCCTCCTCCCACCGCTGCGTCCGCCTGCTCGCGCTCGCCGCTCGGGCTAATGACCACCTCCAGGCCGGCAACCACAGTCTCTACCTCGCCCTCCGCGCCGTCGATGCCATCGATCTCGACCTTGCCTCTGGCCCCGAGCTGCTGCCTCTTCCTGCCCTTCGCCGCATGCTGCTCAGCCTCGTTCCCGCGGTGCGCGTCCACGCTGAGCGCGAGATCTCCAGGGAGTTCGCCGACTGGATGGTCAGCATCCGGGCTGCTTCGCGGCACCTTGGACAGGTGGCCATTGGCCGCTCAGCTGCCGCCAGGCAGCGCCAGGAGGAGCTCCGCTCCAAGCACCGCCCGCTGGAGGAGTCCATCACCCTGGACGATGACGGAGCTGGTGACCTCGACGACTTTGCTGCAGCCACGGCGACGTCTGATGGGTCGGATGGTGCCGCTGCAGCCTCGTTTGACCTCACACAGCTCTACCGTGCCATGCACATACACCAGACACTGGCGCTTGGGGAGCGATTCAAGAAGTACTACCTGGAGAACAGGAAGCTCCAGCTAACATCCGACTTTGATGTGATTGCGGCAACACCATTCCTTGAGTCTCATCAGGTGTTCTTCGCGCAGATTGCTGGGTTTTTTATTGTCGAGGACCGTGTGTTTCGAACAGGGGGCGGGCTTACATCCCGGGTGGATGTAGATGCATTGTGGGAGGCTGCAGTGGGAAAGATGATCTCAGTGCTGGAAGATAACTTCTGTAGGATGCAGACAGCAAACCACCTGCTTCTCATAACTGATTATGCTGCCTTGCTTTCTGCCACAATGAGGAGATATAGTTATCCAGTTGGGATGCTACTCGACGTGCTGGCTAAGCATCGGGACAAGTACCATGACTTGCTGCTTGCTGATTGCCGAAGACAGGTGGCAGAGGCACTGGCTGCAGATAAGTTTGATCAGATGCTCATGAGGAAGGAGTATGAGTATTCAATGAATGTGCTTGCTTTTGGGATTCAGAGCTCTGATATCACACCGGCATTCCCATATGTCGCGCCGTTTTCATGCACTGTGCCAGATATTTGTCGTATTGTGCGGTCATTCATTGAGGACTCGGTGAGCTTCATGGCACATGGGGGCGGTGGTGACACATATGCAGCAGTGAAGAAGTACCTTGGTCGGATACTCTCAGAGGTTGTGAATGCTTCGATACAGAAGCTTGTGGATTCAGGCAGTGGTCTGAGTGTCTCTCAGGCAATGCAGGTTGCTGCAAACATGTCCATAATGGAGCGTGCGTGTGAGTTTTTTACACGCCATGCAGCGCAATTGTGTGGTGTGCCTCTACGTGCAGTAGAGCGTGGGCGGCGTGACTTTCCACTTCGCAAGTCTCGTGATGCTGCAGAGGCGCTTCTGCTGCGGCTATTGTGTTCCAAGGTTGACGAATTCATGCGGCAATCTGATGGTGTCAACTGGATAGCTGATGACCCACCTGCTGGGGGTAATGAGTATGCCAATGAGGTCACTATCTATCTGGAGACTCTTACTTCAACTGCTCAACAGATCCTTCCTCTTCCAGTGCTCCGCCGTGTTCTTGTTGCAGTTCTTGTGCATATCTCTGAGAGGATTATTGGCCTATTCTTGAATGACTCAGTCAAGCGGTTTAGTGCTAGCGCGGTCATCGGTATAGATACTGATCTTAAAATGTTTGAGTCATTCGCAGAGAACATGTCGAGCCTGTTCCTGAACTCTGATCAGGATTCTGCAGCAAGTGAAATGAAGTCTGCACTGGTGGAGCCGAGGCAGCTGGTGAATCTTCTTATGAGCAACAGCCCAGAGAACTTCCTTAACCCAGTGATCCGTGAGAAGAGCTACAATAAGCTTGATTACAAAAAGGTGGCAATTATCTCGGAGAAGTTCAGGGATACCTCAGAGAGCTATTTCTCGACATTTGGAACTAGGGGTGCTAGGCAGAATCCAAAGAAGAAATCTCTGGATACCCTTATCAAGAGGCTTAGAGAAGCTAGCTAGTCTCTACCTTGCAGTAAGATAATGCGTGCATGTAATTTAGCTTGTATGTGGTGTGCATTATGTGAGTTAAAATCATTATTCTTCTACATACTACAATTTTCTTGAAGGCAGAGTGCTTGTTCCATAAGTGTGGATATCTTAATTTTGATTCTTTTATTTACTCATCAACAGTATGATAAGAATTCAAGATACTGCACATCATTTTTTTTCGTTACCTTGCAATAACAACTTGGATATTTATGTGTCCGATGTACAACTAAGAACATCTCCACGGATGCCCAAAAATTTTGAAGCCCTAAAAATGGTTATAGGTGAGGTGAGAAAAGATTTTGCTTTTCGAGCAACCCAAAAACGGATGCTCTAAACTTGGAGAACCAGATGAAGCATGATGATCCGACGGGGGGAGGCCAGGAGGCGGATCCATAAATTAATGCTCTAAACTTTGAGAATCACATGAAGCATGATGATCCGACGGGGGGAGGCCAGGAGGCGATCCAACAATCGATGACGGGAAGGAGTTCGGCCGGGACGGCGACGGTGACGATGCAATCTGGCGACGGGGCGGGGAAGTGCGGGGACGACAGCATGGTGCTTTGGGATGGTGGCGGGAGTTCAGGGCGGGCGACTAGGGTGGATCCGACAATATGGCGTGGTTGGATGGCTGGAATTGTGTGGGACGGGGCGGTGGTGGCACGAGCTCGACGCCAGTCGTGGGGGTCGCAGCGGTGGCCCTGGCGGGGTGGCAGCGGGGCTCGGGGCGGCCGCGTGATTGGCGGAGGTGGTGGACTGCCGACCGGAATTGGACGTCGCGAAGACGGGGCAGGGTGGCGTGGCGATAGTGAAAGTTCACCGATCGGCGGTTGGGTTCCTACCATAGCATTTTTGGTTTTTGGCAGCAACTAGTGGTGATGTATATTGACATCATTTGTAGCTAAACTTTGGGCATGATGTAATTTTTTTGACACCATATACCTATATGGCATGGTGTATTTTTTTTGCACCATATATAGGGCATTTATCGGACGCGTTTTTTTGCTCCAAATGCCCCCAAACGGCAGTTTTTTGCTCCGAATGCCCCCAAACGGTAGTTTTATGTGCACGGCTGCTATTTTAGGGCATCCGTCGGGGATGCTCTAACTAGCTAAAATGTAGAGAGAATTCAGCGAGTGGGTGTGAAGGTACTTGTGCAAATAGGCCCTCAGAGCTCCCGCGATCGCCCAGGCGATCTGGCGACGACGGAGTCCAAGTGGGAGTGAATGGCGGCAGTGCTGTCGGCGCTATCTCCGGTGGAGGAAAGAGCAGGTACGGGGGTGAGCCTCACCGGGGGCATCTTCAACGCGGAGGAGTGGAGAGAAATCAGGGCAAGATCGAGGCAAATCCTCAAGATTGCCGCAGATCGGAGGCGATGCCTGGAAAGATTGAAGAAGAGGGCGGAGGAGAAAGCAGGATCGGTCGTCTATAGTGATTAGGGATAGAAATGAGAAGGAAAAGGAAATATGAAGAAAAGGGGAATCGGTGGGGATCTCTACTGGTTATAGGAGGATCTCAAAAATTCGGGAATTAAGGAAAGTTCAATTGAGGGGCGCGATTCAGGGGTTGGAGGCGGATAGGGGGGCCGTTTCTTGCCGTTGTATTAGCTACTAGAGAGAAATTAGTGTGGAGTGGATTTGGAAACGGACAAATCACAATTATTTGTTTTTTATTGTGTGCTTCAATTCCGTAATTATCTCTGCGATTAGAGAGGAGGAGTGCTATTTCTTCCCTAGAGGGAGGTGCCCCTGTTCTTCACACGGAGCAGTAGCAGAAAGGGTCTCTGTTCTTCTTTTCAATTTTGTTCATACCGTGTGGCCCATGGCGAGCAAGGGTGGTGCTAAGGGGGGTGGCGGGGAGAGAGAGAAAGAGAGGGTAGTGGGTACTGGAGGAGAGATGGTCTCGGCGGTGGCGGTGCGGAGTCAGGTGGCATCCAGGGGGAGGACTCCCTTCTTGGCCATCCGGCTGCCAAGCACAAGGGGAAGGCGGCGACGAGGCACTCCCGGGGCGAGGCTCCTCCTCTTGTCATCGACATGGAGGCAGCTAGGAAGGCTGTGTCTGGCTTCCTAGTGGTTGGATGCTTCTTGCTGCCTTTCCAGGTGAACCCACGGGTCATCGTCGACTAGCTCCTGGGCTCCGGGGCATGGCGGCTTCAGGGTACGGTCACCGTCCAAGAGGTGGCCAGCCAGGACGGACGATTTGTCCTCAACTTCACCGCCGAGGGGGATCGACGGTTTGTGCTCAAGGCACAGCCGTGGCACTACAAACGGGATGGCATCATCTTCGCCGAGTGCGATGGCAAGGGCGACCCGGCGGAGATCGACCATGGAGTCATGCCCATTTGGGCCCAGGTTCGTGATATACCTTTCGAGCTCAAGATGGAGAGTATGGGCTGGACACTCGGGGATCAACTGGTGGAAGTGGTGGATGTGTCGCACCGTAATCATGTCATAGTTGAAAAATTCCTGCGTGTGCGTGTGGAAATCTTATTGCATGAACCACTCAAGAGCACTGTAGAGTTCACCCCGTTGGGTAGCTCCAAGAAAGTTAGATATGATGTTCAGTACGAAAAACTACCTCTGTATTGTGAGCGTTGAGGGCTTGTAGGATATACCTCTGAGCGTTTTTGTAGTATTCCAAAAGAAAAAAGAGTAGCAATCTACCCAAAAAATCTTAGCGTAGATGCTTACTAGAAGGGTCAAGGGTCACACAAGAGAGATTTTATTTTTGGAGGCTTTCCTCGAGGTGAGCAGTCTCCATTCACCGCCTCCGATAACAACAGCAAGTCAAAGGCCATGGAGGGTGTCGTGGTCAAGGTGGCCAAGGCTGTGAGTGTGTCGTGCGTACGATAGTCTATGGGATCAAGATGACCCCTTTGCAGTTCGGCTGTGGGAATCGACGAGCACAAATAGCAGTTTCAGCAATGCAAGAACACACAACAAGATTTACCCAGGTTCGGGCCACCGTGAGGTGTAAAACCCTACTCCTGATTTGATTGTATTATCTGTGGAAGCACAAGTACAGAGAGCGCAGCTTGCCGGCAAGGTGTGCGGGAAGTGCAGCTACTATGTGTAGTTGTGCAAAGTGTGGACCTTTGTTAAGGTAGCCATGGGCCTCCTTTTATAGATGGAAGGGGTCACCACAGTGGCAAAACAGTAATTACATGGTGTAGATAGTGGCTACAGTGCTATCATACCTAACCAGACGGGTTAGGAAAAATGCATTCAATGCGCCGTTAGGTGTCACGCGGGGGACGAGCTCTGGCAATGATCCTGCACCGCTCGCCCAGCTACCTTCTATTATCTTGACACGCCTCCAGGACGGGTGTCATTAAAGTTAATCTTCAGGCACCGTGCTAACACGTGCCCCGACAAGCTTCACCTAACTGCCTGCCTGCTCAACACCTATTGACAAGCGACTAGCTGGTCGCTGAGGTGGAGCGGTGGAACAGCCGAAGGGAGCTTGCCGGCACGGAGCTTGCCGGGCCTTCCCTTGCCGGTGCATGGCTTGCCGGCAAGTGTAGTCTTGTTCTTTAGTACTAACTTAGTACTTCTCGATGACCTGCCTTGAGGTCTTCTTCATGGTTTTATCAACCAAGTCTTGAGTCTTGACAAAAGCAATCCTTCGGCAAGCCCTTGCCGTCGGGAAGGCTGCAACTGTCTGTGCATAAGTCAGGGTATAAAAACACCTAAGTTTTTATACACCGACAGGAGCCCCCGGGCCTGGGCCACACACGCGTGTGAGGCGTCATTGGGCTAGGCCCAAATCGATGCACAGACACACGTGGCGTAGAATTACTGCCGTGATGATGGTTTTCTTACTGCACGCCCACGACGCGCATTTAATGCGGGACGTGGGAGAGGTGGATTGAAGCGGTGACTTGTGGTAATGCGCCTGCAAAAGCGCTGCCATGATGGACAGTGGAGAGCCAGCCCCGCGCCTTCCCCATAAAAAGGTACTCGCGCGAGGGCGCTGCTTATCCGCTTCCTTCGCCTCCAATCTAGCAAACCACCCCCTTCTTCTTCCTTGAACCAAAGCCAAACATTCCGCCGCCGTGCCGCTCCGCCTGCATCTTCCTCCAAATCCCCATCTCTCCAGTCGCCATGGCCCCAAAGAAAGCCATCAAGACGGTCGACCTGGAGGCGGAGAAAAGGAAAGAAGCCGTCATGAAGCGGCGGCGGGAGAACGACGTCTTTCCGCCGGTGTTGAAGATGAACGACCTCGTAGAGAGGTATGCCTACATGTGGGGGAAAAGAGACTCCAGATCACGGTGCGCCGCATGTTCTTCCCGGCAACCCCCCACCTTCTGAAGACAAATTCCCCTTCTTTACCACATATTTCTATTGCGGCCTTGTTCCTCCTTTCTCCGCATTCTTCGACGAGGTCAAGCGCACTTATGGGTTTCGGCTTCTCGATTTCACTCCGAATGCCGTCACCTGCATGTCCGTCTTTGCTCACATGTGTGAGAATTTCGTCGGGGTCGTCCCAAACGTAGCCCTGTTCCGCCACTTCTTCATTCCCCGCATCGAAGGAGTTGCCCTCTCGGGTAGCATCACTTGAATCCCCAGGTGACGGTGTCCTGGATTAGGGGGTGCTAACCTAGCCAGCCCGTCTCCTCGGTTGGGCCGATGGGCCCCCGTACGTGATCTGGGCTCCGGAGGCTGTACACAGGAAGCGTGATCGAGACTGCCTCCACCGAAGACTTGACGTGTACTCCAAGATTTCTCTTGCCGCCTTGCTCCTAGATACCGACTTTGTAACCCTAGATACCCTCCCTGGCGTGTATATAAGCCATAGGGTTTAGCCCGTAGAGGGGAGATCAACGCAACATCGTTCACCCAGCCCTAGAGTTAGATACACATTACGATCTCGAGGTAGATCAACTCTGTATTCGATACATCTCCATAAATATAAACAGAAGCAGGACGTAGGGTTTTACCTCCATCAAGAGGGCCCGAACCTGGGTAAAACTCGTCTCCCTTGTCTTTGTTACCACCGATCCAAGATCCGCAGCTTGGGACCCCTACCCCGAGGTCTGCCGGTTTTGACACCGACACTGGTGCTTTCATTGAGAGTTCCGTTGTGTGATCGCCAAAAGGATCGATGGGATCGCCGGTCAACGGCCCCAAGCCTATGGAGCACGTCTCCATGTTCGAAACTTCTGCCACAGAGATGCCTGCACGTAAAGTGGAGGCGAACCATGACCCTTCTTTGGTTCCAATGGGGAATTCCCCCAGGGACGAGGGGCTGAGATACTTCTTGGAGAGCGGGTCGGACAGTGACATACCGGAGGCCGACCTTCAGATCAATTCGGCTAATCCGGTAACCACGGATCCGACGTCAAGTGAGAATAACAGGGCCTTGAGCCCGTGGTCTTTAGAGATCGGGACTCACCCGCTCACCTCCCATATAGAATATTGCCCCGATAACTCCGGCTCACCTGACATCTGGGATTTGGCCTACGTACGGCAGCTCCCTGACGAACCGATCATGCGATACTGGGCCAGATTCTTGTCCATTAAACACAAGATACTGGATTACCAAGACTCTGACATAATTACCGCTTTTGAGCGCGGATGCAAGGATAAAGGCGTCTCGAACGCCCTTGCTCGTCGTTGCGTTCAAACACTCCCTGAATTGACCAACCTGGTAATACGATTTTGCGCCATCGAGGACGCCTGGCGGACCGGGGAAAACACGGACCCGATCTATGAGGACCACCCGGAACGCAACCGATCGGCACTTCGGCGCGAAAATCTCAAACGGAACATCCCGGGCGATCGACCCCGGAAGAAGAAGAAAACCTCCGGTCACCCCGGAACAACTTTGGACGGCTTCCTGGATAAACCATGCCCGATCCACGCCGTGTTGATTAACTCCTGCCCGACTCACAGCCTTCGCGACTGTTGGGTGTTGAGGCAAGTGGCTAAAGGGGGACCCGCCCTCTTGGCGGGTACCTCCAGCCACCTTGAACAGACCTCGAAAGAAGACGAGGTCCTAATGATTTATGAGACCTTTACGTCTAAAAACCAGCGCAAACGGGCCCTGTGGGAAGTTAATTCTGTCTGGCAAGTACCACCTCGGGGCATGTTGTCGGCGTACGACACCTATGGGACCGCGTGGATCCCTTTTACGGTTCGGCTAGGGAGAAGATGTGCACAAAGAGCGGATCCAACGATCAACACGGGGATTTTTTACCCAGGTTCGGGCCGCTGAGTAGCGTAAAACCCTACTCCTGCTTTGGTTTATTGTGGGTGTTTGAGCTCAGATGCATGGAGCGCTTCTTGGTGAACAGTACACAGGAAGGGCGGCTACGCATGCAGCTGGGCTAGAAAGCTTCCTCCCCTCTGTAGCTTCGCCTTGGACCTCCTTTTATATGACAAAGGGGTCACCAACAGTGGCGAACAGCAAGTACAAGAGGTGTAAAGTTACTACAATGTTTACATGCTTATCACTGACGACTTAGGACAAAACGCATTAAATGCTCTACTTAGGTGTCCCTTACTTTCTTGGGGATGGAAAAAGAGACCGTCCCATCAGCACCGCTTAACCCCATCCGCCGCTAGTGCCATGACACGCATCCAGGAGGACAAACCCTAAACGACAGGCTGGTCGCTGCGCTGGAGCGGTGGCAGGGGCGGTGGGATCTTGCCGGGTGCGAGTCCTTGCCGGGTCTTCGTGAGCTTTGCCGGCAAGATCTTGCCGGGAACCCAGCCTTCGGTCTTCTGATCATTAGCTTGAATGCCTTCTTGATAATCTTGTGTTTGTTCCCAGCTGTCCCCCGGCAAGCCTTACCGGGTCTTGTCTTGCTAGGAGATCATGCCGCTGGGAAGAAGCTTCTCCCCAACGAGCTCTCTTTGCTTGTTAATATAATGCTTGCCAGATATGGTATTCGCCGGGAAGCTTGGCCTTGCCGGGGTTGCCAGGCAACAATCCTAGACGGGAATGACCCATGCTAAGAAGGTTGATGAGACCCTGGTTCTCATTACACCGACAGGAGCCCCTGGGCCCGCCTTCAACAGAGAACTCAAAGATCTCGATGCTGGAGGTGGGGCCAAATTTGGCGTGGGTCATGACTGCCATGCCCTTTCCTTCTGGAAGTATAGTTGTTTTAAGAAAAACAGCCCTTGTCGGAGTGCATGGCTCGACGACAAGGTTGAAAGCCCCCTTGTCGGAGCGTATGGCTCGACGACAAGGTTGTAAGCCACCTTGTCGGAGCGTATGGCTCGACGACAAGGTTGTAAGCCCCCTTGTCGGAGCGCATGACTCGACGACAAGGTTGAAAACCCCCTTGTCGGAGCGCATGACTCGACGACAAGGTTGAAGGCTCCCTTGTCGGAGCGCATGACTCGACGACAAGGTTGAAGGCTCCCTTGTCGGAGCGCATGACTCGACGACAAGGTTGAAGGCTCCCTTGTCGGAGTGCATGGCTCGACGACAAGGCTGAAAGCTCCCTTGTCGGAGCGCATGGCTCATGGCTCGACGACAAGGTTGAAGGCTCCCTTGTCGGAGCGCATGGCTCGACGACAAGGTTTGCTATTCTTCCGCCGAAGAATATTTCTGGTAAAGTTTGCGATTTCAGCAGAGAACTTTGACGTTCTCGATGCCGGCCTCCGGCAAAGATGTTGCCGGGAAGGCTTATGACTTCAGCGGAGAACTTTGACGTTCTCGACGCCGGCTTCCGGCAAGGATGCTGCCGGGAAGGCTGCAAAGTAATCGCCCACCTGTATACCTGCAACACTGATTCGGACATGTAATGCCACGACAACGTTTTAACACAACAAATTAATTAGCTTCTGGCTTTATGACTAATTTGTCGTAATTTTGACTTCTGCCGAATATTCCCTTGCTTGCCGAAACACTTTCTGGTGCGCACGATCCAGTCAGCAGCGCTTTGAGGAGCGGGTCCTTAGCGGCTTGCCGGGAACGCCGCCTCCCGAAAAAGGTTTTTCCTTCCCAGCTTTAGTGCAGCTGTTCACATCGCCGAGCGGACTCGAGGCGACAAGGAGCGCAACTAGCCCCGGGAAGGCTCCTCAGCATACGGGTTTACGCAAAAACCTTGAAATAAAACTTGCTAAGCCCTTTCCTTAAATGATTGCATTTTTGTACAATGAATCCCTACGCTTGCCGGAATACCTCCCGAATGCGCACGTCCTGGTCAATGGCGCTTAGGACCGGGTCCTGTCTAGCAGCCTATCGAGAACGCCGCCTCTTCGGGAGCTTAACGCTCTAGAAACAACTACAACTGCATCTGTGTTGCTGGGCGGACCCAGAACAACCAGGAGCGCAGAGTGTTTTAAGAGCGCTCCCCCGCGCACAGGTTATAGAAAAACACCATCAAGGATAAGACTACGCAGCAGAAAGCGATTAAAGTTTTAGGACTTAGCTTTCGCAAGGAATTTCAGCCACCCCCGCTTCTTCTTGGGCGCCATGACGATGAAGATGATCAAAAACTGACGCGCTGACCGCTAGATCGGGTTCGCGCAACCGCTTCCCCCTACTTGGCGCGCCAAAGATGTCGGCGTACGACACCTATGGGACCGCATGGATCCCTTTTACGGTTCGGCTAGGGAGAAGATGTGCACAAAGAGCGGATCCAACGATCAACACGGGGATTTTTTACCCAGGTTCGGGCCGCTGAGTAGCGTAAAACCCTACTCCTTCTTTGGTTTATTGTGGGTGTTTGAGCTCAGATGCATGGAGCGCTTCTTGGTGAACAATACACAGGAAGGGCGGCTACGCATGCAGTTGGGCTAGAAAGCTTCCTCCCCTCTGTAGCTTCGCCTTGGGCCTCCTTTTATATGACAAAGGGGTCACCAACAGTGGCGAACAGCAAGTACAAGAGGTGTAAAGTTACTACAGTGTTTACATGCTTATCACTGACGACTTAGGACAAAACGCATTAAATGCTCTACTTAGGTGTCCCTTACTTTCTTGGGGATGGAGAAAGAGACCGTCCCATCAGCACCGCTTAATCCCATCCGCCGCTAGTGCTATGACGTGCATCCAGGAGGACAAACCCTAAACGACAGGCTGGTCGCTGCGCTGGAGCGGTGGCAGGGCGGTGGGATCTTGCCGGGTCTTCGTGAGCTTTCCCGGCAAGATGTTGCCGGGAACCCAACCTTCGGTCTTCTGATCATTAGCTTGAATGCCTTCTTGATAATCGTGTGTTTGTTCCCAGCTGTCCCCCGGCAAGCCTTGCCGGGTCTTGTCTTGCTAGGAGATCATGCCGCTGGGAAGAAGCTTCTCCCCAACGAGCTCTCTTTGCTTGTTAATATAATGCTTGCCAGATATGGTATTCACCGGGAAGCTTGGCCTTGCCGGGGTTGTCAGGCAACAATCCTAGACGGGAATGACCCATGCTAAGAAGGTTGATGAGACCCTGGTTCTCATTACACCGACACATGTGGATAGACACGCCGATCACTTTCAACCACGACGATCAGCCGAAGTCAGCCCCAGACAGGTGTCCCGCCGCGCTAGTCCTCAACCCCATCGTGGACCACTGTCGCCTCCATAAGGTCCTTATGGACGGAGGCAGAAGCCTGAATCTAATATACGTAGACACTCTGGACAAAATGCACATCGATAAATCGCGCATAGAATAGAGCACCACCCCCTTCAAAGGAATAGTCCCCGGACGAGAGGCGCGCTGCAGCGGAAAGATAACCCTGGACGTAGTCTTTGGGACTCCGGATAATTATCGCTCCAAGGAGATTACATTCCACATCATGCCTTTTAAGGGCGGATACCACGCCATCCTCGGACGGGACGCCTTTTCAAGATTTCAAGCAGTGCCGCACTACGGCTACATAAAGCTCAAGATGTCGGGCCCGAAAGGGATCATTACCATCTCAAGCGATCCCGACAGGGCACTCAAGGCTGAGAACAAAACGGCGTCCCTCGCCCTCGAGACTCTGGCCGAAGCCTTCGCGGCCGAGGAGCTGACTGCGCTACGTGCCGAAGTCGACCGGGACGATGTCGTTCTCGACAAAAGATCAAAATCTACTTCTTTCAAACCGGCCGATGAAATAGTCAAATTCCAGGTTCACCCAACGGACCCTGCCAAAACGGCGTCCATAGGGGCTAACCTCGACCCCGAGATCGCCGAAGCCCTACGTGTTTTCCTCAAGGAAAACTGGGATATATTCGCCTGGCACCCCTCCGACATGCCAGGGATACCCCGTAGGCTTGCAGAGCATAGCTTGAATATACTGAAAGGCTATAAGCCTGTCAAGCAAACACTTCGGCGTTTCTCCGAGCCCAAGCATCAAGCAATGGGCGAGGAGCTGGCAAAGCTATTGGAAGCAGGATTCATTAGAGATATAAAACACCCTGACTGGCTAGCCAATTTGGTCATGGTACCAAAGAAGGACAGGGCCTGGCGTTTATGTGTCGATTTTAAAGACCTCAACAAAGCTTGCCCCAAAGACCCCTTCCCCTTACCCCGTATTGACCAAATTGTGGACGCCACCACTGGCCATGACGCGCTGTGCTTCCTAGACGCCTACTCAGGATATCATCAAATAAAGATGAAGGAATCTGACCAGGCAGCAACGGCATTCATCACGCCCTACGGGCCATTCAGCTTCAACACGATGCCTTTCGGACTAAAGACCGCTGGCGCCACGTACCAGCGTATGATTCAAATGTGCCTGGAAAAACACATCGGAAAGACCGTCGAGGCCTACGTAGACGATGTAGTTGTCAAAACTAAACACGTCGACCAGTTGGTAGACAACCTTCGAGATACATTTGCTAGCCTACGGGAATTTCAAATAAAACTTAATCCGGAGAAATGCATTTTCGGAGTCCCAGCTGGCAAACTCCTCGGCTTCATTGTATCCAGCCGAGGAATTGAAGCCAATCCGGCAAAAATTCGAGCCTTGGATCATTTGGAGATCCCAACAGAGCTCAAGCACGTACAAAAACTGGCAGGCTGCGTAGCAGCCTTGAGCCACTTTATATCACGGCCCGGAGAAAAAGCCTTACCCTTATACAAGCTGTTAAAGCAGACCAAAACATTTAAATGGACCAAGGAAGCCGCGGTAGCCCTGGAAGACATCAAGGCCCTCCTCGCCACCAATCCCATCCTGGCAGCGCCAGGCGTCTGTGAACCGATGATACTATACATCTCGGCCACAAACCAGGTGGTTAGCGCAGTCCTCATGGTCAAACGGGACATGGAAGGTCACAAATTCCAGGTCCAGAGGCCCGTATATTACGTATCCGAGGTCTTAACCCCATGCAAGACACGCTACCCTCACTATCAAAAAATAGCTTACGTGGTCTTCATGGCGTCACGAAAACTTCGGCACTATTTTCAAGAGTGTTCGGTGACCGTGGCATCCAACGTCCCGTTAAGTGACATAATAAATAGTAGGGATGCTACAGGGCGCATCGCCAAATGGGCCATAGAGCTCCTACCTTTTGAAATCATCTACAAATCACGCCGGGCCATTAAATCCCAGGTGTTGGCGGACTTCGTAGCCGAATGGACCGAAGCCGAGCTCCCTCGTGAGTACAGTACTTACTCGCATTGGACAATGTATTTCGATGGCTCCAAAATGCTCGCCGGCCTAGGGGCTGGCGTGGTGCTCACGTCTCCCACGGGAGATAACATTAGATACATGATACAAATCATGTACACGGACTCCAACAATGCGGCTGAATACGAAGCCCTCCTACACGGACTCTGGATAGCAGTCTCCATGGGTGTCAAATGCCTGGAGGTCCGAGGTGATTCCAACCTCGCCATCTCACAAATCAATGGCAAGTTCGATGCCAAAGACCCGAAGATGACAGCTTACCGAAATGCCGTCATAAAAATCTCGGCCAGGTTCGAGGGGCTGGAGTTTCACCACATACCCCGAGATAGCAACCAGGCCGTAGATGTGCTCGCCCGATTGGGCGCAAAACGGGATAAGGTCCCAGAAAACACCTTCCTCGAACGACTTTTTAAGCCATCCGTAGTCTGGCAAGACGGCAAAGGAACGTCGGATTCAATCGACGTCGGGCAACAGGCCCCGCCCGAAGACGACGAGGATATCGTAGGCGGCTCAATGGTCCGGAAGACTGCCTCAGCACATGAAGTCATGGCAGTCATCGCACCATGGACCGAGCCGCTCCTCGCGTACCTGCTCCAGAAAGAGCTCCCCGATAACCAAACCGACTCCCGCCGGATTGTAAGGCAGTCTAAAGCGTACAAGGTTCATGAAGGGGAAATTTATAAAATGAACACCACGGGCGTCCTCCAGAGATGCATATCCGAGGAAGAAGGAAAACTCCTACTTCGGGAGATACACTCCGGCATGAGCGGACATCAAGCCGTTGCTCGGACTTTGGTCAGCAAGGCTTTCCGAGCCGGTTTTTACTGGCCAACTGCAGGTGCCGACCCCTCGGCATTAGTACAACGTTGCCCAGGCTGCTAGGTATTCGCCAAGCAGAGCCACTTGCCCCCCGCGGCCCTTCGCACCATCCCCATTACTTGGCCTTTCGCGGTCTGGGGGCTCGATATTGTCGGGCCACTCAAGGGTGGATCAAACAAAAATAAATACCTCCTAGTCATGGTAGACAAATTTACCAAATGGATTGAAGCAAAGCCGGTCACCTCGGCCGAGGCTGTCCAGGTCATCGGATTTATCTCAGGGGTAGTACATCATTACAGTGTCCCCCACAGTCTGATTACAGACAACGGAACTAACTTCACATCCAAAGAGGTTAAGGCATGCTGTAAAAAAATGGGCATTAAGCTCGACTACGCGTCGGTCTACCACCCACAGTCTAATGGGCAGGTGGAGCGAGCCAATGGGCTAATCCTTAGCGGCATTAAGCCAAGATTAGTTCGCTCCCTTAAAAAAGCCGACTGCAAATGGGTCGAGGAACCTGATTCCGTATTATGGGGCCTGCGTACAACACCAAACAGGTCCATGGGATACACCCCATTTTTTATGGTATACGGCGCCGAGGCGGTCCTCCCCTGCGATATCATACACGACGCACCTCGGGTGCGCATGTATGAGGAGCTAGAAGCCGAGCTTGATCGGCAAGAGGCCCTAGACGCTCTCGAAGAAGAGCGCAACGTCGCACGGGCAAGGTCAGCTATTTATCAGCAGCAGGCCCGGCGCTACCATGGCAGAGAAGTTCGTGCTAAAGAATTCAATGTCAGGGATCTCGTAATGAGGCTACACCCCGAGAAACAAAAGCACAAACTCTCCCCTAGATGGGACGGGCCGTTCATCATTGACCAAGTTCTCATCGGCGGAGCATATCGAATCCGAGATCTGGAGGACGGCCGATTAGAGCCCCACCCCTGGAACGCGGCGCTACTCCGACGCTTCTACGCTTGACACTACGAACACGGTCCGTGTAAATAAACTTGTATATTTTCTTTGACTTAATCTTTTACTCATTATTTATTTCCTCACGCCGGAACGTTATTCAATGAGCCCGAGGACAATATAGCATGTTATTTTCAAAACAAGAGCTATTCACCTCTTATGTACTATCGTCTTTTGAGCCACCATATGCATCGATTCGCTGTAAGATTTGGCCAAGCTAGGTTGCCCGGCTCCTGTGCTTGCCCCTTACGTTCCCGATATTTCGGCTAGGGGGCAAAGGGAGCACCGCTGTGATTGTTACTCCTGGGTCAACCGGTGTAGTACCTCAGACGGACAAAGCCGAAAGCTAGCGTTCTTACAATGCGAATCGGTCGGCCATGACATAGGACTAACGTGGCAGGGGTCTTTTCAAACCCCGACCAGGGGCTTTACCCCCGAGGTCATCTGTCTTCGGACAAACGTGTTCGACACAGTGACCCGAGGAAAGGAACTGTTGGAAGAACTATTTTCCTCGGAAGATGTTTCTTACGTTAAATAGTAATATAACATAACTTTCCGTTACCCCTCTTGTCTTTCGAGCCGCGTAGCCCAATTGCCTTGTCGCCTGAAGCACCTGGTCCGATGACCTCGGCCAGTAGTATGGGACACTCCTCGGAGTTTATCCGAGGAGGCGGAAGCCGAAGGCTGGCTGACAGAGTTTGGATAAACGGACTGAAAAAACTGACACAGAATACTTTGGTACATAAAGTCATACAAAGTTTTCACGCGCGGTCTAGCCCGTCTATTAGGGTGTCCAATGTGCAATCCTTTTGCGAAAATTGCGCCGCAGGCATTACACTATTATATGCCTGGCTAGCGGGGATTTCCTTCCCGTCAGGTCCCATGGGTCCCACCTCTGCTAATTCCGTCGTCTTCAGACCGGTGTAGTGGGTCTTCACCATGGCCCAGGCCTCTCTCGCACCTTCTCGGCAAGCTGATACTTTCCAAGCCTGGATCCGGCGCCGAGCTCTCTTAAGCTGTTCGGATAGCACGACCATGTCCTCGGGAACCGGCACCACCTCAGGCCATAAAGCCTGGTGCACATCCTTCATCGATTTCCATGCCCTTTCGTGCACCTTGGATAGACGAACGACCATGTCTTCGGACATCGGACCCCGAGATTTCGGTGGAAGGCCAGACAAAGAAGCTGCCAAACATAACAACATTCACATGACAAATCACCTCGGACAAATTACATGACAAGTATCCCTCGAGATTTATAACTTACCATAAATCATGTCGTCCGTTCCTCAATTCTTTGCTTCCGCAACAGCGAGACGAGCTTTTAAGCTCTCAATCTCCTGGGCCTGGCGGGCGTTCTCAGCCCTAAGCACATTCACGCTCTCCACTCTTTGAGTAACCACGTGTTGATTTGCCTGACATTGCGCTTCCGCATATGCCAGATCCTCGCGGGCCTGCTTCAGGTCTCTTTTGAGATGGCCTAGGGCTTCTGCTGCTACAAGAGATTCTGGCGTCAACTCTATTTTCATTGGCATTCACCAATTCAAGCACAAAGCACTTACCGTGCACCTCTCTGGTGAATTTCTTCACCTGTTCAACCTCAGACAAGGCCGCGTCAAGCTGCACCTTTGTTTGGGTCAACGCCGAGGTCAATTGCTCGTTTTTCAAGCGAGCTTCCTGTTCATGACAGTGATTGCTGGTTAGTATTCAAGTCTTGATTCGACCCCAGGGGCTCGTACCAAGCCTTAGGGGCTACTACCGTACTTGGTAGTTATATTTGTCTTTAAACACATACGCAAAAAAAAACCCTACCCGCAGCCCCCGTGACAAGACGTCCAGCGATTCATCAAAGGCACCTCAGGTCGCCCCGAGGTATGCATCCACCGCGCTGAGGGCACTGAACTCCCTATCCGAGAAAGCCGGATTATTCAGAGAAGCTTTTCGCCGACGATAATTCTTGGCACATTGAATCTCGGACGGAGTAGCCGACGTCGCCGAGTCCTCGGGCTGAGGGGCTCCGGGGTCAACTCCCGCGGGATTTCGGGCATCTGTTTCCTCGGGCGGGGCTGTGGTTCCCTCGGCCCCCACATTTGCCGTGGTGGATAAAGGCTGCTTGCAAATGATCGGGAAGGTTAAAATCCGAGGTGTCTTTGCAGCAGCATATGCAAAGTATTACCTGGTGGTTGAGGGGCACTCTCTCCTACCCCCGTGACCTCGGTTTGAGCTTCTTGTACTCCTGGTGGGGACCTTCCCAGTGAAGCCGCTTCTCTGCATAGGCGTTGGGAGCGCCGCCCCTTTGGAGGAGAAGTCAGATGACTGGGGGCTGGAGGACGAGGGGCTCTCTTTCGTTTAGAGGAAGGGAGTGTTACCGATGAGGCTGGCCTCGTCCCCGGCGTGTCAGGAATGATAGCTACCGAGGAGCCGTCAAGGCTCTCTAGGAAAATTTTCCTCCCTTCATAAATAAGGGCCAGATCTTCGTCCTCGTTGTAAAGGGGGTCTTCTGCGCGGTAATGCAGCTCCGGCTCGGGGGCCGGACTGCTTACGCCTTCAAGCCAACGCCTCCACCTCTGTTCAAGGACCGATGTATAGCGGATTAATGTTAAAAATCCTGAGGTAAATAGGAGAGTTCGAAAGAGGAACTTACTATGTTAGCAGGGTTGTTGTACGATAGCCCGTCTTGGAACTGGCGCTTGGCGAACTCCTTCGCGGACCCTTGGTATAAGCTGGCCAGCACGGCTCCTAGGGTCATTTGGTCCATAAAAGCTCCCTTGATGGATCGAGAGGCGTCGTTGGACCCATTATACTCGCGCAATAAGTGCTGATGTTGCCAGAGGGGTTGGACTCTTCGGTCTAGGGCTACCGCCATCACATCAATGATGGTGAGCCCAGCGCTTGACAGTAGTTTCACCTTGGCCGCTAGACTGGTCACGGCTTCGTTTTCCTCTTGTGCCAAGCTCTGCGGCCTCCAACTGTAACGTTTCCTCGGTGGATCTAATGAGAAGGACGGGAGTCCTAGCCAGACTGGCTCGTATAGCGGGATGTCGTTGATGTAGAACCACTCGGAGGGCCAGTAATCGGCGTCCTCCCGAGGTGTTCCCGCTGGATAACCAGTCTTGTTGATTCGGCAGACTTCGGCTCCTCCAACCTCGAATAGCTTGTCGGCCGAGGAGCGGGGCACGATACAGAAATACTTTCGCCATAATCCGAAGTTCGCCTGGCAGCTGAGGTGTAGCTCGCAGAGCGCGACAAACCCCGCGATGTGTAATATTGAATTCGGGGAGAGATGATGTAGCTGCAGCCCGTAAAATTCTAGCAAGCTGCGGAGGAAAGGGTGGATTGGAAACCCTAAGCCGCGGAGGAGGAAAGGCACGAAGCATACCCGCTCGTCTCCTCGTGGCGAAGGGTAATTCTCGGCGTGGGCTTGACCGTCGATGGACGTTAGTCCGGGACGGATGGGGGCCAGATCTGCATTCGGCAGGTAACCTTGCGTCGCCAGGCGCTCTAATTGAAGGCGCGCGATGGAGCAGTACCCCCAGTCCCCTCTATCAGGGCCGTGAGGGCGCCTTGACGATCCTTCACCACTCGCCATTGTTCGGGCTCTTGAGCTTGGGCTGGGATGGGGAGGGATTTTTTGCTGCGGTTGCGGTCGAGAGGCGTATTACCGCTAGCAAAGGCCGCGCGTTTGTTAAATAAAGACATAAGGGGCTGACGCTTCGATGTTTTTTCCATAAAGGGGCCCGATTCCCTAGATGACACAATTCTCAAAGTCCGAAATTGGGCCCCAACGGAATCTTAAGGGTTGGCCGAGGATTTTAAGTCTGGTCGGAGGATAAAGCACGGGAACTTGTCTATCGAGCCAAGACTCCGGAATTGAAGATCGAAGGGCGTCGACTTCGGCACCGAAGACCAGTTCAGGGGCTATTGACGGTGTCCTGGGTTAGGGGGTGCTAACCTAGCCAGCCCGTCTCCTCGGTTGGGCTGATGGGCCCCCGTACGTGATCTAGATGGACTCCGGAGGCCGTACACAGGAAGCGTGATTGAGACTGCCTCCACCGAAGACTTGACGTGTACTCCAAGATCTCTCTTGCCGCCTTGCTCCTAGATACCGACTTTCTAACCCTAGATACCCTCCCTGGTGTGTATATAACCCATAGGGTTTAGCCCGTAGAGGGGAGATCAACGCAACATCGTTCACCCAGCCCTAGAGTTAGATACACATTACGATCTCGAGGTAGATCAACTCTGTATTCGATACATCTCCATCAATATCAACAAAAACAGGACGTAGGGTTTTACCTCCATCAAGAGGGCCCGAACCTGGGTAAAACTCGTCTCCCTTGTCTTTGATACCACCGATCCGAGATCCGCAGCTTGGGACCCCCTACCGCGAGGTCTGCCGGTTTTGACACCGACACCAGGTCTGGCAGCAAGCAAGTGTATCTTGAAGGCCAATTGCACCTGAAGTGGGAGGAATGGAGGGCTGAATGGTGCTGGATCAAGGAGAAGGACTTCCCAGATTACTGCGTTCCCCGGACAGAGAGGGTCCAATGAGGACAAGACTGGAGCGCCGATAGCAAGTGCGACGACAAGCTCAAGCTCGTCGTGGATCGCATCGTCCGTATCAGGGGTGCCGGCTTGACCATCGAGATGGTTGGCGCGGATTTCCTTCAGCGCGGCGCGTCTGGGAATACAAGAACGCCGCTGACAGGATGAGGTTGCACACCGGGCTCGGGAACAACTTGACGGTGCTGCAACATGCTTGCCTCTGCCATCAACTGTTCCGCACCACCGGCAAATTCCACTTGCCGGTCGGCGTCATGCCCTTATGCATAAACTCTGCCAAGGATTCCATCTTGCCAATGATGCCATCGTGCAATGCCCAATAAGTAGAAAGTACTTGGCGGGAGCCCACTGTCGACGAGGTGAAGGCATGGCTCGACAATTTGGATGAGAAGCCCACTCGAGAAGAGAAGGACCTCATCCGTGATACCTCCGATGAAGAGCTGGCATACATTGCCAGCAGGGCAGAGGAAATCAAGAGGTTTGGAGGCGCCAGCGGTTCTCGATCCGCGGCAGCCGAAGAGGAAGAAGAGCAAGTTGATGAAGAGTCGGCCGAAGAGCATCAAGAAGAGCCTGCCGGAGAGCATGGTGACGAAGTTGCCGGAGAACCAGAGCAAGAGGAGCCCCCAGCTGTCGATGTCAAAACCGGTAGATCTCGGGTAGGGGGGCCGAGCTATGAGATCGGATCGATGGGTTAACAGGAGATGAGGGGCACGGAGATTTACCTAGGTTCGGGCCCTCTTTAAGGAGGTAATACCCTATGTCCTGCTCTTGTTTGTATTATGGATGTATCAAGGTACAGAGTTGATCTACCTCGAGATTGTAAGATGTGGTCTAAACCTAGAGTATGATGTCTCTTCTCCTCTACGGACTAAACCCTCTGGTTTATATAGGCACCAGGGCTACCTAGGGTTACACATGGTCAGTTACGATTAAAGGGATATATGCCGAATCTCGTATCCTTGGGGTGCACGCCAAGTCTTCGGTGAGGCTCGATGTGCTGGATCTTCAAGTTGGAAGCTTCTGGAGTCCTTGCTCTTTGACAGGCCTTGAGTCCGGCCCAGGGACTAGATCAGCTAGGCCGGGACCCCCTAATCTAGGACACTGTTAGTAGCCCCTGAACTTGTCTTCAAAGCCGAGGATGGCCACCTTCTTCGGATGAAAATGTCTTTGGTAGGAGAGTCTTCGGCTTGAACGGCGAGTTCCTCTTCATGACTTCGGCTATGAATTCTCCTCGACTTTGGTCCCACCTCGAGCGGCATTGAACATCATGATGCCTTGGGAACCATGCCACTTTATGACCAGATGTCGAAACGTCTTTCCACCTGTCTCTTATTAACAAGCTTCTGACTCAAACTCACATTAACACGCATCTTGGCCTTCATTTTTCCCCTGTGCACCGCAAACCCTCGCTCCTGAATCCCAGCTTCGAAAGCCCCAGGAATGGCGAGTGGTGCGGGTTCTTCCAAGCGCCCCCATGGCCCTCTCCAGGGTAACTGGGGTAGCTGCCCCATCACACGTCTCCAACTGGACCGATTATCCACCCAGGGTTATCTACCTGATTCAGATTTAGCTTCCACCCGCCCCGGCTTGATATCCGTAGACGGGCAGGCGCACGCTGACAACCACCCCATCCCTCACGGGGATGAGCGGGTGTGTTTTGTTTCGTTCCTCCAGCACGGCCTGGGGTTTCCAATCCACCCTTTTCTCAGAGGTCTCCTTGAATTTTACGGGATCCAACTCCACCACCTAACTCCCAACTCGATTCTGCACATCACGGGGTATGTTACCCTCTGCGAGATGTACCTCGGGTGCGAGGCTCATTTCAGGCTATGGAGAAAATATTTCTACATCATGCCCTGTTCCCGCGACGGGAAGCTACACGAAGTAGGGGCAGCCAAGGTCTGCCGCATAGCCGGGACGGGCTACCCCACAGGGACTTTTCAAGAGAACACCGACACGTGGTCATCTAAATGGTTTTATATGGAAGACGTCCCGCTGCACGATCCAGTTCGGCCCGGGTTCCCGATCTTTTCTTCGGCTCCTTCGAAGAAGTGGTTTAGCTGGAGACCGCGAAGCCCCGCCAAGCAGGACGACTCAGAAGTAGCTTCCCTAGCAGCCAAGGTGAGGTGTCTGACGAGCACCAGCCTCACCATCATCGACGTGATGGCAACGACCATCAACCAGAGAGTTCAGCCTCTTCGGCAGCGTCAGCACCCATTGTTTATGTATAATGGTGATGACGATGCCACAACATCCACCCGGAAAAGCTTCCGAGATAAAGCGGCCTTTGGTGCAGCCTTGGCCGGCATATACAAGGGAGAAGCCGTGGACTTTGCTAAGCAAAAGTTCATAGACGGCTTGTCTTACTACAATTCAGCCGAACTGGTAAGTTCAATAACATTTCCTCGTGCATCCGAGCAAGTTGATTTCATTCTTTCACGACAACTGTTCATTTCACCCAAACAGAAATGGAGGCGATGGGTTGAGACCCTGAACAGCCCGGCACCTGAGCCGGAAAGATATCGGCGAGACGATGACCCCACCTTTCATGAAGACGATGCGATATCTACCCTGTATGAAGAGGGTACCTTCTATCAGGAGAGCCTTGACGGCTCAAGAGTGGACATCATCCCCGACCTGCCAGGGATGCATCCATCCTCATCGGTAAAGCCTCCTCCTCCTTCCTCTCGAAAGAGAGCTTCAGCTCACAGAACCCCAGGCACCATGACTCCTCTTCCTAAGGGCCGACGCTCAAAGTGCGCGCGTAGCAGCATGGTCCCGCAAGGGGGCCCTCCGGCTGCCGCACAAAAGACCCCTGAAACGGAAGTAGTCATGGAAGCGGAACCTGCCGCCCCTCCCCAAAGTAGGTAACCTGTGTTCTTATTACGCTGTTTGTCGAAGATCGAGGGTCACAAGGCTGACAATTTATTTCCCTGCACAGACCCTCCGCCGATACACCGTTAGCAGAGGGAGCCAACACCTCGGCTCCGATGACCAACACGGAGCTGCCTTCACCCGCAAGGGGCATTCCCGAAGTGCCGCAACCAGCCACCTCAGGGACCTGCTCGACAACCACCTCTGAAGTAGAAAGCGTGATGAACCATAGACGCCGAAGAGCCTCTCTAAGGAGTCCCTTCTTCTCGAGTCAAGAGTTCAACGCCCTCAGCTCGGTGGACGCCTACCTTGGTGCGACTCGCAATGTTTTTGAGAAAGCGGTGGACGTCCTGTCCACAGGCCTGCAGGTAATTTTATTTTTGAATCCTTCTTTTGGCTTATGATAATCCGACCACCGACTAAGCAGGAGCCCCCAAGACACTTGTCGGATGGTACATCCGGCAGGTGGATTCGTTTCAGCCATAGAGTATGAGCTTTAGAGCCCGCAGCCCCCAAGCCGTAATGTGGGCATGAGTGACCATATATAGGTTTGATAGACCCTACTTTCAATTTGTAGGCTACTCGGGAGAAAATGCGAGCCTCTCCACAGAGCTGACCCAGGCCAAGACACGACTTGACGCTACGCAGGCTGAGGTTATGCATGTCAAAACCTTTACCAGAGAAGCGCACGGTAAGTGCATCTGGTGTATGGCGCATTATTTGTAGAACACATTAGTTCTAAGACTAATTGCCTTATAATTCATAGCAGCGGCAGTCATCGGTCAAATGGAAAAGGATCTGAAACATGCCCTTGAGGACCTGGTATATGCAGAATCGCAGCGGCAGGCCGAGCACCTCATTTTGTCCCCAAGCAAGGAGGAAACAAAGGAGCTGAAAGCAAAGAATTCTTAGCAAGCCGTGGAGATTGACCGCCTCAAGGCTCAATTGGCCGCTGCCATGGAGAGAACTAAGAAATCGAATGAAGAAATATCCAGTGAGATCCTCCATCTTGCGACAAAAGATCTGAGTCCTGTCATATGCTAATATGCATTTCACATAGTGTTGCTGACAGGTCGGCTGAAAGATGCCAGTAGCCCCCTGACTGAAGGTGCCCTGACGGAGCTGACCGACGTGCATGAGAGGGCCGGGACATTGATGAAAGTTGTTTTCAAGGCTCTATGGCCCGAAGAGAATGTGCCGAGGACATGTCCGAGCTTGCTAACCGCCTTAATGGGGCTCAGCGCCGAATACAGGCCTAGAAGATTTCAGCTTGTAGGGAGGGCGTGAGGGAAGAATGGCCATGGTCAAGACTCGCTACATAAAAGTGAAGACAGAGCATCTCGCCGAGGTCGGCCCAGTTGGTGCCGATGGCAACGAGGTGCCGACTTCTTTAGTCTATGATGACGTTATGGCCGCTGCGCGCTTCTCTCAGCAGGACTGTTCTCTCAAGTCATTGATAGACGGTCTAGATAAGCTTTAAGATATGTTGTAATGACTCTATGTATCTAAGTACTTTACGGTATTACAAAAGTTGCTGTTATACGAACTTTGCTAGCCAGCCTTTGGCTTCTCCCTCCTGGGCAATTAGCCGAGGAGTGCTTCCTACTTCTGATCCGGAAACCGAACCAAATATTTCGGATAGCAAGGCAATCCGGCTATGGGGCTTGAAAAGCAAAGTGAGCCAGAGCTTGTGTTATATTACATCAAAGCGTAAGAAACACCCTCTAAGAAAAATAGTTCCGCTATCGGTTCCTTTCCTTGGGTGAAATGTTTGGCCCGTCCGAGGTGCGTATCCGGCTGACCCGGAGGCAACAATCGTAGAGGTGCTCCCTTTACCCCCTAGCCAAACTATCAGGAACGTAGGGGGTAAGCACAGGAGCCAGGCAACCCAGTTTGGCAAAATCTTAAGGCAAGTTGTTGCATATAAAGGCATACAATGATTTTATGGGAAGGAGGCACCGAAAGTGCTGCAAGAATTCACGCGGCTTCAAAAAAATGGAGCGACAAGCATATTGTATGTCATACAAATAAAATGCGGCCGAAGGAACTTAATCACTTTGGCTTTACCGAACACAACCAGGTAAAAAGTTTTAACAACTTTGAAAGGAAAAATTTATAGCTATTGTATATGCTAAATAGAAGGGCGACCGGAAGGTAACCCAAGCACGGCTGTAATTAACCGTAAAAGCGTCGAAGCAGGGTGGCATTCCAGGGATGTGGCACCAACCTGTTGTCTTCAGGGTCTCGAATACGATATGCACCTCCGGTGAGTACTTGGTCGATGATGAACGGTCCATCCCACTTCGGGGACAGCTTGTCCTTTTGCCCTCACCTTTATTAAATGCCTTCGTCCTGACCTCCTTGCTCTGGTAGCGCCGTGCTTGCTGTTGGTAGAATGTGGAACGTGCCCGAGCAACATCCCTTTCCTCTTCGAGGGCGTCAAGGTCGTCCTGCCGATCCAACTCGGCCTCCCTCTCTTCGTACATCCGCACCCGAGGTGCACCGTGAATGTGGTCACATGGTAGGACGGCCTCGGCTCCATACACCATAAAAAAGGGTGTGTAACCTGTAGACCGGTTGGGCATGGTGCGTAAGCCCCACAATACGGAGTCGAGCTCCTCTACTCAATGAGAGTCGGCTTCCTTCAAGGATCGGACTAAGCATGGCTTGATGCCACTCAAAACGAGTCCATTGGCACACTCAACCTGTCATTGGTTTGGGGGTGGTAGACGGAGGCGTAATTGAGCTGAATGCCCATTTTGGTGCACCACGCCTGTACCTCGTTGGCGGTGAAATTACTGCCATTATCTGTAATTATACTATGAGGAACACCATAATGGTGTACTACACTGGAGATGAATTCCACGACTGGCGCTGCCTCAGATGTAGTTACCGGCCTTGCCTCGATCCATTTTGTGAATTTATCTATCATGACGTGTAAGTATTTCTTTTTATGCGATCCCCCTTTAAGAGGGCCGACCATATCCAGCCCCCAGACCGCGAAAGGCCAAGTGATCGGAATGGTCTGAAGAGCCGTGGGGCACATGTGACTTTGGTTGGCGAAAACTTGGCAGCCGGGGCATCGCTGGACCAGAGTTTTCACGTCTTCCTTAGCGGTGGGCTAGTAAAATCCGGCTCGGAAAGCCTTGCTGACCAGGGCCCGAGCTGCGGCATGATGGCCGCTCATGCTGGAATGAATTTCGGCGAGGAGCTTGTGCCCTTCCTCTTCGGATATACACCTCTGGAGGACATCGGTGACGCTTCTTTTGTAGAGCTCTCCTTCATGGACCCGATAGGCCTTTGATCGGCGAACTATTCTTCGTGCTTCGGTTTGGTCCTCAGGTAACTCATTACGGAGCAGATATTCGAGGAAGGGCTCGGTCCATGGTGCGATAACTGCCATGACTTCATGAGCCAAAGATGTTTCTTCAACAGCTGAGCCTCCAACTATCCCCTCGTCCTTCTTGGTTGCCGGAGGGTTGACCCTTCGCTACTAGGGAAAAGCCTATCAGTAGCGCGGGTTAAACGACTAGCAGTAGCGCGGGCACCCGCGCTACTGGTACGGTGCTACAGCTAACGTTTAGCAGTAGCGCGGGTACCCCCCCACTATTGCTATCCATATGTATCAGTAGCGTGTTTTATGTAACCGCGCTGTTGCTAAAAGCTGCAGCGCTGCTATTTAGAGCGCGCTACTACTAAAGCCTCGCTGCTGCAACACGCATACCGCGCGCTACTGTTATTATTTTCTGAAATTTTTTCTGCAGCATATTTCCTCTATATTTGTAGAGGTTTTATACAATAGTCTCTATCAAACATCATACACACAATAGTCTCATCATATCATACACATACAAATCTAATCATAGCATACACATACAAATAGTCTCATCAAATCATGTCATCATCATAATCATCATCCAACACAAATGATGTCTCTCGTCATCATCTCGAAATAGCGATACAAGTTATGACAAGTCTCGAATACATGCAACTACATCGTCATCCATCTAAAGGATGATATAGAAGAGAAGAGGCATCACTATGAGTAAGAGCAGAATTATGTAGTACATGAGGCGCCGGTTCTGATTCCTCTCTCGCGCTAGCATGAACCTCAAGTAACTAGCTTCTGCTTCTTGTCTGCTATCGAACCCTTTATGGCTGCCGCCCGAGAACCATGACACTTGGGCCTGACACTCGGGCCACTCGTCGTACACTCCCGAAACCCTCCCTATGTACACGGCATAGCACTTCTTCGCCATCAAGGACCTATGTACCTGTTAGAGATGCATTTTCATCAAGCGAATTCAACAATAATATGCAACATAATATACTTGAGCAACACGAAAAGAAAGAGTTAGCAAATAGATGCAACATATAGTAAACATAATTAATCAACGCAGGTTCATCATACCCAAACTAATGAACTAGATGTACGTAGGTCATCATACCCAAACTAACAAATTAGTGTTACGCAAGTTTAGCAGGACCGTTCACATCACAAAGTTTCATCGCTACAGAAAGTACAAGTTCAACCGACACATCATCATCGACATCGTCAATCACTGGAAGTTCCATCCATCCATATCCGGGAGGATGTACCCTAGCTTCGTGAACGGCCTCAGGTCCAAACGTTGTAGGCCTATGCGAGTTCGGACGTCATCTCGCGATATAGGGCCGTGGTGGAACATCCCCTTCTCTTCGACGACTTCTTTCATGATGATCGTTGCAATGTCCTTCTGGATGCGAAAGAAGTCATCTCTGAGTTTATAATCCGGTTCGTCTCCTAAGGATTCTGCCCATTTGCGGATATGTTCATCGTTTCTTGTTGCTATGCGAAGCTGTTGTTGATCCCTTCTGAACTCCATCATGAGATGGAGGAGGTAGAATCCATCGTTCTTGCTTGCTATCGGTTGATGGATGCAGCAGAAGGTAGTTTTATGCGAGAAACCCGGCTTGCTCTTCCTTTGTTTCCTGATCTCGATGTGGCCACCCCTCATGCTGAAGCCATGGAGAGCATCATCCAGAATATTCATTATGTGGGTGTAGTCCTTCTTCTCATAGTTTCTGGACGAGTTGAAATACACAGCATGGGAGACTCGCGGGAAAAGAACGATAAGGACGGCGCGCCTGTTGCTGCGGGAAAAAAAACACCTCAAATTAGGCTACATATGAGCGAAGGAATGATTGAAATGTACGAAAGGGTTGTCCGGCATTGACTTACATTGGATGATTTGGTAGGAGAACTGTTTCCTTATCCTTATTCGTTATCATGAAGTATTCGATGTACTCCCTAGCAGCTTTACGTTCAAAGTCGCCGAGACTCAAGAAGGACTCATGCATGTAGTATGGATCCGCCACCGATATTTGCGAGATTTGTTCTCTCCTGATGACGAAGTTCATATGTAGCGCAAAAAGACGAACGATCGTAAAATCGAGCTGCCTCATGAGAAACATCTCAAAGATGTGATCAAACCGCATGAAGAACACCTCCGCGGGCAGTGTGTCGACGTAGCACTTGCCCTCAGGCACACGAACCGCGTAAAGCGGATATCCTGGATCCTTCGAGGTGAGAAGGCTTTTCTCAGTCGATAGCACATGGTCATGCAGTCTCCTGAGATCCCCTGATATGCCCTCTAGCGGTTTCGACGGTAGGATCGGCTCACCCGCGACATGGAACATCCCCGCACCTTTGACCGGTACACGGTCTGCAAAATCGGTCGGCGGAGCCGACTGGCAACTAGAAGCTTTGGCAGCTTTGGCGGCAGTAGAGCCTCTCTTCGGCGGTCTCTTCCTCTCGTTTTTCTTGGGTTGACCGTCCAGACCCTTCCTTACCCCCGCCACCAGTGTTGTCGGGCTAAGCACTTTACGACCCTCGGCTAGTTGACCCTGCGTTGAGGCGGCATCTGGAGGCGTGTCCCGTGAGGATTGTATGAAGAGAGACTTCTTGCAATCAACCCTAGGACGTTCCTGCCTAGGCACATCATCCATCTCCTCATCCGCATGCTCATAGCCCGAGTCATATGGCTGACTCATCATTTGTCCGTCGTCATAGGCACCGGTATTGAGGAACCGAAGAGGGTCCTCCTCCATCTCATCATCCATTTCTTGTTCCACGGGGCCGACTACATCATCCACTATTGGACCCCCTTCCTCGCGCCGTCCGCTGCTCTCACCCGGCACGAGATCAGGTGCTGGTAATTGTGTAGGCGGGGTGGTGTTCATACCTTGCTGATGTGATGTTGTCATTGGTGTGCTCTCGGCCGCCTCCACACGAAGAAGATTCTTCGGCCACAGCAGCATCCAACCCTTGCATTGTCCAAGCTGCATCGGGGACTCGTCCTCCTCTCCCCCGAGCCATACTGGAGGAGCCAAATCCTCGTGGCCCGCTTTGACACTCGCCAAGGAAACCCTTAAGGTGCCAACGGGGATCAGCTGGCCATGGAACAAGCGTTCCTTGGGCTTCTGTATCGTCGCGGTTCCCATGTCCACCTTCTGGCCGTTGATCATGTACAGTACGGTGCATGGGGTTTCGTTGGCCTACAAAGACATGTCTGCGGTGTCAGACATCTGAAAGGCAACGGAAGTAGAAGATTATATATATGTTGGTGCGACGCGTAATTACCGTGAGGGCGTCGAGCTCAACCAAAGTCGAAGCCCCGCCTCGCACGCCAGAGATGGAGGACGGGTGCTATGAGCGGGTGCGGGAACTTGTGCGGTAGCGGCAGCAAGTGCTGGTGGTGCGATGGTCACCGAGTTGCTCCCGACGAAGCTGGGCATGGGAAAGTCTTCTCGCCCTTTGTTTGGGTTTTTCTTCGTCCAGTCGACAACAGCCGGAACCAAGGCATTAACCGAAGATACGAGGCAGTGTTGATAAGAAGAATGTAGCAGTTCCCTAAGACGGTCGAAGAACAGCTCAGAGCATAGGGTCACTATTACAAAAAGAAACTCAACAGCTGCCCGAGACGGCCGAAAAGCAGCTCAGAACACGGGCCAGTTGTTGAAAAGAGAAATATAAAGGCGGCATCCACCCTGGGCGGCCGAAAGCAGCTCAGAACACAGGCGTGGTGCCGTTACGAGGGAAAAGTAAGCAAGGGTTCATTATGATCATATACCAGGTTCACAGTTACTTGTATAGAGCTCACTGTTGTGGTCAATCATACATGACAGTGACAGAGGTTAATGATATCGCTTTGTTGGGTGTGAGGAAGCTGGCCTTGATATCCACTATCAGGATTGTTGTCCCAACATTGTCTTGCTTCATAGCTTGTCAGACATTGCATCACACTGAGGTGTATACTGGCTTTTCTTCCTCTTACATAATTCATGTGGTTGTTGGATTCTCACTGTGCTTGCATTATCGTACGAGTGACTTGCATGACCTTGGCAGCATGCTCACCATAAATATGGAAGTATGTGTAGCTGAACATTTGGTTCCCGGGGCAGACACTTGGGTCCTGAGTAGCTCGCGTTTCTGACCAAACTGCTACGGTTCTGATTCTCGAGATGCACTGCCATATACTGCCAACTCACTATGTAGTCTCTTGTACTAATGGCGATGACTGATTGTAGTGCCGTACTGACGAGGACTAGATAGCTTGTGTTGGAAGCCATTGCGAGTAGCATGCTGAGGAAGACTGAATAGCTTATGCTCGAAGCTTTTGCCGGGATAGCGTGCTGAAGAAGACTGGGTACCATATCTCAGAAGCTTCTCCTCCTGGTTGCTTGCTGAGGGAGATTCGGTGACTTATGCTGTAAGCTTCCTGCGGTGGCTTACCGAAGAAGGCTGAGTATCTTGCACTGTAAGCTATCCACATATCTTACCGAGGAAGACCGAGGAGCCTTGTATCATAAGCTTCTCTGGTAGTGTGCGGAGGAAGACTGGATTTTCTTACACCAGAAGCTTCTCTCTGTGATATGCGAACTGAATGCCATATATATATATCCTTGATATTCCTCTGACTGGAAATGTACTGTTGTCTTGCACACAAATTGTCTTCCAGCTGGTTCATTATGGTTGTAATGGTTGCGCACTGAGTTAGCCTTAATGCTGATAGTCAATTCAGAATATCATTTGTATTCAGATCAGATATTCTCAATACAATGTAGTCCACTGATAATCCCATACTGTTTAGCTGAGCCTCAAAATGTTTGAAATCCCCACTGATTCTTTGAGTCCGATGTCGGTTGATGAGCAACTTTCATAAGGGGAAATAAGGTAACACCGAGGGCCCAAAGAAAGAAGCAAAAGAAACGACTAAAACAAAAGCACACACATCATTAAGATTACATACAACATCACATTTTACAGCTATTCACCTCACTATGCATGCCTACTTAAGCACACAATTCTCGAGGAAACTCCGGTACTACGATCTAATATGCTGTGACGGTGTGCACGAAAATGGATCAGCGTGTGGAGAGGTTGGTGTAAACAGGTCTACACCAAGAGCTGGCTCGGCACCGGTTGCATCTGGACGGGCTTAGCGGTGAGGACGGACTCGGTGATCATGTAGCGAGACACGGATGTCATGGCCACATCATCATCAAGCGTACGGAAGGGAACCGTACTCGTCCAAGGAATGGGTGATAGTGTAGGATAGCGGTGGAAAACATGGCTTGCTGGCATTGCCCTTTTCTGGTAACAAAGACCAGTAAGGGTTGCCAACACGGAGGATTGGATGGCAAGATCTGGGATAGAAACATGTCTATCACCGAAACAATAGGTGTGGCTGAAGAGAAAATATTGGTGTGATATCTGTGAATCAATCCTGCAAGTGATCGACGCCACTAGGTACCTCGGCATCACTCCGCTGGGACAGAGATGACACCAAACACCAACGAGCAAGTATGCAAAACTGGAGGGTGCAGGTAGTGGATCAAAACCGATGCCACCTACACTCACATGATCAGATCGTTAGTGACAAAATAATGAGTCTATATGCATGCTATGCAGCAAACAAATGCAACAACCAAATGCAACAAGCAAGCTTAGACTTTGAACTACCGGTTTCTAATGCTCGCGCTGACTAGGGCGTCCTACAGCCAGACCTGCTCTGATACCAATCGATGTGGCACCCCGGCTCAGAGAGACCGGAACACCCCGTATTCCAGCCCAGAGATCAAGTCTTCTGGAATACGGCACTGCTTGGCATAGAACAAATCAGCTCTTTATTACAAACAACACGGGTACAAAGGTTTTGAAGGCATGATGGTTACAGGGGCACGGCGACACTACGCCTGCTCAGATAGCTCTAGGCTAGCAGCGGAACAACTCGTAGCGGAATAACTCCTAACAGCGGAACAACGACAACGGTGATGGACTCCACTCCGCAGGGACTCTGGCTGGGACGTATCCTAGAGCACAACCTCGGGATCTTCGACAAACGACCAATCACGGCATGACCTGCAAGCTGGCATGACACGCTAGGTGAGTACTTTGAATGTACTCGCAAGCTCACAGCAACCAAAGCAATCAAGACAAACAGCATCATGGCATTTACAGGTTAATTATCAATGATGAACATGATACTACTAGAACAACATGAACATGGCAACAACATGAGCATGTCAACAACATGAGCATGGCAACAACATGAGCATGACATGTACATATAATTCATGATAGGAACAGGATGATACTAGCACTAGCATGCAAGGGGATCGACATTTAAGGCCTCATGGACCAACTTACTATGCTCGGAGGTTATCTCGTAACCACCATATGTCTCAGACTTACCATCGTGAACATCACACGATCACCTCAGGATCAACCAAGCTCGGTATCAACTGTACCATCGTGATCATCACATGACCACACGGAGCTTGATCTCTACCTGTGATCATCGCCTGACCACATAAAGATCAACCAACTTCTTTTCTCATCGAACCGGGGTTGTTATTATTCAGGTTATTATTTCTGTTGAACCATAGTGTGACCTACTACGAACTGTGTCCATGACCGAGGACGCGGCTATAGATAGATTATACACTCTGCAGAGGTTAGTACACTATACCCACACCACGGAACTCATGGCGTCGTACTCCCATTCGGGTGGACCAACGACATTCCGACAAAACCAATCTATTGCATGACACTCTCCCGGCCACTCCGACAAACTCCCCTTTGGGCTATGTCCTGGGTGACCCCGATGCCAACTCGTGACATCCGCCACCTCTGCGGCTGCCACCGTCGTGGCCAACATAAACATCGTCCCAAACGGGAACCTCGGTACCATAAAACTCGGGTCCTCAAGGCTATGGTAGCCTACCTGATCAGGGTAGCGCGCAACCATAACCTTCCCTCGTAGGAGGCACCGGCGAGAGACATGACAATAGACCGCATTAGGGCCTCCCCATCCAGGCAAGTGTGGTTGCACTTGTGAGCATGATTCGGTGGCACCATGACTCAGCCAACAGATTTGTTCAAGTTCGATTAATGCCAGGTTCAACTTGAATGGTGATGAGCTGAGTCATAATGAAATAACAATGCATATGAGTATGATAACAGTGTAACCATGGACGGGTAGCATAACCATATAACAACATAGCATCAACAATGATAACTCATTTAGTCCACGGGATGCAGATGAGCATAGCATAATGACGATCATGAATATAACAAGTATTTTCATATCAAACCATAATGATTCATATGAGCATATCATTATCACTAGCAGCTGAAATGATTACAAGAATAAAACATGATAAGAATATCCTTAACAATTAATCATATCACTTACTAGATGAAAATGAACAGGGCATAAGCATAGACATGGATTCACAAGCATCTTTGAAGCATTCACAAAATAATTAAATAAGCAAACAATTATTAAATATTCAAGTGGAAACCATGGCTATTGCAATGCCATCATGCAAGTGGCTGTTGTGGCTTGCCTGGGGGTGAAGGATTCACCGGGGAGAGGTGCGATGAACTCACGGAAAGAATCGCCGGAAAAGTTTCCCTCTCGATGGAGCTGTTTTAAGGGCAAGGGCAAAATGGTCATTTTCACAGTGTGACAACCTCATGAAAATGATTCCATCGGAACGGGCTCGACGAACTGAGATCGTGGGCTTTGGAATCACTTGAATCGGAGTTACGGTTGCCGAGATATGGCCGTTCGTTCGTTAGGCAGAAAAAGAATAAAAATTTGTCCATTTATGCGCTTAACGGGTGAACGTCCGCTATTTAACTATTGCGGCCGGCGGCTGAATATAGAAAACGTATTTCTGAAAATACGTTTTCACTGTCTGAAAACGTATTCTCGCCCGAAGGAGTTTTGGAGTACGCTTTCTATGATTGAAAACGTATTTCAGCCGAAGACGTCTCCACTTAGTCGCTGGGCCTGACCGCAGAGTCACTTACAGCCGGGACCCGCTGTCAGGTGAGGGGAGAAGCCATCGTCTTCCTCCCGCGCGTGCCCGGCCGTGGAGCAGCAGTGCTCGACCGGCGATAGCCGGCGGCACGGGCCACCGTTGGCGGCGCCCGGCCTACCGGCGTGCTCAGCGGACCGAGGCGGTCCCGTCCAAGCAGGGCATGGCCGCCGAGGAGGCACAGAGCGGCGGCGGAGTTGCTCGCGGCGGACGGCGGCTCGGCCACGATGGGCACGGGCGAGACAGCGGTCCGACGAGCGAGGGGAAGGTCGGGGAAGCTCCTCCATGCTCTGGTGACTCTTCTGGTGGGGAGGGGAGAGGGAGTGAGGCTCGGGCTCGACCGAATTTAGGCGAGGCCGAGCGGCGGCCGTGGCTGCAATGCGGAGGAGAGAGAGCTCCTCGAGCTCGAGGGAGAGGTCGGGGAGGGTGCTGGGGTGGAGGAGAGGAGGTGTGAGTGCTCGGGAAGCCTCGGGGACAGCTTAAATAGCCGCGGCGAAGATGCCCTCGCCGGATGCCGCCACGGGCGCTCGGGGGATGCGCTGACGCAGCCGCATACGCGCGCGCACGCGAGGAGGGGTTGACGGCGACGAGTGAGGAGCTAGTGGAGGTGCCAGGCACGCGGGTAAAGCCGCGGCGCACCGCGTGGGGCAGGGAGGGCACCTTTGTGCCACTGTTCTTACGCGGGCACGTGGTGTCCACGTCCGGACGGCGACAGGAGGGGCGGGGAGGAGGCTATGTGGATGCAGGGGAGGGTGGTCGACGCGGTAGACACGATGGGACGCGCGGGAACGACGAGCAGAGGAGTGCCCGAAGCTAAACGCCATCCAGAGCACGACAATTGCTTCCCAGCCGCGTGGTCACCGCGTGGCATGGCAAGGAGAGGGCACGAGGGTCTGCAAAAAGATGTCTAGCGTGTTGTCCCTCCAACCTACAGCCCCACTGATGGGATGGCTCGACCAAAGTGACTGTGAGCTGATGGGAGTGATCAGAGAAAGTTTACTGTTGAAAACTTAGGCATGAAATAGTGATCAAATGAGATGGGATGAGAGCTAACCAGAATGTCTCAGGGGTTTAGGGTAGGAAGGACTATGATCCTGGGGATTTTGAAAAGATTTGGACCAATATTCATCATAATTGCTTTACAACTGCAACAACTGGTCCAGAAACTACACCATGAAGTAGCACTCACCTGGATGATTGGATTGGTCTGAAAATTGGTAGAGGGTGATTGTTTGGGCATATTAAGGCACCATAAAATTTTCATCCCATTTGGATAAGTATAAATGGTACTTCCTTCACAATGCTTTCCACTGGACAGAAACTTGGGGGAATTTTGTAGAGAAAATGGCTTGGTAAAATGATGTGAATTTTGGTATGCTCAAATGATCTAGGTATATTTAGGTCCTGGATTAATTTCATAATTTGTGAAGCAATATAAAATATAGTTGCTTCACAAACTGAAATTGGGACCAGAAACCAAGATTTGAAGTTGTGCTCACATATATTGTTTGATGGAGTTGAAATTTGGTGGAGAGTAATGATTTGATCATATAAATGATCTACCAAAATTTCAACTCATTTGGATAATCCTAGCTAGTACTTCCTTCACAAAGCTTCTCTCTGGTCAGAAACTTAGGGAATTTGCTGAGGACGATTTACTAGGCAAATGGAGCTGAATTTTGGCATGTGGTAATTATTTGGATGTGAGAGAGTGCCCAAAAATTTTGAGGGCAATCAAGAAAAGATAAATAGCACTTCCTTCACAAAGTGCCATTCTAGACAGAATAGGAAATGAATATTCCCCAATTATTTTTGAACTAGGTAAGGATGGGTTTTGATATATTTGTGGAATATATGATCCAAAGAATTTATGAGAATTTTGTGGGAATTTTAGGAATGACAGATATATAGGTTGCTTCACAACCTAGGGCAAACATGGTTATTCCTTTAATAGAAAAAGGAATATTCCCAAGAAAAGAATTTTGGGGTTGGGCTAAGATGGAAATGACATGGTATTGGGATAGATTTGAGAATGACAAGCCACTAGGAAGTGGCAGGAGAGAAGATCTTCCCAGGTTTCAAGACCACATAGCCACGGAAAAAGGAACTCCAAATGAAAATTCGAATAAATCCAAAAGAAAAAGAAAGGGCCAAAAATCGGGGTGTTACAGGAAGTTTGGTGTCATCCCGGCCGGGGAAATGGTATCTCTGGTGCAACTTCGTTAGGACGAGGTGCTCCATGTTTTTTGGTTTACTCCTTAAGTCCGTGGCGTTGATGCTCGCTATGTCCCGTAGGATGCATCCTAGTTGGTTGCCGTAGTTCTTGCGAGCTTCCTCCGGCGCTATTGGCTCAAATTTGCCGGGGTGCACCTCTATGACCACCAGCCTACCGGTGCCGAGCTTGTTATGACGTCGTGACCCCGTACTCTTCTGCTTCGGCCCCGGTGCTTCGGCCCCGGTCTCGGCACCGGTGTCGGTGCCATCGGTGCCGGTGGTGGTGTCGGTGTCGGGGTCGGCGGCAGTAGCACCGTCCGCTATGACAAGGGGGCCCTCCAAACCTTTGTCTGCCTGACTACACAAAAATTCGAGGTAATCGTGTTCATGCTGTAAGGGATCATCGACCTCATGATGATCAGAAGCCCCGGCTTCGTCGTTGTTCGACATGTTTCCTACGTACGGTTAAGTTTGCTCGTTTAATTCCCAAACTATAATAAAATGAATAATGACATAAAAAAGGCCTATGGTTTGCCAGAATGCCGTTCATTCCCGTCCCAGCAATTCCCGGGCACTCGATATGTCCTACTTTCTAGCACAAGTCATGCCGAAATTCACGGGAAATTTTGGCATGACCTTTGCTAAAAAGTGGACATATCGAGCGCCTGAAATTCGCCAGAATGGAAATGAATCAACATTCCAGCAAAACATAGGCCACTCGGAGTTTCCCTGCATATAGATCACTCAATGGATATCACTCAATGGATATCATCATGTAGTACTCAATGGATATCATCATGTAGTACTCAAAGGAGATCATCATGTAGTACTCACATAAATAACCAACAAATGAATGTGTCAAATCTTGCTACCTAGAATAGGGGCATGTGAACAAATAACCAACAAATTATTCAAGATAACAAATAACCAACAAATTATTTCATACTACATTTTTCTGCACAATTCTAGGGCTCAAATTATGAACCGTAGAACTCAATTCAAATTATGTCCTAAATTCTGAACCATAGCACTCAATTCATATTTCTGTCCTAATAAAGATAATGAACCTAGAACTAAAATCCCCCTAATGAACCCTAGAACTAAATTCCTAGAACTAAAATCCCCCTAATGAACCCTAGAACTAAATTCCAACTATCTATAGCACAGAGAAGAGAGGGGGAGGGTAGAGAAAGGATGCTCACCAGAGCAGGGGCGGTGACGTCGGAGGGGCTGCAGAGGACAGAGGGGGAGCCGGCGACGACGAGGAGGGGCGGCCTCGGGTGGCGGCGGCCCGTGCTCCGGCGACCTCTGGTGCTCCTGAAGGTCCGCGGCAGCAAGGATGGGCTCGGGGAAGAGGGCAGAGGGGGAGGCGGCGACGACGAGGAGGGGCGGCCTCGGGTGGCGGCGACCCGTGCTCCGGCAACCTCGGGTGCTCCTGAAGGTCCGCGGCGGCAACGAGGGGCTCGGGGAAGAGGGCTCTGGCGAGGAGGGGCTCGGGGAAGACGGCTACGGCGGGGAAGCGGCGGCAGCGACGGCAAAAGAGGAGTTGGGGGAATCAGGGGGGGTGGGATGGAGAGGAAACCGCGACCACTTACTAAGTCAAAATAGCAGTAGCGCATTTTGAAACCGCGCTGCTGCTATTCTTCGTATCTGTAGCGCGTTTCAAAACCACGCTGCTGCTATTCTGCGTATCTGTAGCGCGTTTGTACCGAACCCGTGCTATAGCTAAGTTAGCTATAGCGCTGGGTTGAAACCCATCGCTACTGCTTTTTTGACTTAGAGGCAGGCGCGGTTTCCTCTCCATTTCCCTCTCTCCATTCTTTCCATTTTTTCCTTTTTATTTTCTTATTCCTTTCCTTTTTCTTTTTCTTTTCATTTTCTTATTCCTTTCCCTCTCTCAATTTTGACTTAGAGGTAGGGTTGTACCGAGCTGGAACCATGGTGGTAAAGGGGATACAATGTATATAACTCAGGCGATATATTAGTGCATAACATATATATATGTTACATCATTTGACCGATAACGCGGTCAAGTGCGTATACAAAATAGGTACAAATATATGTTACTCAGCATCGACGTTTTTGTTTCTGAGTGAGCTTCTTTCCTTTCTTGATCGCTGTCGAATAATTGAGCCCCTCGTTGTGACTTTTTATTTTCCATGGAGTACGATTTTTCTTCGGTAATGTAGTCTTGATTCTTCTTTTGACGTATGCTTCATCGTCATCGTCATCTTCCCTCATCGGGTTGCCGTACTGGTCGTAGTCTTCCACGTTGGCGACTCCATCCATTCCAATGATACTCCTTTTGTCTCTCCTCACGACAACACGGCTTGGATTGCTCAGGTCGGTTAGGAATAAGCATTGTGTCACATGCTTAGCGTGTACCCATGGCTCATTTTTGGCGATGACGTTCATGGTAGCGCTCTTGGCGTCGGGTATGGACATGGTAGTGAAAAACCGGTTTTCTCTATGGACGGATTTAGCCCATCTGACACGGAACATCATCGCATTATGCAGTCCAGAGTAGTCAAGCTCCCAGATCTCTTCGACCCTTCCATAGAATCTTATGCATTCCATCGTCATCCCTGAGTTCTAGTAATCACTGGTTATATCTTTGGCCTCCGTGTAGAACGTGTATCCATTGATATCGTATGCCTGATAGGTCATGAGGTTGGGCGCGGGGCCATGTGCTAAGGCGTATATGAGCAATCCGTCAGTAGAGCCCTCTTTCGGGGGATTAGCAAGAACATGTTGTTTGAACCAAGTCTAGAAAGTGAGGTTGTGCTCTCTAATAACTTCGGCGTCCATCTTGCGCAGCCCCCGGTCACGGTATTTCTTTGTGATGGTTTCTTTGTGCAGTGCACGAAAGGATCTACCACGTCTAGGTGCTGTAGCACTACTAAGTTTGCTATGTCAAAGTCATTGCATCGACCCGAGTGGTCCACATGCAGTTCCCTCCGGCCGTTGGTGTGACCTTCACCTTCGAGCCTCCCAAGGTGCTTGTTGACGGGCAAACCAACAACAGGGTCTCCGACACCTAGATAATTCTCGCAGAAGGAGATGCACTCTTGGGTCAGAAAGCCCTGGACAATGCTTCCATCCGGACGGGACATGTTACGAACGAATCCTTTGATGACCCCATTCATCCTCTCGAATGGCATCATGCTATGCAGGAATGTTGGCCCGAGGTCGATGATGTGGTCCACAATGTGGACACATAGAAGCACCATGACGTGAAAGAACGCGGGCGGGAAGTACATCTCAAGCTCATTTGGTATGACAACGATCTCTTCCTGCAACCTTCGGAGTTGCTTCACACTGATCGACTTTCGAGAGATAACGTCGAAAAAGTTGCAGAGACCAGTAAGCGTGTCAAGGACGTGCTGGTCCATTATCCCTCTAATGGCAACAGGGAGTATCTGCATCATCGTCACGTGACAGTCATGAGACTTCATCTCGCCGAACCTTTTCTTCTTCGTGTCTAGAAATCTGCTTATCTTCCCACAGTAACCGGAACTAACATTGATTCCAGTAAGGAACTTGAAGAATTGATCCATCTCCTTCGGACTTAAGGTGAAGCAAGAAGGGGAGCAATATTGCTCTTCCTTCTTGTTGACTTTTTTGCCCCTGTCCCCCACCTCCGTCTCCGTCTCCGTGTCCTCCGACGACTTTTTACGGGGCATGTGGAGATCTGCCCTGATTTCCAAATCTTCCAAGTCTTTTCTTGCCTTCGACCCATCCTTGCTCTTGTCCGGCATGTTCATCAGTGTCCCAAGAAAACTCTCGAGGTTATTCTTCGTGATATGCATTTGATCAAGGCAATGAGGCATGTCGAGTTTGGGCCAGTACTCCAAGTCCCAGAAAACTGACCTTGTTTTCCATACCTTCAGCAGCGGCTCCGGCGCTTTTTTCATCTTTCCCGGGGCGGGGCATTCTTCCCAGTTTTTCAACAACTAATAGATTTCGGCGCCACTCCTCTTACGTGGAGGTCCTCGATGCTCAGCCTCACCATTGAATAGATCTCCATGGTTTCTCCACGAGTCATCCTTCTCGAGCCATCTTCGATGCCCCATGTACACGATTTTCCCAGACCCGCCATCTTTTGTTAGCTGCTGAGACGTTGTATCATCCATACACTGGGTGCATCCACAATATCCGTGGCACACCTGTCCTGCGACATATCCGTAACCGAGATAGTCGTGCACCGTCATCATCAGAGCGGCTCTCATATAGAAATACTCTCGTTTGCTGGCGTCCCATGTCTTGACCGATGTTTTCCATAACATGTCTAACTCCACTTTCAATAGCCCCAGATACAAATTAATATTATTTCCCGGTTGTTTCAGCCCTTGAATCGGCATGCTCATGTGTATGTACTTTGTCTTCATGCACATCCAGGGGGGAGGTTGTACATCCATACAAACACGGGCCATGTGCTATGGTTGTTGTTTTGGTTGCCAAACGGATTCATGCCATCGGTACTCGTGCCAAGCACGATGTTCCTTGGATATCCAGGGAAATATCGATATTCCACTACAGGAATCAGGTAGTTTGCCGTCTGCCATGGCAGACGGCAAAGGAATGTCTGGCGGACGGAAAAGCCCTTTGCCGTCAGCTAGCAGACGGCCCCACGTCCGGCTGAATGAACTACGGTAGAGGGCTGCTTTGCCGTCTGCTTAAATAAAGCGGACGACAAAGAAGTTTGTCGTCAGCCATACTAAGCAAACAGACGGCAAATGCCTTGGACGGCAGAGGGATAGGGTTAGGCACGTTAGGTGGCTAACGGCGTACTTTGCCGTCTGCCAGCAGACGGCAAAGGCGCAAAGTTCTTTGCCGTCTGCCAGCTGACGTCAGGCGTCAGCTGGGCCCAATGCATGCCCTTTGCCGTCTGCCAGCAGACGGCAAAGCACACTGGCAGACGGCAAAGTGCCCAAATAGGCCAGCCCAGGTGCCCCCAGGTTGCACAGGTAGCTGCCACGTGGCAGCTTTGCCGTCCGCTGGCAGACGGCAAAGTGCCTGTATTTTTTTGCCCCTGTTAATTCTGTTTTTTCTTAAATTCAATCAATTTCATAGATATATATATATTCATTTGAAAATACTTTCAACAAGAATACATATCCCTGCCATATGGATATGATCATCCAACACATATATATACCAAATCAAAAGTCCATATCCAACATATATATAGCCAACATATCCAACAATTAAGCAAAAAGTCCATATACAATGGTTTCATCCATACATACATATATAGGTAGCAAGTTTCACATTGTTCATCCTATAAAATCAAAACAAAAAGGAAGGACAAGGAGAAGAGTAGACTCCATCAACGCAAGCTTCCGTGATCTGAAGCAAATCTGCAAAATGGGAAAGAAGAAAGTTAGAAGAAGAAGAGTAGAAGAAGAAGAAGAAGAAAAAGACTAGAAGAAGAAGAAGAAGAAGAAAAAGAAGAAGAAGAAGAAGAAGAATTTTTCTTCTCTTTGTTTTTCTCCTCTTCTTTTTCTTCTTCTTATTGCTTACTTGTGTCTTTTTAGAGCTAACCTAGGTAAATAGGTCATTTTGGAGCTAAGTAAGGTTATTATGTCATTTTCGAGGAAAATAAGCTAAGTATATGACATTTTGGAGGTAACCAAGGTTATTATGCCATTTTTGACCTAAGTATGCTAAGTATGTCATAAATGAATTAAATAAGCTAAGTATAGGTCATTATTGAGCTAACCTAGGTAATTATGCCATTTTTGAGCTAACTAAGCATATTAAGTCATTTTGGAGGAAAAAAATGCTAAGTGTAGGTCATTTTAGAGCTAACCTAGGTAAATAGGTCATTTTGGAGCTAAACCAAGGTTATCATGCCATTTTTTTTACCTAAGTAAGCTAATTATGTCATAAATGAACTAGCTAAGCTAAGTATAGGTCATTATTGAGCTATCTTAGGTAGTTATGCCATTTTTGAGCTAACTAAGCATATTAGGTCATTTTGGAGGAAAAAATGCTAAGTATAGGTCATTTTAGAGCTATCCTAGGTAAAATAGGTCATTTTGGAGCTAAGTAAGGTTATTATGTCATTTTCGAGGAAAATAAGCTAAGTATATGACATTTTGGAGCTAAACCAAGGTTATTATGCCATTTTTTTACCTAAGTAAGCTAATTATGTCATAAATGAACTAGCTAAGCTAAGTATAGGTCATTTGAGAGCTAACCTAGGTAAAATAGGTCATTTTGGAGCTAAGTAAGGTTATTATGTCATTTTCGAGGAAAATAAGCTAAGTATATGACATTTTGGAGCTAAACCAAGGTTATTATGCCATTTTTGACCTAAGTAAGCTAAGTATGTCATAAATGAACTAGCTAAGCTAAGTATAGGTCATTTTTGAGCTAGCCTAGGTAGTTATGCCATTTTTGAGCTAACTAAGCATATTAAGTCATTTTTGAGGAAAAATGCTAAGTGTAGGTCATTTTAGAGCTATCCTTGGTAAAATAGGTCATTTTGGAGCTAAGTAAGGTTATTATGTCATTTTCGTGGAAAATAAGCTAAGTATATGACATTTTGGAGCTAAACCAAGGTTATTATGCCATTTTTGACCTAAGTAAGCTAATTATGTCATAAATGAACTAATTAAGCTAAGTATAGGTCATTATTGAGCTAGCCTAGGTAAAATAGGTCATTTTGGAGCCAAGTAAGGTTATTATGTCATTTTCGAGGAAAATAAGCTAACTATATGACATTTTGGAGCTAAATAGGTCATTTCTTAAGCTAAGTATGCATTTGTTAAGCAAAACACTAGGGAAAACGTACCATCATCACGGAGGTGAAGGACCGGTCGCGCCAGTGGCAGACGCAGAAGGATCGGTCGATGCTTGTCGGGAGTTACGCTGCACCAAAGATCATTTGCAATGTCTCGTTAGCATGATGCAACTCAAATGTGAAGACTAGTAACTAATGACCATTCAAATGAAACTCAGGGTGCCCGCCGGAGCAATGACTGGCATCGGCGGAGGGGGTCTGACTGTTGCTCTGGCACATGGTTTGCACATTTGGTTTTCACGAGTCAGTCTTATTAGTTTGTAATGAAACGAACATTACGTGCATGATTTGGCTAATATGCAGAAGAAACTTACCACGAAGAGCTCGTATAAGGCCCGGTGAGACGCGTCGTTCCGGTTCCTCTCCTCCTCCAACAGCGTAGCAGTCCTCTCCTCCAACTCCCTCCCCCTCTCCGCTGCCTACCTCTTTGCCTCCGCCAGAAGCTCCTGGGTCTTCGCTCTCTCTTTCTCAAGAGCAGCCTGCAACACCACTCCTCGTTAGCATTGTAATCATCGACGGCCGCACACACAATGTAATGGAGGAAAGGTATCTGAGTCCGTATAACTAACCTTGATTTGGAGCTCCATTGGCCGTGAACGAGGCCTTATCTCAGGATCGGAGCTCGTCTGGCGCTTCTTGATCTCCGGGAGAGTGCTAGGACAACGTATCAGTCCATCCCCAATGGCTATCGAGCCATGGGGCCTCCCGCCACCAGATATCATCACCAGCTCTGGATCAAGAGGTTGCCGGCTCGGGTTAAAGTCCTCCCCTTTCCTCGCCTTCCCCTCGTCTCTGTACCTCATGAGCTTGTTATGGGAGGAGATGTTGGTGAAGCTCTCTGGATGATCAAGGTCAGACTCAGAGAATGCCTTGGCCTTCTTGTACTTTGCAGTATGGGCCATGGCATAGAGGTCGAACACCTCTGGCACCTCCGTCTTGTTGTGTCGTGCCTAAAAGAGAGGAACAAAGTATTAGTTAAGGGCTCAAGCTAGCATGAAGAATGAAATTGCATGAATCATGAAGCAAACCACATACCCAGTTATTCCCGAACTCATATAGGTTGGCGCTCCCTTGATGGTGTGGCACACCAACCATTTTGGCACGCTGATCCTTGGCATTGTTGTGGACGTCTAGCCATTGGGGAGAGCACCACTCATCCACCAATGCCTCCCAACAGTCCATCCTATCCGCACACCATCTCGGGGGCACCTAAGTTAGTCAAGAGAAATTTCAGCGCTACGCCTACGAATCAAATCAAGGAAACTAAGTACAAGGCCTTAAGAATAGGTATTTACCTTCATGTACTTCTCCTTACTCAGAAACTTGCCGCGGCACTTCGTCTTGGACATCTTAATACCAGTCGAGGCATAGTAGTCTCGAACAGCCTGCACCCGAGCCTCGTGCCGTAAGTTCTGAAGTAGGCGCTCGTCCCCGGGCGCCCTCAGCTATGGCGACGCACGGTCGATGGGTCAGCACGCCATCTCTTCCGGTCAACCCGTCATTTAGGCTTTCGTCGACGCCAACCACCTCGCCCTCTCTTCCCTATCCTCCTCCTCCTCCTCTTCTTCTTCTTCCTTCTTTTCCTTTTTCCTCTTCTTCTTCTCCTCTTCTCCTCTTTTTCTTCTTCTTCTTCTTCTTCTTCTTCTCCTCCTCCTCCTCCTCCTCTTCTTCTTCTTCTTCTTCTTCTTCCTCTTCTTCTTCTTCTTTTCCTTTTTCCTCTTCTTCTACTTATTCTTCTTTTCTTCTTATTTTTTTTTCATCTTTCTTCTTCTTCTTCTTCTTCTAATTATCTAAACCTAAACCTAGCTAGCACTAACCTAAACCAAACACTAATTAACCTAAACCTAAACAGTAAAAAACAGAAAAAAAAGAAAAAAAACTCACCTTGAGGGCCGGTGGAGGAGGGCCGGCGCGGTGGTGGTGGAGGGCCGGCGCAGGGGGAGGAAGGCCGCGGGGAGGGGGGCTGCGCCGCGGCCTGCTCCGGCGGTGGGGCGTCGCGGGGAGGCGCCGCGGCTCCGAGGTCGTCGGGGGAGGGGAGGGCGCAGGGGCCGGGGAGCGGGGAGGTGGGTGAGGTCGTCGGGGGAGGGGCGGCGGGTGAGGTCGTCAGGGGAGGGGCGGCGGCGGGTGAGATCATCGGGGGAGGAGCGGCGGCGGGTGAGGTCGTGGGGGGGGGGAGAGAGAGAGAGGAACAGAGAGAGAGGGGGTGGGTCCGGGGGGTGCACGGCCGTTAGTTAGGCAAACCTCTTTGCCGTCTGCTAGCGGACTTCTTTGCCGTCAGCTAGCAGACGGCAAAGAGGGGGTGGGGCCGGGGGGGGGGGGCACGGCCGTTAGTTAGGCAAATTCTTTGCCGTCCGCTAGCGGACGGCAAAGACAAGAAAGCGGACGGCAAAGATTTGGCGGAAGGCATCCAGGCCGTCCATTTGACCTAGCCAGCTCCACGCCTCAGTGGGGCCCAGCTGGTCTCTTTGCCGTCTGCCTTTGGGCCCTTTGCCGTCTACTGGCCGACGGCAAAGAAATGGCAGACGGCAAACTGTATCTTTGCCATCAGCCAGTTCTTTGCCGGCAAAGACCTTCTTTGCCGTCCGCTAGCAGACGGCAAAGAACTGGCTGACGGCAAATTCCCTGATTCCAGTAGTGTTCGGCGTTGAACGCTCTCCACTGGCTTGCATCCGCGAGGTGTCTCAGCTTCGGATCATCTCCATCGTCGGGCTTGACCCTCTCCGCGTGCCAACGCATGAGATTTGCTTCCTTAGGATCTACGAAATAACGCTGCAGACGGGGAGTGATCGGTAAGTACCATACAACTTTCTGAGGACATTTCTTTCTGGCCTTCTTGTATTGAGAAGCATTGCACACCGGACAGCTGGTTTTTTCCGCGTGCTCCTTCCGATAAATGATGCAATCGTTGATGCATGCGTGGTATCTAATGTGCGGTAGATCAAGAGGACACACGATTTTCTTGGCCTCATCGACACTAGTAGGACACAGGTTCCCTGCGGGGAGAACCTTCTTTAGATACTTGAGAAGCTCATTGAGGCTTCTGTCGGTCCATTTGTTTTTAGCCTTCGTCTTTAGAAGTTCGAGCGTGAAACTCAAGCGGGTCACCTCTGGATCGCAACCACCATACAATTGAGTCTTCGAGTCTACCTCCAGTTGCTTCAGCTTGGACTCCTCTCTAGAAGCAGCGATGTCGCTAGTCATCTTCTTGTGAAGCAGGTCTCGAATATGAGGGTCCCGCAGGATTGAACTTAGTAGCGAAGAATGCTGCGGCGTGTCCGCGGCTTCCCCATCATGTCCGGCCTCTTATCCGCCGCCATGTCCAGCCTCTTCTCTGCCGCCATGTCCGGCCTCTTCTCCGCTGTCATGTCCGGCCTCTTCTCCGCGACCATTATCGGTCATCTCTTCGTCTGGTCCAATGTCGTCATTGGCTGCCCCATCGACGTCATCATCTTCACTTATCCACCGAGTATAGCCATCCATGAAACCAGTCATGAGCAGGTGCGCTTTCAAACGGCCTTCCTTAAAGGGGTCGAGCAAGACTCCTCCTTTGCATCTTTGACACGGACTTAAAATCTCCTTCCGGTTATTTTCATACATGTCGTGCACCGCGGATCGCAACCATCTTTCCACCATCGTTCCACTGACCTTCATGATCGCTTGCGCGGTATAATTGATAAGCAAAAGGATTATAAACGCATGCATGCATGCATGCATCAAAGTCATACAAAAATTCGGCATGACCTTCCCTAAAAAAAGGACATATAGAGTTTGCCCGAAATTCGCCGAAACGGAAATAAATCAACATTTCGGCAAAACATAAGCAACTCTCATGTCACACACAATTCGGCAAATAAACATATAGGCGGCAACTCATGCCACAAGCACAATTTCCATCATATCGCCCGATTCGGTCATATCGCACACATATTTTCCATTAATTCTTCCAAAGCACAATTTTTTACTCACCTAGCTATCTCAAGAGAGAAGCATGGTGACTAGATGGCTTTACTTCATTAATGAATAGATCAATTTGGGAGTTGATAGGTTCCACTTACTAAATGGATAGATCTAGCTAGTAGGGGAAGGAGATGGCTAGCTCTAACTAGTGGAGGGAGGAGAGAAAAGTGAGGAAACTAAGAGAGAAAAGGGGTGCGTTAATGGAGATGGTGGAGGGGGCATTAAAGTAGAGAGAAGAGAGGTAGGAGAAGGAAGAGAGAAGAAAGCTAGGTAGTAGTAATGGGGGAGAAGAAAGTGAGTGAGAAAGTGAGGGAGAGATGAAGGGGGAGGGGGGAGAGGGGGATTGGTAAAGGTGGCTGCTGCGCCTTAGCAGCAGTGCGGGTACTGGACAAGCGCTACTGCTAAGAGCAGTAGTAGTAGCGCGGCAAAACCAGACGCGCTGCTGCTAATTGGAGCCCACCAGGTAGCATAGTGCAAGAATAGTTCCAGCGGTGGTCTCTGCACCCGCACTACTGCTAAAAATTAAGCAGTAGCGCGGTGGCGGAAAAATGCGCTGCAACTATACGTACCCTGGTGGGTACTGCGGGAACCACTTACCAGCAGCGCCGTTCTTCTCACCCTCGCTACTGGTAACTACATAACAGTAGTGCTGTATAGTGCCCCTCGCTACTGGTAATTAGCAGTAGTGCCCACATCTGACAGGCGCTACTGCTAAGCCTCTACCTATAAGCTTTTCCCTAGTAGTGCTTCCGGAGCTCGAGGCACCTGACATCTCGTTCCTGTCCTGCCAGATCACGGACGGCTTAAAAAGCTGTTCTAAGAACGTGTTTTCTGGAACCGGGTCGCATTTGGCGCCCATTCTGGCAAGAACGTCGGCGGCTTGATTACTGTCATGTGGGATATGATGGAATTCCAAACCTTCAAAGTGAGTTGATATGGCTAGAACGGCGTTTCGATACGCCGTCATTTTTGGGTCCTTTGCGTCAGACTCACCATTAACTTGTGAGATCGCCAAGTTGGAGTCACCTCAGACCTCCAGACGCTGGATACCCATGTGACGGTGTCCTGGATTAGGGGGTGCTAACCTAGATGGCCCGTCTCATTGGATGAGCCCTCATGCGTGATCCAGGTGGACTCCGGAAGCCGTGTACAGGAAGCGTGATCAAGGCTGTCTCCACCGAAGACTTGACGTATACTCCAAGATCTCTCCTACCGCCTTGCTTCTAGATGCCGACCTTGTAACCCTAGATCCCCTCCCTGGCGTGTATATAAGCCAAAGGGTTTAGCCCGTAGAGGGGACATCAATGCAATCTTATTCAGCTAGCCCTAGAATTAGAACACATCTAAAGATCTCGAGGTAGATCGACTCTGTACTTGTCACATCTCCATTGATATAAACAAGAGCAGGACGTAGGGTTTTACCTCCATCAAGAGGGCCCGAACCTGGGTAAAACATCATCTCCCTGTTCCTGTTACCATTGATCCGAGATCCACAGCTCGGGACCCCCTACCCCGAGGTCTGCCGGTTTTTACACCGACACTGGTGCTTTCATTGAGAGTTCCGCTGTGCGATCACCAGGAGGATCGATGGGATCGCCGGTCAACGGCCCCGAGCCTATGGAGCACGTCTCCATGCCTGAAGCTTTGGTCACAGAAATGCCTTCACGTAAAGTGGAGGCGAACCGTGACCCTTCTCTAGTTCCAATGGGGAGTTCCCCCAGGGATGAGGGGCTGCGATACTTCTTGGAGAGCGGATCGGATAGCGGCCTACCGGAGGCCGACCTCCAGATCAATTCGGCCAACCCGATAGCCACGGATCCGGCGTCTGGCTCACCTGACATCTGGGATTTGGCCTACGTGTGGCAGCTCCCGGGCGAACCAATCAGGTGATACTGGGCTAGATTCTTGTCTATCAAGAACAAGATACCGGATTACCAAGACTCCGACATAATTACTGCTTTTGAGTGTGGATGCAAGGATAAAGGCGTCTCAAACATCCTTGCTCGTCGCTGCGTTCTAACACTCCCGGAATTAACCAACCCGATGGCACGATTTTCCACCATCGAAGATGCCTGGTGGGCCGAGGAAAACACGGACTTGATCTGTGAAGACTACTCGGAACGCGACCGATCGGCACTTCGGCGCGAACCTCGCAAAGGGAACACCCCGGGCGATCGACCTCGGAAGAAGAAGAAAATCTCCGGTCACCCCGGGACAACTCTGGATGGCTTTCTGGATAAACCGTGCCCGATCCACGCCGTGCTGATCAACTCCTGCCCGACTCACAGTCTTCGCGACTGTGGTTATTGAGGCAGGTGGCTAAAGGGGGACCCGCCCTCCTGACGGGCACCTCCTGCCACCTTGAACAGACCTCGGAAGAAGACGAGGTCCTAATGATCTACGAGACCTTCAAGTCCAACAACCAGCGTAAACGGGCTCTGCGAGAAATCAATTCCGTCCGGCAAGTACCATCTTGGGGCATGTGGATAGACACGCCGATTACCTTCGACCATAACGATCGGCCGAGATCAGCCCCAGTTAGGTGTACCGCCGCGATGGTCCTCTACCCCATTGTGGACAACTGCCGGCTCCATAAGGTCCTTATGGACGGAGGTAGCAGTTTGAATCTAATATACGCGAACACTCTGGATAAAATGCACATCGATAAATCGCGCATAGAACAGAGTACCACCACCTTTAAAGGTATAGTCCCCGGACGAGAGGCACACTGTAGCGGACGAATAACCTTGGATGTAGTCTTTGGAACCCTGGATAATTACCGCTCCGAAGAAATCACGTCCACGTCGCTCCTTTCAAGAGCGGATACCACGCCCTTCTCGAACGGGATGCTTTTTCTAGATTTCAAGCGGTGCCGCACTACGGCTACATGAAGCTCAAGATGCCACGCCCGAAAGGGATCATCACCATCTCAAGTGACCCCGACAGGGCACTCAATGCCGAGAATAAGACGGCGTCCCTTGCCCTTAAGACTCTGGCCGAAGCCTTCGCGGCCGAGGAGCTAACCGTGCTACGCGCCGAAGTCGACCCAGACGATGTCATCCTCGACAAAAGATCAAAGTCCACTTCCTTCAAACTGGCTGACGAAATAGTCAAATTCCAAGTACACCCCATGGATCCTGCTAAAACGGCATCCATAGGGGCTAATCTCGACCCAGAGATCGCCAAAGCCCTGCACACTTTCCTCAAGGAAAATTGGGATATATTCGCCTGGCACCCCTCTGACATGCCAGGGATACCCCGTAGGCTTGCAGAGCATAGCCTGAACATATTGAAAGGCTATAAACCTGTCAAGCAAACACTTCGGCGTTTCTCCGAGCCCAAATGTCAAGCAATGGGCGAGGAGCTAGCAAAACTATTGGAGGCAGGATTCATCCGAGATATAAAGCACCCCGACTGGTTGGCCAATTTGGTTATGGTACCAAAGAAGGATAGGTCCTGGCGTTTGTGTGTCGATTTCAAAGACCTCCACAAAGCTTGCCCCAAAGACCCCTTCCCCTTACCCCGTATCGACCAAATCATAGACGCCAGAGCGGGCCATGATGCATTGTGCTTCCTGGACGACTACTCAGGATATCATCAAATAAAGATGCAGGAATCCGACCAGGCAGCAACAGCATTCATCACACCCTACGGGCCGTTCTGCTTCAACATGATGCCAATCGGACTAAAGAACGCCGGTGCCACGTACCAGCGTATGATTCAAACATGCCTGGAAAAACACATCGGAAGGACCGTCGAAGCCTACGTGGACGATGTGGTTGTCAAAACCAAACATGTCGGCCAATTAGTAGACAACCTCCGCGACACCTTTGCCAGCCTACAGGAATACCAAATACAACTCAATCCGGAGAAGTGCGTCTTCGAAGTCCCAGCAGGCAAACTCCTTAGCTTCATCGTATCCAGCCAAGGAATTGAAGCCAATCCAGCTAAAATTCGAGCATTGGATCATTTGGAGATCCCAACAGAGCTCAAACACGCACAAAAATTGGTAGGCTGCGTGGCGGCCTTGAGCCGCTTCATATCATGACTCAGAGAAAAAGCCCTGCCCATATACAAGCTGCTAAAGCAAACCAAAACATTCAAATGGACTAAGGAGGCCGCGGCGGCCCTGGAAGACATCAAGGCTCTCCTCGCCACCAATCCCATCCTGGCAGCGCTAGGTGTCTGTGAACCGATGATATTATACATCTCGGCCACAAACCAGGTGGTTAGCGCAGTTCTCATGGTCGAATGAGATATGGAGGGTCATAAATTCCAGGTCCAGAGGCCTGGATATTACGTATCCGAAGTCTTAACTCCGTGCAAGTCACGTTACCCTCACTATCAAAAGATAGCCTACGCAGTCTTCATGGCATCACAAAAATTGCGGCACTACTTTCAAGAGTGCTCGGTGACCGTGGCATCCGACGTCCCGCTAAGCGACATAATCAATAACAGGGATGCAACGGGGCATATCGCCAAATGGGCTATAGAGTTCCTACCTTTCGAAATCATCTATAAACCACGCCGGGCCATCAAATCCTAGGTGTTGGCAGACTTCTTGGCCGAATGGACCGAAGCCGAACTCCCCCGAGAATACATCACTTACTCGCATTGGACAATGTATTTTGATGGTTCCAAAATGCTCGCCAGCCTAGGGGCTGGCGTGGTGCTCACGTCACCCACGGGAGACAATGTTCGATACGTGCTACAAATCATGTACACGGAATCCAATAATGCGGCCGAATACGAAGCCCTCCTGCACGGACTCCGGATAGCAGTCTCCATGGGTGTCAAACGCCTGGAGGTCCAAGGTGATTCCAACCTCACCTTCTCACAAGTCAATGGCAAGTTCGACGCCAAAGACCCGAAGATGACAGCTTACCGGAATGCCATCCTAAAGATCTTGGCCAGGTTCGAGGGGCTGGAATTTCACCACATACCCCGAGATAGCTACTAGGCCACGGATGTACTCGCCCGATTGGGCGCAAAACGGGATAAGGTCCCAGAGAACACCTTCCTCGAATGACTCTTTAAGCCATCCGTAGTTTAGCAAGACGATGAAGGAACGTCAGAGTCAAGCGACGTCGGGCGCCACGCCACGCCCGAAGACGACGAAGGCATAGTGGCCGGCTCAGTGGTCCAGGAAACTGCTTCCGCACATGAAGTTATGGCAGTCATTGCACCCTGGACCAAGCCGCTCCTGGCATACCTGCTCTGAAAAGAGCTCCCCGATGACCAAACTGACGCGCGTCGAATCATAAGGCAATCTAAAGCCTACAAGGTTCACGAAGGAGAACTCTACAAAATGAGCACCACGGGCGTCTTCCAGCGTTGCACAACTGAGGAAGAAGGAAAACTCCTGCTTCAGGAGATACACTCCGGCATGAGCGGACATCACGCCGCTGCTCGGACCTTGGTCAACAAGGCTTTCTGAGCTGGTTTCTATTGGCCAACTGCAGGTGCCGATGCATCAACATTGGTACAACGTTGCCCAGGCTGTCAGGTATTTGCCAAACAAAGCCACATGCCCCACATGGCCCTTCGTACCATCCCCATCACTTGGCCTTTCACGGTCTGGGGGCTAGATATGGTCGGGCCACTCAAGGGTGGATCAAACAAAAACAAATACCTCGTTGTCATGGTAGATAAATTTACCAAATGGATCGAAGCAAAGCCGGTCACCTCAGCCGAGGCTGTCCAGGTAATCGGATTCATCTCTGGAGTGGTACATCGCTACGGTGTCCCCCATAGTTTGATTACAGACAATGGAACCAACTTCACGGCCAAAGAAGTTAAAGCGTGGTGTAATAAAATGGGCATTAAGCTCGACTACGCGTCCGTTTACCACCCGCAGTCTAATGGGCAGGTGGAGCGAGCCAACAGACTAATCCTTAGCAGAATAAAGCCAAGGATAGTTCACTCCCTTAAAAAGGCCGACTGTAAATGGGTCAAGGAACTTGATTCCGTCCTATGGGGCTTGAGCACAACACCAAACAAGTCCACGGGATACACCCCGTTTTTTATGGTGTACGGCGCCGAGGCGGTCCTCCCCTGTGACATCATACATGACGCACCTCAAGTACGCATGTATGAGGAGCTAGAGGCCGAGCTGGATCGGCAAGATGCCCTAGACGCTCTCAAAGAAGAGCGCAATGTCGCACGAGCAAGGTCAGCTATCTATCAGCAGCAGGCCCGGCGCTACCATGGCAGAGAGGTTCGAGCCAAAGAATTCAACGTCGGGGATCTTGTAATGAGGCTACTCCCCAAAAAACAAAAGCACAAACTTTCCCCTAGATGGGACGGGCCATTCATCATTGACCAAGTACTCATCGGAGGAGCCTATCGAATCCGAGATCCAAAGGACGGCCGATTAGAACCCAACCCCTGGAATGCGGTGCTACTCCGACGCTTCTACGCTTGACACCCCGTACACGGTCCATGTAAATAACTTACACCTTGTCTTTGTCTTAATCTCTTGCTCATCATTTATTATTTCCACCTCGGAACACTGTTAAATGATCCCGGGGATGATATAGCATGTTCTTTTCAAAACATGAGTTATTCCACCTCTTATATACTATCGTCTTTCAAGCCACTATATGCATTGATTTGCTTTAAGATTTGGCCAAGCTGGGTTGCCCGGCTCCTGTGCTTTCCCCTTACGTTCCCGATATTTTAGCTAGGGGGTAAAGGGAGCACCGCAGTGATTGTTACTCCCGGGTCAGCCGGTGTAGTACCTCAGACGGAGAAAGCCAAAAGCTAGCGGTCTTACAATGCCAATCGGTCGGCCATGACATAGGAATAACGTGGAAAGGGGCCTTTTTAAACCCTGACCAGGGGCTTTACCCCGAGGTCATCCTTCTTCGGACAGATGTGTTCGACACAATAACCCGAGGAAAGGAACTGTTGGAAGAACTATTTTCCTCGGAAGATGTTTCTTACGTTAAATAGTAATATAACATAACTTTCCGTTACCCTCTTGTCTTTCGAGCCGCTTAGCCCGATTGCCTAGTCACCTGAAGCATCTGGTCCGATAACCTCGGCCAGTAGTACGGGACACTCCTCGGTTTTCATCCGAGGAGGCGGAAGCCGAAGGCTGGCTGACAGATTTTGGATGAACGGACTGCGAACTGACATAAAGTACTTCGGTACATAAAGTCATACAAAATTTTCAAGCGTGGTCTAGCCCGTCTATTAGGGTGTCCAATGCGCAATCTTTCTGCGAGAATCGCGCCGCAAGCATTACACTATCATATACATGGCTAGCGGGGATTTCCTTCCCGTCAGACCCCATGGGTCCCACCTCTGCTAATTCCATCGTCTTCAGACCGGTGTAGTGGGTCTTCACCATGGCCCAGGCCTCCCTCGCACCTTCTCGGCAAGCTAATACTTTCCAAGCCTGGATCCGGCGTCGTGCTCTCTTAAGCTGCTCGGCTAGAATGGCCATGTCCTCGGGGACCGGCGTCACCTCCAGCCATAAAGCCTGATGCACATCCTTCATCGACTTCCGCGCACTTTCATGCACCACGGATAGACGAATTGCCATGTCTTCGGACATCAGACCTCGGGCATCAGGAGGTAGGCCGGATAAAGAAGCTACCAACAAAACAACAATCGCATGACAATCACCTCAGACAAATTACATGACAAGTATATTCCTCGAGAATTACAACTTACCATATATCATGTCATCCGTTCGCCAATTCTTTGATTCTACAACAGCGAGATGAGCTTTCAAGCTCTCAATCTCCTGGGCCTGGTGGGCGTTCTCAGCCCTAAGCGCATTCACGCTGTCTACTCTTTGAGTAACCACGTGTTGATTCGCTTGACGCTGCGCTTCTGCATACACCAGATCCTCGCAAGCCTGCTTCAGGTCTCTTTCAAGATGGCCTAGGGCTTCCGCTGTTACAGGGGACTATGGCGTCAATTCTATCTTTATTGGCACTGACCAATTGAAACACAAAAGCACTTACCGTGCACCTCTCTGGTGAATTTCTTCACCTGTTCGACCTCAGACAAGGCCGCGTCCAGCTGCACCTTTGTTTGAGATAGCGCCGAGGTCAATTGCTCGTTCTTCAAGCGAGCTTCCTGTTCATGGCAGTGGATGCTGGTTAGTTTTCAAGTCTTGATTTGACCCCAGGGGCTCGTACCAAGCCTTAGGGGCTACTACTATACTTGGTAGTCATATTTGTCTTTAAACAAAATACGCGAAAAAATTTACCCGCAATCCCCGTGACAAGACGTCCAACGATTCATCAAAAGCACCTCGGGTTGCCCTGAGGTATGCATCCACCGCGCTGAGGGCATTGAGCTCCCTGTCCGACAAAGCCGGATTATTCAGAGAAGCTTTTTGCCGACGATAATTTGTGGCGCATTGAATCTTGAACTGAGTGGCCGAGGTCGCCGAGTCCTCGGGTTGAGGAGCTCCGGGGACAGTTCCTGCAGAGTTGCGAGCATCTGTTTCCCTGGGCAAGGCCGTGGCTCCCTCGGCCCCCACATTTGGTATGGTGGGTAATGGGTGCCTGCAAGTAATCGGGAAGGTTAAAATCCAAAGTATCTTTGCAGCAGCATGAATCAAAGTATTACCTGGTGATTGAGGGGGCACTTTCGCCTGCCCCCATGACCTCGGCTTGAGCTTCTTGTGCTTCTGGCGGGGACCTTCCCAGTGAAGCTGTTTCTCTGCGTAGGCGTTGGGAGCGCCACCCCTTTGGAGGAGAAGTCAAATGACTGGGGGCTGGAGGACGAGGGGCTCGCTTTCGATTAGAGGAAGGGAGTGTTACCGATGAGGCTGGCCTCGTCCCTGGTGTGTCAGGGATGATAGCTACCTTCGAGCCGTCAAGGCCCTCCAGGAAAAACTTTCTCCCTTCGTAAATAAGGGCCAAGTCTTCATCCTCGTTGTAAAGGGGTCCTCTGCGTGGCAGTGCAGCTCTGGCTCGGGGGCCGGGCTGCTCACGCCCCCAAGCCAACGCCTCCACCTCTGTTCAAGGACCGATGTGTAACGGGTTAAGTATTAAAGACCCCGAGGTTTGCAGGAGAGCTCGAAAGGAAAACTTACTATGTCAGCAGGGTTGTTGTACGACAGCCCATCTTGGAACTGGCGCTTGGTGAATTCCTCCGCAGACCCTTGGTATATGATGGCCAGCACGGTTCCGAGGGTCATCTGGTCCATAAAAACTCCCTTGATGGATCGAGAGGCGTCGTCGGACCCATTGTACTCGCACAATAAGTGCTTGCGCTGCCGGAGAGGCTGGACTCTTCGGTCTAGGGCGATTTCCATCACATCAATGATGGTGAGGCCAGCGCTTCAAAGTAGCTTCACCTTGGCCGCTAGACTAGTCACAACTTCGTCTTCCTCTTGTGCCAAGCTCTATGGCCTCCAGCTGTAGCGTTTCCTCGGCGGATCCAAGGAGAAGGACGGGAGTCTGAGCCGAGCTGGCTCGTACAGTGGGACGTCATTAATTTAGAACCACTCGGAAGGCCAGTAATCGGCATCCTCCCAAGGTGTGCTCGCTGGATAGCCAGTCTTGTCGATTCGGCAGACTTCGGCTTCTCCGACCTTGAATAGTTTATCAGCTGAGGAGCGGGGCACTATACAGAAATACTTCTACCATAATCCAAAGTGCGCCTGACAGCCGAGGTATAGCTCGCAGAGCGCAACAAACCCCGTGATATGTAGTATTGAATTCGGGGAAAGATGGTGAAGCTGCAACCCATAAAACTCCAGAAGGCCGCGGAGGAAAGGGTGGATTGGAAACCCTAGGCCGCGGAGGAGGAAAGGCATGAAGCATACCCGCTCGTCTCCTCATGGCAAAGGGTAATTCTCGGCGTGGGCTTGACCGTCAATGGACGTTAATCCAGGATGGGTGGAGGCCAGATCTGCATCCGGCAGGTAGCCTTGCGTTGCCAGGCGCTCTAATTGAAGGCGTGCGACGGAGCAGCTCCCCCAGTCCCCTCTATCAGGGCCGTGAGGGCACCTTGACGATCCTTCACCGCTCGCCATTGTTCGAGCTCTCGAGCTTGAGCTTGGATGGGGAAGGATTTTTTGCTGCGGTTGTGGTCAGGATGCGTATTGCCGCTAGCTAGGGCCGCACGTCTATTAAATAAGATGGAAGGGGCTGACACTTTGACGTTTTTCCATAAAGTGGCCTGGTTCCCTAGAGGACAGGACTTTCAAAGTCTAAAATTGGGCCCCAATAGAATCTCAAAGGTTGGCCGAGAACTTTAAGTCGGGCCGGAGAATAGACTACGGGAACTCGTCTGTCGAGCCAAGACTCCGGAATTGAAGGTCGAAGGGCGTCGACTTCGGCATCGAAGACTAGTTCAGGGGCTACTGACGGTGTCCTGGATTAGGGGGTCCTAACCTAGCTGGCCCGTCTCATCGGATGGGCCCTCATGCGTGATCAAGGTGGACTCCGGAAGCAATGTACAGGAAGCGTGATCAAGATTGTCTCCACCGAAGATTTGATGTATACTTCAAGATCTCTCCTACCGCCTTGCTCCTAGATGCCGACCTTGTAACCCTAGAGCCCATCCCTGGCGTGTATATAAGCCAAAGGGTTTAGCCCGTAGAGGGGACATCAACGCAATCTTATTCACCTAGCCCTAGAATTAGAACACATCTAAAGATCTCGAGGTAGATCGACTCTGTACTTGTCACATCTCCATTGATATAAACAAGAGCAGGACGTAGGGTTTTACCTCCATCAAGAGGGCTCGAACCTGGGTAAAACATCGTCTCCCTGTTCCTGTTACCATTGATCCGAGATCCACAGCTCGGGACCCCCTACCCTGAGGTCTGCCGGTTTTTACACCGACACCATGGATACTGCGATTCGCAGGCCATGAAGCAAGGCCTCGTACTCGGCCTCGTTGTTCGAGTCTGCATACCTGATTTGCAGGACGTATCGTATGTTGTCACCAGTAGGTAAGGTGAGGACTACTCCAGCCCCCAGTCCGGCCAGCATCTTAGAGCCGTCAAAGTACATTGTCCAATGTGAGTATGTACTGTACTCTCTGGGGAGTTCGGCCTCTGTCCATTCAGCCATGAAATCTGCCAGCACCTAAGATTTAATAGCTCGGCGTGGGCAAAATGAGATTTCGAAAGGGAGGAGTTTGATTGCCCATTTGGCGATACGACCAGTTGCGTCCCTATTGTTGATTATGTCGCCCAGGGGGACCTCGGATGCCACGGTGATAGATGATAACCTACAAGTATAGGGGATCGCAACAGTCTTCGAGGGTAGTATTTCACCCAAATTTATCGATTCGACACAAGGGGAGCCAAAGAATATTTGCGAGTATTAACAGTTGAGTTGTCAATTCAACCACACCTGGACAACTAAATATCTGCAGCAAAGTGTTTAGTAGCACAGTAGTAACAGTAGCAATAATAATGGAAACAGTAGAAGTAGCAGTTTTGTAGTAATTGTAACAGCAGCAGCATTGAAAGTAACTTAGCAAGGAACAATATGCGAAAAGCGTAGGCATTGGATCAGTGATGGATAATTATGTTGGATGACATTCATCATGTAACAGTCACAACCTAGAACGATACACAATAGCTCCAATTCATCAATGTAATGTAGGCATGTATTCCGTATATAGTCATACATGCTTATAATAAGAACTTGCATGACATCTTTTGTCCTACCCTCCCGTGGCAGCGGGGTCCATAAGGAAACTAAGGGATATTAAGGACTCCTTTTAATAGAGAACCAGAACAAAGCATTAACACATGGTGAATACACGAACTCCTCGAATTACAGTCATCCTCGGAGAGTATCCCAAACAATTGTCACTATGGGGTCTACGGATCAGAACCATAACAAGTGCATATGACAAGCGGATAGGATCAAGAACTCAAATATATTCATGAAAATATAAAGGGTTCAGATCTGAAATCATGGCACTCGGGCCCTAGTGACAAGCATTAAGCATAGCAAAGTCATAGCAACATCAATCTCAGAACATAGTGGATACTAGGGATCAAGCCCTAACAAAACTGACAAGATTACATGATAAATCTCATCCAACCCATTACCGTCCAGCAAGCCTACGGAGAAATTACTCACACCCGGTGGTGAGCATCAGGAAACTGGTGATGGAGGATGGTTGATGATGACGATGGCGACGAATCCCCCTCTCTGGAGCCCCGAACGGACTCCAGATCAGCCCTCTCGATGAAGAAAAGGAGGTGGCGGTGGCTCTGTATCGTAAAATGTGATGAAACTTCTTCTCTTATTTTTTTCTCGGGGAAAGATAATTTATAGCGTTGGAATTAGGTCAGGAGGGCCTCTGTGGCATCAGGGCGCCCCCCAGGGGCGTCGCGCCCTGTTGCCTTGTGAGCAATAGGGGCCCCCTCTCCAGTTGATTCTTGCGCCAATATTTTTATATATTCCATAAAAATCTCCAAAAAGTTTCGTCTAATTCCGAGAATTTTGATTTCTGCACAAAAACAACACCATGATAGTTCTGCTGAAAACAGCATCAGTCTAGGTTTGTTCCATGCAAATCATGCAAAGTAGAGTACAAAACAAGAGCAAAAGTGTTTGGAAAAGTAGATACGACGGAGACGTATCAACTCCCCCAAGCTTAACTCATTGCTTGTCCTCAAGCAATTCAGTTGACAAACTAAAAGTGATAAAGAAAAACTTTTACGAACTCTTTTGTTCTTGTATCCATATATAAGCTTAAATTGCACCCAAGTTTTCAGCAAAGATCATGAACTAACCATACAAATGATAACACTTAAAAACTATATTTAATCATATCAATGGCAAAATCAACTAGCGAGCAATAATAACATATCTCAAATGCCAACAATTTGTCAAAACAATCATGATATAATATGATAAAATGGTATCTCGATAGCCCTTTCTGAGACCGCAAAACATAAATGCAAAGCACCTCCAAAGTTCATGCAGCGACTAAACATTGTAATTCAAGGTAGAAGAGATCCAGTCATGATGCACACAACATTAACTATACTCAATGCATAAGAATGACAATAGTGCTCTCAGGTTTAGTGCTTAAAATGAGAAGGTGATGACTCAACAATAAAAGCAAAATAACATAAAATTAAATAGATATGCCCTTCGCAGAGGGAAGCAGAGATTTGCAGAGGTGCCAGAGCTCGAAGCTTAAATCAGAGATGAAAACAATTTTGATAGGTGTACTTTTCCTGTCAACATCACGACCGAGGATTTTCAATATCTTCCATGCTAAACACATTATCAACGGTTCCCAAGCGGAAAGGTAAAGTTTACTCCCCCTCCACCATACCAACACAAGCCATGGCTAGCCGAATTCACGGGTGCCCTCCAAACGATCAAATTTCTGGGGGAGTTTGTTTTATTATATTTTTCTTTATTTTGATTACAGGACTGGGCATCCCAATTACCAGCCTCTCTCGTGCAATGTCAAGTGAATAAACACTCATCTTGAGAATAACCTGGTTAGCATGGAAGATATTAACCTCCCCCTGTCGCTCCATGAGCGGTACGGGCACGAAAAACAAATGTTTATTTGAATGATTAGAGGTGGCACATGCAAATTTACTTGGAACGGCAGAGTAATACCGCATATAGGTAGATATAGTGGACTCATCTGGAACAACTTTGGTTTTAGGATTATGGATGCACAAGCAGTATTCCCGCTTAGTACAGGCGAAGGCTAGCAAATAGATGGAGAAGCGACCAACTAGAGAGCGAAAACGGTCATAATCATGCATTGAGAATAATTAAGATTGAATACTAGCATGAGTAGGATATAAACACCCCGAACATAAATATCGTGAAGGCTGCATTGGTTTTGAATCAACTACATGTGTGAACATGTGTCAAGTCAAGCCACTTGAAACATTCAGAGGAGGATACCATACTAACATACTACATCATAACCATTTTAATGCATGTTGACATCCAAGATAAATCATTATCGACTCCTAGCTACTTAAGCATGGCATGAGCAACTATAATCTCTAATTGTCATCACAAACATGTTTACTCATAATATGCTGAATCGTGGATACTGAGTTAAACATATTTACAAAAACAAAAACAACAAGAGTTCATACCAGCTTTTCCTTGCCACAGTCACTTCATCAAATCATCGTCATTATTGCCTTTCACTTGCACGACCGAATGATGTGAAAATAATAATAGTGCAAGAGTGTCGTGGACTAAGCTGGAATCTGCAAACATTTTATTCAAGGGAGATGACAAGGTAATATTGGCTCTTTGTTAGATCAACCATAAAGCATACGAGAGCTACTCAACATTTTCATCATGGTCTTCTCCCTACGACAACTCAATGAAAAGAAAAGAAATTTAGAGAAACACACTAAAATATTTTTGGAGTTTTTAGTTTTTCTAAAGAAAGCAAATTAAAGAAGAAAAACGAAAAGCAAGAAAAACTATTTACACGGGAGAACTCCCAATAAACAAGAAAAGAAGAAACGAGAAATCTTTTTGGGTTTTCTTTTAATACTACAAACTACTAACAAGAAAGAAAAACCGAAAAGAAGCGAGAAATATTTTTGGATTTTCAAAGTTTTTCAAACACAGAAGAAGAAAGCGAGAATAAAACTAACATGGATATACAATGAAAAAGGATGAACACCGACAACTGGAATGAATGTGTGAACATGAATGTAATGTCGGTGAGATATACGTACTCCCCCAAGCTTAGGCTTTTGGCCTAGCTTGGTCTACTGCCATTCGTAGAATCCATCAGGGCCGGTCGGGAAGTGGCTAGGCGGAGGCACTTGAGCGTCCCAAGGCTGGGCCTCATTCTCCGCCGCGGCTAACTTGTTCTTGTAAGCAATGAGGTCCGGTGGTAGGATGGTGTATCCGTGCCTGGCATAAGAATCAAACAAGGAAGGTGCAGGCAACGAAACAATCTCGTGAGTTACCTAGCTAAATACCAAATTATAATGAATGTAATGAGGAGGCTCAGGATCATCAATAAAGTGGTGATCGACCATGCACTGTTGGTCTAAATAAACCTTAGGCAACAAATAATCATTATGATGGATAGCAACATTAAAGCGTTTCGCAAGACGCGAAGCATAAATACCGCCATGAATTTTACCCCTAGTCCTGTTAGTGTGCAAGCGACGTGCAATGATGGCTCCCAAACTTAAAGTGTGATCGCCGTGAATAGCACGACGTAAGATGGCGAGGTCAGGGGCACTCAACGTACCACCTTCCTCCCTAGTAGTCAAGCATTTCCCTATGAATAAAGCGAAGTAGTACACAGCAGGAAAATGCAAGCTAGTAACTCGGGCTCTCGACACACCCCTAGATTCTCCCACAGCCAAAGTGAGAAGGAAATCCTCGAATTCCTTAGGTCGAGGTTCCCTCACATCCTCATCAGAAGGGATCAAACATATCTCACAAAAGTCAGCAAGCGTTAACTCATGTTGTTCAACATATAAGTCAAAACGCACCACGGGGATATCTAGCCTAGGCAGAAAATAAATTTTTTGCACAAAGGAATTTGTAAGGATGTGGTACTGGTCATAGTCATCTGCAAGGAAGTCGGTCAGCCCGACATTCGCGGCAAATTGCGCAAACTCTTGGCGGAACCCGGCTTTGTTCATGAAGGTATTGTGTGGCCATTCGCACGGTCGGACCTCCGTCCTACGCGGAATGTTGAGGTCACGGTCAGAGGCATTCCCAAGGACACCCTTGGAGCTCTGGCTCGAAGAACCTCTCCGGAGGAAGTTCATTTTGCTAAGGACAAATTTCTAAAATTTTTGGACCACAAAAAGATGTTAACAAAACTTCACAAAATTGATAGCAACTACTCATACAAGTGCCTAGAGGCTATATCAAGCATTCAAACTACTTAGAACTCAAAGAATTTAACATGCAAGCTCATTTTCAGTAGCACCAATAGCAGCAATTTATGAAAAATATAATCCACTAAAGCAAAAACTAGTTGCAGCAATGGAGGAGTCACATACCAAGGAGCAATCCCCCAGAACAGTTTCGGAAATGGAGCTCCGAGCAAAGAGATCGGAAATCTCAGGTTTGGGAGCAAGAACACGAGAGAGAGAGAGCTACAAAGATTTTTTTCTGGAGGTAGGAGATGAAGTGGGCTGAAGAGATAAGTGAGTGGGTCCCTGTGGGACCCACAAGGCATCTTGGAGCTTCCCCAGGGGGGTCACGCCTTGTTGCCTTGTGAGCAAGAGGGGCACCTCCCTGGGTTGTTTTCAGTGCCAAAAATTCTTAAATATTCCAGAAAAAATGATGTTAAAATTTCACAGCATTCTGAGCACTTTTATTTTTGGGCCATTTTTATTGGATGGATAATTCAAAAACAGGATAATCATGGCATTTTATTTTATTAAACTATAAATAACAGTGAGCAAACTATGATTACAGAAAGTTGTGCTTACTAAATTCATCGACCACATGCCCCTCAAAAAGAATCCATTTATAAGGTTGATCAAGCCTTATTAACAAACTATTTCCGAGTAACATGAAACCGAAGAATTTTCGTATAACACTAAGTTACCTCAACGAGGATATGCATCTCCCCAACAATAAGAATTTCATATTTCTTTTTGGCAGTAGGAAGAGGAAATTTAAACCCTCCAATAGTGATTGGCGAAACCTTTTCAATACAATTGATACCATTCACTGAATTTTGTTTCCTTGGAAAATAAACCGTATGCTCATTACCATTAACATGAAAAGTGACCTTGCTTTTGTTGCAATCAATAACAGCCCCTGCAATATTCAAAAAGGGTCTTCCAAGGATAATCGACATGTTGTCGTCCTCAGGCATATCAAGTATAACAAAGTCTGTTAAGATAGTACATTTGCAACAACAACGGGCACATCCTCGCAAATTCCAATAGGTATAGCAGTTGATTTATCAGCCATTTGCAAAGATATTTCAGTAGGTGTGAGCTTATTCAAATCAACTCTTCTATATAAAGAGAAAGGCATAACACTAACACCGGCTCCTGGATCACATAGAGCAGTTTTAACATAACTTCTTTTAATGGAGCATGGTATAGTAGGTATTCCCAGATCTCCTAACTTTTTAGGTACTCCACCCTTAAAAGAATAATTTGCAAGCATGGTGGAAATTTTAGCCTCAGGTATCTTTCTTTTATTAGTGACAATATCTTTCATATATTTAGCATATGGAGGCATTTTCAAAATATCAGTCAAGCGAGTGCGCAAAAAGACAGGTTTAATCATTTTAACAAAGCGCTCAAAGTCCTCCTCATCTTTATTTATAGATGGTTTAGTAGGGAAAGGCATATGTTTTTGAACCCATGGTTCTCTTTCTTTTCCATGTTTTCTAGCAATGAAATCACTTTTATCATATCTTTTATTCTTAGGAGGTGGGTTATCAAGATCAACAGCAGGTTTTATTTCTACATCATTATCTGGTTCTTTATCATTATCTGGTTGAGCATCAGCATGAATATCATTATCATTATCATTATCATTAGTTGGGTGTTCATTAACAGATTATGTTTCAGCATCAGAAATAGAAACATCATTATGAGTCTCAGGAGGTTTTTCTATATCAGGTTCACTAGAAGCATGCAAAGTCCTATCGTTTTTCTTTTTCTTTTTCTTCTTAGATGGACTAGGTGCATCAATAATAATTCTCTGAGAATCTTGGTCAATTCTTTTAGGATGACCTTCAGGATACAGAGGCTCCTGAGTCATTCTACCTCCTCTTGTAACAACTCTAATAGCATGATCATTCATTTTATTTTTCATCTCATCAAGCAAATCATTTTGGGACTTAGCAATTTGTTCTAACTGAGTATGAACCATAGAAGCATGTTTACTTAAGCCTTTAACATCATTAGCAGTTCTAAACATCAAATCACTCAAATGATCTATCGTGAAAGCATTGTGTTTTAATTGATTGCTAACATACAAATTGAAGTGTTCTTGCTTAATGATGTAATTATCAAACTCATACAGGCATTGACTAGCAGATTTATTATAATGAATATCACCTTCATCAAATCTAATAAGAGAATTTACCTCTACTACCTGTGTCGGGATGTCGAGCCCATGTATTTCTTCAATAGGTGGTAAATTCTTAACGTGTTCAGACTTAATACCTTTTTCCTTCATAGATTTCTTTGCCTCTTGCATATCTTCAGGACTGAGGAATAGAATACCTCTCTTCTTTGGAGTTGGTTTAAGCGGTGGTTCAGGAAGTGTCCAATCATTGGCATTCTTTAATATATTCTTCAATAATTCTTCAGTTTGTTCAACAATTCATTCCCTGAAAACACAACCAGCACAACTATCTAGGTAGTCCCTAGAAGCATCGGTTAGTCCATTATAAAAGATATCAAGTATTTAATTTTTCTTAAAAGGATGATCAGGCAAAGCATTAAGTAGTTGGAGAAGCCTCCCCAAGCTTGAGGGAGATTCTCTTCTTCAATTTGCACAAAGTTAAATATTTCCTGTAAGGCATCTTGTTTCTTATGAGCAGGAAAATATTTTCCAGAGAAGTTATAAATCATATCCTGGGGACTATGCACACAACCAGGAGCAAGAGTATTAAACCATTTCTTAGCATCACCCTTTAATGAGAAAGGAAACAACTGAAGAATGTAATAGTAACGAATTTTTTCCTCATGAGCAAATAGGGTGGCTATATCATTCAATTTAGTAAGGTGTGCCACAACAGTTTCAGTTTCATAACCATGAAAAGGATCAGAATCAACCAAAGTGATTAACTCAGGATCGATAGAGAATTCATAATCCTTATTTATAACAAAGATGGGAGAGGTAGCAAACTTGGGATCATATTTCATTCTCTCCATCATAGACTTTTCTTTTAACTTAGCCAGCAATTTTCTAACATCATCTCTATCATTACAAGCAAGAATTTCTCTAGCTGTCTCTCCATATATAACATATCCATTAGGTATCTTACGCATCTTAACTCTAGTAGGAGAGCTAGGAATAATAGGTGAATCATAATTTTCATCAGTTTCAATAGTTTCAACATTCTCAGTTTCCTTAGCTCTAGCAATTTGTTAATCAAGAAATTCACCTAGTGGCACAGTACTATCAAGCATAGTACTAACATCATCATAAGTATCATTTATAGCAAAAGTAGTATCATCAATTACTTGCGACATATCCGAATGAATAACAGGTGGCGGTGTCGCAAGCCTACTCAAAACAGAAGGTGAATCAAGTGCAGAGCTAGATGGCAGTTCCTTACCTCCCCTCGTCTTAGAGGGAACGATCTTGGTCTTAGCGTCTTTCAGATTCTTCATAGTGATCAATAGATATAACTCCCAAGTGACTCAACAAATAGAGCTATGCTCTCCGGCAACGGCGCCAGAAAAGTGTCTTGATAACCCGAAAGTATAGGGGATCACAACAGTCTTCGAGGGTAGTATTTCACCCAAATTTATTGATTTGACACAAGGGGAGCCAAAGAATATTTGTGAGTATTAGCAGTTGAGTTGTGAATTCAACCACACCGGAAGAACTAAATATCTGCAGCAAAGTGTTTAGTAGCATAGTAGTAACAGTAGCAATAATAACGGAAACAGTAGAAGTAGCAGTTTTGTAGTAATTGTAACAGCAGCAGCAATGAAAGTAACTTAGCAAAGATCAATATGCGAAAAGCGTAGGCATTGGATCAGTGATGGATAATTATGTTGGATGACATTCATCATGTAACAGTCACAACCTAGAGTGATACACAATAGCTCCAATTCATCAATGTAATGTAGGCATGTATTCCGTATATAGTCATACGTGCTTATAATAAGAACTTGCATGACATCTTTTGTCCTACCCTCCCGTGACAGCGGGGTCCATAAGGAAACTAAGGGTTATTAAGGCCTCCTTTTAATAGAGAACCAGAACAAAGCATTAACACATGGTGAATACACGAACTCCTCGAATTACAGTCATCCCCGGAGAGTATCCCAAACAATTCTCACTATGGGGTCTACAGATCAGAACAATAACAAGTGCATACGACAAGCGGATAGGATCAAGAACTCAAATATATTCCTGAAAACATAAAGGGTTCAGATCTGAAATCATGGCACTCGGGCCCTAGTGACAAGCATTAAGCATAGCAAAGTCATAGCAACATCAATCTCAGAACATAGTGGATACTAGGGTTCAAGCCCGAACAAAACTGACTCGATTACATGATAAATCTCATCCAACCCATCACCGTCCAGCAAGCCTACGGAAAAATTACTCACACTCGGTGGTGAGCATCATGAAATTGGTGATGGAGGATGGTTGATGATGACGATGGCGACGAATCCCCCTCTCCGGAGCCCGGAACGGACTCCAGATCAGCCCTTCCGATGAAGAACATGAGGTGGCGGCGGCTCTGTATCGTAAAACGCGATGAAACTTCTTCTCTTATTTTTTTTCTCGGGGAAAGAGAATTTATAGCGTTGGAATTAGGTCAGGAGGACCTCTGTGGACCCCACAAGGCATCAGGGCGCACCCCCAGGAGGATTCATCGGGCGGCTTCCACGGCCCTCGGGGAAAGAGCCGAGCAACGCCTATCGTGCTGTACGTCGGGCGGCTTCCTCGACCCTCGTGTATGCACCGACACCTCAGCCCCCGGCCAACCCCGCATCGATCCCAAATAGGGACGCGCGCTCCCCGGTTCCCCTCTCTTTATAGCAAGCTACGTGCCTCGCGTACATAACTTTGCACTTAAAATTCCATGGGAGACCTAGGAGCATATATTTAACAAAAAGGGTGCGTCATCTTGGAATGGCCGATCACCCGCATCCTGGTTATTTCTTTTTCGGCGGCATATAAAGGCCAACCAGGACGCACAAATTCAGCAACGTCAAGCAGCCACACTCCCGCAATTACCTCCTCGGGGGCTCCGCACCTCGGATGCGTTCTACATGGTCAAGATGGATTGGCCAGGAGTGTTCACCAAGCCTTGGATTAGACAAGGTATAGTTGTTCTACAACATGGAGGCGCAGACATGCGGCAAGGAAGGCGCTGGAAACAGTCCCCACTTTTCTAAAGCCCTGTACCAAATACCTCCCATCCTTCTTCTTACATACTCTCTGTATCTTGTAAGGTTCCTCTTGATATCAGCTCGACATCTATGGCTATGCCTTAATGAATGATAGAACAGACCCCTGTTGCGGTCTCCACACAAAGTTACATGTCATTTTTTCTGCTTTTTGCCTTGTAGCAATATGGATACCGTTAGAAATATACAGATGAGTACGGTTTTCGACCGGGGGCTCGGATATGAAATCGAGCCTATGTTTAAGTCTGATATTGCTACTTCTAGTCTGCGTTGGTATTTCCCCGAAGAGGAGAGGATGATGCAGTACAGTAGAGATAAGTATTTCCCTCATTTAAGAACCAAGGTTATCAATCTAGTAGGAGAACCAAGCAAAACTCCGTTAAGCGCACCTGCACACACAAGAGCAAACACTTGCACCCAACGCAAATAAAAGGGTTTTCAATCCTCTTAGCGGTTATTTGCAAGGATTAAATCTTATCGAGGTAAATAGATTAACTAAAATACTAATTAAAACAAAAGTAAATAAACTGCAGCAAGGTATTTTTAGGTTTTTTTATATGATAAAGATAGACCCGGGGGCCATAGTTTTCACTAGAGGCTTCTCTCTCGAGCACAGAAATATACGGTGGGTAAACAAATTACTGTTGGGCAATTGATAGAAAAGCAAATAATTATGACGGATTCATGGCAATGATCATGTATATAGGCATCACGTCCGAGACAAGTTGATCGACTCCTGCCTGCATCTACTACTATTACTCCACTCATCGACCACTATCCAGCATGCATCTAGAGTATTAAGTTAATAAAAACAGAGTAACGCCTTAAGCAAGATGACATGATGTAGAGAAGAAAATTCAAGCAATATGAATAAACCCCATCTTTTTATCCTTAATGGCAACAATACAAATACGTGTCATGTCCCCTTCTGTCACTGGGATTGAGCACCGCAAGATTGAACCCATCACAAAGCACCTCTCCCATTGCAAGATAAATCAATCTAGTAGGCCAAACCAAATCGATAGATCGGAGACAAATACAAAGCTATAACAATCATGCGTAAAAGAGTTCATAGAAGACTCAAATATTTCTCATGAATAATCTGATCATAAACTCACAATTCATCGGATCCCAACAAACACACCACAAAAGAAGATTACATCGGATAGAACTCCAAGAACATCAAGGAGACCATTGTATTAAAGATCAAAGAGAGAGAAGAAGCCATCTAGCTACTAGCTATGGACCCGTAGGTCTGTGGTAAACTACTCACACATCATCGGAAGGGCAGCAAGGTTGATGTAGAAGCCCTCCGTGATCGATTCCCCCTCTGGCAGAGTACCGGAAAAGGCCTCTAGATGGGATCGCGGAAGAACAGAGGCTTGCGGCGGCGGAAAGGTTTTCTCTTCTGGCTCTCTGTTGGTTTCCCAATATTTGTGATTATAGAACTGGAATTAGGTCAAACGGAGTCACGTGGGCCCCACAAGGCAACACGGCGTGCCCCCCTAGGGCGCGCCCTGTTGCCTTGTGAAGCCTCCGTGAGGCTTCTGGCCTCCTCCCGAAGCTTCCAAGGTCTCTTTTGTCTAGAAAAAAATCTATAAAAAGTTTTGTGGCATTTGGACTTCATTTGGTACTGTTTCTCTGAAAAGCCAAAAACAAGCAAAAAACAGCAACTGGCACTGGGCACTAGGTTAATAGGTTAGTCCCAAAAAATGATATATAATTGCATGTAATTGCATATAAAAACATCCAAGATTGATACTATAATAGCATGGAACAATAAAAAATTATAGATATGTTGGAGACGTATCAAGCATCCCCAAGCTTAATTCTTGCTCGTCCTCGAGTAGGTAAATGATAAAAATAGAATTTTTGATGTGGAATGCTACCGATCATGTTTCATCATGTAATCTTTCTCTTACGGTATGAATAATAAGACCCAAATGGTTCAAAGCAATAGTCTATTATTTGATATACAGACATCAATACTCAGGCATACTAATAAACAATCATGCCTTTCAAAATAAAAATGCTAAAGAACGTTATCTCTACAAAATCATACAATCCTGTCATGCTCCATCTTCTTCACACAAAGTATTTATCATGCACTACCCCGATGACAAGCCGAGAAATTGGTTCATACTTTTTAACGCGCTTCAGCTTTTTCAACTCCCACTCAATACATGAGCGCAAGCCATGGATATAGCACTATGGGTGGAATAGAGTATGGTGGTAGAGGTAAATAGGAGAAGTCAAAAATAAGAAGATAGTCTCACATCGATGAGGCTAATCAACGGGCTATGGAGATGCCCATCAATTGATGTCAATGCGAGGAGTAGGGATTGCCATGCAACGGATGCACTAAGATCTATAAGTGTATGAAAGCTTAACATGAAAACTAAGTGGGTGTGCATCCAACTTGCTTGCTCATGAAGACCTCTGGCATTTGAAGAAGCCCATCATCGGAATATACAAGCCAAGTTCTATAATGAAAAATTCCCACTAGTATATGAAAGTGACAAAACAGAAAACTCTCTATATGAAAAACATGGTGCTACTCTGAAGCACAAGTGTGGAAAAGGATAGTAACATTGCCCCTTCTCTCTTTTTCTCTCATTTTTTTTCATGGCTCTTTTTCGCCTCTTTTTTTATATTTAGAACGGTCTCATGGACCTCATCCCCACTTTTTCGAGGACTCATTAGTCTCTACCATTCTTTCCTCACTGGAACAATGCTCTAATAATGATGATCATCACACCTCTATTTACTTACAGCTCAATATTACAACTCGATACTAGAACAAAAATATGACTCTATACGAATGCCTCTGGCAGTGTAACAGGATGTGCAATGATGCTAGCGTAACATGTATAACAATGATGAACGGTGGCTGAGCCACAAATACTATGTCAGCTATATGATCATGCAAAGCAATATGACAATGATGATGTATGTCATAAAAACGGAACGATGGAAGTTGCATGGCAATATATCTCGGAATGGCTATGGAAATGCCATGATAGGTAGGTATGGTGGCTGTTTTGAGGAAGATATAAGGAGGCTTATGTGTGATAGAGCGTATCATATCACAGGGTTTGGATGCACCAGCGAAGTTTGCACCAACTCTCAATGTGAGAAAGGGCAATGCATGGTACCGAAGAGGCTAGCAAATTGCGGAAGGGTGAGAGTGCGTATAATCCATGGACTCACATTAGTCATAAAGAACTCACATACTTATTGCGAAAGTTTATTAGCCCTCGAAGCAAAGTACTACTACGCATGCCCCTAGAGGGATAGATTGGTAGGACAAGGTCCATCGCTCATCCCCGACCACCACTCATAAGGTAGACAATCAATAATAAATCATGCTCCAACTTCTTAGCTTAACGACAGATCATACGTGCATGCTTCGGGAATCACAAACCTTAACACAATTATTCTTACTAAACCACAATCATCTACTTGTACCTCCCCCATATTACCATCTTAATATCCCAAAACTATTGCAAGGAATCAAATTTATCATATTCAGTGATCTACATGAAAGTTTTTATTATATCCCTCTTGAATACCTATCATATCAGGGCCAAATTCATAACCCGTGCATATTACCATTGCTATCATGAGACTCTCAAAAAGATATAAGTGAAGATGAGAGTGCAACTATTTCTTTCAAATATAACCACCGCCGTGCTCTAAAAGATATAAGTGAAGCATGAGAGTACAACTATTTCTTTAAAATATAACCACCGCCGTGCTCTAAAAGATATAAGTGAAGCACTAGAGAAACTGCCTAGCTCAAAAGATATAAGTGAAGCACATAGAGTATTCTAACAAATCACGAATAATGTGTGTCCCTCTCAAAAAGGTGTGTTCAGCAAAGATGATTGTGACAAACTAAAAATTAAACAAACTATATCACAAGACGCTCCAAGTAAAACACATATCATGTGATGAATAAAAATATAGCTTCAAGTGAGTTACTGATAGATTATAGACGAAAGAGGGGATGCCTTCCGGGGCATCCCCAAGCTTAGACGCTTGAGTATTCCTTGAATATTACCTTGGGGTGCCTTGGGCATCCCCAAGCTTAGGCTCTTGCCGCTCCTTATTCCTTTATCCATCGTAGTCTCACCCAAAACTTGAAAACTTCAGCAGACAAAACTCAACAGAAACCTCGTGAGATCCGTTAGTATAACAAATAAATCTTTAACTTTAGGTACTGTTATAAATTGATTCATATTTAATATTGGCATAATGCTACTGTACTCCAACTTCTCCATGACTCATACCCCCCGATACGATCCATAGATTCATTAAAATTAGCAAACTATGCGACAAAAACAGAATCTGTCTAAAACAGAACAGTCTGTAAAGATCTGAATTATGGTCATACGTCTATAACTCCAAAAATTCTGAAACATTAGGAAAACGTGGGAAATTCATATATAAATACTGTGTAAAAAATCCAGAAGGTGCTGACACTCCAGCTAAAATTAGAAATTCCAGCACTGGACGCCAAAGTTTTTGTTTTCAAACAGCATCTATCATACTATCTTCCAAATCACCCCAAAGGCATTACTTGGCACAAACACTAATTAAAACAAAAAACCACAATCATAACAGAAGCTATAATTGTGAAAACACTCAAAAACTTATTTTATTCATTGGGTTGTCTCCCAACAAGCTCTTTCTTTATAGCCATTAAGATAGGCTTGAGATTTCAATGATGCTCACATGAAAGATTGTAATTTAAACACGAAGAGAGCATCATGAAACATGTGAAAATCACATTTAAGTCTAACATACTTCCTATGCATAGGCATTTTATAAGCAAACAAATTATCAAGACAAGCAATATCTAGCATATGCCAATAGGAAGAATGGAGCATCAATAATTTCAACATAACGAGAGGTAATTTAGTAACATGAAGATTTCTACAACCATATTTTCCTCTCTCATAATAATTACATGTAGGATCATAATCAAACTCAACAATATAGCTATCATAAACAATAATATCTCTATGATCCACATGCATAAAAAAATTATAATCTTCCAAGATAGTGGGATTAACATCAACTAAAGTCGTGACCTCTGCAAACCCACTTTTATCAAAAATTTCATAAGATTGATAATTGTCCAAAGTAGTGGGATCATTATTACCTAAAGTTTATGCTCTTCCAAACCCACTTTTAATAGTATTGCAAACATTATTATCAATAAAATATTCATCATGAGGCTTAAATAAATTTTCAAGATCATAAGAAGCATTATCACCCCAATCATGATCAGTGCAATAAGTAGTGGACATAACAAAATTATCATCCCCAAGCTTGTAGTTTTGCATATTATTAGCACAATTAACATTAATAGAATTTATAGTAACATCATTGCAATCATGCTTTTCAATCAAGGAGCTATCATGAATCACTTTATAAATTTCTTCTTCTAACACTTCATCACAATATTCAGATTCATGATTTTCAAGCAAAACTTCATAGAGAAAATCAAGAGCACTCAAATCACTAGCAATTGGTTCATTATAATTGGATATTTTGAAAAGATTAGCAAGTGGATGAGGATCCATAGTGATCTTAAATTTTTATTTTACTTTCTGTTCTTGAGTGTTGTCATGGCAATAAAAGCAAGCAAGCAATTAAAAATATTTTTGTGTTTTTGTAGAAAAAATAGAAGTGGGGGAGATGAAAATGAGAGGCAAATGCAAATGAAAAGGAAAATAAAATAAATGCAAGGGATTGATAGTTTGTGCGAAGGTACTTGATAGATTTTGATGATGTCTCCCCGGCAATGGCGCCAGAAATTCTTCCTGCTACTTGTAGTCCGCGTTGGTATTTCCCCGAAGAGGAGAGGATGATGCAGTACAATAGAGATAAGTATTTCCCTTAGTTAAGAACCAAGGTTATCAATCTAGTAGGAGAACCAAGCAAAACTCCATTAAGCGCACCTGCACACACAAGAGCAAACACTTGCACCCAACGCAAGTAAGAGGGTTGTCAATCCTCTTAGCGGTTATTTGCAAGGATTAAATCTTATCGAGGTAAATAGATAAACTAAAATAATAATTAAAATAAAAGTAAATAAATTGCAGCAAGGTAGTTTTAGGTTTTTTATATCATAAATATAGACCCGGGGGCCATAGTTTTCACTAGAGGCTTCTCTCTAGAGCACAGAAACATACAGTGGGTAAACAAATTACTGTTGGGCAATTGATAGAAAAGCAAATAATGATCATGTATATAGGCATCACGTACGAGACAAGTAGACCGACTCCTGCCTGTATCTACTACTATTACTCCACTCATCGACCGCTATCCAGCATGCATCTAGAGTATTAAGTTAATAAAAACAGAGTAACGCCTTAAGCAAGATGACATGATGTAGAGAAGAAAATTCAAGAAATATGAATAAACCCCATCTTTTATCCTTAATGGCAACAATACAAATACGTGTCATGTCCCCTTCTATCACTGGGATTGAGCATCGCAAGATTGAACCCATCACAAAGCACCTTTCGCATTGCAAGATAAATCAATCTAGTAGGCCAAACCAAATCGATAGATCGGAGAAAAATACAAAGCTATAGCAATAATGCATAAAAGAGTTTAGAGAAGACTCAAATATTTCTCATGAATAATCTGAGCATAAACTCACAATTCATCGGATCCCAACAAACACACCGCAAAAGAAGATTACATCGGATAGAACTCCAAGAACATCAAGGAGAACATTGTATTGAAGATCAGAGAGAGAGAAGAAGCCATCTAGCTACTAGCTATGGACCCATAGGTCTGTGGTAAACTACTCACACATCATCGGAAGGGCAGCAAGGTTGATGTAGAAGCCCTCCGTGATCGATTCCCCCTCCGGGAGAGTACTGGAAAAGGCCTCCAGATGGGATCGCGGAAGAACAGAGGCTTACGGCGGCGGAAAGGTTTTCTCTTCTGGCTCTCTGTTGGTTTCCCAATATTTGTGAATTTATAGAAGTGGAATTAGGTTAAACGGAGTCATGTGGGCCCCACGAGGCAACACGGCGCGCCCCCTGGGGCGCGCCCTATCGCCTTGTGAAGCCTCCGTGAGGCTTCTGGCCTCCTCCCGAAGCTTCCAAGGTCTCTTTTCTTGAAGAAATTATCTTGTGTTATCTAACCCTATTTTCTCAAGTGTATTTCTTCAGGTACTTGATCAAGAACTTCAAGGTAAGTATATGCATCAGACTCATGTACATGATTGACCTCTTGCTAGTATATATTGTTTGCAAGAAGAATATCATGGACATGTGGATACCTAAATGCCATATATATTGCTCTGATGCATATAGCCAAGATACATGTTGCATGTATATTTCCCATAAGATATCATCATGTTATGCACATCTTCAGGGGGAGTTCAAGGGAGCTCATACATGTTACATGTTTCCTTCAAAGCTTTCATACATACCTCTGCTAAATCTTTATTTAAAGCTTTGATGTATGTTGTCATCAATTACCAAAAAGGGGGAGATTGAAAGCACATTTGCTCCCTTGGTGGTTTTGGTAATTTATGCCAACATACATGTTGTTGGACTAATGCTTTTATCTAGTGAATTTCAGACAAGTTCAACAATGGCGTGGTAGGGACAAGAGGATGTGGACCCTTCAAAATGCTAAGGACAAGAATTGGCAAAGATCAAGAATCTACATTTTTGGTTTAGTGATCCAAGATCACATTGAGTCCATAGGAAAGCCAATACTATTAAAAGGGGATGAGGTGTTGCTTAATGGTATTTTTGCTCAAGTGCTTAGTGACAGCATTCCTAAACCCTCAACCACTCTCTCAATCCCAAATATGCCCAAAACCCAAAGTCCAACTCGGCCCCACCGAAATTTCCAATCCGGCATCACCGAGTTCATCCAAGACTTAGCCACTGCCAAACCCTAACAAATCGGATCCACCGAAATGGATCTCGGTCCCACCGAGATGGCCTTGCCAACTCTCTGTAATCGTTTGCATTCACTTCGGTCTCACCGAGTTTGCAAATCGGTCTCACCGAGATGGCTTGCCAACTCTCTGTTGCCTTATTGCTTCACTTCGGTCCTATCGAGTTGATGCAATCGGTGCCACCGAGATGAGGATTGCCCTGAGCCATTGCACTTCGGTCCATCCGAGTTGTTCGTATCGGTCCCACCGAGATTCCTAAAGTTCATATATTTTACACAGTTCGGTACTACCGAGATTATCGTTTCGGTGCCACCGAGTTGGGTCAAAAGTGTGTAACGGTTGGATTTTGTGTGGAGGCTACATATACCCCTCCACCCCATCCTTCTCAGTAAGGAGAGCCATCAGAACGTGCCTACACTTCCACCATTCATTTTCTGAGAGAGAACCACCTACTCATGTGTTGAGATCAAGATATTCCATTCCTACCATTTGAACCTTGATCTCTAGCCTTTCCCAAGTTGGTTTCCACTCAAATCCTTCTTCCACCCTAGCCAAATCTGTGAGGAGTGTTTGAGTGCTGGGAAGACTATCATTTGAAGCACAAGAGCAAGGAGTTCATCAACAACACACCGTCTATTACCTTTTGGAGAGTGGTGTCTCCTAGATTGGTTAGGTGTCACCTGGGAGCCTCCAACCAGATGTGGAGTTGAACCAAGAAGTTTGTAAGGGCAAGGAGATCTCCTACTTCGTGAAGATCTACCCCGAGTGAGGCTAGTCCTTCGTGGACGTAAGCCATGGTGGAATAGACAAGGTTGCTTCTTCGTGGACCCTTCGTGGGTGGAGCCCTCCGTGGACTCGCGCAGTCGTTACCCTTCGTGGGTTGAAGTCTCCATCAACGTGGACGTATGATAGCACCACCTATCGGAACCACGCCAAAAACCACCGTGTCTTCATTGCGTTTGATCTTCCATACTCTACCCCTTTACTTTCCTTACTATTGCATGCTTTACTATTTCCGCTGCTCAATCTCTAGATATGCATGTGTAGAAAGTATTGGAGTGATCTTAACTTGTGCCAAAATCTGCCTAAATTCCAAGAGAAATTAAAAACTGCTAATTTGGCTGGTTAGGAGTCTATTGACCCCCCTCTAGACCTATCTCCTCGATCCTACAATTGGTATCAGAGCTTTGGTCTCCATTGCTTTGGTTTCATCACCATTGGAGGGAGATGGATATGTCTACGTTCGGGAGTATTAGACGTAGAGTGCCTATTCTCAATGGGGAGTATTACAACTTTTGGAGGGATGAAATGCTTGATATCTTTGATGAGTTTAACTTGAGCAAGTATATTCATAATCCTTATGTGCCCCCTATTGATCCCTTGCATCCTACTCATGAAGAGGAAATTGACATGCTTCGTAATCTTAGAACCGTCAATCTTATCATTAGAGGATTACCTAAGATTGTGCTTGGTTGTATGCGAAACTTTGCATGTGCTTACACTCTATGGCATGATTTAGAAAAGCGATATCCCGATTATTCTCTAAAGAGTCTTGATAAGATTCTTCATAAGGCTGTTGCTTTACACAAGATGAGTCCTAATGATCCTAAGTTTGATGATTGCTTGTTTGAGCTTCGTGATCTCATGCGTGCCAAAGGAGATGTTAGAACTATTAGCAATATTATCATGGAAACTGTTAGAATTCATAAACTTGAACATTGTCATGATCATGAAACTAATGAATCTGTTAATCACATGCATGATGATGATGTTGAGCACGGCTATTATGATGAAGACGAAGACTTTGATATTGAATTTGAGAAGACCATGAGGAATCTCAGTCTTATGGCAAATCTTCGAGATTATATGGCCGGAGGAAAAGAGTGGATTCTCGATAGTGGATGTACCGATCACATGACCGGAGATAGAGACATGCTTCGTGAGGTTACTAAAAATGATGGTCCACGCAAGTATGTGACTTTTGGAGACAACTCCAAGGGTAAGGTACTTGGCCTTGGTAAGGTGGCCATATCCAATGATAGCTCCATACAAAATGTTATGCTTGTTGAATCTCTTGGTTACAATTTTCTTTCCGTATCTAGACTAGCCGATTTTGGTTTTAATGTTCTATTTACCAAAGTAGATTGCCAAGTGTTTCGCCAAGATAATCATAATATAGTCTTTACCAGCATTCGTAGAGGTGATCTATACATTGTTGATTTCACTAAGAGAGCCCAACCTCGTACATGTTTAATTGCAAAATCTTCTAAAGGTTGGTTATGGCATAGAAGACTTGGACATGTTGGTATGCGTAACCTTGATAAACTTGTTAAAGGAGATCACATTCTTGGAGTAAAAGATGTTATATTTGACAAAGATCGACTTTGTAGTGCTTGCCAAGCAGGAAAACAAGTTGGAGGAAGCCATCCCGTAAAGAACATTATGACCACGAGGAGACCACTCGAGCTACTTCATATGGATCTGTTTGGTCCCAACGCCTATAAGAGTCTTGGTGGTAACTCTTTCGGTTTAGTCATTGTTGATGATTTTTCCAGATTTACGTGGGTGTTCTTTCTTGATGACAAATCGCAGGTACAAAAGATCTTCAAGAACTTCGCAAGAAAAGCTCAAAATCAATTTGAAGTGAAGATCAAGAAGGTTCGGAGTGACAATGGAACGGAGTTCAAGAACGCCAATGTGGACACCTTTCTTGATGAGGAGGGTATTTCACATGAGTTCTCGGCTACGTACACGCCTCAACAAAATGGAGTTGTTGAGAGGAAGAACCATACACTTATTGAGATGGCAAGAACAATGCTTGATGAATACAAGACGCCAAGACATTTTTGGGCAGAAGCGGTTGAAATAGCTTGTCATGCAACAAACCGACTCTATCTTCACAAGCTTCTTGGTAAAACGGCGTATGAACTGCTCACCGGTAACAAACCACAAGTTGGATACTTTCGAGTATTTGGCTCAAAATGTTACATTCTTGATAAGCATCGTCGTTCAAAATTTGCTCCTAAATCTCATGAAGGTTTCCTACTTGGTTATGGATCAAACTCTCACACTTACCGTGTCTACAACAACTTCACTCGAAAAGTTGAAGAGACGGTAGATGTGATGTTTGATGAGACTAACGGCTCGCAAGTCGAGCAATTGCCACTTGATGTAGGAGATCAAGAACCATCGGAAGCAATCCAAGACTTGCCCATTGGCAAGATTCGCCCCGTGGAAGTAAAGGAGAGTACCTCGTCTATTCAAGTGGAAGCCCCAACTTCACATCAAGGTGAACGACAAGTTGACATGGAGGCATCCACAATTGGAACACGTCAAGACGACGGGAATGAGGAAGTGCAACAAGATGATCCACCTCAACCTCCTTCTCCACCTCCACAAACAAACAACGACAACACCAACGAAGAAGAAGAAGATGATGATGATGAGGAAGCCTCACCACAACCCAAGAAAAAGCTACCTCGAGTTAGAGCAAGAATCGACAAGGATCATCCCGTCGAACAAATACTTGGAGATATCCAAACCGGGAGAATTACTCGCTCTAAATCTCGTTTAGCTAACTTTTGTGAGCATTACTCATTTATCTCTAGTGTTGAACCCTTAAAGGAAGAAGATGCTCTCAAGGACCCCGATTGGGTGAATGCAATGCACGAAGAGCTACACAACTTTAAGAGGAACCAAGCGTGGACATTGGTTGAGAAGCCTAAGGAAGAACAAAACATCATTGGAACCAAATGGGTGTTTCGGAATAAGCAAGATGCAGATGGACAAGTTGTACGCAACAAGGCTCGTCTCGTAGCACAAGGTTACACACAAATCGAAGGTATGGACTATGGTGAGACCTATGCCCCCGTTGCAAGACTTGAATCCATTCGCATTTTACTTGCTCATGCCAATCACCATGATATCACTCTTTACCAAATGGATATTAAAAGTGCCTTCTTAAATGGTGAAATTGAGGAGGAAGTATATGTTAAACAACCTCCCGGCTTTGAGAATCCCAAGAAACCTAATCATGTGTACAAACTTCGCAAAGCTCTTTATGGTCTCAAGCAAGCCCCTAGAGCTTGGTACAAATGCTTGACAAAGTTTCTTCTTGAAAAAGGTTTTGAAATTGGGAAGATTGATTCAACTTTGTTCACTAAGAGGGTTAATGGAGAATTATTTGTATGCCAAATTTATGTTGATGATATTATCTTTGGATCTACTAACCCCTCTTTCAGTGAAAAGTTTGGAAGGCTGATGTCGGAAAAGTTTGAGATGTCTATGATGAGTGAACTCAAATTCTTTCTTGGTTTGCAAATCAAGCAAACTAGGGAAGGTACCTTTGTCTCTCAAACAAAGTATACCAAGGACTTATTCAAAAAGTTCAACATGCAAGAGAGTAAAGGTATGAAAACTCCCATGCCCACGAGTGGACATCTTGACTTGACCAAGGATGGCAAACCGGTTGATCAAAAGGTTTATCGATCTATGATTGGTTCATTATTACATCTATGTGCCTCTCGACCCGACATTATGCTAAGTGTGTGCATGTGTGCACGATACCAAGCGGCACCAAAAGAGTGTCACCTTACGGCGGTGAAAAGAATCGTGAGATACTTGATACATACACCAAACTTTGGCATATGGTATCCCAAAGGATCTTCTTTCAATCTTGTTGGCTACTCCGATTCGGACTATGCCGGAGACAAGGTTGACAGAAAATCCACTTCGGGTACATGTCAATTTCTTGGTAGATCTCTTGTGTCTTGGTCCTCCAAGAAACAAAATTCCGTATCTCTATCTACTGCCGAAGTGGAATACATTGCCGCGGGATCATGTTGTGCTCAATTACTATGGATGACACAAACTCTTAAAGATTATGGTGTGCATGTGAGACATGTACCATTACTTTGTGACAACGAGAGTGCTTTTTAAGATAGCTCACAATCCCGTGCAACATTCTCAAACTAAGCATATTGAGGTTCGTCACCATTTCATTCGAGATCATGTTGAGAAAGGTGATATTGACCTTAAACATGTTCGTACTGACAAACAATTGGCGGACATCTTTACCAAACCACTTGATGAGAAAGTGTTTTGTCACTTGAGAAGTGAATTGAACATCATTGATGCTTCAAACGTGAACTAGAGGTTCATGTGGATGCATACAAGGGCATGAGCATTCTTGACTAATCCATGATATCCTTCATGATCATTTTATATCTTGGACATTTTGCTCCCTTGTATGGTATCTATCCTTTTGTAGGTACTTGGACAAGCTTCATGTCACAAGATTGCATCTCACTCTTATCTTGAGCAATCTTGTATAACCCAAGTATCAACAATTGATGGAGTAACAAGGAACAAGACAACCTAAACATATCCTTTGACAACATTTGAGTTATGCTTCATTCTTATCATTTTGGATACACATGTTGTTCCTTGCAAATCTAACCCATGTAGGAAGATGAACTACAAATGATAGGATAGCTCCAAACGTCAATTCACGAGCATCCATTTCAAGTTCAACTACATGATGGACTTCACCAAATACCAATGTAAGTTCTCACATCTTAGAGAAGCTTTACTCAAAGACATGAGCTAAAGCAACTCAACAAGATGTGAATACATCAAAAGCTTAAAGGAAAAATGGCAACCCATTTTGAGCTCAACGTCGAGTATGACCTATGATCAAGTGTTTTCACTTGACTCCTAAGTCAAAATACTCTAACATAGGTGACCTAGTCGCCGACCCATCTAGATGAAGTTCTCTAGTGTTTCTTCTGCTTGTTCTCTTCTTGCTAGAGTGTTTCTTTTCAAAAAAAAAACTTCATCTAGACGTTTCTTTGCTTCTTTTCTGTTTATTATCTTTTAGCTTGATTCGCAGTTAATTCTTTGCAAATCCTTGTGAGATTTCCTTGCCTAGTGAGCCAAGTTGAGATTGCCCCATCTGCTTCTTAGGCAGATCCGTGTCCTTCTCGGACCGGTCGAGCTTGTGGTTCAGCTCCACCAACTCCCTCGAGGTGGATGCTGAAACCAAGGCCAAAACCTGTAAATGACGTCGTTAGCCTCCTCAGACAAATCGATCCCCTGGTCAGCCTCGTGCGTCCGACCAGGGTCTCGAGGGGCTACTGTCTATTCGATTTTCTATATTACCTTTCGCTATAATCCCCACGCAAGATTATCAAATCTACCTTGGGGCTTGGGGGCTACTGTGGTTATACTTGTAACAAGTCTATGCAGTATGCAATGTCTTCGGGCATATCAAATTTTACCTATTCCCTAAAGACTATTGGACACATCCAGTGCTGAGAAGTTCTGGGCTTGTACGCGATTCTAAAACAAAAAACTTAATTCGAGCTTACCTCAAAGCCTTTGAACAGGCCCTTGAAAGCCTCTCGAATACTGGCCTCTGCAGGCCGGTAGTTCTTTAGTGCCATGCCCAGTATGGCGTGGTGCTCGGTTATGATGGCGGAGCCCGTCAGGGCCACCTCCATCTCTTCGGTCCATCCCGTGGACACCTGCTCTCCAGCAGGTCGGGATGGACGAGTCACCTCAGCCCCCTCCATCAGTGGAGGAGCCGTCGTTGAGGTCAGTGGCCGAGGTGGCTCTTGGACAATGGGGTCCATGGTTATCGGCTCTCCCTGCTCTTCCCCTCCTTTTGGGGAGGAGGTCTTCTCCGATGCGCCTTTGGAGGCTGACGCCTCGGCCTCGAAGGTGTCAACGCCGCCCCTTGTGGTAGTTGTCAAGGGGGCGGGCTGAGAAGTAGCCTCCCCTAGCCCGTCATGGGCTATGGGGGAGGGCTGATGTTCCTCCGAGGTGCTGGGAGGAGGGAGCCCGCTCGACGACGACTTGTCGCCCGAATGGGAGCGTTGTTGGCTGAAAATCTACCCAGTCAAGACTCAGGGGAGGAAGATAACTGCAGTATGCAAATAAATTCCAATACGTACCTCCTCGGCGGGGGTTTCTCCCTGAGGAACCCGAAGATGTCGCCCTCTGACTCAGAGGGAATGGCCTCGGCCGTGGAAGGGGCCTTGGTGGAGATGGCGTCGGCGGCCTTTATTAGCCGCTTCCGCTTCTGAGGCGCTCTAGCCCCAGCAACATCCTCGGATGCTGCCCTTTTTCTTTGGGGGGGGAGGCGCTCTCCTCTCCCTCGTCCTCTCCCTCTCCTTCCTCCTCGCCCGAGGAGAGGGTTTGTATTTCCTCGGACTTTGCGTCAGAGGTATCTCGGATCCAAAGACCCGTCCTCTTCTTCCCCGACCCCTTTCCTTCCGCAGGAGCCTTTGTGGGAACTACGGCCAGTAGGGCCTGTAGCTCGGGGGACATATTGTCTTCGGGAAGCGGAGCTGCACACCTAATGAGCGCCGCTTTTGGCGCCCACTTCTGCAAACAGAGCGGAAGATTCATACAAGCATAAAACAAGGAGTAATTGTTGAAAAGGAAAAACGAACAGTACCTCGGATGCGCCGTGGGCGGCGCAGTAGCCGCCGTCCGGCCCGGCTTTGGGAAATTCATTCTGGGACGACTTGAAGAGAGCCGTCCACATGCCGTCCAGGGAGGTGCGAAAGAAATGCCGCATTGGAGCTTCGTCTTCGAGCTTGTACAACCACCTGGGGGTGGCCCGAAGTTGAAGAGGGAGGATGCGGCGGTGGAGTATCACGTCCACCACGGCTGGCAGCTTGTATCTCTTCTTCAGAGATTGGATCCTCCCCTGGAGAGCATCGACTTCATCCGCACTGCCCCACTCCAGGCCGTGCCTCTGCCAAGACACCAGCTTCCGAGGAGGCAGTCCGGTGAAGGTCGGGACCTCGGCCTGACCTGGCGCGAGCAGTTCCGTGATGTAGAACCACTCGCGCTGCCACATCTTCACCGTGTCGATGAAGGTGCCTTCCACTACTCCGGCTTTTGGAGTTTGCTGATCATGGCGCCCCCGCATTCAGCCAGCTCGGCCTCACCGCTCTTCGGCTTCATGCAGAAGGTCTTCAGCCATAGGCCGAAATGGGGCTCCACGTGCAGGAACGCGTCGCAGACTATCATGAAGGTGGTGAGGTGGAGGATGGAATTTGGGGCTATATCATGGAAATCTAGCCCATAGAAGAACAAGATCCCCCGCACGAAGGGGTGCAGGGGGAACCCCAAACCTCGGATGAGGTGAGGAATGAACACGACCCACTTCCCCGGCTTGGGAGTGGGGACGCGCTGGTCGGGCTCTGGAGCCCGGCAGGCGACGTTGTTGGGGATGTACCCCGCCAGGCGGAGCTCCTCGATGGTGGTGTCGATGACCTTGGAGGCCACCCACCTCCCCTTTAGATCTGCGTCCGCCATTGTTGCGATGAGCGGCAGACGGGGGGAAGCTTTTGGGCTTGGAAAGGAGATTGGGGGTGCGAGCTTGGAGGGCTTGAGCGCTGGAGTGGCATGAGAGCGTAGGGAGATAGATTCACTGCTCCTTGCTTTTTATAAGACAGTAAAAATGTGAAGCGCCCCCTAGACGCGCCGTAAAAATCACCACACTTCGGCTTATCGTGTCGTTATGGCCGCATGTGGGGAAACAATTTATTGTTGATATCCCCCAAAACGCGGGGCACGATCTCTGTTTGATGAGACGTGCCAATGAGAGGGTTGCCTCGAACCACGATTCGAACAAGTAATAACCGATTCATGTGATGTCATGGGTCCCGACGTTTTGGCAAAAGTTGTCAGTAATTGACCGCCGAGCACGATTGCACTGCTAGTCTTCGTGACTAAGTAAAACTGTACGCTTTGGATGGACGAAGATGCGTCATGGGCGACACATGGTCGGCAGGCTTCACCTCTTATTTTAAATGAGAAGTGCCCTTTTTTAATTAGGGATTGCTGAGCCCTGGGCGAACTTTTAAGCTTGGAACATGGAACACGCCCACTAAGCCGAAAATCTTTTATGCCGAAGACATTCATCTAAAGTCATTTATCCGAAGAAGGAGGCCATCCTCGGCTTCGAAGTCAAGTTCGAGGGCTCCTGACGGTGTCCTGGACTAGGGGGTCCTGGCCTAGGTGATTAGCCTATGGGCCGGACTCGAGGCTCGTTGAAGAGAAGAGACTCCAGAGGTTTCCAACCTGAAGAACCGACGTACCAGGCCTCACCGAAGACTTGGCGTACATCCCAAGGATATGAAGATTCGACATGTATTCCTTTAATTGTAACCGACCATGTGTAACCCTAGATACCCCTGGTGCCTATATAAGCCAGAGGGTTTAGTCCGTAGAGACACGATCATTCATCATACCCCTAGGCTTAGATCACATCTTATGATCTCGAGGTAGATCAACTATGTACCTTGATATACCATCAATATAAACAAGAGCAGGACGTAGGGTTTTACCTCCATCGAGAGGGCCCGAACCTGGGTAAATCTCCGTATTCTACATTCCCTGTTAATCTATTGATCCGATCTCACAGCTCGGGCCCCCCTACCTGAGATCTGCTGGTTTTGACACCGACAGTCTCCTCCGCCTCAAGCCCCTGCTACCGGGAGCGCAGTCGTGTGGGACCTCTCCGCGCTTAGCGAGGGCGAAGACGATGAGTAAGTGCTTCCACCTTTCTTCATCAATCTCCTGATTTAAATGTCTTTGTTAATTTGACTTGATTTTATCTTGCTCTTGCAGAGACAGGGAGCCGCTGGTGCACAGGACGAAGTTGGCAAAGGCTGCAATAGAAGGCGAGCCCACGACAAGCGCTGGGCAGGGCGTGACATCTTCGGATGTCATCGACGACAACCCCCAGCCCAGCCCCCGGCGTGAGGCCACAATGCAGTACCCACTTGCGAGCTATAGTGCTGATGCTCCTACCTCTGAGCCCAACAAGGAGATGGGAGGAGACCACCAAGAAGAGGAGTGCCCGGAGGCAGATCCCATGGTAGCATCTCCGTCAACCAACATTCCGGAGAGCAGCTCATCGGCAAGGGCCTCCACTGGTGAACCTGACCAACTTGAGGACGTGCCGGCAAGTGAAACTGTCGGCAACCAAGCGACGACAACCGAAGTCATCGGAGAAAAGAACGTCTCTTCTCAACAAGATCAAATAGGTAATCCACTTGCTTTTCAATGCCTCTTATCCACTGTTGTTTTCTTTCTCTTTTTTGTTTTCTTGAACTTGACCTTGAATTTAAATTTGGTTTTATCTCCTCCTCCATCTCCTTCGCAGATCTGCCTCAAGCTAAAGATATGGAAGTTGATATCAATGTTGAGGGGATCGCCAAGGACGCCACCGAAGAGGCCAGCTGAATTGCGGCTGACGAAGCCACAAATGCTGCTAATGAAGAGGCCGCCAAACTTGCCACGGTTGAAGCCGATAGGGCTGCTGCAGAAGAAGCCGCCAAGGTTTCCACGGTAGAAGCCGACAAGGTCACTGTGGAGGAAACCGCCAAGGCAGCTACCACTGAAGCTACTGAGGCCAGAGGTGGCACTTCTGCTTCAGGAGCGCCAAGCGCCGACACGGGTGCGAAGGTGGAAGCAGCTAACAACCCTGCATCAACAACTGCTAACCAACCCGCAGCGCCCGAAGCACCTCCAACAAGAAGACCTTAGAGGCTCGCAAGTATCCAATGGGAAGACGTCCCCAGCTCGTCCACTATCGCAGCGCCAACAAATACGGTTGTTGAAGAGGAACTCGTCATTCCTCCATCCAACAAGACCGACGAAGAGCACGACAAGGACGATGATGTCTACTACACAACTTGTTCTTGTAGACTCGTGTTGGGCCTCGAAGCGCAGAGGTTTGTAGGACAGTAGCAATTTTCCCTCAAGTGGATGACCTAAGGTTTATCAATCCGTGGGAGGCGTAGGTTGAAGATGGTCTCTCTCAAGCAACCTTGCAATCAAATACAAGAAATCTCTTGTGTCCCCAACACACCAAATACAATGGTAAATTGTACAGGTGCACTAGTTCGGCGAAGAGATGGTGATACAAGTGTAGTTTGGATAGTAGATATTGGTTTTTGTAATCTGAAAATATAAAAACAGCAAGGTAGCAAGTAACAAAAGTGAGCATAAACGGTATTGCAATGCTTAGAAACACGGCCTAGGGTTCATACTTTCACTAGTGCGATCTCCCAACATTGTTGACATAGTTGAATCATATGTAAATCCCTCACGCGCGACAAAGAGTTCACTCCAAAGTCAGAAATAGCGGAGAACAAACGAAGAAATTGTTGTAGGGTACGAAACCACCTCAAAGTTATTCTTTCCGATCGATCTATTGAGCCATCCCCATTAATTGTCATGAACAGCCCTAGAGTTCGTACTAGAATAACACCTTAAGATACACATCAACCAAAACCCTAATGTCACCTAGGCACTCCAATGTCACCACGAGTACCCATGGGTTTGACTATACGATATGCATCACACAATCTCATATTCATCTATTCAAACCAACACAAAGAAATTCAAAGAGTTCCCCAAAGTTTCTACCAGAAAGTCAAGATGAAAATGTGTGCCAACCCTTATGCATAAATCCCCAAGGTCACAGAACCCGCAAATTGATCACCAAAACATACATCAAGTGACTCAAGTGAATATCCCATTGTCACCACAGATATCCATATGCAAGACATACATCAAGTGTTCTCAAATCCTTAAAGACTCAATCCAATAAGAAAACTTCAAAGGGAAAACTCCATTCATCACAAGAAGATAGAGAGGGGAAAACTCCATATGATTCATCTATATCAACAAAGCTCGCGATACATCAAGATCGTGCCATCTCAAGAACATGAGAGAGAGAGAGAGAGAGAGATCAAACACACAGCTACTGGTACAAACCCTCAGCCCCGAGGGTGAACTACTCCCTCCTCGTCATGGAGACCGCCGGTATGATGAAGATGGCCTCCGGTGATGCTTTCCCCCCTCCGGTAGGGTGCCGAAAAAGGGTTGTAGATGAGATCGTGGAGGTACAGAGGCTTGCGGCGGCATAAAAACTCATCTAGGGTTATTTCTGGGGGTTTCTCTATATATAGGATTTTTCAGCGTTGGAATCAGGTCAAACGGAGCCACGTGGGCCCCACGAGGTACCAGGGCGCGCCCGGGGGGTGGCGCTCCCTGGTGCCTCATGGGCACTGGGTGGCCCCCCTCCACTGGGCCTTGGTTCCAGTATTTTTCATTAGGGTTTTGGTTGATGTGTATCTTAAGGTGTTATTCTAGTACGAACGCTAGGGCTATTCGTTACAATTAATGGGGATGCCTCAATAGATCGATCGGAAAGAATAACTTTGAGGTGGTTTCGTACCCTACAACAATTTCTTCGTTGGTTCTCCGCTATTTGTGACTTTGGAGTGAACTCTTTATCGCACGTGAGGGATTTACATATGATTCAACTATGTCAACAATTTTGGGAGATCGCACTAGTGAAAGTATGAACCCTAGGCCTTGTTTCTAAGCATTGCAATACCGTTTATGCTCACTTTTGTTAGTTGCTACCTTGCTGTTTTTATATTTTCAGATTACAAAAACCAATATCTACTATCCAAACTACACTTGTATCACCATCTCTTCGCCGAACTAGTGCACCTATACAATTTACCATTGTATTTGGTGTGTTGGGGACACAAGAGATTTATTGTATTTGATTGCAAGGTTGCTTGAGAGAGACCATCTTCAACCTACGCCTCCCACGGATTGATAAACCTTAGGTCATCCACTTGAGGGAAAATTGCTACTGTCCTACAAACCTCTGCACTTGGAGGCCCAACACGAGTCTACAAGAACAAGTTGTGTAGTAGACATCACTAAGGCCAGAGAAAAGATCTTGATGGAGGAGCTCGAAGTAGTGCAAGGCTCGTTGGCGGACGCTGAGGAGAAGTTCTCCCAACCGAAGGGCTCTCTTTCCCTATGGACAGGCAAGCTCACCACCATTGCTGAACGCCTCACTGTCCAACTGGCTGCTATGGATATGAAGAGCTGGGGCTTCAACGTCAACGAGAAGGAGGCCACAAGAATCAGATTGACTTTGTTCTTTGAAGGCCTCCTCGAAGCTTTGGATACATATCACAAAGAGAGGGCCGCCTCCTTCGCCAGTGAGTCCCACAAGCTTGCTCGTGACGTGCTTTACAAAGTGCTCATCAAAATTGTGCACCACAACCCCGGCATTGATCTCTCCAAGCATTCACAAGCTTGCCGGTAGGAACTGACGCCAATGCCGCTGAAAAGCTTGTGGCTCCAATTGCCGATAAGGTTGGCCAAGTCTCTAGGACCCAGGGCGGGCTCAAGAACTAGTCTTGTCGCCATTCCTTGCCGCAGGCATGATCATGTAAAAGACAAATTTATCTTAAGTTAGACCCGCACTGCGTGTTTGATGTGATATAACATGTGTTTTGAATGAATGTATGCTGTTTTCCTTATATGATTCCGCCCTTGTATGTTTCGTCCCCTACGCTTGCTGGAAACTTGCCGGTGCGCACAACCTTGCTGTTAGCGCTTGAGGAACGGGTCCTTAGCAGCCTGCCGGAGGTGCCGCTTTCCGACAAGATATCACTTATCGGTTCTGGTGCAGCTAACTTATACTGTTGAGCGGACTTGAAACAGAAATAAGAGCGCGACCAACCCCGACAAGGTTCCTTCGCGTGCAGGTTTTTCATACAAGGACTAAAAATCATTCAAGGAAAAACAATTACAACAAAGAAATTTTGTTTCAAAGTTTTGCAACTTAGCTTTCTTTGTTGTATTTCTTGTCGTGAATGATAACTTGAACGTCATTTGGTATCCATACCGTCACTCCCCCTGGGAAACTTGCACACGAGGAACACTTCTGTCCTTTGAGAAAAGAAAGAAGAGAAAAGAGGAGGCTGGAACGTTGACGGTTCGTTAATCATCTCATACAAAGGAAAATGTAACACAATATGTACTTTGACAAAAAGTTGTGAAACACTTAGCTTTTATTCACTATGCACGGGGTCTGTGCCCGGCTCTGTACAAAGGTTTACATGCCTTGCCGGCCTACTTGTACAAAAGAGGCTGCCGGGCAGCCCGGTAACTACGCCTTATGGGTAGAACTTGCGAAGAAGCTCAATATGCCATGAGTTGAGCACCGAGTGCCTTCTTCGGTCTCTAGGTGGACTGTGCCAGGCCTAGTGACTCATACTACCCGATAAGGGCCTTCTTAGTTCTTCGGCGTCAACTTGTTTCTCCCCTTCACGGACTGGATCCGACGAAGAACAAGGTCGCCTTCCTCAAGGTTCCTGGCATGAACTTTGCGGCTGTGGTAGCGGCGCAAAGCTTGCTGGTACCGTGTAGAACAGACAGCAGCCCGGAAACGATATTCCTTAAGGAGCGTGGCATCATCTTGCCGCAGCTCTTCTTGATCCTCTTTGTCAAAGGCAAAGACTCGAGGTGACCCGTATCTGAGTTCTGTGGGGAGCACCGCTTCTGCACCATATGGGAGAAGGGCGCTTGGCCGGTGGCTCGATTTGGTCTCATCCTGAGTGACCAAAGAACCACCGAGAACTCTTCCACCTAGTGTCTTCCACACTTGTGCAGCTTGTCGAAAGTTTTGGTCTTGAGACCACGCATCACTTCTGCATTTACCCTCTCTGCCTATCCATTGCTTCTCAGGTGAGCAATGAAAGCGTAGCAGATCTTGCTTCCAAGGTCTTGACAGTATGTTATGAAGGCGCGACTCGTGAATTGGGTGCTGTTGTCGGTGATGATCCTGGTTGGAACGCCAAAACGGGCCACCAATCCTTTGAGGAATTTGATTGCTAACTATGCCGTCACCTTTCTCACCGACTCTACCTCCGGCCACTTTGTAAACTTGTCGATTGCAACGTACAAGAATTCAAAGCCCCCGGTAGCACGGGGAAAGGGGCCGAGGATGTCTACCCCCTAGACCGAGAAAGGCCAGGAAAGAGGGATGGTTTGAAGAGCTTGAGCTGGCTGGTGTATGTCCTTGGCGTGGAACTGACATGCTTCACATCTGGTCACCACCGCCAAGGCGTCTTGAAGGGCTGTCGGCCAATAGAATCCTTGCCGGAATGCCTTTCCGACGAGCGCGCGCGACCCAATATGAGAGCCACACATCCCTTCATGTATCTCTGCCAACAGCTTTTGTCCATCTTCTCGGCAAATGCACTTCAATTTCACCCCATTTGGTCTCTTTCTGTACAAAGTGTTGTCAACAAATTGGCACATACTTGATTGATGGGCTACTCTTTTAGCTTCTTCCTGTTCTTCGGGAAGTTCTCCTGTCTGGAGGTATTGAACGATCGGCTGCACCCATGCCGGAGCTTGTGGCTCGACAACAAGGACTAAAGGCAATTCTTCTCCTGCGGGAGCGCTTGCTTCGACGGCAAGGACTTGGTCTGTCGGAGGCTGCTGCTCACCAGCAAGAGGTGTCTTGTTGGTGGAGTTGCTTTTCTTGGCGGCTGCTGGCAGCTCTACCGGAAGTTATCCACCAGTGTTAAGTTTTCTTTTCTTTGCTGCCTTCGTTGATGGTGTAACAGATGGCTGATTAGTTGTAGCACAAAAGTTCCTGGTTCCATAGGAGATCTCTTGGCGGCAAGCTTTAACAGTTCGCCTGCAATGTGATTTTGAGCACGGGGGACATGCTCCATTTGCAAACCGTCAAAGTACTCTTCCAACTTCCTCACTTCATCAACTGACAAAGGCCCCTACAAGAGGGAACTGACAAAGTAGACTGGGTGCGCTCCAGAGTACCTTGACCTGGCCCCCAGCAAGAGGGAACTGACAAAGTAGACTGGGCGCTGCACCAACTTCTTCTTCTGTACAATACAACTTGTTGACCTGGCTCATCTGTTTGCACAATCTCAGACTTGTCGGCACCTGACCCTGCTGGAGAAGATTCTGGCATGTCGGTCTGTGGCTCTGCGGTTGCTGCCTCTTCGTCATCAGCCTCTATTTCAGCCACTAGTGCAGCACTTACCACTTGATTGGTTGCCGCTAGATATAGCAGCAACGACTCTTGTGGCTTAGGCACAACTAAGATTGGTGGAGAGGACCGGTATCCCTTCAAATCTTGGAGCACGGCCTCCGCTTCCGGAGTCCATTTCATTGGACCTGCCTTTTTCAAGATTTTGAAAAATGGCAATGCGCGCTCTGCCGATTTGGAGATGAACCAGCCTAATGCGGCAACACAGTCAGCAAGACGCCTGACGTCCTTGACACGCTTTGGTGCTTTAATCTGCTCAATGGCTTTGATCGTGTCGGGATTGGCTTCAATTCCTCTCTAAGATACAAAGAATCCAGGAAGCCTGCCAGATGGAACACCAAACACACACTTCTCGGGATTGAGCTTCAAGTTGATCTTGCGCAAACTAGCAAATGTTTCTTCTAGATCCTGTATCAGTGTTGATTTGTCCTTGGTTTTGACCACAATATCATCCATGTAAGCCTCCACATTTCTGTGTAACTGGGTCTCAAAACCAATTTGGATTGCCCTAGCAATTGGTGCCCTGGCACTCTTCAATCCGAAAGGCATGCGTATAAAACAATACGTGCCACATGGAGTGATAAAAGCTATTTTCTCCTCATCTTCCTTGGTCGTAACGATCTGATGATAACCAGAGTAGGCATCAAGAAAAGGGAGTATATCGCAGCCGGCAGTGGAGTCCACAATCTGGTTGATGCACGACAAAGGAAAAGGGTCTTTTGGACAAGCTTTATTTATATCAGTGAAGTCAAGACAAAGCCTCCATTTTCCATTTGCTTTACGCACTACAACTAGATTGGCTAACCACGTGGGATGTAGTACTCCTCTGACCATGCCTGCCGCTTCTAACTTCTTGATTTCTTCAGCAATGAACTCTTGCCGCTCCAAGGCTTGCTTTCTGACCTTTTGTTTAACGGGTCTTGCATGAGGGCAGATGGCAAGGTGGTGCTCAATCACGTCCCTAGGAACACCGGGGATGTCAGATGGTTGCCATGCAAACACATAGACATTCGCCCGCAGAAAGGCAACGAGAGCACTTTCCTATTTGCTGTCAAGAGCGGCACTTATGGTGAAAGTGCCACTCGTGCCATCCTCCCTTGCAGAAACTTGCTTCATTGCAGGTGGAGCTGCCTTGGACTTCTTGCTCTTGCCGGCAGAGCTCTCTGGTATGTCCTCAATAGGCGTGTTGCACTCTATAGTGCGCTTCCCGGAGTCCTTGCCAAAGGTCTTCTTCTTCTTTCCTCCCCCGGGAGCTTTGTCGGCCAGAACAAGTGCCTATTCGGCAGATGCTGCCACTGCCTCCCGGTAGAGTTTGTCAGCGCAAATGATTGCGTCCTTCTGGTTGGATTTGATGGTGAGTACGCCCATTAGCCCTGGAATCTTGAGCACGTTGTAGGCATAGTGCGACGCAGCCATAAACTTTGCCAGCGCCGGGCGGTCCAGAATTCCATTGTAGGGCACTGGCATCTTGACGACATCGAAAACGATCTTCTCTGTCCTGTAGTTGAGCTCACTGCCAAACGTGACTAGCAATGTAATCTGGCCCTTCAGCTTGCTCCTTCCCGGATTGATCCCCTGGAATGTGCTTGTCTCCTCTAAATCCTTGTCGGGAATTTGTAGCCTCTTGATCACATCAGGTGAGACCAAGTTCAAGCCGGCCCCACCGTGAACCAACATCTTTGTGACCATGAGGTCGCAGATCATTTGTGAAACCAACAACGGCAAAGACCCGACCGTAGTTGTGCGATCAGGGTGGTCCTCAACATCAAAGATAATGGGCGTGTGTGAGCACATGAGGGGCTTCTACGCTTCCATTGCCGGGTCCGCTGCATTGAATTCGCGGATCCACTGTTTTAGCTGCCGGTGCGAGGGGTGAAAAGATGCTCCTCCGTCAACACACATAGCATCTACCACATTCTGGAATTCCTGTTCAGTCTCATCCTCGTCCTCATCATCACCATCTTCATGCTCTTTCTTTTCACGGCCCCGAGCAAGCTTCTCCTTCTGCTGCTTGGCCTTGCCGTGGTACCCTCCGCGGCCACCATGGTTCCTCTTGCCGGATCCACCAGCACCTTCCTTGGCCGTCTCCTTGTCGTGCTTCTCATACTCCTGTTTCTGCTTCTCGGCAAGCTGTTCAACTTGCTGGTACTCCTGGAGGTCGTGGCCGGCGGTATGGTGGATCTTGCAGTACGGGCCATCAGTTTTCTCACCGGCAGCCGCCTCATGGCCACAGGTGCAGACATGAACCTCCTTGCCGCTACTCTCGGCCTTGGGTTTCTTGCCGGGATTCCCTGATCCCTCCACTGCTAACACGGCCTTGCCTTTGCGCTTGCGATTGCGCTTTCGGCCCTTTTTCTTCGGGGTGGATCCATCATCGTCTTCAGAATCAGCTTCAGCACCAGCATCCTCCCCGGGAAGTCGCCTCCCCTCCTCAGCATGTGCACACTTGTCCACCAAGGCGTACAACTCGTTGATGGTGTTCACCTTCTCAATGTTCATCTCAGCTCGCATTCTGCGATTGCGCACATTCGAATGCGGCAATGGTAGCTGCGGGATGAACATCAGGGATATTGTGGTGCACACGGCTAAATCTCTGGATGTATTTGCGGAGGGGCTTCCCATCTCTTTGTGGAAGTACGTGCAGGTTGTTGGGCTGACCAGGAAGCTTGTGGCCTCCGGTGTATGCGCCAACGAACTGATGGCATAGATCCGACCAAGAAGAGATAGAGCCCTCCGGTAGGTTCATCAGCCAAGACCTCACATTGGGCTTAAGCACCAACAGAAAATAATTGGCGAGAACCTTCTCGTCTCTACCACCAGCAGCCTGAACGGCTATGGTGTAGATCCCGAGGAACTCAGCTGGGTTAGGCTTGCCGTTGTACTTGTTCGGCAATTCGGGCTTGAAGGCACGGGAGGACGGCCAGCGAACTTGCTGCAGCTCATGAGTGAATGCTCGGCAGCCAACCTCGTAAGGGAAGCACCCAGGATACCCTGGCACTGGCTCATTCACTACTGGCCCATTGCGGTCATCGGATTGATGACGCGCTTCCCGACGCCGCTCGATGGTCGTACGAGCGTCCTCGACTAGCCGGTCTTGTAGTACTTGGCGTTGGTCTTGCCGGCCCCACGGATCCAATGACGCCATCAACACTTAGTCGAGCTCATCAGATCGATGAGCTTGCCGGTGCTGCTGTGGTGGTTGTTGTCGTGGAGGCAACTGCACCATCGGAGCAGCGTCTCTAACTCGGCCGCCAGCTGGTCCTGCCGGCCCCGTCAGTGGCCGCTGCGAAGGCCTTGCCTGCTGCGTCTTGCCAGGATCGGCCAAACCGATGAGGCTCTGGATGGTTGCCCTCCACTCCTCCATCTTGTCAGGCATTGGCGGGAAGTTCAGCAGCATCTGGGCCCGCGCCATAGCTTCCGCCGCCGTGGTTGGCATGGCCGGGAGGAAGGAACGGGACGTCGCTTGACTCCTGGCAGAGCCAGAAGGAACTCTGTCTCAAACCTGCTGCCGCAGCATATGCTCGCCAGCGTGTTGACGCAGTGGTGGTGATGCCGGAGCATCATGAAGATGATGCTCGGCGTTGTTGTGTCATCGTCCGGAGCTGCCTACGTCGTGAGGGAGCGTCTCACGCCCATCTTGCGATGGTCGCGGTACACGTCCTGCCACGGCGTTCTTGGATGTCGCCACACCGTCCTTGGACATCGCCGCGCCGTCCTTGGACGTGCAACTCTGCCATCGTGGCTCACCGTGCTCCGGACCTCTCCAGTGTGTGGCTACGATCACCGGATGGTCGTGGAAGTTGGCCGCCACCGCCATCTCCAGTGTGATGGCTAGGATCGCCATCACGACGAGGAAGCAGACTTCCTCCACCACCTTCCTCCATGCCACCCGCGCCGCCTGCGCCACCCGCGGACGTCTGCGACGGTAGCTTGGACGTGGAAGGAGCTGTCGCGGCCACGCCCTTCTTCTTGGGCGCCATCGAAGATGATGATGAAGAAACTGGTGCTCACACTGCTGAAACAGGTTCGCAACACGCGATCCCCTGCCTGGCACGCCAAAGATGTCATGCGTATGACAATCTATGGGAACAAGATGATCCCTTTGCGGTTCGGCTGTGGGAATTGACACGCACAAAGAGCAGTTTCAGCAATACAAGAACACACAACAAGATTTACCCAGGTTCGGGCGACTATGAGGTGTAAAACCCTACTCCTGCTTTGATTGTATTATCTGTGGAAGCACAAGTACAGAGAGCGCAGCTTGCCGGCATGGTGCGCGGGAAGTGCAACTACTACGTGTAGTTGTGCAAAGTGTCGACCTTTGTTAAGGTAGCCATGGGCCTCCTTTTATAGATGGAAGGGGTCACCATAGTGGAAAAACAGTAATTACATGGTGTAGATAGTGGCTACAGTGCTATCATACCTAACCAGACAGGTTAGAACAAATGCATTCAATGTGCCGTTAGGTGTCACGCTGGGGACGAGCTCCGGCAAGGATCCTGCATCGCTCGCCCAACTACCTTCTATTATCTTGACATACCTCTAGGACGGGTGTCATTAAAGTTAATCTTCAGGCACCGTACTGACACGTGCCCCGACAAGCTTCACCTAACTGCCTGCCCGATCAACACCTATTGACAAGCAACTAGCTGGTCGCTGAGGTGGAGCGGTGGAACAACCAAAGGGAGCTTGCCGGCACGGAGCTTGCCGGGCCTTCCCTTGCTGGTGCATGGCTTGCCGGCAAGTGTAGTCTTGATCTTCAGTACTAACTTAGTACTTCTCGATGACCTGCCTTGAGGTCTTTATCATGGTTTTATCAACCAAGTCTTGAGTGTTGACAGAAGCAATCCTCCGGCAAGCCCTTACCGTCGAGAAGGCCACAACTGTCTGTGGATAAGTCAGGGTATAAAAACACCTAAGTTTTTATACACCGACAGAGTGTGCTCACGGTATCCGACAAGGACGCTGCTGCATCTTCAAAGGCGGCCGCCTTGCTCATGGAGGACATGGTCCATGCTAGCTTCCCACTCAGCTAGGAGGGCCGGGCATCGGAGGCTCCTTGAATGACTCCTTTCGGTGCTACGCTCGGTCAGGAGGGCCGGGTTGTAGCGCCGGATGTACCTGCTAGCCTTGGCTTGGAGGGCCAAGGGATGGCGGTCCTGATGCACACCCAGCCAAGTGAGTTGCTTGGCCAGGAGGGCCCTGATCGGCTGCAGCTGGGGGTCACCAGCGACTCCAAAGCTACTGCAGCAGCAGCTGTACACCGGCAACACACTGCTGGCCAGGAGGGCTAGGGGAGCATGCTGCCGGGTGTGCAACATGGCTAGGAGGGCTCTATTCAGCAGTGGCTGGGGGACCTTAGCGCCTCCAAATCTGCATTTGCTGCTGCTTTTCACCGGCGGTATCCTAGTGGCCAGGAGGGCCTGCTACCGGGTGAGCCCAGCCATGCCACTGGGGCAGGAGCAGGGGCTGCTAAGCGCATATCCAAGGCTATGAACCTTCAGGACCAATTTCTTTTCCAGCCGGGTGTACTGGAGGCCCTTTTGGGGGCTATTGCTGTGAGGCTTTCGGCTTCTGTAGCCGCGGTTGACACTGCGGCTGATAATGTGTTGTTTAAGTTTAGTGCTACCAGGAATCATATGCAGGGCCAGCTGAAAAGGAAGGGGAGGAAAGAGAGAAGGGAAGGAAGGAGTGAGAGAGCGGAGGATGCTCGCAGGAAAGTAATAGGTAAAAAAAGAAGACATATACACGATGTTCCGCCGACGGGAAGTGACTTAGAATTTTCTTTTGAGAATGCATTGGATAGTTATGAGCGCTTACTTTACGGTGACGTGAGCGTTTCATCTAAGTGTGTATGCACTAGTATAGCGGAAATGGTTAAGGATGTTGATGGTGTTGTCACACATGTAGCGAAGGAGTTAGAAGAAAAGAAGGAGGAGTATGTGCAATAGGGAGGGGAGTCAGTTGGAGAAGAGAAGGGAGATAATGGCGTATCGGCGGCCATCGAGGAGGAGGTCCACCAGGCCAAATGAAAATCCTTGGATGGAACTGCCGTGGTATGCTCTCCTCCATGGCAGTTCGTGAGCTCGTGGAGCTCCAAGGATGGCTGTGCCCAGAGCTAGTTTTTTATCTGAATCGCATTTAAATAAAATAAAGGTTGACGAGCTACGTTGTAAATTAGGCTTTAGTTCCATGTTTTTATCTGAGAGTGATGGCAAGGCTGGTGGACTTGTTTTATATTATCAAAAAGAGAATAAAGTTGAGTTGAATTATTTGTCTCCATATTTTATTCATGTAATGTTTATGAATGAGAATAATGTGGGCTGGAGTTTTACGGGGTTTTATGGTCATCCGGCCGGGAATGAAAAACATTTATCTTGGACTGACCTTCACACTTTACATTCTCATGCTTACCCTTGGGTTGTTATTGGTGTTTTCAATGAAATTATGTACTCTCATGAAAAGGATCGAGGTAACCCAAGACCAAATGCAATGATGCGTGAGTTTTGGAATTGTTTGGGAGGGTGTGGGTTAAATGATCTGGGATATATTGGCGACTATTTCACTTGGAGGAGAGGGGATATTAGGGAGAGACTTGATAGGGCTGTATGTAATATCGAATGGTCAAATAAATTCACAAAAGCAGGCATTATCAATGAGGAACATGTGCATTCTGACCATCGTCCCTTAATCCTTGACACAAAATATTTTGATGGGAATATTTTTAATAGCCCAAAAGGCCGCGTGAAGCCATTTGAAGCTAGATGGCTCAAAGAGGAGACTTTTGGAGAAATTGTGTGAACAACATGAGAAAAGGCCAAACCAGCGGGTGTTTGTCCATCTCTTGCTGCACGTACATGGGCGGTGCAGGCTGATTTACACACTTGGGACCGAGAGACTCTAAAAGGACCAAAGCGAAGAATTAGTAAATTAAAAAAAAAGAGCAAGAAAATTGAGGCAGGGACCTATGAATGCGGAATCTCGCTCTCCCCAGAAGGAAGTTCTCGTTCTGATTGAGAATTTGTTAGATCAAGAGGAGATTTTTGGCTACACAGAGGAAGAGCTAACTGGTTGATGCATGGGGATCGTAATACATCTTTTTTTCATAATGCCACAACAGCGAGAAAGAAAAGGAATAACATTAAAAAACTTCTTGATGATTCTGGTGTTTGGCGACAAGGAACGGAGTTAAAGGATCATATCAAGGGCTATTTCTCAAATCTTTTTACCTCTGAAGTGTTGCAACCGAATATGGAACTTATATCTCTCGTTAGGAAAAGAGTGTCAGATGAGATGAATAATGCCCTCCTAGCGCCTTATACGGTTGATGATGTCCGTAAAGCTCTTTTTGATATTGGAGATTTAAAGGCCCCTAGCCCTGACGGACTCCATGCTATTTTTTATAAACGATTTTGACCTATGCTTGGGGATGATCTCGTTTAAGAAGTTTTGCAAGCGGTGAATACGTGTACTATTCTGGAAGGTTGGAATGATACTGCGATAGTGATGATCCCAAAGGTCAATTCACCAGGTAAGGTAACTCAGTTCAGACCAATTAGCTTTTGTAATGTTGTGTACAAGGTTATATCCAAAATGATGGCCGCTCGCTTGAAGGTTTTTCTCCCAGAAATTATCAACCCGACACAGAGTGCTCTCGTGCCTGGAAGAATGATTACTGATAATGTTTTAGTGGCCTATGAATGTTTTCACAAAATAAAAAATAAGAGGGATGGAAAGGAAGGATTGTGCGCTATCAAACTTGACATGCGTAAAGCTTATGACCGAGTTGAGTGGGTTTTCCTGAAGGAGATTATGTTGAAATTAGGCTTCCAAGAGAGTTGAGTCAATTTTATTATGCAATGTGTGTCCACTATTGAATATCGGGTTAGGTTTAATACGGAAGAAACTGACAGTTTTAAGCCCTCCAGAGGTTTATGACAAGGAGACCCGCTATCCCATTATTTATTTTTGCTATGTACTGAGGGGTTGACCGCTCTCTTGTCACATGCGGACGAGAGTGGGAAAATTGAAGGTGTGAAGGTATGTAGAGAGGCTCCATCTATTACGAATCTTCTTTTTGCGGATGACTCATTGATCCTGATGAAGGCAAACATTCACAATGCCGAGGCTTTGAAAGCCATTCTGGATTCATATTGTACAACCTTTGGGCAATTGGTCAGTATTGATAAATCAAGCATATTTTTCAGTCCCAATACGAAAGTGGAGATCAGGGAGCAAATTTGTACCACTCTCAATATTATGACCGAAGGTCTGAACGATAAATATTTGGGGCAACTGGCTAATGTGGGTATGGACAAGTCTGACTATTTTCAGTACTTGATTAACCATATCATCATGAAGATAAGTGGATGGAAAGAAAAAACTTTTATCCACAGGAGGGAAGGAAATCCTCCTGAAATCTGTTCTACAAGCGATCCCCACCTATGTGATGTCCATCTTTAAAATTCCTAAAAAAAATTGCAAGGGAATCACTGATGCGATGTCTCAGTTTTGGTGGGGGACGAGGACAATTAGAAGCAGATGCATTGGATGGCTTGGTGGAAAATGTGTGTACCCAAAAATCAAGGGGGGATGGGATTCTGGGATATTCATTGTTTCAACCTGGCAATGTTGGCAAAACAAGCTTGGCGTATTCTTGAGAATCCAGAATCCTTATGTGCGACCGTGTTGAGATAAAATTTTCCCAAACGGTGATTTATTGAATACCAAGCTAAAGAAGGGTTCCTCTTTTACTTGGCAAAGTATTATGGTGGGGGTTAGTTGTCTAAATCATGGTTATATATGGCGTGTTTGAAATGGTCATAATATTGATATTTGGGAAGATGCTTGGATCCCGAATTGTGCAAATAGAAAAGTAATCACACCTAGGGAGTAATTTGATCTCAAGGGTATCTGATTTAATTGATACTGTTACTAATAATTGGGACAAAAATCTGGTTACAAAAATGTTGTGGCCAATTGACGCACAGAGGGTCCTTGCAATTCCTTTGCCCCAACATGACATGTTGGGCTTTGTTGCTTGGAGCTATTCAAAGAATGGAACATTTTATGTTCGATCAGCCTATGCAGTGTAATGGGAACACCAAGACGGGAGAAAACTAAGAAGAATTGATGATATGGGGCATATAACTAGTAATCCTATTTGAAGTGAGATTTGGAAGTTATCCTGTCCCTCGAAGGTAAAAGTTTTCATTTGGCGAATGCTGCATGGCACTCTTCCGTGTATAGTTACTTTGGCGAATAGACACATAAAAGTTACTCCCAATTGTCCTGCTTGTCCCTTTGGATCAGAAGATACAATGCATATGTTATTTATATGTTAGAAAGCAAAGGAGGTTTGGAGAGTGCTGGGACTGGATCAGGTCATTAAAAGAGCTTGCGAAGTTGATTATGCTGGTGAGGCGGTTCTTGAATTTTTACTTTCTATGGCTGAATGTGTCGAGGTACGACCAAGACAATCTATGGGATCTGCAAAGTCCCCTTTGCGGTTCGGCTATGAGGATCAACGTGCACAAAGAGCAGAACCAATAGCACGCACAAGTTTACCCAGGTTTGGGCCGCCGTGAGGCGTAAAACCCTACTCCTGCTTTGGTTGTATTGGATGTTTTTGAGCACAAGTACAAGGAGCGCAACTTGCCGGCAAGGTGCGGGAAGTGCAGCTACATGCGTAGGTTGTGCAAGGTGTCGACCTTTGTAAAGGTAGCCATGGGCCTCCTTTTATAGAGAAGGGGTCACCATAGTGGCAAAACAGTCTTTACACAAGGTAAATAGTGGCTACAGTGCCAAATACATAACTCTGACAGGTTAGGACAAATGCATTAAATGCGCCGTGAGGTGTCACGCTGGTGAGGCTTGCCGGCAAGGGTTGTCTCTCCTTCTGTGTCGTTCGCCCAGCTACCTCTTATGATCTTGACACGCCTCCTGGACGGGTGTCATTAAAGTTGTATCTCTGGTGGAGAGCTGACACGTGCCCAGACAGAGCTCACCAAACAGCCTACCCACTCGACACCTATTTGACAAGCGACTGGCGTGTCGCTGAGGTGGAGCGGTGGATAGGTGGTGGGAACTTGCCGGCACGGAGCTTGCCGGGTCTTTGCTTGCCATCAAGTAGCTTGCCAGCAACCAAAGTCTTGGTCTTCAGTACTAAACTAGTACTTCTCGATGACCTACCTGGAGGTCTTCTTCATGGTCTTGTAAATCAAGTTTTGAGTCTTGTATAGAGTAGTCCTCTGGCAAGCCCTGCCGTCGGGAAGGCCACAACTGCCTATGCACAGGTCAGGGTACTAAGGCACCCATGTCTTGGTACACCGACAGGAGCCCCCTGGCCTGGGCCACACACGCATGCGAGGCGTCGTTGGGCTAGGCCCAAATAGTGCATAGGCACGCGTGGCAGAGGATATCTGCTGTAATCTTCTCTTTTACCACGCCCCACACGACGCGCATTAAATGCAGACGTGGGAGAGGCGGATCGAAACGGCTGCCAGGGGTAGTGCGCTTGAAAAGCGCAGCCATGTAGGACAGTAAAGAGCCAGCTCCCGCGCCTTCGCCATAAAAAAGGAAACCGCGAGGAGCGCTGCTCATTTACCCCCTTCTTCTCCAATCTAGCAATCCGCTTCGTCTTCATTCTCGCGCAAGAACAGAGCGCATCTTGTTCCACCGCCGCGCCGCACCCCTGCTTGTTTCCAAATCCGCCCTCACCCAAAGCAATCATGGCACCCAAGAAGGGCCAAGATAAGCCAGAGAAGGTAGCTGACCCGGAAGCACAGGCTCTTAATAACCCACCAGTATAGGGGATCATTTGTAGCCTTTCTTGATAAATAAGAGTGTCAAACCCAACGAGGAGCTAAAGGTAGAATTAACATTCCCTTCAAGTTCTATCGACCACCGATACAACTCTATGCACACCAACGTTTGCTTTACCTAGAAACAAGAATAAAACTACTTTGTAGGTGTAGTAGGATAATTTTGCAAGGATAAAACTAGAAGTACTTAGCGAGAATAAAACTACAAGTAAATTGCAAGATAATAAAAGTTAGTTGTTTAGTAGAGAGATTTTGTAGAACAAGAAAAGGATTTCTCCCTAGGCAATCGATAACTAGACCGGTGAACATACTTTCCGTACTTGGATCATATGCACTTATGATTGGAACTCTAGCAAGCATCCGCAACTACCAAAGATCATTAAGGTAAACCCAACCATAGCAATAAGTAACAAGTCCTCTTTACTCCCATACGCAACAACCCCCTTACTCGGGTGTAAGCTTCTGTCACTCTAGCCGCCCACTATAAGAGAATTATGAATGTATTGCAAACCCTACAGCGGGAATCCCACACGCTTGTGCGACACGGAGGGCACCATAGGACAGCACCAAAATAAAACATACAACTCAAACTAATCATGATCATCAATCAACCCATAGGACAGAATGAATCTACTCAAACATCATAGAATTGCCACATACCATTGGATAATAATATATAGCGTTAAGCTCCATGTTTAAGTAGAGATTACAGTGGAGAGAAGAGTTGTTACACCGCTGCATAGAGGGGGAGAGAGTTGGTGTTGACGGCGGCGAAGTTGTTGGTGTAGATCGCTGTCACTATGATTGCCCCAGCGGCGTTCCGGCGCCACCGGGAGAGAGGGGGAGAGAGCCCCCTCCTTCTTCTTCTTCCTTGGCCTCCCCCCTAGATGGGAGGAGAGTTTCCCCTCTGGTCCATGGCCGCCATGGCTCCCAGAGGGGAGGAGCCCCTCCGAGATTGGATCTCTCTGTCTGTTCTCTTCTGTTTCGCGCTCCTGTTTTCTGGCCGAAAACTGTTTCTTAAATTCCCAGAGATTCGTAACTCCCATTGGGCTGAAATTTTGAGGGGATTTTTATCCGGATATTATCTTCCTTGCGGCCAAAGGATACCTCCAACCGACCTACAGGGGACCCACAAGCCTGCCAGGTGCGCCCTCTGGGCTTGTGACCCCCTCAGTCATCGTCTCACATTGATTCTTCTTCCAAAAAATCACATATATTCCAAAAGAAATCTCCGTAAATTTTTATCGCGTTTGGACTTTGTTTGATATGGATTTTCTACGAAACAAAAAACATGCAACAAACAGGAACTGGCACTGGGCACTGAATCAATATGTTAGTCCAAGAAATCATATAAAATGTTGCCAAAAGTATGTGGAAATTGTAGGATAATGGCATGAAACAATCAAAAATTATAGATACGACGAAGACGTATCAGCATCCCCAAGCTTAATTCCTGCTCGTCCTCGAGTAGGTAAATGATAAAAAGATAATTTTTGATGTGGAATGCTACCTAGCATAATCTTGATCATATAATCTAATCATGGCATGAATATTAAGACACAAGTGATTCAAAGAAATAGTCTATCATTTGATATAAAGACACAATACTCAGGCATACCAACAAACAATCATGCCTTTCAGAATAAAAATGCTAAAGAACGCTATCCCTACAAAATCATATAGCCTTGTCATGCTCCATCTTCTTAACACAAAATTGAAATCATGTACAACCCCGATGTCAGCCGAGCAATTGGTTCATACTTTTTAACGCACTTCAGCTTTTTCAACCCCCACGCAATACATGAGCGTGAGCCATGGACATAGCACTATAGGTGGAATAGAATGCGGTGGTAGGGATCAATAAGGAGAAGTCAAAAAGGGAGAAAGTCTCGCATCAACTAGGCAGATCAATGGGCTATGGAGATGCCCATCAATCGATAACAATGCGAGGAATAGGGATTGCCATGCAACGGATGCACTAAGAGCTATAAGTGTATGAAAGCTCAAACTGAAAACTAAGTGGGTGTGCATCCAACTTACTTGCTCATGAAGACCTCGGGCATTTGAGGAAGCCCATCATCGGAATATACAAGCCAAGTTCTATAATGAAAAATTCCCACTAGTATATGAAAGTGACAACATATGAGACTCTCTATATGAAAAACATGGTGCTACTCTGAAGCACAAGTATGGAAAAGGATAGTAACAAGTCCCCTTCTCTCTTTTTCTCTCATTTTTTTCTTTCTTTTTCTTTTCTTTTTTTTTCTCTTTTTTTATTTCTTTTATTTTTTCTTTTCTTTTTTTCTTCCTTTTTTTTCGTGGGCTCTTTTTGGCCTCTTTTTTTCTTTTATTTATTTATTTCCTCACTGGGACAATGCCCTAATAATGATGATCATCATACTTCTATTTACTTACAACTCAAAATTACAACTCGATACTAGAACAAATATGACTCTATATGAATGCCTCTGGCAGTGTACCAGGATGTGCAATGATCTAGCGTAGCAAAGATATCAAAAAACGGACAAGTCATGAAAATATCATGCTAGCTATCTTACGATGATGCAAAGCAATATGACAATGAAAGCTCAAGTCATGTATATGATGATCATGGAAGTTGCATGGCAATATATCTCGGAATGGCTATGGAAATGCCATAATAGGTAGGTATGGTGGCTGTTTTGAGGATGATTTAAGGAGGCTTATGTGTGATAGAGCGTATCATATCACGGGGTTTGGATGCACCGATGAAGTTTGCACCAACTCTCGAGGTGAGAAAGGGCAATGCACGGTACCGAAGAGGCTAGCAAATTGCGGAAGGGTGAGAGTGTGTATAATCCATGGACTCACATTAGTCATAAAGAACTCACATACTTATTGCGAAAGTCTATTAGCCCTCAAAGCAAAGTACTACTACGCATGCCCCTAGGGGGGAGGTATGTAGGAGTTAACCATCGCGCGCCCCCGACCTCCACGCAAAGGAAGACACTCAATAATAAATCATGCTCCAACTTCTTAGCATAAATAAAGACTATACGTGCATGCTTCGGGAATCACAAACCATAACACCAATATTCTTACTAAACCACAATTATTCACTAGTACCTCCCACATATTACTATCTCAATATCGCAAAACTATTGCAAGGAATCAAACTTATCATATTCAGTGATCTACAAGTTTTATGTAGGATTTTATGACTAACCATGTGAATGACCAATTCCTGTTGACTCTCTAAATAGATATAAGTGAAGCATGAGAGTTTAATTCTTTCTATAAAAGACATGCCCACGCTCTAATAAATATAAGTGAAGGAAAAGAGCATTCTACAAATAACGGTTTTCTATATGTAGAGAAACATGCATCCAAACTTCAAATAATATAAGTGAAGCACATGAAGCATTCTATAAAGCCATACTCAAAAGATATAAGTGAAGTGCATGAAGCATTCTATAAATCAACCAAGGACTATCTCATACCAGCATGGTGCATTATTAAAAGAAAAAGAAAAAGCACACGACGCTCCAAGAATTTACGCATATCATGTGAACGAAGCAAAAACCGAAACATACCGATAATTGTCGAAGAAAGATGGGATGCCTTACGGGGCATCCCCAAGCTTAGACTCTTGAGTCTCCTTGAATATTTACTTGGGGTGCCTTGGTAATCCCCAAGCTTGAGCTCTTTCCTCTCCTTATTCTCCTCATATCGATACCTCCTCGATCTTCGAACACTTCATCCACACAAAACTTAACCAAACTTTTTTATTAGAGAGGTTAGTACATATAACATCAAATCCCATCATGTCCTGCTGTAACATTATTGTATAATTATAGTCAAACATTACCCACTGTATTCTATCACAATTCTATGTCTCGCAAGTCAATGGGGCCCGACAAGATTTCAAACATACGCAAATAAAGAAACTATAACAGCAATCTGTGAAAACAGGACAGTCTGTAAGGATGCAAATGAAACATATACTTCTGTAACTCGAATTTTTTTGACAAATTTGGAAAAATTAAAAATATGCACAGCAGTACTGTGTAAAAATTTCAGAATTTTTTCATGTTCCAGTAAAATATAGAAATTCAAACACTACAGCAAAAGTTTCTGTTTTTTCACAGCACACACCAAACAAGCAATTTAAACATCCTAAAGGTAAATCTTGGCACATTATTTTTATAATACAATGAATTTGTACAAGGGGATAATTATTTTTGTTGAAAACTTTCTGTAATCAAGATTCACAAAGTTTCCATGGGCATGAACAAAGTTCAAGGACGTCCCCCACTTCAACGGTGTTCGTCTTTCTCACTTGCACTTTTCTTTTTGAAAAGTTTTAGGTTCCCCTCTATATATTTTTGTTTTTAAACTTTTTTAAAAGCACACAACAGAATAAAATGACTCTCTAAAACTTCCGGGTTGTCTCCCAGGCAGTGCTTTCTTTAAAGCCATTAAGCTAGGCATAAAGTGCTCATGCTATTGATCCACCCGAATCCCAAGGTATATCAAAGCCAATTTTAATTAACAATGATTTGTAATTTAGTAGTGAGCACAAAGCAATATATATCATGCAATGACGATGTCTAACACTCTTCCTATGCATCGGCATGTCATAAAAGAACAATTCATGCACATCAAGTAAAGGCCAATGCATAGTATAAACAGTTTCTTGTAATTTTATCGTACTAGAAACATAGAGAGGTAGAGATGTAGTTCCTCTCTCATAATAATTGCAATTAGGAGCAGAAAGCACATTCATATTATATCCAACAAAATCATCATGTGCAATAGTAAAACACAACCCATCAATATAATCCTTAATAAGCACAAACTTCTCCGATATTGTGTAGTTGGAGAATTCAAAAAGATAATAGGACTATCATGTGTAGGTGCAATAGTAACAATTTCATGTTTAACATAAGGAACTACAGCAAGTTCATCTCCATAAGCATCATTCATATTGGCATCATGGCCACAAGCATAGCAAGCATCAAGTTCATCAAAAAGGGGTATTTCAAACGAATCAAAGGGATCATAGTATTCATCCTTCGGTAAGCACGAAGGGAAATTAAACAATGTACGAGTTAAAGAGTTACTCTCATTAGAAGGTGGGCACGGGTGATCAATCCGCTCTTCCTCCTTTTGTTCTTCACTCTCCTCCTCATCTTTTTCATCTAATGAGCTCACAGTTTCAGCAATTTCTTCTTCCATAGATTCCAGCAAAATATTAGTCTCTTCTCGTACAGCGGAGACTTTCTCAATAAATTTATCAATATAGGCATTGTATTCATAATTTTCAGAGCAATATTTAAGTATAGCCAAATTTTCAGATCTGTAAAGAGCATCATCACGATCTTCATACTTTTCAAACAAAGACTCAATTTCATAAGCACCCTTAAAAAGCAACAAATTCTTCTATTTGTTCCACATCATAGTAATCATATACACCATTAGCATAAGAAGCCAAGGTTTCATTATCATTAAATTCACATTGAAAGGGGAGGTGTGGAGCCTCCATCTTAGAGCAACAAGTACAATCATATCTTTAGCATAAATCCCAAGCATACCAACGCAAATATTTTAATTTGATCCCATAAGTGTTTCCTTTTTTGAGACAAGCGATAATCCCTAAAGTAATCCCGGTGAGCCAAAGTATCTCCCATTATTAGGTTGAATGGGGATTTATCAGGATTATCAAAGTAGTATTTAATGTTTTCCACATAACCAGCATCGAGGGTTTTAGGAGGTTCCCCATCTCCATGAGTAGCAAGTACAACTATTTTTTTTGGTGTCTCATGTTCCATATCCATAAGTAAAGATATAAAACAACATAGAACAGAAAATAAAAACTACTTAGTGATAAAGCAAACAAGCGCACACGAGAATATCAACCCCACGCTATTGCTCCCCAACAACGGCGCCAGAAAAAGGTCTTGATAACCCATAAGTATCGGGGATCATTTGTAGCCCTTCTCGATAAATAAGAGTGTCGAACCCAACGAGGAGCTAATGGTAGAATTAATATTCCCTTCAAGTTCTATCGACCACCGATACAACTCTACACACACCAATGTTTGCTTTACCTAGAAACAATAATAAAACTACTTTGTAGGTGTAGTAGGATAATTTTGCAAGGATAAAACTAGAAGTACTTAGCAAGAATAAAACTATGAGTAAATTGCAAGATAATAGAAGTTAGTTGTTTAGTAGAGAGCTTTTGTAGAACAAGAAAAGGATTTGTCCCTAGGCAATCGATAACTAGACCGGTGATCATTATTGCAATTTTATATGAGGGAGAGGCATGAGCTAACATACTTTCCGTACTTGGATCATATGCACTTATGATTGGAACTTTAACAAGCATCTGCAACTACCAAAGATCATTAAGGTAAAACCCAACCATAGCAATAAGTAACAAGTCCTCTTTACTCCCATACGCAACAACCCCCTTACTCAGGTGTAAGCTTCTGTCACTCTAGCCGCCCACTATAAGAGAATTATTAACGCATTGCAAACCCTACAGCGGGAATCCCACAAGCTTGCGTGACATGGAGGGCACCATAGGATAGCACCAAAATAAAACATACAACTCAAACCAATCACGATCATCAATCAACCCATAGGACAAAACGAATCTACTCAAACATCATAGAATTGCCACATATCATTGGATAATAATATATAGCATTAAGCACCATGTTTAAGTAGAGATTACAGTGGAGAGAACAGGTGTTACACCGCTACATAGAGGGGGAGATAGTTGGTGTTGATGGCGGCGAAGTTGTTGGTGTAGATCGCCGTCACGATGATTGCCCCGGCGGCGTTCCGGCGCCACCGGGAGAAATGGGGGAGAGCCCCCCTCCTTCTTCTTCTTCCTTGGACTCCCCCCTAGATGGGAGGACGGTTTCCCCTCTGGTCCATGGCCGCCATGGCTCCCGGAGGGGAGGAGCCCGTCCAAGATTGGATCTCTCTCTCTCTCTATTCTCTTCTGTTTCGCGCTCCTGTTTTCTGGCCGAAAACCATTTCTTATATTCCTGGAGATCTGTAACTCTGATTGGGCTGAAATTTTGAGGGGATTTTTATCCAGATATTATCTTCCTTGCAGCCAAAGGATACCTCCAACCGACCTACAGGGGACCCATAAGCCTGCCTGGCGCGCCCTGGTTAGGGGGGCGCGTCCTCTGGGCTTGTGGCCCCCTCGTTCATCGTCTCGCATTCATTCTTCTTCCCAAAAATTACATATATTCAAAAATAAATCTCCGTAAATTGTTATCGCGTTTGGACTTCGTTTGGTATGGATTTTCCATGAAACAAAAAACATGCAACAAACAGGAACTGGCACTGGGCACTGGATCAATATGTTAGTCCAAGAAATCATATAAAATGTGGGCAAAAGTATGTGGAAATTGTAGGATAATGGCATGAAACAATCAAAAATTATAGATACGATGAAGACGTATCAGAGGCGAGGAAGGAGGAAATGGCGGTGCTGCGGAGAAACATCGTGTCTTTGCGCCGGTGCTGAAGCAGAACGACTTGGTGGAGCGGTACTCGATCATGTGGGGGAAGTAGACGACAGCTCACTCCACGCCACACGTTCTTCCCGGCTCCGTCAAATCTGGCAAGGACAAATATCCCTTCTTCACCGCATACTTTTATTGCGGGCTTGTCCCCCCTTTCTCTGATTTCTTCTCTGAGATCATGTACACATATGGGTTCCGCCTCTTAGACTTCACACCAAATGCCATGACCTGTATGTCTGTCTTTGCACACATGTGCGAGAACTTTGTTGGAGTAGTGTCCAATGTAGCTCTATATATTCCGCCACTATGTCATCCTGCGCATCGAAGCAGATACCCTTTCCGGCGGTATCACTTGGATTCCCAGGCCCGGCGCCAAGGAAGTCTATCTTGACGGGCAACTTCGCTTGAAGTGGAATGAATGGCGCACAAAATGATGCCGGATTAAGGATGATGATTTCCCAGATTTCTGCAAGCCCAGAACAATAATGGTGGAGCGTGGCAAGCACTAGAGCTACCTTGATGCAAATGACAAGAAGCTCACAATTGCCACGACTCGCATCCTCCGCCTCAAGCCTGCCGGCCTCACCATTGAAATGGTGGGTGCTGATTTTTTCGCTGCCGCACTGCTCTCCTTCAAAATAAAGGAAGACCCGCCTGGGATTACAAGAACATGGCCGACATCATGCGAGTGCGAACCGGGCTTCATGCCAACCTGATAGTACTACAACATACAGTCCTCTGCCACCAGCTCTTCCGCACAACCGGCAAGTTCACGTTGCCGGCAAATGTGGCGCCCTTATGCAACAACTCTGCCAAGGATGCCATCATTGCAATGATGCCAGCTTGCAATGCCCACAACATCGAAGAAACTTGGCAAGAATCGCCTGAAGATGCGGTGAGGGTATGGTTTGATACACTGGTGGAGAGGACCATCAGGGAGGAGAAGGACCTCATCCGCGACACCACCGATGAGGAGTTGGCGCATATTGCCGGCAGGGTGGCGGAAGTAAAAATGGCTGAAGGCGCCGGCGGCTCTGGATCCGCGGCAGCCGACGTTGATGAAGAAGCCGAGGATGAACCAATAGACGAGCCGCCGGAAGAACCTGTCGGAGAACAAGAAGACCCTACCGGGGAACAGGGCAAAGAAACCGCTGAGGAGCAAGTCTGTAGGGAGTCCCCTGTTCCTCCTGTTCTGGTAAGGAAATCTCGCATCCTTCGGAAAGCCATCTCCGGAGAGCTAGTTCATCCTCCCTCTTCGGGTGATGAGGTAGTCGACAAGGGGATGACCGCTAAGGCTACCAGGCGGCAAGGATCTCGACGCCAAGCTCCACAACAGCAGCAAGCGCGGCGCACCTCTATGAGGCGGCCAGCCGCATCGGCTACCGGAGTAGCTGGGTCTTGTCAACCTGCTGTGCCTGCGGCAACTAAGCATGCCAGAACTCCTACTCCGCCTCTTGCCTCCAGCACTGGACCCGAGGGCGTATATGACCTCTCTATCCTTAGCGACAAGGAGGAGGAAGAAGAGTATGTGTCTTCAACCGCTTTCGTTAATTCTTGATCTCTTGTCCTTGTTAATTTGATTTGCTCTGTCTTGACTTGATTTAACAGCGATGAGCAAACCTTGGCACAAAGGATGGCAAAAAGGGCGAGGACTACAGCAGAGGATGAACCGACGACAAGCACAACGCCAAATGATGACGTCGTGGTTACTAATCTTTGGCACAGCCCCCAGCGTGAGGCCATTACTCATTTTCCTTTGGTAGGTGTTGGTGTTGAAGTAGTCATCTCTGACATCGGCAAGGGAGCTGGAGAAGAGCGCCACGAAGAAGGACGCCTAGAGGCAGATCCAATTGTAACGCCTCCATCAACCACTGCCCCGGCAACTAACTCTCCGGCAAGGACCTCCACTGACGAGCCTGCCCGCACTGATGAAGTGCCTGCAACTGGAGCTGCCGACAACCAGGCGACGACAACCGGGGTTGTCTGAGGAGAAACTATTCCTCTTCAACAGACCCAGTCCAGTAAGTCTTCTGCTATCAAGCATGTTTCTTCCTTAATCATTTTTGTTTTCTTGAACTTGATCTTGAGTTCGATTTCTCTCTTCTCCACCCTTTCAGATCCACCCCCAACCGACGAAATGGATGTTGATATCACCTTTGAGGGGATTGCAAAGGACGCTATCGACGAAGCCAGCAAGATTGCCACTGACGAAGCCGTCAGGGTTGCTGATGAAGAAGCCACCAAAGCTACCTACGAAGAGGTCGCTAAGAATATTGCTGAGGAGGGCGGCAACAAGAGTGCCGAGGCCACTGATGACATTTCTGTCTCAGGAGCGCCAAGCGCTGACTCGGCCATGAGGGCGATCATTACCGGCAAAGTAGCTGCTGATGATCACCCTTCGACATCTGAAGCGCCTCCCTCAAGCAGATATCTGAAGATTGGCGAGAATCTGTTCGTCAGCATTCCTGGGACTTCAAGCATTGGAGCGCCCACTGGAGGAGAAGCTTTTGATAGGGAGGTCCTGACTACTGCTGGGCTCAAAGTTGTTTATGAGCCACGTGTTAGCAGCAATGATTCTAAAGAGTAACAGCTCCTCAAGGCCATGAGTGGAAACTTCCAGAAGCTTCAAGCGTATTACCGCAGCCAAACGGAGAGCTTGGACTCCAGAGCAGCCATCCTTGGTAAGGCAGAAGAAGAGTTTCGGAAGCATGTGGAGGAGACACAAATCTGGTATTCAGAGTGCCTCCAAGATCTCCACGAACGCCGCACCCAACTTTCCATCGCCAAGGAGAAGTTCATCTTGGAAAAAGCTGAAGCCGACAAGGCACAAGAGGAGGCTATGTAGAGGATAGCGGCAGCCGAGGCGAAGTTGAATGAACGCAAGATTGGCCTTGACACTGATGAGGAAGAACTTGCCGCTCGTGAAGGAGCGCTTGCCGCTAAACTTCGCAGTAAGGATGATGAAATTCAAGCTCTTCTTGCACAGCAGAGCCAAGAGCTGGAACGAAAGCACAAGGAGGCGATCGAAGCTCAGGCTGCAGATCACGCCAGCAAGATCAAGGAAGCCATCAATGCTGCTGAAGCTGCAGAGGCCGCCAAGAATGAGCTAGAGGGTAAGGTGGAGAAGCTTGAAGCAGATCTTGCCGCCAACGACAAGGAAGTCTTGGCACTCAAAACAGACAAAGAGAAGACAACTCATACCTTGCTGGAGCTGCAAACCTCAATATCCGCCAAGAACCAAGAACTAAAGCTGACCACCGTGGAAAAGTCTCTTGATGATGCCAAGGAGCGTGAGAGAATCTTGTCAAAGGACCTCCAGAACGAGAAGGCCTTGCTTGAGGGTGCCACAAATTCCTTCAACGAGCTCAAAGGCACCTACAAGCTTTGGACCGACTGTCGTGGGAAACGACTATCTATGGGACCGAACGGGTCCCTTTGTGATTCGGCTCAGGGGACATGCATGGGACAAAGAGCAGGTTTTCAGTAAGTGCAAGAACACGCGGGGGATTTATCCAGGTTCGGGCCGCTATGAGCGTAAAACCCTACTCCTACTCTGTGGTTGATCGACTATGAACTCTGGTTACAGGGAGCACAGTTTTTCAGCAAGGTGCTCGGGAAAATGCAGCTACGGCGTGTAATTGAACTGGGTGTCGACCGTTCTACCTGTAGCCGTGGGCCTGCTTTTATAGGCCAAGGGGTTACCACAATGGCTAATACGGTCATTACAGAGTGTGAACAGTGACTTGCACCGTCATCACGTTTATCTTCCAACGGGGTAAGACAAACGCATTTAATGCACCGTTAGGTGTTACGTTGGGGAGGTGAGGCCTTGGGCAAAAGATCTGTACCACCGGTCCTGGCGCCCTCCTGTAATCTCGACAAGTCCCAGGGATGGGTGTCGTTAAAGTTAATCTTGGCGTGGCATGCTCACACGTACCTTGGCCGGCTATGTTGACTGCCTGCCAGCTCAACACCTAGCATACGAGCCTATCTGGTCGATGGTGAGGTGGAGCGGTAACGAGACAGAACAAGCCTGCTGGCACGGAGCTTGCCGGGCCTTACTTGCCGGCAAGGGAACTTGCCGGCAACCATAGCCTCGGTCTTCACCTTGCGGGACGGAGCATGCCGGCAAGGACAACATCGATCTTCAGTACAAGAATAGTACTTCTCGATGACCTGCCTGTAGGTCTTCTTCACGGTCTTGGTGTTGAGTCTTGGATTGTAGTTATCCTCTGTCAAGCCCTTATTGGCGGGGAGGCTACAACTGCCTGTGCACAAGTCTGGGTACGAGGGCACCCATGTCTTAGTACACCGACAGGAGCCCCTGGGCCTGGGCCACGCACGCATGCGAGGCGTCGCTAGGCCCAAACAGTGCACATGCGGCGCACGGTAGAGGATAACTGTCATAATCTTCTCTTTTACCGCACCCTCCCACGATGCGCATTAAATGCGGGTGTGGGAAAGGTGGAGCAAAGCGGCGGCAGGAGGTGAAGCGTCTGAAAAGCGTGGCCATGTAGGACAAAAAAGAGCCAGCCCTCGCGCCTTCCCTATAAAAAGGAAAAACGTGGAGGGTGCTGCTCATTTCGCCTGTCTTTTCGCATCTCCTTCCTCGATTTCTGCCATTAAGGAAGGCGAGGCGGCGGGGATAGTAATCCCCCTAGGGCGCTATAAGAGAGGGCCGGGGGAGTGGCAATCTTCCCCACCCATCTTCTGCCCTTGCCATCCTCCTCCTCCAACCTTTCATTCATCCTTGCTTTCCTTGAGGCCTACCATTGCGATGGCGGGGGGTGGAGGTCGAGCCCGTGCATCTGCTTCCGCCTCGAGGGTCCCCTCTCGGGGCCGGACGCGTTCCTCGGTGGTCGTCGTGAGTGCCAGCCCTAGCGCCCATAGCAGAGCCGCCTCCCACGACCGTGGAGGGCGTGGTTCCCGTGGACAAGGCAGGCGTGGCGGGGCGGCTGCCCTTCCCCCTCAGGCGGAAGCCTGCACGGCGGTGACGGCGCAGGAGTCCCACACGGCGGTGGCAGCGCACAAGTTTGTCGTGGGGTTACGCCACTGGCTTCGCAGTTGACTCCGGCTCCCGGATCCCTTCATGAGGGTGATGGAGAGCAGCAGGCCCTCGGGCCTATGGTTACAGGTGGATGGCTGCTGCAACGGCCCCTCTTGGGTGGCGGCAGAGTTCTCCACCGTCTGCTCTCTATTCTTGATGCGGGGGTGGAAGTCGTTCGCCTGCTCCCGTGGTCTAGGGCAGGGGTAGCTTCTCCAGTTTAGGTACAACGGAGCTTCCACACTCTACGTGAAGTTCTTCGGGGTCTCCAGTGGCCGCATCGAGTGTTGCGTGGAAAGTGAGAGCAGCAGCGGCACCGACTCCACCGGCGAGAGCGAGAGCGAGAGCGACGAAAGCTCCTTGCATATCAAGAGCTAGGGCGACGACTCCGACTAGGCGCATAGTATTGCCCCAGCCTAATCTTGAAGATGAGCCGTGCTCTGCCTAAGCTCCTCTGTTTAGCTCCTGTATCAAAAACCAATGTAGCCCCGTGGGGGCATGGAAGATAACTTTTGTATCTAAATGTTTAACAGTTGTTGTAGTTCATACTTTGAATGGACGTACACATGTTGTTCTCCTTATTCCATTCTGTCTTTGCATGATTTCCGTACCCTACGCTTACCGGAGACTTGCCAGTGTGCACACCCTTACCGCAAGTGCTCGAGGAACAAGTCCTCAGCAGCTACATAGGTTGCCGAGCGGACTCGAAGCAAAGTAAGAGTGCAGTCGATCACGGCAAGGTTCCTTAGCGTGCAGGTTTCTCATACAAAGGTCAGAATCGGTCAAGGAGATCCACAACTACAACACAGAATTTATTTCAAAGTTTTGCAACTTAGCTCATTCCTTGTTGTACTTCTTGCCGTAGGGTGACATCTTGAACGTGTCCTTTGGTATCCATGACCAGTCACCCCCCCAGGAAGTTTGTACATGAGGAATCCTTCCTTCCCTTAGGAAAAACAAAGAAGAGAAAAGAGGAGACTGGAACCTTGACGGTTCGTTAACCACCTTATGCAAGGCAAAGACTGTAACACAAGACTACATGCAACACATAAGTAAATATGCATTTGGACAAATAGTTGTAAAACACTTAGTTTTATTGTGCACGAGATCTGCGCCCAGCTTTGTACAAAGGTTTACATGCCTTGATGGCAAACTTGTACAAAATAGGTTGCCGGGCAACCCGGCAACCTCGCCTTACGGGTAGAACTTGCGAAGATGCTCAATATTCCATGAGTTAAGCATCGGAGTGCATTCTTCGGTCTCTAGGTGGACTGCGCCGGGCCTAGAGACTAGTACTACCCAGTAAGGGCCCTCCCACTTCGGCGTCAACTTGTTTTTACCCTTCGTGGATTGAATCCGATGAAGAACAAGGTCGCCTTCCTCAAGGTTCCTGGCATTCACTTTGCGGCTATGGTAGCGGCGCAAAGCTTGCTAGTACTGTGCAGCACGGACAGCAGCCCGGAAACGATCTTCCTCAAGGAGCGTGGCATCGTCATGCCGCAGCTCAGCTTGGTCCTCCTCATCACGGGCCAAGACTCGAGGTGACCCATATTTGAGTTCTATGGGGAGTACCGCTTCTGCACCATACACAAGGGAGTAGGGTGTCTAGCCAGTGGCTCGATTTGGTGTCATTCTGATTGACCAAAGAACCGCCGGCAATTCTTCCACCCAGCGCCTTCCACACTGGTGCAGCTTGTCGAAAGTCCTAGTCTTTAGACCACGCAGCACTTCTGCATTTGCCCTCTCTACTTGCCCATTGCTTCTTGGATGAGCAACGGAGGCATAGCAGATCTTATTTCCAAGTTCCTGGCAATATGCTGTGAAGGCGCGGCTCGTGAATTGGGTGCCGTTGTCGGTAATGATCCTGTTGGGTACACCGAGAAGGGCCAGGAAAGAGGGATGGTTTGGAGGGCTTGAGCTGGTTGGTGGATGTCCTTGGAGTGGAACTGGCATGCTTCGCATCTGATAACCACCGCCAAGGCGTCCTGAAGGGATGTCGGCCAGTAGAATCCTTGACGAAATGCCTTGCCGACAAGTGCGCGTGACCCAATATGAGATCCGCACATTCCTTAATGTATCTCTTCCAACAGCCTTTGTCCATCTTCCTGGGAGATGCATTTTAATTTTACCTCATTAGGTCTCTTCCTGTACAAGGTGTTGTCAATAAACTTATACATCCTTGATTGACGGGCCACTCTTTCTGCATCTTCTTGCACATCGGGAAGGTCTCTTGCCTAGAGGAATTGGACAATCGGCTGCGCCCATGCCGGAGCTTGTGGCTCGATGACAAGGGTTAAAGGCATTTCTTCCTCTGCGGGAGCACTTGCTTCGACGGAAAGGATCTGGCTTGCCGGATGCTGCGGCTCACCGGCAAAGGGCGGCTTGTCGATGGTATCTGCTTTCTTGGCAGCTACGGGTAGCTCTGCCAGAAAGTAACCATCAACATCTTGTTTCCTTTTCTTCGCCAGCTTCGATGGTGTCACGGATGGCTGAGTTAGTTGGAGCACAAAAGTTCCTGGTTCCACAGGCATCTTTTGGGCAGCAAGCTTTGACAGGTCGTCAACAATCTCATTCCGGACACGAGGAACATGCTCTGCTTGCAGACCGTCAAAGTGCTCTTCGAACTTTCTCACTTCATCGATATATGCCTCCATCACAGGGCTTTGGTAATCCTTGTTGACCTGCCTCACCACAAGCTGTGAGTCACCTCTGATAATCAGTTTTTGGATACCAAGGTCGATTGCAATGCGTAGATTGGCAAGCAAACCCTCGTACTCAGCAGTGTTGTTGGTGGCCTGCTCCCTGGGGAAGTGCATCTAGACCACATACTTGGGTGCTCTCCTGTGGGTGCGATAAGCAGCACACCAGCACCGGCGCCTTTCAGCGTGAAAGCACCGTCAAAGTACATGACCCAATCGTCAACTGTTTCCTTGCCGAGGAGAGAGGTCTCTGGTTTTTCTTCATCTGGCATTAGAGTCCATTCTGCAATGAATTCCGCCAAGGCTCTACTTTGGATCGTCGAGGTGCTCTCAAATTTCAGATCAAAACTTGATAACTCCAGCGCCCACTCCACAATCCTTCCGGTTGCCTCTGGATTTCTCAAGATGCGTTGCAACGGAAAGCGAGTGACAGCGGTGACTAGGTGTGCTTGAAAATAATGGCGCAGCTTCCTTGAGCCCATGAGAAGGCCAAAAAGCAACTTATGCACACCAGAGTACCTTGACCTAGCCCCTTGCAGGAGGGAGCTGACAAAGTAGACGGGCGCTGCACCATCTTCTTCTTCACAACTTGCTGATCTGGCTGGCCGGCTTGCATAATCTCTGTCTTGTCAACACCTGACCTTGCCGGAGAGGACTCCGGCTCGTCGAGTCATGGCTCTGCGGTTGCTAACTCTTCCTCATCGGCCTCTCTTTCAGCCACAAGTGTAGCACTAACCACTTGATTTGTTGCCACTAAATATAGCAGCAACGTCTCTTGCAGCCTAGGCGCGACTAGAACTGGTGGAGAGGACAGGTACTCCTTCAAATCTTGGAGTGCGGCCTCCACTTCCAGAGTCCAGTTTACTGGACCTGCCTTTTTTAGTATCTTGAAAAATGGCAAGGCGCGCTCTGCTGATTTGGAGATGAACCTGCTGAGGGCGGCAACGCAGCTGGCAAGGTGCCTGACATCCTTGACACGTCTCAGTGCTTCCATCTGGTCAATTGCTCTGATCTTGTCGGGGTTGGCTTCAATCCCCCTCTGAGACACGAAGAAACTAAGAAGCTTGCCGGATGGAACACCAAACACACACTTCTCGGGGTTGAGTTTCAAGTTAAGCTTGCGCAAGTTGGCAAAAGTTTCCTCGAGATCCTGGATCAATGTTGACTTGTCTCTGGTTTTGACCACAATGTCATCCATATAAGCCTCCACATTTCTGTGCACTTGTGGCTCAAAACCAATCTGGACCGCTCTAGCAAAGGTCGCTCCGGCACTCTTCAGTTCGAAAGGCATACGCAAAAAGCAGTATGTGCCACATGGAGTGATGAATGCGGTCTTCTCCTCATCTTCCTTGGCCATAAAAATCTGATGATAACCACAATAGGCGTCAACGAAAGAGAGTAGGTCACAGCCGGCAGTGGAGTCTACAATCTGGTCAATGCGCGACAAAGGGAAAGGGTCCTTGGGACAGGCTTTATTTATATCGGTGAAGTCGATACAAAGCCTCCACTTCCCAATCGCCTTGTGCAACACCACCGGATTGGCTAACCACGTAGGGTGTAGCACTCCTCTAACCAGGCCTACTGCTTCCAACTTATTAATCTCCTCAGCAATGAACTCTTGCCGCTCCAAGGCTTGTTTCCTGATCTTCTGATTGACGGGCCTTGCATGAGGGCAGACAGCAAGGTGGTATTCAATTACCTCCCTAGGAACACCGGGATGTCAGATGCTTGCCAAGCAAATATATCGACATTCACCCATAGGAAGGCAACGAGCTCGCTTTCCTGCTCGTCACTGAGAGTGGCACTTATAGAGAAAGTGCCGCTCGTCCCACCTTCTTTCACAGAGACTCGCTTGGTCGCCGGCGCAGGCGCCTTGGCTCTCTTGCTCTTGCTAGTAGAGCTCTCTGGTACGTCCTCGACAGGCATGCTGCACTCTGAAGTGCGCTTCCCGGAGTCCTTCCCAGAGGTCTTGCCGGTCTTCTTCTTCTTTCCTTCCCCGGGAGCTTTAATGGCAGGGGCAAGCGCCTCGATGGTAGATGCTGCCGCTGCCTCCCGATAGATCTTGTCAACACAGATGATTGCATCCTTGTGGTTTGACTTGATGGTGAGGACCCCCATCGGCCCCGGCATCGGGCGGCCCAGAATCCCATTGTACAGCAGCGGCATCTCGATGACGTCGAAGGTAACCTTCTCTGTCCGATGGTTGAGCTCGCTGTCGAATGTGACCGGTAATGTGATCTGGCCCTTTGGCTTGTTCCTCCCCGGACTGATCCCTTGGAAACTGCCTGTTTCCTCGAGATCCTTGTCGGGGATCCGCAGCCTCTTGATCACATCTGGAGAGATCAAGTTCAAGCCAGCCCCACCGTCAACCAGCATCTTTGTCACCTTGAGGTTGCGAATTGTTGGTGAGACCAACAACGGCAAACACCCGACCACAGTGGTGTGATCAGGGTGGTCCTCAGCGTTAAAGATGATGGGCGAGTGCGACCACTTGAGTGGCTTCTGTGCCTCCATCATCGGTTCTGTTGTGTTGACTTCGCGGATCCACTGGTTTAGTTGATGGTGTGAGGAGTGCAAAGATGCGCCTCCGTCAACACACATGGCATCCACTGCATTTTGGAACTCCTTGCCGGACCCGCCTCTGTCCTCATCACTATCATCCTCTTCTTGCTGGCCCTGAGCAGCCTTCTGTTTTGGCTGCTTGGTCTTGCCGCGGCGGCCTCCGCGCCCACCATGTTCTTGCTTGCCGGACCCACCAGCACCATCTTGGGCCTTCTCCTTATCTCGCTTCTCGTACTCTTGCTTCTGCTTTTCGGCAAGTTGCTCTACTTGCCGGATTTGTTGGAGATCGTGGCCCTTGGTGCGGTGGATCTTGCAGTACGGCCCGCCGGTCTTGCTGACTTTCTCGCCTGCCGCAGCTTCCCGGCAAGCATCACACCCGGCAACCTCCTTGCCGGGGATGTCTGCCTTCGACTTCCTAGTGGTGTTGGTGTCGCTGGAGCTCTCGACGGCCAGTACAGTCTTGTTCTTGCACTTTCTGTTGCGCTTCCTATTCTTCTTCTATGGGGTTGATGCGTCGTCATCCTCGGAATCGACATCTGCACCCGCATCTTCCCCGGGGAGTCGCCTCCCTTCCTCAGCATGTGTAGACCTATCCGCCAAGGCGTACAGATCGTTGATGGTCTTGACCTGCTCAACATTCATCTCTGACTGCATCCTGCGGTTGTGCACATTCGTGTGGAACGCGGCAACAACAGCTACGGGATGGATGTCGGGGATATTGTGGTGCACATGGCTGAACCGTTGTATGTACTTGCGGAGGTTCTCTCTCCATCCCTTTGGGGGATCACCTGCAAATCGCTGGGTTGACCTGGGAGCTTGTGGCCACCCTGGTAAGCGCCAACGAAATGATGGCACATATCCGCCCAAGAAGAGATGGAGCCCTTAGGCAGGTTCATCAACCACGCACTGACGTTGAGCCGAAGCGCCAACGGGAAGTAGTTGGCGAGCACTTTCTCGTCCCGTCCCCCGGCAACCTCCACCGCGATGGTGTAGATGCCAAGGAACTCGGCTGGGTTGAGTGTGCCATCGAACTTGTCGGGCAGCTCTGGCTTGAAGGCTCGGGTGGACGGCCAGCGAACTTGCCGCAGCTCATGAGTAAACGCTGGGCACCCCACATCGTAGGGCAAGTACCCAGCGGCTACCGGAGCGAGCACATTCATCGCCGGCCTGGCACGGTCGTCAGATTGACGACGTGCTTCCTGGCGCCGCTCGATCTTTGTGCGGGCATCTTTGTCGCACCGCTCGCAGAGCACTTGGCACTGATCTTGGCGGCACCGCGGATCCGACGAAGCTATGGACAACACGTCATGGTCGTCTGATCGGCGGGCTGGCCGCTGTGACGGTGGGGGGTGGCGAGGCGACTACACCGTCTGCGCGGTGTCTCCGGCAAGGTAACCGGATGGTCCCGCTAACATGGTGGGTGGTCACCGAGATGGCCCCACATCTTGTGTTTTGCCGGGATCGGCAAAACTGATGAGACTCTGAATGGTAGCTCTCCATTCGTCCATCTTGTCTGGGCTTGGCGGAAAGTTCAAAAGTATTTGAACCCGCGCCATGGCCTCGGCTGCCGTGGTCGGCATGGCTGGGAGCACAAAACTAGGCGTTGCTCGACTCCTGGCGGAGCCAGAAGGAGCTTCGTTACGTCTGTGCCGCCGCGGTTCATGCTCACCAATAGGCGGACGTGGTGGTGGCGGCGGTGCTCCGTGAGCAATCGGAAGTTGCTGCACGGGGATCCCGCCTTGCGGTCATCTGGAACCGCCAGCAACGTGGGGGAGCGTGTCGTGCCCATCTTGCGATGGTCGCGGTGTACGCCTCCCCATGCCGTTGTTGGACGTCGCCGCTACGTTCTGGGATGTTGCGGTGGCTAGGTTCTGGGTGGCAGCAGTATGAATTATATTACTATGATGACTGCGCTCACCAGAATGTCTTGGAAGTTGACCGGCTGTGACGTCGCCGGTCCTGTGGCTAGGCTCAGCATCGTGGCGGGGGTGCTGGGCACCCGCACCACTTGCGCCTCCTGCGCCGCCCGTCCCAACCGTAGCGCCCGCACCGGCTGCACCGCCTGCGGCCGCCAGGGAAGGTGGCTTGGACGCGGTAGGAGCCTTCGTGGCTCCACTCTTTTTCTTCGGCGCCATCGACGAAGATGATGAAGTTGGTACTCACACTACCAAAGAACTGATTTGTGACACACACACATCCCCTGCCTGGCGCGCCAAAGATGTCGTGGGAAATGACTATCTATGGGACAGAATGGGTCCCTTCGCGATTCGGCTCAGGGGACATGCATGGGACAAAGAGCAGGTTTTTAGTAAGTGCAAGAACACGCGGGGGATTTATCCAGGTTCGGGCCGCTATGAGCGTAAAACCCTACTCCTGCTCTGTGGTTGATCGAATATGAACTCTGGTTACAGGGAGCGCAGTTTTCCGGCAAGGTGCTCGGGAAAATGCAGCTACGGCATGTAATTGAACTGGGTGTCGACCGTTCTACATGTAGCCGTGGGCCTCCTTTTATAGGCCAAGGGGTTACCATAATGGCTAATACGGCCATTACAGAGTGTGAATAGTGACTTGCACCGTCATCACATTTATCTTTCAACGGGGTAAGACAAATGCATTTAATGCACCGTTAGGTGCTACGTTGGGGAGGTGAGGCCTTGGGCAAAAGATCTGTACCACCGGTCCTGGCGCCCTCCTATAATCTCGACACGTCCCAGGGACGGGTGTCGTTAAAGTTAATCTTGGCGTGGCGCGCTGACACGTACCTTGGCCGGCTTTGTTGACTGCCTACCCGCTCGACACCTAGCATACGAGCCTATCTGGTCGATGGTGAGGTGGAGAGGTAACAAGACAGAACAAGCTTGCTGGCACGGAGCTTGCCGGGCCTTGCTTGCCGGCAACCATAGCCTCGGTCTTCACCTTGCCGGGACAGAGCTTGCTTGCAAGGACAACGTCGATCTTCAGTACAAGAATAGTACTTCTCGATGACCTGCCTTGAGGTCTTCTTCACGGTCTTGGTGTTGAGTCTTGGGTTGTAGTTATCCTCTGTCAAGCCCTTATTGGCGGGGAGGCTACAACTGCCTGTGCACAAGTCTGGGTACGAGGGCACCCATGTCTTAGTACACCGACACCGACCGTCTTGTGGCTGCTATGGACAACCCCACCGCACAGTTATCTGCCATGGGCTTGCCGGAATAGCACTTCTCCACCAACGAAAGCTACGCCGCCAGCGCCAGGCTCACTTTATTCTTCAAAAGTCTTATCAAGGCGCTGGAGAAGCACCACGAGACTCGAGCTGCATGCTACTTGTGAGCTGTGTTGGTAATTCCCTGAAGAGGAAGGGAGATGCAGTACAGTAGAGATAAGTATTTCCCTCAGTTATGAAACCAAGGTTATCAATCCAGTAGGAGAATCACGCAACACCTTGTTAGCAGGACCTGCACACAAAACAACAAATCCTTGCACCCAACGCAAACAAGGGGTTGTCAATCCCTCGGCGGTTAATTGCAAGATTAAATTGTATGTGATAGATAGATAGATCGAACTAAAATATAAAATAAAATAAATAAAATAAATAAAGTAAAAGTGCAGCAAGGTATTTTTAGGGTTTTTAATATATGATTTAGATAGACACGGGGCCATAGTTTTCACTAGAGGCTTCTCTCAAGAAAATAGCATACGGTGGGTAAACAAATTACTGTTGGGCAATTGATAGAAAAGCAAATAATCATGATGATATCCAAGGCAATGATCATGTATATAGGCATCACGTCCGAGACAAGTAGACCGACTCCTGCTTGCATCTACTACTATTACTCCACACATCAACCGCTATCCAGCATGCATCTAGTGTATTAAGTTCATGAAGAACGGAGTAACGCCTTAAGCAAGATGACATGATGTAGACAAAGCAAACTCACGCATGAATAAACCCCATCTTTTTACCCTTAATAGCAATGATACATACGTATCATGTCCCTTTCTGTCACTGGGATTGAGCACCGCAAGATCGAACCCATTACAAAGCACCTCTTCCCATGGCAAGATAAATCAATCTAGTTGGCCAAACCAAATCAATAGATCGGAGAAGAAATACGAAGCTATAATAATCATGCATAAAATAGTTCAGAGAAGACTCAAATAATATTCATGGATAATCTGATCATAAACTCACAATTCATCGGATCCCAACAAACACACCGCAAAAACTGATTACATCGGATAGAACTCCAAGAACATCGAGGAGAACATTGTATTGAAGATCAAAAAGAGAGAAGAATCCATCTAGCTACTAACTATGGACCCGAAGGTCTGTGGTAAACTACTCACGCATCATCGGAAGGGTAGCAAGGATGATGTAGAGCCCCTCCATGATCGATTCCCCCTCCGGCGGAGTGCCGGAAAAGGCCTCCAGATGGGATTTCTCGAGAACAGAAGCTTGCGGTGGCGAAAAAAGTATTTCGTGGACTCCTCTGTTGGTTTCCCGATTTTAGAGAATTTATAGTGGTGGAATTAGGTCAAACAGAGCTGTGTGGGCCCCACAAGCCACCAGGGCACGCCACCCCCCTGGGGCGCGCCCTGGTGCTTCGTGGGCCACTGCTTCATCTTCTGGCCATCTCCCGAAGCTTCCAGTACTTGTTATGTCCAGAAAAAAATCTCCAAAAAGTTTCATGGCATTTGGACTTCGTTTGGTACTGATATTCTGGAAAACCAAAAACAGGCAAAAAACAGCAACTTGCACTGGGCACTAATTTAATAGGTTAGTCCCAAAAAATGATATATAATTGTTGTAAATGCATATAAAAACATCCAAGATTGATAATATAATAGCATGGAACAATAAAAAATTATATATACGTTGGAGACGTATTAGCATCCCCAAGCTTAATTCCTGCTTGTCCTCGAGTAGGTAAATGATAAAAACAGAATTTTTGATGTGGAATGCTACCTATCATATTCATCATATATTCTTTCCTTTTATAGCATGGACATTTGGACTTGAATGATTCAAAGCAATAGTCTATAATTTGACATGAAGATATAAATACTCAAGCATACTAACAAGCAACCATGTCTTTCAAAATATCAACACTAAAGAAAGTTATCCCTAGCCTATTATGCTCAATCATTGATCCATTCATGAAACACACTCAATATTAGCTACACACAATGCACAAGTATGACAACAGTGCTCTCTAGTTGGTGCTTTATAAGAGAAGATGGAGACTCAAAATAAAAATAAAAATTGCATAAAAGTAAATAGATAGGCCCTTCGCAGAGGGAAGCAGAGATTTGCAAATGTGCCAGAGCTCAAAGCTTAAATTAGAGAGATGAAAATATTTTGAGAGGCATGCTTTTCCTGTCAACGAAAACGACCGAGAATTCCCAATATTTTCCATGCTATACACATCATAGGCGGTTCCCAAACAGAAAGTAAAGTTTATTTCCTTTCCACCATTCTTTCACAATCTATGGCTAGCCGTATCCATGGGTGCCCTCCATACCAGCACTTTCCAAGGAATTTTGTTGTTATTAATTTTTGATTTCATTGTGGGATTGGGCATCCCTATTACCAGCCACTCTCTCGTGCAATGACAAGTGAATAAACACTCATCGTGAGAATAACACACCTAGCATGGAAAATATTGGCCACCCCCTGCCGCTTCATGAGCGGTACGGGCACACAAAACGGAAAATTATTTTGAAAATTAGAGTTGGCACACGCAAATTTACTTGGAACGGCATGGAAATACCGCATATAGGTAGATATGGTGGACTCATTTGGCACAACTTGGGTTTAAGGAGTTTGGATGCACAAGCAGTATTTCCGCTTAGTACAAATGAAGGCTAGCAAATAGATTGAGAAGCAACCAACCAAAAAGCGAAAATGGTCATAAACATGCATTGAACATAACTAACACCGAATAATGCACCATAAGTAGGATATAATTTCGTTGCATAACTATTGACTTAATGTGCATGCATTGGGAATCGCAAACCTTAACACTAATATTCTTACTAAATCACAATTACTCACTAACATGACTCACATATTATCATCTCCATATCGCAAAACTATTGCAAGGAATCACACTTATCATATCCAATGATCTATATGAAAGTTTTTATTATATCCCTCTTGAATATTCATCACTTTGGGACCAAATTCATATCTTGTGCAAATTACCATTACTATTATCAACTCTCAAAAAGATATAAGTGAAGCATGAGAGTGCAAATATTTCTTCAAAATTTTAATCTTATCAACTCTCAAAATAATATAAGTGAAGCATGAGAGTTTAAATATTTCTTCAAAATATAGACACCGCCGTGCTCAAAAAGATTTAAGTGAAGCACTAGAGCAACTGCCTAGCTCAAAAAAATTAAGTGAAGCACATAGAGTATTCTAACAAATTATGATGAATGTGTGGTTCTCTCAAATTGGTGTGTCCAGCAAGGATGATTGTGACAAACTAAAAATCAAACAAAGCAAAGACTCATATAATACATGATGCTCCAAGAAAAACACATATCATGTGACGAATAAAAATATAGCTCCAAGTAAAATTACCGATGGTTGGTAGAAGAAAGAGGGGATGCCTTCCGGGGCATCCCCAAGCTTAGACGCTTGAGAGTTCCTTGAATATTACCTTGGGGTGCCTCGGGCATCCCCAAGCTTAGGCTCTTGCCACTCCTTATTCCTTCATCCATCGTGATCTCACCCAAAACATGAAAACTTCAATCACACAAAACTCAACAAAACCTTAGTGAGATCCGTTAGTATAACAAAATAAATATCTACTTTAAGTACTGTTGAAAACCCATTCATATTTTATTTTTGCATTATACCTACTGTATTCTAACTTCTCCATGGATTAGACCACACGATACAATCCATAGTTTCATCAAAACAAGCAAGCAGTGCATCAAAAACAGAATCTGTCAAAAACAGAACAGTCTGTAGAGATCTATTTAAAAGCTACACTTCTGTAACTCCAAAAATTCTGAAAAATTAGGAAAAAGTGGGGAATTCATATACCAATACTTTGTAAAAATTTCAGATTATTCTGACGCTCCAGTACAGAACCAAAATTCCAGCACTGGACGCAAAACTTTCTGTTTTCCAAACAGCATCAATTATACTATCTTCCAAATCATCCCAAAGGTTTTACTTGGCACAAAAACTAATTAAAACATAAAAACTCAATCATAACAGTAGCATAAATGTGAAAACACACAATAACAGAAACAAAAAAAATTATTTTATTCATTGGGTTGCCTCCCAACAAGCGCTATTGTTTTATGCCCCTAGCTAGGCATAATGCATAGTTTCAAGTATTATCATCTTTCAAGTTGATTCCATAAGTGGCCATCATAATGGATTCATATGGTGCTTTAATTTTCTTCCTAGGAAAATTTTCCATACCCTTTTTAATGGAAATTGAAATTTTATATTCCCTTCTTTCATGTCAATAACGGCACCTATGATTCATACGAATGGTCTACCAAGTATTATGGGGCAAGAAGGATTGCATTCAATGTCAAGTACAATAAAATCAATGGGAACATAGTTCCTATTTGCAAGAATAAGAACATCATTAATTCTTGCCAAAGGCTTTTTAATAGTGGAATCCGCAAGATGTAAATTAAGAGAGCATTCATCTATATTGGTAAAGCCTAGCACATCACATAGAGATTTTGGAATTGTGGAAACGCTAGCACCCAAATCACATAAAGCATTGCACTCATAATTTTTAATTTTAACTTTAATGGTGGGTTCCCATTCATCATATAATTTTCTAGGAATTGAAATTTCTAGTTCTACCTTCTAACGCTTCTACGATGTGTTCAGTAAAAGCCTTATTTTGCTCATAAGCGTTGGGTGAATTTAGCATGGATTGTAACAAAGAAATACATTCAATCAAGGAACAATTGTCATAATTAAAATCTTTGTAATCCAAAAGAGTGGGCACATCGCTAGTTAAAGTTTTTACCTCTCCAAACCCACTTTTATCAAGATTTTCACCCTCCGAATTATGGGGACGCCTACTAGCTAAAGTTGACTCTTCCCCAGTCCCCTTTTCATCAAGTTTTATATTGCTAAACAAGGAATCAATAGATGAAACACCAATCATTTTAATATCCTCATCATTACTACGATAAAAACCGGGAGGAATCGCTTTTTCTAAAAATTCTCGTTTAGCTTTTAGCATAGCGGTTCTTTTCTTACTCTCATCCATGGAGACATATAAAGCTTTAATTGATTAATTAATATCAATTTTGGGTGGCATAATTTTAGTCTTAAGATTTTCCACATCATGAATAATTCTATCAATGCTCCTAGACTTATCATCAAGTTTACTCAATTTTTCCTCTATCATTGTGTTGAAAACTTTTTGAGCATTAATAAATTCTTTAATATTACTTTCAAGATCAGAGGGAATCCTATTATTATTATTATAAGAATTACCATAGGAATTGCCATAACTATTAGAGGAATTTCCAGGAAACGGTCAAGCATTGAAATTACCTCTATAAGCATTATTATTAAAATTGTTTTGCGAGACAAAATTCACATCTACGGGATCATTATTTTGCTCAATCAAAGTGGATAAAGGCACATCATTAGGATCAATAGGAGTATTTTTGCTAGCAACCAATTTCATAAGCGCATCAACTTTATCATTCAAAGTACTAATTTCTTCAACAGAATTCACCTTTTTACTAGTAGGAACTCTTTCAGTATGCCATTGTGAATAATTTGCCATAATATTATCAAGCAATTTAGTAGCTTCTCCCAAAGTAATTTCCATAAAAGTATGACCCGCGGCGGAATCTAAAAGATTTCTAGAGACAAAATTTAATCCCGCATAAAATTTTTGTATGATCATCCATAAATTTAAACCATGAGTAGGGCAATTTCTTATCATTAATTTCATCCTTTCCCAAGATTGGGCAACATGTTCATGATCAAGTTGCTTAAAATTCATAATTTGATTTCTAAGAGAAATAATTTTCACGGGAGGAAAATACTTGGTAATAAAAGCATCTTTACACCTATCCCAAGAATCGATACAATTTCGTGGTAAAGATGAAAACCAAATTTTTGCATGTTCCCGTAATGAGAATGGGAATAATTTTAATTTCACAATATCATTATCCACATCTTTTTTCTTTTGCATATCACACAATTCTACGAAAGTGTTAAGATGGGATGCAGCATCTTCATTAGGACTACCGGAAAATTGTTCTTTCATAACAAGATTTAGCAAAGCGGCATTAATATCACAAGTCTCTGCACTAGCGGCGGGAAGAGCAATTGGAGTACTAATAAAATCATTATTATTAATATTGGAAAAATCACACAATTTTGTGGCCATGCTGGAGCTTGTGGCTCGACGACAAGGACTAAAGGCATCTCTTCAGCTGCGGGGTCGCTTGTCTTGACGGTAAGGACCTGAGGTCCTGCCGGAGGCTGCTGCTCACCGGCAAGCTTAGTGTTGTCTCCAACAGCTTCCTTGCCTGCGGTTTCTGGGAGCTCTGCCAGAAAGTACTCGCCGGTGTTCAACTTTCTTTTCTTGTTCAGCCGCGTTGGTGGTGTAACAGATGGCTGAGTCAAATGGAGCACAAAAGTCCCTGGTTCCACAGGCAGCTTTTGGGCGGCACACTTTGACAGATCATCAGCAATGCTGTTTTCTGCACGAGGAATGTGCTCTGTTTGTAATCCGTCAAAGTGCTCTTCCAATTTTCTCAGTTCATCCACATAAGCTTCCAGCAATGGGCTCTGGTAGTCTTTGTTGACCTGCTTCACAACAAGCCGCGAGTCACCTCTGATGATCAACTTTCTGATCCCAAGGTCCACTGCGATCCTGAGACCGGCAAGCATCCCTTCATACCCAGCAGTGTTGTTGGTAGCTTTCTCCCAGGGAAAGTGCATCTGTACCACATATTTGAGGTGCTCTTCGGTGGGTGCGATAAGTAGCACTCCGGCACCGGTGCCTTGAAGTGAGAAGACACCATCAAAATACATGATCCATTCTTGAGTTGTTTCTTTGCTGGGGAGAGAGGTCTCTTGAATCTCTTAGTCTTGTGTTGGTGTCCATTCTGCAATGAACTCCGCCAAGGCTCTGCTATGAACAGTTGATGTACATTCAAACTTGAGTCCAAAGCTTGACAATTCCAACGCCCACTCCACTATCCTGCCGATGGCATCTGGATTTCTCAAGACACGTTGCAACGAAAAGTGAGTGATGACAGTGATCCGATGCACTTGGAAGTAATGGCGCAGCTTCCTCGAGGCCATGAGAAGGCCGAAAAGCAATTTTTGCACACCAGAATACCTTGATCTAGACCCCTGCAGAAGGGAACTGACAAAATAAACTGGGTGCTGCACCATTTTCGTCTTCGGCACCACTTGCTGATTTGCTTCATTTGCTTGCACTGATTCTGACTTGCCAGCACCAGACCTTGCCGGAGAAGATTCCGGCTTGTCGCTTGATGGCTCTGTAGCTGCTGCTTCTTCTTCGTCAGCTTCTCTCTCTGCCAATAATGCGGCACTAACCACTTGATTTGTCGCCGCCAAATATAGCAGCAACGGCTATTGTGGCCTAGGCGCAACTAGTGTTGGTGGAGAGGACAGGTACTTCTTCAAATCTTGCAGCGCGGCCTCCTCTTCTGGAGTCCATTTCATTGGACCTGCCTTTTTCAAAATTTTGAAAAACGGCAAGGCGCGTTCAGCAGACTTGGAGATGAACCTGCTTAGTGCAGCTATGCAGCCGACAAGACGTCGCACATCCTTGATGCGCTTAGGTGCTTCTATTTGCTCAATGGCTTTGATCTTGTCGGGATTGGCTTCAATTCCTCGCTGAGATACAAAGAACCCGAGAAGCTTGCTGGATGGAACGCCAAATACACACTTCTTTGGGTTGAGCTTCAAGTTGATCTTGCACAGATTTGCAAATGTTTATTCTAAATCTTGAATGAGGGTTGATTTGTCCTTGGTTTTGAGCACTATATCATCCATATAAGCTTCGACATTTCTGTGCAGTTGGGGCTCAAAACCAATCTGGACTGCTCTTGCAAATGTTGACCCAACACTCTTTAATCCGAAAGGCATACGCACAAAGCAGTATGTGCCACATGGAGTGATGAATGCGGTTTTCTCCTCATCTTCCTTGGCCATGAAAATCTGATGGTAACCAGAGTAGACATCAAGAAAGGAGAGTAAATCACAGCCGGCAGTGGAGTCCACAATCTAGTCGATGCGTGGCAAAGGGAAAGGATCTTTTGGGCAAGCTTTATTGATATCAGTGTAATCGATACAAAGCCTCCATTTTCCCATTTGCTTTGCGCACTACAACTGGATTGGCCAACCATGTTGGATGGAGTACTCCTCTAACCAGGCATGCAACTTCTAGCTTCTTGATTTCTTCGGCAATAAACTGTTGCCGCTCCAGAGCTTGCTTCCTGACCTTCTACTTGACGGGCCGTGCATGAGGACAGACGGCAAGATGGTGCTCAATTACCTCCTTGGGAACACTGGGGATGTCAGATGGTTGCCATCCAAACACATTGAGATTCGCCCGTAGGAAGGCAACGAGCATGCTTTCCTATTTGTCACCAAGGATGGCACTTATGGTGAAAGTGCCACCCGTGTCGTCCTCTTTTAGAGGCACCTTCTTGGTTGCTGGTGGAGCTGCCCTAGACTTCTTGCTCTTGCCGGTAGAGCTCTCCGGTATGTCCTCAACGGGTGCGCAACACTCCGAAGAGGTGCGCTTTCCGGAGTCCTTGTCAGAGGTCTTGCTGGTCTTCTTGTATTTCTCCCCCCCAGGAGTTTTGCCGGTAGGAGCAGGTGCCTTGGCGGCAGACGCTGCGACTGCTTCCCGATAGAGCTTATCGGCGCAGATGACTGCATCCTTCTTGTCGGAGTGGACGGTGATGACACTCATCGGCCCTGGCATCTTGAGTGTGTTATAGGCGTAGTGGGATGCCGCCATAAACTTCGCCAGGGCTGGGCGACCAAGAATCCCATTGTAAGGCAACATAATTTTGACGACGTTGAAGACAATCTTCTCCGTCCTGTAGTTCAGCTCGCTGCCAAAAGTCACCGGCAAAGTGATCTTCCCCTTGGGTTGGCTCCTTCCTGGATTGATCCCTTGAAACGTGCCCGTTTGCTTGAGATCATCATCGGGAATCAGTAGATTCTTGATCAAGTCTGGCAAGGTCAAGTTCAAACCGGCCCCACCGTCAACCAGCATCTTTGTGACCTTGAGGTTGCGAATTGTTGGTGAAACCAACAATGGCAAACACCCGACCGAAGTTGTGCGATCAGGGTGGTCCTCGGCATCAAAGATGATGGGCGTGTGTGACCACTTGAGTGGCTTCTGAGCTTCCATTGCTAGCTCCGCCGCATTGATCTCACGTGCCCATTTCATGAGTTGGCGGTGAGAGGAGTGCAAAGATGTGCCCCCGTCAATGCACATGGCTTCAGTTGCCTTTTGGAACTATTGCTCACTGCACTCCTCTTCGTCCTCGTCATCATCTTCATCATCCTCCTTCTTGTCACCGCCTCGAGCAGGCTTCTCCTTCTGCTGCTTGGCCTTGCCGCGGCGGCCTCCACGGCCACCACGACCCTTCTTGCCGGACACACCAGCACCTTCTTGGCCCTTCTCCTTGTCGTGCTTCTCATACTCAGCTTTCTGCTCCTCGGCAAGTTGCTCGACTTGCCGGCACTCATGGAGGTCGTGGCCTTTGGTGCGGTGGATCTTGCAGCATGGCCCTTCGGTCTTGCCAGTCTTGTCACCCGCTGCGGCCTCCTGACCACAGGTGCATACAGCAACATCCTTGCCGGCATTTTCAGTCTTGGGCTTCTTCGCGGCGTTGGCGTCATCGGAGCCCTCGATGGCCATCACTGCCTTGCCTTTGCGCTTCCTGTTGCGCTTTCGACCCTTCTTCTTTGGGGTCGATGCGTCATCGTCCTCAGAATCAACTTCGGCACTAGCATCTTCCCTGGGAAGTCGCCTCCCCTCCTCAGCACGTGCACACTTATCCGCCAAGGCGTACAGGTCGTTGATAGTCTTGACTTGCTCTATGTTCATCTCTGCTCACATTCTGCGATTGCATACATTCGTGTGGAATGCGGCAATGATAGCTACGGGATGAATATCTGGAATATTGTGGTGCACGCGGTTGAATCTCTGAATGTATTTCTGAAGGGGCTCTTCGTCTCTTTGCGGGATCATGTGCAAGTCACTGGGTTGACCAGTAAGCTTGTGGCCTCCAGTGTATGCACCAATAAATTCATTGCACAGATGGGACCACGAGGAAATGGAGCCCTCCGGCAGGTTCATCAACCATGATCTCACGTTGAGCTTGAGTGCCAACGGAAAGTAATTTGCGAGGATCTTCTCATCTCGCCCTCCGGCAGCTTGAACGACAATTGTATAGATGCCCAACAACTCTGCCGGGTTAAGCTTGCCGTTCTATTTTTCCGGCAGCTCTGGCTTGAAGGTTCGAGAAGACGCCAGCGAACTTGCCGTAGCTCACGGGTGAAGGCCGGGCACCCAACCTCGTAAAGCAAGTATCCGCCAACCCTTGGCGTAGGCTCATCAACGACTAGGCCGTTGCGCACGTTAGATTGACGACGCGCTTCCCGGCGCCGCACAATAGTGGTGCGGGCGTCCTCCACTCGTCTATCGTGCAACACTTGGCGCTGGTCTTGGCGGCCTCGCGGGTCTGAAGACGCCATCGACATCTCGTCAGGATCATCGGATCGGCGATCTTGCCGCTGCTGTCGTGGTTGTTGCCGTGGAGGTGACTGCACTGTTGGCACAGCATCTCCGGCACGGCCGCCAGCGGGAACTACTGGTGCCATCTGTGGACGCTGTGACGGTCCCGCTAGCTGCGTCTTGCATGACTCGGCAAAACCGATAAGGCTCTCGATAGTGGCCCTCCACTCATCCATCTTCTCGGGTGCCGGTGGGAAGTTCAGCAGCACCTGCACCCACGCCATGGCCTCTGCTGCCGTGGCTGGCATGGCTAGGAGCGAAGAACGGGACATCACTCTACTCCTGGCAGGGCCAGCAGGAGCGCCATCGCGAACTTGCTGCTGCGGCTGATGCCCAGTAGCGGGCTGATGCGGTGGTGGCCCGTGAGCACCTTGGGTGTGCTACACCGGGGTCTTGCCATGTGGTCGTCTGGAGCCGCCGGCGTCATGAGGAAGCGCATCGCGCCCATCTTGCGATGGTCGCAGCGTACGCTTTGTCGCACTGTTCTTGGATGCCGCTACTCCGTCCTTGGACGTCGTAGCAGCAGGGTCCTGGCTCGCACCGTTCCGAACGGTGTTGCTCCGATGACTATGTTCACCGAAACGTCGCTGATGGTGAAATCAGAGAAAGGGGGGACAAGCCCGCAATAAAAGTATGCGGTGAAGAAGGGATATCTGTCCTTGCCAGATTTGACGGAGCCGGGAAGAACGTGTGGCGCCGAGTGAGTTGTCGTCTCCTTCCCCCACATGATCGAGAACCGCTCCACCAAGTCATTTTGCTTCAGCACCGGCGCGAAGACGACGTTGTTTCTCCACAGCACGGCCATTTCCTACTTCCTCGACTCTGCTTTCGGGTCGGCTACCTTCTCTGTCTTATCTTGGCCCTTCTTGGGTGCCATGATTGCTTTGGGGGATGGCGGATTTGGAAGCAAGCGGGGGCGCGCCTCGGCAGCAGAAGAAGATGCGCTTTGTTCTTGCGCGAGGATGAAGACAAAGCAGATTGCTAGATTGGAGAAGAAGGGGGTAAATGAGCAGCGCTCCTCGCGGTGTCCTTTTATATGGGGAAGGCGCGGGGGCTAGCTCTTTACTATCCTACATGGCTGTGCTTTTCAGGCGCACTACCCCTGGCAGCCGTTTCGATCCACCTCTCCCACGTCTGCATTTATTGCGCTTCATGGGGGCATGGTAAAAGAGAAGATTACAACAGATATCCTCAGCCACGCGTGCCTCTGCACTGTTTGGGCCTAGCCCAACGATGCCTCACATGCGTGTGTGGCCCAGGCCCGGGGGCTCCTGTCGGTGTACCAAGACATGGGTGCCTTAGTACCCTGACCTGTGCATAGGCAGTTGTGGCCTTCCCGACAGCAGGGCTTGCTGGAGGACTACTATATACAAGACTCAAAACTTGATTTAGAAGACCATGAAGAAGACCTCAAGGTAGGTCATTGAGAAGTACTAGTTTAGTACTGAAGACCAAGACTTTGGTTGCCGGCAAGCTACTTGCCGGCAAGCGAAGACCCGGCAAACTCTGTGCCAGCAAGTTCCCACCACCTGTCCACCGCTCCACCTCAGTGACACGCCAGTTGCCTGTCAAATAGGTGTCGAGCGGGCAGGCTGTTTGGTGAGCTCTGTCTGGGCACGTGTCAGCTCACCACCAGAGATACAACTTTAATGACACCCGTCTAGGAGGCTTGTCCAGATAATAAGAGGTGGTTGAGCGAATGGCACAAAAGGAGAGACAACCCTTGCCGGCAAGCTTCACCAGTGTGACACCTCACGACGCATTTAATGCATTTGTCCTAACCCGTCAGAGTTAGGAATTTGGCACTGTAGCCACAATTTACCTTGTGTAAAGACTGTTTTGCCACAGTTGTGACCCCTTTCTCTATAAAAGGAGGCCCATGGCAACCTTTACAAAGGTCGACACATTTCACAACCTACGCATGCAGATGCACTTCCCGCACCTTGCCGGCAAGTTGCGCTCCTTATACTTTGATAACCCACAAGTATAGGGGATCAATTGTAGCTTTTTCGATAAATAAGAGTGCCGAACCCAACGAGGAGCTAAAGGTAGAATTAATATTCCCTTCAAGTTATATTGACCACCGATACAACTCTACGCACACTTAATGTTTGCTTTACCTAGAACAAGTATGAAACTAGAAATACTTTGCGAGAATAAAACTACGAGTAATTTTCAAGATAATAAAAGCTAGTTGTTTAGTAGAAAGCTTTTGTAACACAAGAGAAAGATTTGTCCCTAGGCAATAGATAACTAGACCGGTAATCATTATTGCAATTTTATATGAGGGAGAGGCATGAGCTAACATATTTTCCGTACTTGGATCATATGCACTTATGATTGGAACTCTAGTAAGCATCCACAACTACCAAAGATCATTAAGGTAAAACCCAACAATAGCATTAAGTAACAAGTCCTCTTTAGTCCCATACGCAACAACCCCCTTACTCGGGTGTAAGCTTCTGTCACTCTAGCCGCCCACTATAAGAGAATTATGAACGTATTGCAAACCCTACAGCGGGAATCCCTCACGCTTGCGCGACACGAAGGGCACCATAGGACAACACCAAAATAAAACATACAACTCAAACCAATCACGATCATCAATCAACCCATAGGACAAAAAGAATCTACTCAAACATCATAGGATTGCCATACATCATTGGATAATAATATATAGCGTTAAGAACCATGTTTAAGCAGAGATTACAGCGCAGAGAAGAGGTGTTACACCGCTGCATAGAGGGGCAGAGAGTTGGTGTTGACGGCGGCGAAGTAGTTGGTGTAGATCGCCGTCACGATGATTGCCCCGGCGGCGTTCCGACGCAACCGGGAGAGAGGGGGTGAGAGCCCCCCTCCTTCTTCTTCCTTGGCCTCCCCCCTAGATGGGAGGAGAGTTCCCCCTCTAGTCCATGGCTTCCATGGCTCCCGGAGGGGAGGAGCCCCTCCGAGATTGGATCTCTCTCTCTATTTTTCTTCTGTTTCGCGTCCCCCTTTTCTGGCCTTTCACCGTTTCTTAAATTTCCAGATATCCGTAACTCCGATTGTGCTGAAATTTTAACACGTTTTTTTTCGGATATAAGCTTCTTTGCGGCCGAAGAAGGACCCCAACCGACCCACGAGGTGCCCACGAGGCACCACCACGCGGCCTGGGGGGCCCGTGCCATGGTGGCTTTTGGAGGCTGTGGGCCTCCATTTGCGTTGATTCCACCTCCCAAAAATCACATATATTCCAAAGTAATTCGCCGTAAATTTTTATTGCATTTGGACTTCGTTTGACATCGATTTTCTGTGAAACAAAAAACAAGCAGAAAACAGGAACTGGTACTGGGCACTGGATCAATATGTTAGTCCCAAAAATAATATAAAATGTTGCTAAGAATATGCGAAAGTTGTAGAATATTGGATTGAAACAATCAAGAATTATAGATATGACAGAGACGTATCAGCATCCCCAAGCTTAATTCGTGCTCGTCCTCAAGTAGGTAAATGATAAAAAAGATAATTTTTGATATGGAATGCTACCTAGCATAATCTTGATCATGTAATCTAATCATGGCATGAATATTAAGACACGAGTGATTCAAAGCAATAGTCTGTAATTTGATATAAAGACATCAATACTCTGGCATACCAACAAACAATCATACCTTTCAAAATAAAAATGCTAAAGAACATTATCCCTACAAAATCATATAGCCTTGTCATGCTCCATCTTCTTAACACAAAATATAAATCATGTACAACCCCGATGTCAGCCGAGCAATTGGTTCATACTTTTTAACGTGCTTCAGCTTTTTCAACCCCCACGCAATACATGAGCGCAAGCCATGGATATAGCACTATGGGTGGAATAGAATACGGTGGTAGAGATTAATATGGAGAAGACAAAAAGGAAGAAAGTCTCACATCGACGCGGCTCATCAACGGGCTATGGAGATGCCCATCAATTGATATCAATGCAAGGAGTAGGGATTGCCATGCTACGGATGCACTAAGAGCTATAAGTGTATGAAAGCTCAACATGAAACTAAGTGGGTGTGCATCCAACTTGCTTGCTCGAAGACCTCGGGCATTTGAGGAAGCCCATCATCGGAATATACAAGCCAAGTTTTATAATGAAAAATTCCCACTAGTATAGGAAAGTGACAACATAGGAGACTCTCTATATGAAAAACATGCTGCTACTTTGAAGCACAAGTGTGGAAAGGATAGTAACATTGCCCCTTCTCTCTTTTTCGCTCATTTCAATTTTTTTTTCTTTTTTTTCTTTTTTTTCTCTTTTTTTTTTCTTGGGCTCTTTTTGGCCTCCTTTTTTTTCTTTTCTTTTTTTATTTTGTCCAGAGTCTCATCCCGACTTGTGGGGGAATCATAGTCTCCATCATCCTTTCCTCACTGGGACAATGCTCTAATAATGAATAATGATGATCATCACACTTCTATTTACTTACAACTCAAAAATTACAACTCGATAAAAACTATACAAGATGACTCTATATGAATGCCTCTGGCAGTGTACTAAGATTTGCAATGATCTAGCATAGCGAAGATATCAAAAAACGGACAAGCCATGAAAATATCATGCTAGCTATCTTACGATCATGCAAAGCAATATGACAATGAATGCTCAAGTCATGTATATGATGATGATGGAAGTTGCATGGCAATATATCTCGAAATGGCTATGGAAATGCCATAATAGGTAGATATGGTGGCTGTTTTGAGGAAGATATAAGGAGGCTTGTGTGTGATAGAGCGTATCATATCGCGGGGTTTGGATGCACCGGCGAAGTTTGCACCAACTCTCGAGGTGAGAAAGGGCAATGCACGGTACCGAATAGGCTAGCAAATTGCGGAAGGTTGAGAGTGCGTATAATCCATGGACTCACATTAGTCATAAAGAACTCACATACTTATTGCGAAAGTTTATTAGCCCTCGAAGCAAAGTACTACTACGCATGCCCTTAGGGGTAGGTTAGTAGGATTTAACCATCGCGCGCCCCCGACCTCCATGCAAAGGAAGACACTCAATAATAAATCATGCTGCAACTTCTTAGCATAACTAAAGACTATACGTGCATGCTTCGGGAATCACAAACCTTAACACCAATATTCTTACTAAACCACAATTATTCACTAGTACCTCCCACATATTACCATCTTAATATCGTAAAACTATTGCAAGGAATCAAACTTATCATATTCAGTGATCTACAAGTTTTATGTAGGATTTTATGACTAACCATGTGAATGACCAATTCCTGTTGACTCTCTAAATAGATATAAGTGAAGCAAGAGAGTTTAATTCTTTCTACAAAAGACCATGCTCTAATAAATATAAGTGAAGCAAAAGATCATTCTACAAATAACGGTTTTATATATGTAGAGAAACAGGCATCCAAACTTCAAATGATATAAGTGAAGCACATGAAGCATTCTATAAAGCCATACTCAAAAGATATAAGTGAAGTGCATGAAGCATTCTATAAATCAACCAAGGACTATCTCATACCAGCATGGTGCATTATTAAAATAAAAATAAAAAGCACACGACGCTCCAAGAATTTACGCATATCATGTGAACAAAACAAAAACAGAAACATACCGATACTTGTTGAAGAAAGATGGGATGCCTTCCGGGGCATCCCCAAGCTTAGACGCTTGAGTCTCCTTGAATATTTACTTGGGGTGCCTTGGGCATACCCAAGCTTGAACTCTTGCCTCTCCTTATTCTCCTCATCTCGATACCACCTCGATCTTCGAACACTTCATCCACACAAAACTTAACCGAACTTTTTATTAGCGGGGTTAGTACATATAACATCAAATCCCATCATGTCCTGCTGTAACATTATTGTATAATTATAATCAAACATTACCCACTATATGTTATTACAATTCTATGGCTCCCAAGTCAATAGAGCTCAACAAGATTTCAAACATACGCAAATATCGAAACTATAACAGCAATCTGTTCAAACAGGACAGTCTGTAAAGATGCAGATGGTACATATACTTCTGTAACTCAAAAAATTCTTAAAAATTAGGAAAAACTAAAAAAAATTCATAGAATTACTGTGTAAAAATTTCAGAATTTTTTCACGTTCCAGTAAAAAATGTAAATTCACGGACTACATCAAAAGTTTCTGTTTTTGCACCGCACACACCAAACAAGCAATTTAAACATCCTAGAGGTAAATCTTGGCACATTATTTTTATAATACAATGGATTTGTACCAGAGGATAATTAGTTTTGTTGAAAAGTTTCTGTAATTCAAGATTCACAAAATTTCCATGGGCATGAACAAAGTTCAAGGCATGCTCCCGCTTCCACGGTGCTTGTCTTTCTCACTTTCACTTTTCTTTTTGTAAAGTTTTAAGTTCCCCTCTATATTTTTTTGTTTTTAAACTTTTTAAAAGCACACAACAGAAATAAAATGACTCTCTAAAACTTCCGGGTTGTCTCCTAGGCAGCGCTTTCTATGCATATAGAGGTGAAATTTAGTAGTGAGCACAAAGCAACATATATCATGCAATGGCGAAGTCTAACTCTCTTCCTATGCATTGGCATGTCATAAAAGAACAATTCATTCACATCAAGTAAAGGCCAATTCATAGCATAAGTAGTTTCTTGCAATTTTATCGTATTGGAGACATAGAGAGGTGGAGATGTAGTTCCTCTCTCATAATAATTGCAAGTAGGAGCAGCAAGCACTTGCATATTATATTCATCAAAATCATCATGTGTAATAGTAAAACGCAACCCATCAATGTAATCCTTAATAAGCGCAAACTTCTCCAATATAGTGTAGTTGGGAGAATTCAAAAAGCTAATAGGACTATCATGTGTGGGTGCAATAGCAACAATTTCATTCTTAACATAAGGAACTATAACAAGTTCATCTCCATAAGCATAATTCAAATTGGCATCATGGCCACAAGCATAGCAAGCATCAATTTCATCAAAAAGGGATATTTCAAACGAATCCAAGGGATCATAGCATTCATCCTTCGGTAAGCACGAAGGGAAATTAAACAATGTATGAGTTGAAGAGTTACTCTCATTAGAAGGTGGGCACGGGTAGCTAATCCACTCTTCCTCCTTTTGTTCTTCGCACTCCTCGTCATCTTTTTCATCTAATGAGCTCACAGTGTCATCAATTTCTTCTTCCATAGATTCCCGCAAAATATTAGTCTCTTCTTGGACAGCGGAGGTGTCCTCAATATATTCTTTAACATAAGCATTAGAAGCATAATTTTCATAGCAATATTTAAGTATGGAAAAAATTTCAGATTTGTAAAGAGTAGCATCACACTTTTCAATCAAAGAAGCAATTTCATAAGCACCCTTAAAAGCAACAAATTCTTCAATTTGTTCAATATCATAGTAACTATAAATACCTCTGGTTTAAGAAGATAAGTTTTCATTATCCTTAAACTCACATTGGTACTGAAGGTGTTTCTTAAGGTCTTCAGAACAACAAGTAAAATCATGCATTTCACATAAATTCCAAGCATAGCATTGCAAACAATTAATTTGATGCCGTAAAAGTTTCCCTTTTTGAGATAAGCGGTGTCGCACAAAATAAGCATGCTCATCTAATGATTTTCCCTCAACTAAGCTAGTTGGGTTTTTAGCACGAGCACATAGGGATCGAAGATGATCCAAGTAGAAAGCTTCAGCAGTATGATAGATTTTGGGTGGTTCTTCAACCATTGGTTTAGCAGGTACAACTAATTTTTTTGGTATTTATGTTTCCTACCCATAAGTAAAGATAGAAAACACGAGCACAAAATAAAAACTACTTAGTGATAAAGCAAACAAGCACACACGAGAATATCAACCTCACGCTATTGGTCCCCGGCAATGGCGCCAGAAAAAGGTCTTGATAACCCACAAGTATAGGGGATCAATTGTAGCTTTTTCGATAAATAAGAGTGTCGAACCCAACGAGGAGCTAAAGGTAGAATTCATATTCCCTTCAAGTTCTATCGACCACCGATACAAATCTACGCACACTTAACGTTTGCTTTACCTAGAACAAGTATGAAACTAGAAATACTTTGGGAGAATAAAACTACGAGTAATTTGCAAGATAATAAAAGCTAGTTGTTTAGTAGAAAGCTTTTGTAGCACAAGAGAAAGATTTGTCCCTAGGCAATCGATAACTAGACCGGTAATCATTATTGCAATTTTATATGAGGGAGAGGCATGAGCTAACATATTTTCTATACTTGGATCATATGCACTTATGATTGGAACTCTAGTAAGCATCCGCAACTACCAAAGATCATTAAGGTAGAACCCAACCATAACATTAAGTAACAAGTCCTCTTTAGTCCCATACGCAACAACCCCCTTACTCGGGTGTAAGCTTCTGTCACTCTAGCCGCCCACTGTAAGAGAATTATGAACGTATTGCAAACCCTACAGCAGGAATCCCTCACGCTTGCGCGACACAGAGGGCACCATAGGATAGCACCAAAATAAAACATACAACTCAAACCAATCACGATCATCAATCAACCCATAGGACAAAAAGAATCTACTCAAACATCATAGGATTGCCATACATCATTGGATAATAATATATAGCGTTAAGCACCATGTTTAAGTAGAGATTACAGTGGGGAGAAGAGGTGTTACACCGCTGCCTAGTGGGGGAGAGAGTTGATGTTGACGGTGGCGAAGTAGTTGGTGTAGATCGCCGTCACGATGATTGCCCCGGCGGCGTTCCGGCGCCACCGGGAGGGAGGGGGAGAGAGCCCCCTCCTTCTTCTTCTTCCTTGGCCTCCCCCTAGATGGGAGGTGAATTCCCCCTCTGGTTCATGGCTGCCATGGCTCCCAGAGGGGAGGAGCCCCTCCGAGATTGGATCTCTCTCTGTTTCTCTTCTGTTTCACGTCCCCCTTTTCTGGCCTTTCACCGTTTCTTAAATATCCAGAGATCCATAACTCCGATTGCGCTGAAATTTTAACACGATTTCTTTTCGGATATAAGCTTCCTTGCGGCCAAAGAAGGACCCCAACCGACCTACAAGGTGCCCACGAGGCACCACCGCGCGACCAGGGGGGCCCACGCCATGGTGGCTTGTGGAGGCTGTGGGCCTCTGTTTGCGTTGATTCCACCTCCCAAAAATCACATATATTCCAAAATAATTCTCTGTAAAATTTTATTGCATTTGGACTTCGTTTGATATGGATTTTCTATGAAACAAAAAACAAGCAGAAAACAGGAACTGGCACTGGGCACTGGATCAATATGTTAGTCCCAAAAATAATATAAAATATTGCCAAAAATATGCGAAAGTTGTAGAATATTGTCATGAAACAATCAAAAATTATATATACGATGGAGACGCATCATACTTGTGCTCAGAAACATCCAATACAACCAAAGTAGGAGTAGGGTTTTACGCCTCATGGTGGCCCGAACCTGGGTAAACTTGTGCGTGCTGTTGGTTCTGATCTTTGTGCACGTTGATCCTCATAGCCAAACCCCAAAGGGGTCTTTGCAGATCCCATAGATTGTCTTGGTCATACTGCGTGCTATTGGTTCTGCTCTTTGTGCACGTTGATCCTCACAGCCGAACCGCAGAGGGGTCTTTGCAGATCCCATAGATTGTCTTGGTCGTACCTCACCAAAGATGTCGAGGTACGACCAAGACAATCTATGGGATCTGCAAAGACCGCTCTGCAGTTCGGCTATGAGGATCAACGTGCACAAAGAGAAGAACCAATAGCACGCACAAGTTTACCCAGGTTCGGGCCGCTGTGAGGCGTAAAACCCTACTCCTGCTTTGGTTGTATTGGACGTTTTTGAGCACAAGTACAAGGAGCGCAACTTACTAGCAAGGTGCGAGAAGTGCAGCTACACGCATAGGTTGTGCAAGGTGTCGACCTTTGTAAAGGTAGCCATGGGCCTCCTTTTATAGAGAATGGGGTCACCACAGTGGCAAAACAGTCTTTACACAAGGTAAATAGTGGCTACAGTGCCAAATACTTAACTCTGACGGGTTAGGACAAATGCATTAAATGCGCCGTGAGGTGTCATGCTGTTGAGGTTTGCCGGCAAGGGTTGTCTCTCCTTCTGTGCCGTTCGCCCAGCTACCTCTTATTATCTTGACACGCCTCCTGGACGGGTGTCATTAAAGTTGTATCTCTGGTGGTGAGCTGACACGTGCCCAGACAAAGCTCACCAAACAGCCTGCCCGCTCGACACCTATTTGACAGGCGACTGGCGTGTCGCTGAGGTGGAGCGGTGGATAGGTGGTGGGAACTTGCCGGCATGTAGCTTGCCGGCAACCAAAGTGTTGGTCTTCAGTACTAAACTAGTACTTCTCAATGACCTGCCTGGAGGTCTTCTTCATGGTCTTGTAAATCAAGTTTTGAGTCTTGTATATAGTAGTCCTCTGGCAAGCCCTGCCGTCGGGAAGGCCACAACTGCATGTGCACAGGTCAGGGTACTAAGGCCCCCATGTCTTGGTACAACGACATAATGGGAGCTGATTTTCTTGGGTATTCCAAATGTTCGTGAGATGATTGCAATTACAACTTGGTATTTATGGTGGGAGAGGTGAAAATTGGTCCATAAAGAGAAAACCCAAGATGCTAACCAGATCTCTATGGGGATTCATGCTATTACGTTAAACTATGTTATGGCTATATCACCAAAGGCTACTATGAAAAGAGGGGGTTGGGTCCAACCTCCAATGGGTTTGTAAAACTTAATGTGGATGCCTCCATTGATCATGACTTGCTTAGGGGCACGACTGGTGCTGTTTTGATGGACGATAAAGGTAAATTCATTGTAGGGGGAATTGACTGGTGCACGGATGTCCTAAGGGCTGAAGCTTTGGCGCTTAGATATGGTCTATCAATTGCTCAACGGGAGGGTTGCAACCACCTAGTTATTAACTCAGATAACTTGGAGGTCATCGAAACCATGAATAATGGAGGACGGTCAGCGAGTACAGCGGCGGCAGTGTTTGACAATTGTTATTTTTTGGCTCGTGATTTTCCCATTACTAGATTCGGGCACTATAATAGGGAAGCCAATAGGGTTGCCCATGAACTTTCTAAGTTAGCTACATTTTCGTCAACTTTGAACTGGTTTGAGGAGCCTTTGAGTGAAATTGTACCCCTCCTCATAAACGATGTACTTGTTATTGCAAATGAATAAAGATCTGTGTTTTTCAAAAAAAGCTAAAATGTAGAGAGTACATGGTGGGGCTAAAAATTTGGAGTAAAGACAAATACACTTCAAACATCCCCCCTCGGTCATAGCGGGAGTACGGCGAACAGTTGTGACTGAATTTGAAGTCTTGTGATTTTGCCGTCTTCTTTGCTTCGCCCTCATCAACCTTATCTCTAATGGGTCGACATCTAAGGTGGTGATTGCATCCTCTTGTGATGCCTTCCCTGTATCTCATCTCCCTCCCACAATCACATCAGAGTGACATCGTGACATCTTAGCTTAAAAAGAATGATAGACTACTCTATCGACAAGGTGCACCTTCTTTTCCAGGAGCTCATATTCAAAAAACCGTAGGTTAGTCATGCTTCGCCTAGCATGATTTGATGCATTGGTCTGGGTGAGAGGTTGGAGTGTTACATGTGTAGGCCCTACTTACGACATAGACACTATTAACTGTGTAGGGGAACGTGTTACGCAACAACAAAAAAATGCTACATGATCACACCGAGGAACACTATGAACATGGCAGATAATGATCAAACGCACCAACTAGTAGAGTAGCGAAAGTAGTCAAGAAGTTGGTGAAGCACGACGATTCCTGCAGCTAGGTTATACCTCCCAGCCATGAGAATTTTCCAAGATGATCTGCCGATCTTGAGTCGAAGTGTACGACCCCTCCGAGGTATCCACATGTTCTATAGTAGTAATCCGTAGCACTTTGATGTCTAGGAAGAAGGGCTTCGAGAAAAACTAGAGAGGGAGATAGAGAGAGAGAGAGAGGCCTACCCGCATTCCGTCTACTTAGGAGTTTAATTCTATTTAGACCAATTAGACTGAAATTAGATCCCGTCTAAACCTTGAGACCAATTAGACCGGGATTAGAGGGTAGCTATGTGGTAGAAATTACCTTAGGATTTGGTGTACCTCAAGGGGGTTCTCTCCCCACATATATATAGGTGGGAGAGGGCCAAAGGGCCAAGGGGGCAACCGACTAGGAGGAGAAGTCCTCCTCCTTGTTCGACTGAACTAGGGAGGGAGGACTCCTCCTCCCAATTCAGCCCACCCCTTCCATATAAAGGTTGTTGGAATAGGCCCTAAAGGCAATAATAATTGTGTCATTATTTATTTCCATGTTTATAATTAATGTTTATATTCTATGCTATAACTACTATGGCTCATGAACCTGCGGAAAACAAGAGGTTCAGAGGAAAACTTGCATGCAAGTGCAGATTTATAAATGGTAAAAATAAGATTCCTAGTCTTATCTCTAGGACTATCTCAAGTGTTGCATGATGGTTCTAATTTTTTATATCATGGGCATAGTTAGGTGTAACGATGATGCCTGCAACATTGAGGACACGATGGTAGTAGAACATTCGTGTTGAATTGACCCAAATTTTATGTTAAACTAAGAGATGAAATCGTCACATGTCTATAGTCCACAACACAATAAAGTTAACGTATGCACAATTCCTTAGACCATGAGTGTATCGAGCCACTCCATAATGGACGGTGCACTTTGGGCTTGTTCTAACGTCATCCGTAATAGGGTGATCATAACGGCAACTTAAAAGTTCATCAGAAATGTATGATGAAGGGCTAGATATCTCGAGACTAAATCTTTCTATCACTGGTGTTCAGAATAAGGCTCCACATCCTCCCTTCTCCTAACCTCCTCGTGGCTCAAACTTGGTGATCCTGGGTACCTGTAGGGTCAAAGAACGTGATAACCCACAAGTGTAGGGGATCAGTTGTAGCCTTTTCAATAAATAAGAGTGTCGAACTCAACGAGGAGCTAAAGGTAGAATTAATATTCTCTCAAGTTCTATCAACCAATGATACAACTCTACGCACACTAACGTTTGCTTTACCTAGAACAAGAAATAAAACTACTTTGTAGGTGTAATGGGATAGGCTTGCAAGACGTGGAAACAAAAGTTATGTGCTATTTAAATAATGAAAACTAAAGTAAATATAGCGAGTGTGGAAAAGTGGTGGTAGGATGCGCGGAATTGCCCTAGGCAACCAGCTAAATTACTAGACCGATGGCAAGTTTTTATGTGGGAGAGGCCTCTGCTAGCATGTCATCCCTTACTTGTAATTGTATGTACTTATGATTGGAACAATTAGCAAGCATCCGCAAATACTAACAACTTCATTAAGGTAAAACCCAACCATGGCATTAAGATGTATTGGTCCCTCTTCAATCCCGTATGTATCAAATTCTATGGTAAGAGGAAGTGTCTGCTGATTTTGCCCCATAATGCATAATCCTATCAACATACAACTAACCCTATGGTGTGATACATGCGCACGCTCATATGAAAGGCACCAAAGTATAGTAACATAACCACGAGCAGTTTAAACCAATGATAGCAATTCACCAATTAACCCGTAGGACAAAATTGATCTACTCGAACATAACAGCGATGACACAAATCATTGGATAATAATTCATAGCACAAAAAACCATGTTCATGTAGGGGATTACAGTGGGTTGCGGGAGAGTGGACCACTGAATATAGAGGGAGGACGGTGATACCTCCTTTTAGTGATCCGGTAAAGGAATAGAAAAGTATCCCGCACCTATTTCCCCAGAGGTGACCCTGGGTTATCGAACCCACGAGAGGAAGATTCCCTTGAAGCGATGGTCTCTAGCAAGCTTTTGTTAAAGGATCAATTCCAGCTTTTGACCAGATCAATCAAGCAAATGGTGATTCAACCTCTATAATAAAAAGAGGTACGGGTATGAGGTCTTAATGCTTACAACCATGTATTTGTGTTGGGACCAGATATGATCTTAATTTGTGTGTTGGAAGTCACCCATCGAGATGTGCTTACGAACCGAAGTGGGGGATGTGTCCAAATAACATCTTGACCAGCACGAGTCCTGCATCAAGAATCAGTTGTCCTACTGTAGGCCCTATCCGTCGCGTGGGGTTGCCTCGATAATTGAGATTAAAATAACCAGACAAGAGCTTTTGCTGTTTAATGACTACACCTCATGAATCCCCAAGGATTGGATCCGTGTCACCGTACTAAACTCTTCTGTCACTGGTGTCCAGAATGACACTTCACGTTCTCCTTGCCCTTAGCCTCACCGTGGCTCGATCTTCATGATCCTGGGTACCTGCTGGGATGAAGATCGCGGACAAGACAAGAGACATCTACGGAACAATTTTATTTCACACATACGAGACGTTAATTCAAAGCCCTTCCATTGATCCCTACAACAAATACAGAGGGTTGCAAGGCCTATGCCTCAACCCATACCTTATCGAACTACTGACACATGAAGATCAGATTGCAAGAAGAACACATCTTGAAGATTTATTGATTGCAAATATGTCTTACAATGGATGCCTTGTGTGATGCACGATTACAAGTATGAACTAGAGGAAGATGGACTATGGTGGTGATGGTGGCTATAGAGATGGAAATGGCGGCGGCTAGGGTTTGTGAAGGGGGATGACGATGGTTCTGTTCTGGCTTCACTCAACGATGTTCTGTTGACATTTCGATGGGGTCCCCTTTATAAAGGTTGTTCAGGTAGACGAGTTGCCTCGTAATTCATGCTATACAGGCGCTCATACGGGAGCTTGCGCCCGTATGGAAAACCGTCTTTTGTGCTAGTTCATCTGGCACGCCTCCTGGTGATTGCTTCTTTCTTCATTTCCATTCCTTTCCTCATCCCCACGTGATTTCTTGCCTTTTTAGCTCATTTCCTATGGAAACACATCAAAGGGAGGATTTGTGGAATCCTTTGCATTAATTAGTCATTAGTAGCAATATCGGAGCGAATATCTCGGTTTACATGAAATATATCGTTTTAAACAAAGGGTGAATGAGTGTAAAAATATCACTCATCTACTCCCCCAAGCTTAAACTTGATCGTCCTCGAGCAACATAGAGAGAAATCCAAATCATAAGGAACTCAGTTGTTTAAACCAAATTAACGAGAAGGTTTTGGTTCACTTACGATCGGTACGCCTAGATAGCCCTCCGCTTCTTGACCTGAAAACTTAGTGTAGCTATAGCGGTGGCATGGTTATTGTGCAAGTCTTAGTGAAGCAAAGATAATTAACACAAATTTTATGATCTACTAGATAAAACAACTTTGCAATACTCCATTCTATTAATTCTAGACAACACTTGCTTCCCGGGAATGCACGGAAGAGTTTTTCTTTGATGGAGGCATAAAAACATAAATTAGGGAGATGAAGGCATGTAGAGAAACATGATGCTAGAGTGCTAAAAAACATACCCACAATTACCTCATCCTCAAGGCTCTCAAGCACTTTATTTCAATCATTGTTTGCTGAAACTTTGGTTGTCACATGAAGGGATTATGCCAAATAAGTGATCATGCATAGAGTTTTGTTGTGGCTTAATTTTTGGGAACTATGGACCTGATGTTCATCTCTTTCGAACTCTTTTGATCAGTCCCCTTTATTTACCACATACACACCCATTCAAGAGAAATCCAAATAATATTCATTTGTAGTGTTGCCACTATGTACGGTAACAAACTCATAGCCGAAATCCCAGCTGTTGCTCTGGTGGATCGTTCATTGGCTAGCGAAGTCCTCTGCATAACATCAAGAAAGGTGACAAAGCCACATTTACACATGTACACATGCATATAGTAGTAGGGCCATGACACCAGCGAGAAGCTGAAGCACCATGTAAGAGATACAACACAGATTTTTGGCATAATCTCATTCACCCTTCAACTAAGTTCCTCTAGATAATTTAATCCACAAGTGCTATTAAGTCTACTAAAATCAATATATGGGGTTGAGCATTTCTAATAGCATCTTCTCTACAATTTTTCTCAACACCCAAGTCCTTGAAGACCTTCTCTTATGCATGGTTATTCTTAGTTAAGATTATTTCATTCAAAAATAGTCCCACGACAAGTATTGGTTATCTAGACTAAACAGAACAAAGGCTACAAAATTATTTCAGCTACAAGAACATAACCTTTGTTTTAATTATCAATACTTACTCCCACCTGCACATATCACACACATTACTAATGCATCTACTCTAAGTATTTCAAGTGCAAAAGATGGGAGTCGTAGGACATACCTTCACGGTTGCGAATTTACACACTTCTCTTCCTTATTATTGTATTCCTCGTTGTTCAGCGTAGATCAACTCCTCTGAAAACAAAAATGCAAACGAACTCCAAGAGGTAAAAAGAACAAGAACAAAGCAAAGCTTATTCTATTTTTTGGTTTTTGGTTTTTTGAAAAGTAACTTGCAAGCAAAAAAGAAAAACGAAAGCAAATAAAAGCAAAGTGTTGGAACAAACCAACACGAGTGTTTTGAAGCTCCACGAGATTAAGTACAACCTCATTACAACTTATTTCAAATACCGCCCCATCTTGATGGAGACGTGGAGATGACCTCCCCCAAGCTTAAGCTTTTGCAAGCTCAAACCGGCGGGATCATTGTGGCGGCTGGTCAGGAGCCCATCCTTGGCTCCAGTTGGAGAAGCTCGAACACATGTAGGCGGACGTGTCTCAAAGGGATGTGGAGAGGCTGCTCATATTGTTGATGGAGCCCTGGAGACTGTAGAGGTCCGCATAGGTGCTGTATCTTTCTTGTTGTGGCTGCTCCTCCTCTTCGTCGGGTGCAAGTTATTCTTCAACTACTTGCTCAGGTTTCGGGCCTTCTTGGTCAAAAGCTGCATCTCCTTCCTGTGCAACATAATGCAATTGTCCATGTTCTATGGAGAAACGGTTAGGCATAAGAGTATGCAACAAGTATGCCACTCCAGGAATTTTGATGCAAAGACGACCACGACTAACTACTACCATTCGAGCACTAGTAAGAACATGAATATTAACAAGGTTGTTACCGACAATGGGGTGAAGGTGATTGTAGTTGAGACCAAGGGAGTTGGCCAACATAGTGATCACTCCTCCACACACGATATCTCCTTGTGCATGATTTGCTTGATGCATGAGATGTAGCAAAAGTATTTCCCCTAGGTTGGGCAAATAACCAACGTCAAGGTTTGCTGCTTTCCCGAGAACTAGCATGTTCTCACCATTCACCTTAGAAACTTCTCCTCGTGCCTGCAACAAGTTAGTGATAACATAATAGAAATAACGTATAGCAGGACTTTCAATGCAACTGGCTCTTTGCCTTGAGCCATGGACACTCATCCGATAGAAGGATTCCCTCGGGTGCGGGTCAGTGAAATCATAAACATAACGGAGATCATCATCATTCTTGGGGAAGCTAAACTGAGCGCACCACTCATCGAGAGTGATGTTGAAATCTTGGTCCAAGAGACGGAAAGTGATCCGCTCTTGCTCATATGCATTTGGCATGAGCCCAACATTATGTGAGAGAGTACTAAGAAACTCAAGCATCATGCATTGATATGTCTCACATCCCTGATAAACAAAATGATGCAACCCGACATTATCACAAAGCAAATTGAAATCATTAGCAATACCCAGCTTAGCGAGCGTTGACTCGCAAGCCCACTTGGTTGCTTTGATCTTCCTTGTACTGAGTTTCTAAAATTTCTTCCTTGCTTCATGGTTGGTGAAGACGATCCCCTGAGTGAAAACTTGTTGTGGTGGTGCGGTGGATGAACTCGAAGCACTGCGTATGCGAGTGGACCTCCTCGTAGACATCTACAAAACAATTTTTTAGTCCAATACATTTAAACAATATTGATCATACGGTAGTAACAACATCCTCCTCTAAGAACATCAACGAATCCAAGCCAAACTCAAATTTGGATCGAAAATATGCATTTCCTAGACATGATAATGCTAGGCATGTAGAACGTGGATTGCAAAAAATAAATTGGGGATTGGAGGAGAAATGTACCGTAGATCGATCACACGGAAGGATTCAAACTGAAATCGAGTGAGTAGAGAGATCAGGCAAAGTTTTGCTAGGGTTTGGAGGAAGAAGAAGAAACGAGAGAGATTGGGCTGATTTACCTCCTTCCTTGGGCTTATTGTGGTCGCCAGGGGTCCATATGACCGCCCATATGAGCGCAAGCGCTCGTATGAAAGGCCGTCGTTCACCCTGATAGCTTACCTGTGTCTGTGCATACCTCATGCGACCGCTGAAACGGGCGACGGCACCCGTATGGAACGCCATCGAACGCTCCGATTATTTTATTCTTCTGGTCGAGGATTGTCGGTGTATAAAAACATGGGTGTTTCTATACCCTGACTTATGCACGGACAGTTGCAGCCTTCCCGACGGCAAGGGCTTGCCGGAGGATTGCTTCCATCAAGATTCAAGACTTGGTTGACAAGACCATGCAGAAGACTTCGAGGCAGATCATCGAGAAGTACTAAGTTAGTACTGAAGATCAAGACTACACTTGCCGGCAAGCCATGCACCGGCAAGGAAAGGCCCGACAAGCTCCCTTCTACCACTCGACCGCTCCACCTCAGCAACCAGATGGTCACTTGTCAATAGGTTTTTGTCGGAAGTCGGGCTCCGGGGACCCAAAGGTTCAAACACTGGGGTGAGCTCGTTACTACCGCTTCGTCCCTCCACTACAGCTAAACTACGGCCAAGCAACGGCGAGAGAGCGCTGGCGAGGGTAGGCCGGAGACACGGTGGTTTACCCAGGTTTGGGCCACCTTGCGGTGTAAAACCCTACTCCTGCTTGGTTGGAATTGCTCTGGTGAGTACAACCGTACAAGATGAGGAGGGTGGAATCGGTCTCGGATCCCCCTCTATAGCGGTGCCATGCCCTCCTTTATACTTGCCTTGGTCCTCTTCCCCCGAAAACATTGGCGGGAAGGGTTGCCACACATTGGCAATTTTGAAGGGGGACAGGGGCGCAGTCTATCCTGACAAAAGATGGTCTTCGCCTGCAAAGCACTTATCCATGACGCGCCGGTGGGCTCGGTGATGACCTCCGCCCTGCGCGTGCACCGTCTTGGTCTTCTTTCACCGATTGGGCAACCTTTGGGGGATGCTTTGGGAAACGGACTACTGGCCTTGCTCCCTTAACACAAAAAGGGAAATCCTCTCTATCCGCGCCTGCTGGTGCGGCCTCTGTCACCGTTCGTCGCCGCGCGCGTCACCCACGTGATGGGCACGAGACCACGCGACTGAGCCGAACGGGACTCGTCTTGCACGTCTTCGGGAGGGTGCCTCAGGAGGCAACCTCGGGAGGCCGCCTAGCGAGATGGCCTCGCAAGGCCCTCGGTGAAGTGGCTATCTTGCTCGCCCGCTCCCTGAGGAGGGGTCCTTAGGAGGCCGGGGCCTCACGAGGGGTTTTGCTTGAGGCGCCCGCTGGTGGGCCACCTGTTGGGCCGCCGCCAAGCATTGCGCTCTGGGCCGCGGGCGGCGCTGCAGCGCTCCACCATCGTCGACGGTGAGGGCCTGGACAAGGTGCTTCCACTGGTGCCCGGTGAGCATAATGAAGGGCAGGCGACCAAGATCTGGCCGAGCTCGCACGCGCGGAGCGACCATGGGGCGACGGCCTACCCCTTTTTCCTCCACAGCGTTTACGCCGGGTTGGTGCCGCCATTCTCGGACTTCTTCTATGCCATCCTCTCCCATTACCGGATTCACGCCCTCCATCTTCAGCCCAATTCCATCTTCCTCCTGGCCAAGTTTGCCTTTTACTGCGAGGCTTTCGTGGGTGTGATGCCTTCGGTGGCGCTCTTCCGCCACTTCTTCGGCTTGCGGTTGACTGCGGCTGACCAGCGCTCCGGATGCATCTCGTTTCTCACCGTCAAAGGGATGGAGCCCGGCATCATCAACCTGAAGGTTGCGAAGAAGGTGGAGGGCTACCGGCAGTGCTGGGTCTATATGGACGCGCGCCAGACTAGCCCGCACCTGATGATACCGACGGACCCGGCCGAGAAGAACCCCAGATGGGAGCACGAGAAGCTCACCGACCCGAGGGTGGAGCCTATCTTGGAGCAGATGGCCGCACACTGGGCCGCGAAGCTGTTGGGGGCAACGGTCGTCAGGGAGTACTTGCGGCGGTGTATCGCGCCGCTCCAACAGCACTCGCGCCCTGTGTGGGAGTTCACCAGCGCGAGGGACTCCATGAGACTGAATCGCGGTAGCTTGGAGCAGGATGTGCTGGACGGAGGCCTGGCGACCCTGCTTAGTAGCCCTGCAGCGGATCCGCCTGAGGAAGTGCTCCCGCTGTTCCGCTATGAGGACATGGCGGATCTGTTCGCGGAGATACCCCAATTTGACCAGTGGGGCCTCGTGCCGGAGGGCCACGTCGGGCCCCGCGAGAACCCCCTCGTGGTGGCGCTGGACTCCCGAGACAGCGGCGGCGACGAGGACTCTGAGGAGGCCACGAAGGAGGACTCCGACTGGGCGCCGCCGTGCACCCGCCGTCAGCTCCTTTGCGACCTCGAAGATGATGACGCCGACAGTGCGCAGCCCGCGGCGGAGGCGACCATCAGCCGGGAGGTGATCGAGCCCCCAGCGGCAGAAGCCCATGAGGGAGCCGAGGCTCCCCAGGCCCTCGAGAAGGGCGACGACGTGGCCGGGTCCACTGCGGCCCACTCCGAGGGCCCAGGGGTGGAGCCGGGGCGACACTTGAGGGTGGCGGCAACGAGCCGCCTCTCGTGGAGAAAAAGAGGAAGTGGACCGGTAGCGATGAGTAAGTCTCTTGTTTCTCCCAGCTTCCATGTTCATCCTGGCTATCCGAGCCCAGGGCTGAGCCACCGCTTGCGCAGGAGGTCCGTCGGCGACCAGAAGAAGAAGATGAAGAGGACGACGATGATGAAGATGGCCCCCAGCCCAAAGGGGGCGCCGAGGCCCGCCGTGAGTGTCGGGGGCATGGAGAAGCCGCCCGCCGTCCCGAAGCCGAAACGGGGCACACGGAGGTTGACAAAGAGCGGGCCGTCCCTCCGGAGCTGTGCACGGGCGTGGCTCCTGAGACCGAGAAGGGCGAGCCTCCGGCAGCCACCTCCGGAGGGGGTGGCGCGGGCCTCGCGGACCCTGCCGTGAGAGAAGACGCGGCGATGGAAGAGTACGAGGCACCCACTCCCCCGCCAGGCGCCTCCCTTAACGCGGAGGAGGACGACGCGGGGCGCGCCGGTGCGAGCTCTCGAGCCGCACCTGCGCACGAGGCTCCCATGACCGGCGCAGCGAGCCCCCACGGCGCGCCGCCGCAGCCGAACGCGGGGGAAACCCCAACGATCCCCCTACTCCTGGTGAATGACGCCGGAGCCTCCTCGTCTGTGGCAATGGAGAGCAGCGAGGGGCCAGGCCCGGACTGGCCCCTGGCACTCCTGAGCAACCGCCCCCTACTCCAGCACGAGGCCTTGCATGACGCCAAGGCCGCGCTTGATCGGCTCGGGGCGGACTTTCGGGACGCGGAAGCGCGTCTCGCCGAGGAATGCCTGGGGCTTGCTGAAGGATGGCACCGGCTCAGCATTGCCGTCGAGATGGGCCAGCGCCAGAACAAGGCCGCCCATGTGAAGGGCGAGAAGGACGTCGCCAAGGCAAAGGAGGCCTACGCGAGCACTCTTTGGGAAGCCGAAGCACCCGTCAAGCGTCGCGAGGAGGCGGAGGCTCGCCTGAAGGAACTCCAGGATCAACATGCCGCGCAAGCGCAGCAGCTCCAAGTGTGGGAGAGCGCCGTCATCACTTGTGATGGGGAGCTTGTGACCCACGAGGCGGACCTTGTGACCAGCGGGGACGACCTCGCGAAGGTGGCGACTGAGCAGGCCGTGGAGTGCGGGCGCCTGGAGACTGGGACGCCAGGTGGCCGACGCTCAGGACGCCCACGCGAGGCTTGTGGACGAAGCCAACGCCCAGCTGGAGGCCAAGGAGAAGAAGGCCCAGGACGATGCCGACCCGAGGGTGGCGGCGGAACGCCAAGAACTCGTCGAGGAGCACGGCAAGGAGCTGAAGCGACAGGAGGACCACTTCGAGGCGGAGCACGAGGGGCTCCGACAGGAAATCGCTGGCCTTAAGGCGACGCTGGCTGAGTCGGAGGCCCGCCGAGAGACCGTGCTGAAGGCCCAGGCCATCATCGACACTGAGCTGGCCTCGCTTCATCCGCAGGCGGGGGACGCCACCAGCGCCGTCGACCAGGCCGGAGCCGGGGCGGACCAGGAGCGGGAGCGATAGCTCGAACGCACCAGAACGCTCCACCTCCTCGAACTCCGAGCCCGCAGTGCCCTGAGCTCCATCTGCAGGGAGATGCTCGAAGCCCCCGGTGAACTCCATGATGCCGATTACATTGGTTTCCTCACCAAGTTGGCGGAGCAGCTCGAGGACGGGGCCAAGAAGGCGGACGACATCTTGGACGAAGAGTGCCGTGACCTCTTCTTTCAGGTGGCGACTCGCGTCTTCAGCCACCTCCTTCACGCGGACCCCAACTTTGATCTTGACAAGGTGATAGCCCTCATCCCCGAGGAGCTCTGTGATGGCCTCGTGAAGGTGGTGGAAGGCCATGTGGGCGCGCTGCTTGGGAAGTTCTTTTGTGGCAGCGGCGAGAACTCCGACGGAGGCGGGGACAGCCATGATGGCGGCATCGACAACGGCGGCGACGACGACAACGATGCAACTTCTTAGGACCCCCCCTTCCTCTGTTATCCTGCACTGGACAGATGTGGCCCTGTTGGGGCGTAAAGACAATGCTTTTGTGCTTAAGTATCTTATGATTTGCTGTGATGTATGCTTATGCCCTCGCGAAGCTTTCTCTTGAGGCTTGTTTCCCTTTTTGCTTGCCTTGTGTGCTCTACGTTGTCAGGGCCCAGCCCCCGGACGGGTTACAGCCGTCACTGGTATGTCAGGCCGCGATGCCCGGACAAGGCCAGGAGGTGAGGGCACCCGGGAGCTAGTCAAGGCTCCTGAGGCGCGATGCTCACGGAGCCCTCCTTTGTCGTGCAAGTGGCTCGCGGGGGGAGAAACGCCAGCGCTCGGTGAGGCTGCTAGAAAGGGAAGCTTGAGAGGTGGCGAGGGGGGCTCGCGAGGTAGTAGACTTAGCTCTTGCGGTGGGTAGTGTTGGGCGAGCCGTGAATCATGAGGCGAGCGCGGCTCACAAGGCGTGCCTGACAAGGCTTGACCCACCTGATCTCCTGCAGAGACGGCCGTCGTAAGTTGGCTCCCGAGGCAGGGCCTGCAAAGCTTCCTGAGACCCGAAGGGGCGCCTTGTCGTTGAGCCGCCTCGCGAGGTGTCCTCACGAGGCCTTCCAGGTGACCTGTACCTGCGATAATCTGCACGTCGAAAGTCTCACAACAGGGGAGCAGAGCGCACTCGCCGGGTCGCTCATGGGCGTTACGCGAGGAGATAAGACACCAAGGACCTTGGTGGGGTGGCGTACACGGGAACAGGCCCGCGAGCCAGAGCCCGGTAGCTTGGATTTTTCAGTGCTGCTGGGACTAACCCGAGCACAGACACCGTGTCCCATCAAGCGAGGGCGTAAGACACCAAGGACCTTGGTGGGGTGGCATGCACGGGAGCAGGCCCGCGAGCCAAAGCCCGGTTGCTTGGGTTTTTCAGTGCTGCTGGGACTGACCCGAGCACGGACACCGTGTCCAGCCCCCGCTCGCGTGAGGCTCATGAGGGAGGCCGTGAGCGTGTACGGCTCGCAAGGCAAAGGTACACCATGCATTGAAATTGAAGCTTTACTGATGCAGATAATGTATTCCATTACACAACCAAAAGGAGGTGTGGCTGCCGTGTCCGGCACAGGTCAGCTTGAGGTTGGTGCGGCCCATGGGGCGCCCTCAGTTACACACCCAAAAGAGAAAGACGACTACCGTGTCTGGCATGGGTCAGCTTGAGTTGGTGCAGCCCGTGGGGCGCCCTCAAGTGATTGTTCCGCTAGCGCGGAGCATGGGGCTTCCACTAGGTGTGGGCATGATCGCGGCTCGATCGTTCCGCCAGCGCGGAGCATGGGGCTTCCACTTGGGCGTGGGCAGGAGCTCTTGTGTGCCTGTCAGGCGAACGCAGTGAGAGTCCCTGGGGCATGTACAGCCCCATTTCGTTCGTACGCGTGAGGGTCCGGGCAAAACTTGCAGAGGTGTTGGACGTTCCAGGCGTTAGGCACAGGAACTCCGTCCTCCGTCTCCAGCCGGGCGGCGCCGGGCATGGAGATATGGGTAACCCTAAAAGGGCCTTTCAGCATGGGCGGGAACTTGTGAAGTCCCTCCCAGTTCGAGGCCCCGGCGCGAGGTGCGCAAGCCACTGGAGGGTGGCGCCGTCGTTCCTTAGGGCGAAGGGCATGTGGGTGTAACGGGCGGCGGAGACCACGCCCGGACCGGCGCGCGGCAACAGGAAGGGCTCCTGAGAGTGGGCCTTGTTGAGGCTCGCGAATTCGACGCACATACGTTCCTTGCCGCCCTTCTTGGGGAAGAAGACTGGGTTGGCAGGCCATTCGGGATGGCGCACCTCACGGACGACTCCAGCCTCTTGCAGCTTGTGCACTTCCTGAACGATGAACTCTTGCTTCTCGGGTGCCTGGCACCGTGCTTTTTGCTTAACGGGGCATGCATTGGGGCACACCGCTAAGTGGTGCTCGATCACCTCCCTCGGCACATCGGACAAATCAGATGCTTTCCAGGTGAAAACATCCGAATTTTCTCGAAGGAAGGTGACGAGCGCGCTTTCCTATGCAGGAGGAAGGCCAGCGCCGATGGTCAAGGCGGGGCCAGAGCCGCTGCCGTCAACCGACACTTTTTCGTCTCGGCGCGGTCCTGAGAGAACAACTGCTTCTTCTTCGCGGGTGCGGCCTCAGGAGGCTCGACCGTTCCCTCGTCAGCCGGGTGGGCAGTCGCGGCAGCCTTGCAGGTGTGCTCAAGGGAGCAGATCGCGTCCTTCTCGTCGCAGGAGATGATGATGATGCTGCTGTAACCAGGCATCTTGAGGACGTTGTAGGCGTGATGAGACACCGCCATGAACTTGGCGACCGCGGGGTAGCCCAGGATGGCGTTGTAGGGCAGGCCGATGTGGGCGACGTCGAAGTCGATGAGCTCAGTGTGGTAGTTCTTGCGGGTGCCGAAGGTGACGGGGAGGCGCACCTGCCCCAGAGGCACCGTGGAGCAGTTGGTTATGCCCGAGAAACGCCTCGTCGGCATAAGCTGCTCGTAAGGCACCTGGAGCTGCTCGAAGGTCTTGATGGAGATCACGTTAAGGCCGGCGCCTCCGTCGATGAGAACTGCTTGAAGTGGCGGTTGGACGCAGGAGCCTGAGCTCCGCCGAGGATGCAGGCAACCGCACGAGGCTCCTGGTAGCCCCCGGTGCCCTCGTCAGGCTGGTTGACGTCGTTCTTCCGGGGTGGCGGCGGCAGCGGTGGAAGAGCGGCGTTGGCCTGAGGGTTTGCCTCACGAGGCTGATCGCGCCAGGCGGCCTCACGAGGCTGATCGCGCCAGGCGGCCTCACGATGCTGGTCGCACCAGCCTTGGCGGAAGTTGCCGTTGCCGCCACGGCTGTCCCAGTGGTTGCCGCTGTGGCCACCTCCGCGACCGGCGCCGCGGTCATTGAGGTCGCCTCGGTGGCCCAGGCGCTCGTCGCGGAGCAGCTTGAGCTCCTGGTAGTCATCGGTGTTGTGGGAGCGCGAGTTGTGATAGGCGCAGAGAGGGCGGTCGTCTCTCTTAGGCTCATCACGGTCACGGCCGCGCTTCTGCTCGGGCTCCGCCGCAAGCACGGCAGGGCCGTTGCACTTGACGTCCTTGCTCTTGGCCTTAGCGGCGTCGGGCGCCACATCGGGGTCGTTGTGGACGAAGAGGCGACCTTCTTCAGCCTTGGCGCACTTGTCGGCGAGATCGAACAACTCAAGCACCGAGTCGAGCTCGTCGTTGATGGCGAGCTTCTCGTGCATCTTGACGTCCGTGACGCTAGTGGATAACGCAGAGATGACGGCCGCGTCTGAGGCACGCGGAATCTTGTTGCGCACCTGGCTGAAGCTCTGGATGTACTTACGGAGGGTTTCGTCCGGGCGTTGCCGCACATGGCGCAGGTCGTTGATGGTAAGGGAGCGGTCGTGCGTGCCCTTGAAGTTGGCGACGAACTGGTCGTAGAGCTCGCCCCACCATGAGATGGACGCCTCAGGGAGGTTCATGAGCCAAGAGCGCAGGCCGTCCTTGAGGGCTGTCGGGGTTGTGGAACCCGGGTTACCATGACTCGTGTGCCCGCGGCCCAGGGCGCGGCGCCTGGCGGAGGCCCACATAGGCGGCCCACCAACGGGCGCCCCAGAGCAAAGTCACCTCACGAGGCTCCAGCCTCCCGAAGGCCCCCTCGTGAGGCCCTCTCACGAGGCTCCGGCCTCCTGAGGACCCCTCCTCAGGGAGAGGCAAGCAAAGCTCAGCATCACCACCAACGGCCTCGCGAGGCCCTCTCGCAAGGCGACCTCCTGAGGCGGCCTCCCGAGGCCCCCTCCTGAAGGCGCACGAGACGAAAGCCGTTCGGCATAGCCGCGGGTCTGGGGCCCATCACGTGGGTGACCCGCGCGATGACGAGCGACGACAGAGGCCGCGCCAGCAGGCGAGGATGAAGATGGTTTCCTCTTTTGTGTTAAGGGAGCAGGGCCAGCTATCTACTCCCCAAAGCAACCCCAAAGGTTGCCCGATCGGCGAAGGAAAACCAGGACGGCGGGCGCGCAGGACGGAGGTCATCACCGAGCCCACCGGCGCGTCATGGATCACGCTTTGCCAGGCGAAGACCGCCTTTAGTCAGGATAGCCCGAGCGTCTGTCCCCTTTCAAAACCCGCCAAGTGTGGCATCCCTTCCCGCCTAAGTTTCAAGGGGGAAGAGGACCAAGGCGGGTATAAGGGGGGCAGAGCAGCCATTGTAGGGGGGATCGGTTCTTGTTCCTGTCATCCCCGACCTTGTACTCTCTCTAGCACCAGAGCAATACCAACCAAGCAGGAGTAGGGTCTTACACCACAAGGTGGCCCGAACCTGGGTAAACCGCTGAGTCCACGGTCCGTTCCTCGCCAGCACGCTCTCGCCGTAGCCTCGCCGTCTTTTAGCCGTGGTAGGAGACGAAGCGGTAGAACGAGCTCACCCCAGTGTTCGAACCTTTGGGTCCCCGGAGCCCGACTTCTGACAAGGGCCATGGGGAACCAGTTCGCCATTACCTTGTCATCACCATTCGCCCCCTCGATGCTCAGCGCATAGGGCTGAAGGAACTCCACGGGGTTGGGGGTGCCGTCATAGCGTGGAGGCAGGTCTGGCTTGAACTTTATGGGCCACACCACCCGGCGCAGCTCGCAAGTGAAGGCGCGGCAGCCCACGCCGCTCGAGGGGACGCCGTCGGCGAGGGCGGCGCGGTTCTGGTGCCCAGCTGCCGTGACCTCCTGGACATCCCGGTCTTGGCGCCGGTGCTACTGCTCGAGAAGCACACGCGCATCAGGCGGCGCGCAGCGGACGATCTGGCAGCTGGCCTCATCCCGGACCGGAGAGGACACGCCGCGAGACAGCTCGCATGCATGAGCATTGCGCTGGTGCCCGGCGGGTTCATCGCGCAGAGGAGCTGGCGGGGGAGCGCCATGCGCTACGTCCCCAGCGCAAGACGGCGGAGGACGGAGCGAGTGGGAAGGCGCAGGAGCGTCCCCGGCGGCGTTGACGAGCTCGGTGATGCGGCCAAGCCAGGCGTCGTAGCCAGTGTCAGCTGGACGGTAGCGCAGCAGCTCGCGCGCCATGAGTAGTGCGGCATGCGTGTTCGGCGGCCCACGGCCGGTGAGGGAGGAGGAGGTCGTGGCGGTGCGGCCATCTGCCTGCACGGAGGGGTGCAGGGAGGAGTCCTGCTGCTCGTGGGCGGCAGGGTCGGTGGCAACTGCTCCGTCTAGGCAACGTGACCCGCCCTGCGCTCAGCGCGCTCGCGGCGAGCGTTGGCCATGGAAGCTGGTGGAGTGGAGGATGGGACAGAAGAATAGTAGCGCACCCCTACCTGGCGCGCCAAATGTCGGAAGTTAGGCTCCGGGGACCCAAAGGTTCGAACACTAGGGTGAGCTCGTTCCTACCGCTTCGTCCCTCCACTACAACTAAACTACAGCGAAGCTACGGCAAGAGCGCGCTGGCAAGGGTAGGCCGGAGACACGGTGGTTTACCCAGGTTCGGGCCACCTTGCGGTGTAAAACCCTACTCCTGCTTGGTTGGGATTGCTCTGGTGAGTACAAGCATACAAGATGAGGAGGGTGGAATCGATCTCGGACCCCCCTCTACAGTGGCACCCTGCCCTCCTTTATACTTGCCTTGGTCCTCTTCCCCCGAAAACATTGTCGGGAAGGGTTGCCACACAACGGCAGTTTTGAAGGGGGATAGGGGCGCAGTCTATCCTGACAAAAGATGGTCTTCGCCTGCAAAGCGCTTATCCATGACGCGCCGGTGGGCTCGGTGATGACCTCCGTCCTTCGCGTCCACCGTCTTGGTCTCCTTTCACCGATCGGGCAACCTTTGGGGGTTGCTTTGGGAAACAGACTGCTAGCCTTGCTCCTTTAACACAAAAGGGGAAATCCTCTCTATCCACGCCTGCTGGCGCGGCCTCTGTCGCCGTTCGTCGCCGCTCGCATCACCCACGTGATGGGCACGAGACAGCGCGACCGAGCTGAATGGGACTCGTCTTGCACGTCTTCGGGAGGGTGCCTCGGGAGGCCGCCTCGCGAGATGGCCTCGTGAGGCCCTCGGTGAAGTGGTTGTCTTGCTCGCCCGCTCCCTGAGGAGGGGTCCTCGGGAGGCCAGGGCCTCACGAGGGGTTTTGCTTGAGGCGCCCGCTGGTGGGCCACCTATTGGGCCGCCGCCAAGCGTTGTGCTCTGGGCCGCGGGCAGACGGGCCAAGGTACCCTGGGTACCATGGGCCCGACAGTTTCGAGCGGGCAGGCTGCTAGGTGAAGCTTGTCGGGACATGTGTCAGCACGGCGCCTGAAGATTAACTTTAATGAAACCCGTCCTCGAGGCGTGTCAAGATAATAAAAGGTAGTTGGGCGAGTGTCGGTGTATAAAACATGGGTATTTTATATCCTGACTTATGCACAGGCAGTGGTAGCAGCCTCGATGGCCAGGACTTGCCGGGAGGGAAGACCAACGCCAAGATCAAGATTCATGGCCTAGTTACAAAGACACTAGGAAGAAGATCAAGACAAGACATCAAGGAACCCCTAGCTGATGCTAGGGATGAAGATGGTACTTCCCGGCAAGGCTCAAGCCGGCAAAGTGAAGGCCCGTCAAGCTCCGTGCCGGCAAGCCCTCGTTGGCCCATCTGTGCTCCACCTCATCGAATAGCTAGTCACTAATTGGTGAGGTGTCGAGCACAGAGGCGGTTTGGTGAGGTTTGTCGGGGCACGTGTCAGCCTGCTGGAAGGAGAATTAGCTTTAATGACACCCGTCCAGGAGGCGTGTCAAGATAATAAGAGGTAGCTGGGCGAGCGGTGCAGAAACCTTGCCGGGGCTCCTCCTCCACATGACACCTAATGGTGCAATAAATGCATTTGTCCTAATCCGGCAGAGTTAGGTATGATAGCACTGTTTGCTATCTAATCAACTTGTAAAGACTGTTTTGCCACTATAGTTACCCCTTAAGCTATAAAAGGAGGGCCAGGGCAACCATTACGAGGGTCGATACTCTGCTCATTTTGCTTGCGTAGCTGCTCTTCCTGCACCTTGCCGGCAAGAAGCGCTCCTTGTATTTGAGCTCAAACACATCCAATACACAAAGCAGGAGTAGGGTTTTACACCTCACGGTGGCCCGAACCTGGGTAAAATCCTTTGCGTTTGTTGTTGATTCTGCTCTTTGTGCTTGTGCATTCCCCTAGTCGAACCGCAAAGGGGCTAGATGGCCCCATAGATGGTCGTACTCACGACATCTTTGGTGCGCCAGGTAGGGGGATCACTTGTGTGAACCTGAATCAATAGTTTGTGCGTCACTTTCATCTCCATCATCTTTGATGGTGCCCAAGAAGAAGGGCGCATCCGCAGCGGCTCCATCGACATCCAAGCTTGTGTCGCAGACGCACACAGACGGCGGAGATGATCCCGCCGGCGTAGGGAGTGCAGGAGGCATGGTCGGCATGGGCGGCACGGAAGGAGTCACTGGCGCAAGCGGCATAGCCAGCACCGGTGGAGCAGGCGGAGCACGCAACAATGACCAGCAACTTCCTCGTCAGTCCGACGACCGAAGCTACAATGGTGCAAGCGGCGCGGATGGCTAACTCCCGCCTCCTCGAGGCACCGGTGAACGAAGCCACCAGAGCAATACCATCCGGACCGGCGCGAGCCAAGACCTAGCCACCGTGGTATCTGAAGATACCACTTCAGGACGCACACCGTGACCATCGCAAGATGGGCGTGATGTGAATCCGAATGGCGCTGTTGGTTTTGGACGTCGACGTCCACATGGCAAGACGCCTGTTGATCAGCCGCAAGATCATCAGGCACCACCTCCACCGCATCACCCCACTGCTGGGCATGAGCCGCGGCAGCAAGATCGTGGTGGCGCTCCTGCTGGTTCTGCCAGGAGTCGAGCGACATCTCGTTCTTCACTCCCAGCCATGCCAGCTACGGCAATAGAGGCCATGGCACGAGCACAGATGCCGCTAAACTTCCCTCCAGCTGCTGACAAGATGGATGAGTGGAGAGCCACCATCCAGAGCCTCATCGGGTTTGCCGAAGCCAATAGCTGACCTTCACGGCATCCAGTGCAGCACCAACCGATGGCCATGCTACAGGAGAAGCGCAAATGGTGTAGTCACCCCCACAGCAACAACATCAGCGGCCACGGCAAACTCATCGGTCCGTTGAGCCCGACGAGATGTCGATGGCTTCTTCGGATCCACGAGCGCGGCAAGATCAGTGTCGAGTGCTGCAAGATAGGCGAGCAGAAGATGCTCGCACCACCATCAAAAAACATCGGGAGGCGCACCGTCAATCTGACGTATGCAACGGTCCAGTCGTTGATGAGCATGTGCCCGGGGTTGGACGGTATCTACCTTACGAGGTTGGATGGCCGGCCTTCACTTGTGAGCTGCGGCAAGTCCGCTGGCCGTCAACCCGAGCCTTCAAGCCAGAGTTGCCGGAGAAATATGACGGCAAGCTTAACCCGGCAGAGTTTTTGGGCATCTAAACGATCGCTGTGCAAGCTGCCGGAGGAAGAGACGAAAAGATTCTTGCCAACTGTTTTCCATTGGTGCTCAAGCCCAATGTGAGATCTTGCCTGATGAACTTGCTGGAGGATTCCATTTCTTCATGGCCAGATCTATGTAACGAGTTCATTGGAGCCTTCATCGGAGGCCACAAGGCTCCTGGTCAGCCCAGTGACTTGCAAGTGATCCCACAAAGAGATGGCGAATCCCTATGAAAATATATCCAGAGGTTCAGCCGCGTGCACTGCAACATCCCTGATGTGCGCCCCGTAGCTATGATTGCTGGCTTTCACACGAATGTGCGCAATTGGAAGATGCGGGAAATGTTGAATATCAGACTGCCAAAAACCATCAACGAGTTGTATACTTTGGCGGATAAATGTGCATGGGCTGAGGAAGGGAGAAGGCTCCCCGGGGAGGATGCTGGCGCTGAGGTTGATTCAGAGGATGAAGACGCCGCCACCCCGAAGAAAAAGGGCCGGAAGTGCAACAGAAAGCGCAGGGGCAAGACAGTTATGGCCGTTGAGGGCTCCAGCAACTCCAACACTGCTAAGAAAGCTAAGACTGAGAGCTCCGGCAAAGAAGCTGCTGCATGCGCTGATTGCCAAGAAGCCGCGGCGGGCGAGAAGACCGGCAAGTCCGATGGGCCATACTACACGATTCACCGCACAAAAGGTCATGATCTCCAAGAGTGCCGGCAACTCATGCAACTTGCTGAGAAGCAGAAAGCTGAGTATGAGAAGCGCGATAAGGAGAAGGGCCAAGATGGTGCAGGCGGATCTGGCAAGAGGGGTCGTGGTGGCCGAGGGGGTCGCCGCGGCAAGGCTAAGCAGTAGAAAGAGAAACCTGCTCGAGGCCGAGATAAGAAAGAGGAAGATGATGATGAGGATGATGACGAGGACGAAGATGAGTCCAGCGAATGAGAATTCCAGAAAGCAACCGAAGTCATGTGCATTGACGGGGGTTCATCTTTGCACTACTCTCACTGCCAACTCAAGCAGATGGATTCTTTGCATGAAAATGTTATAGATGGATTCTTTGATTTTTTCTGATAATTTTTCATATATAAATTATTTTAATCTGAGCTACGGTTGATTTTCTGTGAATTTTTGAAGTTTAAACAATTTTCTGGAATTTATAAATCATTTCTGAAATATAAAAACGTCAGAAAATCATTATGACGCCGGCACTACGTCAGCAACACGTCATCAGGTCAACAGAGTCGTTCCAGGTCAAACTGACCAGTGGGGCCCACTGGTCAGTGGCTCATTCCACTAACAGAGGCAATTAGTGTTAATTTTCGTCCTAAACTAAAATTAACCAGACACTGGCCCCACATGTCATAGACACAGGGGAGGTCAAACCTGGTCAAAACGGGTCAAACTCGCCGGCGGTTAGTCACCGGCGAGGTCTGAGATGGCGGAGTGGCTCAGAAATCCACCACAGGGCACCGTTTGATGCGCCGCTGGGCTCTCTGAAGAGCTCGTGCGATGGCGCGTCGATTGGTGGCGGTGGCCGGGACTGGGGTGGCCGGAGGCGAGCTCAACAGTGGCGGCTGGAGTTCGGGTATGGTCAGAATCACTGCTGCGGCGTGCAAATGAACAAGCAAATGCGCTAGCGGGGCATTACGTGATGCGGCGAGCAGGTTAGACACCGGCGCGGGACCAAATAGTCACCGGAGCGTCGTCGGCGACGAGCTCAAGCGGCGGCGTGCTACGGTCTCCGTGCGATCAACGGCTATGGCTTGAATCCAAGAGGGAAAAAGGAGGGCATCCACGCAGGAGCTCACGGTGGATCGGTAGGAGGTCTCGGCGGGCTCGGGGAAGGCCTGGAGTAGTCGGAACGGCGATGGTGATCTATGGCGGCCGAGGAGGTAGAAGACTAGGCAGCCGACGATGCAGGACGACCGAGCTCACGGGGCTCGGTTGAGGCGACGTAGGCGATGACGGCGAAGCTCAGGGACACGACGATGGGGCACGGGGGTGGCTGTGGACGGGACTACGGTGGCTGGGCGTTCATGGCGGCTTCGGCCATGGTGGAGGAGAGCGAGGGAGACGAGGGGGAGAGTGGCGAGGCGGTCGGCTCGATCCAGATGGCTGTGGTGAGGCTATCTGTGGCGTGGCGCTGGACGGGGGAGGCAGGCAAGCTGGTGGCGTGGCACGCCGAGCGTGCGCACGCGTCAGGCACGCACTCGCGTGCTCCTGGCGTGGTGGAGACGATGACTGGCAGCTGGGCTGCACAGTGTCGGGCCGGCCAGTGGGCTGCAGGTAAGCGCCAGGTAATCTCTCTCTCTCTATTTTTACTATTTCTTTTCTCTTTTCTGTTTTCTATTTTTCTTTTCTATTTTGATTTAGTTTTGGCACTAAATCATTTTATAAGAATTTGAAACTTTTTGTGGGCACACACTGAATTATTCCAGAGGCCCTCTCTAAGTTTCAAATTAATTGGAGCTACAAAAATATATATAGCATTTAAATAGCTCCAACCCAAATACAATATGTGTTAATTCAAAGGCCCTAAATGCCATGGAAAATGTGCATCATCTATGGATGAGGTTTTCACCTTTTTCCCTAAACCATGAACATTTTTGAAGGGCGTTTTGGGTTCATTGAAAATATTTTAGTAGAACCTAGTTTGTTAATGTGGTGCTAGGGTTTATACAATCCCCATTTCAAATTTCATTCAAACTTAAACATGATGCAACACATGAAAGGATAGCCTAGTGCATACCAGAACTAGGAATGTGACACGAGAGCTGTAGCAAGGAGGTTGCCGTTTGCACTTGTGGTCATGAGGCAGCTGCCGGTGAGATTCCCCGTACCGCTGGCCACGACCTCCAGGAGTGCCGGCAAGTTGAACAACTTGCCGAGAAGCAGAAACAAGAGTATGAGAAGTGCGACAAGGAGAAGGCCAAGGAAGGTGCCAGTGGAACCGGCAAGAAGAACCGTGGTGGCCGCGGAGGTCAGCACGGCAAGGCCAAGCAGCAGAAAGAGAAGCCTACAAGAGGCCATGCGAAGAAAGAGGATGAAGATGGTGATGATGAGGACGAAGATGAGTCTAAACAGGAATTCCAGAATGCAGTAGATGCCATGTGTGTTGACGGAGGAGCATCTTTGCAGCCCTCACACCGGTAGCTAAAGTAGTGGATCCACAAAGTAAATGGAGCGGAGCCAGCAATGGAAGCGCAGAAGCCACTCAAGTGGTCACACACGCCCATCATTTTTTATGCCGAGGACCACCTTGATCGCACAACTGCGGTCGGGTGTTTGCCATTGTTGGTTTCGCCAACAATCCGCAACCTCAAGGTAACAAAGATGCTGGTTGATAGTGGGGCCGGCTTGAACTTGATCTCACCCGATGTGATCAAGAGGCTGCAAATTCCCGACTGAGATCTGGAGGAGGCAGACACTTTCCAAGGGATCAATCTGGGAAGGAGCAAGCCAAAGGGCCAGATTACAATGCCGGTCACATTTGGCAGTGAGCTCAACTATAGGATAGAGAAGATCGTCTTCGATGTCGTCAAGATGCCGCTGCCCTACAATGGAATTCTGGGCCGCCCGGCGCTGCCAAAGTTTATGGCTGCGTCGTATTATGGTTACAACGTGCTCAAGATGCCAGGGCCAATTCACGTTCTCACCATCAAATCCAATCAGAAAGACGCAATCATTTGCACCGACAAGCTCTACCGAGAAGCAGTGGCAGCATCTGCTGAAGAGGCACTTGCTCCTGCCAACAAAGCTCCTGGGGGAGGAAAGAAGAAGAAGACTGGCAAGACCTCTGGCAAGGACTCCGGGAAGCGCACTACAAAGTGCAGCACGCTTGTTGAGGACGTACCAGAGAGCTCTGCTGGCAAGAGCAAGAAGTCCAAGGCAGCTCCACCTACAAAGAAGCAAGTCTCTGCAAGGGAGGATGACACGAGTGGTACTTTCACCATAAGTGCCACTCTTGACAGCAAATAGGAAAGCACACTCATCGCCTTCCTGCGGGCGAATGTCGATGTGTTTGCATGGCAACCATCTGACATCCCCGGTGTTCCCAGGGAGGTGATTGAGCACCACCTTCCGTCCGCCCTCATGCAAGACCCGTCAAGCAGAAGGTCAGAAAGCAAGCCTTGGAGCGGCAAGAGTTTATTGCTGAAGAAATCAAGAAGTTAGAAGCGGCAGGCCTGGTCAGAGGAGTGTTACATCCCACGTGGTTAGCCAATCCAGTTGTTGTGCGTAAATCAAACGGAAAATGGAGGCTTTGTATCGACTTCACTGATATAAATAAAGCTTGTCCAAAAGACCCTTTTCCTTTGCAGTGGATCGACCATATTGTGGACTCCACTGCCGGCTGCGATCTACTCTGTTTTCTTGACGTCTACTCTGGTTATCATCAGATCTTTATGGCCAAGGAAAATGAGGAGAAAACAATTTTTATCACTCCATGTGGCACGTATTGTTTTATAGGCATGCCTTTCGGGTTGAAGAGTGCCGAAGTAACATTTGCTAGGGCAGTCTAGATTGGTTTTGAGACCCAATTACATAGAAATGTGGAAGCCTACATGGATGATATTGTGGTCAAAACCAAAGACAAATCAACACTGATACAATATCTGGAGGAAACATTTGCCAATTTGTGCAAGATCAACTTGAAGCTCAATCCCGAGAAGTGTGTGTTTGGCATTCCATCCGGCAAGCTTCATGGGTTCTTTGTATCTCAGAGAGGAATTGAAGCCAATCACGATAAGATCAAGCAATTGAGAAGATTGAAGCACCGAAGCGCGTCAAGGACGTCAGGCGTCTTGTTGGTTGTGTTGCCGCATTAAGCACGTTCATCTCCAAATCGGCAGAGCGCGCCTTGCCGTTTTTCAAAATCTTGAAAAAGGCAGGTCCAATGGAATGGACTCTGGAAGCGGAGGCCGCGCTCCAAGATTTGAAGGGATACTTGTCCTCTCCGCTAGTATTAGTTGCGCCTAAGCCACAAGAGCCGTTGTTGCTATACTTAGCGGCAAGCAATCAAGTGGTAAGTGCTGCACTAGTGGCTGAAATAGAGGTTAATGATGAAGAGACAGCAACCGCAGAGCCACAGATCGACAAGCCAGAATCTTCTCCGGCAGGGACAGGTGCCGACAAGTCTGATATTGGGCAAACAAATGAGCTAGATGAACAAGTTGTGCAGAAGAAGAAGTTGGTGCAGCGCCCAGTTTACTTTGTCAGTTCCCTTTTACAGGGGGCTAGGTCAAGGTATACTGGTGTGCAGAAGTTGCTTTTTGGTCTCGTCATGGCCTCAAGGAAGCGGTGCCACTACTTTCAAGCACATCAGATCACCGTCGTCACTCGCTTTCCTTTGCAACGTATTCTAAGAAATCCAGAGGCCATCGGCAGGATTGTGTAGTGGGTGTTGGAGCTGTCAAACTTTGATTTCAAGTTTGAAAGCACATGAAAAATTCAGAGCAGAGCTTTGGCGGAATTCATTGCTGAATGGACACCCACACAAGACAAAGAAGTACAAGAGACCTCTCTCCCCAGCAAGGAAACCGTTGACGATTGGATAATGTACTTTGATGGTGCTTTCACGCTGAAAGGCGCCGGTGCTGGCATGCTGCTTGTCGCACCCACCGGAGAGCATCTCTAGTACGTTGTTCAAATGCACTTTCCCAGGGAGCAGGCCACCAACAACACTGCTGAGTACGAGGGATTGCTTGCCGGTCTGTGCATTGCAATCGACCTTGGTATTCGAAAATTGATTATCAGAGGTGACTCGTAGCTTGTGGTGAAGCAAATCAACATGGATTATTAGAGCCCGTTGATGGAAGCATATGTCGATGAAGTGAGAAAGTTGGAAGAGCACTTTGACGGTTTGCAAATGGATCATGTCCCCCGTGCTCAAAATGCCATTGCAGACGAACTGCCCAAGCTTGCCGCCAAGAGATCTCCTGTGGAACCAGGAACTTTTGTGCTACAACTGAATCATCCATTTGTTACACCATCAACGAAGGTAGCGAAGAAGAGAAATCTTAACACTGGTGGATACTTTCCGGCAGGGTTGCCAACTGCCGCCAAGAAATGCAACTCCACCGACAAGACACCTCTTGCCGGTGAGCAGCAGCTTCCGGCAGGCCAAGTCCTTGCCATTGAAGCGAGCGTTCCCGCAGCAGACGAATTGCCTTTAGTCCTTGCCGTCGAGCGACAAGCTCCGGCATGGGTGCAACCAATTGTTCAATACCTCCAGATAGGAGAACTTCCTGAAGAGCAAGAAGAAGCTGAAAGAGTAGCCTGTCAATCAAGTATGTACCAATTTGTTGACAACACTTTGTACAAAAAGAGATCAAATGGGGTGAAATTGAAGTGCATTTGTCGGGAAGATGGATAGAAGCGGTTGGCAAAGATACATGAAGGAATGTGTGGCTCCCATATTGGGTCACACATGCTCGTCGGCAAGGCGTTCCGACAAGGATTCTATTGAACGACAGCCCTTCAAGATGCCTTGGCGGTGGTGACCAGATGCGAAGCATGTCAGTTCCACGCCAAGGACATACACTAACCAGCTCAAGCTCTTCAAACCAACCCTCTTTCCTGGCCCTTCTCGGTCTGGGGGCTCAACATCCTCGGCCCCTTTCCCCGTGCTATCGGGGGCTTTGAATTCTTGTACATTGCAATTGACAAGTTTACAAAGTGGCCTGAGTGAGAAAGGTGACGGCACAGTCAGCAATCAACTTCCTCAAAGGATTGGTGGCCCGTTTTGGCATACCCAACAGGATCATCACTGACAACGACACCAAATTCACGAGTCACGCCTTCACATCATATTGTCAAGACCTTGGAAGCAAGATCTGCTACACTTCCGTTGCTCACCCGAGAAGTAATGGACAGGCGGAAAGGGCAAATGCAGAAGTGCTGCGTGGTCTCAAGACCAGAACTTTCGACAAGCTGCACAACTGTGGAAGACGCTGGGTGGAAGAGTTGCCGGTGGTTCTTTGGTCACTGAGGACGACATCAAATTGAGCCACCGGCCAGACGCACTTCTCCCTTGTATATGGTGCAGAAGCGGTGCTCCCCACAGAACTCAGATACGGGTTACCTCGAGTCTTGGCCTTTGATGAAGAGGATCAAGAAGAGCTGCGGCAAGATGATGCTACGCTCCTTGAGGAAGATCGTTTCCGAGCTGCTGTCCATGCTGCACGGTACCAGCAAGCTTTGCGCCGCTACCATAGCCGCAAAGTTCATGCCAGGAACCTTGAGGAAGGTGACCTTGTTCTTCATCGGATCCAATCCGTGAAGGGAAGAAACAAGTTGACGCCGAAGTTGGAAGGCCCTTATCGGGTAGTACGAGTCACTAGGCCTGGCGCAGTCCGCCTAGAGACCAAAGATGGCACCCCTATGCTTTACTCATGGAACATTGAGCATCTTCGCAAGTTCTACCCATGAGGCGCCAAGACCTTGGAAGCAAGATCTGCTACGCTTCCGTTGCTCACCCGAGAAGCAATGGACAAGCGGAAAGGGCAAATGCAGAAGTGTTGTGTGGTCTCAAGAAGAGCTGCGGCAAGATGATGCTATGCTCCTTGAGGAAGATCATTTCCGGGCTGCCGTCTGTCCTGCATGGTACCAGCAAGCTTTGCGCCGCTACCATAGCTGCAAAGTTCATGCCAGGAACCTTGAGGAAGGCGACCTTGTTCTTCGTCGGATCCAATCCGCGAAGGGAAGAAACAAGTTTACGCCCAAGTGGGAAGGCCCTTATTGGGTAATATGAGTCACTAGGCCTGGCGCAGTCCGCCTAGTGACCGAAGATGGCACCCCTGTGCTTAACTCATGGAATATTGAGCATCTTCGCAAGTTCTACCCGTGAGGCGTGGTTGCCGGGCTGCCCGGCAGCCTCTTTTGTACAAGTAGGCCGGCAAGGCTTGTAAACCTTTGTACAGAACCGGGCGCAGACCCCGTGCATAGTTGAATAAAGCTAAGTGTTTCACAACTTTTTGTCAAAGTACATATTTGTTTATGTATATTCCATGCAATGTTGTGTTACATATTGCCTTGTATGAGATGATCACTACAGGAATCAGCTAATTTGCCGTCTGCCATAGCAGACGGCAAAGAACAAGAACACCGACGGCAAACCGCTTTGCCGTCTGCCACGGACGGCAAACACTTCCGGCACTGAAAGTTAGAAGAAGAAGAAGAAGAAGAAGACTAGAAGACTAGAAGAAGAAGAAGAAGAAGAAGAAGAAGAAGAAGAAGAAGACTAGAAGAAGAAGAAGAAGAAGAAGAAGAAGACTAGAAGAAGAAGAAGAAGAAGAAGAAGAAGAAGAATAAGAAGAAAGAAAGAAAAACAATAAGAATAAGAAGGAGTAGAATATGGAGAAAAAGAAAGAAGAGAAAAAGGAAGAATAAGAATATATTTTCTTCTTCTTCTTCTCTCCTTTTCTCATCTTTCTTCTTCTCTTCTATCTTTTTATCCTTTTCCTTCTCATTCTTCTTCTTTTATTCTTTCTTTTTCTTCTCTTTCTTCTTCTATTCTTTCTTTTTCTCCTCTTGTTTTTCTTCTTCTTATTCCTTATTTGTGTCATTTTAGGGCTAACTTAGGTAATTATGCCATTTTTGAGCTAAGTATGCTTATTATGTCAATTTGGAGGAAAATAAGGTAAGTATAGGTCATTTTTGTGCTAACCTAGGTAATTATGCCATTTTTGAGCTAACTTAGGTAAGTATAGGTCATTTTAGAGCTAACTTAGGTAATTATGTCATTTTGGAGGAAAATAAGCTAAGTATATGACATTTATGAGCTAACCAAGGTTATTATGCCATTTTTGAAATGAATAAGCTAATTATGTCATAAATGAACTAAATAAGCTAATTATGTCATTTTGGAGGATAATTAGCTAAGTATGTCTTTTTTGGGGAAAATAAGCTAAGCATATGTCATAATAGGGCTAACAAGCATGTACGAAGCTAAGTATGCATTTGTTAAGCAAAACACTAGAGAAAACTTACCGGAGGTCAAGCACCGGGGTTCCTCGAGCCGATATCACTTGGAGAAGGGTTGTGCGATGCGGCTCCAGAGTTATGCTGTACCAAAGATCATTTGCAAAGTCTCGTTAGCCTGATGGCACTCAAATGTTAAGACTAGTAAATAATGACCATTCACATGAAACTCACCGTTCCCGCTCCCACCATCTTTCAACACCTGCCATGACAAAGAGTAAACGAAATTAGTACAACATAAAAAATTGAATACATGACATGAATAATAATATGTATATAATTTAAGTTGGGATGCATACAAACTAATAGTCTGGATCGTCTATATATGCTTCGGGATCAATAGATGCATCATCATCATCACTATCACGCGTGTCGTCATGAATGACGTGCTCATCGGGTTCAGCGGCATCAACATGTGGATGGCCTTTCTGTAATCGGTCAAGCATTGACAGGTCATCCGCAGCAGTAACCTCTTCTTGTTCCGTCTCTTCTTGTTCCAGCTCTTCTTGTTCCGGCTCAGGGGTGAAGTCGGATTCACTATCGTTGTCTACTTCCATGTTCTGGGGTGAAGTAGAGCGGTTCTTGAAATGTTTTTTGGAAAGACGTGTTTCTTGGAAGAATTCTCCTTCATATGTGTCTGGGTTAATGTGAGGTTCATAATCCTCTTCATTGGGGGGAGGTGGTCTAACACGTGGCGGCACTTCATAAACGACATCCCAACCATTCAGATTTGCATTAGTTTGGCAAGCCCACAGTAGATAGAAAACTTGGGTCGCCTGTTGAGCCATAATATAGACATCGGGAACATCTAAATGGGTGCTTTGTTTGATTTCGACTAGCCCTATATGTTCATGAGTCCTTCTAGTCTCCTTCGGCTGGAACCAATAACATTTGAAGACTATGACGTACGGTGGGTTTTCACCATAGAATAGAAGTTCATAAATTGCTTCAACTCTTCCATAATACTCGGTACCTCCTTCACCGATAGCAGAGACACCACAATTTGTAGATTTTCGGTCGGCCATAGATAGCTCTTTGCCAAAGGTACGAAAGCGATACCTGTTGATGTTGTATTTCTCAAATGAACGGACCTTATTGTCAAAACCATTAGCGGCTTGTCTCAATTCGGCGTCCATAGACTCTAAATTAGCCTACAAAAGTTTAATACGAAAGGATTGTTGCATTAGCCACAAATTAGACCAAGAAATGAAATGGTCTATTAATGGTAATTACCGTTTGTTTGAACCAAGAGATGAAACCCGGATAGCCGCCTCCATGCTTTGCCAGAAGCTCATACTCTTCGATGGAATCCTTTTGGATCACCGTTCCATCCGAGAATTTGGCGACGTATCGACTGTATCAAATATCCAGGAATAAGAGCAGTTCAAATGAATTAGAAGTTGCGAAATAATGTACTGAGAACTTACTCGATGTACGGCCGCACTTCAGTTAGGTTGTTGAAGATATACAACGAAATGGTCCGCCATTCTTCGACATCCAACCCTACTAGTTTCGAAGCACCGGCTGGTGCGAGCTTCCCTTTGAATAGGCTGAGGTTGGATCCACCTTTTTTAGGGTCGCCAGCATTGTACCGAGGCTTCAGATTATGCAAATGATGATTTTTGGCTTCGTAGTGTGCTGTCACGAAGTTTGCCGCCTCCTCAGTAATGAATGCCTCGGCCATCGATGCTTCAATTCTACGTTTATTCTTACATTTTGCTCGAAGCGTCTTCTGCATCCTCTCAGTTGCATAGCACCAACAATTTTGCACGGGCCCCCCAATCTCGCCTCGGTTGGGAGATGTAAAATCAAATGCTGCATTGGATTAAAGATGCCCGGTGGAAAGATCTTCTCTAACTTGCAGAGCAACTCCGGCGCCAACTTTTCCATGTCATCTATCACGGCAGGCGATAGTTCTTTCGCACAAAGAACACGGAAGAAATAGCTCAGCTCTGCCAGTACTAGCCATTCATCCTCAGGGATAAAGCCACGCAACATCACCGGCATTACCCGCTCAAGCCATATGTGCCAATCATGACTCTTGAGACCAAATATTTTCAATTTTTCAAGACTCGCTCCTCTCTTTAGATTCGCTGCATACCCATCGGGGAACATCAACTGCATTTTCACCCACAAGATAATTTCCCTCATAGCTGGCCTTCCAAGATCGACTCTAGCCTTAGTATTATCCTTTGACTTCCCATCTATGCTGAACAATGTACCAAAAAGGGCCTCGCCGATATTCTTTTCAGTGTACATCACGACAATGTTGTGTGGAAGAAGGAGGTCTTTGAAGTAAGGCAGATCCCACAAGCATGTCTTGTGAGTCCAGGCATGTTCCGAATTATACCCCTTGAAATACCCTGGACGCTCTGGATCAGGCTCGAGAGCGTTTAACTGATCCAGGATCTGTTGGCCAGTCAACGCAGGTGGTGCAGAGTTTTTGACAACTCTACCTTTGGTGAAGTTCTTCTTGTATTTTCTGAACTTATGGCGAGGATCCAGGAACTGTCTCTGCAAGTCGAAGCAAGAATACTTGCGACCCGCCTGCAGCCAATGAAACTGAAGAGCTGCCTTGCATGTGGGGCACGGGAACCTTCCATGCGTACACCAGCCAACGAATAGCGCATACGCTGGCAAGTCATGCATCGAGTACATGTACCAGACACGCATTATGAAGTTTCGTTTGCTAGCGGCGTCGTATGTCTTGAACCCATTATCCCAAGCTTCTTGCAATTCATCCTTAAGCGGCTGCATGTACACATTCATATTCTTCCCCGGATAGTTGGGCCCTGGAATTATCAACGTCAGGAAAATGTTCTTTCTTTGCATAATCTGTCCGGGGGGGGGGGGAGATTGAGTGGAATGACAAATACAGGCCAAGAACTGTATTGGGTTGCCGTCATACCAAACGGATTGAACCCATCCGTGCCGATGCAGACTCGAGGATGCCTTGGATCTGCCGCTTTTTGCTCATGTAATGCATCGAAGTGCTTCCACGCAGAACCATCCGATGTGTGTACCATCATCTGATTCCCATCTGCATCTAGTTCGGTTCTTTTGCCCATTTTGTGCCATGTCATCTGTCTGGCCGTCTCTTCGACCATGAAAATACATTGAAGTCTTGGTATGATTGGCAGATACCGAAGAACATTAACGGGGATTTTGGTCTGCCTCTTCTCACCCATACCGTTGTCTACCACAACATACCTGGAAGACTTGCAAATGGGACAATAGTTCAAGTCCGCATACTCAAGCCTAAATAAGGCACATCCTTTCTCACAGGCATCTATCTTCTCATAGGGCATCTTAAGTACACGGAGGATTTTGTCCGACTGGTACAGGTTTGCAGGCAGTACATGGCCTTTGGGTAGAAAGCGTCCAAATAGTGTCATCATCGCGTCGTAGCATTCTCTGCCCAAGTTGAATTGAGCCTTCAAAGCCATTACTTGTGCGATGGCATCCAGCTGACAAAGCTCAGTGTGCTCGTGGAGAGGACGTTTTGAAGACTCCAACATTACATTGAAGGCCTTTGCAGATTCCTCCATCTCATCGTCCGAATCCCGAGCATCATCGAAGTCTTGCACCATGTCTTCGATCCCGGTACCATGCTCGTCGGTGCGACGATGAACCACGTCAGCTCTGGTACGTTGGGCAGACTCACCATGAAATGTCCGCACCGTATAATCAGGCGTAAAACCCCACTTCTGCAGGTGTTTACCCATTTCACCCTCTGTCCTCTGTGAAAAGTTGTCGCACCTAACACAGGGGCACCAGGTTTTTCTCTGGCCATTTGCAAATGCGGCTTTCACAAACCCCTTGGTTTTTGTTAACCATTCATTGGTCGTGTCTTTCTTACTAGTGTGACCGGTGTACATCCACGCACGATCACTCATCTTGCCTACCTACTAAACACACAAGAAATATATATATAATTCAGCATATATATTCATCAGTTAATCAAGTTTGTCAATTTTATGACGTCCATGCAACCTACACGCTAATAGGTAAAGATAGGTCCTAATCCCACCCGAGTATGTGTAGATTGGGTTCGTTTTCCCATGCTCTGCTCCGGATCCGACGCAAAATTTCGGCAGCACCTCCCCGTTGTTCTCCTGATACACGTCTCGGCAATAAACAGAGAGGATGTGTACCCGAAGAACAACAAGGAGGCACTGACGAAATTCTGCATTGGATCCGGAGCAGAGCATGGGAAAACGAACCCAATCTACACATACTCGGGCTGTCCATGGATAACGTTGGACAATTCGAAAGAATCACGGTTATAAATATGCAAATGCATGCATATTTATAACTGTAACCCTTTCGAACGGGAGACGCATACTGGTCACGCATACTGATGATTGAAGACACCTATAGCTAGCAAGTTTCATCGGCACGAAGACCGGAACAGAGCAAATTAAGGGGGGAGGAGGAGATGTCATTTGTGCTCACCCACGAACGCAGGGGAGCTCGTCGAACGCACGAGGAGGTCGTCGAACACCAGACCCTCGCAGCGACGAAATAACTGCACATTTAAATCCACCCGATCAACACAAATATTCAATCCCGATAAAAAAATAATATATATATAAAACTACTTTTCTATTTTTTTCTATTCTCCTCTATTCCTTCTTCTTCTCCTCTTTTTCTTCTTCTTCAGACCATCTTCTATTTTTCCTCTTCTTCTCCTCTTCTCCTCTTTTTTTTTTTCTTCATATACTTCTCCTCTTCTTCTTCTCCTCTTCTTCTTCTTCTTCTTCTTCGTCTTTTCTTCTCCTCCTCCTCTTCTTCTTCTTCTTCTTCTTCTTCTTCTTCTTCTTCTTCTTCTTCTTCTTCTTCTTTTCTTCTCCTCCTCCTCTTCTTCTTCTTCTTCTTCTTCTTCTTCCTTCTTTTTTTTTCATCTTTCTTCTTCTTCTTCTAATTATCTAAACCTAAAGCTAAACCTAAACCTAAACCTAGCACTAACCTAAACCTAGCACTACTTAACCTAAACCTAAACAGCAAAAAACAGAAAAAAAAAGCTCACCTTGGAGGAGGGCCGCGGTGGTGCAGGAGGGCCGGCGCAGGGAGGAAGGCGGTGCCGCGGTGGTGGAGAAGGGCCGCGGGGAGGGGGGCGGCGCCGCGGCCTGGCTCCGGCGGGGGCGCCGGGTCGGGGGGGGGGGGCGGGGATACGGGGCCGCCGGGGCGGCGGGGCGGCTGGTGGTGGGGCGGTGGGGCGGCGGCAGCGGCCGGGCGGCGGGTGGTGGGGCGGCGGGGCGGCGGCGGGTGGTGAGGGCGGCGGGGTCGTGGTGGTGTCGGGGAAAGAGAGGCAGAGAGAGAGAGGGGGAGGGGTCGGGGGCGGCCGTTAGTTAAGTCTGCTAATATTTTCCGTCCGCCAATCTTTGCCGTCTGCTTAAAGACACTTTACCGTCTGCTAGCAGACAGCAAAATCTATTTCATTTAACCTAACCAACTGCACGGTCCAGTGGGGCCCAGCTGAGCTCTTTGCCGTCAGCCTTTTGGCTCTTTGCCGTCCGCTAACAGACGGCAAAGAGAGTATTGACGGCAAAAAATCTCTTTGCCGTCCGCTAACAGACGGCAAAGAGTGCACTGACGGCAAAAAAATTCTTTGCCATGAGTCCTTTCTTTGCCGTCCGCTTTGTGGAAGCAGACAGCAAAGACCGTCATTGCCGTCTGCTAGCAGACGACAAAGAATGGACTGATGGCAAATTCTCTGATTCCAGTACTAACGAACCACCAAGGTTCCAGCCTCCTCTTTTCTCTTCTTTCTTTTTCTTAAAGGACAGAAGCATTCCTCGCGTGCAAGTTTCCCGGGGGGAGTGACGATATGGATACCGAATGACGTTCAAGTTATCATTCATGACGAGAAGTACAACAAAGAAAAGCTAAGTTGCAAAACTTTGAAACAAAAATTTCTTTGTTGTAGCTGCTTTTCCTTGAACGATTTTAGTCTTTGTATGAAAAACCTGCACGTGAAGGAACCTTGTCGGGGTTGGTCGCACTCTTATTTTTGTTTCGAGTCTACTCAACAGTATAAGTTAGTTGCACCAGAACCGATAAGTGATATCTTGCCAGAAAGCTGCACCTCCGGTGAGCTGCTAAGGATCCGCACCTCAAGCGCTAATGGCAAGGTTGTGCGCACCGGCAAGTTTCCGGCAAGCGTAGGGTACAAAACATAAATGGGCAGAATCACATAAGGAAAATAGCATACATTCATCCGAACATAAGTCATGTTACATCAAAGCATAGTACTTGTATAACTAAAGATAAATTTGTCTTTTACATGAATAGCACTTGCGACAAGATGTGACAACAAGACTAGTTCGTGATCCCACCCTGGGTCCTGGAGACTTGGCCGACCTTGTCGACGATCGGCGCGACAAGCCTTTTATCAGCACTGGCGTCCGTTCCTGCCGGCAAGCTTGTGAAGGCTCTGGAGAGATCAATGCCGGGGTTGCGGTGCACAATTTTGATGAGCACTTTGTAAAGCACATCACAAGCAAGCTTGCGGGACTCACTGGCGAAGGAGGCGGCCCTCTCTGTGTGATATGTATACAAAGCTTCGAGAAGGCCCTCGAAGGACAGAGTCAATCTGACGCTTGTGGCCTCCTTCTCATTGACGGTGAAGCCCCAGCTCCTCATATCCATAGCAGCCAGTTGGACAGTGAGGCGTTCAGCAATGGTGGTGAGCTTGTCGATCCATAGGGAAAGAGAGCCCTTCAATTGGGTGAACTTCTCTCCGGCGTCCGCCAACGAGCACCCTTCACTGCTTCGAGCTCTTCTATCAAGATCTTTTCTCTGGCCTTGAGAGCATCAAGATTTCCTTCCATGGTGGAAAGCTTTAATTGAAGGTCAGCTTTGGCGTCGGTAGCACTACTGAGTTCCTTGGCCTTGGAAGATAGCGATGTTTGTAACTCCGCCAAGGTGCGAGTTGTTTTCAGCGCTGATTCCTGGAGATCTCGGACCTCCTTGCTATTGGCGGCAAGATCTTCTTTGAGCTTCTTAACTTTGACCTCCAGCTCTGCCATGGCGGTTTCGGCAGCTCCGGCAGCGTCGATAGCCTGTTGGAGCTTGCCGGCGTGTTCCAGTACTTGAGTTTGAATGGCCTCTTTGTGAGTTTGCTTAAGTTCCTGGGTTCGCTATTTAAGCAACGTCTGGAGTTCATCGTCCTTGGCGCGGAGCTTGGCAGCGAGTGCTGCTTCCCGGACGGCAAGATCTTCTTCTTGAGCATCAAGTCCAACCTTGCGCATGGTCAGATCGGTGTCAACTGCGGCAGCCTTCTTGGCGGCCTCTTCCCGCTCCATTTCAAACTCAGCCTTTTCCAAGATAAAGGAATTCCTATCTGCGGCAAGCTCGGTGTGCTGATCTTTGATCTCTTGGACCTTCTCAGCATACCAAAACTGAGCCTCATCTGCACATTGCAAGAGTTCTTGCCGGCCTCCTTCAACAAGTTGTTTTTGGAGATGTAGCTTCTCCCATCGCCTGCTGAAGCGTTGCTGGGCAACTTTAAACGCTTCTTGCATATCCATCAGAAAGAAATAGTCCTCGGCATCGTCGTCCTTGTCGTGCTCTTCGTCTATTTTGTTCGATGGAGGAATGACGAGTTCCTCTTCAACATACGTATCTGTTGGTGCTGCGATAGTGGACGAGCTGGGGACGTCCTCCCATTGGATATTGGCAAACCTCTGAGGTCTTCTTGCTAGAGGTGCTTCGGGTACTGCGGGCTGGTTGGCAGTAGCCGATGCAGAAATGTTAGCTGCTTCCACCTCCGCGCCCATGTCAGAACTTGGTGCTCCTGAAGCTGAAGTACCACCAGTGGCCTCAGTGGTTTCAGTGGTAGCTGCCTTGGCGGCATCCTCCGTGGCAACCTTGGCGGCCTCCTTCTCCACAGCCTTATCGGCTGCGGCCGCGGCATGTTTGGCGGACTCTTCGTTAGCAGCATTTGTGGCTTCGTCAACCGCGATTCTGCTGGCCTCTTCAGCGGCGTCCTTGGCGATCCCCTCAACATTGATATCAACTTCCATATCTTCGGCTCGAGGTGGATCTGCGAAGGAAATGGAGGAAGAGTGAAAATCAAATTCAAATTCAAGAAAACAAATAAAAGGAGAAAGAAAACAACAGTAGATAAGAGACACTCAAACGCAAGTGGATTATCTATTTGATCTTGTTGAGAAGAGACATTCTCTTGTCCAATGATTTCGGTTGTAATCGCCTGGCTGCCGGCAGTTTCACTTGCCGGCACGTCCTCAGGGCGGACGAGTTCATCAGTGGAGGCTCTTGCCGTTGAGCTACTCTCCGGGATGTTGGTTGACGGAGGTGTTACCATGGGATCTGCCTTTGGGCGCTCCTCTTCTTGGTGGTCTTCTCCCATCTCCTTGTTGGGCTCAGAGGTAGGAGCATCAGCACTAGAGCTCGCAAGTGGGTACTACATTGTGGCCTCACGCCGGGGGCTGGGCTGGGGGCTGTTGACAATGACATCCGAAGATGCCACGCCCTGCCCAGCACTTGTCGTGGGCTCGCCTTCTATTGCAGCCTTTGCATGCTTCGTCATGTGCACTAGCGGCTCCCTGACTCTGCAAGAACAAGATAAAATCAAGTCAAATTAACAAAGACAAAGGAAATTAAGAGATTAATGAAGACATGCGTAAGCACTTACTCATCATCTTCGCCCTCGCTAAGGGCGGATAGGTCCCACAGGACTGCGCTCCCGGCAACAGGAGCCTGAGGCGGAGTAGACGCCCTGGCTCGTTTAGTTGCCAGAGGAGCTGCGGGCTGGGAAGACCCCGCTTCGCCGGCAGCTGCTGACCTGGAAGATGTGCGACAAGTCTGTGGCTCCTGAGTTGTTTGTCGTTGGGCATCTTGTTGCCGGCTAGCCTTGGAGGTCGTCTCCTTCACGACAGGCTCGTCGCTTGACGAGGATGGGCGCACCGGCTGTTGGCTGACCACTTTCCGGAGGATGCGAGTCCTCCTCTTCGAAGTGGTGAGAGCTGGGGGATCCTCTTGCTCTGGTTCTCAGGCAACTTTGTCACCATTGTCTCCGGCAGGCTATTCTTGGTGCTCTTCGGCCGGCTCTTCATCAACTTGCTCTTCTTCCTCTTTGGCTGTAGCAGATCGAGAACCACTGGCGCCTCCAAACCTTTTGATTTTCTCCGCCCTGCTAGCAATATACGCCAGCTCTTTGTTGGAGGTATCGCAGATGAGGTCCTTCTCTTCTCGAGTGGGCTTCTCATCCAAATTGTCGAGCCATGCCTTCACCTCGTCAGCAGTGGGCTCCCACCAAGTACTTTCTACTTCTTGGGCATTGCACGATGGCATCATTGGCAAGATGGAGTCCTCTGCGGAGTTAATGCATAAGGGCACGACGCCGACCGGTAAGTGGAATTTGCCGGTGGTGCGGAACAGTTGATGGCAGAGGCAAGCATGCTGTAGCACCGTCAAGTTGTTCCCAAGGCTGGTGTGCAACCTCATCCTGTCGGCAGCGTTCTTGTATTCCTAGACACGCCGCTCGTTCTTCTGCAAAGGGGCGATGCGGCGCCAAAGGAAATCCGTGCCAACCATCTCGATGGTCAGACCGGCACCCCTGAGATGGACGATGTGGTCCACGGCGAGCTTGAGCTTGCCGTTGCACTTGCTGAAGGCGCTCCAGTCTTCTCCTCCTTGGAACCTTTCTATCCGGGGAACGCAGTAATCTGGGAAGTCCTTCTCCTTGATCTAGTACCATTCAACCCTCCATTCGTCCCACTTCAGGTGCAATTGGCTTTCAAGATACACTTGCTTGCTGCCAGCCCTGGGGATCCAAGTGATGCTGCCCGAGAGGGCATCTCCTTCGATGCGGGGAATGAAGAAGTGGCGGAATAGAGCTATGTTTGGGATGACCCCAACGAAATTCTCACACATGTGAGCAAAGACGGGCATGCAGGTGACGGCATTTGGAGTGAAATCGAGAAACCGAAACCCATAAGTGCGCATGAGCTCATTGAAAAATGCAGAAAAAGGAGGAACAAGGCCGCAATAGAAATATGCAGTAAAGAAGGGGAATTTGTTTTCAGAAGGTGGAAGATCGCTGGGAAGAACATGCGGCGCACCGTGATCTGGAGTCTCTTTTCCCCACATATAGGCATACCTCTCTACGAGGTTGTTCTTCTTCAACACCGGCGGAAAGACGACGTTCTCTCTCCGCCGCTTCGCGACGGCTTCTTTCCTCTTCTCCGCCACCGGGTCGGCCGTCTAGGTGGCTTTCTTGAGGGCCATGGCGACTGGAGAGATGGGGATTTGGAGGTAGATGCAAGCGGAGCGGCGCGGCGGCGGGATGTTTTGCTTTGGTTCAAGGAAGAAGAAGGGGGTGGTTTGCTAGAATGGAGGCGAATGTAGCGGAGAAGCAACACCCTCATGCGAGTACCTTTTTATGGGGAAGGCGTGAGGCTGGCTCTCCACTATCCATCATGGCAACGCTTTTGCAGGCGCATAACCACAAGTCACCACTTCAATCCACCTCTCCCACGTCCCACATGAAATGCGTGTCGTGGGCGTGCAGTAAGAAAACCATCATCACAGCAGTAATTCTATGCCATGTGTGTCTATGAATCGATTTGGGCCTAGCCCAACGATGCCTCACACGTTCGTGTGGCCCAGGCCCGGAGGCTCCTGTCGGTGTATAAAAACATGGGTGCTTCTATACCCTGACTTATGCACAGACAGTTGTAGCCTTCCCGACGGCAAGGGCTTGCCGGAGGATTGCTTCCGTCAAGATTCAAGACTTGGTTGATAAGACCATGCAGAAGACTTCAAGGCAGATCATCAAGAAGTACTAAGTTAGTACTGAAGATCAAGACTACACTTGCCAACAGGCCATGCACCGGCAAGGAAAGGCCCGGCAAGCTCTGTGCCGGCAAGCTCCCTTCTGCCACTCCACCGCTCCACCTCAGCGACCAGATGGTCGCTTGTCAATCGGTGTCGAGTGGGCAGGCTGTTAGGTGAAGCTTGTCGGGGCATGTGTCAGCACGGCGCCTGAAGATTAACTTTAATGACACCCATCCTAGAGGCATGTCAAGATAATAAAAGGTAGCTGGGCGAGCGGTGCAGGATCCTTGCCAGAGCTCGTCCCCAGCGTGACACCTAACGGCGCATTGAATGCTTTTGTCCTAACCCGTCTGGCTAGGTATGATAGCACTGTAGCCACTATCTACACTATGTAATTACTGTTTTGCCACTGTGGTGACCCCTTCTATCTATAAAAGGAGGCCCATGGCAACCTTAACAAAGGTCGACACTTTGCACAATTACATGTAGTAGCTGCACTTCCCGCGCACCTTGCCGGGAAGCTGCGCTCTCTGTACTTGTGCTTCCACAGATAATACAATCAAAGCAGGAGTAGGGTTTTACACCTCACGGTGGCCCGAACCTGGGTAAGTCTTGCTGTGCGTTCTTGCATTTCTGAAACTGCTCCTTTCGCACGTTGATTCCCACAGCCGAACCACAAAGGGATCATCTTGATCCCATAGATTGTCGTACGCACGACAAGGATGTCATACGACCGCTCGAACGGGCGCGCGCGCCGTATGGAATGCCATCGAACGCTCTGGACTCTTTTTCGTTTCTGCGAAGGTTTCAAACGACCGCTCATGTGGGCGCGTGCGCTCACATGGAACACCGTTGTTTGCTCTGTTTCCTCTGGTTGTTTTGTGCTGGAACCGCTACGAGATCATACGACCGCCCAAACGACCACTGTGGTCGCCCGAAAGTCCATCTTTTGATATGTTTCTTCTGAAACTTTTCTTTTTCCTCTTTCTCCTGTGGGGTTAGTTCCAACACAAAACATAGGCATATTTCCAGGCATCCAAACGTCAATACAACATATAATTTAGTTTGCACATAGCATAGCCTTCATTAGAACAACTCTTCCAAACTTACTTTTGTATCTTGAACTTCAATCACTCTTTCATTGAAACAAAAATGAAAACTTATTTGTCTACTTTATTTGCGTGTGTTGCCTCCCACGAGGAGCTTGTTTTCGATCAGTTAGCTTGACCGTAGTGGTGATCAAGGTGGTGCAAACACACCGAGACCGTAGCTTCCGACATTCAGAATGATGCCGTCTCTGGTGTAGGTCTTCATTTTCTTATTCCTGGGGAAATGTCTTACAAAAGGATCTTTAGCTGGTAAGTCAAATCTAACATTCCCCTCAAACACATTTATCACAACTTTGATAGTCCTTAGAAAAGGTCTACCGAGAATTATTGGAGCAATAGGATATTCAGGCATATCAACTATCACAAGATCAATCATGGCAGGGCAATCATTTATTTGAACTATAACTCCATGCTTAATTCCTACTGCATGAGTAAAAGTTGAATTTGCCATATTCAATCTAATCTCAGTAGTAACATAAGGACCTAGATTGATACTATCATAAACAGACTTAGGGATAGTGGAAACACTAGCCCCCAGATCACATAAATCATTAAATTTATTCAAACCAATCTCAATCTCTATAGTAGGCTCAAAAGCATCTTCTTGCTTAGCTGGCAACTTACTGTAAAGCTTTTTTCTTTCATCATCAAGTTCACGTACCTTGGCTGCAACTTGCTCAACAAAAACATTGTATGCTTTGTTATTAGTTACCTCAGGTAGTGGGTACATCATTGATATCATCTTTACGAAGTCTGCAACGGTATAATTATATTCTGGCACATGGCTTGTGTCAAGTTCTTCGGTCTTGTCTTCGTTGCTTCTTACCATCTTGATATCTTCAACCGGGTTAGGCTCTGGTTTACCTGCAAAATTGGCTAGGATTAATGTTTGTCTCTCTGCAATTTTAGCCACTTGTGCCTCCATATTCTTGGATCTTCCCTCAAGCATCTGCACATCATTTGTTAGTCCAACAATCTTACTGGTCATTGACCAAGTAAGTTATCATGATTCTTCAAAATATTTTCGAAGTTCTCGTTCTACTCAGTCTGACTAGCAATGAAACTTTTAAGAGTTTCTTCAAGAGTGTTTCTATTACCTCTACTAGCTCCTTTAAAATTATTTGATCCTCCTCCATTATTAGGGTAAGGAAGTCTAGGAGCATAACTATTATTTTTCTAGTTTGGATTATATCTATTGCGAGCAATAAAATTCACATCACTAGTTTCTTCATTAGTGATGGCATTTACGTTTACTGCTTCTTTACCTTTCATGACGGAGATGAGCTCATCTAGCTTAGCTGTCAACTCCACATTATTTTCTTCAATAGCATTCACTCTCTTAGTGGTATTTATTTCTACATGCCATTGGGCATGATTTTCCTGCATATCATCAAGTAATTTCTTGACATCATCTATGGGCTTACCCATGATTGTTCTTCCTGCAGCTGTATCAAGCATAGTTTTTCACATGTGATTTAAACCATTATAAAACATATGAAGGATTAACCACTCCTCCATTCCATGGTTAGGACAGTTCCTTATGGCTTCTTTCATTCTATCGCATGCAAGTGCTAGTGGCTCACATTCTTCCTGCTTGAAACTTGTAATCTGAGAACGAAGTTGCATAATTTTTGCAGGTGGACAAAACTTAGATATAAATTTGCTGCAACACTCAGCCCAAGAAGTAATATTGCCTCTAGGTAGAGCTAGAAGCCATTATTTTGCTTTTCCTCTCAGAGAGAAAGGAAATAGACGCAACTTCAAAGCGTGAGGGTCATAATCCTTAATGCATGTCATGTTGCACAATTCAGTAAAATTATGCAAGTGCATACCAGCATCTTCAGAAGCAGAGCCTCCAAATTGGTCCTATTGAACCATGGAAACTAAGTTCGGTTTGATCTCATACTCAGCGGCTGCAACCTCAGGTTGCACCATGTGTTGCTTACACCATGACACATTGCACACATGCTAGTGATCTTCATGTTTTGACTTGTCATTGCCACATTGCCATGCCTCATGATATATATGCCTTGTGTGTTGCATCGAACATGATTATCCCATGCTATTTCCATGTGTTTGATTGCAACAATGTCCTTTCTTCACATATGCCATGCCCCATTGATTGCTACATGCTTGACTTGATTGCCTCACACATGATGAACATTTGCTCTTTCTATTGTGTTGAGTGCCACACTATCTTCACTACACCATATGCACATTATGCTTGGTTTGTCTTGCACTTGACCCATGTGTTTAGACACTTCATTTTATTTGGTGTTGTGAATGATTCCTATGCCTACCATAGACCTTTTGTTGAGCACTTTGTGCATGATTGTTTCCATGATGACTTTGCTTGTGCTCAATTAATATGCTTACATGCCATGTCTCACTTCTTTGTCAAACCATATGCTATGCTTGATGACTACACTTGTTGGGTGAATCACCACTTGAATGTTTGGTTTTGCACTAACGCTAACCACATTTGTTTTTCCAAGTGTTTGTTCTCCTTGCTCCTTTTGAAGGAATCACCAGATGGTGCGACATTGGAGAGTGACCATTTCGACCTTCAAGATGAAGAGTACTTGGTGATCGTCCACTTCTACACGACAAAGCCATCTCTTTCCCATGGTGATTTGGTTTTTGATCCGAGGTCGGATCTTTCCCAAGGGGGGGCAGATGATGCGGAGCATCCTACGGACATCACCATGTCAAGAGCCTGTTTGGCAAGTGACACGTGCGACATCTACTCCACATACACAAAGGTGAATCACCTCCTTTACGCGTGTTCACTTGACCCGTTTGAGGATGGTATACTACTTGACACTCCACTCGTGTGCATACATAGGTATTGCCGGAGCACCACAGACGAGGAGGAGGAGTGCCAGCGCACGTGTACAACTACACCGTCCGCGAGGGAAGCTTGGAAGAGAAGGAAGAAGAAGCATGGACAAGCTTCTGGAAAGCCCGGAACTTCCGGCCTCCAGCCCGGAACCTCCGGCCCCCGGACCTTCCGGCCAGCCCGAAACTTCCGGCCCTTGACACTCCAGGCGACGTCCGGACGTGCAAAGTCTCTGTCCAGCCCGGACCCTGCCCGGAACCTGACCGGACCCTCCGGCCTGCCCGGAACTTCCGGCCCCCGGAAACCAGCCCAGCTCCCGCCGTGCAAACTCTCTGGATAGCCCGGACCCTTCCCGGAACCTGCCCGGAACTTCCGGCCACCGGAACATCCGGCCCTGCCCGGAACTTCCGGCCCTGCCTGCGTGCATTGACTTGGGCCGAGGCCCGTGTACCCCTTCGCCCCCTAGACTATATATACCCTTCTTCCACCTACGTTTTAGGGTTAGCAAATAGGATAGCTCATTTCTAGGTGAGCTTTGCTCCTTTACCACTCCTCCTCTTGAGAGAGAGAGAGACCACTCCATTGGAGTTCAAGACCTCCATTGGAGAAGATCCCCAAGGGATTCAAGACCCCCATCGTGGGAAGATCCATCTCGGATTCAAGACCTCAACTCCTCACGGATTGGGATGAACTAGCTACCGTTTGTATCGTCCTTTGTTGACTTTGGATCGTGAATCTCTCCGTGTGTATGTGGATTTAGCACATGTGTGATTGTGTCTTGTCTATTTGAGTGTTTCCTCTCGTTTTCCCCTCTCGTGTTCTTCGTGTTCTTCGCGGGATCCGCTCCAATCGTGAAAGATCGACACAGTTAGGGTTCCACCCTACATCAGTCACCCCCCACATGGTTCCATCAAGACGACAATGTTGATCAAGCTTCGATCTTTGATGCCTCACCTATCCCACATGAGTGGAGCTCCAAAGGTAACATAGGTGAAGGTACTTCGCTTGTCCCACTAGTGGACTATCTTGACATTGATTGCTTGCATGATGTTGATCACCTTATGGATTCACCACATACTATGTCTTCTACATGCTTAGATATGCCACCCATTTATGATGAATATGATGATGAGCATGTCGAATTACCTAGTTGTGATACTATGCTCCATAGGATATCATGTGAAAATTCTATTGGTCACGTCATGTTCGACAATACATTAAACTTGTCATATTCTATGAGTGAGATTTCCCATATTGCATCATTGCAAACTCACCGTAGTAACTATGCATACCCCATTAAAATAAATCCCATTTGCACTTATGGCATAGATGACGAGATCATGGTCATTGGAATTTGCTTCTCTTGTGATGATATTGCTATGCTCCCTTTGCATAATTTGTGCAATTCATCTACTATGCCATGCCATGAAAATAATTGTAGATCGCATGATTCCATCCCTTGTGCGCACCATATGCATACCATTCATGACAATGCTCTAGATATTACTCGTGATGCATTACACCCTTTGAGTCTCCATTATGCTATACATAACAACAAACCTATCATGATGGATGACATGTTCGTATATCATGCATCTCATTTATTTGAGCATTGGATATTTTGTGCTAACCGACACATGCACGTGCGCATCATAATGGATGATGTGTACATATACCACACACACACAATTTTCCCTTTGCCTTTGATTTGTGTAGGTACTCATGCATATTTGTCAACTTCACAATCCCATGAGTTGACGAAACGAGCTCTTGAGAGCAACGATGCTTTGGGATTCCTTGGAATGCTTCTCCGACCATTTCCCTCGTGCAAGGACTACACGCTTTGCTTTTACTTGGCTCTCACACGGCTATGGGCTATTTACCACTTGTCACCTTATTCTCATTTTACCGTGTTCACTTTGCATGTTATGCCTCCTTCTATGCCTTTGCCATGCAACCGTGACCCTTGCTTGCATTTACTCATGATTCACAATTCTACTCATACTATGTGTATTTGCATGCTTGGTGGAGATACTTGTTGCTATTGCCATGCTCTATGTGCGCCCTATGCTATTGTTGCTTATTGTGTTGGGAGAGTCATGTTGTTCAAGTGCTACTTACATAGGACTTCTTGCCAATACAATGATGATACTTTACTCATATCTTGTTCTCATGCTTGTTGTCATGTGCATTATGTATGCCCAAGCACACATGACATAATTGACATGATTACCTATAGTATGTTGCATCTTCGCACTACTAGCTTGCATGACTTGATTCATATGATCACTTGCTTTGTTGCATCACCCATAATTCATCCTTGCTCGTTTCCTTGGGTTGATGGCATTCATGTTCATGCCTCTCACATGATTTATTTTGATCATTGTCAATTGTCTCCGTTAGTTGCATCTCTCATATCCACTTGTAGTGAGTGCAAACATGCTATGCTTATTGATCTTGGAGACTTGGACATCTTACTTATGATGCATGCTTGTTTGAATGAGCTTAATGTCTTTGGTTGTACTCGCATCATATGCTTCCATGCCATGCCACATTCTCTTGTCCCTTCTTATGATAAGAATGATGACGACACTTGTTGGGTATCTCACCACACGAATGATAGGTTTTGCATTCACGCTAACCTCATTTGTTTTTCCGAGTGTTTGTCATGTCTTTTCATTTTGAAGGATTCACAAGACGGTGCCGTCATGAGACATCTTGGTCATGCGCAGGCGTACACGAGGCGCGACACCAACATTTTTGAGAAACTCGTAAAGGTGAACTCCTTCCCTTTGAGACACCCTCACATATACATGTCGAATGGGCCACACTTTAATTCTTGTTTGCTCCTTGTTGTCTACATGATACATCTATTGGATGGAGGACCGACATTGGAGATGGGCCCTATGGACCTTCAAGTTGAGGAGCGCTCGGAAGTAGCGGATGCACCACCGGAGCACGACTCATGCCACGACATCGGGCAATGGTATGCCATGAAACTTTTGCCATATTGCACCGACACTTACATATTTGTTGATGAGCATGCTACTTGGACACATCACACCCATGACAAATTTGCACCTTATGCATGGATTGACCTACATTATGATTGCCTTGTTGAATCTTGTATTCCCATGTCATCCATGATATATGAGCTTGTGCACTTTCTTAGCAAATTTGTTGTGATCTACCTTGATGGCATATTCATCCATAATGATCACATCGTCCAACGTCAATTGCATAACATCATCATCATTTTAAACACCACTTGCCATGTTCATGCTCTTGATAAACCATCACTTTATGACATCATTTTGCACAATGGTTGCATTAATCACTTTCATTTTGTGTGCACACCAAATGAATTTGCTCACATAAACGCTTTACATCTCATTCTATATCATTTTGTGAAGCTTCATGTGCCTTGTCAAAAACATTCTTATCGGACGACCTCATGCTTAATTGATGGACACCTTGTCTGTGCTAACCATTCTATTTCCAAGTGCCCTTTGTGTTTACTCTTTTTACATGTATACCCTCTCGGAGACACCGTGGAGCACTTGGATCACACCATGACATACACTACATCCTACTACAAGCCCATCTATGACAACCGTTTCCATGGTGATGAGGTTTTTGATCCGAGGACGGATCTTTCCCAAGGGGGGTGAGATGATGCGGAGCATCCTACGGTCATCCCCATGGACCCACCTACGTCTCCCCAAGCACCAAGAGGACCAATGACTCGAGCACGTGCAAGAGCTCTCGAAAACAAGGTGACATCACTCCTTAATGAAATTCCATACGACGCGTGCGAGACATGGTTGCTACCTCATTCCGAAATGCTATGAGTGCTTAGGTACCAAGAGGACCCTCTCGGAGAAGCCCGGAACAATGGACAAGTCGGCAAGTTCACGGATGAAGATGACCAGCGAGGATGGTCACCGAAGGTCTACAGCAGCCGGACATCCGGCATGCAACCCGGACATCCGGCCCCTGGAGGCTACAACAGCTTCCCAGATCAGCCGCAGCCATGTCCCCAGGCCCCGGACATCCGGCCCCGAAGCCGGACATCCGGCCCGTCCACCCCGGACATCCGGGCCCCTGCCGGAAATCCGGCACCCTATACAGTAGGTTGGCCAGTTTTGGCCGGACATCCGGCTCTCAAGCCCGGACATCCGGCACCCTGCTGAACCGCTGGACATCCGGCCTTACGCCCGGACATCCGGCCCGACACCCGCATGTATCCGACTGTTAGGATTACACTAGTCTTCACCAATCGATCTAGGACAGTTCACAGTTTGGTGGAGATACAATTTGGGGGAGGGGACTGAATTGGACAGAGATACAGGGGAATACAGAGCACACATAGGCACACCGCCGCCGTCGCCTGATCCTAGCCGGGATGAACCCTGCGCTGTTGACCTGCTGGCTTATATATCTCCTTCCTCGTCTGCCTTGTCGGGCCCGAACATATAGGACACCCACTGCGGTCCAGTAAACTTGTGGTTGGGCCTGCGCTCTCTCTTGGGCCGAGTCGTGGTGGTGCCCTCCTTCTCCTGACGACCCTGGGCGTTGTTAGCTGGGTCGCTAACACCCCCTCCTTCTTCAGACACGACTTGTCCCCAAGTTAGTGCCGTTGGGAAGCGACGACGAAGATCTTCCAGATCCTCCCATGTATCTGGTGTTGCCGTTGCATCGCGCCAGCGCACCAATCCTTGCTCCAGCATTTTGCGAGACCCGCGGCGCCATCACCTCTCCAATATCTTGACATGAACATTAACCACAGCAGTAGGAGTAGGCAAAGTGGAAGAAGCATTGGCACCAGGGTGTAGGACACGTCGCAGTTGGGAGACATGGAACACCGGAAAGATGGCTGAGTTGTCCGGCAGCTGGAGTTCATATGTTACTGCATTGATGCATCGAATCACCGGATATGGCCCGAAGAACTTGAAGCTTAACTTGTGGTTCGCTCTACGCGCAACCAATGTTTGAATGTATGGTTGAAGCTTGAGGAAAACCTGGTCTCCCACTTGAAATTCACGCGGAGTGCGATGTTGATCTCCCTGGTTCTTCATCACTTGCTTGGCACGCAGCAAATGTTGGCGAAGGACATCTTGCATTTGCTGCCGCTCCTCGAGCCACTCATTCAGTTCAGGTATGGGTGTCACATTGTCCACTGTGATGCCCAACTGCCGCGGTTCCTGCCCATAAACCACCATGAAGGGGGTCTTGCCCAATGTTGAATGGAAAGCTGAGTTATACCAAAACTCTGCTAAAGCCAGCCACTTGCTCCAATTCTTGGGTGAACTGTGCACATAGCAGCGCAAATACGTCTCCAGACATTGATTAACCCTCTTGGTTTCCCCATCTGTTTGCGGATGATGAGAAGAACTCATTTTCAATTCAACTCCTTGCAGCTTGAATATTTCCTGCCAGACTTTACTTGTGAACACCGCGTCCCGATCCGAGATCAAAGCTTCAGGCATGCCATGGAGTTTGTAGATATGATCAATGTAGAGTTGTGCTATTGTTTCAGCTGAGTACGGATGAGAGACTGGCAGAAAATGTGCATATTTGGAGAAAGTATCCACTACCACCAAAATGTAGTCAAATCTTCCCGATCGTGGCAGCCCTCCGATGAAATCCATGGAGACTAAATCCCAACAACGCTTAGCTACTGGAAGCAGGTGAAGCAGTCCTGGGTAAGGTTGGCGATCTGGTTTTGCTTGTTGACACACTTGACAAGTCTGCACATGGTCTTTAATATGTTGTTTCATCCCTGGCCAAGCAAATAAATGCCTAACACGATGATACGTTGCTGGAAACCCTGAATGTCCCCCAACTGAACTGTCATGCAAAGCTCTCATGATCTGTTGCTGCAGTTTGGTATTATTGCCCAACCAGACACGGCCTCGGAAACGCAACACTCCTTTAGTGTAAGTAAACTTGCCCCCTGCCACTGGCGCGACTGCCAATTGTGCTATTAGTTGTTGTGCTTTAGGATCTTTGTCATAGCCTTTTGTCACCTCTTGCAGCCATGCTGGCTAACACATAGAAATTGCAAGCACTTGAGCTTGTTCATCCACCGGCCTTCTGGATAATGCATCGGCAACATTGTTATCAGTGTCTTTGCGATAGCTGATTTTGTATTGTAGACCCAACAACTTCGTGAACGCCTTTTGTTGCCATGGTGTGTGAAGTCGCTGTTCTTCTAAATGCACTAAGCTCCTCTGATCAGTCTTGATGATAAACTCAGAGAACTGCAAATAGGCGCGCCACTGATCCACGGCCAACACAATTGCAAGGTATTCCTTCTCATATGTCGAGAGTCCCTTGGTTCTTGGTCCCAGTGCTTTGCTTAGATAAGCAATTGGATGCCCTTCTTGTTGCAACACGGCTCCCACCCCATAGTCACACACGTCTGTCTCCATGATGAATGTTTTGGTGAAGTCCGGCAGGGCCAAGGTAGGTGCTGTGACCAGAGAATTCTTCAGGGTGTCAAAAGAAACTTGAGTTGTATCCGTCCATTGAAATGGTACATTCTTGCGCAACAAATTAGTCATAGGCCGCGCAATCATCCCAAACTGCTTGACAAAACGACGGTAATACCCTGCTAAGCCCAGGAATGCCCTCACTTCCTTAACTGATTTTGCGGTAGGCCAACTGGCCACTTGTTGTATCTTCTCACTGTCCGTTGACACTCCCTTAGCTGATATGGTGTGCCCCAGGTAGTTCAATTGTTGCTGTGCAAACACACACTTGGACTGCTTCACATACAACTGGTCTTTCCGAAGGAGCTCAAGGACCTCGCGCAGATGTTGCAGGTGTTGAGCAAAAGATTTACTGAATACCAAGATGTCATCGAAAAAAACCATGGCACAGTAGCGCAAAACTAGATGCAATGTGATGTTCATCGCACCCAGGAAAGTCGCGGGTCCTCCTGCCAATCCAAATGACATGACCTTAAATTCAAAGTGACCTGAGTGTGTTTGGAAAGCGGTCTTATACTCCTCACCCTTTGCTAGACGTATCTGATGATATCCCGCACGTAGATCCAATTTAGAGAACCAGCGTGCACCAGCCAACTCATCCAAGATTTCTTCGATGACTGGCACCGGATATTTGCTAACGATAGTCATCGCATTGAGACGCCTGTAGTTAGTACACATACGCCATGTGCCGTCTTTTTTCTTCACCAGAATAATAGGTGAAGTAAAGGGACTGCTGCTTCGCTGAATAATGCCAGCCTTTAACATTTCCATAACTTGTTTTTCTATCTCCGTTTTTAGCTTTGGTTTATGTCTGTATGGCCTCACATTCACCGGTTGTGACCCTGCCATCAAAGGTATCTTGTGGTCACACTCATGCCGTGGTGGTAGTCCGGTAGGCTCTACAAACACGTCAGCATATTGTTCCAATATTTCAGCAATAGCCAGCGGCAGCTCTGTACACTCAACTGATGTCACGGTGCCTGAATCACTGTCGAAACAAACCTGCACAGTGTAAGCCATAGCTAAATTCTTGGCAATGCTGGCCAACTGCAGACTGTTGAGGGTCTCACATCGTGGCGATTTTGCTGCTACCCCTTGCAGAACCACTGTGAATCCATCTAATTCAATTTGCATACACCTTTTTGGCCAATCAATTAACATGGGACTATGGTACTCGAGCCAATCCATGCCCAAAATGATATCATATGTTCCCAAAGGAAGAACTCTGAAGTTTGTGCTGAACGTGTGGCCTTGTGTATACCATGGACAAGCAAGGATCTCTTGAGTGCACTGCAGTTCAGACCCATTGGCAACTGATACTCTCACTGGTCTGCTCATCATCTGTAATCCTTGCAACTGAGCAGCCATTTGTTGAGACACAAATGACGCGGAACTGCCTGAATCCACAAGCATGAGCATCTCTTTTCCTTATACCCAACCATGCAATTGCAGACAACTGGGAGCTTCTGTGCCTGTAACTGCATGAAGAGATAAATGCCAAACTTGTTCCACCGTGGGTTGCTCTGCTGGCTGCTGTTCCTGAACCTCATTGCTTGGAAGAATGTCCATGTGAAATAAATCCAGCAATTCCTCAATTACTTGCAGTCTAACAGTCGGAGGACAAATATGATCGTGCCCCCAACGCTCACCACACTTGAAGCATAGACCCTTGGTACGGCGATAATTGCGCAGAGTTGTGACTTTGGTTGCCTCGCTACTGGCGCATGCACTTTCAGTCCTCCTGCGGTCATCAGCCGTGGGTGTCGCAGTTGGAAGCCGCACGGGTGTCGCTGGCAAACAGAGTGGAGTCTGATGTTTGGAACGAGCAGCATATGGTGAAGGCCCGGGCGCCTCACTTCTGGTGTGCCGCTGACCTTCAGATACCTCCTCTTGCAAGATAGCCTATGCGCATGCCGAGTCCAGATCACTGGGGCGCTGTACCATGACCACTGAACGGATATCCACCCTGAGCCCCTCGATAAACCTCGTCAAAAAGTACAATGGATGTATAGCATCAGAATATGACATCAAATGATTCATGAGAATTTCAAACTGTTCTATGTATTCAGACACAGTAGTGGTTTGTCGCAGAGCATAAAACTGTCGAATCAAGGATTGATGTCGATCTCGACCGAATCTAGTGCACAACAAGGTACAGAAAGCCTCCCAATCCAGATTTCCAATTTTGGCCTGAACTGATTGCAACCAAATGGCCGCAGCACCCGTAAAATGAAGTGTAGCCATGGGAACGAAGTAAGAGGGATGAATTTGAAACATGGAAAAGTACTGTTCACAGAGAGTTTTCCAAATTTTTGGGTTCTCACCCGCAAATTGGGGAAAACTCAGAGAGGGCGGAGTCTGACCCAAACTCGCCATGACTTGACTGGAAGACAAATTGGTAGCGGAAGGAGGCTCGAGCAAGCGAGGGAACAGATGAGTCTGGGAATCGATCGTACCATTGGCGGGAGTTGTCGTCGGTGGGTTCTCTCCCCCCGACGACATGCTCCGTGGAAGATGATGCGCGCCGTGGCCACCGGGCCCATGGATCTCGTCGGGCGATGCCGGACCACATGGACCGGCAGTTCGTGACGAGCCACCCGCAGCATCAGCAGCAGCAGCCTGAGAAGACTGCACGCTCTGCAGGACGGAGACCGACTCCTGGAGCTTGGCGAACCAGGCCTCGAGATCCGGCTGCCATGCCGTGAGCGCCGCGACCTGCTCCGATTGAGCGTCGATCTGCCCCTTGAGGCCTTGGATGTCGGAGCGCGTGTCCGCACTGGCTTGCGTCAGCGTCTCTGTTAACTTGTCCAGATAAGCTTTGAGCGCCGGATCCATGGTCGCAAACAACCGCTGTCGATCCGCGACCTGTTTGCGCGTCTCCAGCGCGAGGAAGGGAGGTGGTTTGGCGACTGATACGAGGTGTTAGGATTACACTACTCTTCACCAATCGATCTAGGACAGTTCACAGTTTGGTGGAGATACAATTTGGGGGAGGGGACTGAATTGGACAGAGATACAGGGGAATACAGAGCACACACACGCACACTGCCGCCGTCGCCTGATCCTAGTCGGGTTGAACCCTGCGCTGTCGACCTGCTGGCTTATATATCTCCTTCCTCGTCTGCCTTGTCGGGCCCGAACATATAGGACACCCACTGCGGTCCAGTAAACTTGTGGTTGGGCATGTGCTCTCTCTTGGGCCGAGTCGTGGTGGCGCCCTCCTTCTCCTGACGACCCTGGGCGTTGTTAGCTGGGTCGCTAACACCGACCCTCAGGCCATGTATCCGCCCCCATCTCGCCCTAACTTGTACTAGCACTATATAAGGACCTCTCCCTCCTCCCTCTAGGGTTAGCATTGTGATAGCTCTTGAGATAGAGCTTTGCTCATCCACTACCTCTCCCATGGAGATCAGGACCTCCATGAGACCCATGTGAGAAGATCCTCTCCGGATTCAAGATCTCGACTCCTTCGCGGATCGGGATGAACTAGCTACCTTTTTACCTTCTTGTGTTGGATTTGGACCTTTGTATCCCTCTATGTGTATGTGGATCTAGCACATGTGTGATTGGATCTTGTCTATTTGAGTGTTCTTCTTGTGTTCTTCTTGGATTTGCTCCTTTTCCCCCTCCTAAGTGTGAAAAGGTCGTCAATTAGGGTTCCACCCTACATCACATAACCATCCCAAGAGATGTTTAGAGTTGCACATAAGAGAAAAAGGTTAGTCCACAATAATATTCATGTTAACAATAATATTCAGGATAGCATCAGTAGTGACAATAATCATCTTGCAAAAATGAATCATGCTCAATTTTAATTATTTCCTTCGAAGACCGACACTTGACCAACCCAGACTGTAGTCCTTAACTGCGGACACGGCTATTCGAATAGGTTTTAAAACTCTACAGAGGGTGTACTCTTTACCCACAAGTAAAGGATTTCTTTAGCCAACACCGAGATGCTGACTAATTCCAATTACGGCCTTTGGGTTGAAAACACACCTAACCAGCACACACCAGCTTAACCGTTCTAATGCCCAGAACCACCCAAGGCATCATTCCAGAAAAACTCTAAGACGGGGAGACCATCATCTCGAATAGCATGGGATCACTATTTATAACGCGCGAATTACAAGGGGTGCCCCCCTCTCGGCCCAGCCGGATACACCTATGCCCCCTGACCAGGTGACATGCCTACCAGAGGCCTCTGGTATCTTTCCCCATGGCCTCTCTGTACGGTGTGTGCAATGAAAGGGGTTAACAACTTACTGAACCTTACCCTACCTATGGCAGGGACAAGTGGCAGCACGAAACAAGTATGGGGGTTACCGGAACAAGACTCGATCTACGGTCGACTCAGGAGGTTTAAGTTCTCCTGCAGTGGTTAGCACAATATATTTCCTTGGTAGTACCCAACAGGGTCACCACCTGGCATGTCCCAACATGCCCTCAATGATCATTCTCGTCATAACGAGATTTTAGTCTCACGGTCACTTTTCTCGTGACTGATTCTTTCCTGCAGATTAGTCCGGATCAACATAGGCATATGTGACATGTGAAAATGACCATACTCACTCATACTTCATGTTTAAATGAAGATACAATATTATCAAGGGATCATGCATGTATAACTAGCAATATGCAAATTTCCTTTTTGAATTCAACATATTCATGATTCAATTATTCTTGCAAACAATCAACCAGGCATTCACCATATCAAGTGTTCAAGATGCTTGCCTTGAGCATGCAGAAAGAGTGGGTGCACTCCAAAACTTTGAAAATTTTATCTTCCCTCCATTTTCCTATTTTCAAAATATTGAAATTACCACTTAAACTTGAAATAGTACAAAAAAGTTATTTGGAAAATTTTGAAATAAATACTAAAATAAACTAGATGAAATTTAAAGAATGACAAAAAAAGAATTAATTCATTTGGACTTGTGGTTTAAAAGTTAGGGGCAGTCAAAGTTTAGTTAACGCTCTGGTTTTATTTAGACTTTAAATAGAAAACGTTCCGGCTAAGAATACGCTTTGTAAATAAGAAAACATACTTTGCAAACTACGCCTTCACTTACAGACACGGGCGTGACCTCCAGTCACTGACGGTGGGTCCCGCGGGCCCACCAGTCAGGTTTGACTGGTCCAACCGCGCGCCTTGTCCTTCTCTTCCCATCGGCCGAACGAAGGCGGCACTCCGGTGGGGCTCGCCGGCGAACGGCGGCACCGTTCGGGAAGCTGAGGCCACCCATGAGGTCTGGAGACCCGGGCGATCCTCCCGGTACCAGTCTTGGCCTCCGGGGTGGACGTAGTCATCGGCGGCGAGCTTCTCCAGTGGACAGCGGCGTCAGGAGGAAGGGGCTTTCACCTACGGCGGCTCCCAAGCTAAATTGAGAGGGGGAGTGGATTCGTGGGGTTGAGAGGAAGCTTCTGGTGGAAAGAGTGGAGAGGGGGAGGCTCAGGTGGCATCGGAATCATCTGGACAGTGGCGGCGACCGTGGTTGCCGGAGGGGAAGGAGACGACTCTCTCCGGTGGTCTTGTTGCTTGGAGAGAGTCACAGAGGGAGTAGGAGATGGTGTGTGCAGCGAGGCGAGCTCGGGAAGGCTTTTTATAGCTGGAGGAGGTCGGTTCATCTTTTCCAGAGAACGGCCACGGCGGCAGTCACCATTGATGGTGGGCTGAGGTAGCTGGTGTGGTCGGTGGCGGACGGTGGAGGTCGGTGAGGACGGTGGTGGTTGGCAGTTAAGCTTCGGGCACGCTGGTTGGATCAGCAGGCTCCGGCGGCTTGGGCGGTGCCATCCCCGAGCTGACAGCGGCGGCAGCCATTCCTGGCGAATAGTGGTCGGTGGCGAGGTGGTTGAGGGCGGTTAACGTCGGGCAGATGGCAATTAGAGCTAGGGTGCGCTGGCTAGCTCGGGAACGGGCCAGGTGGCTTGGCCGGTGAGTGACAGCGACGGGCGCGTGTCGGTGGCGGCGCTGGCCGGTGGAGGGCGCCGCCAGGGGGATAGCTCTGGTGCGGGGGAGGTTGTGGCTGGCGCGGGAGGCTAGCAGAGGGCGGAGCCATCCAGGGGAGGCAGCAGCGGGGGCGGCAGGGGCTCAGGTGCTAGAAACTGCAGCTCGGGCGCTCTGCTCGCGCCCAGTGCACGCACGCAGCTTGTTCGACCAAATGCCAGGATGCACTGGGGTGGTCCGTTTGAGCTACTTTTTGGTAGGGTGGCAAAACTTAGTCTGATAGGATTTATGGACATGATGGTTTGGTTAAATGAGCAAGTGTACAATGCAAGTTCATGAGCTTGCAGATTTCTGGCATGCACATGAGGTGCTTGAGGAAATGCTAGGGCCACCTAGGGATCTTTTCTGAGATTGGAATTTGGCAGGATGATGTCTCCTTGGATGTTAGTGATGATGCTGAAGTTGGTTTTATAAAAGGAAATACTTGCTAGTGCAAGTTTTGGAGAAATTCAGTTCTGGACAGAAACTACAGGGAATTATTTGGAGGTATTCCAAGATGCAAATGGAGTTGATCTTCTGGACTTAAGAGTTTGGTTGGAAGGACTATAAGGTGGAAAAATCTCAGAATTGTTGGAGCAAGGAAAATTAGGGTTGTAGTTATAACCTAAGAATGGGACAGAATTGAAAAGTGGAAGTTTTGCTCAAAATTTTCAAAAGACCAAGTTGGGTTTTTGCATAAAAGTGAGCTATAGGCATCATATGACCCCTCATAATTTTTGTGAAATTTTAAAAGAATTATTTGAAATAGTTGGTAGTGCAACAAAAGCATTTCAAGTATTGAAAATGCTATTAAATGGATTATTTTGGGCAAATTTTGTTATGAAAATATTTCCTACTGTCATTTAAATCATAAATGAAATGATTTAAGAAAACTACCAAAGCCCATAATATTTTACATAAATTTCTATATGGAGGGAAGAATTTTGGAAAACAGAAAACAGAAAATACTCTGACTTTATTAAAAGACCTAATATAAATCGAAATTTTATTTCTGGCCAAATTTACTTAATAAGAATATGGTTAAATTTTTGGGGCGTTACAAACTCTACCCCCCTTAAAAAATCTCGCCCTCGAGATTTGTTAAGGGCAGTAAATCTAATTACGGAACAAGACAGAGAAGCGCTCATATGCAAAACTGCAATCATGGCAATACGTTCATGACATACACCCTAAGAAACTACACAAGATCACGTCATGCAAACAAGCACTACCCACCGCAACAACACACTCATGACTGCCTACGGTTCGAAGGTGAGATCTACAGGGTCTTGTGGAAGGGTTCCCGGTGTAGGAGCACATTCTTCTTCTTCCGGAGGAAGTGGAGGAAGCAGACGAAGAACATGTCCTTCCTAAGTTGGCACAAGTGGTCCGCCAATGGCGATCTGGGGATTCAGGACAGCAAGATAATGTAGATAATCCATTAGTTGTTGGGTGAAATGCTCCTGGGCCATCACATACTGAATGAGATTGGCCAGAGCTGGATCTCTTTCTATACGTTCACAGCGGAACGTAGCTTCTGCTCCAAAAGCTGCGCGGCTTAGAAAATAGTAGTATTTTCTTTCACTGGCACAGGGTACCGCGAATCGAAGATGGGTAACTGCTTCATAAGCAGTAGCCTCAATGGCCATGCATGAGGTTTGCATGGATCTCCCGATGAAGACAACATATGGAGGGCCTTGGTTTAAATCCGCTGGTGGGATTTGCACAACTGCCTAGTATTTTGAGGAATCAGAGGTGATCCTCATCTTGTACAACTCATACTGGGGTGGGTGGATGGAACCAAGGGTATTCCGGGTAAAATCCCACAAAACCTTAACAAAACTACCAGGGCTTGCATCTGGAGTTCTTAGGTAGGCTTCGGAGTGAAACATGGAGTGATGGATGGAGAAAAGCAGTGCTCAAGGTTGATTGTGGCTGGTGTTGTTTACGAATATGGCCTCTTATAAAGTGCCTGGGTTAGGAAACATGAGGCGGCGCTAGTACGACTTGTGTATTAGTTCCGGCATAGGGTTGTCCCAGTCAAATTCTCGGACCTCACTTCCCAAAAGGAATGTGACGTATTACTGTGCGTGTCGGTCAGGGGGTTCGGCAGTCACGTCCAAAATTTACTCTGCCACCACACGCCAATAATTACCGCTAGATCACGCATACTACTATTAAGACAATGGCACACAAGTAATTTACAAACTTACCACGCCATATAACTGCTACTACGAAAATACAGGGCAGCAGGGCTACTAAGGCTCTACAACGATTCTGGTGGACTCAGTCCACCTCGTTTACATCTAGCCGGGCGCGTCCCGCAGATGTCGAGGCTTCTCCGTGTGCTTCAGTGTCGGAGCTGGCCGGGGTCGGATGGGGAGCTACAGGGCTGGGGTAGCGGTGGTGTCCCTCGCGGGGTGTCGAGGTCACAGTTCCGTTGGAGTAGGTCTCCAAGAGACGACGGAGTTCCCCGGGGGAGGTGAAGGCATTGCCCGGATGGCTAACAGGAGCAGACCTTGGGGGCTCAACTGGCCTCCCAAGCAGCACTATCGGGGTGTCGGTGGCGGGTGCAGCTTCCGTTCTCACCGGGGTCAGGAGAGCGAGCGTCCTGCGGGTCGCAATCAGATCAAGGGTGACCTGATCGAATAGTGCCTCTTGCGCTCTCAGGTAGCGCACCAGATGCACTAGAGCAGGATCCGTCTCTTGGTTTCCGTTGGCGACTTGGGTCGGGCTACCATAGCCTTCATGACTAGGGTAGTAGTAGAAAGGACAGATTTTAACCCTCGGCGACAAATGCCGGAGATTAACTACAGCCTCTCGGGCTGCAAGTTGGATGGCTTGGGGCTCGTCGGAGGTCGTCCTCCCGTTGAACCGGTAGGGGCGTTCTGATGTGGTGCCCCTCCTGTAGATGTGCATCGTGGCCCAGAAGTGGTGGATGACATCACTCGTGTGATCTTGGTACACAACATACTTCGGGGGCTCTTCTATGCCAAAAGCTCGACGGGTGAGATTGGCGAGGATGACTACAAAGTCTCCAAGCTCAGCTGCGGTGGTCTCGTTACGAACGATGGGACCAGACATCTTGGTGGTTGGATATCGAACTGATAGTGAGGCTATGATGTGCTGAGTTGGGGCAAGGCTTCCTTTATAGTTCAGTGGAGTCTTCCATTGCACGCTTGTGGATGGGACAACTCAAGTGTCGGCCACAGGCACACGGCCTATGGGCAGGGCTGATAGGTTGGGCACCGATTGTCAAAAGATGTCGGCTGGTCACTGTGTAGGCTTATCGGATGTGGTGAGCTTGGCTACGGACAGGAAAGGTTTTAGATGGTGTGGAAACCTAGGGATAACAACCAGGCTAAGATAGGATTAGGCAATGGTCAGCCTGGGCTCTGATACCAAGGCTGTCGGGGCCGGATTTCCGGGACACAATATGCCAGGAATTAACCCTTCGTGTCGTCACCAGCCCCAAGATCATTGTTACTGGTGGACACGTCCTTGTTACAGATTACCAAGCAATTACAAGAATTGGATACAAGACCATAAAGGTCTAATGATACAACAATGATTTCTAACAGCGGATGGCGGAAGCGGGTAGCGGATCTCCATCTCTAGTGGGTCTCCCTTCCCACAGGAACAGCTGACCTGGATAACTCCTATCCCGCGTGGCTGCTATCTCCGATTCCTAGGTTGCAGGGTGTGCCCTTGTAGTGCTCTTCTCCTAATCGTGATCTGGCCAAGACAATAGCCAGGGATAAGCCAGTGAGTACGTTTGAATGTACTCGCAAACCTCATGAACAAAAGATATACCGAATGCAACCGAGAGCTTATGATCACGATGAACAAAATTATATGCATATGCTGACTGATATTAAAGCATGGCATGATAAATATCAAAACGGTGTAGATGGCTAAATATATCATTCTAGTAAATAAACCAAGAAAATAGAATGGAACATCGGGCGTTAGACCGCTCGAAGATTTCAAGAAAAATGCCAAACAGGTGTCTGAATGCGACGCCTCGAGAGGTCTTGAAAAGAAATGCCAAACGGGTGTCTGAATGCGACGCCTCGAGAGGTCTTGAAAAGAAATGCCAAACGGGTGTCTAATGCGACGCCTCGAGAGGTCTTGAAAAGAAATGCCAAACAGGTGTCTAAAAGCGACGCCTCGAGAGGTCTTGAAAAGAAATGAGTATCCAGGTGGCATAACCATCCCAAGAGATACTCAGAAAAAAATAGAAATGAGTATCCACGTGGCATAACCATCCCAAGAGATACTCAGAAAAATAGAAATGACTATCCAGGTGGCATAACCATCCCAAAAGATACTCAGAAAAAATAGAAATGAGTATCCAGGTGGCATAACCATCCCAAGAGATACTCATAAAAAATAGAAATGAGTATCCAGGTGGCATAACCACCCCAAAAGATCCTCAGAAAAAATAGAAATGAGTATCCAGGTGGCATAACCATCCCAAGAGATACTCAGAAAAAATAGAAATGATTATCCAGGTGGCATAACCATCCCAAGAGATGCTCAGAGTTGCACATAAGAGAAAAAGGTTAGTCCACAATAATATTCATGTTAACAATAATATTCATGATAGCATCAGTAGTGACAATAATCATCCTGCAAAAATTAATCATGCTCAATTTTAATTATTTCCTCCGAAGACCGACACTAAGACCGACACTTGACCAACCTAGACTGTAGTCCTTAACTGTGGATACGGCTATTTGAATAGGTTTTAAAACTCTGCAGAGGGTGTACTCTTTACCCACAAGTAAAGGATTTCTTTAGCTAACACCAAGATGCTGACTAATTCCAATTATGGACTTTGGGTTGAAAACACACCTAACCAGCACACACCAGCTTAACCGTTCTGATCCCTGGAACAACCCAAGGCATCATTCCAGAAAAACTCAAAGACGGGGAGACCATCGTCTCGAATAGCATCGGATCACTATTTATAACACGCGGATTACAAGGGGTGCCCCCTCTCGGCCTAGCCGGATACACCCATGCCCCCTGACCAGGTGACATGCCTACCAGAGGCCTCTGGTATCTTTCACCATGGCCTCTCTGTACGGTGTGTGCAATGAAAGGGGTTAACAACTTACTGAACCGTACCCTACCTGTGGCAGGGACAAGTGGCAGCACGAAACAAGTATGGCGGTTACCGGAACAAGACTCGATCTACGGTCGACTCAGGAGGTTTAAGTTTTCCTGCAGTGGTTAGCACAATATATTTCCTTGGTAGTACCCAACAGGGTCACCACCTGGCATGTCCCAACATGCCCTCACTGATCATTCTCGTCACAACGAGATTTCAGTCTCACGGTCACTTTTCTCGTGACTGATTCTTTCCAGCAGATTAGTCCGGACCAACATAGGCATATGTGACATGTGAAAATAACCATACTCACTCATACTTCATGTTTAAATGAAGATAAAATATTATCAAGGGATCATGCATGTATAACTAGCAATATGCAAATTTCCTTTTTGAATTCAACATATTCATCATTCAATTATTCTGGCAAACAATCAACCATGCATTCACCATATCAAGTGTTCAAGATGCTTGCCTTGAGCATGCAAAAAGAGTGGGTGCACTCCAAAACTTTGAAAATTTTATCTTCCCTCCATTTTCCTATTTTCAAACTATTGAAATTACCACATAAACTTGAAACAGTACAAAAAAGTTGTTTCGAAATTTTTGAAATAAATACTAAAATAAACTAGATGAAATTTAAAGAATGACAGAAAAAGAATTAATTCATTTGGACTTGTGGTTTAAAAGTTAGGGGCAGTCAAAGTTTAGTCAACGCTCTGGTTTTATTTAGACTTTAAATAGAAAACGTTCCGGCTGAGAATACGCTTTGTAAATAACAAAATGTACTTTGCAAACTACGCCTTCACTTACAGACGCGGGCGTGACCTCCAGTCATTGACGGTCGGTCCCGCGGGCCCACCAGTCAGGTTTGACTGGTCCAACCGCGCGCCTTCTCCTTCTCTTCCCTTCGGCCGAACGGAGGCGGCACTCCGGCGGGGCTCGCCGGCGAACGGCGGCGCCGTTCGGCAAGCTGAGGCTACCCACGAGCTCAGGAGACCCTGGCGATCCTCCCGGTAACCGTCTTGGCCTCCGGGGTGGACGGAGTCGCCGGCGGCGAGCTTCTCCAGCGGACGGCGGCGTCGGGAGGAAGGGGCTTTCGCCTACGTTGACTCCCGAGCTAAATTGAGAGGGGGTGTGGATTCGTGGGGTTGAGAGGAAGCTTCTGGTGGAAACAATGGAGAGGGGAAGGCTCAGGTGGCGTCGGAATCATCTGGACAGTTTCGGCGACCGTGGTTGCCGGAGGGGAAGGAGACGACTCTCTCCGGTGGTGTTGTTGCTTGGAGAGAGTCACAGAGGGAGTAGGAGATGGTGTGTGAAGTGAGGCGAGCTCGGGAAGGCTTTTTATAGCCGGAGGAGGTCGGTTCGTCGTTTCCAAAGAACGGCCACGGCGGCAGTCACCATTGATGGTGGGCTGAGGTAGCTGGTGTGGTCGGTGCCGGACGGTGGAGGTCGGTGAGGACGGTGGTGGTTGGCAGTTAAGCTTCGGGCACGCTGGTTGGATCTGCAGGCTCCGGCGGCTTGGGCGGTGCCGTCCCCGAGCTGACTGTGGCGGCAGCCTTTCCTGGCGAGTAGTGGTCGGCGGCGAGGTGGTTGAGGGCGGCTGACCTCGGGCAGATGGCAATTAGAGCTAGGGTGCACTGGCTAGCTCGGGAATGGGCCAGGTGGCTTGGCCGGTGAGTGACAGCGACGGGCACGTGTCGGTGGCGGCACTGGCCGGTGGAGGGCGGCGCCAAGGGGATAGCTCCGGTGCGGGGGAGGCTGTGGCTGGCGGGGAAGGCTAGTAGAGGGCGGAGCCATCCAGGGGAGGCAGCAGCGGGGCGGCAGGGGCTCGGGTGCCAGCAGCTGCTGCTCGGGCGCTCTGCTCACGCCCCCAGTGCACGCACGTAGCGTGTTTGACCAAATGCCAGGGTGCACTGGGGTGGTCCGATTGAGGTACTTTTTGGTAGGGTGGCAAAACTTAGTCTGATAGGATTTATGGACATGATGGTTTGGCTAAATGAGCAAGTGTACAATGCAAGTTCATGAGCTTGCAGATTTCTGCCATGCACATAAGGTGCTTGAGGAAATGCTAGGGCCACCTAGGGATCTTTTCTGAGACTGGAATTTGGCAGGATGATGTCTCCTTGGATGTTAGTGATGATGCTAAATTTGGTTTTATAAAAGGAAATACTTGCTAGTGCAAGTTTTGGAGAAATTCAATTCTGGACAGAAACTACAGGGAATTATTTGGAGGTATTCCAAGATGCAAATGGAGTTGATCTTCTGGACTTAAGAGTTTGGTTGGAAGGACTATAAGGTGGAAAAATTAACCTAAGAATGGGACAGAATTGAAAAGTGGAAGTTTTGCTCAAAATTTTCAAAAGACCAAGTTGGGTTTTTGTATAAAAGTGATCTATAGGGATCATATGACCCCTCATAATTTTTGTGAAATTTTAAAAGAATTATTTGAAATAATTGTAGTGCAACGGAAGCATTTAAAGTATTGAAAATGCTATTAAAAGGATTATTTTGGGCCAATTTTATTATGAAAATATTTCCTACTGTTATTTAAAGTATAAATGAAATGATTTAAGAAAACTACCAAAGCCCATAATATTTTACAAAAATTTCTATATGGAGGGAAGAATTTTGGAAAACAGAAAAGACTCTGACTTTATTAAAAGACCTAATATAAATCAAAATTTTATTTCCGCCGCCTCGCCTCCCTTAGTGGCAGGAATCGAGGAAGGAGATGCGAGAAGTCAGGCAAAATGAGCGGCGCCCTCCATGTTTTTCCTTTTTATGGGGAAGGCGCGAGGGCTGGCTCTTTTTCGTCCTACGTGGCTGCGCTTTTCAGGCGCACCACCTCCCACCGCCGCTTCGCTCCACCTCTATCATGCCCGCATTTAATGTGCATCGTGGGCGGGTGCGGTAAAAGAGAAGATTATGATAGTTATCTTCTGCCACGCGCCGCCTGTGCACTGTTTGGGCCTAGCCCAACCACGGGCTCCTGTCGGTGTACTAAGACATGGGTGCCCTCGTACCTAAACTTGTGCACATGCAGTTGTAGCCTCCCTTCCGGCAAGGGCTTGACAGAGGATAACTACGTCCTAAGACTCAACACCAAGACCGTGAAGAAGACCTCAAGGCAGGTCATCGAGGAGTACTATTTTCGTACTGAAGATCGACGTTGCCCTTGCCGGCAAGCTCCGCCCCGGCAAGGTGAAGACCAAGACTATGGTTGCTGGCAAACCCCCTTGCAGGCAAGCAAGGTCCGGCAAGCTCCGTGCCAGCAGGCTTGTTCTGTCCCGTTACCGCTCCACCTCACCATCGACTAGATAGGCTTGTATGCTAGGTGTCGAGAGGGCAGGCAGTCAACATAGCCGGCGAAGGCACGTGTCAGCATGCCGCGCCAAGATTAACTTTAATGACACCCGTCCCTGGGACGTGTCAAGATTACAGGAGGGCGCCAGGACCGGTGGTACAGATCTTTTGCCCAAGGCCTCGCCTCCCCAACGTAGCACCTAACGGTGCATTCAATGCGTTTATCTTACCCCGTTGGAAGATAGACGTGGTGACGGTGCCAGTCAGTATTCATACTCTGTAATGATCGTATTAGCCATTGTAGTAACCCCTTGGCCTATAAAAGGAGGCCCACGGCTACAGGTAGAGCGGTCGACACCCAGCTCAATTACACGCGATAGCTGCATTTCCCGCGCACCTTGCCAGAAAACTGCGCTCCTTGTAACTTGGGCTCATACACGATCAAACACAGAACAGGAGTAGGGTTTTACGCTCATAGCGGCCCGAACTTGGATAACCCCCCCCCCCCCCCCCCGCGCGTGTTCTTGCACCTACTGAAAACCTACTCTTTGTCCCATGCATGTCCCCTGAGCCGAATCGCAAAGGGGCCCGTTCGGTCCCATAGATCGTCTTTTCCCACGACACCATGCCCACGAGTGAACATCTTGACTTGACTAAGGATGGCAAACCGGTTGATCAAAAGGTTTATCGATCCATGATTGGTTCATTGCTATATCTATGTGCCTCCCGTCCCGACATTATGCTAAGTGTGTGCATGTGTGCACGATACCAAGCGGCACCAAAAGAGTGTCATCTTAAGGTCGTGAAAAGAATTGTGAGATACTTGTTACATACACCAAATTTTGGCATTTGGTATCCCAAGGGATCTTCTTTCAGTCTTGTTGGCTACTCCGATTCGGACTACACCGGAGACAAGGTTGATAGAAAATCCACTTCGGGTACACGTCAATTTCTTGGTAGATCTCTTGTGTCTTGGTCTTCCAAGAAATAAAACTCGGTATCTCTATCCACCGCAGAAGCGGAATACATTGCCGCCGGATCTTGTTGTGCTCAATTGTTATGGATGAAACAAACTCTCAAAGACTATGGTGTGCATGTGAGACATGTTCCATTCCTATGTGACAATGAGAGTGCTATTAAGATTGCACACAATCCTGTGCAACATTCTCGAACTAAGCATATTGAGGTTCGTCACCATTTCATTCGAGATCATGTTGCTAAAGGTGACATTGACCTTAAGCATGTTCGTACCGACAAGCAATTGGCGGATATCTTCACTAAACTTCTTGATGAGAAGATATTTTGTCACTTGAGAAGTGAGTTGAATATCATTGATGCTTCAAATGTGAACTAGAAACTTACTTGGATGCATGCAAGGGCATGAGCTTTCTTGACTAATCCTTGATGATACTCTCATCATTTCATATCTTGGATACATTGCTCCCTTGTATTGCATCTAACCTCTTGTAGGTACTTGGATGAACATCATTCCATGAGGTTGCTCACAAACTCTCACCTTGAGCAAGAAAGTTGGATCAAGTATCTAAATCTTTGGTGTGTCCAAGGAACAAGACAACTCAAACATACCCTTTGACAATATTTGATCTTATACTTCATTCTTGTCAATTTGGATACATATGTTGTTCCTTGCAAATCTAACCCATGTAGGAAGATGGACTACAAATTATAGGATTGCTCTCAACTCCACTCCATGAGCATCAAGTTCAACTACATGATGGACATCAACATCAAAAACCGCAATGTAAGTTCTCACATGTTAGAGAAGCTTTACTCTAAGACATGAGCTAAAGCAACTCCACAAGATGTGAATACATTGAAATGCTTAAATCAAAAATGGTAACCCCATTTTGAGCTTAACGATGAGTGTGACCTATGATCAAGTGATCTCACTTGACTCCTAAGTCAATATACTCTAACATAGGTGACCTTGTCGCCGACCCCTCTGGATGAAGTTTCTCTTGTGTCTCTCTTGTTGTTTGTGTGTATTTCTTCTCTTTTTCAAAAAAAAACTTCATCTAGATGTCTCTTTATTTCTTTCTTTTCTGCTAGTTTCTCTGTCTAGTAAATTCATTGCAAATCTTTGTGAGAGCTTTTTGCCTAGTGAGCTGAGTTGACAAAATTTTCTCTTTGCACTAAACTCGGTAACACCGACTTGTTCCAACTTGGAGTCACCGACTTTACTGCTCAAAGGAATTTTCTGTCAAAGATTTTCTGTGTTTTCTGCTCGAGCTCCACTCAATGATTCTTTCACTCTGCTTGCATCTGACATTATATCATGGCTAGATGTGCTTCTCGAGGACCACACCCACTTGACGAATGACCTTGAAGCTAACCCTTCTAGATGTGAGCTGGGGTCCGATCTTTTGATGAGAGAGAGATAACTACGATTTTTGGAGGATTTGACCCTCACAATCCGGCTACCAACCGTACAGGGAGAACCGTACACGACTGATATCCACGGCAATCGCTGAACCAACTCCACGGTGTTATCGACCGAGCCAACGGCACGATCGACCTATCCACGAAGGATTTTTTTTCCTGCAAGCAAATCAAAGAACATGCAAGAAGATAATAGCCAAGCAATCTGAAATTGCGGATATGCTAGTTGGAATAAATCTCACAAGATGGGGTTCCGATAGGATGCCTTGACGGTCGCACTAGCCGCTACGAGCGAAGACAAATAAAAGTAGCAATAGCTAAACTTCTCTAAACAAAACCCAAGTCTAAACCCTAACCTAGACTAGCTATTTATTAAAAGTGTATGGTGGTGCGGATAGACAGGCGTGGATCTCTTAGATGGGACGTAGATGCGTAGCCGGTCCTCTATCTTGTTGGTGTTCGCTGGCCACCTAGGCCTATGGGTCCCGCACGGTAACAACACCAGGGATGGCCCATCGATCCTCGTCTGCGTTGTGTGTGTGCTTTCCGCAAGTAATTCTTCCCTGAAGCATGTATGTGTGAGAGCACGGCATGACCTTGATTGCATGCACGTGTGAGCCCCATTGCCTGACTTGATTGCATGCACCTTCTAGGATGTACGTGTATGCATAGAATGACCATGGCACCAACTCTCATCTTCATATTTATTTTAAAAATGCCTTCAACAATTATACATGAGAAACAAAAAGGTGTAGTATTTTTGTCTGTAATAATAAAGTATAATATTATATGGTTATCTACAAACACTACCTGACAAATATCCGTGCACCTAATATATTTGGTTATATTCACATAGGTGTTGTCCTCATCATCCTCCCTTTCTTCGAAAAAAAGCCGTCGTCGGCTTTTCATAACCTGCAAGGTATAAAACCAAGAAAACACGAAAGGGCAAAACAAGCTACCAGATGCACGAATAGAAGTGATGTGTATCCCCTGAATAACTAATTTGCAAAAATCAGCCATCTGTGCAAGAGATGGAATAAATGGAATAGCACTAATATCATGTGCGATGGTATCAACAATGTTCTGGTGCATACAATCCATTACAGTGTCAAAGACAGTAGTTATACCCTCATTACTTGGCATTCCAAAATCATAAATGTGAGAATTAAAAGCAAGCAACGTGTGCACAACATCGACTTGATTACTACCAGATGCTTGCTGAAATTTATTTTTAATGCTTTCGTTACACATTTGAGCCCTAGCTTTCTCGTCTTTTGCTATCTCATCTGGAGTCATAGGTAGCAAACTAATAGTTTTACCTTCAAGCACAAGACTATACGAATTCGTTCTACCATGATGAATAACACTATTATCATATTGCCAAGGTCGACCTAACAATAACGAACAAGCTTGCATAGGTACGACATCACAGTCAGCATAATCATGATACGAGCCAAGTGTAAAATGTACTCTCACGCGACGTGTCACCTTCAACTTACCACAGGTGTTGAACCATTGGATGTAATATGGATGGGGGTGTCTCGTAGTGGTGAGGCAAAGTTTCTCGACCATCTCCATACTTGCCAAATTATTGCAGCTTCCACCATCAATGATCACACGAACGAAATGCCCTTTAACAACAAACTTAGTTTGAAAAAGATTATGGCGTTGAGGCATCTCAGCATGCCCCACCTAGGCACTAAGTACTCGCATGGTTACAAGGCTTGGGTACTGATCTGCCATCTCAGCATCAATATGTATCTCCTCCGTGTCATGCTCCTTAGTGTCACCTGCATCATGAGTGGCAAGCATAGCACGTGTATCTTCCCGCACAATGAATGTACGTTTATTTGGGCAGTCCTTCACCAAGTGCCCACCACCTTTGCATATATGACACTTCATGTCCCTTGTGCGTCCAGACGAAGTGGTAGGTGCTAGAGACATTGCTTTCGAAGCCTCGGATGACTGTGGAGCTGATTTTGAACTTGATGGGAGTGCACCATTGTTCGAGATCTGTGGTGTTGCCTTGGTAGTGGACGGAACAGTAGGAGAGGGTGTGCATGATGAGCGGCGACCTGCAGAAAAGTTACCTCGTCCCTTGTTATGTCGTCCCTGTACTTCCCTTTCAGCTTTACAAGCAAAATGAAACAAACGAGTAATAGAATTGTACTCCTTATAGTCCAATATATCCTGAATATCACGATTCAAACCACCTAAAAATCTAGCCATCATAGCATCTTCAGTTTCAACTAATCCACATCGCATTAAGCCAGTTTGCAATTCTTGATAATAATCCTCTACAGAACTACTACCTTGTTTTAAACGTTGTAATTCATTTAATTTATCATGAGCATAATATGAAGGAACATAACGCTGTCGCATAGCTTGTTTTAAAGCATCCCAAGTAGTAGGTATATTGTTTGCGTTAATACGACAATACTCACTCCACCAAATAGAAGCAAAGTTTGTAAGTTCACTAGTGGCTGCTCTAACTCGTTGGTTCTCAGGAATATCATGACATGCAATTTTTTGTTCAATGGAAAATTCTCAATCAAGATAAACATCAGGATTATATTTACCATTGAAAGTAGGCATAGTAAATTTAATTTTAGCACTAGAGTGGTCATAATCTCGAACATCATACCTGTGTGGACCACGTGCCATACCATGACGGTTGAAACGCAGTTGTCGATGAGCACGGTCATTGTGGTGGTTGACCATTTGGTCGTCCTCGGTGTCACCAGAATAATCCTCGTAGTTGTCCCCATGTTCCTCGGCAACGCGGGGAGGAATTTGTTGGTGCTAGTTTATTGTGACAGCATCAGTGGCACTAGCTGGATGTTGTGGATGACCCACGGGCACACGTCGAGCTCGCGAAATAGCGGCGACACCCGCGGAGTTGTGAGGAGCAGCGTTGTTGTTGACGCTGGGTGCAGTCTACAACTCATCCAGACATGACAAGATGGCCTGTAGATGTGTATTGGCAACACCTTGTGCATCCTCTATGGCCTTGAGTCTCTCTTCGGCCACAATCTGAGCACCCTCAAGTTGGGCGAGGCGCTCGCTGGTGACCTTCACATCCTCGGTGAGGCCCTCAAGTGTGACTTGATTCCCTGCCATTGATAGTGGAAAAGAAAAAAACACAGCGTATAATCCCTATGAACTAGTAGGATGTGGTGGAGAAAATTCGCTCACACTCAAGCTTAGTATCATATTCTTACTTGTTCTTACCAATGCAGCAGGTGGTGATCGGCGTGTTGGTGTTGGCTTCAAACTACCGATGAAGATTGGATGGAGCGATAACCAGGAATCAGTAGAGCCGGGACCTGTACTTATTGGTAGGAAAAAGTGTAGCTTGGCAAAGGCTTCTCAACTCACAATATTAGTGGCACAATTTAGCAAAAAGCAATGCAAGTTGAAGAATTGCTCAAACTCCTAACTAGCGCTGGCAGTCGACTAGTAAGAGACCAAACAATCTAAGCCCAGATACTGAATCAAGTGAGTGGAATTGGTGGCGAAAAATGACGTGGTAGCTCTAAATAGCTAGATATAAGTGAGGTATAATCGGCAGTGTATGGAAACCTAGAGCAGAAAAATGTCCAGCAGATATCACGTATATGAACAAAGTAAAGGTTCTGCAAGAGATATTCCAAAAGATGCTAACCAGCCTGAACTTTTTTTTGCTTACTTTTTCTTCTCTGTATTTTTTTCACTCTTGTTTTCTGTTCTCTTTTTTTTTGCTCTGTCCTTTTTTTTCAAGCTGGTAGCAAGCAAGAAATCACGTACCAAAGATGATAGCCGATTCACTAAAAAAAATGATAGCTGATGGGACGTGTGCTACTAGCGTGGCAGTAATGATATGTGGCTGTCCTGATGAAATTGAGATGCTCGGTCGCGAGCGGCGGAAGACTTGGGACGTGCGCGCGGCAGCACAGGAACAATTTTTGTAGGTGGATGGGACGTGGGTACAGGTGCAGCTGGCTCAACGTGTGTGCTGAAAACAAAAGAATTAGGTACTGAACACACACGAAAAGCGGCGGACGACACTGAGAAAAAAAAACTGATGAACACGTAAACTTGACAGATGAGTTACGCGATGCGCGGCAGCGGATGGATCGGCGTGATAGACACGTAACTGATGAAGTTTTTTTTTTGATTAACAACCAAGGGGCGGCAGGAACGATTGGGTAGACAAAATAGGTTCGATCTGGTAGATAATTTTCGTCCCTTCTAATCTAAACCAGCACTAAATCTAGGATGAATGCAACCAAAAATTCAACAAAGCAAATACTAGATGTAAATTGCTAAAGGCTAAAAAGATAGGTGCAGCGGATGAACTAATTTAATTTTTTTTGGCTTTTTTGTGGGTTGTAGGACAGAAAAAGATCTAAACTAATAAAACTGTAAATCTCTCACCGATGAACCTGAAAACTGATACCACTTGATGTGAGCTGGGGTCCGATCTTTCGATGAGAGAGAGATAACTACGATTTTTGGAGGATTTTACCCTCACGATCCGGCTACCAACCGTACAGGGAGAACCGTTCATGACTGATATCCACGGCAATCGCTGAACCAACTCCACGGTGTTATCGACCGAGCCAACGGCACGATCGACCTATCCACGAAGGATTTTTTTCCTGCAAGCAAATCGAAGAACATGCAAGAAGATAATAGCCAAGCAATCTGAAATTGCGGATATGCTAGTTGGAATAAATCTCACAAGATGGGGTTCCGATAGGATGTCTTGACTGTCGCACAGCCGCTACGAGCGAAGACAAATAAAAGTAGCAATAGCTAAACTTCTCTAAACAAAACCCGAGTCTAAACCCTAACCTAGACTAGCTATTTATTAAAAGTGTATGGCGGTGTGGATAGACACGCGTGGATCTCTTAGACGGGACGTAGATGCATAGCCGGTCCTCTATCTTGTTGGTGTTCGCTGGCCACCTAGGCCTATGGGCCCCGCACGGTAACAACACCAGGGATGGCCCATCGATCCTCGTCTGCGTTGTGTGTGTGCTTGCCGCAAGTAATTCTTCCCTGAAGCATGTATGTGTGAGAGCACGGCAGGACCTTGATTGCATGCACGTGTGAGCCCCATTGCCTGACTTGATTGCATGCACCTTCTAGGATGTACGTGTATGCATAGAATGACCATGGCACCAACTCTCATCTTCATATTTATTTTAAAAATGCCTTCAACAATTCTACATGAGAAACAAAAAGGTGTAGTATTTTTGTCTGTAATAATAAAGTATAATATTATATGGTTATCTACAAACACTACCTGACAAATATCCGTGCACTTAATATATTTGGTTATATTCACATAGGTGTTGTCCTTATCACTTCTTGGAAATGGATGTCAAAGGGGGAGAGAGATGCACATCAAAGCTCTTATCACCATAACCTCTTCCATGTCAAAATGTATATCCTAAGGGAGAGTGATGCATTTTATAAGAGGAGAGAATTCTACAAGTTGCTAAGAGGGGAGAAACATGTCTTTGTGTTTCTGTTTGCTCCAGTCATCTCACCCTACCTACTCCCAATATCCAATGCTAGATTCAGGGGGAGGGGAAATTCACTTTAGGGGGAGACAACGTGATGTAGGGTGGAACCCTAATGGTGTCGATCTTTCACGATTGGAGCGGATCCCACGAAGAACACGAGAGGGAAAATGAGAGGAATCACTCAAATAGACAAGAAACAATCACACATGTGCTAAATCCACAAACATACGGAGAGATACATGATCCAAATCCAACAAAGGACGATACAAACGGTAGCTAGTTCATCCCGATCCGCGAAGGAGTTGAGGTCTTGAATCCGGAGTGGATCTTCTCACATGGGGGCCATGGAGGTCTTGATCTCCATGGGGGAGAGGTGGATGAGCAAAGCTCTATCTCAAGAGCCAACTACTTTGCTAACCCTAAAACGTTGGGGGAGAGGGAGTATATATAGTCTAGGGGGCGAAGGGGTACATGGGCTTCGGCCCAAGTCACACACGCAGGCATGGTCCGGATGATCCGGGTGTTGGTCCGGATGATCCGGGCGGGTCCCCGGATGATCTGGCTGTCTCGCTGTAGCCGTCACAGGTCCGGATGTCCGGGTCACCGTCTGGACGTCCGACATCGTCCGAATGATCCGGGATGGGGTCCAGATGATCTGGCTTCAGGGCTCCACCTTCGGGTGTCCTCGGATGGGGTTACCCGGATGATCCGGGGGGGGGGGGATGATCCGGCCGAGCCCGGATGATCCAGCTTCAGCAGCCGCGCCGTCTTCTTCTCCTTTGTTACGTCTTCTCTTCCACGCTTCCCTCACGGATGGTGTAGGCGTACACATGCGCTTGCACTCCTCCTCGTCGATGGTGAAGATCCGGTAATACCTACCATGCACACGAGAGGAGTGTCAAGTAGTATACCATCCTCGAAGGGGTGAAGTGAACACGTGTAAAGGAGATGATTCACCTTTGTGTATGTGAAGTAGGTGTGGCACGTGTCACTTGCCAAACGGACTCTTGACATGGTGATGTCCGTAGGATGCTCCACATCATCCCCTCCCCCTTGGGAAAGATCCGTCCTCGGATCAAAAACCAAATCACCATGGGAAAGAGATGGCGTCGCCGTGTAGAAGTGGACGATCACCAAGCGTTCATCATCTTGAAGCTCGAAATGGGCACTCCCCAATGTCGCACCGTTTTGTGGTTCCTTCAAAAGGAGCAATGACAACAAACACTTGGAAAAACAAATGTGGTTAGCGTTGGTGCAAAACCAAACATTCAAGTGGTGATTCACCGAACAAGTGTCGTCATCATGCATAGCATATGGTTTGACAAAGGAGTGAGATATGGCATTTAAGCATATTAATGGAGCACATGCAAAGTCATCATGGAAACAATCATGCAAAGGTGAGGTAAAGATGCTAATATGTGTGACAAATGAACAAGCATCTACCTCAATGTATAGCAAGCATGCACAAGGTGCTCAATGAAATGTTTATGGTAGGCATAGGAATCATTCACAACACCAAATAAAATGAAGTGTCTAAACACATGGGGCAAGACAATCCAAGCATAATGTGCACATGGTGTAGTGAAGATAGTGTGGCACTCAACACAATGGAAAGAGCAAGTGTTCATCATGTGTGAGGCAATCAAGTCAAGCATGTAACAAGCAATGGGACATGGCATATGTGAAGAAATGACATTGTTGCAATCAAACACATGGGAATAGCATGGGATAATCATGTTCGATGAAACACACAAGACATATATATCATGAGGCATGGCAATGTGGCAATGACAAGTCAAAACAAAATCTCTAGCATGTGTGCAATGTGTCATGGTGCAAGCAACACATGAAGTATGATCCACAATATTCATGCTCATGGTGTTGGGATTCTCAAAAGAGAAGGATATCACCTCAAAAGTGTGCTCTTGTGTGTCCTTCACAATGCCGAAGTGGTAGAAAATGCGTTGTAGAAGCACGTCGGTCGAAAGTGGCTCGCTCTCAAGAGCTCGAATGGTCAACGCACGTGAAGTGGCAGTTGACACGGACTCGAACGATCCTACACATGCACAAAACAAGGCAAAGAACGTATGTGCATGGTAGATAAACACATCATCCATCATGATGGTTCTCTTCTCTTGCACATAACCGTTAGAAGCAAAAGTGCATGAATAATATGATGCAACAATGGATATATTCATGGCACTAGGCATATGGTGCAAAGAAGGAAGACAAGCATGCTTCACATGAAAGATGGCAAAAGCTCCAAATATATGGGAGAAAGCTATGGGGGCAATCTCATTAGCAAGACTAAAAGCATTGTTGCACTCAATACATGGCAATTCATCTAGCATGAGAGAAGCAACATATGGAGCAATTGAACAATATTCAATAGCAATCATGTGGAAAGTAAGGCAATGGTTGTCATCAACCGCATGAAACGAGCAAGTATGAATCATCGGTGATGCAACAAGGCAAGCAATCATAGTAAGCATGTCATGCAAACTAGTGGAGCGAAGATGCAACACACTAGAGGTAATCATGGCAATCATGTCATGGGAGCAAATAATAGGCATAACAAATGCGCATGACATATCGGAAGCACGAAATTGAAACATGATCAAAGTATCATCATAGGCATGGGGTACATAGCAAACATGGCAATAACAAGGAAAATCTCCACCAAGCATGCAAATACACATATAAGTACTAGAATAAAGTGTCATGTGAGATGCAAAGCATGGGTCACAAATGCATGGCAAAGGCATAGGAATGAGCATATCATGCAAAGTGAACATGGCGATATGGGCATAGAGGATGTAATGAACAATAACCCATAACCATGTGAGGGCCATATAGAAGAAATGCGCGAAGTCTTTGCGCGAAGGGAGCGGTGGGAATGACAATCCACGGAATCCCAAATCATCATTGCTCTCTAGAGCTCGTTTCGTCAACTCTTGCGCTTGCGAGGTCGACGAGGAAAGATGTGTACCTACACAAAATGGGGACAAACGAAACAAAGTGTGATGCGGAGCATCCTACGGACATCACCATGTCAAGAGTCCGTTTGGCAAGTGACACGTGCGACATCTACTTCACATACATAAAGGTGAATCATCTCCTTTACATGTGTTCACTTGACCCCTTCGAGGATGGTATACTACCTGACACTTCTCCCGTGTGCATGCATAGGTATTGTCGGAGCTTCACAGATGTTGAGGAGGAGTGCAAGCGCCAAGGAACAACTACACCATCCGCGAGGGAAGCAGGGAAGAGAAGGAAGAAGAGGACTGTGTCAGCCCAGAATTACCGGTACAACCGGTCCACTACCGCCCAACTACCGGTCCACCGGTACAACCGGTCCACTATCGCCCAACTACCGGTCCACCGGTACAACCGCTCCACTACCGCCCAACTACCGGTCCACCTTCTGTAATCAAGCGGAGCAAGACCGGTACAACGCCGGTTATTCCCCCGGCATCATCCAGACCGGTACAACCGGTCCCCCAAGCGGTACAACTGGTCCCCCCTTCAACGAACACCTCCAGGAAGCGGTGCCTGAGCTCCCAGCAGTACAACCGCTCTCAAGTCCGGTACAACCGGTCAGCCTGCGCGCTGTAAAAGGGGCAACGACCCATGTATCCCCCAACTTACCCCTTGGACTATAAATACTCGTCTCCTAGCTCTGAATTAGGGTTAGCAAAGTATTGGCTCATCTAGTTGAGCCTAGCTCCTACCACTACTCCTCTTGAGAGAGAGAGAGTGACCTCTCCCATGGAGATCAAGACCTCCATGTGCGCATGTGAGAAGATCCCCTAGTGGATTCAAGACCTCATCTCCTTCATAGGATTTGGGATGAACTTTACCTTGTACCTTTCCCTTTGATTGTTCATGTACCTTGTGGATCCATGTGCTTGTTAGTCTAGTGGATGTGTGATTGGACTTGTTCTTGAGTGTTTTCCTTGTGATTTCCCCCGTGTTCTTCCTCGTGTTCTTCGTGTTCTCCGTAGGATCCCCTCCAATTCGTGAAAGATCGTCAATTAGGGTTCCACCCTACATCATCTTGGTATCATGAGCCACGTTGATCACGAATTTGGAGTCTTCCCCCCTCGTTTTCTAGCCTAATTTTGTTTGTTTTTGTCCCAATTTCGAAAATCCCCACCAAAAATAGCCCTCCCAATTTTTTTACATTTTGTTGGTTCTTGTGAGATTTTGTTGTGTTTGATCCACGATTTTGTTGTTTGGCAAGTGGATCTTTGCTTTCCCCCACCATCTCCACCTTCCCCACCATGAAATTCCCCAAAAAAAATTCGTTTCCCCACCAATTTTAGACTTAGATCTCGTGTTTTTCCCGTACCCAGATCTGAAACCTGGGAATTTTCCCGAGCAGAGCGGTACAACCGGCCCCCAAGGCGGTGCAACCGCTACACCATCCCCTGATACTTCCGCGAACACAAATCTAGAACCCCAGGACGCTCCAGGAGCGGTACAACCACCCCCGAAAGCGGTACAACCGCCCCTCCCAGTTTCAGCATCAGCTGATTGACCGTTTTGACCATAACTTTCACATCCGGAGTACGATTTTGACGTTCTTTAGCTCGTTGGATAGCTATTGACACCCCCCATCCATATAGATAGGTTCCAACACCATTGACACCATCAAATATTTGTCATTTTGGCAAGTTTGCCTAGGCCCTCCACCATATCATCCGCCATCCACCATAGCCTTCCGCAACCTAACCCATTTTGATCCTTATTGCATTTGTGGTTGTTTGAGTTGTGATTCGAGTCTCCTAAGGTGTTTCGGCTACTTAGGGATGGTTACTTCTTCATCAACCATCACCTCCACTTCCACATTGCCGACTTGGCAACCACCACCGCATTCCGCTACCACCATTTGACATTTGACATTTGAGATTTTGAGTTGTGGTTTCCCATTTCCTAAGGTGTTTCGGCTAATTAGGAATGGTTCTACATCGCCACTCATCATCGCCACGGACTCGACATCGACATTGTGCACTTCATCATCATCCGTCCTTACTTACAAACGAGAACCCACTGACGGTAACCTCGACGACATCACTGTGCATTTCCTTGCCATTGCATTGATAGCCCCGAGCCTATTGCGTCACTTACCTTCGAGACTAGCGAGTTGAGAATTGCCGGGCCACGCTCTTTGTGCACCTTAGTGATACGCTTACGCCGCATAGCTACATTTAGCGTGCAATCATCTTGCTATCATCATTGTGCCATAAGTCTCTCCTGTGCATATCTTACATACTTGTCTCATATCATATCTTGGCTCGAGCATCAAGCATTGTGGAAAAGCATTAAAAAAAAGAAGAGCAAAAAGCTTTTAAGCAAAAGAGGAGATACAAAAGAGCTTGTAAGCAATAGAAATAGCATTGAGCCATCTCGCATAGTACATACTGTTGGAGCATACATACATAGCATACTTGGGATTGAGGACGGCACGTTTTACTCGCTTAGGTTGATGCACATGCGTATCTAGCCCATTTGAGCAATCGAGCTATTGTCTCTCTAGTATTCGTGCAACACGAGCTTTTTGCGTGGTAACACATTTTGTGCTCATTCCTTGGTTGCGCGGATCCCACTTATCTATCCGTGTGTGTTTCCTTGTGCCACTATAGCTATTGATCTATTTGCTTTACATTGCAATTTTGTGAATCTTCCTCAACATTTTCAATAACTTGGACTAACATTTGCTTGAATTTTGTGCCACTTGTCCTAACCAAGCCACTCGATAAGCTTTACTTTGCAGGTGTGAGTGAACAAGTCCTGTACCAATTCCACTATTCTCTCATTTCACATTGAGTGACACGGGATACATCCTCAACTTTGGGAAAAGGTATCTTGGTATTGTTTATCTAATTTCCTACTCACCTTTGCTCGAGTCTTGTCATGGATAGGCAAAGCACATCTACTTCGGTCTACAACAACAATGACGAGTTCGATGCCATGAAGAACCACTTGGACGCCAAGATGGATGCTCAAATGGAGGAGCTCAAAGCCCTCATCAAGTCCACCAAGAGGTCTTCCTCATCTTCAAGAAGATGCTCAAGTGCACATGCTTCCGAGCTACCATCTCCGGCAAGATCACATCGGCATCGACACCATCACCGACTACAACGTGAAGGTCAAGAGCTCAACACCAACAACCGCTCTCCGACTTCACCGTCTACCTTGGCATCTTCGCCAAGCGACTTCAAGGCATCTTCGCCTTTGGCCATGCGGCATCTTCGCCGGCAAGCACCTCAAGATTACGCTCAAGAGAAGCTTCCCAAGCTCAAGTCCGCGACTTCCACGAGCTACTATGACCTCGACACCGACCATGTGATTCCTTTCTATGGGACTCAAGACCCCGAGGAGTATCTCAAGTGGGAGCGCAAGATGGACGACTAACTCAAGCTACATCAAGTCCCCTCCGAAGATCAAGTGAAGTGCGCCACAAGTAACTTCCACGACTACGTGTCGACATGGTGGCTTCACACACCTTCGAAGAGCTTCAACATGAGTTGGCCCAAGACGAAGAAAGCGATGCGGCGAGAGTTTTTGCCAACCACCTACACGGAACATCTTCTTCACGAATTGGAGAACACCTGATGTAGGGTGGAACCCTAATGGCGTCGATGTTTCACGATTGGAGCGGATCCCGCGAAGAACACGAAGAACACGGGGAAAACACAAGGGAAAACACGAGAGAAACACTCAAATCAACTCGATCCAATCACACATGCACTAGATCCACATACACATAGAGGGATACAAAGGTCCAAATCCAACAAAGGAGGATACACGGTAGCTAGTTCGTCCCGATCCGCGAAGGAGTCGAGGTCTTGAATCCGGAGTGGATCTTCTCACATGGATCTCATGGAGGTCTTGATCTCCATGGGAGAGGTACGGATGAGCAAAGCTCTATCTCAAAGAGCTATCTACTTTGCTGACCCTAAAACGTAGGTGGGAGAAGAGTATATATAGTCTAGGGGCGAAGGGGTACACGGGCCTCGGCCCAAGTCAGTGCACGCAGGCAGGGCCGGAAGTTTCGGGCAGTCCCGGAGGTTCCGGTGGCCGGAAGTTCCGGGCAGGTTCCGGCCGGGTTCCGGGCTAACCAGAGAGTTGTCGCGCTCGGGGCTGGCTGGATGCCAGAGGCCGGAAGTTCCGGGCAGGCCGGAGGTTCCAGGCGCGGGTCCGGGCAGGTTCCGGGCTGAACAGAGACTTTGCACGCCTGGCCGTGGCCTTGATCGCCAGGGCCGGAAGTTCCGGGCCGGCCGGAAGTTTCGGGTGCCGGAGGTTCCGGGAGATGGCCGGAAGGTCCAGGCTGGACAGAGACTTCACACCAGCCTTGACGTTCGCCGATTCTCCTCCTTCGGGCTGATCGGTGTACCTGATCACACAACGTTTCTGCTTGAGGTAGCGACCATATCTTGTTCGTATGCAGGGAAGACTCGAGAAGGAGAGATGTCACCTCGGATTGAATGGCACGCGCGCGAGCTCTAGTCATGGGTCCACTCGATGCTTGGGTAGATGGTGTAGCGTCCATGGGGATGACCGTGGGATGCTCCGCATCATCTCCCCCCCCCCCCTTGGGAAAGATCTGACCTCGGATCGAAAACCTCATCACCATGGTAGGGAGAGAGATCCTTGACGTTGAAGATATCGCTCACGTTGTACTTGTCGCGGGGGATGTCGATCTTGTAGGTGTTGTTGTTGTAGCATGCAAGCACCTTGAAGGGTCCGTCGGCACGTGGTAGGAGCTTGGACTTGCGCTTGTTGGGGAAGCGGTCCTTGCAAAGGCGTAGCCACACAAGATCTCCAATGTTGAATATCATGGGTTGCTTGTTGATGTTGATCTTGGTCGCGAGTCGATGTACTTGGCGCTCGATGGTGTGCCTTGCATCTTCATGCATCTTCTTGATATAGCTCGCTCGGGCACTCGCGTCCATGTTGATGCGCTCTTGAAGAGGTAGCAGTAGAATGTCCAAAGGGGATAATGGATTGAATCCGTAGACGACCTCGAAGGGGGACTTGCCGGAAGTAGAGTGTTGTGCTCGATTGTAGGCGTACTCGGCGATGGGTAAGCACTCCTCCCACTCCTTGATGTTCTTCTTGATCAACACGCGGAGGAGAGTCGATAGCGTCCTGTTCGTGACCTCCGTTTGGCCGTCGGTTTGTGGATGGTATGCCGAAGAGAATAGGAGCTTGATTCCGAGCTTGGCGCATAGCGTCTTCCAAAAGTAGCTAAGGAACTTGACGTCGCGGTCCGATACAATAGGCTTGGGCACTCCATGTAGACGCAAGATTTCCCTACAAAAGAAATTTGCAACATGTGAAGCATCGTCTATCTTGTTGCATGGAATAAAATGTGCCATCTTAGAGAAACGGTCCACAACAACAAATACCGAATCTTTTCCATTAAGAGTCCTAGGCAAACCAAGCACAAAATCCATACTAATATCTTCCCATGGGCGATATGGAATTGGCAGTGGCATATAAAGACCATGGGATTGAGCCTTAGACTTAGCTTTGTGACATGTAGAACATCGGTTGGTGTAGCGTTTGACGTGACGAAACATCTTGGGCCAAAAGTAGTTCTTGGAGAGCGTAGCGAATGTCTTGTCGCGTCCAAAATGTCCCATAAGTCCTCCACCGTGAGCCTCTTGCAAAAGCAACAAACGAAGAGAAGACTCGGGGATACAAAGTTTGTTAGCACGCATAAGATATCCATCCTTGATGTAATAGCGCTCCCCAGAAATGTGAGTCAAACATTTGGCATAAGGAATAGCAAATGAAACATCATGCTCATACAAGTCTTTAATGTGCTCAAATCCTATGACATTCAATTCAAGTGTAGTAACTAACATGCATTTGCGGGAAAGAGCGTCCGCCACAACATTTTCCTTACCTTTGATATACTTGATAACATAAGGAAATGACTCAATGAACTCACTCCATTTAGCATGACGCTTGTTCAATTTAGTTTGACCCTTAAGGTACTTAAGCGTTTCAGGATCCGTATGGATGACAAATTCACGTGGACGGAGATAATGTTCCCACACATGCAAGACTCTCACTAAGGCATATAACTCTTTGTCATAGATGGGGTAGTTAAGTTGCGCACCGGAGAGCTTCTCACTAAAATATGCAATGGGTCGTTTCTCTTGCATTAACACACCACCAATACCATTACCACTAGCGTCACCATGTACTTCAAAAGTTTTCTCAAAGTTTGGTAATGCAAGTAATGGAGCATGTGTAAGTAAGTTCTTAAGCTCATGAAATGCGGCATCTTGAGATGGACCCCAAACAAATGGTGCATTCTTCTTACTCAATGCGTGCAATGGTGATGCAATGGTACTAAAATCCTTCACAAAGCGACGATAAAATCCTGCTAAGCCAAGGAAACTACGCACTTGAAGCAAATTGGTTGGTTGTGGCCAATTTTTAATAGCATCAATTTTAGTTTCATCAACATGAACACCCTTAGATGAGACAACAAAGCCCAAGAAAACAAGCTTATGAACACCAAAAGTGCATTTTTCCATGTTAGCATAAAGTCGCTCGTCTCTAAGAATTTGCAATACTTCTCTAAGGTGTTTGACATGATCTTCGAGAGTTTCACTAAACACAAGGATGTCATCAAAGTAAACCACAACACAAATGCCAATTAATTTGCGAAGAACATAGTGCATCACACGCATAAAAGTGCTAGGTGCTTGCGATAAACCCATAGGCATGACTAACCATTCATACAAGCCGAATTTGGTTTTGAAAGCGGTTTTCCATTCATCACCTTCTTGCATGCGTATTTGATAGTAGCCACTTTTAAGATCAATTTTTGAGAAAATGGTGGCTCCACTAAGTTCATCAAGCATGTCATCTAAGCGTGGAATGGGAAGGCGATATCTAACGGTGATAGCATTTATAGGACGGCAATCCGAACACATGCGATAGGAACCATCTTTCTTAGGCACGAGAATGACCGGAACGGCACAAGGGCTCAAGCTTTCGCGTACATACCCATTCTCCATGAGATGTTGCACTTGCCTTTGGATCTCTTTGGTTTCTTCGGGGTTGACGCGGTATGGTGCCTTGTTCGGTAGTGGTGCGCCGGGGATGAGGTCTATGCGGTGTTCGATTCCGCGGAGTGGAGGAAGTCCGGGAGGTAGCTCATCGGGAAACACGTCCGCGAATTCCTGCAATAAATGAGACAATACCAAAGGAAGATGTTGTGAAGTATTAGTCCGTACCACTTCATCTTTGCACACAAGTACAAAGTGAAGAACACTTGATGGGCTCTCACTCACATCCCTCAAGTCTCTTTTGGTGGCTAAAAGAACTAGATCTCTTTTGTCATGCATCGTGGAGTCACTCATGTTTGGCTTGTGGCTCTCACTCTCTTTTTGGTGGCTCACTCGCTCACTTTTCTCTCCACGGTGGGTAGATGCTTGCTTGTCCGCGATGACTTGACTTGGTGTCATTGGTCGAAGAACGAATTCCTTGCCCTTCATCTTGAAACTATAGTGGTTGGTCCGTCCGTTGTGGATGACGCCGCGATCGAATTGCCATGGCCGCCCAAGTAGGAGGTGGCATACGGACATGGGAACCACATCACACTCCAAGGAATCTTCGTAGGCGCCGATCTTGAAGGATACTTGGACAGTGTGCTCCACTTGGATTGTGCCGGAGTCGCTAAGCCATTGGACCTTGTAGGGGCGAGGGTGCTTCTTCTTGACCAATTGTAGTTTGGAGCATAATTCTTCACTTGCCAAATTGTGGCAGCTTCCGCCGTCGATGATGACCTTGACGGAACGTCCTTGAATACCCGCCTTGGTATGAAAGATGTGGCAACGTTGGTCTTCATCGTGATGTTGTTGAAGTGTCAAAACCTTGGAGACAATAAGAGCGGGGCTCGCATCATTGTCGCAATAGATTTGTGCATCTTCGTCTTCATTCACTTGTCGGTGCATAGCCACATGCTCGAGGGCTTCCACTTCATCTTCGCTCATTGAGTCGTAGGTGCCATCGTCGTTGAGGATCATGGTGCGTCGAGTTGGACACTCGAAGGACTTGTGGCCTCGGCCCTTGCAAGTGAAGCACTGGATGTCACTTGTCTTGTTGGCATCCATAGGAGGTGTCGATGATGAAGGCTTTTGCTTGGAGATGCTTGTAGTAGGAGGAAGACGACTCGAAGATGTCGTTGGGTGCTTGGAGCTTGATCAATGTGCTACACACCATCCAAGGATCCAAGTCCATCGACGAGTACTTCATGGAGATGAAGAAAGCCTTGCGACGAGCCGGCGTGGACGCCCCCATTTGGATGAAGTTCCACTTCATGATGGGATTGAACAACGACATCTCCAAGACTATCTTCCTCGACAACTACGAGTCCCTCGACGACATCTACATTGGTGCTCTCAAGGCGGCAAAAGAACTCAAGAAGGCCAAGACTTCTCCACCCCAAGCACACTTCGTGAAGACCAAGCTCCAAGACGGCGAGCATGAGGATAGTACCACCACGATGTCCAAGCCCAACGAGCTCCAAGACGACGCTCCCATGTTCGACTTCACCGCCATCCCTCTTTGTGGCATTGATGATGCCGAGTCTACCATGACTCTTTTTGAAGACAGCGCGGCGACGACTACAACTACGGAGCCCATCAAGGAACATGCTTTGGAGGCGAGCAACAAGGTGGCGAGCAAGGATGATGCTTCCATCTTTGGAGGCGATAGTGAGATGATCGAGCATGGGATTTTCCCTTCGGTCATGGAGGAGAGTGATGATGTGCCATCTTCGGCCTTCATCCACGGCGACGGTGACGAGATGGTTGAGCATGGGATTTTCCCCTCGACCACGGCGGCGTTTGGAGATGACTTGAGCGACATGAGCACCCATATTGAGAGGGAGAGCGAGTTCACCACTAGCCCCATATATGATGAGCTGCCCCAATTCCCATGTGAGGAGAGCCACAACCCCCACCACTTGAGTGAGACGAGTGACTCCACCATATGTGACTTTGAGTGCACCTACTTTGAGGGAGTGAGTGAGCCACCACATAGAGAGAGTGAGATAGTTGATTGGTCATGTGAGGACATTTTGCACTCTAACGACTTAACCTCTACCTCTATTGTGTCTTCTCATTTGATGCTAGGTGCCATATATGATGACGCGCCGATCCTCGACGACTTCGTCCTTCCTTTGGACAAGACGATGGCCATGGTGGAATATGATGCACCCCCCACATGGTTCAATCACGATGAAGATGACCACAATTTGGTCTTTGCCACCTCACCTACACCACATGAGTGGAATGACAAAGGTAACGTAGGTGAAGGTGATGAGCTAGTCCCACTAGTGGACATTGATTGCTCGCATGATGTTGATCCTCCTATTGACACGCTTCATGCTAGTATGATTTCCCCATTCGATGATTTACCCATTTATGATGAGTTTGATGATTGCCATGTGGAATCTATTAGTTGTGATGCCATGTTGCATAGGATTTCTTGTGTGAATTCTCTCGGTCACATCATGTTTGGCAATCCGCTTAACTTGTCATATGCTATGCATGAGATCAACCATATCGCATCTTTGCAATCTCACCATAGTAACTATGCATATGCCATTAAAATAAACCCAATTTGCACATATGGCATAGATGACAAGCCCATGGTTATTGGCATTTGTTTTTCTTGTGATGATATTTATATGCTCCCTTTGCATCATTGCCATCATATGCCATGCCGTGACCACCTAGCTTCGGACATGCATTGTTTGCCATGTTGTCAGTTTTCTCCATATGATGTTTCCACTATTGCTCATGAGGAGACCCCCATAGTTTCCTCATACTTATTAGGAGATTTTGACCCATCCTATACATTCCATGATTTCCATGATTTTGCGCACCATATGCATCCCATGAATACAAATGATATTGATGTGCCATATACTTGCATGCTCAATTTGTGTCCCCATCGTGTTATACATAACAATTATTCTTTCATGATGGATGACATGTTCATATACCATGCCTCTAATTTCTTTGAGCATTGCTTGTTTTGTGCTAACTCTAACGTGCACATACACATCATGATGGATGATGTGTACATTTACCACACACACACTTTGTTTCGTTTGTCTTTTTCTTGTGTAGGTCCCCATACTTACTCGTCAACCTCACAAGCGCATGAGTTGACGAAACGCGCTCTAGAGAGCAATGAAGATGTGCGCCACCATGGAGTACTTACCCTCCACCCGCCCTCTTCGCGACGAGACTTCGCGCATTTCTTCTACATGGCCCTCACATGGTTATGGGTTATTGTCCATTACATATTCTATGCCCATCTTGCCATGTTCACGTTGCATGATTTGCTCACTCCTATGCCTTTGCCATGCATTTGTGACCCATGCTTTGCATTACACATGATCCATGATTCTACTACTTGTATGTGTGTTTGCATGCTTGGTGGAGATATCACTTGCTATTGCCATGTTTGCTTTATACCCCATGCCTATGATGATACTTTGATCTTGCCTTGTTTTCGTGCTTGCGATATGTCATGCGCATTTGTTATGCCTATTATTTGCTCACATGACATGATTGACATGACTTCCTCTAGCGTGTTGCATCTTTGCACTACTAGTTTGCACGACATGATTGCTACGCTTGCCTATGTTGCATCACCGATGATTCATACTTGCTTGTTTCATGCGGTTGATGGCATCCATTTCCATGCTTTGCACATGATTGCTATTAAATGTGGTCCAATTGCTCCATATGTTGCCTCTCTCATGCTAGATGATTTGCCATGTATTGAGTGCAACAATGCTTTTAGTCTTGCTAATGAGATTGCCCCCATAGCTTTCTCCCATATACTCGGAGCTTTTGACGTATTTCATGTGAAGCATACTTGTCTTACCTCTTTGCACCATATACCTAGTGCCATGAGTATAGCCATTGTTGCATCATATTATTCATGCACTTTTGCTTCTAATGGTTATGTGCAAGAGAAGAGAACCATCATGATGGATGATGTGTTTATCTACCATGCGCATACGTTCTTTGCTTTGTTGTGTGCATGTGTAGGATACTTGGACTTCGTGTCAACTTCCACTTCACGTGAGTTGACCATTCGAGCTCTTGAGAGCGAGCCACTTTCGACCGACGTGCTTCTACAACGCATTTTCTACCACTTCGGCATTGTGAAGGACGCACAAGGACACGCTTTTGAGGTGATATCCTTCTCTTTTGAGAATCCCAACACCATGAGCATGAATATTGTGGATCATACTTCATGTGTTGCTTGCACCATGACACATTGCACACATGCTAGAGATCTTCTTTTGACTTGTCATTGCCACATTGCCATGCCTCATGATATATATGCCTTGTGTGTTGCATCGAACTTGATTATCCCATACTATTTCCATGTGTTTGATTGCAACAATGTCATTCCTTCACATATCCCATGTCACATTGATTGCTACATGCTTGACTTGATTTGCTCACACATGATGAACAATTGCTCTTTTTATTGTGTTGAGTGCCACACTATTTTCACTACACCCTATACACGTTATGCTTGGCTTGTCTTGCACTTGACCCATGTGTTTAGACACTCCATTTCCTTTGGTATTGTGAATGATTCATATGCCTACCATCGAACATTTGTTGAGCGCTTGATGCATACTTGCTACGACCTTGAGGTTCATGCTTGTTCTCTTGTCACACATATTAGCATCTCTACCTCCCATTTGCATGCTTGTTTCCATGATGATCTTGATTGTGCTCAATTTATGTGCTTACATGCCATGTCTCATTCATTTGTCACACCTTATGCCATACATCACGACGACACTTGTTGGGTGAATCACCACTTGAATGATTGGTTTTGCACTAACGCTAACCACATTTGTTTTTCCAAGTGTTTGTTGTCCTTGCTCCTTTTGAAGGAATCACACGATGGTGCGACATTGGAGAATGCCCATTTCGAGCTTCAAGATGAAGAGTGCTTGGTGATCGTCCACTTCTACACGGCGGTGACATCTCTTTCCCATGGTGATTTGGTTTTAGATCCGAGGACGGATCTTTCCCAAGGGGGAGGGGATGATGCGGAGCATCCTACGGACATCACCGTGTCAAGAGTCCGTTTGGCAAGTGACACGTGCGACATCTACTTCACATACATAAAGGTGAATCATCTCCTTTACACGTGTTCACTTGACCCCTTCGAGGATGGTATACTACTTGACACTTCTCCCGTGTGCATGCATAGGTATTGTCGGAGCTTCACAGATGTTGAGGAGGAGTGCAAGCGCCAAGGAACAACTACACCATCCGCGAGGGAAGCATGGAAGAGAAGGAAGAAGAGGACTGTGTCAGCCCAGAATTACTGGTACAACCGGTCCACTACCGCCCAACTACCGGTCCACCGGTACAACCGCTCCACTACCGCCCAACTACCGGTCCACCTTCTGTAATCAAGCGGAGCAAGACCGGTACAACGCCGGTTATTCCCCTGGCATCATCCAGACCGGTACAACCGGTCCCCCAAGCGGTACAACCGGTCCCCCCTTCAACGAACACCTCCAGGAAGCGGTGCCTGAGCTCCCAGCGGTACAACCGCTCTCAAGTCCGGTACAACCGGTCAGCCTGCGCGCTGTAAAAGGGGCAACGACCCATGTATCCCCCAACTTACCCCTTGGACTATAAATACTCGTCTCCTAGCTCTGAATTAGGGTTAGCAAAGTATTGGCTCATCTAGTTGAGCCTAGCTCCTACCACTACTCCTCTTGAGAGAGAGAGAGTGACCTCTCCCATGGAGATCAAGACCTCCATGTGCGCATGTGAGAAGATCCCCTAGTGGATTCAAGACCTCATCTCCTTCATAGGATTTGGGATGAACTTTACCTTGTACCTTTCCCTTTGATTGTTCATGTACCTTGTGGATCCATGTGCTTGTTAGTCTAGTGGATGTGTGATTGGACTTGTTCTTGAGTGTTTCCCTTGTGATTTCCCCCGTGTTCTTCCTCGTGTTCTTCGTGTTCTCCGTAGGATCCCCTCCAATTCATGAAAGATAGTCAATTAGGGTTCCACCCTACATCAAAGTGTGTGCGCGGTCAATGTACACATCATCCATCATGATGTGTATGTGCACGTGAGAGTTAGCACAAAACAAGCAATGCTCAAAGAAATTTGAGGCACGGTAGAGAAACATGTCATCCATCATGAAAGAATAGTTGTTGTGTATAGCACGATGGGGACATAAATTGAACATGCAAGTATGTGTCACAACAATAGCATTATTCATGGGGAGCATATCGTGCACACAAGTATTGGGAGCATGCAATTCATAGGATGGGTCAAAATCTCCTAACATGTATGAGGAAACAATGGGGGCCTCCTCATGAGCAATAGCGGAAGCATAATATGGAGAAAACGGACAACATGTCAAACAATGCATGTCCGAAGCTAGGTGGTCATGGCATGGCATATGAGATGAAATGCACAAATTTTGCAAAGGGAACATATCAATATCATCACAAGAAAAACAAATGCCAATAACCATGGGCTCGTCATCTATGCCATAAGTGCAAATGGGATTTATTTTAATTGCATATGCATAGTCACTACGATGAGATTGCAAATATGACATATGGGAGATCTCATACTTAGCATATGACAAGTCAAGAGGGGTTGCAAACATGATGTGACCAAGAGAATTATCACAAGAAATCCTATGCAACATGGCATCACAACTAAGAGACTCCACATGGCAATCATCAAACTCATCATAAATGGGCAAATCATCGCATGGGTAAAACATACTAGCATGAAGCGTGTTAATAGGAGGATCGACATCATGCAAGCAATCAATGTCCACAAGTGGGACAAGAGCATCACCTTCACCTATGTTACCTTTCTCATTCCACTCATGTGGTGTAGGTGAGGTGGCAAGGACCAAATTGTGGTCATCTTCGTCGTGATAGAACCATGTGGGGGGTGCATCATATTCCACCATGGCCATCGTCTTGTCCATAAGAGGGACGAAGTCGTCGTGGATCGGCGCGTCATCATATATGGGACCTAGCACCAAATGAGAAGACACAATAGAGGTAGAGGTCAAGTTGTTAGCAATGCAAATGGACTCACAAGACCTATCAACTGTCGCACTCTCTCTATGTGGTGGCTCACTCACTCCCTCAACATAGGTGCACTAAAACTCACATATGGTGGAGTCACTCGTCTCACTCAAGTGGTGGGGGTTGTGGCTCTCCTCACTTGGGAATTGAAGCATCTCATCATATATGGGGCTAGTGGTGAACTCGGTCTCACTCTTAATATGGTGGCACAAGTCGCTCAAGTCATCATCGCCGTCGCCGTGGATGAAGGCCGAAGATGGCACATCATCACTCTCGCCTCCAAAGATGGAAGCATCATCCTTGCTCGCCACCTTGCCGCTCGCCTTCAAAACTTGGTCCTTGATTGGCTCCGTAGTCGTAGTCGTCGCCGCGCCGTCTTCAAAAAGAGTCGTGGTAGACTCGGCATCGTCAATGCCACAAAGAGGGATGGCGGGGATGTCGAACTTGGGAGCATCGTCTTGGAGCTCGTCGGGCTTGGACATCGTGGTGGTACTACCCTCATGCTCACTGTCTTGGAGCTTGGTCGTCGCGAAGTGTGCTTGGGGTGGAGAAGCCTTGGCCTTCTTGAGTTCTTTTTCCGCCTTGAGAGCACCAAAGTAGTTGTCGTCGAGGGACTTGTAGTTGTCGAGGAAGATAGTCTTGGAGATGTCGTTGTTCAATCCCATCATGAAGTGGAACTTCATCGAAATGGGGTCATCCACACCGGCTCGTCGCAAGGCTTGCTTCATCTCCTTGAAGTACTCATCGATGGACTTGGATCCTTGGATGGTGTTCTCCAACTGGCGTCGAAGATGTTCCGTGTAGGTGGAAGGCAAAAATTCTCGCCGCATCGCTTTCTTCGTCTTGGGCCAACTCATGTCGAAGCTTGTCGAAGGTTTGTGAAGCCACCATGTTGACGCGTAGTCATGGAAGTTACTTGTGGCGCACTTCACTTGATCTTCGTAGGGGACCTGATGTAGCTTGAGGTAGTCATCCATCTTGCGTTCCCACTCGAGATACTCCTCGGGGTCTTGAGTCCCATAGAAAGGAAGCTCATGGTCGGTGTCGAGGTCGTAGTAGCTCGTGGAAGTCACGGACTTGAGCTTGGGGAGCTTTTCTTGAGGTACGTGTTGGCGAAGATCCCGCATATCCAAAGGCGAAGATGCCTTGAAGTCGCTTGGCGAAGATGCCAAGGTAGATGGTGAAGTCGTAGAGCGGTGGTTGGTGTTGAGCTCTTGACCTTCACGTTCTTGTCGGTGTCGATGCCATTGTGTACTTGCCGGAGATGGTAGCTCGGGAGTCGTTGCACTTGAGCGTCTTCTCGAAGATGATGAAGACCGCTTGCCGGTGTTGATGATGACCTTGAGTTCCTTCATGTGCTTGTCCATCTTGGCGTCCAAGTGGTTCTTCATGGCATCGAACTTGTCGTTGTGGTTGTAGACCGAAGGAGATGTGCCTTGCCTATCCATCACAAGACTCGAGTAATAGTGAGTGGAAGAAAGGAAAGAACTAGACCAAATGTACCTTTCCGATGTTGAAGATGGATCAATGATCACCCAATATTGTATTATGGAAGTAGCACAATTGGTACCGGATCTTGTCAATTCTCACACCTACACAATAAGGCTTATGGAGTAGCTTGGTGAGGATAGTGGCACAAAAATTTGATGCAATTGTTAGTAAGAGTCAATAATGTTGAAAGAGATTCACAAATTCGCAAATGAAACAAGTAGACCAATAGCAAAGAGTGGCACATGGAAACACACACACGGATAGATAGATGGGGTCGTGCAACCAAGGAATGAGCTCAAAATGTGAAATCCACGGAAAATGCTCATGTTGCACAACGCTAGAGAGACGCTAGCACGATTGCTCAATAGGCGGATACGAACTTGTGCACAATATAGAAACAAAACGTGTCGACTTCTATCCCAAGTATGCTATGTATGTATGGTTCCCGGTGTCTCGCACACAATGATCCAAGATGATCAATGATGGTATAGGATATGCAATGTGGCGGTATGCTATGGCTATTGCTCACAAGCTCTTTGCTTTCTCTTTCTTTTTGCTTAAAAGCTTTTTTTTATATGGCCACTATGCGAAATGCTCAAACCAAGATAGCAAGTGTGTATATGCGGGAACAATCTTGTGACACAAGAGATGATATGATGATACCAAGATGAGATATGTATGCCATGGAAGGGCGGATCGATGATCACTAATGTGCACAAGTAACGTTGCCGGCAATACTCAAAGGCTAGTCTTGCTAGGCAAGTGACGCAAAATGGCTAGGGGTTAACAATGCAATGGCAAGGGGAATATACAATGGTGTCGTCGAAGTTACCGTCCCTTGCTTACGGTTGATGGTGTCAAAATGGTGAAGTGGCAATGTCGATGACGACCTCGTGGCGATGATGAGTGGCGGTGTTCTCGATGTCGAACCGTTCCTAATTAGCCGAAACACCTTAGGAAACGGAAAAATCGCGAACTCAAAATCTCAAACGTCAAATGTCAAATGGGTTAATGTAGCGGAAGAGGAATGGTGGGTGGTCATGCGAAAGTTATGGTGGATGGAGTAGTAACCGTCCCTAAGTAGCCGAAACACCTTAGGAGGCCCGAGTTACTAATCAAGCAACCAGAAATGCTATATGGATCACAATGGGTTAGGTTGCGGAAGGCTATGGTGGATGGCGGATGATATGGTGGAGGGCCTAGGCAAAGATGCCAAATATGACAAATTAGGATGGAGTCAAATGGTGTATAAAGTATTTTTGTGGGATGGGGAATGTCAATAGCTTCAAAACGAGCTAAAGAACGTCAAAAACGGAGTTCGAATGAATTAATTATGACCGAAACAAGAATTCAGCCGTGTCAGTTTCAGTGTTACCCGGACATCCGGGAGTAGGTCCAACTGATCCGGGCAATGTCCGGATGGTCCGGGAGCACGTCCGGATGATCCGGGTTTGTCAACTCCGGTACTGTTGTTCGGGTGCGTGGGTTATCCGGACGTCCGGGAGGGCACCCAGTTGATCCGGGGGATGTCCGGATGATCCGGGACCTTGTCCGGATGATCTGGGCAGGTCAACTCTGCTCGGGATTTGCTCTCGGGAAGGCGATTTGGGCGGAAACTTTCGATCTCGTGGGTCAAAATTGATGGGGAAAAGAAAATTTTGGAGGGATTTCGTGGTGGGGAGGTGGGGGAATGCTAGATCCACTTGTGTTGACGCCTGATTTTGGCACAATACAAAATGCAATAGAGATGACCTCAAATGACAAGATATTCTACATGAGAAACTTCACATTGCCGAGTGGAACAACTTTGATGTTTGGACCATAATCATTCGGCATCATATCAAAGACCAAAACTACACTCGGATTGTCATATTTAGGTGTTCTGAGTGCTTTTTGGTCGATTACGCCTCCAAGACAATCTCGGATGAAGGAATGCTATACATGAATTATCTTCGTCTCGTCGAATCGGTTGATTTTCATATAAAAATCGTCTCAAACCGGGTTCGTATGCAAAAGTTAGAGCTATTTGAATGCAGCCCTGTCAAGAGGCAAAATACGGCGCGCCCCATCAGACACATGTCTGATGGGTGTCTGATGCAATGCGTGAACAGTAACCTTGCCGCGGTGAACAGTGAACAGTACTTTGCCACGGTGAACAGTAACCTTGCCGGGGGAAAGGCTTGCCGCGGTGAACAGTAACCTTGCCGGGGGGAAAGGCTTGCCGCCGTGAACAGTAACCTTGCCGGGGGAAAGGGTTGCCGCCGTGAACAGTAACCTTGCCGGGGGAAAAGGCTTGCCGCCGTGAACAGTAACCTTGCCGGAGGAAAGGCTTGCCGCCGTGAACAGTAACCTTGCCGGGGGAAAGGCTTACCGCGGTGAACAGTAACCTTGCCGGGGGGAAAGGCTTGCCGCCGTGAACAGTAACCTTGCCGGGGGAAAAGCTTGCCGCCGTGAACAGTAACCTTTGCCGTGGTGAACAGTAACCTTGTCGGGGAAAAAGCTTGCCGCAGTGAACAGTACCCTTGTCGCGGTGAACAGTGAACAGTACCTTGCCCGCGTGAACAGTAGCCTGCCGGGGGAAAGCTTGCCGCAGTGAACAGTGACCCCCCCCCCCCCCCCCCGCGATGAACAGTACCTGTCGCGTGAACAGTACCTTGCCGCCGTGAACATGCCGGGGGAAAGCTTGCCGTCGTGAACAGTAAAAACTGTCAAGGCCAATCCGACCAGATGCTGAAGATGGGCTCAAATACTTATCTAGATGGCCTCGGATGAAAAAGTGTTCAACATGAAAGTTATTCGTCTCGTCGAAACGGTCAACTTTGCTTTTGGAGTCATCGTCATCCAACGTAGTATATGACCTGCAGAGACGATACAAGAGTCGGACGGTCCAGTCAGCTATATGAACGAGTCCGACTCGAAATTAAGGATGACCCCGTGGGGTATTCAAGATGGCCTTATTTGGAAAAGTGATCAACATACGGATTGTTGGCCTCGTCAAAGCGCACAAAATTGGTATTTGAACCGTCTCCATCGGAAGTCATATGCAGATTCCACGGCCCACGCAAGGAGCAAGGCAGAAGATTGGACCAGATTCGGGCTGAATCCGAGTGGGACCAGAACTAGGACTCTAGGACGTGAATTGATGTAATTTTCTTGTAAGGAAAGCCTAGGTGAATCCTTTGCTTGTACGGGAAGTCCAGCCGCCTCTTATATATGTTGGGGGTGATGGCCGATTGAAACAACACACAATCGAACAATCATTATACTACTTTTTCATCTACGTTTTATCTTTCCATCGTTTTTCTCTCTCGTTCTTCATCGTTCTTCGTTGGAGAGCTGCGAGTACAGAGGCTCTAGGGGCGAGCGAATCGACCTAGGGCAGCCCATTGCTGCCGCACTCCCTGACGGGGTCCCTCCCGGGCGTGCGGGGCTTCGGATCTTCAAAAGCATCTGCCGGCTGTCTTGCGTATCGCGCTGCCGGTCGGACCTCCTTCGACGTGAGCTGCGGTGCATCACCCCCGGCGTCGAGGGTACACGGTGACGTGTTCGTGTGTCAACAACTTGCAACACAACGAATCCACGGATCAAAATCAACAAAACTTCATCAAACCAACAAATCACAAAAAAATTGGGAGGGCTATTTTTGGTGGAGATTTTCGAATTGGGACAACAACACAACAAAAACAGGCTAGAAAACGGTGGGGAAGGCTCCAAATTCGTAATCAACGTGGCTCTGATCCAAGATGATGTAGGGTGAACCCTAATGGTGTCGATCTTTCACGATTGGAGCGGATCCCGCGAAGAACACGAGAGGGAAAACGAGAGGAATCACTCAAATAGACAAGAAACAATCACACATGTGCTAAATCCACATACATACGGAGATATACACGATCCAAATCCAACAAAGGACGATACAAACGGTTGCTAGTTCATCCCAATCCGCGAAGGAGTTGAGGTCTTGAATCCGGAGTGGATCTTCTCACATGGGGGCCATGGAGGTCTTGATCTCCATGGGGGAGAGGTGGATGAGCAAAGCTCTATCTCAAGAGCCAACTAATTTGCTAACCCTAAAACGTTGGGGGAGAGGGAGTATATATAGTCTAGGGGGCGAAGGGGTACATGGGCTTCGGCCCAAGTCACACACGCAGGCGTGGTCCGGATGATCCGGGTGTCGGTCCGGATGATCCGAACATCGTCCGGATGATCCGGGCGGGTCCCCGGATGATCCGGCTGTCTCGCTGTAGCCGTCGCAAGTCCGGATGTCCAGGTCACCGTCCGAACGTCCGGCATCGTCCGGATGATCCGGGATGGAGTCCGGATGATCCGGCTTCAGGGCTCCACCTTCGGGTGTCCTCGGATGGGGTTACCCGGATGATCCGGGAGGGGGGGGGGCAGATGATCCGGCCGAGCCCGGATGATCCGGCTGGGCGCCCGGATGATCCGGCTTCAGGAGCCGCGCCATCTTCTTCTCCTTTCTTACGTCTTCTCTTCCACACTTCCCTCGCGGATGGTGTCGTACACATGCGCTTGCACTCCTCCTCGTCGATGGTGAAGCTCCGGTAATACCTACACATGCACACGAGAGGACTGTCAAGTAGTATACCATCCTCGAAGGGGTCAAGTGAACACGTGTAAAGGAGATGATTCACCTTTTTGTATGTGAAGTAGGTGTGGCACGTGTCACTTGCCAAACGGACTCTTGACATGGTGATGTCCGTAGGATGCTCCGCATCACAACGGATTCTATTTGACCTTTGGGGACATGTTTGCTTTCTCAAGAAGTATTCACTCAGTGATATTCTCTTCTACATGTTATCCCAATCTTGGTTTTCTTGTTGATCTTATGTCTCTTCTTGAGGAAGTTATCTTGCGTTATCTAACCTTGTTTTCTCAAGTATATTTCTTCATGAACATGATCAAGAACCTCAAGGTAAGTATGTGCATCATACTCATGTGCATGATGACCTCTTGCTTTTGTACATATTGTTTGCAAGACAGTAATCATGGACATGAGGGTACTTCATTATCCATAAGCTAAGATACATGTTTCATCTTGTTGCTCTGATGCATATAGCCAAGATACATGTTACATGTGCATTTCCTTCAGTTTGTGCTTCTATTATCCATAAGCTATCATCATTTACTGGCTGCACATCTATAGGGGAAGCTCATACATGTTACATGTTTCCTTCAAAGCTTTCATATAATCACCTATTACATCTTTATTTGAAGCTTTGATGTATGTTGTCATCAATTACCAAAAAGGGGGAGATTGAAAGCGCATTTGCTCCCTTAGTGGTTTTGGTAATTAATATCAACATACATATTGTTGGACTAATACTTTTATCTAGTGTATTTCAGACAAGTTCAACAGTGGCATGGCAAGGACATGAAGATGTGGAACCCTTCAAAATGTCAAGGACAAGAATTGGCAACTTCGAGACTCTACATTTTTGGTTTAGTGATCCAAGATCACATTGAGTCCCTTAGGAAAGCCAATACTATTAAAAGGGGATGAGGTATTAATGATGAGGTTGTTGCTCAAGTGCTTAGTGATGTTGCTCCAAAAACCCTCAATCATTTTCTCAAAAACACATCTGTCCAAACCCTAAATGTCCATCTCGGTCCCACCAAAATCATCCCATCCGGACCCACCGAGATGACCACTCCCATTGCCACTGCCAAACCCTAGCAATTCGGTTTGACCGAAATGGATCTCAGTCCCACCGAGATGGCATTTCCAAGTTTCTTTGATGACATTGTTTCACTTCGGAATCACCGAGTTGAAACAATCGGAAATTCCGAGACTGGGTTCTGCCCTAGCCATTGCACTTCGGTCCCATGGAGTTGTTCCACTTCGGTCCCACCGAAAAGCCCAACGTTCATATCTTTTACACTAACCGGTCTCACCGAGTTTATATTCGGTCTCACCGATTTGGGTCAAAAGTGTGTTGGATTTTGGGTGGAGGCTATTATACCCCTCCACTCCCACTTACTCTCAAAGAGAGCCATTAGAACGTGCCTACACTTTCACCATTCGTTTTCTGAGAGAGAACCACCTACTCATGTGTTGAGATCAAGAGATTCCAATCCAACCACTTGAACCTTGATTTCTCGCCTCTTCAAGTTGATTTCCACTCCAATCCTTCTCCTACCCAAGACAAATCTATGTGATAGAGATTGAGTGTTGAGGAGACTATCATTTGAAGCACAAGAGCAAGGAGTTCATCATCAATACACCATCTATTACCTTTTGGAGAGTGGTGTCTCCTAGATTGGTTAGGTGTCACTTAGGAGCCTCCAAGATCATGTGGAGTTGAACCAAGGAGTTTGTAAGGGCAAGGAGATCGCCCAGTTCGTGAAGATGTACCCCGAGTGAGGCTAGTCCTTCGTGGACGTAAGCCATGGTGGAATAGGCAAGGTTGCTTCTTTGTGGACCCTTCGTGGGTGGAGCCCTCCGTGGACTCGCGCAACCGTTACCCTTTGTGGGTTGAAGTCTCCATGAACGTGGACGTACGATAGCACCACCTATCGGAACCACGCCAAAAACCAATGTGTCTTCATTGCGTTTGATCTTCTTTTCTCTACCCCATTACTTTCTGCACAATTGCATGCTTTACTATCTCCGCTGCTCTATCTCTAGATATGCATGTGTAGGAAGTCTTGGTGATATCCTAACTAGTGCTGACATCTGCCTAAATTCCAAGAAAACTAAAAACTGCACCTTTGGTTGGTTAAGAGTCTATTCACCCTCCCTCTAGACCTATCTTCTCGACCCTACAGAGTACTATCTCTCTAGAAGTACGGTACCACTAGTACTAGTTTTATTAACATATGGCCCACCTCACACTGTCGCCAAATTTCCTAGAGTCTGTGCTCGGGCTCCTCTCTTTCTCCTCAGCCAGCCAGCAGACGCGCAGAGTGTGCCCATCGTCGGTTTGCTCACATTCGGTCCCACGTGTCAGTGAAAATGCAAGACGATGCACATTCGCTGGGTGAGCAACGTGCCTGACCGACCGAGTGGGGTGCGACGCGTACGCAACAGGCGTGTTGTAATTGTACGCGATAGGCTGGAGGTTTAGGAAGATGATCCCGCCGTCCATTTTTCATCCAACGGCCCAAGCCAAATCGACTGGCCACAAAAAAATATTCAGGCGACTATCATCTAGCCACGCCCCTAGTTTCCAAAGGAAAATATCCATGCACTCCATTATATATATAAGACTAATTTTCTGTACTCTTGGGAGTATGTACTCCCATCCTCAATACACCTCATGTACGCATTGATTATACCTTTTTATCATTCTCAATATACTTCATTAAATATTCTAAAATACCCCAATACGAGTTTTCTTAAAAAAATATCATTTGCGATGTACTTTTTGTAATATACCTTTTTCATGTACAAACAAATCAGTATATGCGTAAACCTTCAAAAATATGAGACTCACATGATTTTTTTTTCATGAAACTCATTTTGGGGTATCTAATAATTATTAATGAAGTATATTAAAAATAATAAAGAGCTATAAAAATTCATCTATGTGGTATATGAGGAGAGGGAGTACATACTCCTAGGAGTACACAACCATTTTCCTATATATATATAACCTATTGCAATGCATGGACAATTATGTATGGCGGTAAAAAAAATTGCCGCGTCGCAGCACCCACTCTGAGAAGTGACTCAAAAACCATTCATAAATTAAGTAAGTTAATAACATGCATATGCAAATATACCATTTATTACATACAACAAGTCAGCAACGCACAACAACTATGAGGATACATTCAAAATACTAAAGTTTTTATCACACAACAAATAACAAGCAATGAAATGAAGTTCAGGTCAACCAATCCTCGGCATTGGAAACGCTTGCTTTGAACCAGAAGTGAGCCTCTGGGCAGGGCCAGCTATTCTCAATATCGAGACAAATGCAAGACTCACCATCCAGGCTGAAGCGGCCTATATCAAGCGTAGGGAACCATAGCAATGTCTGAGGTATATATACATTTGCTTCTCATAAAAGGTAACGTTGTGCCAACAGCAGCTGGATCGCCTTTCACCATCATTGAATAGTTTAGTGCAAGTAAAAGTGAGTATTCTCCAAGACTATCAATATTGAACCAGGGAGAAGGCCCTGGCGCTAGCACACTAGTATCCATCCCGAATACCCTTACAACGGATGTTGGAATAGGTCCAGAGAGTGCGACCATGGGAGACAACACCTGCTTCCTCTGTAACATCAGCAGTGCCCTGTGTACAGACAAGAAGAGGTGATCCATCGGAATAAGTAGCTAGGCGCCAGTGAGTAGGTAGGTCTTGCTCGTTTTCATGCTTGTGATCATCACCATCGTCATCTCACCCTTGGTTATAAAAGTTTCCAAGTATCGGTGGGGGGATGTTGACAGGACCTGGGAAACACAAGAAGGTTAATTAGTACAGGTATAACTCGCATGCATGGTGAATGAAAAAAAATCTAATTATGGTGTAAGACAAAAAACATACCGAAACAATCAGGATCCCATGCAAAAAACAATGCCAGAAGTGGTGGCGGCAAATACAAGATGATTGTATTGAATTGCATCACAGTACACATGCGTGCCCAAAAACTGGTTTTCAAGCAATATCCATCGAGGCACAGAAGTAAGGACAGCAACAAGGTTGTCGAAGATAGCGACAACATAATAGTTCGCATAATTCCAAGAGCGATTGGGAACTCGACAAACTGCTATCTTCTGCAGATGACAGTCACCATGATCGTATTTGAACGTACGTAGAGTATCAATGTGCTCAACCTCAGGGCAGTCTGAGATTTTTGGAAGTGGAATCCGGTGACGAGTGTACACATTCACAAGCTCCCACTCGCAGTTGTACCCAATATAAACAACCCAATCTCCATTTGCGCCCGCCCAGGCCTTATGCTGAAGCGATGGCATCTTAACATCACATGGATCATTGTCAAGTGGCATCAACTTGCACAAGGAGAGCCTTCCATCGTCCCCGCGCCAGCGAGCAGGGTCATAGCAAAGAAGATAGGGGAGATCAAACCGCTCTTGAACCCTTGGGTTGTTTGTAATGATCTTATTTGTTGAGTCGAGAATGTTCTTGAACGAACCCGCCATGCTAGCCGCGGTGATGACGTCCCACCGATCAATGACTTCCTCCACCACGTCATCTTTCAGATCGGGGCAACAATAATGGGGTCAGGTCCTGCATCTTCCCTCCATTGAGAAGACAAACAATGGCAGAAGGAAGAGTCAAGGCAAATGGAGGGAGGAAGAGCGTGCGACAGCTGTTCCAACTTCCAAATTGAGAGGGAAAGGCGAAGAGGTGGTGGACGGTTGCCACGGCACAGGAAGAGGTGACTGGGGAGCGGACGGTTGCCACGGTATAGGAAGAGACGACCCGGCCTACATAGACGTCCGTTCGAAAATTATACAAAAGGACTCGCCGTCTTCTCACTACCACGTTGGAACGGGACAACATGTCAATGAAACATGGTTTGTCATTTCTCGTGCAAAATGCGATCGGGCCGCGTTATTTCTCGACTTTATTTTTTTAATGGCATGCCGTTCAATTTAGAAGCATTACTACACGTCATCCCAATTTATTAGACCGGACGTTACATGCACGCTATCCATTGGGTACATGCACGCAGGAGAGAGAAAAGGTGCATGCATGGGAGAGAGATCGAAGAGATTAGCAATAAAATATGTAGTGCCTTGCTCCTGTTGCTCCGGCTCGCGGGAGATACTCTAATATAGTATATAGGGTGGAGCTTCAGCGCTTGCTTGCTAGGGCTGTTGATGTCTACTACGCAACTTTTATTCTTGTAGACGTTGTTGGGCCTCCAAGTGCAGAGTTTTGTAGGACAGTAGCAAATTTCCCTCAAGTGGATGACCTAAGGTTTATCAATCCGTGGGAGGCGTAGGATGAAGATGGTCTCTCTCAAACAACCCTGCAATCAAATACAAGAAATCTCTTGTGTCCCCAACACACCCAATACAATGGTAAATTGTATAGGTGCACTAGTTCGGTGAAGAGATGGTGATACAAGTGTAGTATGGATAGTAGATATAGGTTTTTGTAATCTGAAAATAAAAAAAAAAACAGCAAGGTAGCAAGTGATAAAACGGAGCACAAACGGTATTGCAATGCTTGGAAACAAAGCCTAAGGTTCATAATTTCACTAGTGCAATCTCTCAACAATGCTAACATAATTGACTCATATAACAATCCCTCAACGTGCAACAAAGAATCACTCCAAAGTTCCTATTAGCGGAGAACATAAGATAGAAATTGTTGTAGGATACGAAACCACCTCAAAGTTATCCTTTCCGATCAATCTATTGAGCCATCCCTATAAGTGTCACAAACAGCCCTAGGGTTCGTACTAAAATAACACCATATGATACGCATCAACCAAATCTAATGTCACCTAAATACTCCAATGTCACCACAAGTATCCGTGAGTTGATTATTCGATATGCATCAAACAACTTCAAATTCATAATATTCAATCCACAAAAAGAACTTCAAAGAGTACCCCAAAGTTTCTTATCGGAGAAAAGATAATGAAAACGTGCAACCAACCCCTATGCCTAGATCACCCCAAGGTCACGGGAATCCGTGAGTTGATTACCAAAACATATATCAAGTGAATCAATAGAATACCCCATTGTCACCACGGGTATCCACATGCAAGACATACATCAAGTGTTCTCAAATCTGAAATATTCAATCCGACAATAACGAAACCTCAAAGGGAAAGACTCAATTCATCACAAGAAGATAGAGAGGGAAGAAACACCATATGATCCAACTATATTAACAAAGCTCGCGATACATCAAGATCGTGCCAAATCAAGAACATGAGAAAGAGAGAGATCAAACACATAGCTGCTGGTACATAGCCTCAGCCCGGAGGGTGAACTACTCCCTCCTCGTCATAGAGACCGCCGGGATGATGAAGATGGCCTCCGGTGATGATTTCCCCCTCCGGCAGGGTGCCGGAACAGGGCTCCAGATGGTATTTCTTCGGTACAGAGGCTTGCGTCGGCGGCGTCAAAGTTCTAGGTTTCTTTCTAGGATTTTTGGTATTTATAGGAATTTTTGGCGTAGCTTTGACGTCAAGGGGGCCCACGAGGGAGCGACGAGCCTGCTCCGCACGCCCTGGGGGGAGGGCGCGCCCCCCAGGCTTGTCGCTTCCTCGTGAGGCTTCTGGTCCTTCCTCGAAGCTCCGGGGGTCTCTTTTGGTCCACAAAAAATCACCGTAAATTTTTAGCCCATTCCGAGAACTTTTATTTCTGGAAAAAAAAACAACACCACAGTAGTTCTACTGAAAACAGCATCAGTCCGGGTTTGTCGGAGCCGGGGCTCCGGGGAACTAACGGTTCAAACACTGGGGGCAAGCTAGTTCTTTCCGACCATGGGTGACCATGGCGAGGCTACGGCGACAGCGCTACGCGGGGGCACGACAAGGGACACGACGGTTTACCCAGGTTCGGGCCACCTTGCGGTGTAAAACCCTACTCCTGCTTGTGGTTGGGATTGCTGTGAGCAACGAGATGTCCTCACGTACAAGGTAGGAGATGAAGGAAATCGATCCCCATCTACGGTGGCAGCACTGCCCCTTTTATGGCCGCCTTGGTCCTCTTCCCCTAAAAACTTAGGCGGGAAGGGTTGCCACACTTGGCGGGTTTTGAAAGGGGACAGGCGTTCAGGCTATCCTGACTAAAGGCGGTCTTCGCCTGCAAAAGCGTGATCTATGACGCACCGGTGGGCTCGGTGGTGACCTCCGCCATGCGCGCCTAGCTGTCTCGGTCTTCTTTCATCAAACGGGCAGTCCTTGGGACTCGCTTTGGAGGTGGGCAGCTGGGGCTACCCCTTTAGCGCCAAAGAGGAAAGCCTCTTTGTCCGCGCCCGCTGGCGCGGCCTTTGCCTCTGTTCGTCGCTACGCGCATCACCCACGTGGTGGGCACAGGACCGCGCAGCCGATGTCAGGATCGGATGGCCTCGGGCGGCCGCCTCGAGGGGCCGCCTCAGGAGGCAGCCTCGCGAGGTCTCTGCCGCTGCTGCGGCTAAGTGTTGGCGGCTCGTGCCTTGAGGAGGGGTCCTCACAGGGCCGGCGCCTCGCGAGGTGTCTTTGCTTCGCAGCGCCCTTAGATGGGCCGCAACTTGGGCCTTCGCCAGGCGTCATTTCCTGGGCCGCAGGCAGACGAGCTAGGGTACCCTGGTTTCCAATGGCCCGACAGGGTTAGTTCTAATCAAATCATACCAAAACCATATAAAATTGTTATATATCATAAACAGTAGCTCATCTCATAAAACTTCTCATGATCAAGTAGCAAGCCATTCACAAGTTATAGTATAGATCATAAACTTTCTTGAAAACTAACAAACTGTGTTCTCAGTCATCAAACAATTGCAATTCATCTTATTTTCAGGAAGGGTCTATGTAAGAGCTTTGATTTTGAAAATTCCACATACTCAACTATCATTTAGTCTTTCATGATTGCTGACACTCAAAGCATATTTTTAGAACACACCGTTTCAGTCAAACACATAGGAAGATAGGGGCTTAATGTTTTGCCTCCCTACTTATTTATCTCAGAGATAATATCAACAATAATAACTCATGATCACCTATATTCAACTGGATATATGTGCCTGGATCATTCCCCACCACATGATGCTTGCCAAGAGAAAAAATAAAAACGGAATAGAGAAGAACACTATTGACTCTTGCATAAAAGTAAATACATAAAGTAAAAGATAGGCCCTTCGCAGAGGGAAGCAGAGGTTGTCATGCGCTTTTTATTTTTGGATGTGCAAGCTCTTAATGCAAAGGAACGTCACTTTATATTGCCCCTTGTGATAGCAACCTTTATTATGCAGTTCGTCGCTTTTATTTCTTCACCATCACAAGTTCGTACAAAGCTTATTTTCCCTTACAATAAAAGATCATACATATTCAGGAGCAATTTTTATTGCTTTTGCACCGATGACAACTTACTTGAAGGATCTTATTCAAATCATAGGTAGATATAGTGGACTCTCATGACCTGAAACTGGGTTCAAGGGTTTTGGATGCACAAGTAGTATCTCTACTTAGTGCGGATTTTTGGCTAGCAAAGGATAGGGGGCAAGCACCACATGTTAGAGGATCCAAGAACATATAACTTCTATGTGAATATAAACAAACATAACCCATTACGTTGTCTTCCTTGTCCAACATCAACTACTTGATCAAGGTTGAAAATAATTAATGGGGGCTCACAATCATAGAAGATGTCCAAGATAGTATATTTATATGTGAAATCTCTCTTCCTTCAATATTCTTTCATGAATTGTTCAAGTGACCAATGCTATGTTTGCTAACTTTCAATAAATTTTACCACTTATACTTCTTATTTGTGAAGTCACTACTCCCCATGGGACAAGCATATGAAGCACATATAGTTTCAACTTTATGATATTCAATTCATTCAACAATTTACTCTTGGGATATAAGTGAAGCACGAGAGTAAATGACAAACTACTCCAAAAGATATAAGTGAAGAACAAAGAGTAGTTAAGTGAATGGGTAGCTATGTGAAGACTCTCTCTCAATAAAAACTTTCAGATCTAATGAGATTATTAAACAGCAAACAAAATGAAAAGAAAAGGACACTCCAAGAATAGCACATATCATGTGAACAAGTAAAAACTTAGGCTAACCGATAGGTGTTGATGAAGAAAGGTGGGATGCCTACAGGGGCATCCCCAAGCTTAGTTGCTTGAGACTTCTTGGAATGTTATCTTGGGGTGCCTTGGGCATCCCCAAGCTTGAGCTCTTTTGTGTCCTTAATTCCTCTCATATCATGGCTTCTCCTAAACTTAAAAACTTCATCCACACAAAACTTGACGAGAACTCGTGAGATAAGTTAGTATAAATCAACTCCAAACCTTAACATTCTCTACTGTAACAAATCACTAAAATCATAATTAAACATTGCATACCAAATGCCTCTGCATACTTAATACTCCTATCCACAAATAGAAACATTAAACAAGCAAACATATGCAAACAATGCAACTATAACCGAAATCTGTCTAAACAAAATAGTTTGTAAAGGGTGAATAAGAATTCATACTTCCCTAACTCCAAAAATTCTGAAAAATTACCACATGACAGAGAACTCATGCTAGATTACTGTGTAAATTTTTTAGGTTTTTATCATGTCCTGACAATTCAGAAAAATTCAGGATATAACAGAAAACTTTCTGTTTTCAAACAGCAACACATGAACTTGCAAACTGAGCATGGTAAAGGCTATAATTGGCATTTTATTGAACTAAAAGATACAAAACATGATTATTGATAAAACAAAGCAAATATCAACAGAATAAAATGACGCTCCAAGCAAAACTCATATTATGTGACGAATAAAAATATAGCTCCAAGTGAGGTTACCGATAATATTGAAGACGAAAGAGGGGATGCCTTCTGGGGCATCCCCAAGCTTAGTTGCTTGGGTCTTCCTTGAATATTACCTTGGGGTGCCTTGGGCATCCCCAAGATTAGGTTCTTGCCGCTCCTTATTCTCCTCATATCGTTATCTCACCCAAAACTTGAAAACTTCAATCACACAAAACTTAACGAAACTTCGTGAGATAGGTTAGTATGATAAAAATAAATCATTCACTTTGGTAATGTTAAGACAAGATTCATGATTGTACTCACATAATACCTACTGTATTCTATCATTTCCACAATTTATATTACTCAATATAAGCTATGGAAACACTAAAACAAGCAACCTATGCACTGAAAACAGAATATGTCAAAAACAGAACAGCATGTAGTGAGCAATTTAAAAACCATACTTCTGTACCTCCAAAAATTCTGAAAAATTAGGAAAACGTAAAAAAATTATAACCCAATACTCTGTAAAAAAAATCAGAATTTTCTCACGCTCTATGGAATAGAAATTCTAGAACTGGATGCAAAAGTTTCTGTTTTTGCACAGAATCAAATCAACAAGCATCCACACTATCCCAAAGGCTTTACATGGCACATTGTTGAAAGAAAACATATAAAACATGATTACTACAGTAGCTTAATCATGTGAACACACAAAAACAGAAGGTATAAGTATTGGGTTGTCTCCCAACAAGCGCTTTTCTTTAATGCCTTTTAGCTAGGCATGATGATTTTAATGATGCTCACATAAAAGATAAGAATTGAAACACGAAGAGAGCATCATGAATCACATGGCAAGCTCATTTAAGTCTAACCCACTTCCTATGCATAGACATTTTGTGAGCAAACAATTTATGGGAGCAATAATCAACTAGCATTGGAAGGCAAAACAAGTATAACTTTGAAACTTTCAACACATAGAGAGGAAACTTGATATTGTTGAAATATATAAGCATATCTTGCCCTCTCATAATAATTTTCAGTAGCATCATGAATGAATTCAACAATATAACTATCACATAAATCATTCTTTTCATGATTCACAAGCATATAATTTTTATTACTCTCCACATAAGCAATTTTCTTCTCATTCATAATAGTGGGAGCAAACTCAACAAAATAACTATCATGAGATACTTGATTGGCATAATCCAATTGAAAATTAAAATCATGATGACAAGTTTCATAGTTATCATTATTCTTTTACATGTCATCACAATAATCATCATAGATAGCAACTTTGTTGTCATAATCAATTGAAACCTCTTCCAAAATAGTGGAATCATCATTAAGTCATGACCTCTCCAAATCCACTTTCATCAATATAATCATCATAAATAGGAGGCATGCTATCATCATAATAAATTTGCTCATCAAAACTTGGGGTACTAAAAATATCATATTCATCAAACATAGCATCCCCAAGCTTATGGCTTAGCATATCATTAGCATCATGGATATTCATAGAAAGCATACTAACAACATGGAAATCATGCTCATCATTCAAAGATTTTATGCCAAACATTTTATTGAATTCTTCTTCTAACACTTTGGCACAATTTTCCAATCCATCATTTTCAAGAAAGATGTTATAAATATGAAGCATTTGAGGCAACCTCAATTCCATTTTTTTAGTTTTATTTTATAAACCAAACTAGTGATAAAACCAGAAACTAAAAGATTCAATTGCAAGATCTAAAGATATACCTTCAAGCACTCACCTCCCTGGCAACGGCGCCAGAAAAGAGCTTGATGTCTGCTATGCAACTTTTATTCTTGTAGACGTTGTTGGGCCTCCAAATGCAGAGTTTTGTAGGACAGTAGTAAATTTCCCTCAAGTGGGTGACCTAAGGTTTATCTATCCATGGGAGGCGTAGGATGAAGATGGTCTCTCTCAAACAACCCTGCAATCAAATACAAGAAATCTCTTGTGTCCCCAACACACCCAATACAATGGTAAATTGTATAGGTGCACTAGTTCGGCGAAGAGATGGTGATACAAGTGTAGTATGGATAGTAGATATAGGTTTTTGTAATCTGAAAATAAAAAAGGCAAGGTAGCAAGTGATAAAACGGAGCACAAACGGTATTGCAATGCTTGGAAACAAGGCCTAGGGTTCATTCTTTCACTAGTGCAATCTCTCAACAATGCTAACATAACTGAATCATATAACAATCCCTCAACGTGAAACAAAGAATCACTCCAAAGTTCCTATTAGCGGAGAACATAAGATGGAAATTGTTGTAGGGTACGAAACCACCTCAAAGTTATCCTTTCTGATCAATCTATTGAGCCATCCCTATAAGTGTCACAAACAGCCATAGAGTTCGTACTAAAATAATACCATATGATACGCATCAACCAACTCTAATGTCACCTAGATACTCCAATGTCACCACAAGTATCCGTAAGCTGATTATTCGATATGCATCAAACAACTTCAAATTCATAATATTCAATCCACACAAAGAACTTCAAAGAGTACCCCAAAGTTTCTTATCGGAGAAAAGATAATGAAAACGTGCAACCAACCCCTATGCCTAGATCACCCCAAGGTCACGGGAATCCGCGAGTTGATTACCAAAACATATATCAAATGAATCAATAGAATACCCCATTGTGACCACGGGTATCCACATGCAAGACATACATCAAGTGTTCTCAAATCTAAAATATTCAATCCGACAATAACAAAACCTCAAAGGGAAATACTCAATTCATCACAATAAGATAAAGAGGGAAGAAACACCATATGATCCAACTATATTAACAAAGCTCGCGATACATCAAGATCGTGCCAAATCAAGAACACGAGAGAGAGAGAGAGAGAGAGAGAGAGATCAAACACGTAGCTACTGGTACATACCCTCAGCCCCGAGGGTGAACTACTCCCTCCTCATCATAGAGACTGCTGAGATGATGAAGATGGCCTCTGGTGATGATTTCCCCCTCCGGCAGGGTGCCGGAACATGGCTCCAGATGGTATTTCTTTGGTACAGAGGCTTGCGGCAGCGGCGTCAAAGTTCTAGGTTTCTTTCAGGGGTTTTTGGTATTTATAGGAAATTTTGGCGCAGGTTTCACGTCAAGGGGGCCCATGAGGGAGCGACAAGCCTGCTCCGCGCGCCCTAGGGGTGAGGGTGCACCCCCCAGGCTTGTCGCTTCCTCGTGAGACTTCTGGTCCTTCCTTGAAGCTTCGGGGGTCTCTTTTGTTCCACAAAAATTCACCGTAAATTTTCAGTCCATTCCGAGAACTTTTATTTCTGCAAAAAAAACAACACAACGGTAGTTCTGCTGAAAACAGCGACAGCATGGGTTAGTTCTAATCAAATCATACCAAAACCATATAAAATTGTTGTAAACATGGCATGAATACTTCATAAATTATAGATACGTTGGAGACGTATCAGCTGCCCACTTGCTTCACACACTATCACCCTCTCCAGATCTAAAAAAGATGGCGGTGGCCACTCTCTCTCTCCCTCGTCACCAGTGGCCACAGATCCGGCCTGATCCCGTCCGCCAGGGAAGAGGAGGACGTGCACTAATGACAAGGCTCCTCTCAGACGCAGGATGGCCTCCGTCCCCAACCTCGCTGCCATAGTGTCGGCGGAGGACGACGACGACGAGAGAGGCCGCTTCTCGCCGACCCTCGGGTATGCTACCTCTTTTCGAACAATACCCTTGTGCTATTGCCCCATCTGCCCACGTCACTACATGCGGTTCTTTTTCCACTGCCCCATCTCCCCAAGTTACTAGCCGCTGCTAGTCATGCCAACAAAAACCTTAATTTGCACTATTAAAGGAAACCCTACATCATGCAGACTAATCCATGTCTGGGTTGAATAAGGAAAGAAAGGGGGGAAAGTAGTACTGTAGAAGAGACTTGGTATCGAACCTGCATCTTGGTTGAAAAGGGGAAAAGCAGTAGTAGCTAAGGAATGAGTCTCCTGTCTCTAGGTTGAAAAAGGAAAGAAAGGCAGGACAACGTAATATAGAATGACCAGGTCGATAGGTTTGTTGTCCTCACATCGGAAAAAGGTGGCCAAAGAGAACAAAAATGGATGTAATCCAGATATGCTGCTTGGATATTTGTTACTCTGGGCAACCATCCCTGCCTCACCACTCTATGCCTCCATGGTGGTACATTGTACTTTTCGACAAAGGGTGGATTTTATTGGCTCAAAACGGAGCATCAAGAAGATACATAACACAACGAGCACACACTCGGCCTCTGCACAGCTAGGATGCACACAACCAACACCATGCTCTTATTGCCACTTTTTTGTTGTTAGCATAACGCCACCGGTAAAATTATGCTACTGCTAAAGTGATGCCACTTTTAACTAATGTCGCAGTCAGTCCAATGCCACCGATAAATTGAAAATGGAAAGAAATGCAGGAAAACTACTACCTCTCTTTCAAAATACAAGATGTTTTGGTACATTAAATTGAACTGTGAAAACGTCTTATATTAAGGAACAGAGGGTTTAGAATTCTTCAAATTATGTCGGCAAAGCTAGTCACACCTTTGTTAAAATTAATGTTCATTATGTTATCGGAGGAAGTCTGCATTTTTGTCTCATTGCGTGTTGATTACATAACTAACATCATGATGTAATGGTAAGTCAATTTTTTTGTGCAGTGTCACCGAAATGTCAAGGCGGTGATGGCATTTTATTTTAGCTGAACTGCACAAGAAATTTTTAAAGAAGAGGAAAGGACATGAATGGTTCAATCTTTCACAAAATACTATGTATGCCTTCATGACATCCGTTGCAGTTGCCTTCTTTATTCCTTTGAACAGGTGGTTAGAAACTATCTTGCTACCTTTTCCCATTAAGAAATTTGGAATGCTTAAATTTGCAGGTCTATGCTTCAAGTAGTGCCACTTTTATAGTAATCACACTGTCAATATCTGCGGCAATAGGGATGCTCTATTTTAGTGGAACTGCACAAAAAGTCTAGATGGTTCAACATTATGACCATTTTTTCTGCAAACAGTTATATCCAATCGGTGGCACTATGAGCTGTTCATTACCAAGGTACATGGTTTGCTACTATCTTGCTTCTATTTTTGTACTGTCATTAGATAGTAATATTAGTGGTTTGCATGTAAATTTATTGCCAGGGTGGACCTCCATTGGTGGTGCAGGACATGATTCAACTATTGGATGCTCACTTTCGGTTGTATCGATTTCACCTCTTCCATCCCTGCAAACATGGATATCCTTGGTCTGATGAAGAATAGGCGCTATATTTCTACTCTGTACCAGCAAATCAATTCAGTATCAAATTGTCCAGTACAAAACATGACATTATCAAATTGTCCAGTGCAAAACATTACATATGCTAAGCGGAAATGACTAGCAGAGACGTGGTTAAACCAAAAATACAAGTGGTGTATATGTTAACTAGCTGCTTGATATTTGTGCAAACAGATATCTGCTCGTTGCTATTTGGCAAACAAACACAGGGACCTCAATTTTTGTGGAACTGCACAAAAGAATAGGATAGTCACTGCATGCAGTGCCATTTGAAAATAGTCACAGAAGGATTGGATAGTCACTGCATGGACTGCACAAAAGTAGTACTGTACTATTTATTGGCCAACACTAGGTGCTTCATTGCTCTAGTCTGATTATCCAATGGGCATCATCTTGCAAAATTTAAAGTTGTATTCCGAAAATAGTCTCGCCATGTGATCGACAGATGACCAACACATATTACAGCGGATGTTCCTCCATCATGTGTGGTTGATTCTCAGGGTTCCATCTGTTGGTGAAACCACTTACTTTTGCAAGAGGAAATGTAGACTTTACAAACAAATTTGTCTTTCACTCTGTACTGAATGTTGGCCCAGAGAAGCATCCATGTTAGTAGCAAGAACAGATGTATTGTGTATGATCTGTGAATCACTCAGATGCATAAACATGTTGATCTTATGTATGGGAATCGTACTAGTTGGTTGTGAATTTGGGCTATTAATGTGAACATATTACAAAGCCAGGCCTGTGAGTCTGGTGTGAACATTTAGAACAGATTGGCTCTTACTACTGTGCACAACAGTTCCTTTTTTCTCTTCGCTCAGTGTTTACAAGTTACTAGCAGTTCCTTATTTATCTTCTCTCAGTGTTTACAAGTTACTGATCGATCACTAGCTAGCCTACAAATACACTCCTGGCAGTTTTAGTTGCGACGCAAGATCCAAGGGCGGCAGTTTTTAGAATAAAAATGCCTTCCGCTGAAGAAACTAACATGCTGTTCTGAAGAAAATGCCATGCGAATCTGAAGAAACTCCAACAAAAACGTTCGCAAATGCCTTCTCTCCCAGCGAACATCCATCAGCTATTGCGATCCTACACATACACTATCCGGCCGACTCGATCCTACACGAATAACCAGCGGATCCCGCACGTACCTCACCTGGTTGAATTGAGTGCACTCGTTTGACCGTCATGCCGATTTGCGACCCAGCACTGACGGAACGGGAGTACGACACAGTCTTAATTTCAGTTTTTCCAGTTTTCCACGGCAAGCTGGTGCGCTAAGCCATGCCTGCTTATGCATTGAATTCCGATGACCGTCGCATTTCCCGCGACACGCCGGTTTACCTACCCGTCCGCCTATATTTTCGATTCCCGGTGTTCTCCGGTGGCACCTTCACCCAACGCACCCTATCCTCACAAGACCCCACCGGCCCGACGTCGCTCACCACTTGCCCTCGCTCTCGCCACGTCCGTCATGCCCCCGCGCGGCAGCAATAGGCGACACCCGAGGCGCTCACCGCCGGAGTTAGTGTTCCGTTTTTCACGGGAAGGAAGACGGAGGGAGGAGGCATTCTGGCGGTCTTTAGATGGCAATGCGGAGTATGAGGATGCGTTGGAGTGCGACCGCATGGCGGAGGAGCAGCGTACCGCCGATTTGCGCCGCCAGCAGAGCATGGAGGAGGAGGAGCGCATCGCCGCTCTGCGTGGCGAGTAGAGCGCCCGCAACTGGGCCGACTACATGGAGGCCAGTGCCCGACAAATAGCCCTAGAGGCTGCTGGGCACGCACGCGGGCGCGACGCTGAATTTTACTACCAGCTCATCAAGTGGATTTCCCGCTTAGAAGCCGGAGCTGCGGTGGACCACGCCGGCATGGAAAGGGCCAACGGGCGCGAGCAACGCACCCTATTGCTCTTCTGCCAAGTCTGAGGTGAGGAGGAGGACGTTGGTGCCGGGGCTTAGCATGTGCCACAGATGGCGGCTGGCATCGTCTAGTTAGCTAAGAGTAAGTTAGTAGTTCTAAACTAGAGTATTAGTGGGAGTAGATAGTTAAGTTGGCTATGATGGTTGTCAGTGTGGAAGTTCAGTACTCTCTCTCTGAATCAGACCTCTTACTTTGCTCTGAATGTTGAACTTTCTGTGTGAACGTTTGGAATGGGCTGTTATTTTTTTAATAAATGGGCTGATTTCTCCGGCACGGATTCAGAGGCTGACTTGTGGGCCTACTAGGTTGACGCATACACAAGGCTTTGTCAACTTTGTCAACAAACGATTGTGGCGGCATAAGCCGTTGGATGTCAATCCAACATCTGTCGTGCTTTTTCAATATCTTGTCTTCTTCCTCCAGGCTCCAGCCGCCCAAACCAAACCAGCGTCGGCGGGATCGCCTGCTTCCGCCTTCTGCGGCTTGCTGCGCAGCCGCGCACGCATCACTGTCCCACCATATCCTAACCAGTGTGATGTAGGGTGGAACCCTAGATGATGATGTTTTCACACTTTAGGAGGGGGAAAAGGAGCACATCCGAGAAGAACACAAGAAGAACACTCAAATGACACAATCCAAATCACACATGCACTAGATCCACATACACATAGTAGAGATACAAGATCCAAAGTCAACACAAGAGGATACACGGTAGCTAGTTCATCCCAATCCGTAGAGGGGTTGAGGTCTTGAATCCGGAGCGGATCTTCTCACATGGGTCTCATGGAGGTCTTGATCTCCATGGGAGAGGTATGGATGAGCAAAGCTCTATCTCAAAGAGCCAACTACTTTGCTAACCCTAATTCGGAGCTAGGAGACGAGTATTTATAGTCCAAGGGGTAAGTAGAGGGATACATGGGTCGTTGCCCTTTCACAGCGCGCAGGCTGACCGGTTGTACCGGACTTGCGGGCGGTTGTACCGCTGGGGCTCAGGCACCGGTTCCTGGAGGTGTTCGCTGAAGGGAGGACCGGTTGTACCGCTTGGGGGACCGGTTGTACCGGGCTGGCTGGCACTGGGGGAATAACCGGGCTGGTACCGGCCTTGCTCCGCTCGAATACAGAAGGTTGACCGGTACTTGGGCGGTAGTGGAGCGGTTAAACCGGTGGACCGGTTGTTGACCGGTAGTGGGGCGGTTGTACCGGTGTTCCTGGGCTGGGCACAGTAATTTCCAAGTCCTTGGTGTCCATCCTGCTCCATTCCTTCTCCTTGGCCGATTCCTTTGTACCTAAGTATGCAAATAGTCTCCGTTTGAGGTAGTAGCCATGTCTCACTCGAGTCGAATAAAAGTTCACTAAGGAGAGATGTCACCTCGGTTTCGAGAGCTCTTGCACGTGCTCGTGTCATTGGTCCTCTTGGTGCTTGGGAAGACGTAGGTGGGTCCATGGGGATGACCGTAGGATGCTCCGCATCACAGTGCCAGGCCATCCCTCTACACCCCCACCTACCCCCACCTCCTGTTATTCTCCGGCGATGGCATCCCCACCCCGCACCAACACTTGTACTCCCCTCCGCTTCCGACCACACTGCCGCATCTTCCACAGCTCCTTTTCATTCCTGTCCAAGGCCGGGTTAGTTCTAATCAAATCATACCAAAACCATATAAAATTGTTGTAAACATGGCATGAATACTTCATAAATTATAGATACGTTGGAGACGTATCAGCTGCCCACTTGCTTCACACACTATCACCCTCTCCAGATCTAAAAAAGATGGTTGTGGCCACTCTCTCTTTCCCTCCTCACCGGTGGCCACAGATCCGGCCTGATCCCGTCCGCCAGGGAAGAGGAGGACGTGCACTGATGACAAGGCTCCTCTCAGACCTAGCGCCGGCGCAGGATGGCCTCCGTCCCCAACCTCGCTGCCATAGTGTCGGCGGAGGACGACGACGACGAGAGCAGCCGCTTCCCGCCGACCCTCGGGTCTGCAACCTCTTTTCGAACCATACCCTTGTGCTATTGCCCCATCTCCCCACGTCACTGCATGCCGTTCTTTTGCCACTGCCCCATCTCCCCAAGTTACTAGCCTCTGCTGGTCATGCCGACGAAAACCATAATTTTCACCATTAAAGGAAACCCTACTTCATGCAGACTAATCCATGTCTGGGTTGAATAAGGAAAGAAAGGGGGGAAAGTAGTACTGTAGAAGAGACTTGGTATCTAACCTGCATCTTGGTTGAAAAGGGGAAAAGCAGTAGTAGCTAAGGAATGAGTCTCTTGTCTCTTGGTTGAAAAAGGAAAGAAAGGCAGGACAACGTCATAGACAATGACCAGGTCGATAGGTTTGTTGTCCTCACATAGGAAAAAGGTGGCCAAAGAGAACAAAAATGGATGTAATCCAGATATGCTGCTAGGATATTTGTTACTCTGGGCAACCATCCCTGCCTCACCACTCTATGCGTCCGTGGTGGTACATTGTACTTTTTGACAAAGGGTGGATTTTATTGGCTCTAAACGGAGCATCAAGAAGATACAAAACACAGCGAGCACACACCCGGCCTCTGCACAGCTAGGATGCACACAGCAAACACCATGCTCTTATTGCCACTTTTTTGTTGTTAGCATAACGCCACCAGTAAAATTATGCTACTGCTAAAGTGATGCCACTTTTAACTAATGTCGCAGTCAGTCCAATGCCATCGATAAATTGAAAATGGAAAGAAAGGCAGGAAAATTACTACCTCTCTTTCAAGATAAAAGATGTTTTGGTACATTAAATTGAACTGTGAAAACGTCTTATAATAAGGAACAGAGGGTGTAGAATTCTTCAAATTATGTCGGCAAAGCTAGTCACACCTTTGTTAAAATTAATGTTCATTATGTTATCGGAGGAGGTCTGCATTTTTGTCTCTATTGCGTGTTGATTACATAACTAACATCATGATGTAATGGTAAGTCAATTTTTTTGTACAGTGTCACCGAAATGTCAAGGCGGTGATGGCATTTTATTTTAGCTGAACTGCACAAGAAATTCTTAAAAGAAGAGGAAAGGTCATGAATGGTTCAATCTTTCAAAATATACTATGTATGCCTTCATGACATCCGTTGTTGTTGCCTTCTTTATTCCTTTGAACAGGTGGTGAGAAACTGTCTTGCTACGTTTTCCCATTAAGAAATTTGGAATGCTTAAATTTGCGAGTCTATGCTTCAAGTAGTGCCACTTTTATAGTAATCACACTGTCAATATCTGCGGCAATAGGGATGCTCTATTTTAGTGGAACTGCACAAAAAGTCTAGATGGTTCAACATTATGACCATTTTTTTCTGCAAACAGTTATATCCAATCGTTGTCACTATGAGTTGTTCATTACCAAGGTACATGGTTTGCTACTATCTTGCTTCTATTTTTGTACTGTCATTAGATAGTAATATTAGTGGTTTGCATGTAAATTTATTGCCAGGGTGGACCTCCATTGGTGGTGCAGGACATGATTCAATGATTGGATGCTCACTTTCGGTTGTATCGATTTCACCACTTCCATCCCTGCAAACATGGATATCCTTGGTCTGATGAAGAATAGGCGCTATATTTCTACTCTGTACCAGCAAATCAATTCTGTATCAAATTGTCCAGTGCAAAACATGACATTATCAAATTGTCCAGTGCAAAACATTACAGATGCTAAGCAGAAATGACTAGCAGAGACGTGGTTAAACCGAAAATACAAGTGGAGTATATGTTAACTAGCTGCTTGATATTTGTGCAAACGAATATTTGCTCGTTGCTATTTGGCAAACAAACATAGGGACCTCAATTTTTGTGGAACTGCACAGAAGAATAGGATAGTCACTGCATGCAGTGCCATTTGAAAATAGTCACAGAAGGATTGGATAGTCACTGCATGGACTGCACAAAAGTAGTACTGTACTATTTATTGGCCAACACTAGGTGCTTCATTGCTATAGTCTGATTATCCAATGTGCATCATCTTGCAAAACTTAAAGTTGTATTCCGAAAATAGTCTCGCCAAGTGATCGACAGATGACCAACACATATTTCAGCGGATGTTCCTCCATCATGTGTGGTTGATTCTCATGGTTCCATCTGTTGGTGAAACCACTTATGTTTGCAAGAGGAAATGTAGACTTTACAAACAAATTTGTCTTTCACTCTCTACTGAATGTTGGCCCAGAAATGCATCCATGTTAGTAGCAAGAACATATGTATTGTGTATGATCTGTGAATCACTGAGATGCGTAAACATGTTGATCTTATGTATGGGAATCGTGCTAGTTGGTTGTGAATTTGGGCTATTAATGTGAACATATTACAAAACCAGGCCTGTGAGTCTGGTGTGAACATTTAGAACAGATCGGCTCTTACTACTGTGCATAGCAGTTCCTTTTTTCTCTTCGCTCAGTGTTTACAAGTTACTAGGAGTTCCTTATTTCTCTTCGCTCAGTGTTTACAAGTTACCGATCGATCACTAGCTAGCCTACAAATACATTCCTGGCAGTGTTAGTTGCGACGCAAGATCCAAGAGCGGCAGTTTTTAGAATAAAAATGCCTTCCTCTAAAGAAACTAACATGCTGTTCTGAAGAAAATGCCATGCGAATCTGAAGAAACTGCCAACAAAAACGTTCGCAAATGCCTTCTCTCCCAGCGAACATTCATCAGCTATTGCGATCCTACACATACACTATCCGGCCGACTCGATCCTACACGAATAACCAGCGGATCACGCACATACCTCATCTGGTTGAATTGAGTGCACTTGTTTGACCGTCATGCCGATATGCGACCCAGCACTGACGGGACAGGACGGGAGTACGGCACAGTCTTAATTTCAGTTTTTCCAGTTTTCCATGGCAAGCTGGTGCGCTAAGCCATGCCAGCTTATGCATTGAATTCCGATGACCGTCGCATTTCTCGCGACACGCCGGTTTATCTACCCGTCCTCCTATAATTACTGGTTCCCGGTGTGCTCCGATGGCACCTTCACTGAACGCACTCTATCCTCACAAGACCCCACCGGCCCGACGTCGCTCACCACTTGCTCTCGCTCTCGCCCGTCCGTCATGCCCCCTCGCGGCAGCAATAGGCGACACCCGAGGCGCTCACCGCCGGAGTTAGTGTTCGGTTTTTCACGGGAAGGCGGACGGAGGGAGGAGGCATTCTGGCGGTCTTTAGATTGCAATGCGGAGTATGACGATGCGTTGGAGTGCGACCGCATGGCGGAGGAGCAGCGTACCGCCGATTTGCGCCGCCAGCAAAGCATGGAGGAGGAGGAGCGCATCGTCGCTCTGCGTGGCGAGCAGAGCGCCCGCAAGTGGGCCGACTACGTGGAGGCCAGCGCCCGACGAATAGCCCTAGAGGTTGCCAGGCACGCACGCGTGCGCGACGCTGAATTTTACTACCAGCTCATCAAGTGGGTTTCCGTCTTAGAAGCCGGAGCTTCGGTGGACCACGCCGGCATGGAAAGGGCCAACGGGCGCGAGCAATGCGCAATATTGCTCTTCTGCCAAGTCTGAGGTGAGGAGGAGGACGTCGGTGCCGGGGTTTAGCATGTGCCACAGATGGCGGCTGGCATCGTCTAGTTAGCTAAGAGTAAGTTAGTAGTTCTAAACTAGAGTATTAGTGGGAGTAGATAGTTAAGTTGGCTATGATGGTTGTCAGTGTGGAAGTTCAGTACTCTATCTCTAAATCATACCTCTGACTTTGCTCTGAATGTTGAACTTTCTGTGTGAATGTTTGGAATGGGCTGTTATTTTTTTAAGAAATGGGCTGTATTTCTCCGGCACGGATTCAGAGGCTGACTTGTGGGCCTACTAGGTTGACGCATACACAAGGCTTTGTCAACTTAGTCAACAAATGATTGTGGCGGCATAAGCCGTTGGATGTCAATCCAACGTCTGTCGTGCTTTTTCAATCTCTTGTCTTCTTCCTCCAGGCTCCAGCCGCCCAAACCAAACCGGTGTCGGCGGGATCGCCTGCTTCCGCCTTCTGAGGCTTGCTGCGCAGCCGCGCACGCATCACTGTCCCACCATATCCTAACCAGTGCCAGGACATCCCTCTACACCCCCACCTATCGCCACCTCCTGTTATTCTCCGGCGACGGCATCCCCACCCCGCACCAACCCTTGTCCTCCCCTCCGCTTCCGACCACACTGCCGCATCTTCCACAACTCCTTTTCATTCCCGTCCGAGGACGGGTAAGTTCTAATCAAATCATACCAAAACCATATAAAATTGTTGTAAATATGGGATGAACATAAATTATAGATACGTTGGAGACGTATCAGCTGCCCACTTGCTTCACACACTATCACCCTCTCCAGATCTAAAAAAGATGGCGGTGGACACTCTCTCTCTCCCTCCTCACCGGTGGCCACAGATCCGGCCTGATCCCGTCCGCCAGGGAAGAGGAGGACGTGCACTGATGACAAGGCTCCTCTCAGACCTAGCGCCGGCGCAGGATGGCCTCCATCCCCAACCTCGCTGGCATAGTGTCGGCGGAGGACGACGACGACGAGAGAAGCCGTTTCCCGCTAACCCTCGGGTATGCTACCTCTTTTCGAACCATACCCTTGTGCTATTGCCCCATCTGCCCACGTCACTGCATGCGGTTCTTTTTCCACTGCCCCATCTCCCCAAGTTACTAGCCTCTGCTGGTCATGCCGACGAAAACCTTAATTTGCACTATTAAAGGAAACCCTACTTCATGCAGACTAATCCATGGCTGGGTTGAATAAGGAAAGAAAGGGGGGAAAGTAGTACTGTAGAAGAAACTTGGTATCGAACCTGCATCTTGGTTGGAAAGGGGAAAAGCAGTAGTAGCTAAGGAATGAGTCTCTTGTCTCTTGGTTGAAAAAGGAAAGAAAGGCAGGACAACGTAATAGAGAATGACCAGGTCGATAGGTTTGTTGTCCTCACATAGGAAAAAGGTGGCCAAAAAGAACAAAAGTGGATGTAATCCAGATATGCTGCTTGGATATTTGTTACTCTGGGCAACCATCCCTGCCTCACCACTCTATGCGTCTGTGGTGGTACATTGTACTTTTCGACAAAGGGTGGATTTTATTGGCTCAAAACGGAGCATCAAGAAGATACATAACACATCGAGCACACACCCGGCCTCTGCACAGCTAGGATGCACACAGCCAACACCATGCTCTTATTGCCACTTTTTTGTTGTTAGCATAACGCCACCGGTAAAATTATGCTACTGCTAAAGTGATGCCACTTTTAACTAATGTCGCAGTCAGTTCAATGCCACCGATAAATTGAAAATGGAAAGAAAGGCAGAAAAACTACTACCTCTCTTTCAAAATACAAGATGTTTTGGTACATTAAATTGAACTATGAAAACGTCTTATATTAAGGAACAGAGGGTGTAGAATTCTACAAATTATGTCGGCAAAGCTAGTCACACCTTTGTTAAAATTAATGTTCATTATGTTATCGGAGGAGGTCTGCATTTTTGTCTCTTTTGCGTGTTGATTACATAACTAACATCATGATGTAATGGTTAGTCAATTTTTTTGTACAGTGTCACCTAAATGTCAAGGCGGTGATGGCATTTTATTTCAGCTGAACTGCACAATAAATTCTTAAAAGAAGTGGAAAGGTCATGAATGGTTCAATCTTTCACAAAATACTATGTATGCCTTCATGACATCCGTTGCTGTTGCCTTCTTTATTCCTTTGAACAGGTGGTTAGAAACTATCTTGCTACCTTTTCCCATTAAGAAATTTGGAACGCTTAAATTTGCGAGTCTATGCTTCAAGTAGTGCCACTTTAATAGTAATCACACTGTCAATATCTGTGGCAATAGGGATGCTCTATTTTAGTGGAACTGCACAAAAAGTCTAGATGGTTCAACATTATGACCATTTTTTTTCCTCAACTAGTTATATCCAATCGGTGGCACTATGAGCTGTTCATTACCAAGGTACATGGTTTGCTACTATCTTGCTTCTATTTTTGTACTGTCATTAGATAGTAATATTAGTGGTTTGCATGTAAATTTATTGCCAGGGTGGACCTCCATTGGTGGTGCAGGACATGATTCAATGATTGGATGCTCACTTTCGGTTGTATCGATTTCACCTCTTCCATCCCTGCAAACATGGATACCCTTGGTCTGATGAAGAATAGGCGCTATATTTCTACTCTGTACCAGCAAATCAATTCAGCATCAAATTGTCCAGTGCAAAACATTACAGATGCTAAGCGGAAATGACTAGCAGAGACGTGGTTAAACCAAAAATACAAGTGGAGTATATGTTAACTAGCTGCTTGATATTTGTGCAAACAGATATCTGCTCGTTGCTATTTGGCAAACAAACACAGGGACCTCAATTTTTGTGGAACTGCACAAAAGAATAGGATAGTCACTGCATGCACTGCCATTTGAAAATAGTCACAGAAGGATTGGATAGTCACTGCATGGACTGCACAAAAGTAGTACTGTACTATTTATTGGCCAACACTAGGTGCTTCATTGCTCTAGTCTGATTATCCAATGGGCATCATCTTGCAAAACTTAAAGTTATATTCCGAAAATAGTCTCGCCATGTGATCGACAGATGACCAACACATATTTCAGCGGATGTTCCTCCGTCATGTGTGGTTGATTCTCATGGTTCCATCTGTTGGTGAAACCACTTACGTTGGCAAGAGGAAATGTAGACTTTACAAACAAATTTGTCTCTCACTCTGTACTGAATGTTGGCCCAGAGAAGCATCCATGTTAGTAGCAAGAACAGATGTATTGTGTATGATCTGTGAATCACTGAGATGCATAAACATGTTGATCTTATGTATGGGAATCGTACTAGTTGGTTGTGAATTTGGGCTATTAATGTGAACATATTACAAAGCCAGGCCTGTGAGTCTGGTGTGAACATTTAGAACAGATCGGCTCTAACTACTCTTCACAGCAGTTCCCTTTTTCTCTTCGCTCAGTGTTTACAAGTTACTAGCAGTTCCTTATTTCTCTTCGCTCGGTGTTTACAAGTTACTGATCGATCACTTGCTAGCCTACAAATACACTCCTGGCAGTTTTAGTTGCGACGCAAGATCCAAGGGCGGCAGTTTTTAGAATAAAAATGACTTCCTCTGAAGAAACTAACATGCTGTTCTGAAGAAAATGCCATGCAAATCTGAAGAAACTGCCAACAAAAATGTTTACAAATGCCTTCTCTCCCAGCGAACATTCATCAGCTATTGCGATCCTACACATACACTATCCGGCCGACTCGATCCTACACGAATAACCAGCGGATCACGCACGTACCTCATCTGGTTGAATTGAGTGCACTCGTTTGACCGTCATGCCGATTTGCGACCCAGCACTGACAGGACGGGATGGGAGTACGACATAGTCTTAATTTCACTTTTTCCAGGTTTCCACGGCAAGCTGGTGCGCTAAGCAATGCCTGCTTATGCATTGAATTCCGATGGCCGTCGCATTTCCCGCGACACGTCGGTTTATCTACCCGTCCGCCTATAATTACTGGTTCCCGGTGTGCTCCGGTGGCACCTTCACCCAACGCACCCTATCCTCACAAGACCCCACCGGCCCGACGTCGCTCACCACTTGCCCTCGCTCTCGCCACGTCCGACATGCCCCCATGCGGCAGCAATAGGCGACACCCGAGGCGCTCACCGCCGGAGTTAGTGTTCGGTTTTTCACGGGAAGGCAGATGGAGGGAGGAGGCATTCTGGCGGTCTTTAGATGGCAATGCGGAGTATGAGGATGCGTTGGAGCGCGACCGCATGGTGGAGGAGCAGCGTACCGCCGATTTGCGCCGCCAGCAGAGCATGGAGGAGGAGCAGCGCATCGCCGCTCTGCGTGGCGAGTAGAGCACCCGCAACTGGGCCGACTACGTGGAGGCCAGCGCCCGATGAATAGCCCTAGAGGCTGCCGGGCACGCATGAGTGCGCGACGCTGAATTTTACTACCAGCTCATCAAGTGGGTTTCCCGCTTAGAAGCCGGAGCTTCGGTGGACCACGCCGGCATGGAAAGGGCCAACGGGCGCGAGCAACGCACCCTATTGCTCTTCTGCCAAGTCTGAGGTGAGGAGGAGGACGTCGGTGCCGGGGTTTAGCATGTGCCACAGATGGCGGTTGGCATCGTCTAGTTAGCTAAGAGTAAGTTTGTAGTTCTAAACTAGAGTATTAGTGGGAGTAGATAGTTATGTTGGCTATGATGGTTGTCAGTGTGGAAGTTCAGTACTCTATCTCTGAATCAGACCTCTTACTTTGCTCTGAATGTTGAACTTTCTGTGTGAACGTTTGGAATGGGCTGTTATTTTTTTAATAGATGGGCTGTATTTCTCCGGCACGGATTCAGAGGCTGACTTGTGGGCCTACTAGGTTGACGCATACACAAGGCTTTGTCAACTTAGTCAACAAACGATTGTGGCGGCATAAGCCGTTGGATGTCAATCCAACGTCTGTCGTGCTTTTTCAATCTCTTGTCTTCTTCCTCCAGGCTCCAGCCGCCCAAACCAAACCAGCGTCGGCGGGATCGCCTGCTTCCGCCTTCTGCGGCTTGCTGCGCAGCCGCGCACGCATCACTGTCCCTCCATATCCTAACCAGTGCCAGGCCATCCCTCTACACCCCCACCCACCCCCACCTCCTGTTATTCTCCGGCGACGGCATCCCCACCCCGCACCAACCCCTTGTACTCCCCTCCGCTTCCGACCACACTGCCACATCTTCCACAGCTCCTTTTCATTCCTGTTCGAGGCCTCGCCGTTGTCCTCCACCTTTGTTACCTCGCCACGGCGCCGCCTTCTGGCATTGTCAACAAGGTCAACAACCGAGAGGAATCAGGAGATGATTGTCCGTGGAGAGGCTGACAGTAGGGACCTACCAGGGTCATGGCAGTACGCAAGCAAGTGCCTCCTTATTACAAGCCAAAAAAATGCTTCCTCCTAATGGATTCCTGACATCTTGGTCCCACCCCATTGTCAACGTATTCAATAAACAAGAGAATTGCACAACGAGCGGCAGAGACCAGGGACCCAGCAACTCGCCCAGTTGTTTTCTGTTTTTGAGACGGAGCAAGGTATCAACTGGGCTGTGCAAGGGCTGTACCGCATCTAGCCCAGGCTTTTATTTTCAGTTTACCACATGACCAGCCCAGTTGTTTTTTTTCTTTCTGAAACTGGCTAGCCCGGTTCTATTTTTTTTTTTTGCAGAATACCCAACCGAGGCCTACTTGCTTTTCTCAGCCTGCTGGGCTGCAAATCTTTCAAGACGAGGAGGGATGTATTCGGCGCTTTCCCAGAAAATGGGCTATAAGTAGTAAGAAGTGGGCTGTAAATTTTAAAAACAACACAGCAAACCGGCAATTAGTTTCGAATTACATTTTTCTAGGATTTCTAGATTTTAAATTTATTGATTTTTTTGTGGGGAAAATATCATTGGATTTTTAATTAATATAAATTTATTTTTCAAATTAGTATGAATCTGACTCAAAATTTTGGGATTAAAAACAGTTCGGACCCCACCGAAGTATGCAAAATTTCGTTGAATTTTTTAACCGTGGCCAGAATATGGGCTGTAATGCTAACAAAAAGAATATGGGCTTAAAAAAATCCTTAAGAATTAGCAAATGGGCTGTAAATTATTAAAAATAATGGCAAATGGGCTGGATGTTGTTTGCCACAGATTTGGAGGCTGACTTGTGGGCCTACTATGTTGACGCGTACGCAGCGCTTTGTGAACTTAGTCAACAAACGATTCTAGCGGCAGTGACCGTTGGATAACATCCAACGATCGTGCTGCTTCTTCAATCTCTGATCTTCTTGCTCCAGCCGCCCAAACCAGCACCGGCGGCACCGCCTGCTCCCGCTTTCCGTGGCTGGCTGTGCCGCCATGCAGGCCTCACCGCCCCCTCCTACTCCCACCGCTGTCCAAGCCATCCCCCTAATCACCCACACCTCCTGTTATTCTCCGGTGACACAGGCCTCACACCGTAGCCCAACCAGTTAACCCTCGTACTCCCCTTAGCGTGGGCATCCACTGTTGTGGCTTCGCCGACTCCGGGTCGTTCCCTTCCTGGGCCTCACCGTCGTCCACCGCGTTGGTGCTCTCGGCGCGGCGTGGTCAACAAACGACAACCATCGGAAGAGGGATGTACGTGGAGAGGCTGACAATAGGGACCCACATGGTCCATGGCCGCACGCAAGCAAGTGCCTCCTTATTACGCGAAAAAATGAATCCTCCCCCTGACAGCTGGGTCCCACCAGCTATATCTTCGCATGGAAGGAAGTGCCTCCTTATTACGGGAAAAAAATGATTCCTCCACATGATAACTGGGACCCACCTGATTTTCTTGATCCAGCGGCGCAAACCAGCACCGACGGGACCGCCTGGTCCTGCTTCCCATGGTCGGCGGTGCTGCCGCATAGGCCTCACCACCCCACCCTACTCCCACCGCTGGCCAGGCCTTCCCTCTACTCACCCACATCCCCTGTTATTCTTCGGCGATGGCAGGCTCACACCACAGCCGAACCAGTCAACCCTCGTACTCCCCTCCACGTGGGCATCCACTGCTGCATCTTCCCCGGCTTCTGTCCATTCCCGCCAGAGGCCTCGCCGTCGTCCTCCGCCTTGGTTCGCTCGCCGCGGCGCCGTCCTCTGGCGTTGTCAACATGGTCAACAACCGATAGGAATTAGGAGACAACTGTACGTGGAGAGGATGACAGTAGGGACCCACCAGGGTCATGGCAGCACACAAGCAAGTGCCTCCTTATTACAAGAAAAAAACATGCTTCCTCCTAATGGTTTTCTGACATCTGGGTCCCACACCATTGTCAACGTAGTCGATAAACGAGAGAATTGCACAAGGAGCGGCTGACACCAGGGACCCAAAAGCTCGCCCAGTAGTTTTTTTGTTCATGAGACAGAGCAAGGTATCAACTGGGCTGTGCGGGGGCTGTGGCCCGTCAAGCTCAGGTTTTTGTTTTATGTTTACCACATGACCAGCCCAGTTGTTTTTTTGCTTTCTGAAAATGGCTAGCCCACCTTTTTTGCTTTTTTGCAGAATACCCAACGGAGGCCTACATGCTTTTCTCCGCCCTGCTGGGCTGGAAATCTTTCTAGACGAGGAGGGATTCATTCGGCTTGCCCAGTAAATGGGCTATAAGTAATAAGAAATGGGCTGTAAATTCAAAAAAACACAGCAAACAGGCAATTAGTTTCAAATTACTTTTTTTTGGATTTTCAGATTTTAAATTTCATTGATTTGTTTTTTGCGGGTTTCATTGTATTTTAAATTAATATAAATTTATTTTTAAAATTAGTTTGAATATGACTCGAAAATTCAGAATTAAAAACAGTTCGGACTCCACCGAAATATGCAAAATTTCGTTGTAATTTTTAATCCCCGCCAGAATATGGGCTGTAATGCTAACAAAAAGAATATGGGCTGCAATAAATTCCTTAAGGATTAGCACATGGGCTGTAAATTATTGAAAATAATAGCAAATGGGTTGTATGTTGTTTGCCATAGATTTGGAGGCTGACTTGTGGGCCTACTAAGTTGACGCCTACGCAAGGCTTTGTCAACTTAGTCAGCAATTCTAGCGGCAGTGACCGTTAGATGTCAATCCAACGGCCATCGTGCTTCTTCAATCTCTGATTTGCTTGCTCCAGCCGCCCAAACTAGCGCCCGCGGGGCCGCCTGCTCCTACCTCCCGTGGCCGGCTGTGCTACCGCGCAGGCCTCACCGCCCCAGCCTACTCCCACCGCTGGCCAGGCCATCCCTCTACTCACCCACACCTCCTGTTTTCTCCGGCGATGGCAGCCTCACACCGCAGCCGAACCAGTCAAACCTCATACTCCCCTCCGTGTTGGCGTCCACTGCCAAGTTGATGCGGAGCATCCTACGGTCATCCCCGTGTACACTACGACTACTCCCCAAGCCCCAAGAGGACATACGACGAGACCTCGAACATACGCCATTGGACACAAGGTTAACTCGCTCCTCTCCGAACCGTCACTTTCCACATGTGAGACATGGCTACTACCTCAAACATATGTGCTATGCATGACCAGGAACCAAGAGGAAGACCATGGAACAGCTAGGATCACTGGACAAGACGGCGAGGACACCAAGCGCGAGGAACAAGAGGAAGGGCTGACTGCAAGACACAGCCACCTGACGACCGACCCAGTCCGGACGTCCGACGCCTGGAGTTTCAGCCAGCCAGGACAACTACAGCCGAGGCACCTTACAGCGGCCGGACGACCGACAGACGCCGGACGTCCGACATCCATCAGCCACCGGACGACCGACCATGTTCGGAAATCCGAAGACTCGTGTCCAGAGAAGAATCGTCGGAAGTCCGGCCTCCTCCGGACGACCGGACGCTCGCGAGCGACCGGACGACCGCCACCCGTCGGACGTCCGACACTGCGTGTGCGCAGCCATTCGGGTTTCCACCCATGTACCCCTTCGCCCCCTAGACTATATATACTCTTCTTCCACCTACGTTTGAGGGTTAGCTAAGATTAGATCTGAGAGCTTAGCTCCTCCCCTTGTGGGACTCCTCTTGAGAGAGAGAGAGACACTCCTTTGGAGTTCAAGACCTCCATTGGAGAAGATCCCCTAGTGGATTCAAGACCTCAATTCCTCTTAAGGATTGGGATGAACTAGTTACCCTTGTATCTCCCTTTGTTGGATTTGGACCATGTATCTCTTTGTGTGTATGTGGATCTAGCACATATGTGATTGGATCTTGTTGATTTGAGTGTCTCCTCTCGTGTTTCCCTCTCGTGTTCTTCGTGTTCTTCGTGGGATCCGCTCCAATCGTGAAAGATCGACACCGTTAGGGTTCCACCCTACATCATCTTGGTATCATGAGCCACGTTGATCACGATTTTGGAGTCTCCCCCTTCGTTTTCTAGCCTAATTTTGCTTTGTTTCGTCCTAAATTCGAAAATCCCCACTAAAAATTGCCCCCAAATTTTTCGTGATTTGTTGGTTTGATGAAGTTTTGTTGATTTTGATCCGTGAATTCGTTGTGTTTCAAGTGGATCTAGCCTTCCCTATCTTTTTCCCCATTTCCATCCACGAAATCTTCGCAATTTTGACACCGAAATCCCCAATTTCCGTCCAAAATCGCGTCCCGGATCTGAAATCCCGAGTTGACCCAGACTCGTCGGACGTCCGACACTTTTCCGGACGTCCGGAGCACCCGGAACCACCGGAAGTCCGGTACTTACCGGAAATCCGACACCCCGAAATAGAGAAGAATTCTCGGAAGTCCGGTAATTCTCGGACGTCCGGTCCCTGTGAAAACTGACACGGCTGAAATCTTGTTTTGGCCATCACTAATTCTTCCGGAGTCCGATTTTGACGTTCTTTAGCTCGTTTTGTAGCTATTGACATCCCCCATCCCACCAAAATACTTCTAACACCATTTGACTCCATCAAATGTTTGGAACTTTGGCATCTTTGCCTAGGGCCTACACCATATCATACGCTATTCCACCATAGACTTCCGCAACCTAACCCATTTTGATCCCCGTTGCATTTGAGGTTGTTTGATTTGTGGCTTGTGTCTCCTAAGGTGTTTCGGCTACTTAGGGACCGTGACTTCCACTCCGACAACATGTATAGCCCCACCATACTCTTCCGCCACATTAACCCATTTTGACCGGGTTTCCACCAATACTTCCACAACCACCACCGCTAATCCGCTACCACCATTTGACATTTGTGTTTGAGATTTTGAGTTCGCGGTTTTTCCGTTTTCTAAAGTGTTTCGGCTAATTAGGAACGGTTCGACATCGAGAGCACCGCCACTCATCATCGCCACGAGGTCGTCATCGACATTGCCACTTCATCATTTTGACACCGCAACCGTAAGCAAGGACGGTAACCTCGACGACACCATTGTATATTCCCCTTGCCATTGCGTTGTTAACCCCTAGCCCATTTTGCGTCACTTGCCTATCGAGACTAGCCTTTGAGTATTGCTGGCAACGTTACTTGTGCACATTAGTGATCATTGCATACATACATCATATTGGTGTCATCTTGGTATCATAGTATCTCCTCTTGTGTCACAAGGTTGTTCCCGCATATACATACTTGCTAGCTTCGTTCGCATAAGTGGCCATATAAAAAAAAAGCTTCTAAGCAAAGAGACAACAAAGAGCTTGTGAGCAATAGCCTTAGCATCACGCCACATTGCATATCATATACCATCATTGATCATCTTGGATCATCGTGTGAGAAACACCGGGAACCATACATACATAGCATACTTGGGATAGAAAGTCCATACGTTTTGTCTTTCCTAGGGTGTGCACAAGTGTCGTATCTGCCTATTGAGCAATCGTGCTAGCGTCTCTCTTGAGTTGTGCAACACGAGCATTTTCCATGGATTCCACATTTTGTGCTCATTCCTTGGTTGCACGACCCCATTTATCTATCCGTGTGTGCGTTTCCGTGTGCCATTCCTAGCTATTGGTCTACTTGTTTCATTTGCGAATTTGTGAATCTCTTTCAACATTATTGACTCTTGCTAACAATTGCATCAAATTTTTGTGCCACTATCCTCACCAAGCTCCACCAAAAGCTTTACTTGTGTAGGTGCGAGAATTGACAAGATCCGGTACCAATTGTGTTATTTCCATAATACATTATTGGGTGATCATTGATCCATATTCAACATTGGATAAGGTACATTGGTCTAGTTCTTTCCTTTCTTCCACTCATATTTGCTCGAGTCTTGTGATGGATAGGCAAAGCACATCATCTCCGGTCTTCGACGACAACGACGGCGCGAACAACTACAACACCAAAACTCCCTACTTCGGACTACAACGAGCAATGCAAGGCATCGAGAACATCGCCACCGACATACGCAACTCCAAAGCAAGGAAAAGGGACTACATCGACAAGAAGGTGGACGAGCTAAAGGATCAACTGCGAGACATGTTGGCCGACTACAAGTCTTCTTCCCCTTCATCATCTTCAAGGCGGCGACGAGCAAGTCGAACATCTTCGGAGCGGCCAAGCGATGCAAGCGCAATTCGTCCACGTCCTCATCTTCGTGATGACCACCATCATGCTCGTGATCCACATCATCATGAAGGACAAGTCACCTCCAAGCAACATGTGCGCGACGACGAAGCACGCCATAAAGCTCAAGCACAACAACGACACCATCAAGATGAAGATGCTCGAGACACGCAAAACTACAAGTCCCAACAAACTCTACATCAAGCTACGGCCAACCTTCATGAGCACAAGAGAATACCGCGAGACAAGTACCACCAAGAGGAAGCTACGGCTACCACCACCACTTCGGCATCCTCGCCAAGTGTTATCAAGGCATCTTCGCCTTTGGACGTATGGCATCTTCGCCTACTTCCCATGAGTACGCCTACATCAACATCATCAAGTCCAAGGCGACCACCTACAAGCGAGGGTGGCCCTTCCATCTTCGGAAGCCCCTCAAGGAAGATGGCCGAGCACGGGACATCCCCTTCGATCATGGCGACGAGCAACGAGGTGCCACTTCATATGGGCCTCCTACAAGACAGCGACAAGACGGTCGAGCATGGGCCATCCCCTTCGACCACGGCGACGAGCATGAACATCTTCAACGACACGAAGACGACGCCCATATGGGACTCTTTCTCGGAGTAAAGCTATGCGACCGCACATGAGACAATCTCCTTGGTCTCCGAGGGGAGTGATGATTTGCCACTTCCTACGGCATTCTTCTTTGGAGGCGTTATGGATGAGGAGGTTGAGCATGGGACTATCCCTTCAACCAAGGCGGCGATAGGAGTTGAGCATGGAGAGGTTTGCAACTACATCTCTCCGACACCCATATATGACGAGATGCCCCAATTCCCATGTGAGGAGCACCACCACCCCATGAGTGATATGAGTGACTCCACCATATGTGACATTGAGTGCATTTCCTTTGAGAGAATGAGTGTGACACCACTAGCCCCACACACGAGAGAATGCCATACATCCTATGTGAGGTTGAGAGCCATTTGAGTGAATTCACCAACCATATGAGTGAGAGCATCCTGCCAGAAGTGAGTGAACCACAACACTTAGTGAGTGAGGTAGTTGAGACGGCACGTGAGGCCACTATGATTTCTAACGACTTACCCTCTACTCCAAGTGTGTTTTCTTTGGTGCTAGATCTCCTACAAGACGAAGCGCCAATCCTCGACGAGTCCATACCTACAATGGGCAATACGATGGCCATGGTGGACGATGATGCACCCCCCACATGGTTCCATCAAGACGACAATATTGATCAAGCGTCAATTTCTGCCACACCACACGAGTGGAGCTCCAAAGGTAACATAGGTGACGGTGCTTCGCTTGTCCCACTAGTGGACTATCTTGACATAGATTGCTTGCATGATGTTGATCACCTTATGGATTCACCACATACTATGTCTTCTACATGCTTAGATACGCCACCCATTTATGATGAATATGATGATGAGCATGTCGAATTACCTAGTTGTGATGCTATGCTCCATAGGATATCATGTGAACATTCTATTGGTCATGTCATGTTTGACAATCCATTAAACTTGTCATATGCTATGAGTGAGATCTCTCATATTGCCTCATTACAATCTCAACATAGTAACTATGCATGCCCCGTTAAAATAAATCCCATTTGCACTTATGGCATAGATGACGAGATGATGGTTATTGGATTTTGTTTCTCTTGTGATGATATTGCTATGCTACCTTTGCAAAATTTGTGCAATTCATCCCATATGCCATGCCACGAAAATGATTATCCATCGCATGAATCCATACATTGTGTGCGTCATCCATGCCATGAGATTGGTTATAGATTGCATGAATGCATCCATTGTGTGCACCATATGCTATCCATTCTTGACAATGCTTTAGATATTTCAAGTGATGCATTACACACTTTGAGTCTCCATTATGCTATACATAACAACAAACCAATCATGATGGATGACATGTTCGTATATCATGCATCTCATTTATTTGCGCAATGGATTTCTTGTGCTAACCAACACAAGCACGTGCGCATCATAATGGATGATGTGTACATATACCACACGCACACAATTTTCCCTTTGCCTTTGTTTTGTGTAGGTACTCATGAATATTTGTCAACTTCACAATCCCATGAGTTGACGAAACGAGCTCTTGAGAGCAACGATGCTTTGGGATTTCTTGGAATGCTTCTCCGACCGTTTCCCTCGCGCAAGGACTATGCGCATATCTTTTACTTGGCTCTCACACGGCTATGGGCTATATACCATTTGTCACCTTATGCCCATTTTACCGTGTTCACTTTGCATGTTATGCCTTTTTATATGCTTTTGCCATGCAATTGTGACCCTTGCTTGCATTTACCGATGATTCAACATTAACCTACTCCTATGTGTATTTGCATGCTTGGTGGAGATACTTGTTGCTATTGTCCTGCCCTATGTGCGCCCTATGCTATTGTTGCTTATTGTGTTGGGAGAGTCATGTTGTTCAAGTGCCATTTACTTAGGACTTCTTGCCAATACAATGATGTTACTTTCCTCATATCTTGTTTTCATGCTTGTGATATGTCATGTGCATTATGTATGCCTACTATTTGCACACATGACATGATTTCTATAATGACCTCTAGTATGTTGCATCTTCGCACTACTAGCTTGCATAACTTGATCACTCTGATTGCTTGCTTTGTTGCAACACCCATGATCCATCCTTGCTCGTTTCATTGGATTGATGGCATATATGTTCATGCCTCTCACATGATTTCTTTTGCTCATTGTCAATTTTCTCCATTAGTTACCTCTCTCATATTCACGTGTAGTGAGTGCAGCCATGCTATGCTTATTGATCTTGGAGACTTAGACATCTTACTTGTGACGCATGCTGGTTGGATTGAGCTTAATGCCTTTGGTTGTGCTAGCATCTTATGCCTACATACCATGCCCTACACCCTTGTACTTTCTTATGATATGAATGATGACAACACTTGTTGGGTAACTCACCACACAAATAGGTTTTGCAATTCCGCTAACCTCATTTGTTTTTTCGAGTGTTTGTCATGTTCGTTGGTTTTGAAGGATTCACAAGGCGGTATCGTCATGAGACAACTTGGTCATGTGAAGGCGTATACGATGTGCGACACCGACATCTTCGAGAACATTCAAAAGGTGCACTCCTTCCCTTTGAGTCATCCTCAATTAGGAAAATTGGATGGGTCATACCTTCATTGTTCTTTGCTCCTTATCTACATGATACATCTATTGGATGGAGGCGCGACATTGGAGATTGACCCTATGGACCTTCAAGTTGAGGAGCGCTCGGACTTAGTGGATGCACCACCGGACCATCACTCCTGCCACGCAATCGAGCCATGGGACAACAATATCCAAAACACATTTGCACCTTATGCATGGATTGACCTACATTGGGACTGCATTGTTGCATCTTGCATTTCCATGACATCCATGATATATGAGCTTGTGCACTTCCTTAGCAAATTTGTTGTGATATACCTTGATGGCCTCTTCATACATAGTCCTCACATTGGCCACCATCAATTGCATGATAACATAATCATATTGAGCATCCATTGCCATGTTCATGCTATTGATAACCCATCACACTATGATATCATTTTGCATAATGGTAGCATTTGTCACTTCATGCACAATGAGCTTGATCACATGAATGCATTATATGCTATGCTCTATCATTTTGCTCCACTTCATGCTCATTGTCACGACCCATTTCATCGGACAAACTCATGCTTCATAGATCGACACATTGTGTGCGCTAACCATTGTATTTCCAAGTGTCGTTTGTGTTTGCTCTTTCTGCATGTATACCACTCTGGAGACACCTTGGAGTACTTGGATTGCGCCATGTCTTCAACTCCGTCCAACTACAAGTCCGTCCACGACAACCGTTTCCATGGTGATGAGGTTTACGATCCGAGGTCGGAGCTTTCCCAAGGGGGGGGGATGATGCGGAGCATCCTACGGTCATCCCCATGTACACTACGGCTACACCCCAAGCCCCAAGAGGACATACGACGAGACCTCGAACATACGCCATTGGACACAAGGTTAACTCACTCCTCTCCGAACCGTCACTTTCCACATGTGAGACATGGCTACTACCTAAAACATATGTGCTATGCATGACCAGGAACCAAGAGGAAGACCATGGAACAGCTAGGATCACTGGACAAGACGGCGAGGACACCAAGCGCGAGGAACAAGAGGAAGGGCTGACTGCAAGTCAAAGCCACCGGACGGCCGACCCAGTCCGGACGTCCGACGCCTGGAGTTTCAGCCAGCTAGGACAACTACAGCCGAGGCACCTTACAGCGGCCGGACGACCGACAGACGCCGGTCGTCCGACTTCCATCAGCCACCGGACGACCGACCACGTCCGGAAATCCGAAGACTCGTGTCCAGAGAAGAATCGTCGCAAGTCCGGCCTCCTCCGGACGACCGGACGCTCGCGAGCGACCGGACGACCGCCACCCGTCGGACGTCCGACACTGCGTGTGCGCAGCCATTTGGGTTTCCACCCTTGTACTCCTTCGCCCCCTAGACTATATATACTCTTCTTCCACCTACGTTTGAGGGTTAGCTAAGATTAGATCTGAGAGCTTAGCTCCTCCCCTTTTGGGACTCCTCTTGAGAGAGAGAGAGACACTCCTTTGGAGTTAAAGACCTCCATTGGAGAAGATCCCCTAGTGGATTCAAGACCTCAATTCCTCTTAAGGATTGGGATGAACTAGTTACCCTTGTATCTCGCTTTGTTGGATTTGGACCATGTATCTCTCTGTGTGTATGTGGATCTAGCACATATGTGATTGGATCGTGTTGATTTGAGTGTCTCCTCTCGTGTTTCCCTCTCGTGTTCTTCGTGTTCTTCGCAGGATCCGCTCCAATCGTGAAAGATCGACACCGTTAGGGTTCCACCCTACATCATCTTGGTATCATGAGCCACATTGATCACGATTTTGGAGTCTCCCCCTTCGTTTTCTAGCCTAATTTTGCTTTGTTTCGTCCTAAATTCGAAAATCCCCACTAAAAATAGCCCCCAAATTTTTTGTGATTTGTTGGTTTGATGAAGTTTTGTTGATTTTGATTCGTGAATTCGTTGTGTTTCAAGTAGATCTAGCCTTCCCCATCTTTTTCCCCATTTCCATCCACGAAATCTTCCCAATTTTAACACCGAAATCCCCAATTTCCGCCCAAAATCGCGTCCCGGATCTGAAATCCGGAGTTGACCCAGACTCGTCGGACGTCCGACACTTTTCCGGACGTCCGGAGCACCCGGAACCACCAGAAGTCCGGTACTTACCGGAAATCCAACACCCCGAAACAGAGAAGAATTCTCGGAAGTCCGGTAATTCTTGGACGTCCGGTCCCTGTGAAAACTGACACGGCTGAAATCTTGTTTTGGCCATCACTAATTCATCCGGAGTCTGATTTTGACGTTCTTTAGCTCGTTTTGTAGCTATTGACATCCCCCATCCCACCAAAATACTTCTAACACCATTTGACTCCATCAAATTTTTGGAACTTTGGCATCTTTGCCTATGGCCTACACCAAATCATACGCTATTCCACCATAGACTTCCGCAACCTAACCCATTTTGATCCCCGTTGCATTTGAGGTTGTTTGAGTTGTGGCTTGTGTCTCCTAAGGTGTTTCGGCTACTTAGGGACCGTGACTTCCACTCCGACAACATGTATAGCCCCACCATACTCTTCCGCCACCTTAACCCATTTTGACCGGGTTTCCACCAATACTTCCACAACCACCACCACTAATCCGCTACCACCATTTGACATTTGTGTTTGAGATTTTGAGTTCGCGGTTTTTCCGTTTTCTAAAGTGTTTCGGCTAATTAGGAACGGTTCGACATCGAGAGCACCGCCACTCATCATCGCCACGAGGTCGTCATCGACATTGCCACTTCATCATTTTGACACCGTAACCGTAAGCAAGGACGCTACCCTCGACGACACCATTGTATATTCCCCTTGCCATTGCATTGTTAACCCCTAGCCCATTTTGCGTCACTTGCCTATCGAGACTAGCCTTTGAGTATTACTGGCAACGTTACTTGTGCACATTAGTGAGCATTGCATACATACATCATATTGGTGTCATCTTGGTATCATAGTATCTCCTCTTGTGTCACAAGGTTGTTCCCGCATATACATACTTGCTAGCTTCATTCGCATAAGCGGCCATATAAAAAAAAAAAAGAAAGAAAAGCTTCTAAGCAAAGAGACAACAAAGAGCTTGTGAGCAATAGCCAGAGCATCACACCACATTGCATATCATATACCATCATTGATCATCTTGGATCATCGTGTGAGAAACACCGGGAACCATACATACATAGCATACTTGGGATAGAAAGTCCATACGTTTTGTCTTTCCTAGGGTGTGCACAAGTGTCGTATCCGCCTATTGAGCAATCGTGCTAGCGTCTCTCTTGAGTTGTGAAACACGAGCGTTTTCCGTGGATTCCACATTTTGTGCTCATTCCTTGGTTGCACGACCCCATTTATCTATCCGTGTGTGCGTTTCCGTGTGCCGTTCCTAGCTATTGGTCTACTTGTTTCATTTGCAAATTTGTGAATCTCTTTCAACATTATTGACTCTTGCTAACAATTGCATCAAACTTTTGTGCCACTATCCTCACCAAGCTCAACCAAAAGCTTTACTTGTGTAGGTGCGAGAATTGACAAGATCCGGTACCAATTGTGCTATTTCCATAATACATTATTGGGTGATCATTGATCCATCTTCAACATTGGATAAGGTACATTGGTCTAGTTCTTTCCTTTCTTCCACTCATATTTGCTCGAGTCTTGTGATGGACAGGCAAAGCACATCATCTCCGGTCTTCGACGACAACGACGGCGCGAACAACTACAACATCAAAACTACCTACTTCGGACTACAACGAGCAATGCAAGGCATCGAGAACATCGCCACCGACATACGCAACGCCGAAGCAAGGAAAAGGGACTACATCGACAAGAAGGTGGACGAGCTAAAGGATCAACTACGAGACATGTTGGCCGACTACAAGTCTTCTTCCCCTTCGTCATCTTCAAGGCGGCGACGAGCAAGTCGAACATCTTCGGAGCGGCCAAGCGATGCAAGCGCAATTCGTCCACGTCCTCATCTTCGTGACGACCACCATCATGCTCGTGATCCACATCGTCATGAAGGGAAAGTCACCTCCAAGCAACATGTGCGCGACGACGAAGCACGCCATAAAGCTCAAGCACAACAACGACACCATCAAGATGAAGATGCTCGAGACACGCAAAACTACAAGTCCCAACAAACTCTACATCAAGCTACGGCCAACCTTCATGAGCACAAGAGAATACCGCGAGACAAGTACCACCAAGAGGAAGCTACGGCTATCACCACCACTTCGGTATCCTCGCCAAGTGTTGTCAAGGCATCTTCGCCTTTGGACGTACGACATCTTCGCCTACTTCCCATGAGTACGCCTACATCAACATCATCAAGTGCAAGGCGACCACCTACAAGCGAGGGTGGCCCTTCCATCTTCGGAAGCCCCTCAAGGAAGATGGCCGAGCACGGGACATCCCCTTCGGTCATGGCGACGAGCAACGAGGTGCCACTTCATATGGGCCTCCTACAAGACAGCGACAAGACGGTCGAGCATGGGCCATCCCCTTCGACCACGGCGACGAGCATGAACATCTTCAACGACACGAAGACGACGCCCATATGGGACTCTTTCTCGGAGTAAAGCTACGCGACCGCACATGAGACAATCTCCTTGGTCTCCGAGGAGAGTGATGATTTGCCACTTCCTACGGCATTCATGTTTGGAGGCGTTATGGATGAGGAGGTTGAGCATGGGACTATCCCTTCAACCAAGGCGGCGATAGGAGTTGAGCATGGAGAGGTTTGCAACTACATCTCTCCGACACCCATATATGACGAGATGCCCCAATTCCCATGTGAGGAGCACCACCACCCCATGAGTGATATGAGTGACTCCACCATATGTGACATTGAGTGCATTTCCTTTGAGAGAATGAGTGTGACACCACTAGCCCCACACACGAGAGAATGCCACACATCCTATGTGAGGTTGAGAGCCATTTGAGTGACTTCACCAACCATATGAGTGAGAGCATCCTGCCAGAAGTGAGTGAACCACAACACTTAGTGAGTGAGGTAGTTGAGACGGCACGTGAGGCCACTATGATTTCTAACAACTTACCCTCTACTCCAAGTGTGTTTTCTTTGGTGCTAGATCTCCTAAAAGACGAAGCGCCAATCCTCGACGAGTCCATACCTACAATGGGCAATACGATGGCCATGGTGGACGATGATGCACCCCCCACATGGTTCCATCAAGACGACAATGTTGATCAAGCGTCAATTTTTGCCACACCACACGAGTGGAGCTCCAAAGGTAACATAGGTGACGGTGCTTCGCTTGTCCCACTAGTGGACTATCTTGACATTGATTGCTTGCATGATGTTGATCACCTTATGGATTCACCACATACTATGTCTTCTACATGCTTAGATACGCCACCCATTTATGATGAATATGATGATGAGCATGTCGAATTAACTAGTTGTGATGCTATGCTCCATAGGATTTCATGTGAACATTCTATTGGTCATGTCATGTTTGACAATCCATTAAAATTGTCATATGCTATGAGTGAGATCTCCCATATTGCCTCATTACAATCTCAACATAGTAACTATGCATGCCCCGTTAAAATAAATCCCATTTGCACTTATGGCATAGATGACGAGATGATGGTTATTGGATTTTGTTTCTCTTGTGATGATATTGCTATGCTACCTTTGCAAAATTTGTGCAATTCATCCCATATGCCATGCCACGAAAATGATTATCCATCGCATGAATCCATACATTGTGTGCGTCATCCATGCCATGAGATTGGTTATAGATTGCATGAATGCATCCATTGTGTGCACCATATGCTATCCATTCTTGACAATGCTTTAGATATTTCAAGTGATGCATTACACACTTTGAGTCTCCATTATGCTATACATAACAACAAACCAATCATGATGGATGACAAGTTCGTATATCATGCATCTCATTTATTTGCGCATTGGATTTCTTGTGCTAACCAACACAAGCACGTGCGCATCATAATGGATGATGTGTACATATACCACACGCACACAATTTTCCCTTTGCCTTTGTTTTGTGTAGGTACTCATGAATATTTGTCAACTTCACAATCCCATGAGTTGATGAAACGAGCTCTTGAGAGCAACGATGCTTTGGGATTTCTTGGAATGCTTCTCCGACCGTTTCCCTCGCGCAAGGACTACGCGCATATCTTTTACTTGGCTCTCACACGGCTATGGGCTATATACCATTTGTCACCTTATGCCCATTTTACCGTGTTCACTTTGCATGTTATGCCTCTTTATATGCTTTTGCCATGCAATTGTGACCCTTGCTTGCATTTACCGATGATTCAACATTACCCTACTCCTATGTGTATTTGCATGCTTGGTGGCGATACTTGTTGCTATTGTCCTGCCCTATGTGCGCCCTATGCTATTGTTGCTTATTGTGTTGGGAGAGTCATGTTGTTCAAGTGCCATTTACTTAGGACTTCTTGCCAATACAATGATGTTACTTTCCTCATATCTTGTTTTCATGCTTGTGATATGTCATGTGCATTATGTATGCCTACTATTTGCACACATGACATGATTTCTATGATGACCTCTAGTATGTTGCATCTTCGCACTACTAGCTTGCATAACTTGATCACTCTGATTGCTTGCTTTGTTGCATCACCCATGATCCATCCTTGCTCGTTTCATTGGGTTGATGGCATATATGTTCATGCCTCTCACATGATTTCTTTTGCTCATTGTCAATTTTCTCCATTAGTTACCTCTCTCATATTCACGTGTAGTGAGTGCAGCCATGCTATGCTTATTGATCTTGGAGACTTAGACATCTTACTTGTGACGCATGCTTGTTGGATTGAGCTTAATGCCTTTGGTTGTGCTAGCATCTTATGCCTACATACCATGCCCTACACCCTTGTACTTTCTTATGATATGAATGATGACAACACTTGTTGGGTAACTCACCACACGAATAGGTTTTGCAATTTCGCTAACCTCATTTGTTTTTTCGAGTGTTTTTCATGTTCTTTGGTTTTGAAGGATTCACAAGGCGGTATCGTCATGAGACAACTTGGTCATGTGAAGGCGTATACGATGTGCGACACCGACATCTTCGCGAACATTCAAAAGGTGCACTCCTTCCCTTTGAGTCATCCTCAATTAGGCATATTGGATGGGTCATACCTTCATTGTTCTTAGCTCCTTATCTACATGATACATCTATTGGATGGAGGCGCGACATTGGAGATTGACCCTATGGACATTCAAGTTGAGGAGCGCTCGGACTTAGTGGATGCACCACCGGACCATCACTCCTGCCACGCAATCGAGCCATGGTACAACAATATCCAAAACACATTTGCACCTTATGCATGGATTGGCCTACATTGTGACAGCATTGTTGCATCTTGCATTTCCATGACATCCATGATATATGAGCTTGTGCACTTCCTTAGCAAATTTATTATGATATACCTTGATGGCCTCTTCATACATAGTCCTCACATTGGCCACCATGAATTGCATGATAACATAATCATATTGAGCATCCATTGCCATGTTCATGCTATTGATAACCCATCACACTACGATATCATTTTGCATAATGGTAGCATTTGTCACTTCATGCACAATGAGTTTGATCACATGAATGCATTATATGCTATGCTCTATCATTTTGCTCCACTTAATGCTCATTGTCACGACCCATTTCATCGGACGAACTCATGCTTCATAGATCGACACATTGTGTGCGCTAACCATTGTATTTCCAAGTGTCGTTTGTGTTTGCTCTTTCTGCATGTATACCACTCTGGAGACACCTTGGAGTACTTGGATTGCGCCATGTCTTCAACTCTGTCCAACTACAAGTCCGTCCACGACAACCGTTTCCATGGTGATGAGGTTTACGATCCGAGGTCGGATCTTTCCCAAGGGGGCGGGGGAGATGATGCGGAGCATCCTACGGTCATCCCCATGTACACTACGACTACTCCCCAAGCCCCAAGAGGACATACGACGAGACCTCGAACATACGCCATTGGACACAAGGTTAACTCGCTCCTCTCCGAACCGTCACTTTCCACATGTGAGACATGGCTACTACCTCAAACATATGTGCTATGCATGACCAGGAACCAAGAGGAAGACCATGGAACAACTAGGATCACTGGACAAGACGGCGAGGACACCAAGCGCAAGGAACAAGAGGAAGGGCTGACTGCAAGTCACAGCCACCGGACGACCGACCCAGTCCGGACGTCCGACGCCTGGAGTTTCAGCCAGCCAGGACAACTATAGCCGAGGCACCTTAGAGCGGCCGGACGACCGACAGACGCCGGACGTCCGACATCCATCAGCCACCGGACGACCGACCATGTCCGGAAATCCGAAGACTCGTGTCCAGAGAAGAATCGTCGGAAGTCCGGCCTCCTCCGGACGACCGGACACTCGCGAGCGACCGGACGACCGCCACCCGTCGGACGTCCGACACTACTTGTGCGCAGCCATTCGGGTTTCCACCCATGTACCCCTTCACCCCCTAGACTATATATACTCTTCTTCCACCTACATTTGAGGGTTAGCTAAGATTAGATCTGAGAGCTTAGCTCCTCCCCTTGTGGGACTCCTCTTGAGAGAGAGAGAGAGACACTCCTTTGGAGTTCAAGACCTCCATTGGAGAAGATCCCCTAGTGGATTCAAGACCTCAATTCCTCTTAAGGATTGGGATGAACTAGTTACTCTTGTATCTCTCTTTTTTGGATTTGGACCATGTATCTCTCCGTGTGTATGTGGATCTAGCACATGTGTGATTGGATCGTGTTGATTTGAGTGTCTCCTCTCGTGTTTCCCTCTCGTGTTCTTCGTGTTCTTCGCGGGATCCGCTCCAATCGTGAAAGATCGACACCGTTAGGGTTCCACCCTACATCACAAGTCTTCCTCGGCTCCAGGTCGTTCCCTTCCTAGGCCTCGCCGTCGTCCACCGCCTTGGTGCTCTCGACACAGAATCGTCAACACGGTTAACGAACGACAGCCATCGGAAGAGGACTATACATGGAGAGGCTGGCAGTTGGGACCCATGAGGTCCATGGTCGCACGCAAGGAAGTGTCTCCTTATTACGCGCAAGAAAAATGATTCCTACCCCTGCTAGCTGGGACCCACCTGATTTGGAGGCTGACTTGTGGGACTACTAAGTTGACGCGTACGTAGGGCTTTGTCAACTTAGTCAACAAACGATTCTAGCAGCAGTTACCGTTGGATGTTAATCCAACGGCCGTGCTGCTTCTTCAATCTCTGATCTTCTTGCTCCAGCCTCCCAAACCAGCGCCGGCGGGACCGCCTGCTCCTGCCTCCCATGGTTGGATGTGCAGGCCTCACCGCCCCACCCTACTCCCATCGCTGGCCAGGCCATCCCTCTACTCAACCACACCTCCTGTTATTCTCCGGTAACGGCAGCCTCACACCGAAGCCGAACCAGTAAACCCTCGTACTCCCCTCCGCGTGGGCAACCACTTCCTTGTCTTCCCCGGCTCCGGGTCGTTCCATTCCTAGGCCTCACCATCGTCCACCGCCTTGCTGCACTCGGTACGGCGTCGTCAACGCGGTCAATGAACGACAACCATCGGAAGAGGACTGTACGTGGAGAGGCTGACAGCTGGGACCCACGAGGTCCATGGTCGCACGGAAGGAAGTGCCTCCTTATTATGCGCAAAAAAAATGATTCCTCCCCCTGATAGCTGGGACCCACGAGCTATATCTTCGCACGCAAGGAAGTGCCTTCTTATCTCCCCTGATAGTTGGGACCCACCAGGTCAAAGCGTATGCAGCGTTATCTGTCTGGTCGCAAGCGTGTACGTACATACTGGTCGATTGGTCTCTCTACCACGATGAACCGTGGCCGTGTAAGGAGTGGCACGTGTCGTAGTAGAGCCCCCGACGTAGCAGTTCTGGCAGTCCCGTCTAAACCGTGTACACATACGTATAACCACGTTGCAAAAAAATACGGCCATGTACGTACATACGGGCTTTATCTCGAACGCGTACAGCAACGGCGTCCTGTTCATCGGCAGCCAACCGGTTGGGTCGGAACGGGGGAATCAACATCGTGTTCATCGGGAGGCAACCGACTGGGTCGGAATGCGTCCTGTTCATCGGGAGCCAACCAGCTTGGACGGAACAGCCGAAACGGTGTCCTGTTCATCGGCTGAGGGTCTGGCGTACCGCAAAACGGAGGAAACGGGCATCTGCTCAACCGTCTACGGTCGAAACGGGGTCCTGTTCATCGGCGGGGGTCTGGCATACCGCAAAACGGAGGAAACGGACTTCTCACCAACCGCCTACGGTCGAAACGGGGGTCCTGTTCATGGGAGGGGTGTGGCGTACCACAAAACGGGACTCCAGGGCTACTGTTCATCACCGCCAACTTCCAACCGCGCCTCCACAGGCCACTGTTCATCCACAACTGCCTATGGCATCCATGGGCTCCTGTTCATCCACCCCAATAGGCTAGGGTGTGGCGTACCGCGGCATGGCCTTCTCGATCGATCGGGGTCCTATTCATCCAGTGCCAAACACCTTCACACGATGAGGGTACTGTTCATCCACAACCATCCCACCGGCTGGGTGGGGCGTACGAGCGTGCGGCAGCAACATGAACTATTCATCCATAGCCAACCAACCGGCTAGGTCAACTCACCACGTCTCACGCAAGGTGCTCGATCGATCGATGCAACAACAGTCTCGACTCATTCTACGTATCGTGCGCACGGCAACAACGGACACTATTCATCGAGAGGCAACCCAACCCCGGCTGGCTATATCTCGCACGGGGGCTCGATCGGCTTTAGTAAGCAGCAAGAAGTATCGATCGGGTTCAGTTAGCAGCGAAGGAATCGCTCGGGTTCAGTTAGCACCGAATGGATCGATTGAGTTTAGTACGTTGTGCGAGGGATCGATCGCTCGGGTTCAGTATGTAGTGTGAGGGCGAGATCGATCGCTCTGGTTTAGTAAGCGAACGCCTCGCTCGGGTTCAGTTAGCGAGTGCCTCACTCACACGCGCGCGTACAAGAGAAACACGCAAACCACACTGCATCGCTCGGCCCCGACCACCCACCGTAACCGGGAACTCCCCAAAAATTTCCTCGCCCTTACTTCTACCATGATTTTTTACGTCATGGACGGCCCAAAGAAGGTCATGCGGGTGTATCTCTGGCCCACCCAGGACGAAAAGCCCATTTTCTGTCATAATTTTTTGTCATAGAAGTAGGAGCCCACCACATCTATGATGATACGTGTTTTTGTCACAATTATTGTCATAGAAGTGTCACAACCATGACAGAAAAAGTTTTCGTTCAGGCCATAATGTCATGGATGTGTCTTTTTTTTGTAGTGGGTAATGCTTCAGGCTGTAGAATCTGATGGAGCAACATGACCTTCCCCTTTTTTTGCGCCACTGCTCTTGAACAACGAAGCAAATGTTAGATAGTCTGGTTTCAAAACCATTCATATCTTCACGACATTTGTCAACCACTATTCTTGTTTCAGAAATGACCTCCATTAGGGATTGAACTTCTGTCTGTAGCATAGATATATCACTCCGTCTAGGAGGCGGTTTCGACGAGGTTACCTTCACAGCCAACCCAGAATTACGCAGGAAGGTGCTTTTGGCACTGTTAGTAGAGAGATACTGACGCATTGCAGCAAGAGGTGACATTGTGCCTGTGGTTGCCTCGTCACCTTCAGCAGGTTGTGGCTGTTCAATCATTTGTTCCATAGCTTGCTAAAAGATTGAATTTATAGATTAGTAGTAGCAGATAAGAAGTTACTAATGAGATAAAAACAAACAAAATAGGTTTCGCATTTATACATAACTTATTTTGGTGAACCACTGTAATACATTAGCATGTTTTTTAGTACAAAGTACATAATAAAATCACGTTCGGAACATATGTCCATGTAACATGCCTAATGTATTATCTATTTCCTCAAATTTATTGATATCTAAGGATAAAGAGACACGGTTTAAAATACGATGAACATAGTATGACATCATTCATATCACGGGCAAACGGATATCAAATAAACAGGCTATTGTATCATTGTGAGGTCACATGAACATCACAACTAGATTACAGATCAAGAACAAAAGAATATCATTCCTCTCTTTTAAACCATGTAAGGTGAAATTATACATTAAGACAACAATGTATGAAAGTGAATAGAGTAACTGACATTGGCTGCAAACCAAGCAGTTAAATGCACACGTCACAGTAATAAGCAGTTCAAAGGCATGAGGAGTAAGGACTTACAACAGCGGCTTGGACTGGTGTAGTCATGTCCTTCATCTTTGTCGAAGTATGACAGACTATGGGACCAGCGAGGTCCCTTTGCGGTTTAGCTGTGGGGAGCGTAGCACACAAAGAGCAGATCCAGCAGGCAAACATACAAAGATTTTACCTAGGTTCGGGCCGCTACGAAGCGTAAAACCTTACTCCTGCTTTGGTGGAATTATATGTGGAAATGCCCAAGTTACAAGAGAGCGCGACCTTGCCGGCAATGAGCTCGGGAGGTGTAGCTACGTAGTGCAAATGGGCAGAGTGTCGACCCTTGTAAAGGTAGCCATGGGCCTCCTTTTATAGATGAAAGGGGTCACCACAATGGCAAAATAGTAATTACATGTTGAAATGATAGCAACAATGCTATCATACCTAACACAGATGGATTAGGACAAAAGCATTAAATGCTCCGTTAGGTGTCACGCTGAGGAGGAATGACGGCAAGGGAACCCAACTCCACCTGTACCGCTCACCCAGCTACCTTCTATTCCTTCGACACGCCACTTGGACGGGTGTCAATAAAGTTCCTTCTTCGACTACAGGCCGCCACGTGTCCTGACAATCTCTACCAACCCGCCTGCCCACTCAACACCTGTCGGCAAGTTCCTGACAACTGCCACGGTGGAGCAGTGGGATGGAGCTTGTCGACCGGCCCGAGGCTTGCCGGCTCGCAGCTTGCTAGCTCCTCGAGTCTTCAACTTCAGTACTCCTTTATTACTTCTCGATGACCTGCCTCGAGGTCTTCTTCATGGTTTTTGTTACCAAGTCTTGAGTGTTCATAAATGCTATCCTCCGACAAGCCCTTGCCATCGGGAGGGGTACAACTAGTATGTGCATCATCAGGGTATGAACACCCATGTTCAATACACTGACAGGAGACCCCGGGCCTGGGCCACACACGCGTGAAAAGCGTTGTTGGGCTAGGCCCATAACAATGCACAAATTCACGTGGCAGAGGATAACTGCCGTCATGATTGCTTTTACTATATGCCCATGATGTCGTAGTAAATGCAGACATGGGAGCGGTGGATTGAAACGGTAACTTGTGGTCGTGCGCCTGAAAAAGCGTAGCCACGCCGAGCGGTGAAGATCCAGCCCCCGTGCCTTCCCCATAAAAGGGAATCTGCAGGTGCGGTGCTCAATTCACTGCTTCCATCGCTTGCAATCCATCTCGCTGCCCATCTTCTTCTTCCTTGCGCAAGAACAGAGCTCTCCGCCGCCGCGCCACCCTGCTTGCGTTTCCCACCAAATCTCACTTCCTCCCAGTCGCCATGGCTCCGAAGAAGGCCGACCCAGAGGCGGAGAAGAAGAAGGCTGCTATCGCCAAGCAGCGGAAGGAGAATGTTGTCTTGCTGGCGCTGGCGGCTCATGACCTCATCACCCGATATGCATATGTGTGGGCGAGAAAAACCAAGGACCATAAAGACACGGAAGTGCTTCCAGGAATGGCTCCTCAAACCAACGATAAGTATCGGTTCTTCGCTGGATACTTTTACTGTGGGTTGTGTCCCCCTTTCTCAAATTTCTTCGATGAGATCATGCTGTCATATGGGTTCATGCTCCTTGACTTTGCCCCGAACGCCATCACCTGCATGTCTGTGCTTGCTCATTTCTGCGAAAATTTTGTGGGGATTGTGCCCAATGTGCCCCTCTTCTGCCACTTCTTCACCCCCCTGATTGAGAGCGGTGAGGCTCTCTCCGGCAGTGTTACTTGGATTCCAAGGTCGGGATTGAAGAAGCACTATCTTGAAGCAAGCTTCACATCAAGTGGCCTGAATGGAGGGCAAATTAGTGCTGGATAAAACAAGAAAACTTCTGTTAGTGTATAAAAACATGGTCATTTTATACCCTGACTTATGCACAGATAGTGGTAGCGTTCCTGATGGTCAGGGCTTGCTGGAAGACTACTAAGATCAAGACTCAAGACTTGGTTGCAAAACCATAAAGAAGGCATCAAGACGAAGCATCATGAAGCGCTTGGCTAGTGCTGAAGATGGAGGCATTACTTGCCGGCAAGGTTTGAGCCGGCAAGATGAAGGCCCGGCAAGCTCCGTGCCGGCAAGCCCTTACTGACTCCTCCTCGCTCCACCTCATCGGGTAGCTAGTCACTAATATGTGAGGTGTCGAGCATGCAGGCAGTTTGGTGAGACTTGTCGGGGCACGTGTCAGCGTGCTGGAAGGAGGATTAACTTTAATGACACCCGTCCAGGAGGCGTGTCAAGATTATATGAGGTAGCTGGGCGAGCAGTGCAGGAACCTTGCTGGGGCTCCTCCTCCACATGACACCTAACGGCGCATTTATTGTGTTTGTCCTAATCCGGCAGAGTTAGGTATGATAGCACTGTTGGCTATCTAATCAACATGTAAAGACTGTTTTGCCACTTTGGTTACCCCTTGATCTATAAAAGGATGTCCAGGGCAACCTTTGCAGTGGTCGACACTTTGCTCATTCTACATGCGTAGCTGCACTTCCCGCATTCTTGCCGGCAAGTAGTGCTCCTTGTACTTGAGCTCAAACACATCCAATACAACAAAGCAGGAGTAGGGTTTTACACCTCGCGGTGGCCCGAACCTGGGTAAAATCCTTTGCGTGATTGCTGATTCTGCTCTTTGTGCTTGCGCATCCCCTTAGTCGAACCGCAAAGGGGCCCGATGGTCCCATAGATGGTCGTACGCACGACATCTATGGCACGCCAGTTAGGGGGATCGCTTGCGCGAACCTGATTCACCAGTCTACGCGTCAGCTTCATCTTCATCATCATCGTCTTCGATGGCCCCAAGAATAAGGGCGCAGCCGCAGTAGCTCCATCGACATCCAAGCTTCCGCCACAGACGCCCACAGGCGGTGGAGATGATCCAGCCAGCGCAGGTGGCGCGGGAGGCACGATCGGCGCGGGCGGTGCAGAAGGTGTGACTGGTGTAGGCGGCGTAGCCAGGACAGGTGGAGCAGGCAGAGCGCACAACGCGGGGACTCAACTTCCTCACCGTTCTGGTGATCAAAGCCACAACGGTGCAGGTGGCACGGATGGCCAACTTCCGCCCCCTTAGCACCTTGGTGAGCGTAGCCACCGAAGCAACATCGTCCGGACTGGCACGAGCCAAGATCTAGCCGCTGCAGATCTAAGGATGCCACGTCAGGATGCACACCGCGACAATCGCAAGATGGGCGCGACGCGACTCCGAACGGCGCTGGAGGTTCTGGACGACGACGACCACACGGCAAGACACCGGTAGATCAGCCGCAAGATCTTCAGGCACCATCACCACCACCACATCAGAACGCTGCTGGGCATGAGCCACGGCAGCAAGTTCATGATGGCGCTCCTACTGGTTCTGCCAGGAGTCGAGCGACGTCCCGTTCTTCGCTCCTGGCCATGCCAGCTACGGCAACGGAGGCCATGCCGCAGGCACAAATGTTGTTGAACTTCCCTCCGGCCGCTGACAAGATGGATGAGTGGAGAGCCACCATCCAGAGCCTCATTAGATTTGCTAAAGCCAGCAATTCGCAGCGGGCGGGAACTTCACGGCGTCCGGTGACAGCACCAACTGATGGCCGTGCTAGAGATGCTGCGCCAATGGTGCAGTCACCTCCGCGGCAACACCTTCAACAACCGCGACAGACTCACCGATCCGTCGAGCCCGATGAGATGTCGATGGCTTCTTTGGATCCATGAGCACGACAAGACCAGCGACAAGTGCTGCGTGATAGGCGGGTGGAAGATGCTCGCACTACAATTCAACGGCGCCGGGAGGCGTGCCGTCAATCCGACATGCGCAATGGTCCAGTCGTTGATGAGCCTACGCCCGGGGTTGGCAGGTATCTACCTTACGAGGTTGGGTGCCCAGCCTTCACTCGTGAGCTGCGACAAGTCCGTTGGCCGTCAACCCGGGCATTCAAGCCAGAGTTACTGAAGAAGTATGACGGCAAGCTCAACCCGGCACAGTTCTTGGGCATCTACACGATCACCGTACAAGCTGCCGGAGGACGAGATGAGAAGGTTCTTGCCAACTATTTTCCATTGGTGCTCAAACCCAATGTGAGATCTTGGCTGATGAACCTGCCGGAAGGCTCCATTTCTTCATGGTCTGATTTGTGCAATGAGTTCATTGGTGCTTTTATCGGAGGCCACAAGCATCCCGGTCAGCCCAGTGATTTGCACGTAATCCCACAAAGAATTGGCGAGTCTTTACAGAAGTATATCCGGAGATTCAGTCGCGTGCACCATAACATTCCTGATGTGCACCCCGCGGCTGTGATTGCTGCCTTTCACACGAATGTGCGCAATCGTAAGATGTGGGAGAGGATGAATATCTGGCTGCCAAAGACCGTCAACGAGCTGTATACGTTGGCGGACAAGTGTGAACGTGCTGAAGAAGGGAGGAGACTTCCTGGGGAGGATGCTGGCGCTCAGGTTGATTCTGAGGACGACGACACCACCACCCCGAAGAAAAAGGGTCGAATGCGCAACAGGAAGTGCAAGGGAAAGACAGTGATGGCCGTTGAGGGCTCCGGCAACGCCAATGCCGCCAGAAGGCTAAGACAGAGAGCTCCGGCAAAGAAGCTGCCGTGTGCGCTGATTGTCAGGAGGCTGTGGCAGGCAAGAAGGCTGGCAAGACCAACGGGCCATATTGCAAGATTCACCGCATGTCGGTGTATAAAACATGGGTATTTTATACCCTCTTGTCGGTGTATAAAACATGGGTATTTTATATCCTGACTTATGCACAGACAGTAGCAGCCTTCTTGATGGCCAGGCTTGCCAAGGATTACCAAGATCAAGACTCAAGGTTTAATCGCAAAATCACTAAGGAAGAGATCAAGACGAAGCATCAATAAGTACTTGGCTAGTACTGAAGATGGAGGCATTACTTGCCGGCAAGATTCGAGCCGGCAAGATGAAGACCCGGCAAGCTCCGTGCCGTCAAGTCTTCGCTCGCTCATCAGCGCTCCACCTCACTGCGCAGGTAGTTTGGTGAGATTTGTCGGGGCACGTGTCAGCCTGCTGGAAGGAGATTTAACTTTAATGACACCCGTCCAGGGGGCGTGTCAGGATAATATGAGATAGCTGGGCGAGCGGTGCAGGAACCTTGCCGGGGCTCCTCCTCCACATGACACCTAACGGCACAATAAATGCTTTTGTCCTAATCCGGCTGAGTTAGGTATGATAGCACTGTTTGCTATCTAATCAACTTGTAATGACTGTTTTGCCACTGTGGTTACCCCTTTAAGCTATAAAAGGAGGGCCAGGGCAACCTTTACAAGGGATCGATCATTAGACACTCTAGCTCACTTTGCATGCGTAGCTGCTTACCTTTGCACCTTGCCGGGACAAAGCGCACCTTGTACTTGAGTTCTCCACATATAATACACCAAAGCAGGAGTAGGGTTTTACACCTCACGGTGGCCCGAACCTGGGTAAAAACCTTTGTGTTCTTTGCTGATTCTGTTCTTTGTGCTTGTGCATTCCCCTAGACGAACCGCAAAGGGGCTAGATGGCCCCATAGATGGCCGTACGCATGACATCTTTGGCGTGCCAGGTAGGGGGGTCGCTTGTGTGAACCTGAATCAGCAGTTTGCGCGTCATTTTCATCTTCATCATCTGTGATGGCGCCCAAGAAGAAGGGCGCGTCTACAGTTGCTCCATCAACCTCCAAGGCCCCGTCGCATACACCCGCGGGTGGCGGAGATGATCCGGCCAGCACAGGCGGTGCAGGCGGAGCGGAGGGCGTCACTGGTGCAGGTGGCGCAGGCGGCGTAGCTAGCACCGGTGGCGCAGGCGGAGCACGCAACACCAACTCCCAGCTTCCTCACCATTCTGGTGATCGAAGCCACGTCGGTGCAGGCGGCGCGGATGGCCAGCTCCCGCTTCCTCGGCGCACCGATGAGCAAGACCACCGGAGCAACACCATCCTATCCGGCGCGAGTCAAGATCCTGGTGCTGTGGTGTCCAAGGATGCTGCATCGGGACACACACCGCGACCATCGCAAGATGGGCGCGACGTGGCTCCGAATGGCGCAGGCGACTCCGGTCGGTGGCGTCCGCATGGCAAGACGCCTGTTGATCAACCTCAAGATCTTCAGGCACCACCTCCACCACGGTAGCCCGCTGCTGAGCATGCGACGCGGCAGCAAGATCGCAATGGCGCTCCTGCTGGCTCTGCCAGGAGTCAAGCGATGTCATGTTCTTCGCTCCCAGCCATGCCAGCCATAGCAGCAGAGGCGATGGCGCGAGCCCAGATGCTGTTAAACTTTCCTCCAGTGGCAGACAAGATGGATGAGTGGAGAGCCACCATCCAAAGGCTCATTGGATTTGCCGAAGCCAGGAAATCACAGCAGGCGGGACCATCTCAATGCCCGCAAACAGCACCAGTAGCTCCAACTGGTGGCCGTGTCGAAGGTACTGCGCCAACGGTGCAATCACCTCCGTGGCAACAACGTCAACAGCAACAGCGATAGCAACCGCGGCAAACTCAACGATCCGCCGAGCTCGACGAGATGTCGATGGCCTCCTCGGATCCATGAGCGCGGCAAGATTAGCGGCGAGTGCTGCAAGATAGGCGGGCGGAGGATGCCCGTACTACCATTGAACGGCGCCGGGAGGTGCGCCGTCAGTCTGATGCGCGCAACGGCCTAGTTGTTGATGAGCCTGCGCCCAAGGCTGGCGGGTATCTGCCTTACGAGGTTGGATGCCCAGCCTTCACTTGCGAGCTGCGGCAAGTCCGCTGGCCGTCGGCCCGGGCCTTCAAGCCGGAAGTACCAGAGAAGTACGACGGCAAGCTGAACCCGGCAGAGTTCTTGGGTATTTACACGATTGCTATGCAAGCTGCCGGGGGAAGAGATGAGAAGATTCTCGCCAACTACTTTCCATTGGTGCTCAAGCCCAATGTGAGGTCCTGGCTGATGAATTTACCGGAGAACTCTATTTCTTCATGGTCTGATCTTTTCAACGAGTTTGTTGGTGCTTTTACCGGAGGCCACAAGGCTCCTGGTCAACCCAGTGACCTGCAAGTGATCCCGCAAAGAGATGGCGAATCCTTACGCAAGTACATTCAGAGGTTCAGCCGCATGAATCGCAACATTCCAGATGTGCACCCCGCTGCCGTGATTGCCGCCTTTCACACAAATGTGCGCAATCAAAGGACGCGGGAAAAGATGAATATCAAGCTGCCGAAGACTGTCAATGAGTTGTACACATTGGCGGATAAGTGTGCTCACGCTGAAGAAGGAAGAAGGCTTCCCGGGGAGGACGCTGGAGCCGAAGTAGATTCCGAGGACGATGATGCCGCCACCCTGAAAAAGAAAGGCTGAAAGCGCAACAGGAAGCGCAAAGGCAAAACAGTTATGGCTGTCGAGGGTTCTGGCAACTCTGACGCCGCCAAGAAAGCCAAGACAGAAAGCTCCGGCAAGGAGGCTGCTGTATGCACTGCTTGTCAGGAGGCGGCGGCAAACGAGAAGGCTGGCAAGTTTGATGGGCCATATTGCAAGATTCACCGCACTAAAGGTCACGACCTCCAAGAGTGCCGGCAGGTTGAACAGCTTGCCGAAAAGCAAAAAGCTGAGTATGAAAAGCGCGACAAGGAGAACAGCCAGGATGTTGCTGGCGGATCTGGCAAGAGAGGCCATGGTGATCGAGGAGGCCGCCGTGGCAAGGCCAAGCAGCAAAAAGAGAAGCCTGCTAGAGGTCGAGAAAAGAAAGAGGAAGATGATGGAAGTGATGAGGAGGACGACGGAGAGTCCAGTGAACAGGAATTCCAGAAGGCAACTGAGGCTATGTGTATTAACGGGGGTGCATCTCTGCACTCTTCTCACCGCCACCTCAAGCAGTGGGCGCGTGAGGTCAACGCAGTGGAATCGGCAGTGGGCGCTGAGAAACTGCTCAAATGGTCACACACGCCTATCATTTTTGATGCCGAGGACCACCCTGATCACACAACTACGGTCGGGTGCTTGCCGTTGTTGGTTTCACCAATGATGCGCAACCTCAAGGTCATAAAAATGTTAGTTGATGGTGGAGCTGGTTTGAACTTGATTTCACCAGAGGTAATCAAGAGGCTGCAGATTCCTGACGAGGAACTCAAGAAAACTGGTATGTTTCAAGGAGTAAACCCGGGAAGAAGCCAGCCCAAAGGGAAGATCACTTTGCCGGTGACGTTTGGCGGGGAACTGAACTACAGGACAGAAAAGATAGTCTTTGATGTTGTAAAGATCCCCTTGCCATATAATGGAATTCTTGGTCGCCCAGCCTTGGCGAAATTCATGGCAGCATCCCATTATGCTTACAACACGTTGAAGATGCCAGGGCCGATGGGTGTTTTAACCATCAACTCCGACAAGAAGGATGCAGTTATCTGCGTCGACAAGATGTACAGAGAAGCGGTTGCAGCATCTGCCGTCAAGACACCAGCTCCCGCTGAGAAGAAAAGCAAGAAGAGCGGCAAGACCTCAGACAAGTCTTCCGAAAAGCGCACCTCTTCGGAGTGCTGCGTCACCGTTGAGGACTTGCCGGAGAGCTCTACTGCCAAGAAGTCCAAAGCTACTCCACCAGCAACCAAGAAGGTGCCAGTAAAGGAGGACGGCACGGGCGGTACCTTCACCGTCAGTGCCTCCCTTGACAACAAATAGGAAAGCGCACTCGTTGCCTTCCTGCGGGCGAATGTCGATATGTTTGCATGGCAACCATCTGATATCCCCGGCGTTCCCAGGGAGGTAATTGAGCACCACCTTGCCGTCTGTCCTCATGCTCGGCCCGTCAAGTAGAAGGTCAGGAAGCAAGCTTTGGAACGGCAGCAATTCATTGCTGAAGAAATAAAGAAGCTAGAAGCGGCTGGTTTAGTTAGAGGTGTACTACATCCAACGTGGTTGGCAAATCCAGTTGTAGTACGCAAAGCAAATGGGAAGTGGAGACTTTGTATTGACTATACTAATATTGACAAAACATGTCCAAAGGATCCTTTCCCCTTGCCGTGCATTGATCAAATTGTTGACTCTACTGCCTGCTGCGACCTACCCTCCTTTCTTGATGCATATTCTGGCTATCATCAGATTTTTATGGCCAAGGAGGATGAGGAGAAAACCGCATTCATTACTCCATGTGGTACATACTACTTCGTGTGTATGCCTTTCGGATTAAAGAGTGCTGGTTCAACCTTTGCAAGAGCTGTCCAAATTGGTTTTGAGCCCCAATTGCACAGAAATGTGGAAGCATACATGGATGACATAGTGGTCAAAACCAAGGACAAATCAACCCTCATTCAAGATCTAGAAGAGACATTTGCGAATCTGCGCAAGATCAGTCTGAAGCTCAACCCCGAGAAGTGTGTGTTTGGCGTTCCATCTGGCAAGCTTCTCGGGTTCTTTGTATCTCAACGTGGAATTGAAGCCAATCCCGACAAGATCAAAGCCACTGAGCAAATTGAAGCACCGAAGCACGTCAAGGATGTGCGGTGTCTTGCCGGCTGCATTGCTGCATTGAGTAGGTTTATTTCAAAGTCTGCTGAGCGCGCCTTGCCATTTTTCAAGATTTTGAAAAAGGCAGGTCCAATGAAATGGACTCCGGAAGTGGAGGCCGTGCTGCAGGATTTGAAAAGATACCTCTCCTCTGCGCCAACACTAGTTGTGCCTAAGCCACAAGAACCGTGCTGCTATACTTGGCAGCAACAAATCAAGTGGTCAGTGCTGCATTAGTGGCACAGAGGGAAGTGATGACGAAGAAGCAGCAGCGGCAAGCCCGTCAAGCGACAAGCTGGAATCTTCTCCAGCAAAGTCTGGTGCCGATATGTTAGAAGCAGCGCGAGCAAATGAAGCAAGTCAGCAGATAGTGTCTAAGAAGAAATTGGTGCAGCTCCCATTTTACTTTGTAAGCTCCCTTTTGCAGGGGGCTAGGTCAAGGTACTCTGGTGTGCAAAAATTGCTTTTCGGTCTCCTCATGGCCTCGAGAAAGCTGCGCCATTACTTTCAAGCACATGAGATTACCGTCGTCACTCGCTTTCCAGTGCAGCGAATTTTGAGAAATCTAGATGCAACCGGTGGGATAGTGGAGTGGGCGTTGGATTTGTCGAGCTTTGCACTTAAGTTTGAAAGCACTTCAACTATTCAAAGCAGAGTCTTGGCGGAGTTCATTGCAGAACGGACGCCAACGCAAGACGAAGAGATTCAAGAATTAGCTCTCCTCGGCAAAGAAACAGCTAAAGAATGGGTTATGTACTTTGACGGTGCCTTCTCGCTGCAAGGTGCCGGTGCCGGAGTGCTGCTTGTCGCACCCACCGGAGAGCACCTCAAGTATGTAATTTAGATGCACTTTCCCAGGGAGAAAGCTATGCACAACACTGCTGAGTATGAAAGGCTCCTTGCCAGTCTCAGGATCGCCGTGGACCTTGGAATCAGAAAATTGATCATCCGTGGCGACTCGCAGCTTGTTGTGAAGCAAGTTAACAAATATTATCAAAGCCCGTTGATGGGAGCATATGTGGAAGAAGTGAGGAAATTGGAAGAACACTTTGACGGATTGCAAACAGAGCACATTCCTCGTGCGGAAAACAGCATTGCTGATCACCTGTCAAAGTGTGCTGCTCAAAAGCTTCCCGTGGAACCGGGAACTTTTGTGCTCCATTTGAATCAACCATCAGTCACTCCATCAACACAGGCAAACAAGAGAAGAAAGTTGAACACCGGCAAGTATTTTTCGGCAGAGCTCCCAGAAGCCACCGGCAAGAGGGTTGCCAGAGACAACGACACGTTTGTCGGAGAGCAGCGGACTCGCGCAGAACCTCAGGTTCTTGCCGCAGAGGCAAGCGCTCCCACAGCCGAAGAGATGCCTTTAGTCCTTGTCGTAGAGCCAGAGGCTCCAATTTGGGCACAGCAAATAGTCCATTTCCTTCAAACAGGAGAACTTCCCGATGACCATGAAGAAGCTGAGAAAGTAGCCCGTCAGTCAAGTATGTATCAGTTTGTGGATAACATTCTGCACAGAAAGAGGCCAAACGGTGTGAAATTGAAGTGTATTTGCCGGGAAGATGGACTAAAGCTGTTGGCGGAGATACATGGAGGTGTATGTGGATCTCACATAGGATCAAGAGCACTTGTCGGAAAAGCTTTCCGGCAAGGCTTCTATTGGCCCACTGCCCTCCAAGATGCAACTGAGCTAGTAACCAAGTGTGAAGCATGCCAGTTTCATTCGAAGAATATACATCAGCCAGCTCAAGCTCTCCAAACAATACCTCTCTCTTGGCCCTTCTCGATCTGGGGGCTTGACATTTTAGGCCCCTTCCCCCGTGCTACCGGGGGCTTTGAGTTCTTGTATGTTGCAATCGACAAGTTCACAAAGTTGCTTGAAGTGGAGCCAGTGAGGAAGGTGACAGCACAATCAGCCGTCAAGTTTTTCAAAGGATTAGTTTGCCGTTTTGGTGTTCCCAACAGGGTCATTACTGACAACGGCACACAATTCATGAGCCGCACCTTCATGCAATACATCGAAGACCTTGGTAGCAAAATCTGTTCTGCATCTGTAGCTCACCTGAGAAGCAATGGCCAAACGGAAAGGGCAAATGCTGAAGTGCTGCGAGGCCTCAAGACAAGAACATTTGACAGGCTGCACAAGTATGGAAGGCGTTGGATTGATGAGTTGCCGATAGTTCTTTGGTCACTCAGGACGACACCAAATCGAGCTACCGGCCAAACGCCCTTCTCCCTAGTTTATGGTGCAGAAGCGGTGCTCCCCACGGAACTCACATATGGGTCACCTCGAGTGCTCGCCTACGATGAGGTGGAGCAAGAGCAGCTGCGGCAAGATGACGCCACGCTCCTTGAGGAAGATCGTCTTCGGGCAGCTGTGCGAGCTGCACGCTACCAGCAAGCCTTGCGCCGCTATCACAGCCGCAAGGTGCATGCCCGAAGCCTTGAGGAAGGCGACCTTGTTCTTCGGCGCATTCAATCCGTCAAGAATTCAAACAAGTTGATGCCGTAGTGGGAAGGCCCTTATCGGGTAGCACGAGTCACCAGACCTGGCGCAGTCCGTCTGGAGACCGAAGATGGCATCCTAGTGCAAAACTCATGGAATATCGAGCATCTTCACAAATTCTACCCATAAGGCGCAGTTGCCGGGCCTCCCGGCAACCCCTTTTGTACAAGCTTTGTCGGCAAGACTTGTAACCCTTTGTACAAATAAGTGAAATAAAGCTAAGTGTTTCGCAACTCTTTGTACATATATGTTTATGTATGAATGCATGTATTATTCTGATTACGCTTTGACTTGTATGAAATGGCTAATGAACCATCAAGGTTTCCAAACCACTCTTTTCTCTTCTTTCTTTTTCTCAAGGGATAGAAGGATTCCTCGCATGCAAGTTTCCCAGGGGGAGTGACGATGGGGATACCACTTAATGACGTTCAAGTGATCATTTTGTGCGACAAGAAAAACAGTACAAGGAAAAGCTAAGTTGAAAAACTTTGAAACAATTTCCTTGTTACATTTGCAATTTCCCTTGAACGATTCTGTGTTTGTATGAAAAACCTGCATGCGAAGGAACCTTGTCGTCATCAGTTGCGCTCTTACTTTGTTTCGAGTCCGCTCAACAATTTAAGTAGCTGCATTTGAAAACGTCAAAGGAAAACTTGTCGGTGGCGACACTACCGGCAGGCTGCTAAGGACCCGTTCCTCAAGCGCTCGCGGCAAGTGCACGCACCGGCAAGCTTCCGGCACGCATAGGGTATAAAAATATCATACAAAGACAAAGTAAAACAAGGGAGATGGCATACATACATTCATTATCAGCACTAGTTATATTACATCACAAAAGCAGTGCCGATTTGACATAAGATCAAATGTATCTTTGACATGGCAGCACTGTGGCAATACAATGAGAAGTTTAATCTCGACGATCGCCTTGGATCCTGGGAACGTGGAGAACCTTGTCGGCAAGAGGAGCAGCGATCTTGTCGGCAGTGGTGACATCGGTGTCCTGCGGCAACTTTCTGAAGATCCCGGAAAGGTCGAGGTCAGGATGGCGGTGTGCGAGCTTGAGCAACACCTTGTAAAGGACGTTGCGCGCAAACTTCTGGGATTCATCGACAAACGAGGTGGACCTGTCATCATGATATGTCTTCAGTGAATCGATGAGGCCGTCGAAGAACTTGGTTAATCTAGCGCTGGCAGTCTCATGATCGTTTACGATGAAGCTCCAGCTCTTCATATCCATGACAGCGACTTGTGAAGTTATGCGCTCAGCTATGTCAATGAGCCACTCCGTCCAAAGGAAGAGCACCTCACGCAGCTCCATGAATTTATTCTCGGCGTCTTCCCAAAGAGTTTCTTCCGCATCAAGCATCTCCGTCAGGGTTCTTTCCCGCTCCTTGGCGGATTCAAGATCTGTTTCCAGGCCGGCAAGTTTGGATTTCAAATCCTCAGCTACCTTGGTGGCGGTATTGAGATCTTGATTCTTGGACGAGAGCTGCGTCTGCAGTTCCCCTAACGTGAGGGCTGCTTTCTGCACTTCGCCCTTGAGAGTCTCGATTTCTTTACTGCTGCTGGCGAGCTCTTCTTTCAGCTTGGTCAACTGGGAATCAAGATCCGCCTTGGCGGCGGTAGTAGCGGTAGCTTCATCAGTAGCCTCCTTGAGCTTAGCGGCGTTTTCCTAAGCCTGGATCTTGATGAAATCCTTATGTTTCTTCTCCAACTCTTGCATCCTTTTCTCAAGGAGTTTCTCGATTTCTTTGTCTTTGCCGCGAAGTTTAGCGGCAAGAGCTTCCTCTTGTGCGGCAAGATTTTTCTCTCGGGCGTTGAGCTGCGCCTCGCACTCTGCCAACTTGCCATCCAGAGCTATCACCTTCTCTTGGGTGGCGGCAAGTTTTTCCTCTTGCATCCTCAGGTTATGAGATTGGTTGTTATACCAAGTCCGGATATCCTCAGCCTTCTTCTTCAATTTCTCCTCAATTACCTCTAGAGCTGTGTGTTCATCTTGGAGCTTATCCCATCGCTTGCCGTAGCGCTCTTGCACATCCCTAAGGCCTGCATCCATGGTTTCCAGGAAGGCAAGATCCGCTATGCTATCGGCAGCGTTGTCGGATTCTAGGGTACTCTTGGGGATGGAGGCGAGGATGTGGGCAATCTCTGCGTCAAAGTCCAGCTCTACAGTGCCTGATGAGCTGGGGGCTTCACACCCTTGTTGAGGAGCGGCAAGAACAAGTGCATCCGTCAAAGATTGGGCAGTTGGCGCAGTTGGCTAAATGGCAGAGTCTGGCTGGCTAGCGGCAACCACCACCATTTCCGTGCTCGTTTGGATGGGAGCAAGTGTGTCACCGGAAGACTCCCTTATGTCCACGGCAACTTCCTTTGCAATATCTGGGCGGATTGATCAGTAGCTTCCTTTGCAATATCTACCACATCTGCAAGAATCTCCCCTTCTTCGGGAGAGGTGGGGGCTGCAGAATGAAACTGAAGCAAAGGATAAAATGATTTAGATCAATTTACAAGTCAAGTTCAAGAAAACAAAAAAATTCAGAAAGTGCTTAAAAACAAGTGGATTATCTGTTGACGCTTGCTGTGGAAGGACAGTTTCTTCCCCGACTACTTCGGTTGCCGCCGCTCGGTCTCTGGCAGTTTCACTTACCGGGACTATTTCAGTGCGGGCGGGCTCATCAGTGGAGGCCCTTGTTGGAGAGGCACTCTCCGGGACGTGGTTGACGGAGGAACCACGGCAAGATCCGCCTCTTAGCGCTCTTCCTCCTGGTGGTCTTCTCCTACCTCCTTGTCGAGACCAGAAGAAGAAGCTTCGGCGCCAGTACCGGCGAGCGGGGACCGCGTCACGGCCTCGCGTAGGGGGCTGGGCTGGGGGCTGATGACGATGGTGTCAGCAGAATCGCCCCCTTGCCCAGTGCTTGCCGCAGGCTCACCTCCCACTTCGGCCTTGGCTCACTTGGCCCGATGCATGAATGGCTCTGTGTCTCTGCAAAAACGGAAAAAAATCAAGTCAAAAATCATGATCAAGATGGAGTCAAGACTTGTTGAATATAAGGCAATTGTGCTTACTCTTCGTCTTCCGACTCGCTGAGAATGGATAGGTCATATCTCGCCGGCGGGGGCGATTCCCTGGCCCTTTTGAGTGCCGGAGGGGATGAACTTGCCGGCAGAGAAGACTCGACTTCTCCGACAACTTCTTGCTGGGAAGATGGGCGCTGAGCTCGTGGACGCCGAGATGGTTGCCGGCGCACTTCCTCTTGGTGGCCCGTTCTAGTGGTCGTCTTCTTCACGACGGGGCCAGCCTTTGGCGAGGAAGCACGCACTGGCTCCTGACTGGCCGTCTTCCGAAGAATGCGTGCCCTCTTCTTTGGAGCCCGAGGACCTTCTTCTTCTTCGTCTTCAGGTTCCCTGGCAGCCTTGTTCTTGGCAGGCTCTTCTTGGTGTTCCACGGCAACCTCCTCTTCGGGATGTTCTTCTTCATCGTCTTCGGTTGCCGCGACCTGAGAACTGCCAGCTCTGCTAATTCTGGCAACTTCTGTGGCCTTGTTGGCAATGTATGCCAGTTCCTCATCCTTGGTGGCCTTAATGAGATCCCTCTCTGTTCGGGAGGCCTTCTCCGTCAAGTTTGAGGCCCAGTCCATTTCGTTCTCCAGAGTAGGCATTGGCCAGAGGGGTTTGACTCCTTGTGCATTGCATTCTGGCATCATCACCAAGATGGAGTCTTTGACGGAATTGATATGCAAGGGGACGCTCTGGAACAGCAAGTGGAAGGTCCCAGTAGATCTAAACAGTTGCTCGCAGAGGCAGGCGTGCTCCATGACGGTTAAATTGTTGTCGAGGCCTAGGTACAACCGCATGATGTCTCCTGTGTTCTGGTACTCCCAGGTGAACCTCTGCCTCTTTTGCAGCGGCGCGATGCGTCGTCGGAGGAAATCGGCACCTACCATCTCTATAGTCAGCTTGGCGGCTCTAAGGCGAGCGATTCGGTTCAGTGGCGGGCCAAGTCTCTTATCGCTGGCGCCCAAATTGCTCCAGTCGTCGCCGCGTATGACTCTCTCTGTGCGCGGCAAGTAGAAACTGGGAAAATCCTTTTCCTGTATCCAACACCACTCAGCCCGCCACTCCTCCCACTTCAAGTGCAGCTGCCCGGGAAGGTACTGGTCCTTGGTCTTGGCCCTGGGAATCCATGTGACACTGCCGGAAAGCGCCTTACCTTCAGAAATGGGCAAAGACTGACATGCAAGTTATGGCATTTGGGGTAAAATCTAGCAGTCTGAACCCAAAGTTGTACATCATGGCGCTGAAGAAATCCAAAAATGGAGGAACCAGCCCGCAATAGAAATATGCGCAGAAAAAGGGATATGAATCTGAGGGGGTCTTGCCTCCGGCGGGGAGCACCACTGGAGCCTTGTGATCTTTGGTGCCTCGCCCCCACATGTAGGTGTACCTCTCAATCAGAATATTTTCATCCAGCGCCGGCGGCGAGAACACCACGTTCTCCCTCTGACACTTCTCCAGTTCCTCCAAATCCTTCTTCTTCTTCTCCGCCTTGGGATCGACAAGCTTGGCGGGCTTCTTCCCCGCTGCGTCGGTCTTCTTGGGTGCCATAAGAGCTCAGGGAGACAAGAGGGAGTCGAAGTGAGGCATGAATCGGCGGCGGCGGTGGCGGCGGAAGCTGCTATGGCTAGAGGAAGAAGATGAAGCAGAGGGAAAGGTGCGAGGGGGCTGGCTCTTCACTGTTTGCCTTGGCAGCGCCTTTGCAGGCGCACTACTGCGAGATAATCACTACAGTGCACCACTCCTGCATCCCGCATTTAATGCGCGGCGTGGGCGTGCTTGGAGGGAAGTCATCATTGCAAAGATTATAGCGGTAATTTCCCGCCGCGTGTCTATGCATCATTTGGGCCTAGCCCAACGACGCTTCGGACGCGCGTATGGCCCAGGCCCGGGGGCTCCTGTCAGTGTATAAAACATGGGTATTTTGTACCCTGACTTATGCATAGACAGTAGTAGCCTTCTTGATGGCCAGGCTTGCCGGGGATTACCAATATCAAGACTCAAGGTTTAATCGCAAAAGCACTAAGGAAGAGATCAAGACGAAGCGTCAATAAGTACTTGGCTAGTACTGAAGATGGAGGCATTACTTGCCGCAAGATTCGAGCCGGCAAGATGAAGACCCGGCAAGCTCCGTGCCGGCAAGTCTTCGCTAGCTCATCAGTGCTCCACCTCACCAAGCAGCTAGTCGCTAATCGGTGAGGTGTCGACCGCGCAGACAGTTTGGTGAGATTTGTCGGGGCACGTGTCAGCCTGTTGGAAGGAGATTTAACTTTGATGACACCCATCTAGGGGGTGTGTCAAGATAATATGAGGTAGCTGGGCGAGCGGTGCAGGAACCTTGTCGAGGCTCCTCCTCCACATGACACCTAACGGCGTAATAAATGCTTTTTTCCTAATCCGGCAGATTTAGGTATGATAGCACTGCTTGCTATCTAATCAACTTGTAATGACTGTTTTGCCACTGTGGTTACCCCTTTAAGCTATAAAAGGAGGGCCAGAGCAACCTTTACAAGGGATCGATCATTAGACACTCTCACTTTGCATGCGTAGCTGCTTCCCTTTGCGCCTTGCCAGGACGAAGCACACCTTGTACTTGAGCTCTCCACATATAATACACCAAAGCTGGAGTAGGGTTTTACACCTCACGGTGGCCCGAACCTGGGTAAAAACCTTTGCGTTCTTTGCTGAGTCTGCTCTTTGTGCTTGTGCATTCCCCTAGACGAACCGCAAATGGGCTAGATGGCCCCATAGATGGTCATACGCATGACACCACACCAAGGGCCATGATCTCCAAGAGTGCCGGCAGGTTGAGCAACTTGCCGAAAAGCAGAAGGCTGAATATGAAAAGCATGACAAGGAGAAAGGCCAGGACGGTGCTGGGGGATCCGTCAAGAAGGGTCGTGGTGGCCGAGGAGGCCGCCGCGGCAAGGCTAAGCGGCAGAAGGAGAAACCTACTCGAGGCCGTGACAAGAAAGAGGATGATGATGAGGATGATGACGAGGACGAAGAGGAGTCCAGCGAACATGAGTTCCAGAAAGCAACAGAAGCCATGTGCATTGACGGAGGTGCATCTTTGCACTCCTCTCATCGCCAACTCAAGCAGTGGGTGCGTGAGGTTAATGCGGCAGAACCGGCAGTAGATGCTTAGAAACCACTCAAGTGGTCCCACACACCCATCATTTTCGATGCTGAGGATCACCCTGATCGCAGAACTACGGTTGGGTGTTTGCCGTTGTTGGTCTCACCAACTATACGCAACCTCAAGGTCACGAAGATGTTGGTTGACGGTGGGGCCGGCCTGAACTTGATCTCACTAGATGTAATCAAGAGGCCACAGATTCCTGATGAAGATCTTAAGCAAACGGGAATGTTTCAAGGGTCAATCTAGGAAGAAGCTAGCCTAAGGGAAAAATCACTCTGCCGGTGACGTTTGGCGGGGAATTGAATTATAAAACAGAGAAGATTGTCTTTGATGTGGTTAAGATTCCTTTGTCGTTTAATGGAATTCTAGGTCGCCCTGCCTTGGCAAAATTCATGGCAGCATCGCATTATGCCTACAACACACTCAAAATGCCAGAGCCGATGGGTGTCATCACCATCAACTCCGATAAGAAAGATGCAGTCATTTGCGTCGACAAGATTTACAGAGAAGCGGTTGCAGCATCTGCCGCCAAGGCACCTGCTCCTGCTAACAAGAAGCGGAGCAAGAAAAACGGCAAGACCTCCGACAAGGCCTCCGGGAAGCGCATTTTTTCGAAGTGCTACGCACCCATCGATGACGTGTCGGAAAGCTCTACCGGTAAAAGCAAGAAGTCCAAAGCTACTCCACCAGCAACCAAGAAGGTGCCCGCAAAGGAGGATGGCACTGGCGGTACCTTCACCGTTAGTTCCACTCTTGATAGCAAATAGGAAAGCGCGCTCGTTGCCTTCCTGCGGGCGAATGTCGATGTGTTTGCATGGCAACCATTTGACATCACCGGTGTTCCCAGGGAGGTAATTGAGCACCACCTTGCCGTCTATCCTCACGCTCGGCCCGTCAAGCAAAAGGTCAGGAAGCAAGCTCTGGAGCGGCAGCAGTTCATTGCCGAAGAAATCAAAAAGTTAGAAGCGGCAGGCTTAGTTAGAGGGGTACTTCATCCAACATGGTTGGCCAATCTAGCTGTTGCACGCAAAGCAAATGGGAAATGGAGGCTCTGTATTGACTATACTGATATCAATAAAGCTTGTCCAAAAGATCTTTTCCCTTTGTCACGCATCAACCAGATTGTTGACTCTACTACCGGCTGTGATTTACTCTCCTTTCCTGATGCATACTCTGGTTACCATCAGATTTTCATGGCCAAGGAGGATGAGGAGAAAAGCGCATTTATTACTCCATGTGGCACATACTGCTTCATGCGTTTGCCTTTCGGACTAAAGAGTGATGGTTCAACATTTGCAAGAGCAGTCCAGATTGGTTTTGAGTCCCAGCTGCACAGGAATGTGGAAGCGTATATGGATGATATAGTGGTTAAAACCAAGGACAAATCAACCCTCATTAAACACTTAGAAGAGACATTTGCAAACTTGCGCAAGATTAACTTGAAGCTGACTCCCGAGAAGTGCGTGTTTGGCGTTCCATCTGGCAAGCTTCTTGGGTTCTTTGTATCTCAACTAGGAATTGAAGCCAATCCCAACAAGATCAAAGCCATTGAGCAAATTGAAGCACCAAACGCGTCAAGGATGTACGCCGTCTTGTCGGCTGCGTAGCTGCTTTGAGCAGGTTCATCTCCAAATCTGCTGAGCGCGCCTTGCCATTTTTCAAGATTTTGAAAAAGGCAGGTCCAATGAAATGGACTCCGAAAGTGGAGGTCGCGCTGCAAGATTTGAAGAAGTACCTCTCCTCTCCGCCAACACTAGTTGCGCCTAAGCCACAAGAGCCATTGCTGCTGTACTTGGCGGCAACAAATCAAGTGGTCAGTGTTGCAATAGTGGCAAAGATAGAAGCTGACGATGAGGAAGCAGCAGCAGAGTGCCCGTCAAGCAACAAACCGGAATCTTCTCCGGCAGAGTCTGGTGCCAACAAGTCAGAATCAGTGCAAGCAAATGATAAAAACCAGCAAGTAGTGTCAAAGAAAAAAATGGTGCAACGCCCAGTTTACTTCGTTAGTTCTCTTTTGCAAGGGGCTAGATCGAGGTACTCTGGCGTGCAAAAGTTGCTTTTTGGCCTTCTCATGGCCTCGAGAAAGCTGCACCATTACTTCCAAGCACATGAGATCACCGTCGTCACTCGCTTTCCGTTGCAACGTATCTTGAGAAATCCAGATGCCACCGGCAGGATAGTGGAGTGGGCGTTGGAGTTGTCAAGTTTTGCACTCAAGTTCGAAAGTACTTCAACCATTCAGAGCAGAGCCTTGGCGGAGTTCATTGCAGAATGGACACCATCGCAAGACGAAGAAATTCAAGAGACATCTCTCCCCGGCAAAGAAACAACTAAAGAATGGATCATGTATTTTGACGGTGCCTTCTTGCTGCAAGGCGCTGGTGCCAGAGTGCTGCTTGTCGCACCCACCGGAGAGCATCTCAAATATGTGGTACAAATGCTGCTGAGTATGAAGGGCTCCTTGCCGGTCTTAGGATCGCAGTGGACCTTGGAATCAGAAAATTGATCATTCATGGTGACTCACGGCTTGTTGTGACGCAAGTCAATAAAGATTATCAGAGCCCATTGATGGAAGCTTATGTGGAAGAAGTGAGAAAATTGGAAGAGCACTTTGACGGATTACAAACAGAGCACATCCCCCGTGTGGAAAACAGCATTGCTGATGATTTGTCAAAGCGTGCCGCCCAAAAGCTACCTGTGGAACCAGGAACTTTGGTGCTCCATTTGACTCAACCCTCTGTGACACCATCCATGCGGCCAAACAAGAGAAGAAAGTTGAACACCGGCAAGTACTTCCCGGCAGAGCTCCCGAAAGCCGCCTGCAAGGAAGTTGCCAGAGAAAACACTGCGCTTGCCGTTGAGCAGCAGCCTCAAGCAGAACCTCAGGTTCTTGCCATTGAGACAAGCGCTCCCGCAGCAAAAGAGATGCCTTTAGTCCTTGTCATCGAGCCGCAGGCTCCGGCATGGGCACAACAGATCGTCCATTTCCTTCAGACAGGAGAACTTCTCGATGACCAAGAAGAAGCAGAAAAAGTAGCCCGACAGTCAAGTATGTATCAGTTTGTTGATAACATTCTGCAGAGAAAGAGGCCGAATGGGGTGAAATTGAGGTGCATTTGCCGGGAAGATGGACTGAAGCTGTTGGCGGAGATACATGGAGGCATGTGTGGTTCTCACATAGGATCAAGGGCCCTTATCGGCAAAGCTTTCCGGCAAGGCTTCTATTGGTCCACTACTCTCCAGGATGCAACTGCACTAGTAAACAAGGGTGAAGCATGTCAGTTCCATTCCAAGAATATACATCAGCTAGCTCAAGCCCTTCAAACAATCCCACTCTCCTGGCCCTTTTCGGTCTAGGTGCTCGATATTTTGGGCCCCTTTCCCCATGCTACCGGGGGCTTTGAGTTCTTGTACGTTGCAATCGACAAGTTCACAAAGTGGCCTGAGGTAGAGCCAGTGAGGAAGGTGATAGCACAGTCAGCCGTCAAGTTCTTCAAAGGACTAGTTTGCCGTTTTGGTGTTCCTAACAGAGTCATCACCGACAACGGCACACAGTTCATGAGCCACACCTTCATGCAGTACATCCAAGACCTTGGAAGCAAGATCTGTTTTGCATCTGTTGCTCACCCGAGAAGCAACGGCCAAGCAGAGAGAGCAAATGTTGAAGTGCTGCGAGGCCTCTAGACGAGAACCTTTGACAAGCTGCACAAATGTGGAAGGCGCTGGATTGATGAGTTGCCGGCAGTTCTTTGGTCACTCAGGACGACACCAAATCGAGCCACCAGCCAGACACCCTTCTCCCTAGTCTATGGTGTAGAGACGGTGCTCCCCACGGAACTCATGTACGGGTCACCTCGAGTGCTTGCCTATGATGAGGCAGAGCAAGAGCAGCTGCGGCAAGATGACACCATGCTCCTTGAGGAAGATCATCTTCGGGCAGCTGTGCGAGCTGCACGCTACCAGCAAGCTTTGAGCCGCTACCATAGCCGCAAAGTTCATGCCCGGAGCCTTGAGGAAGGCGACCTTGTTCTTCGGCGCATCTAGTCCGTCAAGAAATCAAACAAGTTGACGCCAAAGTGGGAAGACCCTTATCGGGTAGTACGAGTCACCAGACCTGGCGCAGTGTGTCTGGAGACCGAAGATGGCACGCCAGTGCATAACTCATGGAACATTGAGCATCTTCGCAAGTTCTATCTATGAGGCGCAGTTGCCAGGCCCCCCGGTAACACCTTTTGTACGAGCCTTGTCGGCAAGACATGTAACCCTTTGTACAAAGCCAGGCACAGACCCTGTGCATAAGTGAAATAAAGCTAAGTGTTTCACAACTCTTTGTTAAAATACATTTTTACTTGTGTATGATTACATGTGATGATGTGTTGCACTTTGCCTTGTATGAAATGATTAACGATCCATCAAGGCATCCAACCACTTCTTTCTCTTCTTTCTTTTTCTTAAAAGGACTGAAGGTTCCCTCGTGTGCAAATTTCCCAGGGGGGGGGGATGATGGTGTGGATACCACCAAATGACATTCAAGTGATCATTTTTACAACAAGAAGTACAACAAAGAAAAAGCTAAGTTGGAAAACTTTGAAACAAATTCTTTGTTGTAGATGCAATCTTCCTCGAACAATTTTTGCCTTTGTATGACAAACCTGCATGCTAAGAAACCTTGTCGTGATCGATTGCGCTCTTACTTTGTTTCGAGTCCGCTCAACAACTTAAGTAGCCGCATTGAGAACGTCAAGGGAAAACTTGCTGGCAGCGGCACTTCCGGCAGGATGCTAAGGATCCGTTCCTCAAGCACCCGCGGCAAGAGTGTGCGCACCGGCAAGATTCTGGCAAGCGTAGGGTATAAAAAAAATCATGCAAAGACAAGATAAAACAAGGAAAGTAGCATACATCCATTCAAACAGCACAAGTAGCATTACATTACAAGCATGGTGCAGATCTAACTTAAGATGAAATTTGTCTTTTACATGATAGCACTGGTGATCAATGCAATGACAAGATTAATTTTGAAGATTGCCTTGATGCCTGGGAACGAGAAGGACTTTATCAGCTATTGGAGCAACAATCTTGTCGATAGCTGTGACGTCAGTGTTCTGCGGCAAGCTCTTGAAGGACCCGAAGAGATCAACGTCAGGATTGCGGTACGTAACTTTGAGAAGCACCTTGTAAAGGACATCATGACCAAACTTTCGGGATTGATTGGCAAATGAAGCAGATCTATCTTCATGATAGGTTTTCAAGGCATCAATAAGGCCGTCAAAGAATTTGGTCAGTCTGGCGCTGGTGGCTTCCTTGTCATTGACTGTGAAGCTCCAACTCTTCATATCCACGACCGCAAGCTAAGTAGTTATGCCTTCGGCAATGTTGACAAGCCTGTTGGTCCAGAGGGAGAGAACTTGTTGCAGCTGTGTGAACTTGTTTTCAGCATCTTCTCGCAAGTTCTCCTCTATTTCAAGCTTCTCTGTCAAGATTATCTACTTCTCCTTGGTGGATTCAAGATCTTTTTCCAAAGTGGCAAGTTTGGCTTTTAGATCTTCTATTGCCTTGGCGGCAGTGTTAAGATCTTGACTCTTGGATGTTAGCTGCGTCTGCAGCTCCCCCAGGGTATGAGCTGCTTTCTGCGCTTCATCTTTGAGGGCCTCGATCTCTTTATTGTTGCCGGCAAGATCTTCTTTCAGCTTGCTCACTTGGGATTCTAGATCTTCCTTGGCGGAAGCGGCAGCAGCAACTTCATCAATGGCCTCCTTGAGCTTGGTGGCACTTTCTTGAGCTTGGGTCTCAATGGATTCCTTGTGGTTCTTCTCCAGCTCTTGTGTCCTTCGCTCAAGGAGCTTTCCAATTTCTTCATCCTTGCCGTGGAGTTTGGCAGCAAGGGCCTCTTCCTGTGCGGCAAGATCATTCTCTCTAGCATTGAGCTGCGCCTCGCGCTCTGCCAGCTTGCCATCAAAAGCTGTTGCTTTCTCCTTAGCTACGGCAAGCTTTTCTTCCTGCCTTCTGAGATTGCGGGATTTCTCGTTGTACCACGTGCGGATCTCCTCCGCCTTCTCCTTTAGTTTCTCTTCGGCTAGTTCCAAAACTTTGTGCCCATCTTGAAGCTTGTCCCAACGCTTGCTATAGCGATCTTGCACATCTTTAAAACTAGCAGCCATGGTTTTTAAGAAGGCAAGATCTGCTGCGCTGTGCAGCAGCATTCTCTGCTTTGGTGGAACTTTCAGAGAAGGGGGCTAGGATCTTAGCAATCTCATCATCGAAGCCTGGTCCTCCAATACCAGACGAACTGGGGGCTCTGGATCCCTGCTGAGGAACGGCAAGAGCCAGAACATTCGACAAGATTTGTGTGTCTGGTGCCACAGGATGATTGTCGGCATTTGGTTCGTCAACACCAACCAACACCATGTCTGTGTCCACCCTGACGGAGTCAGACGTGTTGCCGAAGACTTCTCCGGTCCTTCGGAAGCTTTCCTGATCTCCTCAGCAGCAGATGCAGTGGTTTCATTAGCGGAAATCTTGGTGGCTTCGTCAGCGGCACTCTGTGCGATTTCTTCTATTTCTGCAATCACTTCCCCTTCTTCGGGTGAAGTTAGGCCTGCAAGATTGGACAGAAGCAAGGAGCAAGGAACAATTCAATTTACAAGTGGATTACCTATTGGGTTCTGTTGAGAAGGGATGCTCCATTCCCCAACAACTGCAGTTGTCGTCGCACGGTTATCGGCAACCTCGCTTGCCGGTACGACCTCATTGCGGACAGGCTCATCAGCGGAGGACCTTGCCGGCGAAGCGCTTTCTGGGACGATGGTTGACGAAGGAGCCATGGTGGGATTCGCCTCCAGGCAATATTCCTCTTGGTGAACTTCTCCCATCTCTTTCTCAGGTTCAGAAGAAGGAACATCAGCACCGGTGCTTGCAAAAGGGAACTGCACCATGGCCTCATGCTGGGGGCTGGTAACAACAACATCAGTAGATGTCATCCCCTGCCCAGCACTTGCCACTGGCTCGTGTTCTGTTGCAGCTTTGGTTCGCTTCGCTCCGTGCACGAGTGTTTCTGTATCTCTGCAAAGACAAGGAAATCAAGTCAGAATGGCAGCCAAGATAAGGTCAAAATTTGACGAAAACAAATGGCTGCACTTACTCCTCGTGTTCGGGTTCACTGAGGATGGAGAGGTCATATCTCCCTGGCGGAGGCGATTCCCTGGCCCTCTTGATTGCCGGTGGAGACGAAGCTGCTAGTTGCGAAGACCCAACTTCCCCGGCAACTTCTTGCCGGGAAGAAGTACGTCGAGCTCGAGGACGCCGGGTCACTTGCTATTGAACTTCTTGTTGCTGGCCGGTTTTGGTGGTCATCTTCTTCACAATAGGCCCTGTTCCTGATGAAGAAGGATGCACTGGCTCCTGGCTATTTTTTGAAGAACGCGCCCTTTCTTCTTTGGAGCTTGAAGTTCTCCTTCCTCTTTGGATTCACCGGCAACTTCTCCTCCAGTAGGCTCCTCTTGATGCTCTTCGGAAACATCTTCTTCAGGGTTCTCCTCCTCCTCTTCAGTCGCCGCGGCCCGGGAACCACTAGCCTTGCTGGATTTTAAGGCTTCCTCGGCCTTGTGGGCGATATATGCCAGTTCCTCATCTCTGGTGGCCCGGATGAGATCCTTCTCTTCTCGAGTGGCTCTCTCCGTCAAGTTGGAAGCCCAGGCCATTTCATCTTCAAGTGAAGGCAGCTCCCAGTAGGCTACGACTCCTTGGGCGTTGCACTCAGGCATCATCACCAAGATGGAATCCCTGATGGAATTAATGTGCAGTGGAACAACCTAGGCCGGCAAGTGGAATTTGCCGGAAGTTCTGAATAGCTGGTGGCAAAGGCTGATGTGCTGCATGACTGTCAGGTTGTTGCCCAGTCCTGGATACAGCCTCATGATGTCAGCAGTATTCTGGTACTCCCAAGTGTACCTCTGTCTCTTCTTCAGCGGAGCAATGCGTCACCGGAGGAAATCTGGCCCTACCATCTCAACGGTTAGGCCGGCAGCCTTGAGGCGAGCGATCTGATTCAGTGCCGGGGAGAGTTTCTTGTCGCAAGCGGCATAGTCACTCCAATCCTTGCCGCGCTCAATCTTCTCCATCCGGGGCACACAAAAGCTGGGGAAGTCCTTTTCCTTGATCCAGCACCACTCTGCCTGCCACTCTTCCCACTTCAGATGTAGCATACCATCAAGATATTTTCCTTTGGCCTTGGCCCGAGGGATCCACGTCACGCTGCCGGAGAGCACATCGCCCTCGATGCGGGGAATGAAGAAATGGCAGAACAGTGCAACGTTGGGGACGACTCTGACAAAATTCTCGCACATGTGGGCAAAGACTGACATGCATGTCATGGCATTGGGAGTGATATCCAGCAGTCGAAACCCAAATGTGTACATCAGTTCGCTAAAGAAATCAGAGTAGGATGGGACCAGACCGCAGTAGAAATACGCACAAGTGAATGGATATGCATCTCTAGAAACTTTGGTGTCAGCGGGAAGCACTACTGGAGCTGTGTGGTCCTGGGTGTCTCTCCCCCACATGTATGCATACCTATCGATGAGGGTGCTCTTATCCAGTGCCGGCGGTGAGAAGACCGCATTTTCCCTCCACCGTTGCTCCAAATCCGCCTTCCTCTTCTCCGCTTTCAGATCGACGGACTTGGCGGGTTTCTTCCCCTCCGTCTCAGCCTTTTTGGGCACCATGAGGGCTAAGAAGGGAAGGGGGGAGTGTGGAAGAAATGCGAATCGGCGGCGGCGGCGGCAGAATCTGCTGTGGCAAGAGGAAGAAGACGAAGCAGCAAAGGCGCGAGGAGGCTGGCTCTTTACTATTCGATGTGGCAGCACTTTTGTAGGCGCACTACCGCAAAACCGCCGCTCCAGCCCACCTCTCCGACGACTCGCATTAAATGCGCGACGTGGGCGTGTGAAGGGAAATCATCATCACGAGATTTACAGCAGTAATTCGTCTCCACGTGTCTGCGCATTGTTTGGGCCTAACCCAACGACGCTTCGGACGCGTGTTTGGCCCAGGCCCGGGGGCTCCTGTCAGTGTATAAAGCATTTTATACCCTAACTTATGCACATACAGTGGTAGCGTTCCTGATGGCCAGGGCTTGCCAGAAGACTACTAAGATCAAGACTGAAGACTTGGTTGCAAAACCATAAAGAAGGCATCAAGACGAAGCATCAAGAAGCGCTTGGCTAGTGCTGAAGATGGAGACATTACTTGCCGGCAAGGCATGAGCCGGCAAGATGAAGGCCCGTTAAGCTCCGTGTCGGCAAGCCCTTACTGACTCCTCCTCGCTCCACCTCATCGGGCAACTAGTCGCTAATCTGTGAGGTGTCGAGCGGGCAAGCAGTTTGGTGAGACTTGTCGGGGAACGTGTCAGCGTGCTGGAAGGAGGATTAACTTTAATGACACCCGTCCAGGAGGTGTGTCAAGATTATAGGAGGTAGCTGGGCGAGCGGTGCAGGAACCTTGCCGGGGCTCCTCCTCCTCCACATGACACCTAATGGCACATTTATTGCGTTTGTCTTAATCCAGCAGAGTTAGGTATGATAGCACTGTTGGCTATCTAATCAACATATAAAGACTGTTTTGCCACTATGGTTACCCCTTGATCTATAAAAGGAGGGCCAGGGCAACCTTTACAGGGGTCGACACTTTGCTCATTCTGCATGCGTAGCTGCACTTCCCACATTCTTGCCGGCAAGTAGTGCTCCTTGTACTTGAGCTCAAACACATCCAATACAACAAAGCAGGAGTAGGATTTTACACCTTGCGGTGGCCCGAACCTGGGTAAAATCCTTTGCGTGATTGCTGATTCTGCTCTTTGTGCTTGCTCATCCCCTTAGTCGAACCGCAAGGGGCCCGATGGTCCCATAGATGGTCGTACGCATGACAACTTCCCGGCCTACTGTGCTCCCAGAACCGAGAAGATCCAAAGAAACCAGCGCTGGAGTGATGTGGGCCCCAACGACAAGAAGCTTGGCCTGGCTCTGGACAGAATCGTGATGCTCAAGGCTGCCGGCTTGATCATCGAATTGGTTGGAGCAGATTTCCTCCGACGCCGAATCACTCCCCTTCAGCAGAGAGGACGCCGACTTTCTTGGGAGTATAAGAACCCAGCCGACACGATGCGGCTGCACCCAGACCTCCACAACAATCTGACCGTGATGGAGCATGACTGGCTTGTTTTCTAGCTCTTCAATAAGGGCTGTCAGTTTGCCTTGCCGGACGCTGTGATCCCATTGTGCAACAACAATGCCAGGGATTCCATTCTAGCAATGATCCCGGCATGCAACACCAAGGGTATCGAAGATCACTAGCAAGAGCCCAATCAAACTGAGGTATCGAAGTTCAGCAATTTGGCAGAAACGCCAACCAGAGAGGAAAACGACATGATCCATCCCACCAAAGATGATGAGCTTGAGTTCCAAAGATTTCGTTGATGATGCTGAGGAGGAAGAAACACCCCGGAGAGCATGTGGACGAAGAGGAACATGCTAAACAGCATGGAGGGAAGAAGAACATGCCGAAGAGCATCTTGGCGGAGAAGAGAAACATGCCGAAGAGCATGTGGACGAGGGAGAAGAGGGGGAAGAGCCCCTGCTCCTCCTGCTCGAACTAGGGCCACTACCTCGAAGAGGCCAACCAGGAAGAAGGTGACACGCACCGAACCGGCAAGCGATGAACTTGTCGGCACGGAAGCTGCTGTCAAGGCTCCCCGGCAGCAACCTTCTCGGCGCCAAACTTCTCAACAGCAACCGCCTCGGCGTCCATCTTCCCGGCAGCCAACTTCATCAACTGTGGAAGAAGCGGGATCTTCACAGCCCCCAGCTTCTTCATCAACGAAGTGTGCCAGAGCACCACCCCCACCTCCAGCAACTTCTGGTGCTGAGAATGGGGTTTATTGGGACCTATCCAATCTTAGTGACCGCGAAGAAGAGGAGTGAGTACTTCAATCCTTCCTCGTTGATTCTTGACTTCCTGCCACTTTTGTTGTTACTAACTGTTGTTTGTCTTGATCTTGTAGGTAAGAAGCACCTCTAGATCCCAAACCTTAGAAGAAGGCTAACCGCCGAGGAGGACGAGCGAACAACGAGCGGTCTATTCTCGCCAGGGGCTGGTCATAACAACATCCGAAGACAAGCGCCAAGGAACTGAGCCTTTGGTGACGCCCTCAACAACCGCCATTCCAGAGAGCAGCTCAGCGGAAAGGATCCTTAATGATGAGCCTGTCTGCAATGAGGACGTGCTGGCAAGTGGTGTTGCCGGCAGTCAAGCGACAGCAAAAAACGTTGCTGGAGAGGAAACAATTTCCTCTCAACAAACCAACACAGATAATCCACTTTCCTTGAAAGCTTTTCTTCCTTTGATAGTTTTCTTCTTTTTTGTCTTCTTGAACTTAAATCTTGATCTTTATTTCTATCCTTCCTTCCATCTTCATAGATCCACCTTTGCCAAAAGATATGGATATCTTTGTCGATGTAGAGGGGATCGCGAAGACTGCTGTAGAAGAGGCGACTAGAATTGCTGCAGAGGAGGCCGCCAAGGCGGCCGCAGATGAAGCCGCCAAGGCCATTGGTGGCGCTTCTGCCCCAGGAGCGCGAAGCGCTGGCGAGGATGTGAGTATGGGAGCAGCCGACAACACAGTGCCAGCTACTAGCGACCATCCATCAACATCTGATGCACCTCCAACAAGAGATTTATTGATGATCTTGGGCTAGCAGCAAGGATCTGAAACCCCCGGTTCGTCTGACGCTGGGGACCACACTCTTGAAAAAATGGATGATGAAGTTGTTGTCCCCATGTCCCGGAGCACAGAAGAGGTGCGTGCCGCCAACGACAATGTTGCCGATATTGCCTTCCTGATGGCCATGGGTGATGGCTTCAAGGACATGCAGGAGCGCTACAGCAATCGTTGGGAGAAGCTCCAGACACGGCATCTTGTTGTGGACATGGCTGAGCAGAAGCTGAAGGAGAAGATTGAGGAGGCACACATGTGGTATGAGGACCGGGTCTTGAACATCAAGCCCTGCTTGCCGCTGCCACGGAAGCTTTTATTCTGGAGATGGATGCGGCTGAGATGGCACCAGAAGCCGCTAAGAAGACCGTAGGCCTTGACAGCAAGCTAACCCAGCTTAAAGTTCAACTTGATGCTCAAGAAGAGGACCTTACCACTAGGGAAAGCACACTGGCTACCACTCTCCGGGCCAAAGATGATGAGATCCAAGCTCTTCTTGCCCAGCGGACCCAAGAGCTAGAGCAGTCCCATAAGGAGGCAATCGAAGCTCAAGCATTGGACCACGCCAGCAAGCTCAAGGAAGCCATCGATGCTGCTAAAGCTGCCGAGGCCGCCAAGGCAAACTTGGAAGCTCAGGTGAAAAACTTTGAAGCAGAGCTTGCCGCCAACAACAAGGAGATTTTTGCTCTCAAGGAGTCAATGCAAAAGGCAACTCACACGTTAGCGGAGCTCAAAACTTTGCTATTGTCCAAGAATAAAAAACTCCAAACTGCTGTTGACGCCAAGGTTGATCTACAGATGAAGCTCTCCAGTTTGGAAGAGTCACTTGACGCCGCCAAGGCTAGAGAAAGGATCTTGATGAAAGATCTAGAGAGTAAGAAGGTTTTGCTAGCAGATGCCGAAGGCAAGTTCTCGGAGCTGAAAGAATCACTCTCCCTCTGGCCCAACCTGCTTGTAGACATTGCAGAGCATCTCAGTGCACACTTGGCAGTCATGAACATGAGGAGCTGGAGCTTTACTGCCAACTCCAAGCAAGCCACGAGCGTCACACTGACCCTTTTCTTCGAGGGCCTCATTGCCGCACTGGATGCACAATGAGGAGTTGGAGCTTTATGGCCAACTCCAAGCAAGCCACGAGCGTCACACTGAGCCTTTTCTTCGAGGGCCTCATTGCCGCACCGGATGCACACCACAAGGAACGAGCTGCCAAGTTTGCCAGTGAGTCTTGCATTCTTGCTCGCGACATGTCCTTCAAGGTTCTCGTCAAAATTGTGCACCGCAACCCTGGCATCAACCTCTCCAAGCCCTTTGCCAGCCTTCCAGCAGGGACAGACACCAGTGCCACCGAGAAGCTTGTAGCTCCAATCACCGACAGGGCCGCTGGGGGCACCGTCAGAGTCCAAGGCCAGCTCAGGAACTAGTCTCCTTGTGCTTATTTGTAGCAGACGTGGCCCATGTAAAAATACAAATTTATCTTAAATTTGACCAGCCTTGCTATTTATGCAACATATGATTTATGTGCTTGAATGAATGAATGCATCTTCCTTGTGTAATTTTGCCTTTGTATTTATTGTGCCCTATGCTTGCCGGAAAAAACTTCTCGGTGCGCACATTCTAACCAACGGCGCTTGAGGAGCGGGTCCTTAGCAGCTTGCCAGAAATGCCGCTTCTCGGTACAGTTAACACTTTCCGGTCTTGGCGCATCTAGTTGTATTGCTGAGCAGACTCGAAACAAAACAAGAGCGCAACCAATCCCGACAAGGTTTCTTTGCGTGCAGGTTTTTCATACAAAGACAAAAATCGTTCAAGGAAAATGGCAATAACAACAAAGAAATTTGCTTCAAAGTTCTGTAACTTAGCTTTCTTCGTTGTACTTCTTCTAATCGATGATAACTTGTACGTCATCGGGTTTCTACACCACTACCCCCCTCCCCCGGAAACTTGCACGCGGAAGAACTCTTTTGCCTTTGAGAAAAAGAGAGAAGAGAAACGAGTAGGCTAGAACCCTTGTCGGTTCATTAATCATTTCATACAAGATAAAAGGTAACACAACATTGCATTTGACATACACAAATAAATATGCACTTTGACAAAAAGTTGTGAAACATTTAGCTTTATTTCACTACGCACGAGTTCTGCGGCGGCTCTGTACAAAGGATTACATGCCTTGCTGGCCAACTTGTACAAAAGAGGTTGCCGGGAGGCCCGGCAACCGCACCTCACGGGTAGAACTTGCGAAGATGCTCAATATTCCATGATTTTTGCACTGGAATGCCATCTTTGGTCTTTAGACGGACTGAGCCAGGTCTAGTGACTTGAAGTACCCGATAAGGGCCTTCTCACTTCGGTGTCAACTTCTTTGATCCCCTCGTGGATTGGATCCGGCAAAGAACAAGGTCACCTTTCTCAAGCTTCCTGGCATGTACTTTGCGGCTATGGTAGCAGTGTAAAGCTTGCTGGTAACGTGCAGCACGCACAACAGCCCGAAATCGATCCTCCTCGAGGAGCATGGAATCATCATGCCTCAACTCTTCCTGTTCTGCTTCGTTAAAAGCTTGAACTCGAGGTGATCCATATCTGAGTTCTGTGGGGAGCACCGCTTCTGCACCATAAACAAGGGAGAAGGGTGTCTGGCCGGTAGCTAGATTTGATGTCGTCCTCAGTGATCAAAGAACTGCCGACAACTCTTCCACCCAGCGCCTTCCACACTTGTGCAGCTTGTCGAAAGTTCTGGTCTTGAGACCTCGCAGCACTTCAGCATTAGCTCTCTCTGCCTGTCCATTGCTTCTCCGGTGAGCAACAGAGGCATAACAGATCTTGCTGCCAAGTTCTTGGCAGTATGCTGTGAAAGCGCGACTCGTGAATTGGGTACCGTTGTCGGTGATGATCCTGTTATGTACGCCAAAACGAGCAACCAATCCTTTGAAGAACTTGATAGCTGACTGTGCTATCACCTTCTTTGCCGACTCTACCTTAGGCCACTTTGTGAACTTTTTGGTTGCTACGTACAAGAACTCAAAGCCCCCGGTTGCACGGGGGAAAGGGCCGAGGATGTCCAGCCCCCAGACCGCGAAGGGCCAAGATAGAGGAATGGTTTGAAGGGCTTGAGCTGGCTGGTGTATGTTCTTGGCATGAAACTGACACGCTTCACATGAAGTTACTAGTGCAGTTGCATCTTGAAGGGCTGTCGGCCAGTAGAAGCCTTGCCGGAAAACTTTTCCGACAAGGGCACGTGACCCAATGTGGGAGCCACACATGCCTCCATGTATCTCTGCCAGCAGCGTTTGTCCATCTTCCCGGCAAATGCACTTCAATTTCACCCTGTTTGGTCTCTTTCTGTAAAGAATACTGTTAACAAACTGATACATACTTGACAGCCGGGCTACTCTTTCAGCTTCTTCTTGATCATCAGGAAGTTGCCCTGTTTGAAGGTAATGGACAATCTGTTGCGCCCATGTCGGAGCCTATGGTTCAACGACAAGGAGTAATGGTTGTTCCTCCTCTATCAGAGCGCATATCTCGATGGCAAGAGGCTGTCCCGTCGGAGACTACTGCTCACCGGCAAGAGGTGTCTTGTCGGCAGCGTCAACTTTGTCGGCGGCTGTTGGTAGCTCTACCGGAAAGTAACCGTCAGTGTTCAATTTTCTCTTCTTTGCTGGCCTTCCTGATGGTGTGACTGATGGCTGAGTTAGTTGTAGCACAAAAGTTCCCGGTTCCACGGGAAGCTTTTTGGCAGCAAGCTTTGACAGAGTGTCAGCAACTGCATTTTGAGCACGGGGGATGTGCTCCATTTGCAAACCGTCAAAGTGCTCTTCCAACTTCCTCACTTCATCAACATATGCTTCCATCAGTGGGCTCTGGTAGTCTTTGTTTATTTGCTTCACACCAAGATGTGAGTCGCCTCTGATTGTCAATTTTCTGATACCAAGGTCGATTGCTATTCGAAGACCGGCAAGCAATCCCTCATACCCAACAATGTTGTTGGTGGGCTTCTCCCTCGGAAAATGCATCTGAACCACGTACTTGAGGTGCTCTCCGGTGGGTATGACAAGCAACACGCCAGCACCGGCGCCTTGAAGTGTAAAAGTACCATCAAAGTACATGACCCAATCATATGTAGTTTCCTTGCCGGGGAGAGAGGTCTTTGCCATTTCTTCGTCTTGCGTTGGTGTCCATTCTGCAATGAACTCTGCCAAGGCTCTGCTCTGGATTGTTGAAGTGCTCTCAAACTTCAAGTCAAAGCTTGACAATTCCAACGCCCACTCTACTAACCTGCCAGTGGCTTCTGGATTTCTCAAGATGCGCTGGAGCAGAAAGCAAGTGATGACGGTGACTTGATGTGCTTGGAAGTAATGGCGCAGCTTTCGTGAGGCCAAGAGAAGGCCAAAAAGCAGCTTCTGCACACCAGAATATCTTGACCTAGCCCCCTGCAATAGAGAGCTAACAAAATAAACTGGGCGCTGCACCATCTTCTTCTTTGGCACAATTTGTTGTTCTGTTTCATTTGCTTGCACTGATTTCAACTTGTCGGCACCTGACCTTGCCAGAGAAGATTCTGTCTTGTCAGCTTGCGGCTCTACGGTTGCTGCCTCCTCATTGTCTGCTTCTCTCTCAGCAACTAGTGCAACACTTACCACTTCATTAGTTGCCGCCAGGTATAGCAGCGGTGACTCTTGTGGTTTAGGCGCAACTAGTACTGGTGGAGAGGACAGGTATTTCTTCAAGTCCTAGAGTGTGACCTCCACTTCCGAGGTTCATTTCATAGGACCTGCATTTTTCAAGATTTTGAAAAATGGCAAGGCGCGCTCAGCAGACATGGAAATAAACCTACTCAATGCGACAATGCAATCGGCAAGACGCCGTACGTCCTTGACACGCTTCGGTGCTTCTATCTGCTCAATTGCTTTGATCTTGTCGGGATTTGCTTCAATTCCACGTTGAGATACAAAGAATCCAAGAAGCTTGCCGGATGGAACGCCGAAAACACACTTCTCGGGATTGAGCTTCAAGTTGATCTTGCGCAAATTTGCAAATGTTTCTTCCAGATCTTGGATCAATGTTGATTTGTCCATGGTTTTGACCACTATATCATCCATATAGGCTTCCACATTTATGTGCAGCTGAGGACCAAAACCAATCTGGACAGCTCTTGCAAAAGTTGCTCCTGCACTCTTTAATCCGAAAGGCATATGTATGAAATAGTCTGTGCCACATGGAGTTATGAATGAAGTTTTCTCCTCATCTTCCTTGGCAATAAAGATCTGATGATAACTAGAGTAGGCATCAAGAAAAGAGAGGAGGTCACATCCAGCAATGGAGTCAACAATCTGCTCAATTCGCGGCAAAGGAAAAGGATCTTTTGGACATGCTTTGCTGATATTAGTGAAATCAATACAAAGTCTCCATTTTCCATTTGCTTTATGAACTGCCACTGGATTGGTTAACCATGTAGGATGTAGCACTCCTCTAACCAGACCTGGAGCTTCAAGTTTTTGGATTCCTTGGACGATGAATTCTTTGCAGAAATTTGCTTCGTCACAGGTGCAGTGGCTTTGGACTTCTTGCTCTTGCCGGCAGAGGTCTCTACTTCCTCAACAGACGTGCTGCACTTTGCAGTACGCTTTCCGGAGGCCTTGCCGAACTTCTTCTTCTGTGTCTGCTATTGTAGGGTAGGGACCCTAGGTGGAGATCTTTTCACACTTGGAGTGTAAGGGGGATGAACTCACAAGAATACAAGAGAGAAATCACTCAAACAAACCCAAATCACACATCCACTAGAGTAGCATACATAGATCCACAAGCATACATAGACAATCAAAGGAAAGTAGCACAAAGGTGAGGTTCTTCCCACTCCAAAGGAGGTGAGGTCTTGATGATCCTATGATGGGGATCCTTCCCTAGAAGGGGTCTTGAATCCACAAGGGGATATTCTCTCTAGGAGGTCTTGATCTCCAAGAGGAGTGGTAGATGAGCAAAGCCCTCTATGAATATCTCAATACACTTTGCTAACCCTAACAAATGTCTCAGGTACGGAATATATAGTAGGTGGGAGGTAGGGGACGAAGAGAGGGCAAAATAGACAAAAGACAGCCACCTTGCTGGATGGCCCGTGCGCACGGGGTAAGTGAGGCCCGTGCGCACGGGGGTCCCGTGGGCACGGTACACGCCCGTGTGCACGGGGTGTGCTACAGCGGGGAGGCCCGTGCGCATGGGGTCTTCGGGGCCCGTGCGCACGGGGTGTCCAGAGACTTTCTGGACAGGCCGTGAGCATGGGGTCGCCTGGGCACTCCTTCTTCTTCCCGTTGCTTGACTCCGTCTTCCTGGTGGTGCTTCCCTCCTTCTCCCTGGACTTGACGAGGCTCCCTAGCTTCTTGGTGGTCGACTCCATCATGCCTAAGGATACATAACATTCCTTTGTGAGGTAGCATCCAAGTTCCATCCATATCTATGTGCAAGTCATAAAGGAGTGAATTCACCTCGTTATCGATGGCACGTGCGCGAGCTCTTGTCATAGGTCCGCTTGGTGCTTGGTGAGGTGGTGAAGTATCCATGGGGATGATCGAAGGATGCTCCGCATCATCTCCCCCCCCCCTTGGGAAAGATCCGTCCTCGGATCAATATCTTCATCACCATGGTAGGGGGATAGATCCTTGACGTTGAAGGTGTCACTCACGTTGTACATGTCACGTGGGAGGTCGATCTTGTATGCATTGTCGTTGATGCGTGCTAGCACCTTGAATGGCCCATCGGCGCGAGGTAGAAGCTTTGATTTGCGCTCGTTGGGGAAGCGGTCTTTGCGAAGATGGATCCACTCGAGATCACCGGGGTTGAACACCATGGGATGTTTGGTTGCGTTGAGCTTGTTGGCGAGTCGTTGTACTTGGCGTTCCTTCTTGATATATGTTGCTCTTGCGCTTGCGTCCAAGTTCGCTCGCTCTTGTAGTGGTAGCGGTAGGATGTCCAATGGCGACAAAGGGTTGAAGCCATAGACCACTTCGAAGGGAGACTTGCCGGTTGTAGAGTGTCGTGCTCGATTGTAGGCGTACTCGGCGATCGGTAGGCATTCTTCCCATTCCATGAGGTTCTTCTTGATCAACACGCGAAGTAGTGTAGAGAGCGTGCGGTTGGTGACTTCCGTTTGCCCGTCGGTTTGTGGGTGATATGCTGACGTGAATAGGAGCTTGATCCCGAGCTTGCCGCATAGTGTCTTCCAAAAGTAGCTAAGGAACTTGACGTCGCGGTCCGAGACAATCGTCTTGGGCATTCCATGAAGTCGCAAGATTTCCCTACAAAACAAATTTGCAACGTGTGAAGCATCGTCGCTCTTGTGACATGGAATAAAATGTGCCATTTTAGAGAAACGGTCAACAACGACAAAAACCGAGTCTTTTCCATTTCTTGTTCTAGGCAAGCCAAGCACAAAATCCATACTAATGTCTTCCCATGGATGATATGGTATAGGAAGTGGCATATGTAACCCATGAGATTGAGCTTGTGACTTAGCTTTGCGACATGTGGAGCATCGATTGGTGTAGCGTGCGACATCGCGAAACATCTTTGGCCAAAAGTACTTGTTGGAGAGTGTGGCAAAAGTCTTGTCGCGACCGAAATGTCCCATAAGTCCACCGCCGTGAGCCTCTTGCAAAAGCAACAAACGAAGAGAAGACTTGGGAACACAAAGTTTGTTAGCACGCATAAGGTATCCATCTTTGAGATAATATCACTCCCAATAAGTGTTAGCAAGACACTTGGCATAAGTAGTTGCAAATGAATCATCATGCTCATATAAATCTTTAATGTGCTCAAATCCAACAACATTCAATTCAAGTTGGGTAACTATCATGCACTTGCGTGAAAGAGCGTCCGCTACAACATTCTCCTTTCCCTTGATATATTTGATGATGTAAGGGAAGGACTCAATAAATTCACTCCATTTAGCATGCCGTTTGTTCAATTTTGTTTGACCTCGAATGTACTTAAGCGTTTCATGATCGGTATGGATGACAAATTCACGAGGTCGAATATAATGCTCCCAAACATGCAAGACTCTCACCAAAGCATACAACTCTTTGTCATATATGGGATAATTAAGTTGTACACCGGAAAGCTTTTCACTAAAATATGCAATGGGTCGCTTTTCTTGCATTAGAACACCACCTATGCCATTACCACTAGCGTCACAATGCACTTCGAATGTTTTCTCAAAGTTTGGCAAGGCAAGAATTGGAGCATGTGTAAGCAAATTCTTAAGCTCAAGAAATGTTGTATCTTGCGAGGGTCCCCAAACAAAAGGAGCGTTCTTCTTACTCAAAGCATGTAATGGTGAAGCAATAGTGCTAAAGTCCTTAACGAAGCGACGGTAAAATCCGGCTAGACCAAGGAAGCTACGCACTTGTTGCAAGTTGGTTGGTTGAGGCCAAGTTTTAATAGCATCAATTTTAGACTCATCAACTTCAACACCCTTGGAAGAGACAACAAAGCCCAAGAAAACAAGCTTATCAACACCGAAAGTTCATTTTTCCATGTTAGCATAAAGTCGCTCATCTCTAAGAATTTGCAATACTTCTCTAAGGTGTTTGACATGATCTTCAAGAGTTTCACTAAACACAAGAATGTCATCAAAATAGACCACAACACAAATGCCAATTAATTTGCGAAGAACATAATGCATCACACGCATAAAAGTGCTAGGTGCTTGTGATAAGCCCATAGGCATGACTAACCATTCATACAAGCCATATTTGGTTTTGAAAGCGGTTTTCCATTCATCACCTTCTTGCATGCGAATTTGATAATAACCACTTTTAAGATCAATTTTTGAGAAAACGGTGGCTCCACTAAGTTCATCAAGCATGTCATCAAGGCGTGGAATGGGATGGCGATATCTAACGGTGATAGCATTTATGGGACGGCAATCGGAACACATGCGATAGGTACCATCTTTCTTAGTCACAAGGATTACCGGAACGGCACATGGACTCAAGCTCTCGCGTACATACCCATTCTCCATGAGATGTTGGACTTGCCGTTGGATTTCTTTGGTCTCGTCGGGGTTGACGCGGTATGGTGCCTTGTTCGGTAGGGGTGCGCCGGGGATGAGGTCGATGCGGTGTTCGATTCCGCGTAGAGGAGGTAGTTTGGGAGGTAGCTCATCGGGAAACACGTCCTTGTATTCCTGCAATAGATGAGACAACACTAGAGGAAGATGTTGTGAAGTATTAGTCTGCTCAGCTTCACCTTTGCATAAAAGCACAAAGTGAACAACACTAGATGGGCTCTCACTCACATCCCTCAAATCTCTTTTGGTGGCTAGTAGAACTAAGTGTTTCTTGTCGCTCATCGTGGAGTCACTCAATTTTGGCTTGTGGCGCTCACTCTCTTTGTTGTGGTTCACTCTCTCACTAGTCTCTCCACGATGGCTTGATGCTTTATTGTCGGCGACGACTTGACTTGGAGACATTGGTCGGAGAACGAATTCCTTGCCCTTCATCTTGAAGCTATATTGGTTGGTCCGGCCGTTGTGGATGACGCCGCGATCGAATTGCCAAGGGCGCCCAAGTAGGAGGTGGCATACGGACATGGGAACCACATCACACTCCAAGGTATCTTCGTAGGCGCCAATCTTGAAGGATACTTGGACGGTGTGCTCCACTTGGATTGTGCCGGAGTCGCTAAGCCATTGGACCTTGTAGGGGCGAGGGTGCGTCTTCTTGACCAATTGTAGCTTGGCGCATAATTCTTCACTTGCCAGATTGTGGCAACTTCCATCGTCGATGATGACCTTGACGGAACGTCCTTGGATGCCCGCTTTGGTGTGGAAGATGTGGCAACGTTGGTCCTCGTCTTGATGTTGTTGAAGTGTCAAGACCTTGGAGACAACAAGAGCGGGGCTCGCATCATTGTCGCAATAGATTTGTGCATCTTCGTCTTCATTCACTTGTCGGTGCATAGCCTCATGCTCGAGGGCTTCCATTTCATCCTCGCTGATTGAGTCGTAGGTGCCGTCGTCGTTGAGGCTCATTGTTCGTCGAGTTGGACACTCGAAAGACTTGTGGCCACGGCCATTGCAAGTGAAGCACTTGATGTCACTTGTCTTGTTGGCATCTGTAGGAGGTGTCGAGGACGAAGGCTTTTGCTTGGAGCTGCTTGTAGTAGGAGGAAGATGACTCGACGATGTCGAAGGTTGCTTGGAGCTTGACTTGTCGCCGGTACTTGAGGTAGCTCGAGTCGTGGAAGGAGTTGTTGTAGTCGTTGAAGCTTGAGTGTATGAGCCGTAGGTCTTGGAAGAGTACTTGGAGTACTTGAAGTCCTCTTGCACTTATCGCTCCGCCTTGGTCGCTTGGTGCACTAGATCGAGGAGGTTGGAGTACGGTTGGAAGTCCGCTATCTTCTTGATGGGATGGTTGAGGCCATTCAAGAAATGCGCCATAGTTTGTTCATCATCTTCCTTGGCATTGGCTCGTATCATGGAAACTTCCATTTCTTGATAGTATTCATCAACCGACTTGGTTCCTTGCTTGAGGAGTTGGAGTTTCTTGAAGAGGTCGCGGTTGTAATGTGTAGGCACAAAACGAGCTCTCATGACATCCTTCATTTGATTCCAAGTCGCGATGGGTGGCTCGCCCTTCTCTTGACGTCTTGCAATCACTTGCTCCCACCAAATGAGAACATAGTCTTGGAACTCGAGAGATGCCATGGCGATCTTCTTTTCTTCGTCATAGTTATGAAGGCGAAATATCTTGTCGACCTTCAATGCCCATGAGAGATATTCTTCGGGATCGTTGCCGCCGTGGAACTTGGGCATGGTGAACTTGAGCTTGCTGAAACGTTGTTCCTCATCATTTCTTCGTTGGTGATGTCGCTCCTGCCGTGGTGGTGGATCGTCATCCTCATGCTCCGCTCAATTTGCTTGGCGCGGTGGTCTTGGAGGTGGAATCAGAGCTCGATTTCGTCTTTCTTGGCGCTCCTCAAGGTGAGCTTCGTCTTGTTGTTCATGTCGTAGCGCTTCTTCTTGTTCACGTACACGACGGCTGCGCTCGTTCACGGCATGACTTGCTTCTCGGAGAGCACGTTGCGCTTCAAGTGCTTGTTCTTCCCGGTGTAGTAGTTCTTGCCGGAGGGCGTCGCCGTCTTGGTCATTTTGTCTTGAACGTGATGGTACTTGGCCTTGGCGCGCTTGCCGTTCTCGTGCTCGAAGTCGGTCTTGGAGCCCATTGCCATGGAATGGATTTTGTGGAGCTTGATGATCGTCATGATTGTTGCGCCGATGAGAACGTGCTCGAGATGGACTTGAGCGTGAAGAAGAATCCGACGAGTGTCGACTTGAGTGACGCCGTCTTGAAGATGAAGTCGTGGAAGTGGCGCGGTTGGCCATGATGTCCCGCAATTCCTCCATTTGAGATGAAAGCTTGGCGTCGAAGTAGTCCCTTGTTCGTGTTTCGGAGTGGCGCAAGTCGGTGGCGAGTTGCTCGATGCGATCTCCCAAAGCTTCACTTTCTTGGTGTAGCGCTCGCTGGACGCCGAAGAGATGACCCTTGGTGACGTAGTCGTGCGTCTCCTCTTGCTCTTCAAAGAGCGGGTTCGCCGATGTACTTGGCCTATCCATCATAGTCAAGTGGCGGTGAGTAGGAAATGAGAGAACAATACCAAAGTTACCTTTTCCGATGATTGAAGATGTATCAAGTATCACTCAATGTAATGCAACAATAGTAGAATTGGTACCGGGTTTGTTTCTCACACCTACAAAGTAAGGCTTATGGAGTAGCTTGGTTAGGATGAGTGGCACAAAATTCAAGCAAGTGTTAGTCAAGATATCAAAAATGTTGAGAAGATTCACAAATTGCAAGTAAGACAAATCGATCAACACCCTAATAGAACACTTGGAAACACACACACGAAGATGAATGGGATCCGCACAACCAAGGAATGAGCTCAAAATGTGGAACCACGGAAAATGCTCTTGTTGCACGGAGGCTAGAGAGACACTAGCTCGATTGCTCAAATGGGCTTGATACGCTTGTGCACCAACCTAAGAGAGTAACGTGCTTGCCTTCAATCCCAAGGATGATATGTATGTATGATCCAATATGATGTACTATGCAAAGGCTCAATGCTATTGCTTACTAGCTCTTTGTTTCTTCTCTTTTGCTTAAAAGCTTTTTCTGTTTTTTTTGACTATGCCAAAATGCTTGATGCTAGAGCCGCTATCTAAGACAAGTAAGTAAGATATGCACGGGAGAGACTTATGGCACAAATGATGATGATGCACGCTAAATGTAGCTATTCGGAGTAGGCATATCACTATGGTGCACAATGCGTGGCCCGACAATTCTCAACTTGCTAGTCTCGATGGGTAAGTGACACAAAATGGCTCAAGGCTATCAATACAAAGGCAAGGGTAAGTATAAGATGTCGTCGAGGTTACCGTCCTTGCTTACGGTTGGTATGAAATGAAGTGGTCGATGTCGAAGTCGATGTCGGGGCGATGATGAATGGCGGTGTTGATGATGATGAACCGTCCCTAAGTAGCCGAAACACCTTAGGACACGGCAACCGCAACTCAAAATCTCAATGAACAACGTGTGTTAGTGCGGAAGGCGAAGGGGGGCAAAATGTGGTAAAAACTGGACTAAAACAGGAAGTGGAACAGCTCCCTGGTTAGCTCGTGCACACGGGGTAAGTTGGGCCCGTGTGCACGGGGTCTCGGGGGCCCGTGCGCACGGGGTCGGCGGCTGCGGAAGAACAGCCCCAAATCCGTGGCAAAATTCCAAAATTCCGGAGGAAATGGTGGTGGGGAAGATGGGGGAAGGTGGAAAAAGGGTAGATCCAGTTGTCAAACAAGAAATTCGTGCATCAAAACAACAAAATCTCACAAGATCCAACAAATGCAAAAAAAAATTGGGATGGCTATTTTTGTGAGGATTTTCGAAATTGGGACAAAACAAAGCAAAATCAGGCTAGAAAGTGGGGGGTAGGGACTCCAAGATGTGAATCAACGTGGCTCATGATACCAAGATGTTGTAGGGTAGGGACCCTAGGTGGAGATCTTTTCACACTTGGAGTGTAAGGGGGATGAACTCACAAGAACACAAGAGAGAAATTACTCAAACAAACCCAAATCACACATACACTAGAGTAGCATACATAGATCCACAAGCATACATAGACAATCAAAGGAAAGTAGCACAAAGGTAAGGTTCTTCCCACTCCAAAGGAGGTGAGCTCTTGATGATCCTATGATGGGGATCCTTCCCTAGAAGGGGTCTTGAATCCACAAGGGGATCTTCTCTCTAGGAGGTCTTGATCTCCAAGAGGAGCGGTAGATGAGCAAAGCCCTCTATGAATATCTCAATACACTTTGCTAACCCTAACAAATGTCTCAGGTACGGAATATATAGTAGATGGGAGGTAGGGGACGAAGAGAGGGCAAAACAGACAAAAGACAGCCACCTCGCTGGATGGCCCATGCGCACGGGGTAAGTGAGGCCCGTGCGCACGGGGGTACCGTGGGCACAGTACACGCCCGTGCGCACGGGGTGTGCTACAGCGGGGAGGCCCGTGCGCACGGGGTGTCCAGAGACTTTCTGGACAGGCCGTGCGCACGGGGTCCAAAGAGCCCGTGGGCACGGGGTCGCCTGGGCACTCCTTCTTCCCGTTGCTTGACTCCGTCTTCCTGGCGGTGCTCCCCTCCTTCTCCCTGGACTTGACGAGGCTCCCTAGCTTCTTGGTGGTCGACTCCATCATGCCTAAAGATACATAACATTCCTTTGTGAGGTAGCATCCAAGTTCCATCCATATCTATGTGTAAGTTATAAAGGAGTGAATTCACCTCGTTATCGATGGCACGTGCGCGAGCTCTTGTCATAGGTCCGCTTGGTGCTTGGTGAGGTGGTGAAGTATCCATGGGGATGATCGAAGGATGCTCCGCATCATCTGCCCCCAGGAGCTTTGTCGGCAGGAGCAAGTGCCTTGCCGGCAGATGCTGCAACTGCTTCCCGGTACAGTTTGTCGGTGCAAATTACTGCGACTTTCTTATTCGAGTGAATGATGATCACACCCATGGTCCCTCGCATCTTCAAAGTGTTGTAGGCATGGTGTGACGCCATTATAAACTTAGCCAGAGCAGGGCGACCGAGAATTCCATTATAAGGCAATGGAATCTTGACGACATCAAAGACTATCTTTTTGTCCTGTAGTTGAGCTCGCTGCCAAAAGTGACCGGCAACGTTATCTGACCCTTGGGCTTGGTCCTTCCCGGATTGACCCATTGAAACGATCCAGTCTGCTTGAGATCTTCATCAGAAATTTGCAACCTCTTGATCACATCTGGAGAGATTAAGTTCAGGCCAGCGCCGCCGTCAACCAACATCTTTGTGACCTTGAGGTTGCGGATTGTCAGTGAAACCAACAATGCCAAACATCCAACCGCGGTTGTGCGATCAGGATGGTCCTCGACATCAAAGATGATGGGCGTATTCGACCACTTTAATCGCTTCTGTGCTTTGACTGTTGGCTGTGCCGCATTGATCTCACAGGCCCATTGCTTGAGCTGCGGTGAGATGAGTGTAAAGATGCACCTCCATCAATGCACATAGCATCAACAGCGTTCTGGAACTCTTTCTCAGACTCATCTTCGTCGTCGTCATCACCATCTTCCTCTTCTCCTTCCTTCTTGTCACGGCCATGTGTAGGCTTCTCTTTTTTCTTGCTGGCCTTGCCGCGGCGGCCCCCGCGGGCGCCATGGTTTTTCTAGTCGGATCCACCACCACTGCTTTGGCCCTTCTCCTTGTCGCGCTTCTCGTACTCGAGCTTCTGCTTTTCAGCAAGGTGCTCGACTTGTCGGCACCCCTGGAGATCGTGACCAACAGTGCAGTGGATCTTGCAGTATGGACCATCGATCTTCTCGCTGGCAGCAGCTTCATGACCACAGGTACATGCGACAACCTCCTTGTCGGCACCATCAGTCTAGGACTTTTTGCCGGCAGATCCAGACCCCTTAACGGCCATCACTGCCTTACCCTTGTGCTTGCGATTGTGCTTGCGGCCTTTCTTCTTCGGGGTGGCTGCATCATCATCTTCTAAATCAACAGTAGCTCCTGCATCCTCCCCAGGAAGTCACCTCCCTTCTTTAGCACGTGCATACTTGTCGGCCAAAGCGTACAGCTTGGCGATATCTCTAACTTTATTAATGCTCATTTCTTTCCGCATCCTCTGATTGTGCACATTTGTGTGGAACGAGGTAATAACGGTAGCCGAGTGAACATCTGGGATATTATGGTGCACACGACTGAATCTCTGGATATATTTGAGGAGGGGCTCTCCATCCCTCTGTTGGAGCACATGCAAATCGCTGGGCTGGCCGGGAAGCTTGTGGCCACCCTGATAAGCACCAACGAAGTGATGGCATAAGTCTGCCCAAGAAGAAATTGAGCCCTCCGGCAAGTTCATCAGCCAAGACCTCACATTGGGCTTGAGCGCCAATGGAAAGTAGTTGGTGAGAACCTTCTCGTCTCTACCACCCGCAGCTTGAACAACTATGGTATAGATGCCAAGGAACTCCGATGGGTTAAGCTTGCCGTCATAATTGTCCGACTAATCTGGCTTGAAGCTTCGGGAGGAGGGCCAGCAAACTTGCCGCAGCTCGCAAGTAAACGCTGGGCAGCCTACATCATACGGCAAGCACCCAGGATACCCCGGCGGAGGCTCGTTCACTGCCGGCCCAGCATGATCATCTGATTGACGACATGCTTCCCGGCGCCGCTCGATAGTCGTGTGGGCATCTTCAACTTGCCGGTCTCGCAACACCCGACATTGATCTTGATGGCTCCGTGGCTCTGACAATGCCATGGACACCTCGTCCTGCGCATCAGTTTGCCTGTCTTGCCGGTGTTGCTGTGGAGGAGATTGCACCATTTGTGCAGCGCCTCCAGTCCGTTCGCCAGCTGCCCTTGCTAGAGTAGTTGGTTGCCGTCGTGAAGTCCCCGCCAGCTCCGCTCCATCGTTGTTGGTGAAGCTGATGAGACTCTGGATAGTGGCTCTCCACTCATCCATCTTCTCCGGTGTCGGAGGAAGTTCAACAGCATTTGATCCCGCGCCATGGCCTCTACCGGCGTGTTTGGCATGACCAGGCATTAGGAACGATACGGATGTTGACTTCTGACAGAGCCAGAAGGAGCTCCATTCCGAATCTACTGCCATGGGCCATTATCACCAGCGGGCTGACGCGGTGGTTTCTCCTGAACATCTTGAGAACGATGCTTAGGGTTCTTGTCTTGACGTCGACCGGAGCCGCCAGCGTCACGAGGAACCGTTTTGCGTCCATCTTGCGATGGCCTCAACGTGTGCTTTGCCATGCCATTCTTGGATGTTGCTGCGCCATCCTTGGACATTGCGACAACTAGGTCTTGGCTTGCAGCGCTCCGGACGTTGCCGCTCTGGTGACTGGGATCACCAGAACGTCGTGGAAGTTGGCCGCCTCCACCGCTTTTGCCTCTTGCGGACGTCTATGATGGCAGCTTGGATGTGGACGGAGCAGTAGCGGCCACGCCCTTGGCCTTCCTGGGTGCCATGGATGATGAAGGTGGCGCCTACACTGCTGGAGAAGATTCGTGCACGTGATCCCCCAGCCTGGCGCACCAAAGATGTCGAAGTACGACAGTTTATGGGACTAGCGTGGTCCCTTTGCAGTTCGGATGTGGGGAGTGCATCACACAAAGAGCAGATCCAGCAAGCAAACACCCGAAGATTTTACCCAGGTTCGGGCCGCTACAAAGCGTAAAACCCTACTCCTGCTTTGGCGGAATTATATGTGGAAATGCCCAAGTTACAAGAGAGCGTGACCTTGCCGTCAATGAGCTCGGGAGGTGCAGCTACGTAGTGCAAATGGGCAGAGTGTCGACCCTTGTACGGGTAGCCATGGGCCTCCTTTTATAGATGATAGGGGTCACCACAATGGCAAAACAGTAATTACATATTGAAATGATAGCAACAGTGCTATCATACCTAACACAGATGGATTAGGACAAAAGCATTAAATGCTCCGTTAGGTGTCACGGTGAGGCGGAATGCTGGCAAGGGAGCCCAACTCCACCTGTACCGCTCGCCTAGCTACCTTCTATACCTTCGACACACCACTTTGACGGGTGTCAATAAAGTTCCTTCTTCAACGACGGGCTGCCACGTGTCCCAACAAGCTCTACCAACCCGCCTGCTCGCTCGACACCTGTCGGCAAGTTCCTGACAACTGCCACGGTGGAGCGGTGGGATGGAGCTCGTCAGTCCTGAGGTTATCGGCCCGAGGCTTGCGGGCTCGCAGCTTGCCGGCTCCTCGAGTCTTCGTCTTCAGTATTCCTTTAGTACTTCTCGATGACCTGCCTCGAGGTCTTCTTCATGGTTTTTGTTACCAAGTCGTGAGTTTTTAGAAATGCTATCCTCCGACAAGCCCTTGCCGTTGGGAAGGCTACAACTAGTCTGTGCATTGTTAGGGTGTGAACACCCATGTTCAATACACTGACAATCTTGCTGGTGTGACAATCCTTGAAGATTTGTAGTGCATTCAGTTCAGGTTTTTTTTTGGTCTGCACGGGCTTTCCTCTGTATTTGGAACAAGTCAATATAGATACGATAATATGGCACAAGAAAAAGAAGGAAATAGCAGCTATTTATAAGAGCCTCGTAGTGTGCAATATAGCTACGAGATCCTATTGTCTGTTGGAATTTCACTTTAGAATGGTTGGTCTCGTTCTTCAAATAGTTTTCCTAGAAGAATATAGACTTGGAAGGCACATGTGCAAATATGAGTTCAATATGTGATCTGATCACATTATACCATACCTGATACTTTGGATCAGACCAGTGTTTAACAAGGGATGTCCAGTCTTCATCCGTAATATATTCCACTAGAGATATTTGGGCGATTTCATTGTTAGCCTTGACTTCAAAGTGAGTTTGTCGAAGGTGATACCGATACTATCGTACATCAGACTGAAAAATATGAGTGCATGCTTGTTTGGTTGCATCACCTTTCGGATTCAACTTGAACCTCATCTGTTGAAAAAGGAATGGAGTCTCATTAGGAGCAAGCTAGAAAGTATGGGACAGAGCAAGACAATATTACAAATTGCGATGAATAACATTACTTATGGATAAATGGTCAAGGAAGGTGTTAAACTGGGTTTTGTCTTTGTCATTCCTGTACTGGATCCACGTTGGGAGGATACGTGCATGACACATAACGGTAACGGCTGCCTCTGATACTAACTTGGCTGACTCTGTAGCATCAAGTGGCCTTTTTAAACCTGCCTCAAAATGGATCTCCATTCTTCCTCCTCTAGATTTTGTTAACCTGTCAAGCATTATCCCTAGTGTAATTGAGCAGGGGTTCGACCCTTGTAAAGGTAGCCATGGGCCTCCTTTTATAGATGAAAGGGGCTACCACAGTGGCAAAACGATAATTACAGAGGGTAATAGTGGCTACAGTGCTAACATGCCTAACCATGGCGTTATAGGACAAAAGCATTAAATACGCCATTAGGTGTCATGTTGGGGTGAATGCCGGCAAGGGAGCACTGCTCCACCTGTACCGTCAGCCTAGCTACCTCTTATTATCATGACACGCCACTTGGACGGGTGCCAATAAAGTTGATCCTCAAGCGGTGAGTTGCCACGTGCCCCGACAAGATTCACCTAACCACCTGTGCGTCCGCCATTTATCGGCAAGGTCCTGATATTGGTGGAGCGGTGGAAGGCGCTTGCCGGATCTATGTTTGTCGGCCTTGATCTTGCCGGCTTGGAGCTTGCCGGCAACTTGAGTCTTGATCTTCAGTACATCTTAGTACTTCTCGATCATCTGTCTGGAGGTCTTCTCCACGGCTATGTCTACCAAGTCTTGTTCACTTGGAATAAGTTCGTCCTCCGCCAAGCCCTTCCCGGCAAGGAGGCTACCATTGTCTGTGCATAGCCAGGGGTATGAACACCCATGTTCAATACACTGACAGGAGCCCCCGGGCCTGGGCCGGACACGCCTGCGAAGCGTCGTTTGGCATAGGCCCATTACTATGCACAGACACATGCGTGGCAGAAGATAACTGTCATCATGATTACTTTTATTGCGCGCCCACGATGGTGCATTAAATGCGGGATGTGGGAGAGGTGGACAGAAATGGCAGCTTGAGGTCATGCGCCTAAAAAAGCGCAACCACGCCAAACGGTAAAGAGGCAGCCCCCGCGCCTTCCCCAAAAAAGGCATCTACGGGTGCGGTGCTAGATTTACTGCTTCCTTCGCCTCCAATCCATCTCGTCGCACTAGTCTTCTTCTTCCTCACGCAAGAACAGAGCTCTGCTCCACCATGCCATTCCGCCCTCGCTGCATCCACCTTTTCTCCCTTTGCGCCGCCTGCATCCACAGACAGCCTCCCCCTTCCCTCTGCCAAATCCTTAATCCACTCCGCCATGGCTCCAAAGAAAGGAGCGAAGAAGCTGGTGGATGAGGAGGCGAAGAAGAGGAAAGCCGTCATGGCAAAGCTACGGAGGGAAAACGTCACCTTCCCTGTCAAGCTGAACACTGCGGATCTCATCAGCATGTATTCATACATGTGGGGGAGGAAAACCAAGGATCATGAAGGCGTTGAAGTACTACCAGGGACCATCCCGGCCGTTGACAATAAGTATCCATTCTTCGCAGATTATTTTTACTGTGGATTAGTTGCCCCCTTCTCGGACTTCTTCGATGAGGTGATGCGGACATATGGGTTTCGGCTTCTGGATTTCACTCCAAACGCCATTACCTGTATGTATGTTTTCTCCCATCTATGCGAGAATTTTGTGGGGATAGTTCCAAATGTGTCTCTGTTTCATCACTTTTTGCGCCGCGAATCGAGGGCGATGCCCTTTCCGGCAGTGTGACCTGGATTTGTCGGACCAGGCAGAAAGAGCAGTACCTCAAAGGAAAGTTCCATACCAAGTGGTTTGAATGGAGAGCAGACTGGTGCTGGATCAAACAGGAAGACTTCCCGGAGTACTGCCGCCCAAGAACCAAGAAGATCAAGAGGACCCGCATTGGGCTGACTTGGGGCCCAATGACGACAAGCTGAAGCTGGCTCTGGAACGAATCCTGAGCCTGCGAGCCCAGGGTCTGAACATAGAGATGGTTGGGATATGATCAGATTTGAAGAGAAGACAAGCTTGGCACGTGAAGATGAAGAATTGCAGCAAGAAGAACGCCTACCGATGTCTAATATCAGCAAGTACACGAGGGAGAAGAGGGAGGCAGGTGCACAACATAAAAGGAAGGAAAATCTGAACCAGACTCGGATGGACTGCCAGGAGGCCCGAAATTGATATACGTGCAGAATCCGTGTCCGTGCTCCAAATAAAGCATGCAAATACAATTTGGAAAGCTTGAGTCCTGTACTTTCCAAACTGTATACCCGCGGCCTGCGATTCACGGTGACCGAGTCGCAGTCGTCAAAACAATATGGCGGTTGTTTCTGTCAGTTTTCCAGATAGAGTCATTTAAGTTAGGAAAGTTAGAGATATAGTTGATTTCGACCCCAACACTAGGTTGGACATCCAGGGGTCTTTATATACCTTTGTAAGTCGTGGATTTTAGGGTTAGACCACGTTTTGATTAAACTCATACCAGACTGAATTGCTTTAAGCATTCCTCTGTATTCATATTCCTCTTTGCATCGATCAGGAATATTTACCTACAGCAAATTTGTTTCGATAGGGTGTATTTGCTACTGAAAGTCAAGTGCTTTCTGTCGTTCCATTGGGAATTGGGAGATTGCAGAACCGCTTCATGGTCGGCGGCTATGTGCGCAAGTGTGTGGTGTTGCGAATATCCATAGGGTTGAAGATCCGTCGCATTGGCAACGGGGGAACAGCCGGAGAGTTCGTGAGCGTCTCACAAGTTGTCCAACAAGTTCATCATCGACACCATCAGCTCACTGAGAAGATCGGGCCACCCCTTATCATCTTGGTATCAGATTTCCAGCGTTTACTCGGGAGCATACATCAATCCCTTAGATTCGTTTTGTTTTAGTCCTATACAGAAAAAGCCATACAAAAATATTAGGTTTAGAGTTTGCTGCCATAGCCTAGATAGCATCGGTTCCAAGTTTTAGTTGCTGATCGTAGTCTTTTATTTGCGTAACTTATTTTCTGATCTGAGTCATACTAGATTGTCCAGAAATTTTCTTTCACAAGTTGGAGTCGTTTGGTTGCTATCAAGTCTGTTCCTTCTTGTCAGTTTACTTAGCTTAGATTGACAATCCGAATTAGATTGTGTTTCCGTTTGATAACCATAGACAGCCTTTACGGGCTGCTCAGATAGGAATTTGGAGAGTGCGTCATTTGTTTTGGCAAATTCAAATTGGTTACTAATTGCTCAGGTTTCTGTTGATTAAAAAGAAAAGAAAAAAAAACGAGAAAGCAAGAAACGAAAAAGAGAAAGAAAAAAAAGAGAAAAAGAAAGCTCTACGTGAAAGTTTGATACTGTTTTGGAGATGTGTTTCAGTAATTCTGCCACGTTCATTGCACTAGTAGATTGAGCAATCTTGTGCCCGTATACTTTGAGCGTTTTGCTAGCGTCTCTCCTGTGCAATTGCAACACGAGCATCACTCCGACATACCATAATTTTGAGCTCAATTTCAGAGTTGCATTTGCCCCATTTATCTCCACCGTGTGTGTTTCCGTGGGACTTTTTGTCATACGATCAGCACTAGGATTTGTGAATTGGTGTTGTTAGGTATCCCAACCAAGCTCCACCATATACCATGGTTTGTCGTGTGATAGTTTTCACCCTCGGTATTCGCTACATCACATCCGTGCACGTTCTGCCCATACAAGTTGGTAAGCTTTTCTAATTCACTTTGGAATGTAAGATACCTTGTTTCTTTCAGTTTTGAGTGAGTTGAGAGTTTTCCACATACACTATATTTTCTGTGAGTACTAATCACCTAATCATGTCCGAAGAGTCTTTTGATGTACAGCAGAAAAAGGATCCTAAATCCGTGGTGCATTGGAATGAATATGAAGCTCTTCGTGATCATCTTCAACGACAAATTCAGTGTGCAACCGATCCTATAAATGAGAATGTGCAGAACATGGAGTTGGACCTGAAGGATGCTATTGAAACCATCACAGCAGCACAACGACAAGTTAGTGAAATTCAGGGGACTCTAGTTACCTTGCAGCAAGCTTTGGCTGCGTTGCAACAGTCCGTTGATCGCCAACAAAATCAGCAGCGTGATGATGGTGATGGTGAAGCTAGTGTTTATGGTGGTGTCGCAGCTGCTAATGCTGCCAATGTTGAAGGTGCTGCAGCTCGTTGTGCACAATTACAGCAAGCTAATCGCGATCGGCAAGCTCCACACGAGCCGGTTGTTGCTGGCCAAGATGGTGGTCGTGGTAATGGAGGCTGTGGTGGTGGCCGTGCTGGTGCCATGCCCGTAGGCCGTGGATTTGCTCCTCTTGGTGCGCACCGTCGATTTGATGATGATGCTTTTGCACAAGCAGCCAACCATGATGATGATGGGCTGGGCAAACCAAATTTCACCGTCCCCAAGTTTGTTGGTTCTACTGATGTTGAAGAGTACCTCAATTGGGAGCTAAAGGTGGAAAAATTATGGCGCATGCATGAGTACACCGAGGACAGAAAAAGAAAACTTGCATCTTCTAAATTTGATGACTATGCTTTGCTTTGGTGGGATAATATTGTACAGTCCAGAATTGAAGATGGTGAACGCCCCATTGTTACATGGAGAGCTATGAAGGAAGAGATGCGTGCTCGCTTTGTTCCACGCAATTATATTCTTTCTCTCTATGACAAATTGCAGAATTTGAGGCAAGGTATTTCTTTTGTGGATGAATATTTTCAGGAGATGGAGCTTATTATGCAGCGTGCTAGATTGCGTGAAGAGCCTGAACAAACAATGCAGCGATTTCTCTCTGGTCTGAACTATAACATTAAGCGTATTGTTCGGCTTCACCAATATTATGACATGACAGATTTGTTACACCAAGCACGTGAGGCTGAATTGCAAGTGGCTGAGGATGCTAAGTTTACATCTCGCACAACAGCGAGTAGAGGTCGTTTTACACCACGAACAGCACCTAGTGTGGAGCCTACTCCTAGTTCCACTTCTCGCTTCCGTGGTAATGCTTCTTCCACATCAGATTCGGCGATCTCTAATGCGAAGAAACCAGCGCAACCTGCTACTAGTGCTGCTGGTTCTACTAATTCTAAAGCAAGAAACAGGGACATGAACTGTCATACATGTGGTGGAAGGGGTCATTTTAAGAGAGATTGTCCCAATAAAAAGGTTATGTTGATTAATGAGGATACAACAGAATATGAAACCGGTGATGATGCCGACCCTGATTCTGAAATTTGGGAGGAAGATGAAGATGGTTCAATAGATGCTTATGCTACACACTATCCTACAATTGTTTGCTCGCCCAAAGTGCTAAGTGTTACTCCTAGTCCTGCAAAACAGCGGTGCAATTTGTTTCAAACAAAGGCTGTTGTTGGTCCTGGTAAGGCATGCAAGGTTATAATTGATGGTGGTAGTTGTCACAATTTGGCTATTAAGGAGTTATGTCAAAAGCTGAACTGAAATATTTACCGCACCCCAATCCATATTTTATTCAGTGGCTAAGTGATAGTGGAGAGATGAAGATCAGCCACATGGTGCGTGTGGAATTTCAGATTGGACCATACAAAGACACCATTGAGTGTGATGTGGTTCCTATGACCGTGTGTCACTTGTTGTTGGGACGCCCATGGCAATATGATAGAGATGTTCGTCACAACGGGAGAGCCAACACATATCATTTGAATTGGCGTGGCAAGGACGTTACTTTGAGGCCTATGACACCGCAGCAAATTGTAAATGAATCTCGTCAAAAAACTGAAGTGAATCTTGAAAAAGAGAGTGAGAGATTAGATAGGCGAGAGATTACACTTCCGGTGAGTGAGAGCCACAAGCCAAATGTGAGCGGTAAAAATAAAAGTGAGGGAGTGAATTCCTTAGTTGTGTTAGCCACCAAATCTGATTTGAGATAGTTTCGCGAGGATCCCACTGCTGTACCACTTGTGCTGATGTGCAAGGGTCAAATTTTGGTTTCTAACGACATGACCCCTCTCTCTATTAGTGTTTCTAATGTGTTGCAGGAATTTAGCGATGTGTTTCCAGATGAGGTACCCGCTGGTTTACCACCATTGCGAGGTATAGAGCATCAAATTGATTTGATACCAGGAGCATCGCTGCCCAATCGAGCACCATACCGCACCAACCCCGAGGAAACAAAGGAAATTCAGAAACAAGTACAAGATCTTCTCGACAAAGGTTATATTCGCATGAGCTTAAGTCCTTGTGCTGTTCCTGTAATTAGTTCCTAAGAAAGATGGTACATGGCGCATGTGCGTAGATTGTAGAGCTATAAATAACATCACTATTCGATATCGTCATCCTATTCCACGTTTAGAAGATATGTTGGATGAATTGAGTGGTGCTGCTGTTTTCTCTAAAATTGATTTCCGTAGTGGTTATCATCAAATTAGGATGAAAGAAGGGGATGAATGGAAGACAGCCTTTAAAACAAAGTTTGGTCTATATGAGTGGTTAGTCATGCCTTTTGGGTTAACTAATGCACCTAGTACTTTCATGCGATTAATGAACCATGTTTTGAGGCATTTCATTGGTAAATTTGTGGTTGTATATTTTGGTGATATACTTATTTACAGCCGCAATGAATCTGAACATAGTGATCATATTCGACAAGTTTTGCAAGTGTTGCGTGATGCTCAGCTTTACGGTAATCTTGATAAGTGCACATTTTGCAAAGATAAGGTCATATTTCTAGGATATGTTGTTTCAAAGCATGGAGTTGAGGTAGACGAATCTAAAATTGAAGCTATTAAAAATTGGCCTACTCCTCTGAATGTTAGTCAAGTACGAAGCTTTCATGGTCTTGCTGGTTTCTATAGACGTTTTGTGAAAGATTTCAGTACCATTCCTGCACCTTTGAACGAGCTTACTAAAAAGGGTGTTGAGTTTGTGTGGGGCACAACCCAAGATAATGCATTTGATGAGCTGAAACGTCGTTTGACTTCCTGATTTCACTAAGCAATTTGAGATTGAATGTGATGCTAGTGGAATTGGTATTGGAGGTGTGTTGATTCAAGAGGGTAAACTGATTGCATATTTTTCTGAAAAACTGAATGGTGCACAATTGAACTATCCTGTTTATGATAAAGAATTGTATGCTCTAGTTCGTGTCCTTGAGGTTTGGCAACATTATTTGTGGCCAAAGGAATTTCTCATACATTCTGATCATGAGGCTCTGAAATATTTGAAAAGCCAATCCAATTTGAATAAACATCATGCTAAATGGGTTGAATTTATTGAATCTTTCCCATACATCATTAAATATAAAAAGGGTAAAGATAATGTGGTTGCTGATGCTCTTTCTAGGAAAAACATGTTGACACAATTGGATGTTCAAGTTCCTGGTTTAGAGAGTTTGCGTGATTTATATGCTACTGATCCTGATTTTTCAGCACCATACAAATTGTGTTCTGATGTAAAAGCATGGGAAAAATATCACATACATGATGGCTATTTGTTTAGAGCTAACAAACTATGTGTTCCAGAATCGTCTGTGCGTTTGCTATTGTTGTAGGAATCACATGCCAGCGGTTTGATGGGTCACTTTGGACGTGAGAAGACTTTGCTTATGCTCGCTGATCATTTTTATTGGCCTAAGATGAGGCATGATGTGGACAGATTTCTGAAGCGTTGCATTACTTGTAATAAGGCGAAGTCCAAGCTGAAACCTCACAGTTTGTATACTCCTCTCCCTGCTCCTACTACACCATGGGAAGACAGAAGCATGGATTTTGTGTTAGGATTGCCTAGGACCAGGAGAGCACATGATTCAATTTTTGTGGTAGTTGATCATTTTTCTAAGATGGCACATTTTATTGCCTGCCACAAAAGCGACGATGCGTCGCACATTGCTAATCTGTTTTTCAAGGACATCGTGCGCTTACATGGAGTACCAAAGACGATTGTTTCTGATCATGACGTGAAGTTTATGAGCTACTTCTGGAAGACACTTTGGGGAAAGCTGGGGCAAAGTTATTATTCAGCACTACTTGTCATCCCCAAACAGATGGTCAAACGGAGGTGGTAAATCGCACACTCTCCACGTTGTTGCGATCCATGATAAAGAAGAACCTGCGTGGGTGGGAGGAGTGTTTGCCGCATGTGGAGTTTGCATATAACAGGGCGGTACATTCCACAACTCAGTTCTGTCCATTTGAGGTGGTCTATGATTTTAAACCCATTACACCACTTGATTTGCTACCCCTTCCAATACAAGAGAGAGTGAACATGGAGGCATCCAAGAGAGCAGATTTTGTGAGGAAGATACACGAGAAGACTAAAGAAGCAATTGAAAAGAAGGGCAAGTACACAGCTCATAGTATTTACGTTACTTTTTACATGTGATTTTCTGCTATTTCATCGAGTACTGTGTGTGCTAGCATACCGATCCAGGGATGGCACATTAAACATAGAGACTTGGATCCTTTTCGGAACTGGGTCGCTACAGGATGGTATCAGAGCACATGCTGACTGTAGGACGTGACCTCTAGAAACTGGCAAGCCCTTAGGAAATGATTTCTCTAAAACTTTATTTTCAAAAAGATCCTTTAACTCTCATCTTTTCTGAGCTTTATCAAATATTCCTTCTTACCTCAAATAGTTAGACTATATCCCTTTCCCTTTTTGACCACACGGAGGTTCAACTGATGAGACCACTTCGAGAAGGACAAGATATCGGACAACTGAGGACCACTTCAGAATAAAGAGGATTTTACCGTGCATTAGAAGAATTGAAGCTACAACAGTTGAAGACTCTGAAGAATCAAAGAATTTGAAGGCTCTGAAGAATTTCCAGATTGATATGACTTACGAAGACCCTGATAGGATCGACTTATGTTATTCTCGTAATCTTCTTAAAATTCTTTGCTAAAACCCCACTGTTTCAAAATTTTAGATGAAGAACTTCACCCTGAACCAAAGACACTACGAAGACGTCCCTTGTGGTCCAGCCCTTATGGAACTTGTCCGACTGTTGAAGTTGTCGATACCCGAGATCAAGGTGTGTCAGAGGAAGACCAGAACATGGAGCGTCAAGACTCAAGTTTTTGGTCGTCAAGAAAACCCCAAGATAGGAGACATCAACTATGCAATGATAGCTCATGGCAGAGACATGGGCATAAACACTGCTATCCATGATGCTATCGCTCGCTTGTGCTATCGTCACCGTGCTAAGTTAAGCAAGCATTTCTTTGGAAAGATTGGATGCCAGAAGGCTGATGGAGCACCTATAGCCTTGACAAACGAGCAAAAGATGAAGTTTTCGCCTCTGCTGGTGTATCACCAAGATCTGGAGTAGTACATCAAGAACCTTGAGATGGACCTTCTGGAAGGCTTATTTGACAAGGAAACACTTCGTGAAGAACTCAGGACCCAGAAGCTGAAAGTAGCCAAGCTGGAGGAGCAAAACCTCGAGATCCAGAAGATTCGTCAGGAACTGAAGGACAATAGGACCATGGCTCATGCCATGGATGTTGAAATCCAGAAGCTACGAATGCAACTCCAGGAGATTCAAGGATGTCACAAGAGACTTCGTGTCAACAGAGATGATCTGGCAGAGGAACTTGAGAAGCTCAAGTATGATCAGAAGAAGCCCAGTGGAGACATGAATCAAGACCTGAAGAAGCTAGCTTAGCTGTAGTCCACCATGAGTGAATAAAGATAAACGTTTTTGCGATTAGATTATCTGACCATACCAACTTATGTGGGTGGCAGTACTATAGGATTGTTTGAATTGAATGAATGTGTGGAGTTATTCCGTGTTTTAGTTGTTGTGCCATTTGTTTGTATGGGTATCTTTCTCTCTCTCTCTCTCTCTCCAATCTTATCCCGTCCTTACCCAAAACCCTTGGACCCAATAGATGAAGAATGAAGATGGACTTGTATTCCAAAGATTTATGACACAGCTGGAAGTAGCACCGTGGATATAGAACATGGAAGATCGCATGAAGGAGTACGGTATTGAAGGAGAGTATATGGTTCCATACACCCTACGGCACATCACACGAGGTACTGCAACATGGCGAGAGATACATCAAGCTGTACAAGGATATAATAGAGCAAAAACTTGGGAGGAATTCAAGAAGACTCTGCTAAGATCCCGTCTTATCCGGAAGCACTGTGATAACCCGATGAAGAAACCGTGTGCCTGCAAGATATGCGGAGAAATAGGACATACCCAGGAAGAACACAAGGATGGATGCCCGCAATGTGAAGGAAGTCACCCAGAGGAAGAATGCCCAACTAGACAGGTGACATGTTTCTTGTGTGAAGGAACTACTCATTACCCGGCTCAGTGCCAAATTTACCCCAAGGTACAAGAAGTCATCAAGCAACAGAAGGAAGCCATGAAGGAAGCCCTCAGGGAAAGTTTAGAAGACCCTGTTACGAAGGAAGACGTTAAAGACACAGATGAAGAAGGCCTAAACAACTTTTATTCTAATGCCTGCTATTCATGTGGAGAAGAAGGACATTTTTCACAATATTGCACAAAGGAAAGAAAAGAGTATCTGGGAAACTTCCCGACAAAAGAAGTGGAGTTTGATCCACAGGAAATAGAATCTCTGATCAGTACAAAGAAATCCAGGAAGAAGAAGAGAAAGTATACCAGAAAGAGCCAAATCTCTGCACAGAAGGACCTGAGTTATATAACATGTCTCAAGTGCAAGACCTTAGGTCACTACGCCAACATGTGCCCAGGAAAGGAGTCAAGAACCCAAGGAGCAGACACAGACACCAAGAAGCCCCGAGACTTGTCAGAAATCATCTCTTTACATTGCAAGGAAGCATGACATTACGCTAGTAAATGTCCAGAGAAGAAGAAAGCAGGAGCTGAGTAGTTGAGATTTTGATATTGGTAATAAGTGTAGTAGGAAACTATCTTAATTTTCATGAGGATATGCAGTTGAATTATGTAATGGAAGTCTCAGAGATTGTAATGATCATGAATCAATAAAGTTGGCATTGTATTGATTTGGATTTTTACTATATAGGCAATGAGTGAAATCATGATACGTGGAACAAGATTTTGAAGAAACTAGTGCTTTTCATTTTAAGGGTGGTAGAACCCAACACCATTACCCGAATAAAAGAGCCAATTGTTAGACACGTCAGACCTTGGAATGGACAAGTCAATGATGAATCCGGGTAAATTACATCTCAGCTTTATGCCAAGGAAGGGATACAGTACAATTGGATGGATTTAAGAATGCTAAGGAAGCTGGATATTGGAATAATAATCAGTTGCAACCCGATGATGAGTTCAAGCTTTACAAGTGGTGAGATGGGCCACAACCCACAGGCCCCAGGACCTGACAAGAAGCAAGCACACTCTTGCTGAAGGAAGAACCCTAGAAGAAGCTACGACCTTACAAACAACGATCTTATTGGAATTTACGCAAAACCCGAGAGTTGTGGAGAAACGATAGATGTTTTGTTTGGCTTGTAGAATCAATGGATTTATCTGAACTTAGTTCATCGACAAGTGAAATTATGCAATGCTGGTGAGGATGACCGAGTGTTAGAATGCGAGATTCGCTAAATCATATACAAGGTAATGATTTGGGTGCGGAATGGATTGATCACCATGCCGACTTACTCATGTTATTTGCCTTTGCTACGTGGGATGGTAAATCTTGAGTGACTTACCTATAGTAGAGAGACGACATTGTGAAGCCTAAACCTTAGAATGGTACGACGTTTCACCCTTGTACAAGGCAGCCTTTGCCAACCGTAGGTTATACGGTGAGAATGAAACCCAGACCCAATTTCTGCAGGAACCCCGGTCAAATTAATTGTTGACCACCATGAGATTTTCGATAGTTGTTTAGTATTGACGCAAGACCTGTCAGCCAAGAAGAAACAATGTATGGAAGAACATTCTTTTGGAAAGGGACACGGGATCTCGAGAAACATTATGCACATACCCGAAAAGCATCAATGACGGCGTTATTCAAGATGTGTGAGAAGACCAATGGTGTCAAACACGAAGCAGGAAGTACATGACTTTTTGGATGGACCCGTGACCCTGATTTTAAGGGTGGTAGCACCCCAAACCTTTGTCGCGATCAATGGATTTTCGAGAAGACCCCCAAACCCTAACCTTTTCTTTCTAGCCTCTTCGAATCTCGAGGGCGAGATTCATTTTAAGGGTGGTAGGTTTGTAACATCCCAAAATTCTAAATTTTGTAATGTTATATTAATTAAATAATAGTGATTGTTTTGTTTTCTCTTGTTTGAATTTGAGTGGAGTTTGAAACATTTGATATGTTATCTTAATTTTTAAATAGAGAGGGAATAAAAAGACTTTCCCAACATCTTCATTTGGTTTTGACTGCATTTGAAAGTTCCTTTGGATTTTGAAATATTTAAACAATTCCAAAAAAAAATTTAAAAAAGAAAACAAAGGAGAGAAGATAATATGACTTCTTCAATTTAAAATAATTGGGAAATGTTTTGAATAGTTATTAAGGAGTTTAGAAAAATATTTGGACATTTAATAAACACAAAGAAAATTAATTTATGGAATTTATTTTAATGCCAAGGTTGACTTTATTAAATAAAATAAATGTTTTATAAATTATTTGGCTAAACTAATAAGTTTACGTGACTCCGTATGAGTCCTGGTATTTTTTTGACTTTCCTTATATTTTTTTTAAATATTCGTTTGGAACTGTTTAAAGACCCAAAATCCTTCTATGTTTATTAGAAATGAAAATAGACTGGCCGAGCGACCCAGATCTATCAGTCGCGCAGAGCGATATATATCTATCCACCGCCTGGCGCGACCCATGATTATCCTTCGCCCGTGCATAGCACAGCTGTGGCGCCCCAGCCTTTTCTTTTTTTTCCTCCTACATGGGCCAGGCCCAGCCGGCCATATTCCTTCCCCAATTTTTTTTCTTCTTCCCATAGTTTTTTTCTTCATTGGGCCGAAGGAACCATACGTGTTCTCTTTCCTGTACATAATCAAATACATGTTCGTCTACACATTTAGTCCCACATTGCTTAATCTTAGACATCCGGTAGACCTTCAACCTATATATAGAGACCTAGAGAACACCCAAAAATCATCCAATTTCGGGCTAAACCAATTTCGGGCTAGCATTATCAAAATAATATTTCTTCTCTCCGGCGGGAATTCTGGAAGTCGTCTCCTCTCTCCGAAGTCATCTCTTCTCTGTGTTATAAAGGTATCCTTCTTCGTATTTTTCTTTATACTCCCGTAGTTTATTATTCCTAGACTAGTATACGATAGAAATCTAGTTTTTCTCTTAGTTATTTGTTTCGTTCATCGTAGGGTCTTATCTCTAAAATAATTAGATTAGTCCTTGTATTTACACATTAGGCCTAGAATTCTTTTAGCCATAGCTCTATTTCTTCCGTAAAACAGCTTGGCCCTGATTTTTCAAATAGCTATAACTTTTTACTCGTTTATCCGAATTAGATGAAACCAACGCCTACAAATTTTTTTACTCGTTTATCCGAATTAGATGAAACCAACGCCTACATTTTTGTCTTGATCCCACCTATCCAGTGAATCTATCAAATAAACTTTTTACAACTTTCAAATTTCGAAATTTGTTCAGATTCATATTCAAACTTCCTTTGATCATATCTTTTTATCCGTAGCTCCATTTCCGATGAATCTAATTGCTTCGGATTCGTATCAAAGAAATCTTTCCGTTCGTACAATTAGTGTTATCTTTTCTATATGTATTTTTGATCATTGTCAAATTACTCTACTAGTCCATAAACGTGTTGCCACACAGCTTTCTAAGCAGATTCAATGCCATATTGAATTACTTGTATCTTCTGATCCGTTACTCTGAATCTAGTAATTCTTTTTACTACACGTTCATATTGACTTTCTATATCTAGTAGCATCATTAGTTTCAACTTTTGAACCTTTATTTGGTTTTCTCGGAGTGTTTCATAAGCTTTCTCTATGCTTCTCTATGCTTCTTCTGCTTGTGGAGTGATTGCTTATTTGTATGTAATTGTGTGGTTACGATAGATTGATCGGAGTGTGACGAGTAGAACTATCACGATTATGAGTGCGAAGAATCTTCATCAACAGTACAAGGCAAGTTCACTTGATCATGATTTCAATCCTATGTTTTATTTGCATTTAGTAGTTATCCTCTTCCACCATGCATGCAAAGTAGGTAATTGGAAACTTGGACTTGAGTAGTATCATGAGGTAGGAACCCAATGCCCTTGTTACTGAGCCCGGGAACGTTATCATTTTATTCGCTATGCTTAGTAGACGGGGATTGGTATGAGTGTTCATGGGAATTGTGAGAGTGATGATTTATAAGTGATGACAACAACCCTCAAGATTTGACGACAACTTCATGAACGATGATGATGACTTCAAGACTCAAACATGTTTTCAATATACCTCTGGGTGGAGGACGGTTTTGATGGGCACCCTGGAGCAACCAGTGGATGACCCGGGATGCATGGAGAAGCGCCATGACATCTTGCGAAAAGCTTCACCCAGGCCAAAAGAGACGGATGGATACTTCAAAACTGGAAGCTTACCTGTGCAACCACAAGTCAATATGGGCTCTGGCTTGGTTTACTTTAGTTGTGACTCTGGCCGAACGGTGCTAGCAGATGTAGCAGAACGGTAGGAATGGAACGGCACCGGCAGTGGTCCAGAGGAACTCTTCAGAAGATCATGTTTCGGTCGTCCTGTTCTCAAACACCCTGAACTGCGAGGACAAAAAAGGAGGGATCGAATCTTGTGGGTAAAGTGCACAAAACTCTGCAGAGTATTAACCTAATCGATTAGCTGTGTCCCCGGTTATGGACAATTTGAGCCTCTGGATTTGGAACTATCAGGAACTCTCATCACCGCACCATGACTGATGAATTGTTTGTTGGGGATTTAATGATAACTTTGGGATATGACATTTTGGTTGGCGGAACCATCTCATTAATAACAACACTTAGTAGTAATTGCCCGATTCTTATGTAGTAGGGAAAAATCAGCTTTTCGGCAAAAACTCAGACCCAGAGCCACCACAGCCATATTTCATATAGTGATAGAGTTATTTTCATCTGCATTCATATGTGATCTTGCCAGTACATTCAACGTACTGACCTACACGGTTGCAAGGTCTCATGTTGCAGGTTTTATATGATGAGTAAGTGATACGATAGGGTTACGATGTCTACACTCAACTTTGCTGTTGGTGTTGATGGAACTCCACGAACTTTGTTGATATTCCGCTGTTTCGATTAAGGTAATAGTATTTACGTTACTTTTTACATGTGATTTTATGCTATTTCATCGAGTATTGTGTGTGCTAGCATACCGATCCAGGGATGGCACATTAAACACAGAGACTTGGATCCTTTTCGGAACCGGGTCGCTACAACTGTGCGGCTATGATAGAGACGCAAAGCTTGCCGATATCGTGCAGTACGCACAGCAGCCCGGAAACAGTCCTCCTCCAAGCGTGTGACATCATCATGCCTTCTCTATTCCTGATCTGCTTCATCAAAAGCTTGGACTCTAGGAGATCCGTATGTGAGTTCCGTGGGGAGCACCGCTTCTGCACAGTAAACAAGGGAGAAGGGTGTCTGGCTGGTCGCTTGATTTGGTGTCGTCCTGAGTGACCAAAGAACTGCCGGTAACTCTTCTACCAAGCGTCTTCCAGACTTGTGCAGCATATCAAAATTTCTGGTCTTGAGACCTCGCAACACTTCAGCATTGGCTCTTTCCGCATGTCCGTTGCTTCTCGGGTGAGCAATAGAGGCATAGCAGATCTTGGTGCCAAGCTCCTGACAGTATGATGTGAAGGCATGACTCGTGAATTGGGTGTCGTTGTTGGTGATAATCCTATTGGGTACGCCAAAACGAGCAACCAGTCCCTTGAAGAACTAGATACCTGACTGTGTTGTCACCTTCCTTACTGGCTCCACCTCAGGCCACTTCGTGAAATTGTCAATTGCTACGTACAAGAACTTGAAGCCCTCGGTTGCACGGGGAAAAGGGCCGAGAATGTCCAGCCCCAAGACCACGAAGGGCCAGGAGAGAGGAATAGTTTCAAGAGCTTGAGTTAGTTGGTGTATATTTTTCGCATGGAACTGGCATGCCTCGCATGAAGTTACCAATGCAGTTGCATCTTGGAGGGCCGCCGACTAGTAGATACATTGCCAGAAAGCCTTACAGACAAGCGCGTGTGACCCAATGTGGGAGCCACACATCCCTCCATGTATTTCCGCCAACAGCTTCTGTCCATCTTCCCGGCAAATACACATCAATTTCACCCCATTTGGCCTCTTTCTGTACAGGATGTTGTCAACAAACTGATACATACTTGACTGTTGGGATACTCTTTCACTTCTTCTTGATCATCAGGAAGTTCACCAGTTTGATGGTACTGGACAAGTTGTTGCACCCATGTTGGAGCTTGTGGCTGGACAACAAGGACTAAACGTTGTTCTTCTTCAACTGGAGCACTTGTCTCGAAGGCAAAGATCTCTGATCCTGCCGGAGCTTGCTTCTCACTGGCAAGAGTTGACTTGTGCCAGTATCGGGCTTCCCGGCGTCTGCTGGCAGGTCTGTCGGAAAGTAGTTACTAGTGTTTGTTTTTTGCCTCTTTGATGGTCGTGCTGATGGTGTTCCTGAAGGCTGAGTTAGTTGGTGCACAAAAGTTCCTGGTTCCACAGGCAATCTTTTGGCGGCACGTTTTGACAGGTCGTCGGCAATGTCATTCTGAGCACGGGGGATGTGCTCCATTTGCAGACCGTCAAAGTGTTGTTCCAACTTCCTCACTTCATCTACATATGCCTCCATCAACGGGCTCTGATAATTTTTGTTGACTTGTCTAACAACAAGCTGCGAGTCGCCTCTAACGATCAACTTTCTGATTCCAAGGTCTAGTGCGATCCGAAGACCGGCAAGTAATCCCTCATACTCGGCAGTGTTGTTAGTGGCCATCTCTCTTGGAAAATGCATTTGGATAACATACTTGAGGTGCTCTCCGATGGGTGCGACAATCAGCACTCCAGCACCGGCGCCTTGAAGCGAGAAGGCACCCTCAAAGTACATTACCAATTCGTTTGCATCTTCCTTACCGGGAAGAGAAGTTTCTGGTATTTCTTCTTCTGGCGTTGGGGTCCATTCTGCAATGAATTACGCCAAAGCCCTCCTCTGAATTGTTGATGTCCTTTCAAACTTAAAGTCAAAGCTTGACAACTCCAACGCCCACTCCATAATCCTGCCGGTAGCCTCTGGATTTCTCAAGATGTGCTTCAACGGATAGACAGTGACGACGGTGACTGGATGTGCTTGGAAGTAATGGCGCAGCTTGTGGGTGGCCATGAGGAGACCAAAAAGCAACTTCTGCACTCCAGAATACATTGACCTAGCCCCCTGCAAGAGAGAACTCACAAAGTACACTGGGCGCTGCACCATCTTCTTCTCCGGCACAACTTGTTGTTCTTGCTCATTTGCTTGCACTAACACTGACTTGTCCGCACCCACAATTGCCGGAGAAGATTCCAGCCTGTTATCATCTGGCTCTACTGCTGCTGCCTCTTCATCATCCACTTCTCTTTCAGCCACTAGTGCAGTACTTACCACTTGATTAGTTGCTGCCAAATATAGTAGTAACTGCTCTTGCGGCTTAGGCGCAACTAGTACTGGCGGAGATAAGAGATATTGCTTCAAGTCTTGGAGTGCGACCTCCGCCTCTAGGGTCCATTTCATAGGACCTGCCTTTTTCAAGATTTTGAAAAATGCCAAGGCGCACTCAGCTGACTTGGATATAAATCTGCTTAATGTGGCAACGCAACAGGCAAGGCATCGTACGTCCTTAACGCACTTGGGTGCTTGAATCTGCTCAATCGCTTTGATCTTGTCGGGGTTTGCTTCGATTTCACACTGAGATACAAAGAAGCCGAGAAGCTTGCCAGATGAAACACCAAAAACACACTTCTCGGGATTGAGCTTCAAGTTGATTTTGCATAAATTCGCAAATGTCTCTTCCAGATCTTGGATGAGTGTTGATTGGTGCTTGGTTTCGACCACTATGTCATCCATGTATGCTTCCACATTTTTGTGCAACTGTGAACCAAAACCAATTTGTACTACTCTCTGAAATGTAGCTCCGGCACTCTTTAACATGCAAGGCCTATGTATGAAACAGTATGTGCCACATGGGGTAATGAATGCAGTCTTCTCCTCATCATCCCGAGCCATGAAGATCTGATGATAACTAGAGTAGGCATCAAGGAAGGAGAGGAGTCGCAGCCGGCAGTGGAGTCAACAATCTGGTCAATTCGCGGCAAAGGAAAAGGATCTTTCGGGCATGCTTTGTTGATATCAGTGAAACCAATACACAGCCTCCATTTTCCATTAGCCTTGTGAACTACCACTGGATTGGCCAACCACATGGTGTGAAGGACTCCTCTGACCAGACTTGCAGCATCTAACTTTTGGATTTCTTGGGCTATAAACTCTTGGCATTCCAAAGCTTGCTTCCTGACCTTCTGCTTGATAGGTCTCGCGTTAGGACAGACATCAAGGTGGTGCTCAATCACTTCCCTAGGAACACCAGGGATGTTAGATGGTTGCCATGCAAACACATCAACATTCGACCACAGGAAAGTGACGAGCGCACTTTCCTATTTTCTGTTAAGGGTGGCACTTATAGTAAAAGTGTCGGTCCCATCTTCCTTCGCGGGAATCTGTTTTGTCATAGGTGCAGCTTTGGCGGCCTTCTTGCTCTTGTCGGCAGAGGTTTTTGCTTCCTTAACGGGCGTGCTGCACTCTGCAGTGCGCTTCCCGGAGGTCTTGCCGGTTTCATCAGGTTTCTTCTGTGTCTGCCCCCCGGGAACCTTGTCGGCAGGAGTGATTCCCTTGCCGGCAGACGCTGCAACTGCTTTTTGGTACAGCTTGTCGGCATAGATCACTGCATCCTTCTTGTCAGAACGAACTGTGATCACCTCCATGGGCCCCGGCATTTTACAAGTGTTGTAGGCATAGTGGGATGCCTCCATGAACTTAGCCAGAGCAGGTCGACCAAGTATTCCGTTGTAGGGCAGTGGCAACTTGACAACGTCAAAGACTATCTTCTCGGTCCTGTAATTCAGTAAATTGCCGAAAGTGACCGGCAAGGTAATCTGTCCTTTGGGCTTGGTCCTTCCTGGGTTCACTCCTTGAAACGTTCCCGTTTCTCGGAGGTCCTCATCAGGAATCTGCATTTTCTTGATCACTGTAGGAGAGTTCAAGTTCAGACTAGCACCACCATCAACTAACATCTTAGACACCTTGATGTTGCAAATTGTTGGTGAAACAAACAAAGGAAAACAACCAACACCAGTCGTATGATTCGGGTGGTCTTCGGTATCAAAGATGATAGGCGTGTCAGACCACTTCAAAGGTTTATGTGTTTCAACTGCCGGCTCGGCTGCATTGACCTCATGATCCCATTGCTTGAATTGGCGGTGAGAGGAGTGCAAAGATGCACCTCCATCAATGCACATAAAATCCACTGCATTCTGGAATCCTCTGTTAGACCGTCGTCGTCATCTTGCTCTTCTTCACCTTCTTTTTTGTCTCGGCCATGAGCGGGCCTCTCTTGTTGCTTCTCGGCCGTGCCACGGTGCCCCCCACGGGCACCATGATATTTCTTGCCGAACCACCAGCACCATCCTGACCTTTCTCCTTGTCACGCTTCTCGTATTCTTGCTTCTGCTTCTTAGCTAGATGCTCAACTTGGCGCACTCCTGGAGATCATGGCCAGCAGTGCGGTGAATCTTGCAGTATGGGCCGTCAGGCTTCTCTCCGGCAACCACGTGACCATAGGTGCAGGTGGCAACTTCCTTGCCGGCATCCTCGGTCTTGGGCTTCTTGCCGGCAAAGCCTTCAACTGCCATCACTGCCTTGCCCTTGCGCTTGCAGTTACGCTTCCGACCCTTCTTCTTCGGAGTGGACACCTCATCATTATCAGAGTCCGGGGCAACAATAGCTGCGTCCTCTATGGGAAGTCGCCTTGCTTCCTCAGCACGTGCACACTTGTCGGCAAGAGCGTACAGCTCGGTGACATCTTTCACCTGCTTGATGTTCATCTTTTCACGCATCCTGTGGTTTCGCACATTGTTGTGAAAGGCGGTAACCACCGCAGCGGGATGCCCGTCGGGGGTGTTGTGGTGCACCCTGCTAAATCTCTGGATGTACTTGCAAAGGGGCTGATTGGGCTTCTATGGAAGCACATGCAGATCGCTGGGCATTCTAGGCGGCTTGTGGCCACCCTGGAACGCGCCGACAAACTGATGGCACAAATCTGCCCATGATGAGATTGAGTTGTGTGGCAAGTTCATCAGCCAAGATCTCACGTCAGGCTTAAGCGCTAATGGAAACCAGTTGGCGAGTACTTTCTCGTCTCGGCCACCGGCAGCCTGGATAGCCAAGGTGTAGACGCTAAGAAACTCCAACGGATTGACATTGTCGTCATACTTGTTGGGTATATCTAGCTTGAAGCTGCGAGAGGACGGCCAGTGAACTTGCCGGAGTTCATGGGTAAATGTTGAGCAGCCCGAGTCATAAGGCAGGGCTGTAGCATACCCAGATGCCGGCAAAGTTGCCTCCAGTCCTGCACGCGCGTCAGATTGGCGGCGAGCCTCTCGACGCCGCTCTATCCTCACACGAGCGTCTTCTCCTTGTCGGTCTTGCAAGACTTGGTGCTGGTCTTGCCGACTCCGTGGATTAGACGAAGCCATGGACACCTCATCTCGATCCTCAGTGCACCGTTCTTGATGCGGTGTGCGCTGCGGGGACTGCACCATCGGTGCCCCTGTTGGCGCTGGTCCTCTGGCGTACTCTCTGGCTCCGCGCATTGTCTTTGTCTGTGGGCGCCGTGAAGGCCCCCCTTGCTGAGAACTGTCGTTGCCGGCAACCGCAAGAAGGCTCTGGATGGTGGCACACCACTCATCCATCTGGTGAGCTGCTGGAGGGAAGTTGGGCAGTAGCTGGGCTTGCGCCATCACTTATGCTGACGTGCATGCGATATACGGCGCTGATGCATGGGATGGCTCACGACTCCTGGTTGGACCAGGAGGAGTTCTGCCCTGTTCCTGAGTAGGAACTGCATGGCCACTAGCAGTGCGAGATGGCTCATGACACCTAGCTGAGCCAAGAGGAACTCTATCTTGCTCCGGTGGTGGAACCTGCTGACCGGCACGTGAAGGATGCTCAGAACCGTGGTCATGGCGACGGCCTGAGCTATCACCAATATGGCGCGGTGGGTCTTGGACTTCCTGTGACTGGCATAGTGTAGACTCACGACGCGGTGGGTCGCGCTCGTCGCACGACGTCCTATGCGCGTGTTCGGGACATGGCGGGTCTCGTCCATCTTGCGAACGCATCGGTGCATCCTTCACCGTGGCGCCTTGAGACATCGCCTTCGCCTTCCCATTGAGGCTAGTCGCGCTCTTCTCACCGTTAGTGTGATGACTGGGGTCACCAGAACGACGAGGAAGCTGAGCACCTCCACCCCCACCTCCGTCTCCGGTGCGAGAGTGCGAAGCTTGGACGCCTTTGCCTCCATCTCCGGTGCGTGCGTGTGACGGCGCTTTGGAGGTAGACGGAGCGGCGGCACCCTTCCCTTCTTGGGCGCCAGGATCAATGGCGATAAAGAAGAAGATGATGATGTTGCTGACATGGCTGATGCAGGTTCACGTGCGCGGAGCCCCTGCCTGGCGCGCCAAAGATGTCAGGGTACGACAATCTATCGGTCCAGAGACCCTTCTACGTTCGGCTGAGGGCCCGCAACACACAAGAAGTTTACCCAGGTTCGGGCCGCTGTGAAGCGTAAAACCCTACTCCTGCTTTGGTGGATTGATGTTTATTTAGAACCCTGCTATTACAAGAGCGCAACCTTGCCGGCCGAGTGCTCGGGAGGTGCAGCTACTAAGTGTAATTGAGCAGGGGTTCGACCCTTGTAAAGGTAGCCATGGGCCTCCTTTTATAGATGAAAGGGGCCACCACAGTGGCAAAACGATAAATACAGAGGGTAATAGTGGCTACAGTGCTATCATACCTAACCCTGGCTGTATAGGACAAAAGTATTAAATATGCCATTTGGTGTCATGCTGGGGTGAATGCCGGCAAGGGAGCACTTCTCCACCTGTACCGTCAGCCCAGCTACCTCTTATTATCATGACACGCCACTTGGACAGGTGTCAATAAAGTTGATCGTCAAGCGATGAGCTGCCACGTGCCCCGGCAAGCTTCACCTAACCACCTGTGCGTCTGCCTTCTGTCGGCAAGGTCCTGACATGTCGCTACGGTGGAGCGGTGGAAGGCGCTTGCCGGATCTACGTTTACCGGCCTTGATCTTGCCGGCTTGGAGCTTGCCGGCAACTTGAGTCTTGATCTTCAGTACATCTTAGTACTTCTCGATCACCTGCCTGGAGGTCTTCTCCATGACTTTGTCTACCAAGTCTTGTTCACTTGGAATAAGTTCGTCCTCCGCCAAGCCCTTCCCGGCGAGGAGGCTACTACTGTCTGTGCATAGTCAGGGGTATGAACACCCATGTTCAATACACCGACAAACATGCCACTTGCGGATCATTCGAAAGAGTAACTCATTGAGATGTTGGTACTGTGGAAGGAGGTGCTGCAGCCACTAGGGCTATCATTGCTTGTTTAGTGGCAACTGTTCATTTGGTTCGTGCTTTTTTTAATGGTGCTGCAGTTGGTGGAGCAGGGGATACTATGTTTGTACATTTAGTAGGTGGACTTCGACCTTCTACTGGACTATAAGTACCAGCAGAATCTGGATGGATGCTCCTTTTTCGTTGCTCTCGACGACTAACACCATCCCCTACCATTCTCTTTTCCTTGCTCTTTTTTGCCTTTGCCATGTCAAGCCGTACCCACAAGACAAAAGAATAAAATTTGCTCTTCAGAACTCATTGATGCATGATACAGACGAACAATACTTTGATGTAGGACAACCATATGAGGAGGATGAAATATGTACAAAAAACAAGACGGTATGACATATTCACACCTATGATGTGTAAACGAAGCAGAAGGAATTTCAAGAAATTAGAAGCGATACAAGCTAGACACCATACGAAAGATGGAACCAATTTCACTCTGCCAAGTTAAAAGTGTCTCATCATAAGTGGCATTTTGAAAAATTAGAATCAGTATAATCTAGAAATCAATGCAAGATGCAACCAATATCACACTTCCAAGTGAAAAGCGTCTCATCATAAGTGCTTGATGCAGGATACACAACAACAGTACTTTGATGTAAGAACATGGTGTGATAGATAGATGCAGTGCATTCTAGAAACAGAAAGGCATGTCATATTCACATGTATAACGTATAAACTCAGCAGATGCAATTTAATCAAATTAGAAGAAATACAAGCTAGGCATTATATGCAACATGCAACCAATTATCACATTGTTAAGTTAGAGCAAGCACCTGCGCTGGTGGAGTAGGGGAGATGACTCATCATATAGACTTGGACTTCAACTGCACTAGTAGTAGCAGTGGAAAATCTAGAGAGCCTCCGTCTGCGTTGGTCCGGAGGACCACCAACATCCCCTAACTTATGATTTTCCTTCCTCTTTTTTAATATTGCCTTCTCAAGTCAAACCCACAAGAAAAGGAATAAAATTGGCTTTGCATAACTCATTGATGTATGATACAGATAAACACTACTTTGATGTAAGGCAACAGCATGATAGGAGGATGGAATATGTATGAAAAAAAGGACAGCATTGCATATTCACATCTATGATAGGAGGATGGAATATGTATGAAAATCGCTAATCATAAGGCATTTCAACAAATTAGAAGCAATGAAAGCTAGACACCATATGAAAAATGCAACCAATATCACTCTACCAAGTTAAAAGTGTCACGTCATAAGTGCCATTTCAAAAAATTAGAAGCAGTACAAGCTCGAAAACATTGCAAGATGCAACCTATATCACACTCCCAAGTTAAATGTGTCTTATGGTAAGTGATTATTGCCGGATACACAACAGTCATACTTTGATCTAAGAACATGGTGTGATAGACAGATATAGTGTGTTCCAGAAACAGGAACATGTGTCATATTCACAAGTATAATTTGTAAACTAAGCAGATGCAATTCAATAAAATTAAAAGCAATACAAACTAGACATCATACGCAACATGCAGCCACATATAACGGTGCCAAGTTAGAGCAAGCACCTCTGATGGTGGAGTAGGGGAGATGTGCTCATCATCTACACGGCTATGTTGACTGTCTAGCCTTGTGTTGTCTTGCAAATCTTATTGGGAGGATGGCGGAGTAGAATCTGTAGGGACCCTTCGTTCTAGTTGCTCGGAAGGACCACCATCATCCACTGCCTTACTAATTTCCTTCCAATTTATTGATTTTGCATTCTGAAGTCAAACTGACAAGAAAAAGGAATAAAATTGGCCCTTCAGAATTCATTCATGCATGATACCGACGAACACTACTTTGATGTAAGGCACATGATAAGAGGATGGAATATGTATGAAAAACAGGACGGCATGACATATTCACACCTATGATGTTGAAACTAAGCAGAAGGCATTTCAACAAATTAGAAGCACTGCAAGCTAGACACCATATGAAAGATGCAACCAATATCATTCTGCCAAGTTAAAAGTGTCTCGTTATAAGTGGAATTTCAACAAATTAGAAGCAGTACATGCTAGAAATCATATGCAAGACACAACCAATATCACACTGCCAAGTTAAAGGTGTCTCATCATAAGTGATTGATGCGGGATACATAAGAGCAGTAGTTTGATGTAAGAACATGATGTGATAGACAGATATAATATTTTCTAGAAACAGGAACACGTGTCATATTCATAGGTATAATGTGTAAATTAAGCAGATGCAATTCAACAAAATTAGAAGCAATACAAGCTAGAGATCATACGCAACATGCAACCACATATAACAGTGCCAAGTTAGAGCAAGCACCTATGATGGTGGAGTAGGGGACATGTGCTCATCATCTACACAGCTATGTTGATTGTCTAGCCTTGCGTTGTCTTGCGAATCTTGTTGGGAGGATGGCGGAGTAGAATCTGTAGAAACCCTCCATTACAGTTGCTCGGAAGGACCACCATCATCCACTGCCTTACTAATTTTCTTCCACTTTATGGATTTTGCATTGTGAAGTCAAACCGCAAGAAAAAGGAATAAAATTGGCTCTTCAGAACTCAATCATGCATGATACTGACGAACACTACTCTGATGAAAGGCAAACACATGACACGAGGATGGAATATGTACGAAAAACAGGACGGCATGACATATTCACACCTATGATGTGGAAACTAAGCATAAGACATTTCAACAAATTAGAAGCACCGCAGAAGACACCATATGAAAGATGCAACCAATATCACTCTGCCAAGTTAGAGCAAGCAGAAGACACCATATGAAAGATGCAACCAATATCACTCTACCAAGTTAAAAGTGTCTTGTCATAAGTGGTGTTTCAATAAATTAGAAGCAGTACATGCTATAAATCATATGCAAGACGCAACCAATATCACACTACCAACTTAAAGGTGTCTCATCATAAGTGATTGATGCGGGATACACAACAACACTAGTTTGATGTAAGAACTTGGTGTGATAGATAGATGTAGTATGTACCAAAAATAGGAAGGCATGTCATATTCACATGTATAATGTGTAAGCTAAGCATATGCAATTTAACCAAATTAGAAGCAATACAAGCTAGACACCATATGCAACATGCTACCAAATATGACACTGCCAATTTACAACAAGCACCTAGGATGGTGGGGTAGGGGAGATACGAGACTTGGAACTTGTACTACACTGGTAGTAGCAGGAGAATCTGTAGAGAAGCTCCATTTACATTGTTGCAAAGGACCACCATCATCCCCTTCCTTACTCTTTTCCTTCCTCTTTTTTTATTTTGCCGTGTCAAGTCAAACCCACAAGAAAAAGGAATAAATTTGCTCTTCAGAACTCATTGATGCATGACCCTGATGAACACTACTTTGATGTAAGGCAACCGCATGATAGGAGGATGGAATATGTATGAAAAATAGGATGGCATGACATATTGACAACTATGATGTGTAAACTAAGCAGAAGGCATTTCAACTAATTAGAAGCAATCCAAGCTAGACACCATATGAAAGATGCAACCAATATCACTGTGCCAAATGAAAAGCATGTCATCATAAGGGTATTTCAACAAATTAGAAGCAATACATGGCTACATGCTAGAAATTATATGCAATATGCAACGAATAAAGGTGTCTCATCCTAAGTGATTGATGTAGGATACACAAGAACGGTAGTTTGATGTAAGAACATGGTTAATGGACAGATGTAGCATGTACCAAAAACAGGAAGGCATGTCATATTCATAGGTATAATGTGTAAACTAAGTAGATGCAATTTACCCTAATTAGAAGCAATACAAGCTAGACACCATATGCAACATGCAACGATATATCACACTGCCAAGTTAGAACAAGAACATGCGATGGTGGTGTAGGGGAAATGAGGTCATCAACTACAGAGCTACGTTGACTATCTTCATCTAGCCTTGCTTTTTCTTGAGAATCAAGTGGGGAGGATGACACTTCACTCTTGAAAAGAGTAGGGTGTCTCACACTAACCCACGGGCATGACTGTCTCAACATAAGTGATTGATGCGGGATACACAAGAACATTAGTTTGATGTAAGAACATGGTTAATAGACAGATGTAGTATGTACCAAAACCAGGAAGGCATGTCATATTCACAGTATATTTTGTAAACTAAGCAGATGCAATTTAACCAAATTAGAAGCAATGCAAGGTAGACACCATATGCAACAAGCAACCACATATCAAACTGTCAATTTAGAGCAAGCACCTCGGATGGTAGAGTAGGGGCGATGAGACTTGGAACTTGTACTGCACTAGGAGTAGCAGGAGAATCTGCAGAGATCATCTGTTTCGGTTGCTCCAGAGAACCACCATCATCCCGTACCTTTGTCCTTTTTGATTTTACCTTGTCATGTCAAACCCACAAGAAAAAGGAGTGAAATTTGCTCTTCAAAATTCATTGATGCATGATACTGATGAACACTACTTTATGTAAGGCAACCACATTATACGAGGATGGAATATGTATGAAAAACACTAAGCAGAAGGCATTTCAACAAATTAGAAGCAATGCAAGCTAGACACCATATGAAAGATCAAACCAATATCACTCTGCCAAGTTAAAAGCGTCTCATCATAAGTGGCATTTCAACAAATTAGAGGCAGTACATGCTTGAAATCATATGCAAGATGCAACCAATATCACACTGTCAAGTTCAAGGTGTCTCATCAGAAGTGATTGATGCGGGATACACAAGCACAGTAGTTTGATGTAAGAACATGGTTAATAGATAGATGTAGTATGTACCAAAAACAAGAAGGCATGTCATATTCAAAGGTATAATGTGTAAACTAAGCATATGCAATTTAAGCAAATTAGAAGCAATACAAGCTAGACACCATATGCAACATGCAACCACATATGACACCTCGAAGTTAAAGCAAGCACCTGGCATGGTGGTGTATGGCGAATGAGATTATCAACTACAGAGCTACGTTTAATGTCTCCATGTACTGACACTACACTCTTTAGAATGTTCAACAGCGTAGCGCCAATCCTCTATGTAGACTTGAGCAACTGCTCTCTTTTCTTTTTTTTGACAACAATGCTTCAAAGTCTGAAATACCCATGAATAAAAAAACAATAGTGAGAGTATGGGTGAAGTGTGTGCACAAGTAGTACACTGTAAAAGTAGCAGATAGTAGGTGGATAAAAAATAAATGACGACACACATATGATAGCTCTAGAATATGCATGGCACACGAAATTAGATTCTAGGCTTTTGAAATATGAGCACAGGGATGGTTTGGAAGTGGAGGTAATCCTCCGGCAAACCACCAAGTGTGGTCCCATGAAAATAATAGCCAACTGAAAACAAATAGGTCAGTCTATTTTTCTACACCATCCGATCTTCAAAGAACGGGCAGATGGCCTTCATCTACCTCCCGCGAATCACTATTAACGATCTTCCTTGAACCACCAGCGACCACCGGCCTAGCCCCCTGCCTCCACCGCCCGGCCCTCCCCTCGACCTCACCCCACCGCCGTGATTGGCATCGCTCCCCGGCCATCCCTTTAAGCCCGACCGACCTTCAGATCGGGCACCAACAGCTCCTGTGCCCCACACACCCCTAAGATAGACACTGAGGCGCCGTTTCCCCAGCGAACAGGCGGACTAGGTGATCCACGCGCCTCCGCGGCTGGTACTTCCTTTAATTGGGAATCAACTGACACTGAATTGAAATCCACGCGGGCGTCAGACCTCTGGCTAAAGTAAAATAATAAATGGGGGAAAACCTTGTGCATCACGAGTTACTAGGAACATCTAGTATCAGAAAGAAGGTGCAGTAAGAAGCGGCCAACTAGTTTCCTTCATGGGATGAATACCGTGCGAGCAGACATGTAAGATTTGCACGAATAAGGGAAGAGGAGTACCACTATCGGCTAGCAGTGTTGTGTCCTACTTTTAGTTTTTTTGATGATCTTCTTGTGGTTCGCTGGAAACCAGATGTTGTGGAGGATGGTGGAGCCTTGGATGAACTGATGGCCAATTTGTTGAGTGTGGTGCGGTGATCGTCTGTCGGCGGCGGGGAAGCAGATTCGAGGCGGCGAATGAAGTCGTAGCGGGAATAGCTCCACTACAAAAAAAAGACACATCTGTGACATTATGGCCCAGACAAAAACTTTTTCTGACATGGTTGTGACACTTCCATGACAATAATTGTGACAAAAACACGTATCATCATAGATGTGGTGGGCTCCTACTTCTATGACAAAAAAATATGACAGAAAATGGGCATTTCGTCCTGGGCGGGCCGGAGACGCACCCGCATGACATTCTTTGGGCCGTCCATGACGTAAAAAAATCATGGTAGAAGTGAGGGCGAGCAAAATTTTGGGGAGTTCCCGGTTACGGTGGGTGGTCGGGGCCGAACGATGCAGTGTGGTTTGCGCGTTTCTCTCGTACGCGCGCGTGTGTGCGAGGCGTTCGCTAACTGAACCCGAGTGAGGCGTTCGCTTACTGAACCCGAGCGATTGCACTAGCTACATACTGAAGCCGATCGATCCCTTCGCTGCTAACTGAACCCGAGCGATTCCTTCATTGCTAACTGAACCCGAGCGAGCCCCCGTACGTGCGAGACGTAGCCAGTTGGGTTGCCTCTCGATGAACAGTGCCAGTTGCTGCCGCGCGCGCGATACATAGAACGAGTCGAGACGCATAGATCGAGCCCCTTGCGCGAGACGTGGTGAGTTGACCTAGCCGGTTGGTTGGCTATGGATGAACAGTTCTTGTTGCTGCCGCCCGCTCGTACGCCCCACCCCAGCCGGTGGGTTGGCTGTGGATGAACAGTACCCTAGCCGTGTGAAGGTGGTTGGCGCTAGATGAACAAGACCCCGAGGAGGCCGCCACACCCCAGCCGGTTGGGGGTGGATGAATAGGACCCCGTTTAGGCTGGATGAACAGTAGCCGATGGAGGCTAGAGGAAGTCGACGGTGGATGAACAATAGCTGGTGCAGGCTGGAGGAGGTCGACCGTGGATGAACAGTAGCCCATGGAGTCCCGTTTTGCGGTACGCCACAACCCTCCCGATGAACAGGACCCCCGTTAAGACCGTAGGCAGTTGGGGAGAAGTCCGTTTCCTCTGTTTTGCAGTACGCTAGAGCCCTCCTGATCAACATGACACCGTTTTGACCGTAGGCGCTCGAACAGAAGTCCGTTTTCTCCATTTTGCGGTACGCCAGAGCCCTCCTGATCAACAGGACCCCATTTCGACCGTAGGTGCTTGAACAGAAGTCCTACTCCTCCGTTTTGCGGTACGCTAGACCCCCAGCTGATGAACAGGACCCCGTTTCGACCGTAGGCGATCGAACAGAAGGCCGTTTCCTCCGTTTTGCGGTATGCCAGACCCCGAGTCGATGAATAGGACCCCGTTTCGGCTGTTCGGTCCAAGCCTGTTGGCTCCCGATGAACAGGATGCGTTCCGACCTAGTCGCTTGGCTCTCGATGAACACGACGATGTTTCCTCCGTTTCGACCCAGTCGGTTGGCTGCCGATGAACACGACGCCATTGCTGCCGTCTGTTGCCTCTCCATGTACATGAGCCCTGGCTATACGTATGCGTGAGTACGCGTTCGAGACCCCGCCCGTATGTACGTACGTGGCTGTATTCTTTGCCGTGTGGCTGTACGTATGTGTACACGATTTAGACGGGACTGTCTGAACTGCCATGTTGGGGGCTCTACTACGACACGTGCCGCTACTTACTCGGCCACGGTTCAACCTTGCAGAGAGACCGATCGACTAGTATGTACGTACACATTCGCGACCAGACAGACAACGCTACATACGCTTCGACCTGGTGGGGCCCAGCTGTCAGTGCATAAGGAGGCACTTTGATACGGGGTTGACCGATCTTCATGGAGGATCTGCTTGACGAACGAATCAGCGCCACCTGAAGGGTACGAAGGAAACCCTCGATCCCAGCCAACAACGCTGTCGGGTAAAGGATAACTAGTGCAACCTGACGAGACCGAAGCTAGCTACTGCATATGCAACAACCAGCAACAAGTATTCGCCCAACCACACTCTTAGGATTCCAATCCACGCAACCACGCACGAAGTTGGAAGCACGAACTGGTCGCCCCCTCAACGGCTACTGTTGTAAAATCACAAAGTGAGTTTACCCTCTCACAAGGCAAGATTACAAGAGCTAAGGAGGAAGTGAACTCTTAAACAAGATTCTGGTTGCACTTAGCTAACCTATGCTGAAATCAAATTGCCAAAGAGTTGTGGCTGAAGTGGGGGAAGGGGTATTTATACTAGGAACAGCCCTCCTAGTTTAGGTGTGAAACCAGTCCAAAAGAGAGGCTCAAATTCGTGGTAACCAACTGGTCAAGGGAGCAAACACATGGAGCCTCGCGCAGCAATTAATGCTCTGGACAACTTGCATTGGAACTCTCATATCCTTTGACTCAGGACTCCAAATGATGCACCGTTTGATTTTCCTGAAAGTAGACTTCATATGCTGTCCATTTTGTACTCCCACACATGCTGGATGCTCATATATTTGTGTTGCATGATGCAGCAAGTTCTGGGACGAATTCTAGAACTGTGCAAGCAACAATAGGATGTTGAGATGGCTTGCTATTCTTCCTTGAGGTGTAACATTTTGCCCTTGTCCCCAAACATGGTTTACATCAGAGTTGAAACTTGTTCTCTTCAAACTTGGTGTATGGGCTTCAGAACTTGTTTCTTCATGAGCTGAACTTATTTCTTCATGTGCTGAAAGTTGTTGGTTGTCCTAAACATTGTACCTGAGTAAAATCAGCGCAGAAGATTTAGGCAGTATAAAGTTCTCATGGATTGAATTATGATCAGTTAGGAGCGCGTTCACCTCTTGTTCTTTTTGTTTGGCACGACTCCTTGTCATGGGACTCAAATAGGTCTTCTTTGTAGAAGCTTCATTTGATAGCTGAGATTTATGATGAGGAGAAAATGACAAACGAGATGAACCTGGGATGTCCTCATCATCCTCCCCCTCTTCAAAAGGAGTCATCCTCGACTCTTGTCCCTCTTGAGCGAAGCATGGATATTGACCAACAATATTCAATGTGAACAATAGCTGGGCTCCTGAGTTCCTTCTCATCTTCACCTTTGGTTTGTGTAGATCATCATCCACATGCCTGCATAATAGTAATGATAGTAGCAGCTCGGCCACCCTTAAAACAAATAATATGGAACCCAAAGTATATGCGTTCACCTGATCGTCAACATGGCACAATAGTATGTGCGTTCCATGAATGCTCGTCATGATGGATTTCTCAAGTTGATGTTGTTGCATCTCAATATGAAACGTGCTTCTCGCCTTGTCATGATGTTTATAAATGAAGCTTACTATTTGGTTGCAACTATACAATCTTACTTGCCTAGGATGGTCCTCATCATCCTCCCTTCCTTCAAGAAAAAATGTCCTCGGTTTTTGATAACCTGTAGCACCACTAAAAGAAACAAACAACGTGTATGCATGGTATATGAAGACGTCACACATTTTGTTGTTAGCAAGATTTTGCGCATTCCAAATTTTAGAAAAGTAATCTTTATAGCAGAAAACCATATTTCTCATTGGGTCAACGTAAGTTCTGGGTTTGTAAAAATTGTTGCTTGTTTTGCAAATATAAGTTAGGGACATAGCAGAATCATTCACATCATTCCTACTCCTAGAAAAGCATGTTGTTATCATTTCAAAGCCAAAATCAGAAGTATGTATGTCCAACAGAACATATTTCACAAGCAAGATTATCTCATATGATAGTTCATATTTTCGCATAGTAAACTCGTGCAAATGCGGTGAACAAATTTTTAGTATCAACCATTCATTAACTCGAGATCTGAGAAGTTTAGTGCATGCAAAATATGAACTTATGGGGACCAACAAATCAGTGACACATTCACCGCAAGCATACAGTTTCTTTTCACATGACACAAACTGTTTCACATGAGAATGGTTGCCCAATTGATTACCATTCAATTCTGCAAGTCTATTGCAAGCAATGCATATTTTGTCCACAACAAACTTCCCGCCAACACCATAATCTCCAATCAAATTAAACTTAAAACAGTAGGTGTAGGTTTCATAGAGAGAGTATGAATGTGTGATTTCAGAAATGTTCATGACAGGATAACTCAATTCAATAGATTTAGCAAGCGTGGCACAATATAAAGCATGAACATGAGATATTTTATCAAGCATTTTGTCATGCCTTACTAATTTCACATTATCAAAATGATAGGCAATCATGTGATCCAATGGTTCATGCATGGTAGAACAAGCAATCATAGGAGGCGTTGTTGCAGCAGGGTTATACTTACAATCATTCTCTTGCTCTTGCTGCAATCTCGCTTCAATACCATCTTTCTTTTCTTCATCAAGCTGTTGTTCCTCCTGAGCACATGGTGAATCATCAACTCTGGTTTGCTTCTCTTCATGTTCCTCAATGTGGTGGGAAAGTGTATCAGCACCAGACTCCCTTTCTTCAAAGCAAACCTGTACATTGCGAGAGATAATGCAAGGAATAGAAATGTTTATGTTAGTTTCAGAATCCTCACATTTTGTATCAGCTAATACTCTCTTTTCCTTTGGTGTATCTCTCGAACTCTCATTTGTGGGACTCTCAATCTCACTTTGCGTGGAATCACACAGCTCACTTTTTGTACTATCACTCTCACTCTTTTTGGCTATGTGGCTCTCATTCTCACTTGGGATTTGATGTGTATTTGTTGCTACAGAATTTTGACCAATTGTGAGGCTCTTTTCTCGTGTTGCAAGAACCTTTTTCTCATCACAAGTCTTCTTACTTGTAGTGAACGACCAATTGTCCATCTTGTTCTCCGCATAGCTTAGCCTCTTCACACGACTGGTTCTTGAAGGAGATTGAATACTCATGTTGAATGGACGTGCACGTTCTTTGTGAGTTCTCCTTTCTTCATCTATGGCAAAAGTCACAAGGTCCTGCATACTACCATCATATTTCAAACGAACTATAGCAGCCACATCACGATTCAGACCACTTTTAAAATATGCCCTTGCTGCAGATTTATCCATAACATTGGCACGATACATTGCTACCTTCAGCTCATCATAATAGGCTTGGACAGATCTGAGACCTTGCTTAACGCTCTTCATGTGACGCAACAAATAGTCTTCATATCTTGTTGGTACAAACTCCTTCCTCATGATCTCCTTCAACTCGACCCATGTTCTTACAAACCTCCTTTTGCGGTGGTGCTTCCACCACTTACAAGCATACTCTTCAAACTCCATGGTTGCTCGAAGCACTTGTTTTGTTTCTGGAAATTTCTTCAACTCCAACTCCATGAATTGTACCCATTCAAGGTACTCCTCCGGATCAGCACTTCCGTAGAAAGGAAGTTCCACGTACTCACGACCTGCCATGGTTAGTTTTGCAAAAGCCCTATAGTACTAGAAGCATATATGTGGGTAAAAACTCAAGCTCATCTCACTTACCAACCGAAGCTCATGTAACTTCCAAGTGAGAGAAGAATCGTGCTCAACCGTGGTGCCGGTGGTTGGTATACAAAGAGTGATGAATCAAGCGAATACAAGTCTAGGGTTGCACATGCGGGGCTGTTTGGTGGGGCTTGGGTGGGATATATATGTAGCAAAAGATTGACTAATCTGCAATCTAGATATTGTTGAACGAAGTAATCATCCACACAAGATTCTAATGCCCTTAGTTGCTGAATGAGATATAAGTGAGGTACATGCAACTCATACCAAGGAATCAGATTTGCTAGAAAGCAAGGATTGAAGATGTTGCACACTTGACAAGTTTTAGCTCACAATACAAACAAGGATTTCTCAAGATATAAGTGAAGAACAGTCCCAAATTTCTCTCTTTTGCTTCTTGAACACACTTTCTTTCTTTGGGCAGATCTTTTTTTTTTGCCTCCTTTTTTTTTGCTCTTTTTTTTGCTTTTTTTTTGACAAACTTCAACAAGGGACTTGGATCTGAACACACACTTTGGGGGATCCACGAAAATTACAATGGATGAGCTCAAACAACAAGAACATGCAGCTGAAACTTTGGCAGAAAACACACACGAACTAATCTGATTTTTCTGGCTGGAAAACACGGTGGGAATCAGATCTAACAAGGATGGATGGAAAGTACACGGTGTGGGCTTTCCAAAATGCACAAAAACACCCAAAACGAACTCCGGATGACAAAGATACACAAGATTTGGTGGAGGATCCAGATCTGAAATCTGTGGACGAAAACAAACACAAACACACAAGAATGGATGGGGGAAACTCAGCAACTAAAAACAAAAGATCTAGTGGGCAAGAACTTGATAAAACTCACCAAATGACAGATTAAAGGCTGCAAAGGGCTTGGTAAAGGTATATTTTTTATGGGGCTATTTTCTAGACTTTAGGATGAACAAGAACACGAACTAAACTAGGGATACAAGATCCTACCGTGTCAACCGAAGCTCTGATGCCAAGATGATACGGGGTTGCCCGATCTTCACGGAGGATCTGCTTGACGAACGAATCAACGCCACCTGAAGGGTACGATGGAAACCCTCGATCCCAGCCAACAACGCTGTCGGGTAAAGGATAACTAGTGCAACCTGACGAGACCGAAGCTAGCTACTGCATATGCAACAACCAGCAACAAGTATTCGCCCAACCACACTCTTAGAATTCCAATCCATGCAACCACGCACGAAGTTGGAAGCACGAACTGGTCGCCGCCTCAACGGCTACTGTTGTAAAATCACAAAGTGAGTTTACCCTCTCACAAGGCAAGATTACAAGAGCTAAGGAGGAAGTGAACTCTCAAACAAGATTCTGGTTGCACTTAGCTAACCTATGCTGAAATCAAATTGCCAAAGAGTTGTGGCTGAATTGGGGGAAGGGGTATTTATACTAGGAACATCCCTCCTAGTTTAGGTGTGAAACCAGTCCAAAAGAGAGGCTCAAATTCGTGGTAACCAACTGGTCAAGGGAGCAAACACATGGAGCCTCGCGCAGCAATTAATGCTCTAGACAGCTTGCATTGGAACTCTCATATCCTTTGACCTAGGACTCCAAATGATGCACCGTTTGATTTTCCTGAAAGTAGACTTCATATGCTGTCCATTTTGTACTCCCACACATGCTGGATGCTCATATATTTGTGTTGCATGATGCAGCAAGTTCTGGGACGAATTCTAGAACTGTGCAAGCAACAATAGGATGTTGAGATGGCTTGCTATTCTTCCTTGAGGTGTAACATGTTGCCCTTGTCCCCAAACATGGTTTACATCAGAGTTGAAACTTGTTCTCTTCAAACTTGTTGTATGGGCTTCAGAACTTGTTTCTTCATTAGCTGAACTTATTTCTTCATGTGCTGAAAGTTGTTGGTTGTCCTAAACATTGTACCTGAGTAAAATCAGCGCAGAAAATTTAGGCAGTATAAAGTTCTCATGGATTGAATTATGATCAGTTAGGAGCGCGTTCACCTCTTGTTCTATTTGTTTGGCACGACTCCTTGTCATGGGACTCAAATAGGTCTTCTTTGTAGAAGCTTCATTTGATAGCTGAGATTTATGATGAGGAGAAAATGACAAACGAGATGAACCTGGGATGTCCTCATCATCCTCCCCCTCTTCAAAAGGAGTCATCCTCGACTCTTGTCCCTCTTGAGCGAAGCATGGATATTGACCAACAATATTCAATGTGAACAATAGCTGGGCTCCTGAGTTCCTTCTCATCTTCACCTTTGGTTTGTGTAGATCATCATCCACATGCCTGCATAATAGTAATGATAGTAGCAGCTCGGCCACCCTTAAAACAAATAATATGGAACCCAAAGTATATGCGTTCACCTGATCGTCAACATGGCACAATAGTATGTGCGTTCCATGAATGCTCGTCATGATGGATTTCCCAAGTTGATGTTGTTGCATCTCAATATGAAACGTGCTTCTCGCCTTGTCATGATGTTTATAAATGAAGCTTACTATTTGGTTGCAACTATACAATCTTACTTGCCTTGGATGGTCCTCATCACACTTCCTTGCGTGCGAAGATATAGCTAGTGGGTCCCAGCTGTAAGGGGGAGGATGTACCAGTGGATGCCCACGAGGATGGGAGTATGAGGGTTGATTGGTTCGGCTGCGGTGTGAGGCTGCCATCGCTGGAGAACAGCAGGGGATGTGAGTGAGTAGAGGGAAGGCCTGGCTAGTGGTGGGAGTAGGGTGGGGCGGTGAGGCCTGCGCGGCCGCATAGCCGGCCATGGGAGGCAGGAGCAGGCGGTCCCACCGGAGCTGGTTTGGGTAGCTGGAGCAAGAAGATCAGAGATTGAAGAAGCAGCATGGCCGTTGGATCGTTTGTTGACTAAGTTGACAAAGCCCTGCGTACGCGTCAACTTAGTAGGCCCACAAGTAAGCCTTCAAATATGGTGGGTCCTAGTTGTCATGGGGAGGAATCGTTTTTTTCGCGTAATAAGGACGCACTTGCTTGCGTTCGGCCATGGACCATGTGGAGGCCTACTGTTAGCCTCTCCACGTACATCCCTCTTCCGATGGCTGTGGCTGTCATTTGTTGACCATGCTGACCACGCCGCGTCGAGAGCACCAACGCAGTGGACGACGGCGAGGCCCAGGAAGGGAACAACCCGGAGCCAGCGAAGCCACAACAGTGTATGCCCACGCTGAGGGGAGTACGAGGGTTGACTGGTTCGGCTACGGTGTGAGGCCTGTGTCGCCATTTAATAACAGGAGGTGTGGGTGAGTAGAGGGATGGCCTGGCCAGCGGTGGGAGTAGGAGGGGGCGGGGAGGCCTGCGCGGCAGCACAACCGACCACGGGAGGCAGGAGCAGGCGGTCCCGCCGGCACTGGTTTGGGCGGCTCGAGCAAGAAGATCAGAGATTGAAGAAGCAGCACGGCTGTTGGATGTTATCCAACGATCACTGCCGCTAGAATCGTTTGTTGACTAAGTCCACAAAGCTCTGCGTACGCGTCAACATAGTAGGCCCACAAGTCAGCCTCCAAATCTATGGCAAACAGTATATAGCCCATTTGCCATTAATTTTAATAATTTACAGCCCATTTGCTAATTCTTACGGATTTTTTTGAAGCCCATATTCCTTTTGCTAGCATTACAACCTATATTCTGGCCACGGTTAAAAAAATCAACGAAATTTTGCATATTTCGGTGGGGTCCGAACTGTTTGTAATCCCAAAATTTCGAGTCAGATTCAAACTAATTTGAAAAATAAATATATATTAATTTAAAATCCAACGGAATTTTCCCGCAAAAAAATCAATGAAATTTAAAATATGGAAATCATAAAAAAACCGTAATTTAAAACTAATTGCCGGTTTGTTGTATTGTTTTTAAATTTTACAACCCATTTTTGGGCAAGCCCCGAATACATCCCTCCTCGTCTTGAAAGATTTGTAGCCCAGCAGGGATGGTTTAAGCAAGTAGGCCTCGGTTATTCTACAAAAAAAAAGAAGTGGGCTAGCCATTTTCAGAAAGAAAAAAAAAATAACTGGGCTGGTCATGTGGTAAACAGAAAATAAAAGCTTGGGCTAGACGGGGTACAGCCCCCTCACAGCCCAGTTGATACCCTGCTCCGACCGTCTCAAAAACAGAAAACAACTGGGTGAGCTGCTGGGTCCCTGGTGTCTACCGGTCGTTGTGCAATTCTCTCGTTTATTGACTATATGTTGACAATGGGGTGGGACCCAGATGTTAGGAAACCATTAGGTGGAATCATTTATTTTGGCTTGTAACAAGGAGGCACTTGCTTGCATACTGCCATGACCCTGGTGGGTCCCTACTATCATCCTCTCCACGTACAATCATATCCTGATTCCTCTCGGTTGTTGACCATGTTGACAACGGCAGAGGGCGGCGCCGCGGCGAGCGAACCAAGGCGGAGAACGACGGCGAGGCCTCGGACGGGAACGAATAGGAGCCGGGGAAGATGCGGCAGTGTAGTCGCAGGCGGAGGGGAGTACGAGGGTTGGCTGGTTCGAGTGCAGGGTGGGGCTGACTTTGCCGGAGAATAACAGGAGGTGTGTGGCGTAGAGGGATGGCCTGGCCAGAGTTTTAGGGTGCGATGGGGCGGTGATGCATGCGCAGCAGCGCAGCCAGTCGTGGGAGCTGGGAGCAGGCGGTCCCACCGGCACTGGTTTGGTTTTGGCGGCTGGAGGAAGAAGAGACTGAAGAAACACGACAGACGTTGGATGTCAATCCAATGGTCAACGTTGGCAGAATCATTTGTTGACTAAGCCGACACCACATTGCATACGTTTTTCGCAAGGAAAGAAAAATTGGGCTCGTTCGCCAGATAACATTCCCTAAACTACCACCGTTTGATCTTGCGTCGCTACTAAAACTGCCAGGAAAATGTGTTCGTTTGCCATCCTCCTCCCAGGTAACGTTCGCCAGATAACATTCCCGAAAATCAAAGACTTGAGAAGGCATACAGAACAAGCTAGTCTAGCAGTAAAGAGACATTCCTGACTGTTAGAAAAAAAGAGAGACGTGCTGCTGTAACTGGTTCGAATCCAAACCTAGACTATATATAGTGTTATACTACTCTGCAAGTAATGAAACTGACATATCCAACGTTCACTTCTCCTCTTCTCTAGTTACTCTGCCTAGCTTCAGAAGCTCCGGACGCAGCAACCATGTCCGCTGGCTCGTCCACCTGCTCTTCAGTAGGGAATTGTAGGAGATATGCCCTAGAGGCAATAATAAATGTTATTATTTATCCCCATGTTCGTAATTATGTTTGTATTCCGTGCTACAACTGCTATGGTTCTCGAGTCTGCAATAACACGAGGCTCGGAGGAAGACTCATATGCACGTGTGGAATAATAAACGGTAAAATGTATTCCTAGTCTGGCCTCTAAGACTAGCTCAAGTGTTGCATGACGGTTTTGTTTTCCTGATCATGGGCATGACTATGCCGGCAACTTTGGGGACACAATGTAAGTAGAACACTTGTGGTTGAATCGACCCGATTGATGTTATGCTATGAGATACACTCGTCACAAGTTAATGGTTAATAACACAGAGAAAGTTTACGTTTGCATAATTCCTTAGAGCATGAGAGTATCGAGTTTCTTCATGCTTGATTCATGAACTTTGGGGTTTGTTAAACGTCATCCGTAACTGGGTGGCTATTACGGCGGCTTACGGGATCATGGGAAAGTATGTCAAGTAACTTCATAGCTCAAGATTGGGATTTTCTCCTCTGACGATGGAGAGATATCTCTGAGCCCTCTCGGTGTTACGGTATCCACCATCGTCTGGCCAAACACAATGTGATTTGATCACAGGGATGCCGGAACACAGGAACGAGAAAAGAGAACAAAACCGGTAATGAGGTAACTGGCATTGTGGACAAGTGCTGATCCACGAGGATGCCGATAAATCTCACCTCGGGTATTTGTAACATATCACGAAGCAACAGGAATAGCACACGGCAACTGGAGGTTCACTCGAATATTTATTCGTGTGGGTATAGGGGTCAATATGGGTGTCCACGGCTCCGATGTTGATCATTGATCGGAAAGTGTTCCGGTCATGTCTATACTTCACCGAACCTATAGGTTCACACGCTTAAGGGTCATCTATCTGCTGAATACTAGACATGGAGTTTGAGAGAAAGTCACCGCAAAAGCTTCGGAGACAACGGAAGAGTTTCGGAGACAGAACACCGGAATAGTTTCGGTAAAACCGAAAGGTTGTTTCGGAGTATACCATTAAGTCAAAATGGTTTCGGCACACGCCTGGAAATTCTTAGAGGGTGCCAGAATTGTTCTGGGAACTTCTGGGATTTTTCCGGAGAAAAAACCCGGAAATGTTCCGGAGCTGCCGGAACCGCTTTGGTTGCTTTTCGCAGATGAAAATCACTAATTCGGGATTGTTTCGGAACGTGTCCAAAATTATTTTAGTGGGTACTGGAATTATTCTAAGACCTACAGAAATATTTTCGGATTTAACGGTCGCGGAAAACTGTTTCCGTGAATAGTGAAAAGCACTTTTTGGTGGCTTCTTGGAGAAGCCACCTTGAGGGCCTTTTGGTATTTTTCCCCATTGGCTTCTTGGAGAAGCCACCCTTGGGCTTGGCCTATAAATAGGGGTGGAGGGGGCTGCCCAAACACACTCACTCTCTCATACACAATGCCATGCAATGATCTGGCTTCTTCTCTCCCTCCCATGAAAAGAGTTTCGTAGAGCCGAAAGGTTGTCTGGGTTCCGGTGGGAACTAGTTCTGGACGGCGAAGCCCTGCCGGATAGATGACACCGTATGTGTGCAACCCCGTAGAGAGGTCGTAGATTTGATCTTTTGCCCGAGGGGCTGTTCAAGGGTCCTCCCGAAGGGCTGTCCGAGTTCGAGAGTGCCTCCTGGAGGGCTGTCCATGACACCGTCCGGGGGACTGTCCGACCACCTCCCGGAGGGCTGTCCGAGGAGCAGATGAGGGAGTACATCCTCGTGGTTGGGAGGTTGTAAATCCTAGCTGCGGGGATCTGCACCGACGATCTACATCGACTCTACTTCCGCTACGCTACAAGTCGGTAACGATCAGATCAAACCCTGTGTGCATCTCCATAGTGATTCTGGGCGTGCTCGCAGTACCGAATTTTTTTGTTTTCTGTTGCATTCCCCTATAGTGGCATCATGAGCCGTGCTATGCGTAGATGCAGGTTACGATCTACAATACATAGAGATGTATGGGTGTTGCACAATATAATTTGTAGTAGATGAGTTCTATTATTGAAAATTATTTGTGCGGGTAGCAGATGAAATCTGTTACCCGATGTTCTTGTTGCTTCCCTTGAATTTGCGTATTTCTGATCTTGATTACGGCATGGTGGAGTTTCAAAGTTCTGGCAATCCGCGATCCTGATTGATCAACGAAGTGCTAACAGTTCATTGAATTCCACCATAGTTAAAAGAAAGATGAAATTTCGCAGACGAAAGGGCAATGCAGATATGATCTGCACAGGGGTCATGCGTATGACGAAGTTCAGTATGGGGCTCGAGATTTTATTATCTCATGTTTCATACACCCTGCAAAGTTAATCTAGCGACTTGAATAATCATGCTTGATGATGGACGTAAGTTGCTTCGGTTTGTTTCGAAACCTTAGAAGCCACGTAAAATGAAATTTTGCATAAACCAATTAGAGGCGTCTAACTTGGTTTTGCAGGATGTGCATGTGATGTGGTATAGCAGTTGTCGGGGCCGGATTTCTGGGACACGATATCCCAGAAATTAACCCCTCGTGTCGTCACCAGTCCCAGGATTACTGTTACTGGTGGACACGTCCTTATTACAGATTACCAAGCAATTACAAGAATTGGATACAAGACCATAAAGGTCTAATGATACAACAATGATTTGTGGTGACGGTGACGGAAGCGACTCGTGGATCCCCAACGCCAATATGCCTCCATTTCCATAGGAACAGCTGACCTGGATAATTCATATCCCGCGTGGCTGCTATCCTAGGCTTCGCATGGACGTCGTTATAGTACTCCTCGTTGAAATTGGGTTATTGCATAAAAGTGATCTATAGGCATCACATGAACCCTCATAATTTTTGTGGAATTTTTAAAGAATTATTTAAAATGGTTGTAGTGCAACTAGACCTGGCCATGGGCTACCCGGCCCGACCGGCCCGACCCAGCCCGGCCCGAAAAAGCCCGACCCGGCCTGGCCCGGTGTTGCCCGCGGGCCGGGCCCGGGCCCGCCATATTTGACATTTAACGAAGAGGCCTGGCCCGAGGCCCGAGGCCCGGCGGGCTTTTGCAGCGATGGGCCGGGCTTGGGCCTGGTTTTTAGGCCCGGCGCCCGGGCCGGGCCGGGCCCGGGCCTGGGTTTTTTGCTTCGGGCTTGGTTAGGCCTGGCCCGAAGCCCGGCCCGGCCCGAAGGATGCACATGTATAAGTGCAACAGAAGCATTGCAAAAATTGAAAATGCTATTAAAAATGATTATCTTGGGCCAATTTTATTCTGAAAATATTTCCTACTGTTAATTAAATTATAAATGAAATGATTTAAGAAAACTACCAAAGCCCATAATATTTTACAAAAAATTCTACATGGAGGGAAGTATTTTGGAAAACAGAGAACAGAAAATACTCTAAAATTAATAAAAGACCCAATATAACTCTAAATTTTATTTCTGGCCAATTTTTACTTAATAAAAATATGGTTAAATTTTTGGGGTGTTACAAACTCTACCCCCCTTAAGAAAATCTCGTCCTCGAGATTTGTTAAGGTGGTCATTAAAATTTAAACCCACCTTTTCGAGGAGAATTTTCTGAGCTAATAATCTAAATAACCTAATTAGGCACAGTTGATGTGGGGCTACTGATAATTGGTGCAACTACAGTGAGGTACTGGTGCTGTGGTTCTACTGCTATGATAAATTTGGAAAAAGTAAAATTTCTAATTCCAAATTTCGCTTGCCGTACTACAGTGCACAGTGCTCGCTCTGGCTGACAGGTGAGTCCAGGGCCCACTGTCAGTCTCTTCTTCTTCCTCTCTCGTGTGCTCTCCCGCACTTTCCCCTCCTGTGGCGCCTAGCACATAGGGCATCTAGGACGTACCGCGATAGTGCGCGGCATGCCTGTCGCCGGCGCAGCGTGCACTCACCTCGCGGGCCAGCACCTTGTCGGTACTGCTCGCGGATTCGCCTCCGAACACCGCGATCGAGCGACGAGCGGCACTGGTGGACTCCGCTCACCGTGCACCAAGCTCGAGCTATAAAAACGACCACCGTTTTATTCTTCCTCCTATCTCGCACCTCGCCTCACCTCTTCCTCTTCTTCTCCTTCTCCTTCTGGCTGCAGGAGCTCGAGACGAGGCATCAATGGAGGACGTGGGCTCGGAGCTGATCACGATCCTCCTGGTCGGTCTACTGGCAGCGTTGGTCGGCTCCTCGCTGCTACTGTGCGCGATGATCCTCGACGATCGCCGTGATGCCGCTGCTCGGGTGGTGGCTCTCCGAGGCGGCGGTGATCATAGGGACTAGACAGCAGTGTCGGGTGCGAGAGAGTGTTAGTGTGCTCTGCAGTACACTCTGTAGGAATAAAAACCCACGAGTTTTTCTTCAGAAAAACTATGGTGTGGTGAGAGTGATCGAGGCGGTGAATTAGGTGCTAAGTGTGTGTGTGTGTGTCTGTGGTCACTGTGCTTAGGGCATGTACCAGAGCGAGTGTGGCTGTGAGCCGGATGCCGTGACAGCACGCGAATAAAACTTATGTTGGAAAATCCTGCGGTAATGGCCCTTGAGAAATTTTCTCCTCGGCGTGACCCGGATGGTAATGATGTGGATGGTGTGGAAACCTAGGGATAGCGACTGGCTAAGATACGATTAGCCAATGGTCAGCCTGGCTCTGATACCAAGGCTGTCGGGGCCGGATTTCCGGGACACGATATCCCAGAAATAAACCCCTCGTGTCGTCACCAGTCCCAAGATTACTGTTACTGGTGGACACATCCTTGTTACAGATTACCAAGCAATTACAAGAATTGGATACAAGACCATAAAGGTCTAATGATACAACAATGATTTCTGGTGACGGTGACGGAAGCGACTCATGGATCCCCAACGCCGATGGGCCTCCATTTCCATAGGAATAGCTGACCCAAATAATTCCTATCCCGCGTGGCTGCTATCCTAGGCTTCGCATGGACGTTGTTATAGTACTCCTCGTTGAAATCCTGACCTGGCCAATTAAATAGCCAGGGACAAGCCAGTGAGTACGTTGGAATGTACTCGCAAACAAAATGAACAAAAGATATACCGAATGCATAAGGTCATGATGAGTTAAATTATATGCATATGCTGAACGAAATTTAAGTATTAATACGGTGCGGAAGATTAAATAGAAAATTTTAGTGACAAACAAAGAAAGTTAAGTGGAGAATCGAGCGAGATAGGACCTCCTGGGAATCCAAAAGAAAATATAAAAGTGGAGAATCGGGCGAGACATGACCACCCGAGAATCCAAAAGAAAATATAAAAGAGGAGAATCGGGTGAGAAATGACCGCCCGGGAATCCAAAAGAAATGCCAAACGGGTGTCTGAAAGCGACGCCTCGAGAGGTCTTGAAAAGAAATGCCAAACGGGTGTCTGAAAGCGACGCCTCGAGAGGTCTTGAAAATAAATGAGTACCTCGGGTAGTCTAGCCATCCAAGAGATACTCAAAAAAGAAAATAAAATGAGTGCCCCGGGTAGTCTAGCCAGCCCAAGTGACACTCAGAAAAGAAAATAAAAGTAACGGTTAGTCCACAATGATACTCATGATAATAATAATATTCATGACAATATTAGTGGTGACAATAATTATCCTGCAAAATAAATGATGCCCAATTTTAATTATTTCCTCCGAAGACCGACACAAGACCGATACTTGACCAACCCAGACTGTAGTCCTTAACCGCGGACACGGCTATTCGAATAGGTATAACTCTGCCGAGGGTGTATTCTTTACCCACAAGTAAAGGATTTCCTTAGCGAGCACCGAGATGCTGACTAATTCCCATTACGGCCTTTGGGTTGAAAACACACCTAACCCGCACGCACCAGCCTTAATTTTTTCCCAAGCCAGGAATCACCCAAAGCAGCGGTAAAGTAAAACTCTAGGTGGGACGGCCTCATACAACGGCCTCCAATAGCATGAACGTTCAGCTTCGGTCCCAGACCGGCCATTCATGCCCCCGGACCAAGTGACATGACTACCAGGGCCAGTGGTATCATTCACTATGGCCTCTCTGTACGGTGTGTGCAAGAAAGGGGTTAACAACTTACTGAACCGTACCCTACCTGCAGCAGGGACAAGTGCCAGCATGAAACAAGTATGGGGGTTACCGGAACAAGACTCGATCTACGGTCGACTCAGGAGGCTTATTGATGTAGGGTGGAACCCTAACGGTGTCGATCTTTCACGATTGGAGCGGATCCCGCGAAGAACACGAGAGGGAAACACGAGAGGAGACACTCAAATCAACACGATCCAATCACACATGGGCTAGATCCACATACACACGGAGAGATACATGGTCCAAATCCAACAAAGGGAGATACAAGGGTAACTAGTTCATCCCAATCCTTAAGAGGAATTGAGGTCTTGAATCCACTAGGGGATCTGCTCCAATGGAGGTCTTGAACTCCAAAGGAGTGTCTCTCTCTCTCTCACAAGAGGAGTCCCACAAGGGGAGAAGCTAAGCTCTCAGATCTAATCTTAGCTAACCCTAAAACGTAGGTGGAAGAAGAGTATATATAGTCTAGGGGGCGAAGGGGTACATTGGTGGAAACCCGAATGGCTGCGCACAGGCAGTGTCGGACGTCCGACGGGTGTCGGTCGTCCGGTCGCTCGCGAGCGTCCGGTCGTCCGGAGGAGGCCGGACTTCCGACGATTCTTCTCTGGACACGAGTCTTCGGATTTCCGGACATGGTCGGTCGTCCGGTGGCTGATGGATGTCGGACGTCCGGCGTCTGTCGGTCGTCCGGCCGCTGTAAGGTGCCTCGGCTGTAGTTGTCCTGGCTGGCTGAAACTCCAGGCGTCGGACGTCCAGACTGGGTCGGTCGTCCGGTGGTTGTGACTTGCAGTCAGCCCTTCCTCTTGTTCCTCGCGCTTGGTGTCCTCGCCGTCTTGTCCAGTGATCCTAGCTGTTCCATGGTCTTCCTCTTGGTTCCTGGTCATGCATAGCACATATGTTTGAGGTAGTAGCCATGTCTCACATGTGGAAAGTGACGGTTCGGAGAGGAGCGAGTTAACCTTGTGTCCAATGGCGTATGTTCGAGGTCTCGTCGTATGTCCTCTTGGGGCTTGGGGAGTAGTCGTAGTGTACATGGGGATTACCGTAGGATGCTCCGCATCACTTATGTATTTCCTGCAGTGGTTAGCACAATAAAGAGCTCTTTCAACAGTAACACCGAAACAGGGCCACAGCCCTTGCATGTCCCAACATGCATAACCAACAAGGCATGATCACGCTCCGACGTGATCACCCTTCTGCCGGTAACGGTATTTCTCTTATACCTGCTCCGGCAAGTTAGTCATGACAAGCACACGTTGCACGGTACGAGGAAACATGCCAACCCTACATGCATGCAAATTTTTATTTGAATTCAACATATGCAACATTCAATTATTCTTGCAAACATTTAACCATGCAATCACCATATCAAGTGTTCAAAATGCTTGCCTTGAGCATGCAGAAGTATTGCGTGCACTCCAAAATTTTGAAATTATATCTTCCCTCCATTTCCTATTTTCAAAAATATTGCAATTACCACATAAAGCAAAAACAGTACTAAAAATTTGTTTGGAAAATTTTGAAATAAATACTAAAATAAACTAGATGAAAAATGAGGAATTTCAGAAAAAGAATCAAGTTATTTGGAGTTCATATGATTTTCCTAGGGAATTTCTAAGTTGAAATAAATAAGGAAATGAGCTATTTAATAAATCCTACATAACCAAATCCTAGGAAAAATGTTCATCCTAGCTGGATTAATAGAGAATGATTTTATAAGTATTTATAAATTTGAATCATCAAATTTGGTGTCGAAAAGACTGCTGTAGAAATATTTGAAGTATGTTGGAAAAGAAAAACAGAAAGGAGTTGAAGTGCGCCCTGAGCGTTGCTTAGCCGTGTGGTGCTATTGGGCCGAGCCCAGCAGCTCGGCCGCACGGAAAACTGCCGACGTCGAAGGCGTATTTCGAGGTAATACGTTTCCCATTGAAGAAAATGTTTGCTCAGAAATACGCTTCCACTTACTAATGACCTGGCGCGGCCTAGGTCGCTGACAGAGGGGCCCACGGGCCCACTGGTCAGGTTTGACCACTCGCCCGCGCGCCTCTCTCCGCGGTAGAGCAGAGACGGGGCTCCGACGGCCCTCACCGGCGAACGACGGCACCACTCGGTGGTCTAGGCCCACCATCGTGCTCGGGTGGTCCGTGCGGTCCCTCTGGTGTGCAGCGTGGTCGGTGAGGTGGGCGGCATCGCTGGCGGCGAGGAATCCCGCGGGACTCCGACGAAGTCAAAATGGGAACTCGCCCCTGAGGTTTCCCCGATGAAATCGATAGGGGAAAGGGAGGAGAGGGAGCTCCAGGAGGCTAGTGGTGGAGGAATTTTTGGTGGGGAGGCCGTGGTTGCGACGGAATCGGCGGAGAGGTTGCAGCGGCCGTGGGCATCGGACGTGAGGAAGAAAATCATCCACGGTCGGTTGGATACACCAGGGAGCTTTCAGAGGAGTAAGGGGAGATGCCAATCACGGGAGAGAGCTCGGGGAGGTTCTGGTGGCGACGGATTTGACCGAGGGGTGGTGGCGGTGGCTTCGACCGGAGGCGGGGAAGAAGGCTCTCCCGAGATCCACTGAGGCCTCGAGGGGTTGATGGAGGAGGTTAGGAGGGGGTTGTGACCTCGCAGCTAGCCTTGGGGTGGCTTTTATAGGAGGCGGACATCGGTTCCCGCGGCTCCCTTAGGCGGTTCATGGCGGCGGCCATTGATGGTGGCAGTTGAGGCCGGTGAGGGGTGGTGGAGTGGTCGGCGAGGTAGTTGGCGAAGTCGGTGCACCGTGGATAAGCTCTGGTGGTGTCTGGTGACTTTTGGGCGAGCCACGCGTCGTGGATGGTGTCGTACCCGAGTGGAAGTCGTCCGTGGCGGCTCGGGATGGTGGTGGTCGGCACTAGGGGACGAGGGGAGGTGTCGGTGAGCGTTGTGGATGCATTGCGAAGCTAGCAGAGGAGGGACATGTGCGAGGGAGGCGGCAGAGGCACGGCGCCAGGGCGATGCCGATGCCTGCAATACCTGTGCCCTGGCCGTGCTCTGGACATGTACTTGAAGTGCTTGATTAAATGCCAGGGCAACTAGGGTGATCCATTTGAGCTAATCTTGGCAGAGGTGGCTCCTACTTGGATGAAGAGGAGGAGAGACATGCTGGTTTGGTAAAACAAGCTAGAGTTATGTGCAGTTCAAAACTTTGTAGAATTCTGTCATGCACACAAACTGCTTGATGAAATGCTAAGGCAATCTAGGCATTTAAGTTGACTATGAAAATTAGCAGGATGATGTCTATTTAGATGATAAGGATGGTGGTGGGGTTAGTTTGACAATAGGAAAAAATTGCTAGTGCAAGTTTTGTTAGAATTCAGTTCTGGACAGAAACTTGGAGTATTTATTTGGTGAACCAAAATGAGGTAATTGGAGCTGATCTTCTGGACTTAAGGGTTTGCTTGGAAGGACTATAAGATGGAATAATTTCAGAATTTTTGGAGCAGGAAAAATTGAGGTTGCAGTTATAACCTAAGAATGGGTCAGAATTGAAAAGAGGATGTTTTACTCAAAATTTTCAAAAGACCAAGTTGGGTCAGAACTGATCTATAGGCATCACATGAACCCTCATAATTTTTTTGGATTTTTTAAAGAATTATTTAAAATGGTTGTAGTGCAACAGAAGCATTGCAAAAATTGAAAATGATATTAAAAATGATTATCTTGGGCCAATTTTATTATGAAAATATTTCCTACTGTTAATTAAATTATAAATGAAATGATTTAAGAAAACTACCAAAGCCCATAATATTTTACAAAATTTCTATATGGAGGGAAGAATTTTGGAAAACAGAGAACAGAAAATACTCTAAAATTAATAAAAGACCCAATATAACTCAAAATTTTATTTCTGGCCAATTTTTACTTAATAAAAATATGGTTAAATTTTTGGGGTGTTACAGCAGTGCTCATAATAATTTGATTATGTATGAGATGACTATATAATGTAAATTAACATGACCTGCGTGTCATGATTCGGCATGATGGCTGGAGCCATATGATTGTCACTTTATTGACCTGTGTGTCAACCTTAAGTAATGCACTTATTTTATTAGCTATAGAGATAGCAATATTATCTGGTGCATCGACAAGGTGGTGGCAATCTTCGCGAAGGTGAACACCGACGCAAAATGCCGAAGACGAAGAAATTAAAGACTTCTCCGTCAGGAATTGCTATACCATATCATGCTATTATGAATTGTCTGAGATATTTAACCCTTATGATGCACCCTTTTTGATTGCGCGGTAGTCGCTTTTTATTAGGGTGATCTCTCACTTAAAATATCAAGTAGTTAGTGTTCTCCCAAGTGTAGCATCGTCACAGCATCTTTCCTTTCGGGGTGCGCCATGGATGCATGGGTACGAACAATTGTACGGGTGTAAGGCGGGTGAGGTCAGACCTCGCAGCGAGATCACTTGGGTGTCTTGACGTTCATGGCAGGATCGTCCTGAGCTCGGAACACACGCATCGAAAGATGAACAAGAGTCACATAGAGATGTGATCGGCAAGTTGGCCTACCGATTGAAATCCTCGTCATGAGATGATGATTCTATGACGTTGAATTGATATTCAGATCTTGAATCACTCACAATCAATTATGAGAGATATTGGTTTGAGTGGGAGCGCACTGTAGAATTAACTTGTTTAATTCTCAGTGCAATTAATTATGAACACTGTCTAAGTGTGATTTGCATAATAGTTGCAGAATAATGGCTCGCGTTTCCACCTTCCCTATTAAAATTGAATAAGCTGTAAATTATCTGGTTAAAACTTTACGGTTGGTAACGTAATGTGAGGATTGTCCTCAAGAGTGCTGAGAAGGACTTTGTCCTATCGCATGCTTCTAGTATCCTCCTGCTAATGCTATGGATGATATGACTCTCATCCTTCGATCCAAAAGCTAGAATTCCGTTACGGTCCAGTATGTTTGCTTCCATGAGACCCGAACTTCAAAAGTTTGGGATAGTTATGTGATATTCGTGGAACTGAAAATTAGTTTCAGATACAAACAAAGGCTAGAAGATATGGGATATCCAAAGTGATGTTTGTTTTGCAAATTATTGGTAAAGTGTTTACTATGCATTTGACTGATAAGAGAGGGATCCAGAAGAACGCCTGTCATATGATGAAAGTGAATAAAATAACAACTTAAAGAGAAAGGAAATGTCCAAAGGGTGTTAGTGTGACTTACACACCTAGGAAGTCCGGGGCTAATGCCACTCTTAAGTTGGGTGCTTCTTCTGAGAGTAGGAGAAATACTAAAAGTTAAACTGTTAGAAGTATGAAGGCAAAAAGAGAGAAGACTGGAATATCCAGCTCATATATGAATGTCATACGAGTTATAGATGTATGGAAGGCTGGTCAAAGAAACATGATAATCACTGATTCTTGGGTATTGTGAGTTGATCACAGAGATACCCGCTCGATTGCATTCTGTTGCGACTCGATGCAAGAACTACTATGGCCTAAAAGGCTAGCCAGTAATGAGGTTTAGATATGCGCTGGGAACATAGTAAAAGTTGCTATACTCGGTACATTACCTATGTATTTATTTTCATAATTCATTTTAGAGTTTGTATACACTCTAGCCCATTGCATAAAGTATCTTGCAAAAGGGTTGTTCATAAGAGAACTTTTGATGTTCGATGCTATGAATAACATAAGGGCCATACTTTCATTATGAATGAGATGTATGTTATGAATATTGATAATAATATATTACCTCTGTGTTTACTTTCATAATTCATTTTAGAGTTTTATACACTCTAGCCCATTGCACAATGTTTGTTGCAAGAGGGTTGTTCATAAAAGAACAATTGTTGTTCGGTATCATGAATAACATAAGGGCCATGCTTCCATCATGGATGGGATGTATGTTATGAATACTGATGGTAATATGATACATCCATAACACTGACGCTAAATGTCACAAGACTAAAAGAATACCACATATGTGTGGCACTGCATTTGGTCACATTGGAGAAACCCGCATGGAGAAATTCCATTATGATGGATTTTGAAGTCATTTGATTATGAATCATCTGACACTTGCAACTTTCGTTTGAAAAGTGAAGTGACTGAAATACCGTTCACGGGCCATAAGGAACGAGCAACGAACTTATTGGTGACCATACATTATGATGTGTGTAGTCCAATAAAGGTTATTGCTAGCAGTGGATTTCTCTATCTTCAAAAATGACTCAAGTAGATATATGGATATTTGCTTGATGAGACGTAAGTCTGGATCTTTTGAAATCATTCGAAAGGTTTTCAACATGAAGTAGAAATTATTGTAACAAGAAAGATTATGTTTCTGCAAACTAGATTGCAGAAAGGAATATTTGAGTTACAAGTTTAGCGAATGTCTGATGAGTTGTGAAAAGAGTTTCATAACTTACACCTCCCAGAACACCACTGTGAGTGGAATGTCTATGAAGATGTATTCAAACCATTTATGACATGGTAAGATCAAAGATGACATAAATCAATTTGCCATTATCCCTTTTAAGGTAATGCTTTAGAGACTGTGGCTTTTACACTGAATAGAGCGCCATCAGATATGTTGAAATGACGCCATGGCATGGTACGCCCAACCATATTTTGTCTTTTCTTAACATTTGGAATATGGGGCTTGTGTAAAATGTTTACAAACCTATTCCAAATCAGACATGTGCTACTTTGTAGGTTATCCCAAGTTATTGGGTATTCCCCTACCACTATACACAGGCAAAAGGTTTTGCCACAAAGAACGGTATGATTTTGAAGAAAATGGTTCTTTCAAAAAGGTGAGTGGGAGGACAGTGCAACTCGACGAGATAACAGTATCTTCGTTATCATGACAAAGGATTGAAACCGCGGAAGCAATTCTAGAGTTTCCTCCTGCGACTGATACGGAAGCCTCTACAATAAAATGTATGGACTTCGGTCGAACTTGTAGCTGAACCACGTAGGCAAAACTCGTGCAAACCTCTCAGGTGCGCACACGAAATATTGTTGTTAGACAACAGTATACCTACGATAATCAAGGAAGCGATGATGGGCCCTGACTCCGGAATTGGCTAAAAGCCAATATAATCTGAGATAGTTTCCATATAAATGATTCAAGATTATATCTTGATAAACCCTTCGGAAGACTTAGAGTCTAACGAACATTAATGGAACTATAAACTGATGTGGATAAAATGTTTTATCCATAAAGCTCGATTTGTTGCAATAACAATTTCAAGGAGTTGACTACGACGAGATTGTCTCTCCGTAGCGATGCTTAAAGTCGGTTCGCCTTAAACTAGCAATTAATACATATTTCAATCATGAGATATGATACATGGATGCCAAAAGGATTTCCATGAGATGGAAATGCAACCTAGGACTTGCATGTGATACAATCCAAGGTATTTTGTCGGTCCAAAGGATGCTAGTGAGTATGCAAACTTCAGAGTTCCAGCAATGGACAGAAGAGAGCAAACTGGAGTTGGAATCTTCGTTTTTGATGAAATAGTCAAAAGAGTTTGATTTCATCAATGGATAACGAAGATGCTTGTGGTTACAAGAAAGTAAGTGGGAGCATAATAATATTTATAAAAACCTTGTGTGCTTGACACATTGTTGATTGGAAATAATATGAATTTCTTGACACGAATTAGGACTTCATTGAAAATAGTTTTTCGATGAAGTGCTTGGGCTAAGTAGCCTTGATATTAGGCATAATTATCTACGAAGATAGTATTGCCTAATAGGCTAAGCCAAAAATACATATTGACAAGATGCTAAAACAGTTTAGCATAAGAACGCCAAGGAGTGATTCTTGCCGAAGTCACATGGAAAGAGTTTTGCAAGACTCGGTGTCCTAAAACACTGATGAGCAAAATACATGATGGAGATTCCACACACTCTTGTGTTTGGATTAATCATGTATTCCATAGTATGTAAAACAACCAGATATGTCCGATACTCCCAAGCTGTTGCGAGTATAGATACCAAAGTGATCAAAGTACTGATCATGGGACAATAGTGAAAAATGTCATTGAGTACTAAAGTAGCACTGATGACATGTTTTCTCGCAAGCAGAGATTATGAAGTGCTCGTTGTAAGTAATTACATCGATACAGTCTTCATCAATGCTCCATGCGATTTTCGATTTAAGTTAAGGGTTTTGTGTAATACACGATATGGTGGCACGGTAGTTGAAAATTGTTCCAAACAGGATACTGTGGCGAATTCTATAACAAAGGCTAAGTATGTTGATGCTTTGGAAGCGAGAAAGAAGATGTTGAATCATATAGTTCATTCATGAACTTAGTATGGTTCCAAGATGGCTTTGGTCAATGGGATACTATTGTAGATAGTTGCTCCATAGCTCAGTCTGAGGAATCAAGGTTCGACCAGTGATTCACATATATAAGCCAAGTCCACACAAAATATGAATTTTGTGAAAGCGTGAAAACGCGAGGATATGCAAAGATACACATGGACCTGAAGTTGTCAGCTCCGTTGGACATCAGGCTATACCACAAGCGAAGCATATTTTACGCCGGTATGCCTTATGTGTAAAGTGTGATGCGGAGCATCCTACGGACATCACCATGTCAAGAGCCCGTTTGGCAAGTGACACGTGCGACATCTACTCCACATACACAAAGGTGAATCATCTCCTTTACGCGTGTTCACTTGACTCCTTCGAGGATGGTATACTACTTGACACTCCACTCGTGTGCATACATAGGTATTGTCGGAGCACCACGGACGAGGAGGAGGAGTGCCAGCGCACGTGTACAACTACACCGTCCACGAGGGAAGCTTGGAAGAGAAGGAAGAAGAAGCATGGACAAGCTTCTGGAAAGCCCAGAACTTCTGGCTTCCATCCCGGAACATCCGGCCCCCGGAACTTCCGGCCAGTACGGAACTTCCGGTCCCTAGCGATCCAGACGACCCCCGGATGTGCAAAGTCTCTGTCCAGCCCGGACCCTGCCCGGAAGCCACCCGGAACCTCCGGCCCCTGGAACCTCCGGCCATCCCGGAACTTCCGGCCCCCGGATTCCAGCCCCGCTCACGCCGTGCCAACTCTGTGTGTAGCCCGGAACCAGCCCGGAACCTTCCCGGAACTTCCGGCCACCGGAACCTCCGGCCCCGCACGGAACTTCCGGCCCTGCCTGCGTGCACTGACTTGGGCCGAGACCCGTGTACCCCTTCGCCCCCTAGACTATATATACTCTTCTTCTACCTCCGTTTTAGGGTTAGCAAATAGGATAGCTCATTTCTAGGTGAGCTTTGCTCCTTTACACTCCTCCTCTTGAGAGAGAGAGAGAGAGACCACTCCATTGGAGTTCAAGACCTCCATTGAAGAAGATCCCCAAGGGATTCAAGACCCCCATCGTGGGAAGATCCATCTCGGATTCAAGACCTCAACTCCTCACGGATTGGGATGAACTAGCTACTGTTTGTATCGTCCTTTGTTGACTTTGGATCGTGAATTTCTCCGTGTGTATGTGTATTTAGCACATGTGTGATTGTGTCTTGTCTATTTGAGTGTTTCCTCTCGTTTTCCCCTCTCGTGTTCTTCGTGTTCTTCGCCCTACATCATTAGGGTTCCACCCTACATCATCTTGGTATCATGAGCCACGTTGATCACGATTTTGGAGTCTCTCCCACCGTTTTCTAGCCTAATTTTGCTTCGTTTTGTCCCAATTTCAAAAATCCCCACCAAAAATAGCCATACCAATTTTTTTTTGTGATTTGTTGGTTGGATGATGTTTTGTTGATTTTGATCCATGAATTCGTTGTGTTTCAAGTGGATCTAGCCTTCCCCATCTTTTCCCCCATTTCCATCCACGAAATCTTCTCAATTTTGCCCCGGGAAATCGTGTTTTTCCGCCCCCGTTCTCAGATCTGGAAGTTAGGGTTCGTCCTGGAAGAAATTCCACGACCCCCGGAACTTCCGGCATCCCCCGGAACTTCCGTCCATGCCCCGGAACTTCCAGGCTAAACAGAAAGTTTACCCAAAATCCACCGGTTTCCCCACACGTCTCCCGCGACCCCCGGAACTTCCAGCACCCCCCGGAATTTCCGGAGCCCGGAACTTCCAGCCGTAACCCCGGAACTTCCGGCCTAACCAGAAACATTGCACAGACTTTCAGCATCACCCTTCTTCACCATTTTCATCATAACTTTTCGCTCCGAACTCCGATTTGAGTGTTCTTTGGCTCGTTTTGAAGCTATCGACGTGCCCGAGGTCCTCACCTTGGTTTCACCACCATTTGACTACATAAAAATTTTGGAACTTTGGCATCTTTGCCTAGGGACTCCAACATATCATCCGCTATTCCACCATAGACTTCCGCAACCTAATTCATTTTGATCCCCATTGCATTTGAGGTTGTTTGAGTTGTAGCTTGTGTCTCCTAAGGTGTTTCGGCTACTTCGGGACCGTGAATTCCACTCTGACAACGTGTATAGCCCCACCATACTCTTCCGCCACCTTACCCATTTTGACCGGGTTTCCACCAATACTTCCGCAACCACCACCACTAATCCGTTACCACCATTTGACATTTGCGTTTGAGATTTTGAGTTCGCTGTTTTTCCGTTTCCTAAGGTGTTTCGGCTAATTAGGAACGGTTCAACATCAAGAACACCGCCACTCATCATCGCCACGAGGTCGTCATCATCATTGACCACTTCATCATCATCCGTCCTTGCTTACAAACGAGAACCACCGACGGTAACTTCGACGACACCATTGTATATTCCCCTTGCCATTGCATTGTTAACCCCTAGCCCATTTTGCGTCACTTGCCTATCGAGACTAGCCATTGAGTATTGCCGGCAACGTTACTTGTGCACATTAGTGATCATCGATCCGCCCTTCCATTGCATACATACCTCATCTTGGTATCATCATATCATCTCTTGTGTCACAAGATTGTTCCTGCATATACACACTTGCTATCTTGGTTTGAGCGTTGCGCATATTGGCCAAAAAAAAGCTTTTAAGCAAAGAGAAAAACAAAGAGCTTGTAAGCAATAGCCATAGCATCGCCACATTGCATATCATATACCATCATTGATCATCTGGGATCATCGTGTGAGAAACAGCGGGAACCATACATACATAGCATACTTGGGATAGAAAATCGATACGTTTTGTCTTTCCTAGGGTGTGCACAAGTGTCGTATCCGCCTATTGAGCAATCGTGCTAGCGTCTCTCTTGAGTTGTGCAACACGAGCGTTTTCCGTGGATTCCACATTTTGTGCTCATTCCTTGGTTGCACGACCCCATTTATCTATCTGTGTGTGCGTTTCCGTGTGCCATTCATTGCTATTGGTCTACTTGTTTCATTTGCGGATTTGTGAATCTCTTTCAACATTATTGACTCTTACTAACAATTGCATCAAATTTTTGTGCCACTATCCTCATCAAATTTTTGCATCAAATTTGTGTAGGTGTGAGAATAGACAAGATCCGATACCAATTGTGCTACTTCCACAATACATTATTGAGTGATCATTGATCCATCTTCAACATTGGATAAGGTACATTTGGTCTAGTTCTTTCCTTTCTTCCACTCACATTTTTGCTTGAGCATGATGGATAGGCAAAGCACATCTCCTTCGATCTACAACCACAACGACGAGTTCGATGCCATGAAGGACCACATCAACACCAAGATGGACAAGCACATGGAGGAGCTCAAAGCCCTCATCAAGAACGGCAAGAGGTCTTCCTCATCTTCGAGAAGACGCTCAAGTGCACATGCTTCCGAGCTCCCATCTCCGGCAAGATCACATCGGCATCGACACCGACAAGAACGTGAAGGTCAAGAGCTCAACACCAACCACCGCTCGACGACTTCACCATCTACCATGGCATCTTCGCCAAGCGACTTCAAGGCATCTTTGCCTTTGGACATACGGCATCTTCGCCAACAAGCACCTCAAGATTACGCTCAAGAGAAGCTCCCCACGCTCAAGTCCGCGACTTCCATGAGCTACTACGACCTCGACACCGAGCACGAGCTTCCTTTCTATGGGACTCAAGACCCCGAGGAGTATCTCGAGTGGGAGCGCAAGATGGACGACTACCTCAAGCTACATCAAGTCCCCTCCGAAGATCAAGTGAAGTGCGCCACAAGTAACTTCCATGACTACGCGTCGACATGGTGGCTTCACAAACCTTCGACAAGCTTCGACGTGAGTTGGCCCAAGATGAAGAAAGCGATGCGGCGAGAATTTTTGCCTTCCACCTACACGGAACATCTTCGACGCCAATTGGAGAACACCATCCAAGGATCCAAGTCCATCGACGAGTACTTCAAGGAGATGAAGAAAGCCTTGCGATGAGCCGGCGTGGACGACCCCACTTGGATGAAGTTCTACTTCATGATGGGATTGAACAACGACATCTCCAAGACTATCTTCCTCGAAAACTACGAGTCCCTAGATGACATCTACTTTGGTGCTCTCAAGGCGGAACAAGAACACATGAAGGCCAAGGCTTCTCCACCCCAAGCACACTTCGAGAAGGCCAAGCTCCAAGATGGCGAGCATGAGGGTAGTACCACCACGATGTCCAAGCCCGACGAGCTCCAAGACGATGCTCCCAAGTTCGACATCCCCGCCATCCCTCTTTGTGGCATTGACGATGCCGAGTCTACCATGACTCTTTTTGAAGACGGCACGGAGACGACTATGACTACGGAGCCAATCATGGACCAAGTTTTGAAGGCGAGCGACACGGTGGCGAGCAAGGATGATGCTTCCATCTTTGGAGGCGAGAGTGATGATGTGCCATCTTCGGCCTTCATCCACGGCGACGACGATGATGAGTTGAGCGACTTATGCCACCATATTGAGAGTGAGAGTGACTTCACCACTAGCCCCATATATGATGAGATGACCCAATTCCCATGTGAGGAGAGCCACAACCCCCACCACTTGAGTGAGATGAGTGACTCCACCATATGTGACTTTGAGTGCACCTACTTTGAGGGAGTGAGTGAGCCACCACATAGAGAGAGTGTGATAGTTGATAGGTCTTGTGAGGCCATTTCAAACTCTAACGACTTAACCTCTACCTCTATTGTGTCTTCTTATTTGGTGCTAGGTCCCATATATGATGACGCGCCCATACTCGACGACTTCGTCCTTCCTATGGACAAGTCGATGGCCATGGTGGACTATGATACACCCCCCACATGGTTCCATCACGATGAACATGACCACAATTTGGTCCTTGCCACCTCACCTACACCACATGAGTGGAATGACAAAGGTAACATAGGTGAAGGTGATGCTCTTGTCCCACTAGTGGACATTGATTTCTTGCATGATGTCGATCCTCCCATTGCCATGCTTCATGCTAGTATGATTTCCCCATGCGATGATTTACCCATTTATGATGAGTTTGATGATTGCCATGAGGAGTCTATTAGTTGTGATGCCAGGTTGCATAGGATTTCTTGTGCTAATTCTCTCGGTCACATCATGTTTGATAATCCGCTTGACTTGTCATATGCTATGCATGAGATCAACAATATGACATATTTGCAATCTCATCGTAGTGACTATGCATATGCCATTAAAATAAACCCAATTTGCACATATGGCATAGATGACAAACCCATGGTTATTGGCATTTGTTTTTCTTGTGATGCTATTGATATGCTCCCTTTGCATCATTTCTCTTATATGCCATGCCATGACCACCTAGCTTTGGACATGCATTGTTTGCCATGTTGTCCATTTTCTCCATATTATGCTTCCGCTATTGCTCATGAGGAGACCCCCATAGTTTCCTCATACATGTTAGGAGATTTTGACACATCCTATGAATTGCATGATCCCAATACTTGTGTGCACGATATGCTCCCCATGAATAATGCTATTGTTGTGACACATACTTGCATGTTCAATTTATGTTCCCATCGTGCTATACACAACAACTATTCTTTCATGATGGATGACATGTTTCTCTACCGTGCCTCAAGTTTCTTTGAGCATTGCTTGTTTTGTGCTAACTCTCACGTGCACATACATATCATGATGGATGATGTGTACATTTACCACACACACACTTTGTTTCGTTTGTCCCCATGTTGTGTAGGTACACATGCTTCGTCGTTGACCTCGCAAGCGCAAGAGTTGACGAAACGAGCTCTAGAGAGCAATGATGATTTGGGATTCCGTGGATTGTCATTCCCACCGCTCCCACCGCGCAATGACTTTGCGCATTTCTTCTACATGGCCCTCACATGGTTATGGGTTATTGTTCATTACATCCTCTATGCCCATATTGCCATGTTCACTTTGCATGATATGCTCATTTCCATTTGGATGACATGCTTGGGTGACCCATCCTTTGCATTACACATGATCCATACTTCTAGTACTTATATGTGTATTTGCACGCTTGGTGGAGATATTGATTGTTCTTGCCATGTCCCATTTCTCATTCATGCCTATGATCCTATTGATGCTTACCCCATTACTTGTCTTTCTTGCGATATGTCATGTGCATTGTCTATGTCTATTATTTGTTCACATGACATGATTGCCAAGATTTCCTCTAGTGTGTTGCATCTTCGCTCCACTAGTTTGCACGATATGATTGCTATGATTGCTAACCTTGTTGCATCACCGATGACTCATACTTGCTCGTTTCATGCGGTTGATAGCACCTATTCCCATGCTTTGCACATGATTGATATTGCTTCTTGTCATATGTCTCCATATGTTGCCTCTCTCATGCTAGATGATTTGCCATGTATTGAGTACAACTATGATTTTAGTCTTGCTAATGAGATCGCCCCCATAGCTTTCTCCCATAGTATTGGAGCTTTTGACATCTTTCATGTGAAGCATGCTTGTCTTACCTCTTTGCACCAAATGCATAGTGCCATGAACATTAAGATTGTTGCATCATATTATTCATGCCCTTTTGCTTCTAATGGTTATGTGCAAGAGAAGAGAACCATCATGATGGATGATGTGTTTATCTACCGTGCACATACGTTCTTTGCTTGGTTGTGTACATGTGTAGGTTCCTTCGACATCGTGTCAACGTCCACTTCCCATGAGTTGACCATCCGAGCTCTTGAGAGCGAGCCTAGTACACTTTCGACCGACTTGCTTCTACATCGCACTTGCTTGTGCTTCTGCATTATGAAGGACGCACAAGGACACGCTTTTCAGGTGACATCCTTCTTGAGCATGGATATTGCGGATCATACTACTTGTGTTGCTTGCACCATGAGACTTATTGGTCATCTTGGACCACTTGATTGCGCACATGTTCGAGATCTTGCTTTGACTTGTCATTTTCACCTTTCCATGCCTCATGACACATATGCCTTGTGTGTTGCATCCAACTTGTTGCCTACTCGCTCCTATAATATGCTTGGTTGCAACAATGTCATCACTCCACATATGCCATGTCCCATTAATTGTCACATGATTGACTTGATTGCCTCACACATGATGAACACTTGCTATTTCTATTGTGTCGAGTGCCACACTATCTTCACTACACCTTGTGCACATTATGCTTGGTTTGTCTTGCACTTGACCCATGTGTTTAGACACCTCATTTTATTTGGTGTTGTGAATGATTCCTATGCCTACCATAGACCTTTTGTTGAGCACTTTGTGCATGATTGCTATGACATTGAGGTAGATGCTTGTTCATTTGTCACACACATTAGCATCTTCGCCTCACCTTTGCATGATTGTTTCCATGATGACTTTGCTTGTGCTCAATTAATATGCTTACATGCCATGTCTCACTTCTTTGTCAAACCATATGCTATGCTTGATGACTACACTTGTCGGGTGAATCACCACTTGAATGTTTGGTTTTACACTAATGCTAACCACATTTGTTTTTCCAAGTGTTTGTTGTCCTTGCTCCTTTTGAAGGAATCACAAGCCGGTGCGACATTGGAGAGTGACCATTTCGAGCTTCGAGATGAAGAGTACTTGGTGATCGTCCACTTCTACACGGCGAAGCCATCTCTTTCCCATGGTGATTTGGTTTTCGATCCGAGGTCGGATCTTTCCCAAGGGGGGGGGAGATGATGCGGAGCATCCTACGGACGTCACCATGTAAAGAGCCCGTTTGGCAAGTGACACGTGTGACATCTACTCCACATACACAAAGGTGAATCATCTCCTTTACGCGTGTTCACTTGACTCCTTCGAGGATGGTATACTACTTGACACTCCAGTCGTCTGCATACATAGGTATTGTCGGAGCACCACGGACGAGGAGGAGGAGTGCCAGCGCACGTGTACAACTACACCGTCCACGAGGGAAGCTTGGAAGAGAAGGAAGAAGAAGCATGGACAAGCTTCTGGAAAGCCCGGAACTTCCGGCCTCCATCCCGGAACCTCCGGCCACTGGAACTTCCGGCCCCTGGCGATCCAGACGACCCCCGGATGTGCAAAGTCTCTGTCCAGCCCGGACCCTGCCCGGAAGCCACCCGGAACCTCCGGCCCCCGGAACCTCCGGCCATCCCGGAACTTCCGGCCCCTGGACTCCAGCCCCGCTCACGCCGTGCCAACTCTCTGTGTAGCCCGGAATCAGCCCGGAACCTTCCCGGAACTTCCGGCCACCGGAACCTCCGGCCCCGCCCGGAACTTCCGGCCCTGCCTGCGTGCACTGACTTGGGCCGAGACCCATGTACCCCTTCGCCCCCTAGACTATATATACTCTTCTTCTACCTCCGTTTTAGGGTTAGCAAATAGGATAGCTCATTTCTAGGTGAGCTTTGCTCCTTTACCACTCCTCCACTTGAGAGAGAGAGAGAGAGACCACTCCATTGGAGTTCAAGACCTCCATTGGAGAAGATCCCCAAGGGATTCAAGACCCCCATTGTGGGAAGATCCATCTCGGATTCAAGACCTCAACTCCTCACGGATTGGGATGAACTAGCTACCGTTTGTATCATCCTTTGTTGACTTTGGATCGTGAATCTCTCCGTGTGTATGTGGATTTAGCACATGTGTGATTGTGTCTTGTGTATTTGAGTGTTTCCTCTCATTTTCCCCTCTCGTGTTCTTCGTGTTCTTCGCGGGATCCGCTCCAATCGTGAAAGATCGACACCATTAGGGTTCCACCCTACATCAAAGTGCTTTAGCATTGACTAGATTATTGACTCTAGTGCAAGTGGGAGTCTGTAGGAGATATGCCCTAGAGGCAATAATAAATGTTATTATTTATCCCCATGTTCGTAATTAAGTTTGTATTTCGTGCTATAACTACTATGGTTCTCGAGTCTGCAATAACACGAGGCTCAGAGGAAGACTCATATGCATGTGTGGAATAATAAACGGTAAAATGTATTCCTAGTCTGGCCTCTAAGACTAGCTCAAGTGTTGCATGATGGTTCTGTTTTCCTGATCATGGGCATGACTATGCCAGCAACTTTGGGGACACAATGTTAGTAGAACACTTGTGGTTGAATCAACCCGATTGATGTTATGCTATGAGATACACTCATCACAAGTTAATGGTTAATAACACAAAGAAAGTTTACGTTTGCATAATTCCATAGACCATGAGAGTATCGAGTTTCTTCATGCTTGATTCATGAACTTTGGGGTTTGTTAAACGTCATCCGTAACTGGGTGGCTATTACGGCGGCTTACGGGTTCATGGGAAAGTATGTCAAGTAACTTGATAGCTCAAGATTGGGATTTGCTCCTCCGACGATGGAGAGATATCTCTGGGCCCTCTCGGTGTTAGGGTATCCACCCTCATCTGGCCAAACACAATGTGATTTGATCACAGGGATGCCGGAACACGGGAACGAGAAAAGAGAACAAAACCGGTAACGAGGTAACTGGCATTGTGGACAAGTGTTGATCCACGGGGATGCCGATAAATCTCACCTCGGGTATTTGTAACATATCACGAAGCAACAGGAATAGCACACGGCAACTGGAGGTTCACTCGAATATTTATTCGTGTGGGTATAGGGGTCAATATGGGTGTCCACGGCTCCGATGTTGATCATTGATCGGAAAGTGTTCCGGTCATGTCTATACTTCACCGAACCTATAGGGTCACATGCTTAAGGGTCATCTATCTGCTGAATACTAGACAGGGAGTCTGAGAGAAAGTCACCGGAAAAGTTTCGGAGACAACGGAAGAGTTTCGGAGAGAGAACACCGGAATAGTTTCAGTAAAACCGAAAGGTTGTTTCGGAGTATACCATTAAGTCAAAATGGTTTCGGCACACGCCTAGAAATTCTTAGAGGGTGCCAGAATTCTTCTAGGAACTTCTGGGGTTTTTCCGGAGAAAAAACCCGGAAATGTTCCGGAGCGGCCGGAACCGCTTTGGTTGCTTTTCGCAGATGAAAATCACTAATCTAGAATTGTTTCAGAACGCGTCCAAAATTATTTTAGTGGGTACTGGAATTATTCTAAGACCTATAGAAATATTTTCGGATTTAACGATCACGGAAAAATGTTTGTGTGATTAGTGAAAAGCACTTTTTGGTGGCTTCTTGGAGAAGCCACCTTGAGGGCCTTTTGGTATTTTTCCCCATTGGCTTCTTGGAGAAGCCACCCTTGGGCTTGGCCTATAAATAGGGGTGGAGGGGGCTGCCCAAACACACTCAAGGCCAGTTCTTTTGGCCGATTCTCACAGAATCGCCCCCCTCCCCAGCTTCTCCCAGAATCGCCACTCCATATTTTTTTTACAATCCTATCTAGTTAAGGTCTAATTAGCTAGGATTGTAAAAAAAATATAGAGTGGTGATTCTGGGAGAAGTTGGGGAGGGTGGCAATTCTGGGAGAATCGGCCAAAAGAACTGGCCCTCACTCTCTCATACACAATGCCATGCAATGATCTGGCTTCTTATCTCCCTCCCACGAAAAGAGTTTCGTAGAGCCGAAAGGCTGTCTGGGTTCCAGTGGGAACTAGTTCTGGACGGCGAAGCCCTGCCGGATAGATGACACCGTATGTGTGCAACCCCGTAGAGAGGTCATAGGTTCGATCTTTTGCCCGAGGGGCTGTTCGAGGGTCCTCCCGAAGGGCTATCCGAGTTACAGTCCGAGTTTGAGAGTGCCTCCCGGAGGGCTGTCCGTGACACCGTCCGAGGGACTGTCCGACCGCCTCTCGGAGGGCTGTCCGAGGGACTGTCCGAGGGGCAGATGAGGGAGTACATCCTCGCTGTTGGGAGGTTGTAAATCCTAGCTGCGGGGATTTGCACCGACGATCTACATCGACTCTACTTCCACTGCGCTACGAGTCGGTAACGATCAGATCAAACCCTGTATGCATCTCCATAGTGATCCTGGGCGTGCTCGCAGTACTGAAATTTTTTGTTTTCTGTTGCGTTCCCCTACAGGAATCGAGCCAACAACCAGATGTGCCTGAAGTCGCCACCCGTACCACCGCCTATGGGTCGCATCACACCCCCGCTGGCACACTCACCGCAGCCGGGTGCTCATTGCACCCCGCTGCCGTTGGTGTGGTGCCAGTGCTGCAAATCACGTAGAGTCATCCGTCGTGTCTCAACTACAACCCTCAACCCTGGCCGAGTCTTCTACAAATGCCCAAATCATGGGGTAATATGGTCAAGTTGTTTGTCTGCTTTTAGTTGCTGAATTTTATTTTTTAGGAGTTTGGTTGATGATCTTCGAATTTGATTCATGTAGAAAAGGGAGGATTCTTGTGATTTGTATTTCTGGGAAGTTGCAGATGTGGGGGAATGGAACTACACGGATTATTTGGTTAGCCGATGAATCCCAATACCAGCAGGCTGGGGTGTTGGACAAGTAACTGAAGGAACGACAGAAGAGGAAGATGCAGAGCAGAAGGTTAAAGACGATGCAGTTCATGAGATCATGGCCAAGCAACAGTTGGTGAACAGCCTTGGCAGCAATGAGGAGATGAAAGAGCTTGTGAAGATAATGGGCAAGATTGTTGTGCTCTGTAGGATGATTGTCTCTTTATTTGCAGTGTATGTAGCACTCGTACGTGATGTATTCAGTGGCTCTGACATGAGCACTTTGCTGAAACTAGTAATGAATGAAACCTATTAAGTAGGCTGGGCGTCTAGTGTTGTGAACATCTAATGATTTCTATATTAACGGGAATCGGGGGGCATCCACTTTTGCTAATAAATAAATAAATAAATAAATAAGCAGAGGACCTGTCGGGTCAGCTTTGTTCCCATTATAATACGTTCAACAAATTGCAGTCCAACAGCAAACTGCCATCAGCTACATTTGCGGTTGTACAATCATCAAATACAAGTTTCACAGCAAAATATGAGTAATACTAAACAACAATGTCATCATGTTTTAGTCGTCATACAATCACCAAACACAAATCAACATACATAATAAGTGATGTTCTAACTGAACAACTACTTCATCAGGTTTCAGTTGTCATAGCAAACACAATTTAACATAGTAGATAATAAGTCATCTTCTCACAGGCAAATATGACAAAAGCAATCTAATCATCATCCGCAGCAGTAGCGTCAACATCTTCACCATGTGTGCCAGTCTGAATCGTAATTCCCCCCAGTGTCATCTTCTTCTTCAGCATCAATGTCCTCGAACGTTGGCTTCTTATTGATCAACTCATCTACTTCCACAGCCTGACAGGCAATCGTTTCTCCAGCCTTATTGATGTGATGGTTCGCAAACATATCATAAACATCTGTGGAATCCTCTACATCAGCAGTAGTGTAAGCATCATCTTGTTGTGCAACTTCATTAAACGAATTCCTCTGCTCAAACTTTTGCAATACTCTCCAGTCTTGGTTACGTGCATATGTGTCTTCCAAGAAAAATATCTATGTTGCTTGATTTGCCAAAATATAAGGCTTGTCGGTGCGGTACGCCGCCTTGACATTGATGGATTTGAAATAATCATCAGCTTTGGGTTTTGAGATCCTGGTAAACTGGTTATACCAACAACAGCAAAACAGAACCACGCACCGATGAACCTCGAAACTGGAGATATACTGCAACTGAACAATGTCTATTATGTTAGCATACATTTCAGTTGTCACTTTCTTGTGCGTATCCGTGCTCATGACGACACTGTTTTGGGTCTTCCTACCTTCATCGCATGCAAGGGTGTTGTAGCGCACATCTCCAACAACACAAGATGCATAATGTCTTACCCGAGTATCAGGACCCATTGCTAGTGCGTAAAGGGTATCACTAACTGCCTGCCCCTCCTCCCGCATCTCCTTAACCTATGGTTAGAAAATAGACAAGCTAATCATCTTATGTACTCTATATATTAAAAAAACTGACAGTGCATTTCAAAAGCTTACACGGCTGTTCAACCATTTCGCAAATCCTTCCCTAACCCGTTTGTAAATGTTTCTTGGATTTTGCGCTAGTAACTCCTCTTCGTAGATGCTGCAGAACATAGTGATCATGTCAAACATCTAAATATATAAGAATGTGCTGCAAGTTTAGTAGATTGCGATGTATAAGCTGCAGTACTTAGCACTTACTCGATATAAGGTAGAATCTCAGGACAGTTATTCAACACATACGAAACCATTTTGTCCAAATCTTTAGGTTTGTCATCTTGTCGACTCTTCCCTGTTACTCGAACAGCCGGATCAAAAACATTGAGCTCAGGATTTTTTTTCACCCACCTTTTTGCTAGGCTGATCAGCTGTCTCAATGTATCATGAGCAGAATGTTAACGCATCTGTAGCAATGTAGGCCTCTGCAATGGAACCCTCAGGTCTAGCTCTATTCCTAACATAGCCCTTGAAAGTGCCTAGCCGCCTTTCAATAGGGTACATCCATCCATACTGTACTGGACCTCTAAGTAGTGCCTCATCAGGTAGATGAACAGCCAAATGCACCATCACATCAAAGAAGGCTGGAGGATATATCTTCTCAAGGTCGCATAGGATAGTTGGTATCCTCTCTTTAAGATGCTTCACAGCATCTATCCTGATATTTCTACTGCAGAGTTCCCTGAAGAATTGTCCCAACTCTCCAACTGCTCTGTATAAGTTAGGGCAGCCCAATCCTCTAAGGAGAACAGGTAAAACCCTTTGAAGTAGGACATGCCAGTCATGAGTTTTCAATCCTTGTACCTTAGTTCCATATGCACTGATTCTCCTTTCAGGGTTGGAAGCAAATCCATGTGGGAATCTCACACGTGACAGGACCTTGCAGAATTCTTTTCTTTTTTGCTTGTCCAAGATGTACACAGCTGGTGCCATATCCCGTGATTCACCAGTGCTATCCACCTGCAAATTAGATCTGATACCTAGGTGTGTTAAATCAATCCTAGATTTTAAGGTATCTTTTGTCTTGCCTTCAATATTAAGAAGTGTGCCGATAATGCTGTCACATATATTTTTCTCGATGTGCATCACATCAAGATTATGCCTCAGATCCAAATCTTTCCAATACTCCAAGTCCCACAAAGTGGACCTGCGGGTAAACAATAATCTCTCTTCTGCCTTGCCACGCTTCCTTTTTCGGCTACCATTATCGGGATGGTTTCCTGGTGTAATATGCCTGGCCTTCTGTAATTCCTCCTACAACTCATCGCTGGTGAGCCCCTTTGGTGCATCACAGTTTTCATGACTTGCTATGAACATAGGTTTTTGGTATTTTCTAAGATGCAGCTTGTCCTTGTCAAGGAAACAGCGGTGTCCAATGTAACAGACCTTGCTAAGTATTGGGTATGACAGTGGATTCTTGTCACAGCGAACACATGCATTGTAACCATGTGTCGTTCGCCCTGACATAGTGCCCAAAGCCGGATAATCATGGATGCACCAAATTATAACAGCATGCAGAATGAAATCAGCTGGTGGGCTGCTATATAGGTCTCGAGTGAGAACACCCCTCCATAGCTTTTGAAGTTCCCCCACAACAGGCTCCATGAATAAATCAAAATCCTTTCGAGGACTTTTTGGACCTGGGATGAGCAAGGCCATGATGTAGTTTGATTCTTTGGTGCAGACATTTGGCGGCATCTTGTAAGGGATAACAAGCACTGGCCACATGCTATATGTCGCTCTCTGGTGGCCAAATGGGTTGAATCCATCTGTAGCTAAGCCAAGTCTAATGTTTCTCGGCTCAACAGCAAACTCTGTGTGTTTCAGATTGAAGCTTGTCCAGTCACTACCATGAGATGGATGGCTCATTACATTCCGATCTCTGTGCTCCTGGTTCCTAGAATGCCACCGTACATCCTCTCTTGTTTGAGCATCATGAAACAACCTCTGCAATCGTATAATTGGAAAATGTCTCAGAACCTTATGAGGAATCCTCTTCACAGCATCACCATCTTTCCATCTTGATGATTTGCATTTTGGGCATTCACTTAGGTTGGCATAATCCTTCCGAAACAGAACACAATTATTCTCGCAAACATGGATCATATCATATCCAATTCCAACCGCACGGAGGAAATTCTTCATTTTACTATAGGTGTGTGGCAGCTCCGACACAGCTGGGTAACAATCGTGGAAAGCAGCCATCATCGCATCAAATGATTTTTTGGTCATCCGCTGAGATGTCTTCACCTGAAGAAAACTGACCATAGTTGAGAATACTGACAGCTTACAACCTGCGGTGACTGCCACGTTGCATTGCTCCAACATGCGGGCCCACCGTTTTTCTTGTACAGGTGTAAGTTCTCGAAATGCGCGAGCATTTCGTAGCATTGTTTCAATCTTGGTCAAAATCACTAGCTCCGCCGCCACCTCCTCCTCCTCCTCTTCCTCTTGAGCATCAGGCAGATCAAGATGGTGATCTGCTGCTTCCACATAGTCAGTGACATCGACGTTCATAGCTTCACCATGATGAATCGCCTAGTATATGTGACTGACATCCCATACAAGTGTAGATGATTTTGCACAGTTGACTGGGGTCTTGAAACTGAATTCATACAACTGCTACACGGGCAGCGCACATCTGCTTTCAGACCACCGTACTCAGCTCTGATAAAGTTCATGAAGTTTTGAACCCCCTCGACATATGCAGGGGAGAATCGTCGAGCAGAAGTTATCCAAGTCCTGTCCATCTGTCAGACATACAAATTAGTTCTTCTACTAGATATTACAGGAAAAACATATATGTTTCATTATAAAGTCCAGAGAAAATACCTAGCTCGATGTCTAAAGCTATGGCAAGATATTTGGACAAGCAGATCTAAGTAACGAAATATATGTAAAGCTAATTCAGAAAACAGATTGAGTGCTAAATTATGGTAGGCTATTTCAGCAATCAATGAGGCCGAGCACACAGCCATCGAAGGCCATCTCAGCAACAAAGATTGAGTGTAAAACGGTGTTGAGCTATTTCACCTAACAGATTGGCTACTAGACCATGGCAATCTACTTCACAATACATACATGGTCTAAAATATGGCAGGATATTTTAGCAACTAATCAGGCTTGCCATGCCATCTCAGCAAAGCAGATTGAGTGCAGAACAGGGCAAGGTAGCTTTTTGAGCAGAGCATATTGAGTGTAAACTATTTCGGCAAGCAGTGAGATTAACAGCGTCTATCAGCTAACATCCAGCGCTACTCCGACATGCACGGGGTCTCAGTCTAGAATGTGCATACCGTGGGAGAAGCTGACTGCCGTGCGTCTCCACAAGAACGTCGCCAGCGGTGGCGGCGCGTCTGGAGGATGGCAGTTTACGAGAGCGTACTGTGGGATCGAGAGGATCGCCGTGCGTCCCCTTGAAGAACCGCGGCGCCGACATATCGGCGCGGTGGGGAGGGCTAGTTTGGCGGAGTGAATGAGGTGGAGGGGGGCGGGGGGAGGGGGTTTAGGGAATATTATTGGCTAGTTGGCCGAAGGGGAGTTGAATTTGGGATTTGGGGGAATTTTCGCACGGTGGGCGGGGGAGTTTGGCGAATGGTCGGTTTCTCCAATTGCGGTCCCACATGTCAGTGAAGAGGCAAGCCGAAGCGCATTCCCTTTGGGTGAGCGGTGTGCAAGACCTACCGTGTGAGGGGTGCAATGCGACCACGACAGGCGTGTTGTAAGTGTACTGCCTTTTCCTTTTGAACTTTTAGAGCGTAACACTTGGTTTTGGTGCTTCGTGCGATCCATCAATACAAACCCGACTAAAACGGCGCGGGCGGGTCTTTTCCCGCACGATATGCTGGGAGTTTGGCTTAGTTGGTTTGACAGACAGAGCGAGAGAAAGACGTGAAATGCGTGAATGTGTAGTGGACGTACTTTTGGAGGGCCTAAGAGAAATTGTGTATGTAAACCCTCTGTATTTATTTACTTCGCATATTAGCTTTGTCTCGGGTCAAACTTTCTAAACTTTGACCAAGTTTATACATACAAAAACAATGACAACCACAATACCAAGTAAATACGATTAGAATCATCATTCAATATATTTTTATAAAACATATCTTTTTATTGTGAAAGTTCATATAATCGGACGAGATTCATGCAAACACGGTAGATTTTCATTACATTTCGAACTTTTAGGACCAAAAAAGAAAAGAAACCCGACCCTAAACCTATCCTACGGCGACGGTGTACGTCCACTTTCCTTTATATTCCGCATCGGCGACCACGTCCTCCATCTGCCGTCTCCATGAACGGCGGTGGGGTTCAAGACCCATGAAGTGAAGGTGCGGTCTCCGGCGAGAAAGAGTAGAACACGGGAGACGGGCCGGCCCACTTGGGACACCATGCCCTGCCACCTCCCATGCCCTACTCATCCTCGGAGGAGTCCGCGACCTCGGTGGTGCCGGTGGACGTGAGGTCGATGATGGACGTGGACGGTCCGTCGCTGTTCACGTGCCATATGCGCCCCCGAACGTTGGACGGTGGCGCGTAGAACGCGCGGCTGGCAGTGCTCTTGTCCTCGGCCGCCGGCGCAGCCGGTGCTTGTGCGGCCGCGTTCGCGTCCGGCTATGCTGGCATTGCGTTGCGAGCGGCTGGTTGAGCAAGGGCGGCAACCTCGAGCTTCATCTCCGAAGACAAGCTCTCCCGCAGAGCGTTCCCGCCCGCGGTCATGGTGGATGTGGTGCCAGGGAGGAGGATGTGCTCTGGTATGGAATTTAGCTGGGTGTTGCCGCCTTTAAGTAGCACATACCGGTGAGGCCAAGTGTCCAGGTGTATCAATGAGTCGCTGGAGTTCATACCTCGGGCGGCGAGCCTGCTTAATGGTGGCATGCGGACGGACGGCATGAATGCGGGCAGCTGGCGCCGGGGGAGGAGGGGAATGCACGTGGGCGAGGGACGAGGGTTTTTTGTGGGCCAGGGTAGTCAGCTGCGGGCGTGGCAACGTCGCAGATGCCCTTTGCTCACATGAGATGCCACATGTCAGTGACAAAGCATGACGACCCGCGTTCCCTTGGGTCAGAAGCATGCCGGACCGACCGTCTGGGGGTGCGACGTGAACGCGACAGGGGTGCTGTCAATGCACCGCCTTTTCATTTTGAACTTGTAAATCGTAACACTTGTAGAACGTAAGACCGAAAGCATATATGAAGTTGGCACCTCACCTATATCCAGCCTAGTAGCCCACATGTACAATAGTTATTCATACTAGCATATGTACCAGTATAATTAGTGTACCGCCCTTTCCTTTTCAACTTGTGAAGCGTAACACTTGATTAAGTAGCCGGACAATGTGTGTTGCCTGTCTTTGTATGTATTTGAGGTGTGCTGATTGAGGTGTCCAGCTGTTTGAAGGAATAATTGAGGTGTGCCCGGTCCGTGCCTGCATTTAGGTGTCCAACTTACCATGTTCCGGCTATAGTAACTATACTATGTAAGTTGCTTGGAAAAATAGTTACCTAGGTCGGTTTTGTGAGCCGTCCACTACGTGTCGCTCCCCATCTTAGTAGTGACAAACCCCTTCGGTTCATGACCCGACACATCTTGACGAGATCGATAGATGTGGAGAGATCGAGTGTGTGTCGTGCAAAATAAGGTTTTGGTATGTGTCTATGATAGAAATGATCGTGTGAGGTGTAGAGAGGGGGGTGTTTGTGTGTACGCTAGTCAGTCATGTACCATCTAGCTGTAGATCAATTGAAAGAGAACTAGGGTGGGTCCGGAGATCAATCGATCGACCGATGTACATAGAGGTGTAGAGAAAGATGAATGTATGCTTAAAAATTACAATTAATGCATGGTAGAGTGACCTAGGCGTGTGTCGAAGAGTGACCTGATGAGCGAGATACAATCCCGATACCTCAAGAGGTCGATCATGTGTGACATGCACAAGGAGGAAGAGAGGTGCTATGTGTGTCTGTGCGAGAGAGAGAGAGAAAGACCCTGAGATGAAACTGAGAGAGATCGAGTGGGTTGATGTCTACTACGCAACTTTTATTCTTGTAGACGTTTTTGTAATCTAAAAAAAACAGCAAGGTAGCAAGTGATAAAACGGAGCACAAACGGTATTGCAATGCTTGAAAACAAGGCCTAGGGTTCATACTTTCACTAGTGCAATCTCTCAACAGTGCTAACATAATTGAATCATATAACAATCCCTCAACGTGCGACAAAGAATCACTCCAAAGTTCCTATTAGAGGAGAACATAAGAAAGAAATTGTTGTAGGTACAAAACCACCTCAAAGTTATCCTTTCCGATCAATCTATTGAGCCATCCCATTAAGTGTCACAAACAGCCCTAGAGTTCGTACAAAAATAACACCATATGATACGCATCAACCAACTCTAATGTCACCTAGATACTCCAATGTCACCACAAGTATCCGTGAGTTGATTATTCGATATGCATCAAACAACTTCAAATTCATAAATTCAATCCACACAAAGAACTTCAAAGAGTACCCCCAAAGTTTCCTATCGGAGAAAAGAAAATGAAAACGTGCAACCAACCCCTATGCCTAGATCACCCCAAGGTCACGGGAATCCGTGAGTTGATCACCAAAACATATATCAAGTGACTCAAGAGATACCCCATTGTCACCGCGGGTATCCACATGCAAGACATACATGAAGTGTTCTCAAATCTGAAACATTCAATCCGACAATAACGAAACCTCAAAGGGAAAGACTCAATTCATCACAAGAAGATAGAGAGGGAAGAAACACCATATGATCCAACTATATTAACAAAGCTCATGGTACATCAAGATCGTGCCAAATCAAGAACACGAGAGAGAGAGAGAGAGAGATCAAACACATAGCTACTGGTACATACCCTCAGCCCCGAGGGTGAACTACTCCCTCCTCGTCATGTAGACCGCCGGGATGATGAAGATGGCCTCTGGTGATGTTTCCCCCCTCCGGCAGAGTGCCGGAACAGGGCTCTGAATGAGATCGCTTCGGTACAGAGGCTTGCGGTGGCGGCGTGGAAGTTCTAGGTTTCTTTCTGGGGTTGTTGGTATTTATAGGAATTTTTGGCCTTGGTTTCACGTCAAGGGGGCCCACGAGGGAGCGACAAGCTAGCTAGGCCCTCCCTACCCCCCAGGGCGCGCCTAGGAGGCTTGTCGCTTCCTCGTGACTCTTCTAGTCCTTCCATGAAGCTTCGGGGGTCTCTTATGTTCCAAAAAAAATCACCAAAAAGTTTCAGCCCATTCCGAGAACTTTTATTTCTGCACAAAAAACAACACCACGGTAGTTAGACAGAAAACAACTTCAGTCCGGGTTAGTTCTAATCAAATCATACCAAAACCATATAAAATTGTTGTAAAAATGGCATGAATACTTCATAAATTATAGATACGTTAGAGACGTATCAGCATCCCTAAGCTTAATTCCCGCTCGTCCTCGAGTAGGTAAATGATAAAAGAAATAATTTATGAAGTGTGAATGCTAGTATAGTGCATTAGTTTGATCAATGATAATTTCAATCACTTTTCTAGCATCATTATATATCATAAACAGTAGCTCATCTCATAAAACTTCTCATGATCAAGTAGCAAGCTATTCACATGTTAAAGTATAGACCATAAACTTTCTTGAAAACTAACAAACTATGTTTTCAGTCATCAAACAATTGCAATTCATCTTATTTTCAGGAAGGGTCTATGTAAGAGCTTTGTTTTAGCAAATTCCACATACTCAACTATCATTTAGTCTTCCATGATTGCTGACACTCAAAGCATATTTTTAGAACAAACCGTTTCAGTCAAACACATAGGAAGATAGGGGCTTAATGTTTTGCCTCCCAACTTATTTATCTCATGGATAATGTCAACAATAATAACTCATGATCACCTATATTCAACGGGATATATGTGCCTGGATCTTTCCCCACCACATGATGCTTGCCAAGAGATAAAATAAAAACGGAATAGAGAAGAACACTATTGACTCTTGCATAAAAGTAAATACATAATGTAAAAGATAGGCCCTTCGCAGAGGGAAGCAAAGGTTGTCATGCGCTTTTTATTTTTGGACGTGCAAGCTCTTAATGGAAAGGAACGTCACTTTACATTGCCCCTTGTGATAGCAACCTTTATTATGCAGTCTGTTGCTTTTATTTCTTCACCATCACAAGTTCGTACAAAGCTTATTTTCCCTTACAATAATAGATCATACATATTTAGGAGCAATTTTTATTGCTTTTGCACCAATGACAACTTACTTGAAGGATCTTATTCAATCCATAGGTAGATATGGTGGACTCTCATGGCAAGAAACTGGGTTTAAGGGTTTTTGGATGACAAGTAGTATCTCTACTTAGTACGAAGTTTTGGCTAGCAAAAGATCCTAAGCAAGCACCACATGTTAGAGGATCCATGACAATATAACTTCTATGTGAATATAAACAAACATAACCCATTACGTTGTCTTCCTTGTCCAACATCAACTACTTGATCAAGGTTGAAAATAATTAATGGTGGCTCACAGTCATAGAAGATGTCCAAGATAGTATATTTATATGTGAAATCTCTCTTCCTTCAATATTCTTTCATGAATTGTTCAAGTGACCAAAGCTGTGTTTGCTAACTTTCAATAAATTTTACCACTTATATTTCTTATATGTTAAGTCATTACTCCCCATGGGACAAGCATATGAAGCATATATAATTTCAACTTTATGATATGCAATTCATTCAAACATTTTACTCTTAGAATATAAGTGAAGCACAAGAGTGAATAACAAACTACTCCAAAAGAAATAAGTGACCATCAATGAGTAGTCAAACAATTAAGTAGCAATGTGAAGACTCTCTCCAAATAAAGATTTCAGATCTGATAATTTTATTAAAACAGCAAGCAAAATGAAAAGAAAAGGATACTCCAAGAATAGCATATATCATGTGAACAAGTAAAAACTTAGTCTAACCGATAGTTGTTGACGAAGAAAGGTGGGAAGCCTACCGGGGCATCCCCAAGCTTAGTTGCTTGAGACTTCTTGGAATGTTATCTTGGGGTGCCTTGGGCATTCCCAAGCTTGAGCTCTTGGGTCTCCTTAATGCCTCTCATATCATGGCTTCTCCTAAATCTTAAAAACTTCATCCACACAAAACTCAATAAGAACTCGTGAGATAAGTTCGTATAAATCAAATCAAAACCTTAACATTCTCTACTGTAACAAATCACTAAAATTATAATTAAACATTTCATACTAAATGCCTCTGCATATTTAATACTCCTATCCTCAAATAGAATTATTAAACAAGCAAACATAACAGCAATCTGTCTAAACAGAACAGTCTGTAAAGGATGAAGCAAGATCCATACTTATTTAACTCCAAAGATTCTAAACATTTACCACACTGTAGAAACTTTATAATAGCTTATTGTGTCAAAATTTCAAGATTTTATCACATTCTGACTTTTCTGGAGAATTCAGACAATAATAGATAACTTTCTGTTTTGAAACAGCAACTCATACACTTGCAAATTGAGCATGGTAAAGGCTATACTTGACACTTTTATTGAATTAAAAGGTACCAAACTTTATTATTGATAACAGAAAGCAAATTTTAACAAAATAAAATGACGCTCCAAGAAAAACACATATCATGTGACGAATAAAAATATAGTTCCAAGTGAGGTTACCGATAATGTTGGAGACGAAAGAGGGGATGCCTTCCGGGGCATCCCCAAGCTTAGACACTTGAGTATTCCTTGAATATTACCTTGGGGTGCCTTGGGCATCCCCAAGCTTAGGGTCTTGCCACTCCTTATTCTCCTCATATCGATATGTCACCCAAAACTTGAAAACTTCAATCACACAAAACTTAACGGAACTTCGTGAGATGTGTTAGTATGATGAAGCATAAATCATTCACTTTGGTACTGTAAAGACAAGATTCATAATTGTTCCCACATAATGCCTACTGTACTCTATCATTTCCACAATTTATATCACTCAATATAAGCTATGGAAACGCTAAAACAAGCAAACTATGCAAACAAAGCAGATTCTGTCAAAAACAGAACAATCTGTAATGATCTGAATTAAAGTCATACTTCTGCGACTCCAAAAATTCTGAAACATTAGGACAACGTAAAAAAATTATAACCCAATAATGTGAAAAAAATTCAGAATTTTATCACATTCGAGTACAGAAAAGAAATTCCAGAACTGGGCGCAAAAGTTTCTCTTTTTGCACAGAATCAAATCAACAAGTATCCACACTATCTCAAAGGCTTTACTTGGCACATTATTGAAAGAAAACATATAAAACATGATTAATACAGTAGCTTAATCATGTGTACACACAAAAACAGTAGGTATAAGTATTGGGTTGCCTCCCAACAAGCGCTTCTCTTTAAAGACTTTTAGCTAGGCATGATGATTTCAATGATGCTCACATAAAAGTAAAGAATTGAAACACAAAGAGAGCATAACAAAACATATGACAAGCACATTTAAGCCTAACCCACTTCCTATGCATAGGGATTTTGTGAGGAAACAATTTATGGGAGCAAGAATCAACTAGCATAGGAAGGCAAAACAAGCATAACTTTAAAACGTTCAACACATAGAGAGGAAAAATGATATTATTGCAACACCTAAAAGCATATGATCCTCTCTCATAATAATTTTCAGTAGCATCATGAATGAATTCAACAATATAGCTATCACATGAAGCATTCTTTTCATGACCTACAAGTATAGGATTTTTAGTACTCTCCACATAAGCAAATTTATTCTCATCAATAGTAGTGGGAGCAAACTCAACAAAATAACTATCATGACTATCATGAGATGCTTGATTGGCATAATCAAATTGAACATGAAAATCATGATGACAAGTTTCATGGTTATCATTACTATTTATATCATACATGTCATCACCGTAATCATCATAGATAGCAACTTTATTGTCATAATCAATTGAAACCTCTTCCAAAATAGTGGAATCATCATTAAATAAAGTCATGACCTCTCCAAATCCACTTTTATCAATATTGTAATAAGATTCAACACCCTCCAAAATAGTGGGATCACTAGTACCTAGAGTTGACACTCTTCCAAACCCACTTTCATCAATATAATCATCATAAATAGGAGGCATGCTATCATCATAATAAATTTGCTCATCAAAACTTGGGGGACTAAAAATATCATCTTCATCACACATAGCATCCCCAAGCTTGTAGTTTTGCATATCATTAGCATCATGGATGTTCATAGAAAGCATACTAACAACATTGCAATCATGCTCATCATTCAAAGGATTCACATTAAACATTTTATTAAATTCTTCCTCTAACAATTGAGCACAATTATTGGAATCCTTATTTTCAAGAAAGACTTCATAAAGGTAAAGCATTTGAGGCAACCTCAAATCCATTTTTTGTAGTTTTCTTTTATAAAACCAAACTAGTGAATAAACAAGAAACTAAAATATTCAATTGCAAGATCTAAAGATATAACTTCAAGCACTCACCTCCCCGGCAACGGCACCAGAAAAGATCTTGATGTCTACTACGCAACTTTTATTCTTGTAGACGTTGTTGGGCCTCCAAGTGCAGAATTTTGTAGGACAGTAGCAAATTTCCCTCAAGTGGATGACCTAAGGTTTATCAATCTGTGGGAGGCATAGGATGAAGATGGTCTCTCTCGAACAACCCTGCAATCAAATACAAGAAATCTCTTATGTCCCCAACACACCCAATACAATGGTAAATTGTATAGATGCACTAGTTCGGCGAAGAGATGGTGATACAAGTGTAGTATGGATAGTAGATATAGGTTTTTGTAATCTGAAAATAAAAAAACAGCAAGGTAGCAAGTGATAAAACGGAGCACAAATGGTATTGCAATGCTTGTAAACAAGGCCTAGGGTTCATACTTTCACTAGTGCAATCTCTCAACAGTGCTAACATAATTGAATCATATAACAATCCCTCAACGTGCGACAAAGAATCACTCCAAAGTTCCTATTAGCAAAGAACATAAGAAAGAAATTGTTGTAGGGTACGAAACCACCGCAAATTTATCCTTTCCGATCAATCTATTGAGCCATCCCTTTAAGTGTCACAAGCAGCCCTAGAGTTCGTACTAAAATAACACCATATGATACGCAACCAACTCTAATGTCACCTAGATACTCCAATGTCACCACAAGTATCCATGAGTTGATTATTCGATATGCATCAAACAACTTCAAATTCATAATATTCAATCCACACAAAGAACTTCAAAGAGTACCCCCAAAGTTTCTTATCGGAGAAAAGAAAATGAAAACGTGCAACCAACCCCTATGCCTAGATCACCCCAATGTCACTAGAATCCGCGAGTTGATCACCAAAACATACATCAAGTGACTCAATAAAATACCCCATTGTCACCACGGGTATCCACATGCAAGACATACATCAAGTGTTCTCAAATCTGAAATAGTCAATCCAATAATAATGAAACCTCAAAGGGAAAGACTCAATTCATCACAAGAAGATAGAGAGGGAAGAAACACCATATGATCCAACTATATTAACAAAACTCGTGGCATATCAAGATCGTGCCAAATCAAGAACACGAGTGAGAGAGAGATCAAACACATAGCTACTGGTACATACCCTCAGCCCCGAGGGTGAACTACACCCTCCTCGTCATGGAGACCGCCGGGATGATGAAGATGGCCTCCGGTGATGATTCCCCCCTCCGGCAGAGTGCCGGAACAGGGCTCCGGATGAGATCACTTCAGTACAGAAGCTTGCGGCGGCGGCGTGGAAGTTCTAGCTTTCTTTCTGGGGTTTTTGGTATTTATAGGAATTTTTGGCGTTGGTTTCACGTCAAGGGGGCCCACGAGGGAGCGACAAGCTCGGTAGGCCCTCCCTACCCCCCAGGGCACGCCTAGCAGGCTTGTCGCTTCCTCATGACTCTTCTAGTCTTCCATGAAGCTTCGGGGGTCTCTTATGTTCCAAAAAAAATCACCAAAAAGTTTCAGTCAATTCCGAGAACTTTTATTTCTGCACAAAAAACAACACCACGGTAGTTCTGCTGAAAACAGCGTCAGTCCGGGTTAGTTCTAATCAAATCATACCAAAACCATATAAAATTGTTGTAAACATGGCATGAATACTTCATAAATTATAGATACGTTGGAGACGTATCATGGGTGTGCAATACAGAGAGAGCGTGCGTCAAAGAAAAAAACATGACAATACTCTATGTTGGGTGTGTGAGACACGTTATGCATAAGAAGACACTTTGTACTTGAATCAAACCTAAAAAAAGTTTCAAATATTAGAATTCAACCTAAAGTGGATTCAAATATTTGAACCGGTGATCATAGCATTTGCAAATCATATGTAAAGAGCATTCAATCTTCGTTTCGCTTTCAACTTACAATATACCATGTACAAGCACATACATAAATTTGTATTCAACAGAAAATAGTTTCCAATTTGTATTCAAACACATGAATGTTTGTTCTCGCGCATGTGCTTGCTACGAGCAAGATTAATTGAAGAGCCGGCTACTGGCTATATACTAGTGCCACATCATCTTATAGTCTTCCTAAAAACAGACTCGTACAATAGGCTGGCTGTAGTTAATTACTAGGCTGGCTATAGCATTCACTGCTTGCATGTAGACATGATTCATGGGTGCGAAGAAACGCTTGCTTTTAGCCTTCACACAAGCTACATGCTGGCTATATGTGCTCGTACATTGTGCTGCAGCCGGGCGCTAGATGGAGCACCGGCTCCCGTCTCTCTCCTACCTCCTCTCTCCTCCAGCTGTGATTTTGCTGATGTGGAGCAGCTTATAGCCTGCTGGGATCTACTACCTCCGTCCTGGTTTATTGGTCCCCATAGTATTTTGTGCCAAATTTTGATCATGAATTTAATTAACAAAATGTTAATGCATGTCACAAAAAATAGTATTATTGGAAACTATGTTCAAATACGAATCCATCAATATAATTTTTTATGACATGCATTAACATTTTGTCAGTTAAATTTATGGTCAAATTTTGGCACAAAATACGAAGAGGACCAATAAATCAGGATGGAGGTAGTATTATACTTGCTCTACTAGGATTTCGCCACATCTAGCCAGTCCAATAGCAGTAGGAGTACTAGTAGTACTAGTACTACCTTTGTTTTTCGTGCCAAATTTTGACCATAATTTCAACTAAAAAAATATTAATGCATGTCATCAAAAATTATATCGTTCGATTCGTATTTGAACATAGTTTCCAATGATATTATTTTCGGTGACATGCATTAATATTATTTTAGTTAAATCTAAGGTCAAAATTTGACACAAAATACGAAGGGGACCAATAAACCAGGACGGAGGCATCTGCACTAGAGTATGGAGTGCTTATTAACACATGGCCCACCTCACACTCTCAAGAAATTTCTTGGAATCCGTGCTACAATCTCTCCCTTGTCGTCTCTCTCTTCTAGTGTGTTTTTTACATCAGTCGTCTCTCTCATCTAAATTCAGCCGACGCGGGTGGGGGAGGGGGAGATGGAGGGGGAAAGTTTGCCTACCGTCGGTTTGCTCTCAACTGCGGTCCCGCAAGCGAGCGAAAACGCAAGACGAAGAGTGTTCTAATCGGTGAGCAATGTGCCGGACTGACCGTGTCGGGGTGCAACGCGAACGCAACAAGTGTGATGTACACCGTCAGTTCCTTTTGAACTTCCATACTTCTTTTTTTTGGAGGGAATGAACTTCTATACTTCAAGTACTCCTATTGCGTACGTAACACTTGGTTTTGCTGCTTCGAGCAATCCATTGATACAAATCCCACCTACAGCATCTAAAAAAAACAAATCCCATAGACCGACCGGTGGGGAGGTCCGGACGTCTGCGATGTCAAACTCCGAAACTTTGGTCCCATTCCACCCCACAACTCTCCAGGCTCCTGCCGTCCGGCTTTGCAAACTCCGAACAGTCAAAACCAATTGACCGGTCGTCACCGGTACCACTATTCACACCAGAACCTTCGCTGCTCGGCCTACGCCAGCTACTTGCCGGCCGGTCACCACTGCCCCAAAACCACACCTCCCAGCTCATTCTCCCACCTTTCGATCCCCTAGCCCGCATCAGCCGTCCCCTAGTTCGCCGGATAGCCATGGTGCACAGCAAGATCACGTACTACAAGATGTTGACGTCGGAGCAGTGGTGGTAGGCGCCACAGACCTCCGTTCCCAAGCTCGCTTTGCGGCGGGTCAATCCCCGAGTCCTCTAGAGCCGAGCTCCGAGGAAGAAGGCGATCCAATGTTCATGGTGGAGGTCATGGCGCAGAAGGCCCCCGCAGCGAAGGAGACGATGGACGTCGACTTCGTGCCGGCGTCCGGGTCCCCCATGGTGCAGACGGACCTGCGGTTCAACCTGGCGATCCTAAAGAAGCGCCGGGCGGCGGAGGCTCAAGTCGATGGGGAGCGCGTGGATGTCGCTGCCATCGAGGCCCTCCTGCAGGCGGAACCGGATGTCGTGTGTGGTGCCCCGCCTGATTACCACTGTAGCCGGACGGTTGCCGCACACGCCAGCCCAGGAAATCACTCTGGCGTGCGCCTTTACAACAAGTATCATGAACATAGGCACAACTATAATAAGAATATACTTATTAGCCATTGTGGCTGAAATAAATACATCATGGTTACAAAGATGGGCAGCGGAAAACTACTAGCTAAGGCAGCACGGCCTTGGAGAGGCTCCGCTCCACAGGGATCTGACTGGGTTACTCTTCTAGCTCGCGAACGCTCCCGCTCCTCGACGGATCCTTGCTGAACCTGGCCACGTTGAAGGCCGCTGAGTACTTTTGAATGTACTCGCAAGCAAACCAAATAACATATACACCAAGCAATGCAATCTATGGCATCCAAGCATGTACTTATTATTAGAGCAATATTACCTATTAAGGCATAGCATATCTATTTAGCAATATTAATTATCAGGTCATAACAGGATTATCCAGCAATATAACTACTAAAATGAAGACAATAAGGTAAAGCATAACGGTAAATGCAGTTGATCAAGTTCATTCACATGATCCCTCCGGATCCAAGTTCTTACAGTCATTCGGCCCCTCTCTCATAGCCATCCCTTGGCTACATTCCAAACTTTGGACATCATTCGATGTCCGGGCACCTGCACCGCAGGTCTGTTAGCTCTTACCTTATCTGGTTCGTTCTTAGCAATCATTCGATTAACTCCTCCAGACTCGACACAGATCAAATAGTGTGACCTAGTACATACTGTGTCCCATGACCGAGGACGCGGCTATTCGAATAGATTTACACTCTGCAGAGGTCGCACACTTTACCCACACTATGGAGCTCCTGGCCTCGTACTTTAGTACATGTTCCCGTTCGGGCGGACCGGTGCTGCTCCAACAAAACTTGTCTATTGCCAGACACTCTTACGGCCCCACCGACAATCATACCCCTTCCTGGTCAAGTCCTGGGTGGCCCCTGTGTCACTCCTGACACCTGCCACCGTCGTGGCCAAACTAACTGTCCCAAACGGGGACCTGGTACCATATAACTTGGGCTCACAAGGTTATCGCCATCTACCGGGCCAGGGTAGCACGCACGCATAACCTTCCCTCTTTGGAGGTGCCGATAAGAGGCAAGATAATAGACCAAGTTAGGGCCTTCTCATAAAGGCGAATGTGGTTGCATTGATGAGCTCGGTTTGGTGGCACTAAGACTCGATCCAGCTAACGGAGGAGGTTGTCATTATTAGGTCATATTCTTGATCATTGCAATAACAGTAATAATGCATACTGTGGCAACTATGAAAACATAACAACCTATCTCCATACAATATCACGATGAGTCATTAGTAAAACAATGTTTAGACGGCAGGTTTATGACTTTACAAGTTTTAGTTGTAGGTTACGACCATCTGAACCCTTGCATGAAATCGGCAAATAAACCAGTAGCCACCAGAACGGTCTTTACAACTGAGATCTGGGACGTTACCGGAATAGCTCAACCCCGACTCAAGACGGCTGAAAAGCAGCTCAGAGCATGAGACGGTGTTGATAAAAAGAAAGTAGCAGTTCCCCAAGATGGCCGAAAAGCAGCTCAGAGCATGGGGTCACTGCTACAAAAAGAAATTCAACAGCTGCACGGGACGGCCCAAAGCAGCTCAGAACCCAGGACAGTTGTTGAAAAGAGAAATATAAAATCGACATCCACCCCGGACGGCTGGAAGCAGCGCAACACACAGGCGTGGTACCGTCACCAAAGAAAGGCAAGCAAGGGTTTATCAGAGTCATATTCAGCTTACCACTATGCACACGAGCATGAGCATATCAATTTAAACACACAAGAATAACACAGAACAATGCTTTAGGGCATATATCAGATGGTCGGCTTGCCTGGGGGTGGATAAATTCACCGGAGAGAAGTGTGATCACCTCGCGAAGAAATTCGCCAGGAAAGATTCTCTCTCGGAGAGGCTGGATATAGGGCAGGGGCAAAATGGTCATTTTTAGAATGTGTTAACATCATGAAAATGATACCATCAGAACGGGCTCGACGAACAGAGAACGTGGGCTTTGGATTCACCTGGATCGGAGTTGTGAGTGAGAAGATATGAGTGATTGAAGTGGAAGTATCTTTCTGTAAATATAGTATTTACTTCTAGGCCCCTGACTGATTTTCTTCGAATAAAGAAAAAAAGTTACTGCGCAGCTGGGTCGGCTCAGGATGAATCTCACCGCCGCCCCTACTGCTCCCCTGGGCCGAGCCCACCTGCCCTGTCGTTGGAAAAAAAATGGTGGGAGGGGGTGGAGCCACTGACGGGCCGGGCCCGCCGGCGGGGCATCCTCAACCTCGCGTGCGCACCTGGCTGAGGGAGGAGAGAACTCCGGCGGTGACTGTCGGCGGCTCCGGCCACCATTTTCGGCGCTCGACCCATCGGTGTGCTCGGGAGGCCGAGGCGCATCCACTTCGGGGGCGCACGGACCTCGAGGAGGTCGGGCTCGAGTGCACCTTCGGCCGTGGCGGCAACCGGGGTCGGGCGATGTTGGGCACGGCGCTGGAGGGGCACCCCAGCGGTGGTGGAGGGCCTCTGGTAGAGGATAGGTGGGGAGGGGAAGACCAGGGCGCCCGAATTCGAGCGGCGGCCGACGATGTCCATGGCGGCCATGGGGGCAAACCGAGGCACGGGAGCTCACTTGGGACGTCCAGGAGGGAGCTGGGACGTAGAGGAAGAGACTGCGGGTGCTGGTGATGCTTGGGGAGGGCTCTGGCCATGGCTATTTATAGCCGGCCGGCGAGGGGGATAAGCACGGCCGCCGTGGCGTGCTTATCGCCACACTGGAGCTCCGGCGAGGTGGCAAGCACCGGACGGTGCCTACCTGACGAGCACCAGAGGGAGGGGACATCTCGGGGAGGAAGAACACAGAGAGGGAGGCGACAAAGGGAGTTCACGGATGCACAGTGCCGCGACGGCGACCGCCGTGGCGCGAGGAGGAAGGGAGAGGAGGGGGAGAAGGGTCCAGAGGGGGCGCGAGGACTCTACGGAGCTGCTAGACACGCTCTGGTGGCGCGAGCTCGACGGTGGGACGGTGGCCGAGGACCCCAAGATCCAAAACGCGTCGAATGGCAGGCCGTCCGCGTGGCCACCACGTACACCCCGCATTTTGTCCCCCACTGGATGCTACATCTTGTCCAACGTGGTGTTTACTGATCATATAGATGAGTTATGACATTGGATGGACCAGGAGGGCTCTAGAGTGGTCGGGGTGATCTAGAACAATTTCTGGATAGAAACTTGGGTGGAGGTTTCTGGAGAAATGGCTGGAGGGATGGAGTTGAATCCTTGTCATACTGAATTGTGGTAGGAAGGTGCAGGTTCTGACAAAATTTGAGGTCATTTGGACCTGGTTTGCATATACTTCCTTTGTAATGCAGAATTTGGTCCAAAAGCTAGGTTTTGAAGCTGGGGTTAAATGGCTGAATGAAATGAGCTGAATTTTTGTGTAGAGAGGTGATTTGGGTGTGAGAATGCACTCGTAAAATTTCATACCATTTGGATGCTCCTACATGGTACTTCCTTCACAGTGCTTTTCTCTAAACAGAAATCAGATGGAATTTTTGGGAGAAATTGGCTAGATAAATGATACGAATTTTTGCATGCTCACATCATATTGGAAAGGTGAGGTCCTGGATTAATTTCAACAATTTTGAAGCAATATAACATATAGTTGCTTCACAAACTCAAAATAGGTCCAGAGACAAGAATTGGATGATGTGCTCAAAACTTGAACTATGGAACTTGGGTTCTTGATGGAAATGGTGAAGATATGGACATGAGAAGCTCCACAAATTATTTGGGATTTTTCCTGGCTACCAAAATGGTAGTTCCTTTAGAAAGTGCCCAAAAGGCAATATTGGCTTTAAATAGGAAAATGCAATTTCCCTTATTTAATTATGGCCAATATTTTTATGGGAGCTCAATACGATCACAAAGAATATCTCCACAAGTTTTCATGAACTTTGGAGATGGATAGATATTTTTCTGGATTTAATTCCTTTAAACAGCAGAAAAAGGAATTAAGTTTAGATGAAAAATATTGCAAATGACTTGGCAATATTTTTGCATATCCAGGGTTTATAGATGTGGGATGATCACTAGAAAAAGTTTGGGAGGCAACAAATCAAAGGAAATTCGGGTTCCTTTGTAACGGAAGGAATTAGGGTTTCCCTTTCGGTAACTCGGAAGGTAGGGTTTCGGTGGCAAAATCCTGAGAATATATCTTCGGTGGCATGGTTGGTCTGAAGAGAATCTTTGGTTGGATAGGAAAGGCAAGACTAAATGACCATCTTCATACACCCAAGAGCGAGAGAAATTCCAATAACATCGAAAAAAAGGGAGTCAAATCCTGTGAAGGAAAAAAAACAAGGAGCAAAAATCGGGGTGTTACATCATGGTCGTGAACCGGGCGGCGGAGGCTCAACTCGACGCGGAGCGCGCGGATGCCGCTGCCATCGAGGCCCTCCTGCAGGCGGAACCAGATGTCATGGTCATGAACCGGGCGGTGGAAGCTCAACTCGACGCGGAGCGCGCGGATGCCGCTGCCATCGAGGCCCTCGTGCAGGCGGAACCGGATGTCATGGTCGTGAACCGGGCGGCAGAGGCTCAACTCGATGCGGAGCGCGCGGATGCTGCTGCCATCGAGGCCCTCCTACAGGCGGAACCAGATGTCGTGGTCGTGAACTAGGCGGTGGAGGCTCAACTCGACGCGGAGCGCGCAGATGCCACTGCCATCGAGGCCCTCCTGCGGGCGGAACCGGACGTCGTGGACTTGAACCGGGCAGTGGAGTCTCAACTCGATGCAGAGCACGTGGATGCCACTGCCATTGAGGCCCTCCTGCAGGTGGAACCGAACATCGTGGATGTGAACCGGGCGGTGCTCGCGTCCGTGCAGAGTGCCATCACGCTCCGTGTGAACGAGTAGCTGGAGGCCGAGGACAACCACGCCGCAGAGACACACGTCGGCAGCTCCGGCTGGTTCGCGCCGGCAGCCAAAGACGATGAGGCCGGCTCGTTCCGTGAGCAGTGATAGTTTTTTTTATGCTGTTGTTTTTAGGGATCCTTTGCTGTGTAAAAACATATTTATATTTAATAAATCGGCCTTATAAACATCCTGTATCGACGAAAATTAGGTGTCAGCGGTTGAATGGCTGAATTTGGTTTGATCACATGTGGTTTCTCCCTCCGTCCAGGTGTATAAGTCGCCTGATGAAAATCAGATATTCCCAAAACGCTTAGGCGCAATGCATTAAATTCCTTCCTCGTTCCCCTCACTGCCTCGTTCATCAGTGAGCGAAATTTTTGGCCGAACCACACGCGTGGAGGAAATGGCGACCTATGCATGCAGAGAAGGAACACGTTGATTAGGGGAGGGATTGACCCCAGTTTGCATGCACGGGTTGGCTGAAACGGCAGCCCTATTAATTAGGCATTCATTGCTAATTTTCGTTTGGTTTATGAGGGAAAAACTGCCGCGGTGATTGGAAGAATTCCCGGTCCGACTCTTTCGCCTCCTCCAATCCACAGCCACCGGGTCGCGCTGCTCCACCTTAGGTGACTTAAATACACCTGGACGGAGGGAGTACCACATGTCAATGATAAAGGCAAGCCGAGGCGCGTTCCCTTGGGTTTGCGGCGTGCCAGACCGACTGTGTGATGGTGCAGTGGGACCGCGATAGGCGTGCGTCTGTGTACCGCCTTTTCATTTTGAACTTGTAAATCATAACATTTGGTTTGTGATTGAGCGACTTCGATTTTAGTACTGTGTCACCGTGACCGTTGGATGCGACGTGACCACGTCGTTTGAGCTCGAGCTGCCGCAAGGGGACTCGAACGTGACCGTGTACCCTTACACGGGCACCAGTTTACTGTCGGAAAGGCTTTTCCGCGTCGGGGACCTTTCCATCCTGTGCAACCAACAGAAATGCCGGTGTGCAGTTCGGGGCTGGCTCCGCTCATCGATCTACGTCCCAACAAAACAGAGTGGGAGATGGTCGTCCCCGACGGCGTTGTGAGGAAGATAGTCCAGGAGCGAATCACCGGCGGGTGCATCAACGAGGAAGGTGTGACTTCAGCTTCGACATGAATGTTCACCGGCGTCATGTCGTTACCCTGCCGGCACTACGTTCGTGGAGAAGCTTCTTGGCGAGGAAGGTGCTGGGACGTGCCCGGCATGTCTCGCACACACCATCAAACAAGTAGTACAGTGGTACTGCTTATCTAGGCTTTCGTCGGCTTATTGATGCACATACGAGAATTTTTAAATCATATAATGCTCTATGTACGTTTGGTCTTATCACTAATAAGTACTAGTACTATATTTGTACCCATTGAGTAACTGGTACTACTTGGTGAATGTTGCATAGCCGTGGATGTCCGAGCTAAATTTGAAACACAGTCACGACCAAATGAGATGTTTCCATTGGGCTCCACCACTCCACCAGCCGGAATCACCTTGGACTATTTGATTTGTAGGATCCTCAAAGCGCAGGAATCGCAAAAATATAGGATTGTTCTCTTTGGATAGGAATGGCTTGGATTGGAGTATAGGATTAGGATTGTGTGTTTGATGTCATAGGAAAGACAGATGAATTTTTAAAATACTCCTAGGTTGGAGTAGATGCGGGATTTCCTATATTATTAAATGTAGCACAATATCTTCGTCCGTCCAGCTTACTGCGGGAAAGGTCATTTCTGGAAGAAGACGATGGAGAAGCGGATTCAGTGAAGAGTGAAATGATGGTTGCTTCGTCTGTGACTTTGTGATTTGATGCCTCATTGCTTTGTGATTTGTGATAGTAGAAGGGAGTAGACTCTGTGCTCTTTGCATGCGTCCATGCAAGGGAGAAAGAGGAGAGAGGTTGCATTTTTTTTATTCCTTCAATCAATTTGGCATCGGCGCACCACATAGTTTCAGTTCGCTCTTTTTTTTGCTTTCGCAGCACCCTCCACAATGGTTCCCATCGATGCCAAAAGCTATTTTACCATTTGGCTACACATTGTGGATGCCCTTAAGCGTACCACTTGGTTTTGATTAGTAAAGAGGAGGTGCTTTTGCCGCGCGAAAGGCGGGGGAGGTTGGCCTCACGATTTGCTAACATGCGGTCCCACGTGTCAGTGATGTACCAAGCCGATCCACGTCCCACATGACTACATGAGGCAGAACAACGACAGAAGCAACTTCAGCGAAGAGTGAAATGATGGTTGCTTCGTCCCTCCAACTTATACTACGGGAAACCTGCAGCTTTGTGATTTGACACCTCATTGCTCATTACTATTGCGGCGCCACGACCAGGGTGTGTCCCCCTGCTGCTCTACACTATTATTTGGTGCATGGCACGTGGACCCAGATGCTGGATGTCCCACATGTCGGCGAAAGGGAGTAGAACATTTATGAAAGCGAGTGCTTCACTCTTACGACGGAGGAGTACAAGACACGGTGGCCCAATGAACTGTAACTTGTACTGTACTACTAATGTAGTAGTACTGTGTGGTAGTCTTGTAATACTCTTGTACCACTTGGTTTTGCTGTTTCGCTCGATCCATTGATACAAACCTGATTAAACAGGCGAGGGAGGGTCTTTTCCCGCGCGGTAGGCAGGGTAGTTTGGCATAGTCGGTTTGATAGAGAGACCGAGAGAAAGATGTGAAATGCTTGAATGTGTAGTGGGCCCTTTTTTGTGTGTCATGTGTGTGTGTAGTCGGACCTTTCAGATCACTAGATGATACTAGCCATACATTTCAACACAATTTTAATGTATGCAACATGAATAATTGAAGTAACAATATGAGATCTAAACCTAAAAATACAAATGATTTATTGTGTTAGAGTATAGTAGTACTGCATTGCATAGTTGTTAGATATAACATGCGAGAGCGTGTAGGGACATACTTTTGGAGGGCCTACAGAGAGAAATTCGGCATAAAGTGGATTCAAATATTTGTATTTGTCATCATAGCATTTGTAACTCATATCTAGAGTTTATACGGTAGACGTGAATGCTTGTTCGCTCTTACGAAACCGGTATAACAATATTGGGGTGGCGTGCGCCAATTTAGGCGTGGGAGGTGGGCCTAGTCGGCTCCACGAGAGAGCGAGAGAAGAGATAAATACACTGGCGGTCACTGTATTTGAAGCGAAAGCATAATACGGTCACCGGACTTCAGAATATGCTCATTAGGGTCACTATATATGTTTGACGATGATTATACGGTCACTCGCTCACCGTTCAGCATCGTATTGCACTCTGTTGACCGGCCAAATAGTCTACATGGCACTATGTTGACTGGCTAAATTTGCCACGTTCCTTGTGGGTCCCACCTGTCAGTTGGCAGAGGAAAGAGATAAGATAAATAGAAATTTACGCAGACGTGACAAGACTCGAACCCTTGCACGCGAACCACCTGGCTGTGTATGTGTGTGTCAGGGCCTGATGTGTGTGCATGCACGTGTAGGTTGAGAACTTGAGCGTGAGCGTGTGTGTTGGTCGTGTGGTGAGTGCATGCATGCGTGCATGCGTGCGTGTCTGCGTGTGTGTGCATGCATGCGTGCATGTGTGCGTGTGAGTGTTGCATGCATGCAGTTTGTGTGCATGCGTGCGTGTGTGTATAATCACCACACTAGATATTGTGTATTAAAAGAACCAGTCAACCAGCACAGCATACCAATACAAGGCCACCTTGTCCGCGCCACTTCAAATCCCTTCTACTAGTAATACCCACCATGCAATATTTTATTTTCATTTGTTTACATTCTTATACCCGCTGACAGGTGGGCCCTATGGTAGTGAGATAATGTTCCCTGATGATGCAACACTAGATGCGCCATGTGGACTGTTTAACAGGTTAACTAATCGTGTCTTCAACAAATACAGAGCTCTACGGTGAGCCTGTGACTGTATAACAACCACAAAACGTATATGGTGACCATAATGAGTGTATTGTGAAGTCTAGTGATCGTATTGTGCTTTCGCTTCAAATATAGTGATCGTCAGTGTATATCTCATGGGAGAAAGATGGAACATGCATGAATGTGACGGGGCATACTTTTAGAGGGCCTAGAGATAGTTTGTGTGCGTACGTGAAAGAGGCGTAGAGAGGGGGCGATGGGTAGAGAGAGAGATGCTCTTCATTTCTCTTTATTATGACTAACTTCATAGAATAAAAATATAAACATTCACAATGCGGAATAAATATCATTGGATGCACCATGCAATTAATTTTCGTACTCCATATAACTTTGTAATATTGTATAGATGTAGATTTTATAAAATAAATTTTGGCCACACTTTGCATAGTTTTAATTCAAAAGGAATCTTGTATGCGAAGTAAAAGTGAACAGAGGGCTTTTTAGATCAATGGAGCTCATGATAAGATGCAACATGTGTGAATGGGTAGTTTACATATTTGGCAGGGCCTGGAGAGGGTATGTGTACGTATTCGAGAGAGGCGCGGATAGAGGGGGTGTGTGTGCGATGAGAGATAGATAGCACGAGAAATGAGGGAGGTCTAGAGAGATAGAGACGAATAGGATGTCTCGACGAGAGATGGTCTTAAGTGTGTGTATGCAAGGGAGAAGGGGAAAGAGACATTAGCAGAAATAGTGTGTGGGGTGTGTGTGTCTGGTATGCATGTGTGGGTGTGACAAGATACCGAGACCTTGTGGTAGGGGTGTGTGAGGTCTGGTGGGCCGAGGTGAGGCCCCCGGTCGGTTCCGTCCTGCGCCACATTGGTCCGCCCGTGACACATTATATGGAGACCCCTGGAGGACTAGTCGCACAAGACAAAGAAACAAGAGACGCGAAGGACTTTGTGTCCACTAACAAAGCCGGCTAGGAATTGTAACCCTAGGCCCCGGGTATGTTATACAAGCCCGGGGCCTAGTTCGTCGATAGCATACATAGAATCCCTTGGTATTCATGTAGTGTACTCTATACACACCCTACTCACAAAATACATGACCGGGGGTAGGGTATTTCCTGGATCGCAAGGGCCCAAACTAAGGTAAATCCTTGTCTCTTATTACCATGCATCCAACCTAGCTGTAAGGGATATCCTACTGAATGCTCTGCTGGAATCATATTCGTCAACTAGTAAGAGAAGTGGAGACAATGCATGCGAGATATAGGCCTAAGCGTCCGGGAGACACGTAGGCAGGTATATGTATAGAGAAAAGGGTCGATGGAGATCGTGTGTGCCTATGAGTGTGAAACAGTTCTTGTGACAGAGATTAGTGAAAGGAGTCGTAGATTGTTGTGAGAGAGAGGGAGGGAGGGTGATATATATAGACAGCGTGTGTGCAAGAGACACCTCAGGAGAGAGTGTGAGGATGTGTGAGAGAGAAGGCTGATGAATATACAGTGTGTGCGCGTATGTGTGAGAGAGAAAGATAACACGTGTGTGAGGAGGGGCCGAGGGATAGTGAATCTACGTGTAAAAAACTGATGTACACATCAATTTAAAATATAAATTGTATCCAAATATTTGGATGGGATCATGATATTTGCGATTCGCGTATGGAACGATCATTGGTGTATCAAACATCCATATTATGTCGAATTTGAGCATGTGTATGGTATTATTCGACATAATTGATCCATAGAGTCAATATTTTGAAATCCAGACAATGCATGGCTTTAGCAATTCAAATATAAAAGTGATTATAGTTTATGTTGTGTGTGTAAAGCACATCATACATACAAAAGATACATAGTGAACATTCTAAATAGCTAGCTAGGAACTAGCATACGTTTGAATTCAACTTAAGGTGGTTTCAAATATTCGAATTCAACATGAAGTGCATTCAATTATTTGAATTTGAGATCATGGCATTTGTAAATCATACCTAAATTAAGGGTGCATCAATCTTTGCTTTGCTTTTGTACATAATAACATATAGTCGTGTACAAAGTACATTCAAATTTACAACGTCCATTCCAAAATAATAGTAGTTATAGGATTTTCTAGAGTCAAAATTTCAAAAGAAGCGCATAATTTAATGAGGTTTTCATCATACAAGGTCAAATTTAACGAGGTCTATTAAGGTCAATCCTAATAGTTCAAGAGTACTGTAAACGTGAATGCTTCTGGTGCAAAATTTTGAACGAAGCGCCAAAAGAGCCTCTCCTCGCCCGAAATCGTGCGAAACCAATGTTTGGTAGAAGGAAATTACCGTCCTAACTCTGACCCGTGAAGCCTACCGGCCCGACGTCCAGAAGTCTAAACCGGGGTAGGTTTGTAACTTCACCGAGACGCCACACAACCGCCTCCGAAAAACATTCATATATACCACGGGCGCCTAAACACCGATGCGCTCGGTCGAAATCACTCCCGCCCACTATTTTGGACACGTGAGATTACCGTCCTACCCCCGACACGCTGCATCTCCGAAATTTTAGATGGGGGCAAAGTTTGTAACTTTCCCCAAATTTCAAACAAGCATGTCCCGGAAACATGATTCCCCCTCAGCTTCCCCCCTCCCCCGTCCGATTCCCCATTCATACTCCGTGGGCGCCAAAACTCCCTATCCACCAGCCGCGAAACCCCAGCCTCCTCCGTCCGCCACCCAATCACACCGATCCACCGCCGCCCTCATCCATCACGCCGGAGCCGATACCCCGACGTCGTCATCCACCGCAACCTCAACCGCAGCGCCCTCCAGGACTTAGCAGTTGAAGCCAAGGCAGAGCTGCCTCCACGACGCGGACGTGCGTCGTACCCGATCCACTTCAACACCTCCGTCCTGTGCCGCACCGCTGCTGCTCCAATGTCACAACCCTCCACTGCACTGGAGCTGTTCCCGCTACGCTGTCGTTCGCCGCCTCGGATCTGCTTCTCCGCCGACGATAGAGGGCCACCGCACCACACTCAACAACTTAGCCATGGGTGCGTCCAACATCATTTCGGTATCAAAGGCAAATTGGCTCCTCGCTACATTGGTCCTTTTCGCATTCTTGCCAAACAAGGAGAGGTTGCCTACCAATTGGAACTACCCCCGCATCTTTCCAGAGTTCATGATGTCTTCAACGTTTCTCAACTCAGGCGTTGCTTCCCGGATCCTATCCGCGAAGTGGACCACGAAACGCTTGATCCCCAAGATAACCTCACATATCAAGAATACCCTGTACGTATTCTTGATCAAGCCGAGCGTACCACTCGATGCCAAAACATCAAGTTCCTCAAGATTCAGTGGTCTCATCATTCCGAGAAAGAAGCTACCTGGGAAAGGGAGGATCGTCTTCGACTTGAGTACCCCACACTCTTCTCGACGAACCCTGAATCTCAGGACGAGATTCTTTTGAGTGGGGGTGAGTTTTCACAACCCTAGTTTAGTAATGCACCTGGGTTAGTCTTGCTTGCTGCATCATGTCTAAAATTTCAATTAATGCTGAAATGGGGAATTAACAAACCCTAGCACCCCTCAGAAAAACTAGGATCAACTGAAAATAATTTCGATGAACCCAAAATGCCCTTCAGAAAAGTTCATCATTTTTGAATTGGTTGAAAACCCCTGCCAAAAATGGTGCACATCTTTCTAGGTCATCTTGGATTTTTGAATTAAATCTTAAAGTATTTGAATTTGGGCATTTAAATGCTATAAATATTTTAATTGCTCAAATAATTCTGAAAATAGGTGAGGGCTGTTGGAAATAATTCTAAAAGTGCCCACATTTATTTTTAGGATTTTAGAAAATGGTTTAGTATTTTTACTAAATCAAAAACAGAAAAGAAAAATAGAAAACAGAAACGGAAATGGAAAAGAGAGAGAGAGAGGGAACCTTACCTGGGCCTTACTTGGCCGGCACAGCCCACCTAGCCTCCTACCAGTCGTCCCCTACCTCTACCAGTAGGCAGAGGCGGGACAGCGCACGCGCGCGCGAGGTGCCACGCCACCTGCTCGCCTGCCTGCATCGCCTCTGGACAGTGCGACGACGCGAACGTCCTCATCGGTGTCGTCTCGATCGCCCCGACTCGCCCACTCTCCCCCTCGCTCTCTCCCTCGCCTCTGGACGCCATGGCCGAAGCCACGGCTCGCCCGCCGCCATGAACCACGTAGCCACCGCCTCCCCCTCGACCCCTCGACGTGTCCCCGAGCTCCGTCCCCGTCGCCTACGCCTCTTCGTTGACTCACGCGACGCCGGACGCCCTGCATCGCCGTCTGCACCGCCATCTTCTCCCCTCGGCCGCCGAGATCGCCGGCGACCGCACACCATCACCAGCCCCTCCCCGAGCCGCTGAGCTACTCGCCATGACCGTCGTGAGCCTCTCCCCCGAACCCCCCCTCTCTTTTGCCTCGAACGTCGCCGTAGCCGCCGTTTCCATGGCACCCAAACCCGCCGCAGCCAAGCTCGTCGCCGTCAGCTCCGGCCACCACTGGCCCAACCACCACCGCAGTTCAACGCGCGCCGGCAAGGGCTCTCCAACGAGCCTAGCCACGCTTTGAACGGGGCCCCGTAGGCGTTTTCCGAGTGTCGCCGCCGCGTTTGTCGTCGCTGGCGTCAAGCCACCGGCGAGTTTGACCGGTTTGACCGGGGGGTTGACTCCCCCTTTGACCACTGGCATGTGGGCCCAGTGCCCTAATTAACCTAGATTAAAACTAACATTAGTGCTAATTAACCCTAATTAGCCTCTGTGACAATGACAAACGGGACCCACACGTCAGGTTTGACCCGGCACGGCAGTTGACCGCTGACGTCACAGTGACGTAGTGCTGACGCAATAACTCATTTTCTGGAATTAGTTAATTTAAATAACCATGAAATTCCAGAAAATGCTTTAAACTTCAAAAATTCATAATAAATCAACCGTAGCTCGGATGGAAAAGATTTATATATGAAAAATGATTAGAAAAATTCAATCTATCCAATGGTACTATTTTCATGCATGTCAAAGCAAGTTAAGCCTGCTGATCAGGTCAAATCAATTAAATGACATTTGAAAAATCATATGAAGAGTTTGAATTTGAACTTTAGGTTCAAACCAACTCAAATCATTCTGTTGCTAGATGCATTAGCTCAACACACACATTTTGCCATGTCATGATCATGCATCATAATGTTGCATATTGCCATGTATTGATTGTATCTTCGGTATGTTCTCCGCGGTAGGTTCTGCTCCCGAGGATATTCACGAGTATCCAGCTGAAGGGCAGTACCCTTCTACCACTCTGTCAGGCAAGCAACCCCCATTGAACATTCTGATACAAACCCATACTCTCGCTCCTGCTCTCTCTTACTACATTAAGACAACATCGTTTCAACTGCTATTTGCTGCGGTAGCTGAACCCCTTTCCTCTGCATGACCTGTCATTGCCACAGTAAATAGTTGAAACCCACTAGCATGTGTAGGAGTTGTTTGAGCCATGTTGTGTTCCTACCATTCTATGCCTACTATGCTTAGAGTTGTGTCAGGTCTGGTTCATCTGGGTGATGGATTGGAGTGAAATGGTTGTGTTCGATAATGAGAGTGAAGTGTTGAACCTGTTTTGGTAAAGGTATCGATGAGAGGCCATGTAGGAGTACATGGTGGGTTGTTTCATTGGAACCGTCCTTAAGAACTGGTTCCGTGTATGTGATCCAAGACTAGCTACTACCACGCATTGGGCCCAAAACCAATGGACCCTCTCGACTTATTAATCGCCTTGATCTCTGTCGATGAGTTGCAACTAGTTTCTGGTGTTTGTAGGATGTGCTGGGGGCCATACTTAGTGCTGACCGGAGGGGTAGGCTTTGTTGCGGTAAGCACGAGGCACGGTGTACCAAGTTACACCCGAATGGTGCTCTTGGGAACCCTGGACTCATCGTTTGGGGCCGTAGTGGAAACCTCGGCCGGACTTCCTTGCGGAGTGGACTCAAATAGGCGATAAACCAGGACTAGAGACTTGTGAGGTGTGGCGCCCCACCTGAATACCACTGTAGTCAGACGGTCACCGCACATACCAGCCCAGGAAATCACTCTGGCATGTGCTTTTACAACAAGTATCATGAACACAGACATTTCTATTAATGGATATATCAGTCTTACATGATATATTACAAGGGTGATGGCAGCGGAAAAGCTCTATCTAAGGCAGCATGGTCTTGGTGCGGCTCCAATCCACAGGGATCTGACTGGGTTACTCTTCTAGCCCGCGAACACTCCGGCTCCTCGCTAGTGGACGTCGGATCCTTAGGTGAACCTGGCCACATTGAAGGCCGCTGAGTACTTTTGAATGTACTCGCAAGCAAACCGAACCAACATATACACCAAGCAAAGCAATCCATGGCATTCAAGCATGCACTTGTTATCTTAATAGCATTAACTATCACATTATGGCAGGATTATCCAGCAAGATTATTCATGTAGCAGCGTTAACCATCAAGTCATAGCAGGATTATCTAACATTATTTTTACGGATCATGTCCAAACAGTATTATCTAGCATGTACACTATCAAAGTAACTGCAGTCTGACGAAGATAAAGCATATCAAGTAATTTAATCCATATTCCAAATAATCTTAGGATCCAATCCAAACTCAATCCAAATCAAATCCAAGTCATGCGGTCATCCGACCACTCATCTCATAGCCATCGCATGGCTAACATCCCATAAACCTGACATCATCCGATGTCCCTGCATCTGTACCATAAGTCTGACAAATCATACCTTTCTCGGGTTCAGTCTTAGCGATAACATTATATAGTTTGTTCCTCCAGACTCGACACGGACCAAATGGTGTGACCTAGTACGAACTGTGTCCCATGACCGAGGACGCGGCTATTCGAATAGATTTACACTCTGCAGAGGTTGCGCGCTATACCAACACCATGGAGCTCCTGGTCCCGTACCTCGGTACACTTCCCTCTTGGGTGGACCGGTGCTGCTCCAACGAAACCTGCCTAACCCGTGACTCTTCCATCGTACCACCGACAATCATACCCTCCCAGGGTCATGTCCTGGGTGGCCCCTGTGTCACCCCGTGACACCTGCCACCGTCGTGGTCAACTAAACTGTCCCAAACGGGGACGCCAGCAAATAACTCAACTGGGCTCACAAGGCTATCGCCGCCTACCGGGCCAGGGTAGCGCGCACGCATAACCTTCCCTCTTTGGTGGTACCAATAAAAGAGCACGCTGTTAGACCAAGCTCAGGCCATCCCATACCGGCAGATGTGGCTGCACTGGAAAGTTCGGTTCGGTGGCACTATGACTCGATCCAGCCGACGAAGGAGGTTGACATTATCAAATCACATTTATTTAACATTGCAATAACAGTAGTCATACACCATGAGAACATAACAACCTATCCCCATACTATCATCTATGAGTCACTAGTGCGATAATAAGATGAACATTAGCAAGTATTGCAAATAGTAATACAAACTATCAGGAGTTTAATTAATTCTAACACAGGCATATTCATTAATTAAACACGCAAGAATAACACAGAGCATTGCTTTAGGGCATATATCAGATGGTCGGCTTGCCTGGGGGTCGAGGAATACTCCGGGAAGAAGTGCGATCACCTCGCGGAAGAATTCGCCGGAAAGGTTCTCTCTCGAAGGGGCTGAATAGAGGGCAAGGGAAAAATGGGCATTTTCAGAATGTGACAACCTTATGAAAGTGATGTCATCGGAACGGGCTCGACGAACTGAGAAAGTGGGCTTTGGATTCACCTGAATCGGAGTCACGGTCAAAAAGATATAGGCAGTTGAATGTCAGGGACTATTCTGTAGAAGAAGTATTCACAAACAGGTCCCTAACTAGAATTCGGCCGAAAAGATTAAGGTGCACTGTTGCACTGGGCCGTCCTGGGCTGAATTCGGCTGCAGCTGGGCTGGAAACGCATTACAGAAAGTACGCTTTCGGGCAAATGAAAGCGCACTTCCGCACGCGCCTGAGGCCAGTTACGCTTTCGATAGAAGGAAGCGTATCCCACGGAAATACGTCTTCACTTATGACCGCGGGCCCGGCTGGCTGAGCCGCTTACAGACGGGGCCCGTCTGCAGGGCTTTCTTCCTCCTCGCGAAACAGAGGGGAGGTGCGGCTGGGCGTACCCCGGCGCTCCGGCATCGGTGGTGCTCGAGGGGGCCGGCCGTGGGTCGGGATGGATGTGGTGCTCCAAGCCGCACCCGTGGGTACCCGTGGCGGCGGCGGGGAGGCTCTGAGGTGGCCGGACGGCGGTGGTGGCGGAGCGCGGCTACTGGTAAGACTTGGGGAGCTCGCCGTGGTCGTGAAGAGGAGGGGATGGAGGGTGGTGAGGGCCTCTGGTGGTGGTGGTGGTGGGCTGGTGTGGTGCGTTGGAGCAATGGGGGCGGGGGCGGTCGGGATTTGACCGGGGCCGAGCTGCGGCCATGGTGGCGATGCAGAGCGGTTGGAGCGGGAGAGCTCAAGTGCTCGGGCTTGGGGGTTTCTAGGGAGGGAGACGGGAGTGGTGCGAGCTCGAGAGGTGCGGGGAGGGGCTATTTATAGCAGTGGGAGCTCGCCGGATAAGCTCGGCCGCTCGGTGAGCTGGCCGGAGTTCTAGAGCCCGCGGGCAACGTGGCTGGCCAGTTCTCGGCGTCGGGGAGCGGCCGACCTGACGAGAGGCAGAGGGAGAGGACGGCTCAAGAGGAAGAGGCCAGCGGAGGGAGACGACACCGAAGGTTCACGGGGCGACAGTATCGCGGCGGCGATCGCCGTGGCGCGAGGAGGAAGGGGGAGAAGGGGGAAAGTGCTGCAGAGGGGGTACGCGGCCGCTGCGGAGCCACTAGACATGCCAAGACAAGCCTAAGCTGGCCGGAGCTAGCTGGCCGACGAGGACAGCACGCGGAGCGCTGCTTCTGCCCGCTGTCCACGCGGTCACCATGTGCATGGCTTGCTCTGGAAGGCTCCTGCATGTCCAAGCTTGTCAACTAGATAGGAGAAGGGGCTGGAACCAGCTAGGTAGCTCTGAGGTGAGTAAAACTTGCAGAAAAAGATTTTGACAGCAAACTTGGGTGCACTCTTGTGGAGAAATGAATGAGAGTGGGGAGCTGAACCTTTGTCAAAATGAAATATGGTTGGAAGGACTAGGTTCTGGTAAAATTTGAAGCCATTTGGACCTTGTTTGCATGCACTTCCTTTGGAAATGCTAAATTTGGTCCAGAAACTTGACTTTGAAGCTGCACTCATCTGGCTTGATGAAATGAACTGAATTTTGGTGTAGGGTTATGATTTGGAGGTATGGAGGTACTGGAAAAATTTCAGCTCATTTGGAAATTCCAAAGTGGTACTTCCTTCACTGAGCTAGAATCTGGACAGAAACTAGATGGAATTTTTGGGAGAAATTGGCTAGATAAAATGATGTGAATTTTTGCATGATCACATCATATAGGGAATGTGAGGTCCTGGATTAATTTGAAGATTTATAACATATAGTTACTTCACAACCTCAAAATAAATCCAGAAACAAGAATTGGATGATGTGCTCAAAATTTGAACTATGGAACTTGGGTTCTTGATGGAAATGGTGAAGATATGGATAGGAGAAGCTCCACAAATTATTTGGGATTTTTCCTGGCTACCAAAATGGTAGTTCCTTTGGAAAGTGCCCAAAATGCAATATTGGCTTTAAATAGGAAAATGCAATTTCTCCTATTTAATTATGGCCAATATTTTTATGAGAGCTCAATATGATCACAAAGAATATCTTCACAAGTTTTCATGAACTTTGGAGATGGATAGATATTTTCCTGGATTTAATTCCTTAAACTGGCAGAAAAAGGAATTAATTTTAAATGAAAAATATTGCAAAAGACTTAGCAATTTTTTTGCATATCCAGGGTTTATAGATATGGCATGATCACTGGGAAAAGTTTGGGAGGCAACAGAGCAAAGAAAATTAGGGTTCCTTTGTAACGGAAGGAATTAGGGTTTCCCTTCCGGTAACTCGGGGGATAGGGTTTCGGTGGCAAAATTCTGAGAATATATCTTGGGTGGCAAGGTTGGTCTGGAGGGAATCTCTGGTTGGACAGTAAAGGCAAGACTAAATGACCATCTTCATATACCCAAGGGCGAAAGAAAATCCGATAACACCGAAAAAAAAGACGGGAGTCAAATCCCGCGAAGGAAAAAAAACAGGGAGCGAAAACCAGGGTGTTACATGAGGTTAGTCAGGTCGTGGCCGACACCCTCGCTGGGCTTCCGCTTGAAAGTTGCCGAGTACATGTCGTGTAAATGGCGATAAGTGGTGGGAGCGTGTGCGAAGAAGTATACCCCTGCATGGTTAAAGATCTATTCGAATAGCCACGTCCTCGGATATTGACTACTTGGGAACTTATGTTGTTCATAGACAACTTAAATGGTTACTCATAAAAGTATTAAGACAAGTGTGAGTGCCGTGGATGGCCCTCTCGTAGGAAGACGGGAGAGGATCCGCGGTAGTGTATTGTTGTGGTGATTAGTGGACTCGTGTGCGCTATCTCATCTTATTCAAATTGCTAGTACTCGTAGTACAGGATAGCCAAGAGTCAAAGCTGGCTTGCTGCAATAAACACCACTACCCCCTTTGTTGATACCGTTGCATGAGTAGTTAGATCTGATGTAAGACTTGCTGAGTACCTTTGTACTCACGTTTGCTTAATAAACTGCTGCAGAGGAGAACCCCGAGAATTCAGACGGTTTCTATATAGACCTCGACGTTGACGAGTGACTTGCTACCCAGGTGGCAATCCCGTGCCTGTGAAGGGTTTTTGTAGATAGGCTGGCTTCTACTGCCTTTTACCTTTCTAGTTGTCTGTACCCAAACAAGTTAAGCTTCCGCATGTGCTTGTATGTTTGTATGACTTGAGTGTTGGGTCATGTGACCCCTACCTGTATGGATATGTTATGTATAGCTCTTCGGAGCCTATGAATAAATACTTTGAGTCGTAGAGTTATGTTGTGGTGCCATGTTGTATTTACACATATCGTGCATATTGTGTGTATGTTTTGAAATGCATTGGCATGTGTGGGTTTCGACACCTAGTTGTTTATTCTTGGTAGCCTTTCTTATGGGGAAATGCCTCCTAGTGCTTCCATTGAGCCATGGTAGCTTGCTACTGCTCCGGAACACGTGGATTGACCGGCATGTGTCCTTCTTTGCTCCTGTGTCTGTCCCTTCGGGGAAATGTCACGTGGTGTTTTATTGGAGTCCTTGTAGCTTGCTACGACTCGGTTGCACACGCTGATAACCGACACGTGCATTGTTGGGTCATGTATGCCTGTCCCTGTAAGTCTGTGCTACCTTGGTTTACGACTAGTCATGTCGGCTCGGGTTCTCTGTCATATGGATGCTAGCGACATAATCATATACGTGAGCCAAAAGTCTCAAACGGTCCCGGCCAAGGTAAAGGCTGCAGCCATGGGTTACCGTGCGTGAGGCCGCAAAGTGATACGATGTGTTACATGCTAGATCGGTGTGATTTAGGATTGGGGTCCTGACAACTAGCTCGGGAAGGTTGGAGTACGGTTGGAAGTCCGCTATTTTCTTGATGGGATGGTTGAGGCCATTCAAGAAACGTGCCATAGTTTGTTCATCATATTCCTTGACATTGGCTCGTATCATGGAAACTTCCATTTCTTGATAGTATTCTTCAACCGACTTGGTGCCTTGCTTGAGGAGTTGTAGTTTCTTGAAGAGGTCGCGGTTGTAATGTGTCGGCACAAAACGAGCTCTCATGACATCCTTCATTTGAGTCCAAGTCGCGATGGGTGGCTCGCCCTTCTCTTGACGCCTTGCGATCACTTGCTCCCACCAAATGAGAACATAGTCTTGGAACTCTAGAGATGCCATGGCGATCTTCTTTTCTTCGTCGTAATTGTGAAGGCGAAATATCTTGTCGACCTTCAATGCCTATGAGAGATATTCTTCGGGATCGTTGCCCCCGTGGAACTTGGGCATGGTGAACTTGAGCTTGCCGAAACGTTGTTCCTCATCATGTCGTCATTGGTGAGGTCGATCTTGCCGTGGTGGTGGATCGTAATCCTCATGCTTCGCTCGATTTGCTTGGCGCGGTGGTCTTGGAGGTGGAATCTGAGCTCGATTTCTCCTTTCTTGGCACTCCTCAAGGTGAGCTTCTTCGTCTCGTTGTTCATGTCATAGCGCTTCTTCTTGTATGCAGCGGTTGCGGTCGTGAATGGCTTGGGTTGCTTCTCGGAGAGCACATTGCGCTTCAAGTGCTTGTTCTTCTCGGCGGTGTTGTTCTTGCCGGAGGGCGTCGCCATCTTGGTCATCTTGCCTTGGACGTGGTCTAGCTTGACCTTGTTCTTGTCGCGCTTGTCTTCTCGTGCTCGAAGTCGGTCTTGTAACCCATTGCCATGAAATGGATTTTGTGGAGCTTGATGATCGTCATGATTGTTGCGCCGATGAGAGCGTGCTCGAGATGGACTTGAGCGGGAAGAAGAATCCGAAGAGTGTCGACTTGAGTGACGCCATCTTGAAGATGAAGTCATGGAAGTGGCGCGGTTGTCCATCATGTCTCTCCATTCCTCCATTTGAGATGAAAACTTGGCGTCGAAGTAGTCCCTTTCTCGTGTTTCGAAGTGGCGCAAGTCGGTGGCGAGTTGCTCGATGTGATCTCCCAAATCTTCACTTTCTTGGTGGAGCGCTTGTTGGACGCCGAAGAGATGACCCTTGGTGACATAGTCGTGCATTTCATCTTGCTCTTCAAAGAGCGGGTTCGCCGATGTACTTGGCCTATCCATCATAGTCAAGTGGTGGTGAGTAGGAAATGAGAGAACAATACCAAAGTTACTGATGTAGGGTAGAACCCTAATCGTTGAGATTTGTCCCGATGTTCACGAATTGGAGGTGGATTCGAGGAGGAACACGAAGAACACGAGGGGAAAACGTGGAGAAAACAAAGGGGAAAACACTCTATTGGACAAGATTCACTCCAAGTACTCCTCAAATCACAAGCAATACAAGAGGTGCATCAAGATCCAAGAACAACAAGGGAAATAAAGATACAAGGTAGTTCATCCAAATCTCTAGGAGAGATGGGTCCTGAATTCCATGGAGGAATCTTCCCATGAAGGGGTCTTGTACTCACACGGAGTCTTCTCTCTCAAGAGGAATCCCACAAGGGGAGATACATGAGCTAAGCTCTAATGTCTAGATCTAATATTAGCTAACCCTAAATGGAGGAAGAGGAGGAGTATATATAGTGCTAGCCCACGAAGGGGTAAGTGAGGGGCGAAATGGGTACATGGGCCTCGGCCCAGAGACATGCGCGCAGGCAAAGGCCGGATGATCTGGGTGGGCACCCGGATGATCCAGGCATCGTCCGGATGATCCGGGTGGGCACCCGGATGATCCGGCTGGGTCGTAGCCACTATGGAGCAGCCGAACGTTCGGGACTCTGTCCGGACGATCCGGGAATCTTCCAGATGATCCGGGCGGGGTCCCGAATGATCCGGCTTCGATGGAGGCCGTGTTGTGGTCTTTGGGGCGCGTAGCCAGATTGTCCGGGCCTGGGGCCAGATCATCCGGGCGTCGTCCGGATCGTCCGGGTGGGGGTCCGGATGATCCGAGCAAGTGCAGACTTATCCATTCTTCTCCTTTTTTCCATCTTCTCTTCCATGCTTCCCTCGCGGATGGTGTAGACGTACATGTGCGCTCGCACTCCTCCTCGTCGATGGTGAAGCTTCGGTAATACCTATGCATGCATACGAGAGGAGTGTCAAGTAGTATACCATCCTCGAAGGGGTCAAGTGAACATGTGTAAAGGAGATGATCCACCTTTAGGTATGTGAAGTAGATGCCGCACGTGTCACTTGCCAAACGGACTCTTGACATGGTGATGTCCGTAGGATGCTCCGCATCATCCCCTCCCCCTTGGGAAAGATCCGTCCTCGGATCGAAATCCAAATCACCATGGGAAAGAGATGTCGTCGCCGTGTAGAAGTGGACGATCACCAAGCACTCATCATCTTGAAGCTCAAAATGGGCACTCTCCAATATTGCACTGTTGTGTGATTCCTTCAAAAGGAGCAAGGACAACAAACACTTGGAAAAACAAATGTGGTTAACGTTAGTGCAAAACCAATCATTCAATAGGTGAGTCACCCAACAAGTGTCGTCATCATGCATATCATATGGTGTGACAAAGGATTGTGGCATGTCACATAAGCACATTAATTGAGCATAAGCAAAGGCATCATGGACACAAGCATGCAAATGGTAGGTAGATATGCTAATATGTGTGACAAGTGAACAAGCATCTACCTCAAATTCATAGCAAACATGCATAAAGAGATCAATGAAAGGTCTATGGTAGGCATATGAATCATTCACAACACCGAAGAAGATGAGATGTCTAAACACATGGGTCAAGTGCAAGACAATCCAAGCATAATGTGCATATGGTGTAGTGAAGATAGTGTGGCACTCAACACAATAGAAAGAGCAATTGTTCATCATGTGTGAGGCAATCAAGTCAAGCATGTGACAATCATAGGTGCATGGCATATGTGAAGTGATGACATTGTTGCAATCAAACACATGGGAATAGCATGGTATAATCATGTTCGATGCAACACACAAGGCATATATATCATGATGCATGGCAATGTGGCAATGGCAAGTCGAAGCAATATCAATCATGTGCAAAGCATGGGAATAGGTGCTATCAACCGCATGAAATGAGCAAGTATGAATCATCGGTGATGCAACAAGGCAAGCAATCATAGTAATCATGTCGTGCAAACTAGTGGAGCGAAGATGCAACACACTAGAGGAAATCATGGCAATCATGTCATGTGAGCAAATAATAGGCATAGACAATGTGCATGACATATCGCAAGCATGAAAAGAAAGCATGGCAAAATCATCATCATAGGCATGGGGCACAAAGCAAACATGGCAATAACAAGTGATATCTCCACCAAGCTTGCAAATACACATACAAGTACTAGAATCATGGATCATGTGAAATGCAAAGCATGGGTCACAAGTGCATGGTAAAGGCATAGGAGTGAGCATATTATGCAAAGTGAACATGGCAATATGGGCAACGGATATATAATGGACAATAACCCATAACCATGTGAGGGCCATGTAGAAGAAATGCGCGAAATTCTTGCACAAAGAGGGCAGTTGGAGGGTAAGCACTCCATGGTGGCGCACGTCTTCATTGCTCTCTAGAGCTCATTTCATCAACTCGAGCGCTTGCGAAGTTGACAAGTAACACCAATATTCTTACTAAACCACAATTATCTACTAATACCTCCCACATATTACCATCTTAATATCGCAAAACTATTGCAAGGAATCAAACTTATCATATTCAGTAATCTACATGAAAGTTTTTATTATATCCCTCTTGAATACCTATCATATCAGGACCAAATTCATAACCCGTGCATATTAACATAGCTATTCATTAGAATCTCAAAAAGATATAAGTGAAGCATGAGAGTGCAACTATTTCTTTAAAATATAACCACTGCCGTTCTCTAAAAGATATAAGTGAAGCACTAGAGCAACTGCCTAGCTCAAAAGATATAAGTGAAGCACATAGAGTATTCTAACAAATCACGAATAATGTGTGTCCCTCTCAAAAAGGTGTATTCAGCAAAGACGATTGTGACAAACTAAAAAGAAAACAAAAGCAAACAAACTATATCACAAGACGCTCCAAGTAAAACACATATCATGTGATGAATAAAAATATAGCTCCAAGTCAGTTGCCGATAGATTGTGGACAAAAGAGGGGATGTCTCCCGGGGCATCCCCAAGCTTAGACACTTGAGTCTTCCTTGAATATTACCTTGGGGTGCCTTGGGTATCCCCAAGCTTAAGCTCTTGCCGCTCCTTATTCCTTTGTCCATCGTAGTCTCACCCAAAACTTGAAAACTTCAGCACACAAAACTCAACAGAAACCTCGTGAGATCCGTTAGTATAACAAACACATCTTAAACATTAGGTACTGTTGTAAATTAATTAATATTTAATATTGGAATAATTCTACTGTACTCCAACTTCTCCATGACTCATACCCCCCGATACGATCCATAGATTCATCAAAATAAGCAAACTATGCAACAAAAACAGAATCTGTCTAAAACAGAACAGTCTATAAAGATCTGAATTAACGTCATACTTCTGTAACTCCAAAAATTCTGAACAATTAGGAAAACGTGGGAAATTCATATATCAATACTTTGTAAAAAAATCAGAATTTTATCACACTCCAGCAAAAAATCAAAATTCGAGGACTGGAGGCAAAAGTTTCTGTTTTCCAATAGCATCAATCATACTATCTTCCAAATCATCCCAAAGGCATTACTTGGCACAAACATTAATTAAAACATAAAAATACAATCATAACAGAGGCTATAATTGTGTAAACACTCAAGAACAGGAAGTAAAAACAAAATTTTATTTTATTCATTGGGTTACCTCCTGACGGTGTCCTGGATTAGGGGGTGCTAACCGGGCTGACCCGTCTCCTCAGTTGGGCCGATGTACCCCCGTACGTGACCAAGATGGACTCCGGAGGCTGTACGAGGGAGGCGTGATCAATGTTGTCTCTGCCGAAGACTTGTAGTACACTTCAAGATTTGTCCAGCCGCCTTATTCCTAGATACCGACATTGTAACCCTAGATACCCTCCCTGGCATGTATATAAGCCATAGGGTTTAGCCCGTAGGGGAGACATCAACGCAACATTGCTTACCTAGCCTTAGAAGTTAGAATCACATTACAATCTCGAGGTAGATCAACTCTGTACTCGATACATCTTCATCAATATAACAGAAGCATGACGTAGGGTTTTACCTCCATCAAGAGGGCCCGAACCTGGGTAAACACCGTCTCCATTGTCTCTGTTACCATCGATCCTAGATCCGCAGCTCAGGACCCCCTACCCCGAGGTCTGCCGGTTTTTACACCGACACTGGTGCTTTCATTGAGAGTTCCGCTGCATGATCACCGGAAGGGTCGATGGCTCACATGCGGATCAATCACACTAACGGCTGTGGGGACGTCTACGTCCCCGGACAGCTCTTCGTCTTCGGTAGCATGATGTTCTGCGCCGATTCGACGGGACACTTGACATCCGTCGAGAACTACACGCCAGGACAGGTCATAACCTTCGGTGGCCTCGAGTACACTGCCGATTCCCGCGGCGAACTCGTCCTATCAGGATGGACGCCCGGCCTAATCGAAAGCTCGACCGGTTCTGGAGGCTCGACCCCGGAACCGAACTCTGTCATGACATTTTTTGAGACCACCGACGCTGCCACTCCGGCTGATCTCCCCTCGACCACTAGTTCGGAGAAAGATCTTGCTCCCACTCTCAAAGCGGCGCCAGAGATGATTTCGAATCAAAACTCTGAATTACGTTCAGACTCCCTTCACCCCAAAGACACGCCTGGTCACATACCGGATGTGCTTCGAATCAGCCCTGCCTACGACGCATCCATGGATCCCGAAGAGTTATGTCACCTTGATGAGATGTTTTGCCGCATCCAGAGCATGTCCATCTCGGACGGCAAGACTTCGGTTTACGATCAGATCGGACTTAAAGCCGACGATAGGGAAATTTACATCCCACCCACCACCCACCTAGTCGCCACGATCGACGATTTAACCGACGTGTTGGACTACGGCAAACCCTCAGATATGGAGGAGGACGCCGACGGTCCCATCGAGAACACCCTGCCCTCAGTCAACACGGGCAGGTGGACCGCCACATCCACCTACGATGTCTATATGGTGGACACCCCCAATTCCCCTCCCAGACGCCGGCGACGGCGCCGAAGGGGCAATAATGGGGAACCTAGTGGCAACGACGCAGCAGCCAATAACATCAACGAGGAGGACGGCGATGCCGATAACCCTGAGGAGGACATTCAAGCCTCCCCAGTAAGGAACGGCACACCAGACCAACCTCTTGTGGACTCTGATCCCGATGACCTCTTCGAAGGGGCCGACGATAATTACATGGCGGAGTCTGAGGAAGACGACAGCCTCGGTACTGAGGACTTCATCGTCCCCGAGGACCCCTTCGAACAAGAACGCTTCCGGCGACGCCTCGTCGCGACGGCCCGGAGCTTAAAACGCAAGCAGCAGCTGCTGCAGGAAAATACCGACGCGCTAAATGAAAAGTGGGTTGAAGTGCTTTCTGCCGAGCAGGATATGGAGGACCGACGCCGTAGTGCACCGAAGTCTTACCCACACAGGCGCCTCCTACCAGAATTCGACGAAGAGCTTGCTGACGACCTCGATCGGCCCCCTAGAGGCCAGGACAGGCCAAGATGAGAAGACCATAATGAAAGGCCACCTCCACGCCGTCATGGTAAAGACCCCGTGGATCATGTTGTAGGGCAAGGGCCAAAGTGCCCCGATTTGTCCCGATGTTCACGAATTGGAGGTGGCTACGAAGAGGAACACGTAGAGCATGAAGAATACGAGGGGAAAACACAAGAGAAACACTCAAGAACAAGTCCAATCACACATCCACTAGACTAGCAACACATAAGATCCACAAGGTACAAGAACAACAAAGGGAAAGATACATGGCAAAGTTCATTCCACTCCAAAGGAGGTGAGGTCTTGATGATCCTATGATGGGGATCCTTCCCTAGAAGGGGTTTTGATATCCACTTGGGATCTTCTCCTAGGAGGTCTTGATCTCCATGGGAGAGGGTAGATGAGCAAAGCACTCTCTAGATCATATCATATCCTTTGCTAACCCTAAAATATGGTCTAGGCACGAGTTATATAGGTGGCTGCAAGTGAGGGACGAGTGGAGGGGCAAAACAGGCAACCCTCGGCCAACTTCCTGTAGAGCCCGTGCGCACGGGGTAAGTGAGGCCCGTGTGCACGGTACACGCCCGTGCGCACGGGGTAGATGGTGGCTACAGCAGAGGTGCCCGTGCGCACGGGGTCTTTAGGGCCCGTGCGCACGGGGTATCCAGGAACTCTCTGGATAGGCCGTGCGCACGGGGTCCAGAGGGGCCGTGCGCACGGGGTCTTCTGATCCGTGCTTCTTCTTCTCGCTGCTTGCCTCCGTCTTCCTTGCAGGCTTCACATCCTTCTTCTTGACGGTTCCTCCTCCGCTTCCAAGCTTCCCTCTTGGATGATGTAGTCATTCTCTTGAGCTTGGACTCCACCTCGAAGAATGTGTAGCTCCGCTCACACCTATGTATGCATACGAGAGAGGGGTCAAGTAGTATACCATCCTCGAAGGGCACAAGTGAACACGTGTAAAGGCGATGATTCACCTTTATGTATGTGAAGTAGATGTGACACGTGTCACTTGCCATGGTGATGTCCGTAGGATGCTCCACATCATCCCCTCCCCCTTGGTAAAGATCCGTCCTCGGATCAAAAACCAAATCACCATGGGAAAGAAATGGCGTCGCCGTGTAGAAGTGGACAATCACCAAGCATTCATCATCTTGAAGCTCGAAATGGGCACACTCCAATGTCGCACCGTCGTGTGATTCCTTCAAAAGGAGCAATGACAACAAACACTTGGAAAAACAAATGTGGTTAGCGTTAGTGCAAAACCAAACATTCAAGTGGTGATTCATCCAACAAGTGTAGTCATCAAGCATAGCATATGGTTTGACAAGGAAGTGAGACATGGCATTTAAGCATATCAAGTGAGCACATGCAAAGTCATCATGGAAACAATCATGCAAAGGTGAAGTAAAGATGTAATATGTGTGACAAATGAACAAGCATCTACCTCAATGTCATAGCAAGCATGCACAAGGTGCTCAATGAAAGGTCTATGGTAGGCATAGGAATCATTCACAACACCAAATAAAATGAAGTGTCTAAACACATGGGGCGTGATAATCCAAGCATAATGTGCATATGGTGTAGTGAAGATAGTGTGGCACTCAACACAATAGAAAGAGCAATTGTTCATCATGTGTTAGGCAATCAAGTCAAGCATGTAGCAAGCAATGGGACATGGCATATGTGAAGAAATGACATTGTTCCAATCAAACACATGGGAATAGCATGGTATAATCATGTTCGATGCAACACACAAGGCATATATATCATGAGACATGGCAATGTGGCAATGACAAGTCAAAACAAAATCTCTAGCATGTGTGCAATGTGTCATGATGCAAGCAACACATGAACTATGATCCACAATATTCATGCTCATGGTGTTGGGATTCTCAAAAGAGAAGGATATCACCTCAAAAGTATGTCCTTGTGCGTCCTTCACAATGCCGAAGTGGTAGAAAATGAGTTGTAGAAGCACGTCGGTCGAAAGTGGCTCGCTCTCAAGAGCTCGAATGGTCAACTCACGTGAAGTGGAAGTTGACACGGGGTCGAACGATCCTACACATGCACAAAACAAAGCAAAGAACGTATGTGCATGGTAGATAAACACATCATCCATCATGATGGTTCTCTTCTCATGCACATAACCATTATAAGCAAAAGTACATGAATAATATGATGCAATAATGGATATATTCATGGCACTAGGCATATGGTGCAAAGAGGTAAAACAAGCATGCTTTACATGAAAGATGGCAAAAGCTCCAAATATATGGGAGAAAGCTATGGGGGCAATCTCAGTAGCAAGACTAAAAGCATTGTTGCACTCAATACATGGCAATTCATCTAGCATGAGAGAAGCAACATATGGAGCAATTGGACAATATTCAATAGCAATCATGTGTAAACCATGGCAATGGTTGTCATCAACCGCATGAAACGAGCAAGTATGAATCATCGGTGATGCAACAAGGCAAGCAATCATAGTAATCATGTCGTGCAAACTAGTGGAGCGAAGATGCAATGCACTAGAGGAAATCATGGCAATCATGTCATGTGAGCAAATAGTAGGCGTATGCAATGCACATGACATATCGAAAGCACGAAAGCGAAACATGATCAAAGTATCATCATAGGCATGGGGTACATAGTAAACATGGCAATAACAAGTGATATCTCCACCAAGCATGCAACCACACATACAAGTACTAGAATCAAGTGTCATGTGAGATGCAAAGCATGGGTCACAAATGCATGGCAAGGGCATATGAATGAGCATATCATGCAAAGTGAACATGGCAATATGGGCATAGAGGATGTAATGAAAAATAACCCATAACCATGTGAGGGCCATGTAGAAGAATTGCGTGAAGTCATTGCGCGGAGGGAGCGGTGGGAATGACAATCCGCGGGATCCCAAATCATCATTGCTCTCTAGAGCTCGTTTCGTCAACTCTTGCGCTTGCGAGGTCGACGAGGAAGCATGTGTACCTACACAACATGGGGACAAACGAAACAAAGTGTGTGCGTGGTAAATGTACACATCATCCATCATGATGTGTATGTGCACGTTAGAGTTAGCACAAAACAAGCAATGCTCAAAGAAATTTGAGGCATGGTATATGAACATGGCATCCATCATTAAAGAGTAGTTGTTATGTATAACACGATGGGGACACAAATGAAAAGCATTTTCAGTCATGGGATGCATATGGTGCACACAATCATGGGAATCACGCAATTCATAGGATGGGTCAAAATCTCCAAACATGTATGAGGAAACTATGGGGGTCGCCTCATGAGCAATAGCGGATGCATAATATGGAGAAAATTGACAACATGGCAAATAATGCATGTCCGAAGCTAGGTGGTCATGGCATCGCATATGAGAGGAATGATGCAAAGGGAGCATATCAATATCATCGAAAGAAAAACAAATGCCAATAACCATGGGCTTGTCATCTATGTCATATGTGCAAATTGGGTTCATTTTAATGGCATATGCATAGTCACTACGATGAGATTGCAAATATGACATATGGGAGATCTCATTCATAGCATATGGCAAGTCAAGAGGGGTTACAAACATGATGTGACCAAGAGAATTATCACAAGATATCCTATGTAACATGGCATCACAACTAATAGACTCAACATGGCAATCATCATACTCATCATAAATGGGTAAATCATCGCATGGGGAAATCATATTAGCATCAAGCATGTCAATAGGAGGATCGACATCATGCAAGCAATCAATGTCAAGAATGTCCACTAGTGGGACAAGAGCATCACCTTCACCTATGTTACCTTTCTCATGCCACTTATGTGGTGTAGGTGAGGTGGCAAGGACCAACTCATGGTCATCATCATCGTGATGGAACCATGTGGGGGTGTATCATAGTCCACCATGGCCATCGTCTTGTCCAAAGGAAGGACGAAGTCGTCGAAGATCGGGGCGTCGTCGTATATGGGACCTAGCACCAAATGAGAAGACACAATAGAGGTAGAGGGTAAGTCGTTAGAAATCAAAATGGCCTCACATGCCCTATCAACTACCTCACTCTCTCTATGTGGTGGCTCACTCACTCCCTCAAAATAGGTGCACTCAATGTCACATATGGTGGAGTCACTCAAATCACTCAAGTGGTGGTGGTGGTGGCTCTCCTCACATGGGAATTGGGTCATCTCATCATATATGGGGCTAGTGGTGAAGTCACTCTCACTCTCAATATGGTGGCATAAGTCACTCAACTGATCATCGTCGTCGCCGTGGATGAAGGCCGAAGATGGCACATCATCATTCGCCTCCATGACCGAAGGGAACATCCCATGCTCGATCATCTCATCATTGTCGTCATGGATGAAGACCGAAGATGGCACATCATCACTCTCGCCTCCAAAGATGGAAGCATCATCCTTTCTCGCCACCTTGATGCTCGCCTCCAAATCTTGATCCTTGAGTTGCTCCGTAGTCGTAGTCGTCGTCGTGCCGTCTTCAAAAAGAGTCATGGTAGACTCGGCATCGTCAATGCCACAAAGAGGTATGGCGGTGAAGTCGAACTTGGAAGCATCGTCTTGGAGCTCATCGGGCATGGACATCTCGGTTGTACTAGCCTCATGCTCACCGTCTTGGAGCGTGGTCGTCGCGAAGTGTGCTCGGGGTCGAGTAGACTTGGCCTTCATGTGTTCTTTGTCCGCTTGGAGAGCACCCATGTACATGTCGTCAAGGGACTCGTAGTTGTTGGTGAAGAGAGTCTTGGCAATGTCGTTGTTCAATCCCATCGTGAAGTGGAACTTCATCCAAATGGGGTCGTCCACACCGGCTCGTCGCAAGGCTTTCTTCATCTCCATGAAGTACTCGTCGAGGGACTTGGATCCTTGTATGGTATTCTCCAATTGGTGAAGAAGATGTTCCATGTAGGCGGAAGGCACAAATTCTTGGCGCATCACTTTCTTCGTCTTGTACCAACTCATGTTGAAGCTCTTCGAAGGTGTGTGAAGCCACCATGTCGACGCGTAGTCGTGGAAGGTACTTGTGGCGCACTTCACTTGATCTTCGGAGGGGACTTGATGTAGCTTGAGGTAGTCGTCCATCTTGCCCTCCCACTCGAGATACTCCTCGGGGTCTTGAGTTCCATAGAAAGGAAGCTCGTGGTCTGTGTTGAGGTCGTAGTAGCTCGTGGAAGTCGCGGACTTGAGCTCATGGAGTAGGCGAAGATGCCATACATCCGAAGGCGAAGATGCCTTGAAGTCACTTGGCGAAGAGGCCAATGTAGTGGATGAAGCTGCAGCCTTGGGGTCGATGTCGCGGTTCTGTAGGGACTGTGCGCACGGGGGTGCAGGAGGCCGTGTGCACGGGGGTCGCAGGCCCGTGTGCACGGGGGTGCCAGAGCAGCCAACTCACGTCCAGATGGTTGCTCTTCATGGTCTTGTCGGTGTCGATGCCATTGTGTACTTGCCGGAGATGGTAGCTTGGGAGTCTTTGCACTTGAGCGTCTTCTCGAAGATGAGGAAGACCGCTTGCCGGTGTTGGTGAGGATCTTGAACTCCTCCACGTACTTGTCCATCTTGGCATCGATGAAGTTCTTCATGGCACCGAACTCGTCGTCGTTGTGGTAGACCGGAGATGATGTGCTTCGCCTATCCATCACAAGACTCGAGCAAAGGTGAGTAGGAAATGAGATAAACAATACCAAGTTACCTTTTCCCAAAGTTGAGAATGTATCCCGTTTCACTCAATGTGAAATGAAAGAATAGTGGAATTGGTACCGGACTTGTTCACTCACACCTACAAAGTAAAGCTTATCTAGTGGCTTGGTTAGGACAAGTGGCACAAATTCATGCAAATTGAAGTCCAAGATATGTAAATGTTGAAATAAATCCAAAGGACTCAAAATGCAAACCAAGTGATCACAATATATAGAGGAGGGCAATAAAGAAACACACACGGTGGGATAATGGGGCTTGTGCAACTATAGGGATGAGCAATACAAAAATTGCCTAACGAAGACTAAGCTCGTGTTGCACAAACACAAGGAGAGACGCTAGCTTGATTGCACGTTTGGGCACGATTCACCACTTGGCACCAACCTATATGTATGCAAGCAAAACGTTTCCTATTCCATGTATCCTCATGCACAAGTATCTCTTTTCATGCTCAACACTCGTTTGCTTATAAGCTTTTGATCTTTTCTTTTTCTTGCTTAAAAGCTTTTTTTTTATCTTCTCTTCCTTTCCACTATGCTTATTGAGCCTCAACCAAACACATGAGATAAGTATCGCAAGATATGCACGGGAGCAAGCAATTGCACAATATGATATATCAAATGATGCAACAATATGATATCGTACCACTAAGCTGCACAAGTTTTCACGAAGCCCGGCAATACTCGGATAGCTAGTCTCAATAGGTATGAAGGTATTCGCAAAGATGGTGGGGCTATCAAGATGTAATGGCAAGGAAGGAAAAGTTTATGACGGAATGGATACCTTCGTCACACTTAACCGTTCACGAAGTCGGGGGTAACCGGCCTTGCTTCCGGTTGAAGATGGTCTCAAAGGATGGATGGTCGTCGTCGATGCGAAATGTCGTGGTGGATGTAGTCGATGGATCGATACAAGTCGCCGGTGGTGATGAAGATGTAACCGTCCCTAAGTAGCCTAAACACCTTAGGAGACTCAAATCACAACTCAAACAACCACAAATGCAATTGGAACCAAAATGGGTTAGGTTGCGAAAGTCTATGGTGGTGGTGCGGAAGTTATGGCGGAGGGCCTATGCAAAGATGCACAATGCACAAAACTTGATGGAGTCAAATGGTGGTAAAATCAAGGTGAGCAGCTCGGGCACGTCGCTAGCTTTCCAACGAGCCAAAGAACACCCAAATCGGAGTTCGAAAGTGGGAGATATGGACAAAACGGTGAAGCGGTGCTGCTGTTCCTGAAGGGGGCCGTGCGCACGTGGTCTAAGGCCCGTGGACACGGGGTCCCGTGCGCATGGTACAAAGGCCGTGTGCACGGGGTGTCTAGAGACGTATCGGGGGCCCGTGTGCATGGGGTGGGGAGCCCGTGGGCACGGGGGTGGCGGAAAAATTGCGATTTCAACTCCAAATTCGAAGGGGGAAAAGAAAAATTGGGCTATGGGGACGCAATAGGAGATGGATCTACTTGCTAAACACCAGATCCACGGATCAAAATCAACAAAAACGCACTAGGAACAACAAATCACAAAAAATTTGGTATGGCTCTTTTTGTGGGGAATTTTCGAAATTGGCAAGAACAAGCAAAATTAGGCTAGAACATGGGGGGTAGGGCTCCAAATTCGTGTCAACGTGGCTCATGATACCAAGATGTTGTAGGGCACGGGCCAAAGTGCCCCGATTTGTCCCGATGTTCACGAATTGGAGGTGGCTACGAAGAGGAACACGTAGAGCACGAAGAATACGAGGGGAAAACACAAGACAAACACTCAAGAACAAGTCCAATCACACATCCACTAGACTAGCAACACATAAGATCCACAAGGTACAAGAACAACAAAGGGAAAGATACATGGTAAAGTTCATCCCACTCCAAAGGAGGTGAGGTCTTGATGATCCTATGATGGGGATCCTTCCCTAGAAGGGGTCTTGATATCCACTTGGGATCTTCTCCTAGGAGGTCTTGATCTTCATGGGAGAGGGTAGATGAGCAAAGTACTCTCTAGATCATATCATATCCTTTGCTAACCCTAAAATATGGTCTAGGCACGAGTTATATAGGTGGCTGCAGGTGAGGGACGAGTGGAGGGGCAAAACAGGCAACCCTCGGCCAACTTCCTGTAGAGCCCGTGCGCACGGGGTAAGTGAGGCCCGTGTGCACGGGGGTCCCGTGTGCACGGTACACGCCCGTGCGCATGGGGTAGACGGCGGCTACAGCAGAGGTGCCCGTGCGCACGAGGTCTTTAGGGCCCGTGCGCATGGGGTATCCAGGAACTCTCTGGATAGGCCGTGCGCACGGGGTCCAGAGGGGCCGTGCGCACGGGGTCTTCTGATCCGTGCTTCTTCTTCTCGCTGCTTGCATCCGTCTTCCTTGCGGGCTTCGCGTCCTTCTTCTTGACGGTTCCTCCTCTGCTTCCAAGCTTCCCTCTTGGATGATGTAGTCGTTCTCTTGAGCTTGGACTCCACCTCGAAGAATGTGTAGCTCCGCTCACACCTATGTATGCATACGAGAGAGGGGTCAAGTAGTATACCATCCTCGAAGGGCACAAGTGAACACGTGTAAAGGAGATGATTCACCTTTATGTATGTGAAGTAGATGTGACACGTGTCACTTGCCATGGTGATGTCCGTAGGATGCTCCGCATCAGATCACCTGGATCCTCGCGACGCTAGACGTCGTATTGAAGAAAATAGGGCTCCCCCTCGGTCCATCTATGGATCCAGGGGACGCGCCCCCGATGGGCCCAACGGCTACGATGCCTGGATGGACAGGAACGACCGTGCCCGAGATCAAGCTTACTCATGGGTCTCTCCCGAGACCCGACGAGATCCTCCTCGGTCCCGAGGACCAGCTCACCCAATCTGTTTTACAGACAGGTTGATGGAGCATCAGTTCCCGGAAGGGTTTAAACCCATTAACATAGAATCATACGACGGTACCACAGACCCAGCAGTCTGGATCGAGGATTTCCTCTTACATATACATATGGCCAATGGAGATGATCTCCATGCCATCAAATATCTGCCACTCAAGTTAAAGGGGTCGGCGAGACACTGGCTTAATAGCCTCCCCCTCACTCTATCGGCAGCTAGGAGGCCCTAGAAGACGCTTTTCGGGCAAACTTCCAGGGCACGTATGTCCGACCTCCGGACGCTGATGACCTCAGCCGTGTTACCCAGCAGCCAGGCGAATCAGCCCGGAAATTCTGGAACAGGTTCCTCACCAAGAAGAACTAGATTATAGACGGTTCCGATGCCGAGGCCATCGCCGCCTTCAAAAATAATATTCGAGACGAATGGCTAGCCCGACAACTCGGCCAGGATAAGCCGAGGACTATGGCCGCCTTAACATCTCTGATGACCCGCTTTTGCGCGGGCGAGGATAGCTGGCTCGCCCGAAGTACTCCTAACGGCGAGGCAGGCACCTCGAAAACCCACGACGCCAATGGAAAACCAAAGCGCAATAAAAATAAGCGCAGGTATAAAAATGGCGGAAGCGACACTGAAGACGCCACGGTCAATGCTGGATTCGCCGGACCTAAATCCGGGCAGAAGAGAAAACCCTATAAGGGGAACAAAGACGGACCTAGCCAGCTTGACAAGCTCCTGGACCGCCCATGTGGGATTCACGGTACTCAGGAAAAACCAGCAACACACACCAATAGGAATTATTGGGTCTTCAAACAAGCTGGCAAGATAGCGGCAGAGGATCAAAATAAAACCCAACACCGCAGCGACGATGAGGATGAACCTCGGCAGCCCAATAATGGAGGGCAAAAGAAATTTCCAAATGAGGTAACAGAGGTCAACATGATCTATGTCACCCACATCCCTAAACGGGAGAGAAAGCGTGTGCTTCGGGACATATACGCGTTGGAGCCAGTCGCCCCAAAGTATAACCCATGGTCGGCTTACCCGATCACCTTCGACAAGCACGATCATCCGACCAGCATCAGGCATGGCGGATCTACGGCGCTCGTTCTGGACCCTATTGTTGATGGTTATCATCTAACACGTGTCCTGATGGACGGGGGAAGCAGTCTTAACCTCATCTACGAGGACACGGTTCGGAAGATGGGCATTGACTCATCCCGGATAAAGCCGAGCTCTACCACCTTTAAAGGTGTCATTCCGGGCATCGAAGCCCGTTGTACCGGGACAGTCACCCTCGAGGTAGTCTTTGGTTCGCCCGAGAACTTCAGAAGCGAGGAGTTAATCTTCGACATCGTACCCTTCCGGAGTGGATACTATGCGCTCTTAGGACGCACGGCCTTTGCACGTTTCAACGCAGTCCCCCATTACGCCTACCTCAAGCTCAAAATGCCGGGACCCAACGGTGTCATCACAGTCAATGGTAACACCGAGAGTTCACTCCAGACAGAGGAACAGACCGCGGCTTTTGCAGCCAAGGTCCAAGCGTCCAAGGAGGCAGCCCGCAGCGATAAACGCGCCGCTCGCTCTTTGAAGCGAGCCCGGGCTGCACAAGTCGACCTCGGCCAGCTACCCCCGCACCCGAAATAGGGATGCGGGCTCCTCGCGTGCCCTAGCTGCGGGCACTACGTCCCCAGGGTGCACAACTTCGCACTCAAAATTCCCTAGGACGCCGAGGAGCCAATACAACTACCCACGCGTCACGCGCGGATTAACCACGCAAGGACAAGGCTTCGCGCCCCTGCACAGACAGGCATCTGTAAAAGAAGTAGCCGGGCGTCACTACGTCTCTGTGGCCTTAACCACAGAACGATGCCGGCAAACACCTCCCTTTGAGGAACTCGGTTAATCGAACACTTCGAGTGTATAAAGGGCCGTCCAGGCATTAGCCTTCCCAAAACAGCCATCATCAATCAAGAGCGATCTGTTCAACAGTTCGGAAACGCAGACGTGCGGCAGGCTTCGGTCCGGATCTTTTCAAATCCGTCATTAATTATCCGACCTTTTTTCCTTTCTTCCTTACTATTCATGTTGTACTCTTTCAATTACTCTCGTCACAACTGGGCTTGTACATGCTTGACACTATGATATAAAGAAACAGTTCCCTTTCAAGGTCTTTATTGTACTTCTTTATCAGCATAGCTCCGGGAGGATGAAGTATTTAAAAAAGATGCAATTGTATAGGAAAGTCCGATGTATTCGGCGTCCCGGATTTTTGGCCTTATATGCATCAGTTTCGAACCTAGATTTCGGTCAATAGTTGGGTTGCCCGGCTCCTATGTGTACCCCTTACGTTCCCGATGTATTCGGCTAAGGGTGTAACGGGAGAACCACTGCGATTGCGCCGCCAGGTTAATTGGCATGGCGCCTCAGTGGAGAAAGCCGAAAACTGACTATCTGGGTAAGCGCAAACTGGTCTGCCATCCGGAGACCGCGTCAAGCGATGTGACGCTAGAGATCACCCGTGTCAAACGAAGGGCTTTTATTTCTAGCCGAAGTGTGCCATGGCCAAGACCTCGGCCGCGTTGGCCGCATACTCCCTACGCCGGGGGCTGGCCCTCAGCCCCCACAGTCAAACTCCTACGACTAAATGAAAGCTGTCAAGCCACTATAGTCCGATTGCCTAGTTCCTTTAAGTCATTGACCGCCTCCGGGTACCGAGACGTCGGCCAAGGGTCAAATATGCCTTAAGGAGCACCCTCTATATAACCTACACTGGGGCTGAAGCCGACGACTGGCCACTCTCATTTTGAACAGTCATATTGGAGGCATAATTGAATTATAAAAAAACATATGGAATCTCAAGCCATATTCATTCAACCACGGGATAAAGTCTTTACATTTTACACTCCGGCATTCCGAAGCATCACCTAAAAATACAGAGTATCCTTGGGGCACATGGCCTCGGTCGCCCGAGCTCCCGCCTCAACCTCGGCGTAGAACTGCTCGGCGGTCCACGGCTTGTCGGCAGGAGGGCCAGCGGCACACGTCTCCACGTCAACCTTGCGGAAGTGAGTCTTCACGCAAGCGTATGCCCTCCGCGCCCCTTCGAAGCATGCGGACCTCTTCCAGCGCTCAACGCAGGGCACAACATTTTGGAGACGGGCCGTCAGGCTGAAGAGACTCTTCGGCATGGCTTCGGCAGGCCACAAAGCGACGCAGAGGTCCTGGAGTACCGGCCTTGTCATGCGGAACAGCTCGACCAGCTGCTTCACTCGATGATTCAGCAGCTGCCCAGACGGCGACCCCGGGAATTGACCCCAGAAGGCTTTCTCTGCCTCATGGCCCGCCAGTTGGCCGAAATATGCCACCGCATCCTCCGCGCTCTGCGGGAGATCCTTGAAGACCTCTGCGGAACGCCATAATTGGGTGAGCTCGACACACCCTTTGCTGCCAAACATACACTGCAGCAAAAATTTCTTACCCGAGGCGATTTGCTCCACTTCCTGGAGCACCTCGCGATCCGCTCGGGCCGAGGTCTTGAGCTCGGCGTGGGCGCGCTGCAGCTTCTCGAGCTCCTCCCTCGTCCGCTGCCCCTCCTCCTGAAGTTTGTCGCGTGCTTCGAACAATCCCTTCAGGGTCTCCTCTACTTCTAGCACCCGTGCCTGGTGCTTCTCTCCGGCCGCCTTCTCGGCAGCCCGGGCCTTCTCGGCCGCGGCGGCAGCATTCTCCTGCTGCCGCACATCTTTCCGAGCTCTGTCAAGCTCGGCCTTGAGCATCTCCAGCTCCGCTGTTAACACAATTCGGCATTAGTTATTTTCCTTCACACCTATTACACATATATAGCAACTATGCACGGCAAGTTTCAACTTGCTTACCTTGAGACTGCTCAAGTTTCCGGTTCATCTCCGCCATCTCTTCAGAGGCAGAGTCCGGGGTCGAGGTCGCAACCTGGAACAAAACGGATCCTTATTGTAAAGGGAATAATTCAGATCACTCATCGGCTCCTATTACGTCAAGCGACCCCGATGCCGGTTTCTTGAAACCGACTTCGGGCTCGGGGGCTACTCACTCATTATGCCGTTTAGAAGGCTATACTCTTATGTCCTCGGACAAAACTCACAAAAACGAAAAGCTTAAATAAACAACGTGAATGCGCAGAAATCATACCTCGAAACCTGCCGCGAGGTTCTTAAAAACCTCGTGCAGGACGGCCCCTGCGGACCGGTAGCTCTCCAGCGTCGTGCGCATCAAGGCACGGTGCTCCTCCTTGATGGAAGCACCCCTCAGGGTCTCCTCCACCTCCTCGGTCCACCCCACGCCAGCCCGTCCCTGGGCAGTAGGCTGGGGTGACGGAATGACCTCGGGTGTCTCCATCCGAGTGGCCTCCCCTCGTTGTGGTGGAGCCAAGGTAGACTCCGGCTGGGCCAACGACTGGCCCAGCAGTTCTTTGATGACCTCGGGGCGCTCCGTCCCCGGATCTTGTCGGGCCGAGGTGTCGTCCTCGGCCGCGGTCACCACCTCGTCGGCCCCCGTCAAGTTGACTTCGGGGACCAGGGTGGACGTCGCCTCCCCCAGACCGTCAGGCTTCGGGGGAGAAGCAGCGGGCTCTGGAGTCCCGCTGGTTGATGACAGCTCGTCTGAAGAGCCGCTGGGGATTACCCTCGGTGGACTGCACATGAAAAACTACTTATGTGAGATTCCCCTTGCTGAAAAAGTGACTTAAGGAAAGACGATAGAGACAAGGGCTTACCCTCGAGGTGCCGGTTTCTTCCTCCCCATTGCGAGGGGGTCTTCCTCTGAGTCACCGGAGAGCTCGGCCCTCTCCGATGACTTGTTGGCGGCCTCGGATGAGGCTCGCCTCGGCCTCTTCGAGCCTTTCGGCGGCATGACCACGTCGGCGTCTTCTATTGCCAACCTCTTCCCCTTCGGGGGGGGGGGGATCTCCTCCTCGCCCTCCTCGACGCCGCCGTCTTGAGCGGCGGAGGTGTGGGTCTCTTCTGACCGGGTGACCGAGGTCCCCCTGGTTCGAGCACTGGACCTCCCCGTCTGGGGCTTCGTCCCTTTGGAGGCCACCACATGTGGCTCCTCGGTCAGAAGCGCTGTGAGCAGGGGAGTTGGGGGCTGCTCCGACAGTGGGGCTGGGCATCGTACCCCTTTTACCCAGGCCGACCACTTCTGCAAAATGTCAAAACACAACGATTCGAGTAAAAACTTTGATCCTCGACACAATTAACAAAGAACAGAGATTAAAGGGCAAAATTACTTACCGGCCGTGCTCGAGGCCGCGGTCCTCTCCCGCCTGGGGGATCTTATCCTTGGCCAGCTTCATGAGCTTCGTCCACATGGCAGCCAAGGTGGAGCGGAAGAAGGTGTTGATGGTGTCCATGTCTTCGGGCTTTTGTGCCCACATCGGTTTGGCCCGAAACTGGAGGGGAAGTATACGGCGATTGAGCATGACATTGATGACGTCGGCCAGCTCAACCTTCCCCGTCGTGGACCACCACAGGACCCTGTCGATCAGGGTCTCCACCTCTTCTGGCTTCCCCCAAGCAACGCCCTTCTCCTTCCAGGACTTGAGTTTCTTGGGTGGCCCGGCCGAGAAGGCCAGGACTTCGGTTTGACCAGGGGCAAGAGGTTCAGTGATATAAAACCACTCCCTCTGCCATTCCTTTACCGTTTCGATGAAGGTTCCTTTGAACCAGATGCCCCCCTGGTTCTTGCTGACCATGGCTCCCCCGCACTCCACGAGATCCTATCCGCTAGATTTTGGTTTGATCCCGAAAAGCTTTAGCTACAGGCCGAAGTGTGGCTCGCAGCGGAGGAAAGCCTCACAAACTGTGATGAAAGCGGCGAGGTGGAGAATAGAGTTGGGGGCCATGTGGTGGAAGTCTAACCCGTAGTAGAACATTACCCCGCGCACAAAGGGGTGCAGCGGGAACCCCAGGCCTCGGATGAGGTGGGGGATGAAGACTACCCGCTCCCCGGCGTTGGGAGCGGGCACCAGTTGGTTGGCTGATGGAGCGCGGGCAGCGATGGTGGGGGCTAGGTACCCCGCGTCGCGCAGCTCGGCGATAGTCGCCGCTGTCACCGTGGAGCCGCCCCAGTGCCCCTTGAGGGTGTCGGCCATGGCTGGTTGAGAAGACTGAGCTCGCGAAAAGGGCGAGCGTGCTAGTTGGATGTGGGCGTTGGAGCTAGACGGTGTTGCAGTAGGGAAGGAATGGGAGCGTGCGTCGTTGCGCTGTTCTCCCTTTGGTTCTTATAGACCTATAAAAGGCCAAGAGTCCCCTGCTGCGTCGATAAATTCGTGGCCGCTATCAAAAATGCCGTTGAAACATATGGGGGGAAACAAAATATAATGATATCCCTTAGAAAGCGGGCACGATCTCTGTTTTGAACGGACGTGCCAGTAAACAACTTGCCTCGAACCGCGATTTGAGGATGAGGCAGTAACTGCTCAACTCATCATGGAGCGAGCCTCTCCGTTAAAGTTGTCAGTCAGGATTGGATTGTTCATACCTGTACGACCAGCCTTCGAGGCTAAGATACTTACACCCCTCGGGCAGGGTACCAGCTCGGTTGGACCACGGATATCGATGTCCTGTTAAACAGAATCCGAAATGTAAAGTGGAACTCGTTTGTTAAGCCAAAGACTCCGGATCCGAAGTGATATCTGTCGACCATCGTCCTCGGCGTAGAAGACCAGTTCGGGGGCTACTGACGGTGTCCTGGATTAGGGGGTGCTAACCGGGCTGACCCGTCTCCTCGGTTGGGCCGATGTACCCCCGTACGTGACCAAGATGGACTCCGGAGGCTGTACGAGGGAGGCATGATCAATGCTGTCTCTGCCGAAGACTTGTAGTACACTTCAAGATTTGTCCAGCCGCCTTATTCCTAGATACCGACATTGTAACCCTAGATACCCTCCCTGGCGTGTATATAAGCCATAGGGTTTAGCCCGTAGGGGGGACATCAACGCAACATTGCTTACCTAGCCTTAGAAGTTAGAATCACATTACGATCTCAAGGTAGATCAACTCTGTACTCGATACATCTTCATCAATATAACAGAAGCAGGACGTAGGGTTTTACCTCCATCAAGAGGGCCCGAACCTGGGTAAACACCGTCTCCATTGTCTCTGTTACCATCGATCCTAGATCCGCAGCTCGGGACCCCCTACCCCGAGGTCTACCGGTTTTTACACCGACACCTCCCAACAAGCGCTATTGTTTTATGCCCCAAGCTAGGCATAATGCATTTTGATGATGCTCACATGAAAGATAAGAATTGAAGCACAAAGAGAGCATCATGAAGCATATGAAAAACACATTTAAGTCTAACATACTTCCTATGTGATAAGGGGGTGGCCCGATCTTCTCAGTGAGCTGATGGTGTCGATGATGAACTTGTTGGATAACTTGTGAGACGCTCAAGAACTCTCCGGCTGTTCCCCCGTTGCCAATGCGACGGATCTTCAACCCTATGGATATTCGCAACACCACACACTTGCCCACGTAGCCGCCGACCACGAAGCGGTTCTGCAATCTCCCAATTCCCAATGGAACGACAGATAGCACTTGACTTTCAGTAGCAAATACACCCTATCGAAACGAATTTGGTGTAGATAAATATTCCTGATCGATGCAAAGAGGAATATGATTTCATAGGAATGCTTAAAGCAATTCAATCTGGTAGAGGTTTCATCAAAACGTGGTCTAACCCTAAAAGCCGTGACTTACAAGGGTATATAAAGACCCCTGGACGTCCAACCAAGTGTTGGGGTCGAAATCAACTATATCTCTAACTTTCCTAACTTAAACGACTCTATCTGGAAAACTGGCAGAAACAACCGCAGTATTGTTTTGACGACTGTGACTCGGTCACCGCGAATCGCGGGCTGCGGGTATACAGTTTGGAAAGTACAGGACTCAAGCTTTCCAAATTGTATTTACATGCCTTATTTGGACCACGGACACGGATTCTACACGTATATCAATTTCGGGCTTCCTGGCTGTCAATCCGAGTCTGACATGGAATATATTGTTTCCAACTTTTGTTCTCTTCATGTGATGATGGCGCCACTTCCTCCCACACCTCCCTCGTGCTTGCCATCATTCCTTGCGCATAGCTTCTTTCCCATGCACCCGATTCGCCATTAATTCAATCCTAGTGATACGAAAAGTCCATGATTTAGGTAGTATAAAATTCTTCCGAATCAAAGTAACATGTTCAACTAGGAATGAATTCACCTTGTGATATTTGTCAACGAGGCTCAATATTTCTTTCCAGCTTAAGCAAGCAGAATCATCATATTTCATGAATATATCCTTATTATCCTCCCTTTCTTCAAGAAAAGCCGTCCGCGACGTTGGGTAAGCTGAAAATGGCAGAAACAAAAAGAACAACGTGTACGCGTAATATATGTATATATAACATGTTGTATCATTTTTGTTGTCATGAAAAAGATTCCCAATATGCAATATGCAACTTAAATTGCAAGTATACAAGACAAAATGTCCATACGGGAACACATAATATCTCAGGAATTGGCAATCATAATTGCAAGTATAAGTGAAGTTCATATAGTCATGATCAGAATGAGGAACAAACATGTATAAAGTCTTATTGTTCAGTATTAAGTCTAATGTCCTCACAGAAGATCGATGGCCAAATTTTCTATAACCAAGGTCAAACCAATCGAAAATGTTCAAATGTATATATATTGGATACCATGCTTCAACTGCGCCCCTCTGATATGTAGAACAAACATATGTATGGTCATCATCATTACTCGCAGCGCGTAAGATGCAACTCAGTTTGCAAATATAAGTGAAGTCTATAGCAATAGCATATAAATGCAACAGGTGTTGGGACAAACACAATGGATCAGATTCTATTTCAGCAAGATCAGCACAATTCGACATAGCTAAATTTTTTTTTGGCCGCAATAAATCAACTAGACCAAAATGATATTTCATATTCTCATGAAAATTAGCTGCTGTCCCAAAGCAAAACGACTTTGTCACATAGCATATAGGACTCAAAACAACAAGTTTCAAATCAGCAATCCTATCACAGGTAATGCATATGTGATCCACCAGAAAATTATCAGTCATGCTATATTCACCAATTAAATTAAATGTGAAACTATAGGCATATGTGCTATAATTCAGATGTAAAATTTCAGAAATCTTATTTATACCACAACTCAAACTAATAGGTTCATTTAGCATGATGGAATACAGAATATCAGCAGGTGGTATTCTTGCGAGAACTTCTTTATGTTTAAGTAGTACCACATGATCAAAATCCAAAATTTGCAATTTATCGCATGGTGTGGTAACATGAGTGCAAGTCAAATCACAAGAATTAACCAGCAAAGGATTAGACTCACAATATTTCGTTGTGACTGCTTGTAGGTTGAAAACAACACTATGTTCAGGAACGTCCTCCAATGTAGAAGGAGGTACCATCGACACCTCTTCAAATGATGCAGGTTGTTGCGCATCTAGCTCCCTTTCTTCAAAAGCAACCTGCAAATCAGAAGAAACAACAGTAGAAATAGAGATGATTACATTAGTAGAAATGTCCTCACATGTCCTATCATCTACTACACTCATGTTGTCTGCCTCTCTCTTACTCTCAGAATGGATGCTCTCATCCTCACATTTAGTGGAATCACACAACTCACTTTTGATAACACTCACACTCAATTTGGCTATGTGGCTCTCATTCTCACATGGGTTGTGATACACATCGTGGTTAAAATGACATATAACTGAAATGTCACCATCCATGATAACCTTGTACTTAGCAAACAAACAAAATTCTTTTGTCCTCTCCTTGCGAAGAAGATGATACTCATGAAATTTGTCCGCTGGAGCACGCAGCAAAGCACGCCGCTTCATGTTCCACTTGAAAGAAATTTTGTTGACTTGATGGCAAGGTTGAACATGATACTTTCTGCACCAACGATCTCCCAACAAAACGTGACAAGAATCAAGTGGCATAGGAGATACATCACATCGCACAACCTCGGTATGCACTCCGATAGTAATAGGAATATCAGCGGTGTGTGAAATCAGCAATGTGCCATACGATGAGTGCAAGAGGAATGGCACTGTACGAGCACATGTAGGTAGCTGCAACTTCTCTACAACCTCAATGCTGATCAAATTAAGAGTTGAGGATCCGTCAATGGTGGCTGCAGCACGTTGCTCTCCAATCACCACATCATGGTGAAATAGCCCATCTCCATCAAAGTTACCACGTTCTTCCTCCCAAAAGGTGGCACTACAATATTTGTTGCGGAAGAAGTCATATCTTCGAGACTCCAAATTATCCTCAGCACCTTCTGCCATGATTAGTGAACAACAAGTATGTATAGGTGGAAAACACTCAAAGCACTCAAAACTGAAAGAAACAAGGTATCTTACTGTTCCAAGGTGAATTAGAATAGATTACCAACTTGTAGAGGCAGAACGTGTGCGGATGTGATGAAGCGAATACCGAGGGTGAAAACTATCACACAACAAACTAGGGTATATGGTGGAGCTTGGTTGGGATACCTAACAACACCAATTCACAAATCCTAGTGCTGATCGTATGACAAAAAGACCCACGGAAACACACACGGTGGAGATAAATGGGGCAAATGCAACTCTGAAATTTTGCTCAAAATTATGGTATGTCGGAATGATGCTCGTGTTGCAATTGCACAGGAGAGACGCTAGCAAAACACTCAAAGTATACGGGCACAAGATTGCTCAATCTACTAGTGCAATGAACGTGGCAGAATTACTTAAACACGTCTCCAAAACAATATGGAACTTTCACGTAAAGCTCTTTTTCCTCTTTTTTTTCTTCTTTCGTTCTCTTTTTTTTTCTTTCTCTTTTTTTTCTTTCTTTTTTTATCAACAGAAACCTGAGCAATTAGTAACCAATCTGAATTTGCCAAAACAAAAGATGCACTCTCCAAATTCCTATCTGAGCAGCCCGTAGAGCAAAGGATATGCTAGTCTCAATAGGAAAGTGCTATGCAAAAGAAGAAAGGCCGACTATGGTTATCAAACGGAAACACAAACTGATTCGGATTGTTAATCTAAGCTACTAAACTGACTCGAAGGAACAGACTTGACAGCAACCAAACGACTCCGACTTGAGAAGGAAAACCTAAACAATCTAGTATGACTCAGATAAGAAAATAAGTAACGCAAAGTAAAGAATACGATCAGCAACTAAAACTTGGAACCGATGCTATCTAGGCTATGGCAGCAAACTCTAAACCTAATCTTTTTGTATGGCTTTTTCTGTATAGGACTAAAACAAAACTAATCTAAGGGATTGAAGGATGCTCATCGAGTAAACGCTGGAAATCTGATACCAAGATGATAAGGGGGTGGCCCGATCTTCTCAGTGAGCTGATGGTTTCGATGATGAACTTGTTGGATAACTTGTGAGACGCTCACGAACTCTCCGGCTATTCCCCCATTGCCAATGCGACGGATCTTCAACCCTATGGATATTCGCAACACCACACACTTGCGCATGTAGCCGCCGACCACGAAGAGGTTCTGCAATCTCCCAATTCCCAATGGAACGACAGATAGCACTTGACTTTCAGTAGCAAATACACCCTATCGAAACGAATTTGGTGTAGATAAATATTCCTGATCGATGCAAAGAGGAATATGATTTCAGAGGAATGCTTAAAGCAATTCAATCTGGTAGAGGTTTCATCAAAACGTGGTCTAATCCTAAAAGCCACGACTTACAAGGGTATATAAAGACCCCTGGACGTCCAACCAAGTGTTGGGGTCGAAATCAACTATATCTCTAACTTTCCTAACTTAAACGACTCTATCTGGAAAACTGGCAGAAACAACCGTAGTATTGTTTTGACGACTGTGACTCGATCACCGCGAATCGCGGGCTGCGGGTATACAGTTTGGAAAGTACAGGACTCAAGCTTTCCAAATTGTATTTACACGCCTTATTTGGACCACGGACACGGATTCTGCACGTATATCAATTTCGGGCTTCCTGGCTGTCAATCCGAGTCTGACATGGAATATATTGTTTCCAACTTTTGTTCTCTTCATGTGATGATGGCGCCACTTCCTCCCACACCTCCCTCGTGCTTGCCATCATTCCTTGCGCATAGCTTCTTGCCCATGCACCCGACTCGCCATTAATTCAATCCTAGTGATACAAAAAGTCCATGATTTAGGTAGTATAAAATTCTTCCGAATCAAAGTAACATGTTCAACTAGGAATGAATTCACCTTGTGATATTTGTCAACGAGGCTCAATATTTCCAGCTTAAGCAAGCAGAATCATCATATTTCGTGAATATATCCTCATCATCCTCCCTTTCTTCAAGAAAAGCAGTCTGCGGCGTTGGGTAAGCTGAAAATGGCAGAAACAAAAAGAATAACGTGTACGCGTAATATATGTATATATAACATGCTGTATCATTTTTGTTGTCATGAAAAAGATTCCCAATATGCAATATGCAACTTAAATTGCAAGTATACAAGACAAAATGTCCATACGGGAACACATAATATCTCAGGAATTGGCAATCATAATTGCAAGTATAAGTGAAGTTCATATAGTCATGATCAGAATGAGGAACAAACATGTATAAAGTCTTATTGTTCAGTATTAAGTCTAATGTCCTCACAGAAGATCGATGGCCAAATTTGCTATAACTAAGGTCAAACCAATCGAAAATGTTCAAATGTATATATATTGGATACCATGCTTCAACTACGCCACTCTGATATGTAGAACAAACATATGTATGGTCATCATCATTACTCGCAGCGCGTAAGATGCAACTCAGTTTGCAAATATAAGTGAAGTCTATAGCAATAGCATATAAATTTTCAAGATTATTGCAAACATTATTATCAATATCATATTCATCATGAGGGCTTAAACAAATTTTCAAGATCAAAAGAAGCATCACCCCAATCATGATCATTACAATAAGTAGTGGACATAACAAAATTTTCATCCCCAAGCTTGTAGCTTTGCATATCATTAGCACAATTGACATTAATATAATTTATAATAACATCATTGCAATCATGCTTTTCATTCAAGGAGCTATCAGGTATGGGTGCTATAGCAATAATTTCATTTTTAACATAAGGGACTATAGCAAGTTCATCTCTATAAGCATCATTAATATTGGCATCATGGCCATAAGAATAGCAAGCATCACATTCATCAAGAAGAGATATTTTAATTGAATCAATGGAATCACAATTATCTATAGATTCATGCATATCATTATTCTCTTCCAAAGCAGCAGACATTCTCTCAATAAATTCATTAACATAGGCATTAGGAGCATAGTTTTCATAGCAATACTTAAGTATGTCAAAAATTTCAGATTTGTAGAGAGTAGCATCATACTTTTCAATCAAAGAAGCAACTTCATAAGCACCCTTAAAAGCAACAAATTCTTCAATTTGTTCGATATCATAGTAACTATAAACACCCTTGGCATAAGAAGATAGGATTTCATTGTCATTAAACTCACATAGGTAGGGAAGGTGTTTTTTAGGGTTCTTAGAGCAACAAGTAAAATCATAAATTTCACATAGATTTCAAGCATAGCATAGCAAACAATTTATTTGATTCCATAAGAGTCTCCCTTTTTGAGACAAACGGTGATGCACAAAGTGAGCATGCTCATCTAAAGATTTTCCCGCAACTAAATTAGTTGGGGTTTCAGCACGAGCACAAATGGATCGAAGCTGATCCAAGTAGAAAACTTTAAGGTGATCCACAGTGTCTTAAATTTTTGTTTTACTTTCTGTTCTTGTGTGTTTGACATGAAGGCAATAAAAGCAAACAAGCAAATAAAAATATTTCTGTGTTTTTGTAAAAAAAAATTAGAAGTGGGGGAGATGAAAACGAGAGGCAAATGCAAATAAAAGGCAAATAAAATAAATGCAAGTGGATGATAGTGTGTGCAAAGGTACTTGGTAATTTTGATGATGTCTCCCCGATAACGGCGCCAGAAATTCTTCTTGCTACTTGTAGACTGCGTTGGTATTTCTCCGAAGAGGAGAGGATGATGCAGTATAGTAGAGATAAGTATTTCCCTCAGTTAAGAACCAAGGTTATCAATCCAGTAGGAGAACCAAGCAAAATTCCGTTAAGCGCACCTGCACACACAAGAGCAAACACTTGCACCCAATGCAAATAAGCGGGTTGTCAATCCTCTTAGCGGTTATTTGCAAGGATTAAATCTTATAGAGATAAATAGATAAACTAAAATACTAATTAAAAAAAAAGTAAATAAATTGCAGCAAGGTATTTTTAGGTTTTTTATATATGATAAAGTAGACCAGGGGGCCATAGTTTTCACTAGAGGCTTCTCTCTCGAACACATAGCATACGGTGGGTAAACAAATTACTGTTGGGCAATTGATAGAAAAGCAAATAATTATGACGGATTCATGGCAATGATCATGTATATAAGCATCACATCCGAGACAAGTAGACCGACTCCTGCCTGCATCTACTACTATTACTCCACCCATCGACCGCTATCCAGCATGCATCTAGGGTATTAAGTATGAAACAGAGTAATGCCTTAAGCAAGATGGCATGATGTAGACAAAGTAAACTCAAGCAATATGATTAAACCCCATCTTTTTATCCTTAATGGCAATAATACAAATACATGTCATGTCCCTTTCTGTCACTGGGATTGAGCACCGCAAGATTGAACCCATCACAAAGCACATCTCCCATTGCAAGACAAATCAATCTAGTAGGCCAAACCAAATCGATAGATCGGAGAGAAATACAAAGCTATAATAATCATGCATAAAAGAGTTCAGAGAAGACTCAAATATTTCTCATGAATAATCTGATCATAAACTCACAATTCATCGGATCCCAAAAAACACACCGCAAAAGAAGATTACATCGGATAGAACTCCAAGAACATCAAGGAGAACATGGTATTGAAGATCAAAGAGAGAGAAGAAGCTATCTAGCTAATAGCTATGGACCCGTAGGTCTATGGTACATCATCAGAAGGGCGGCAAGGTTGATGAAGAAGCCCTCCGTGATCGATTCCCCCTCCGCCAGAGTACCGGAAAAGGCCTCCAGATGGGATCGCAGAAGAACAGAGGCTTGCGGCGGCGAAAAGGTTTTCTCTTCTATATTTTTGGTATATTGGGAATATTTTAGAATTTATAGCGCTGGAATTAGGTCAGGAGGGACAACGAGGGGCCCACAAGCCTGGGGGGCGCGCCCTACCCCCTGGGCGCGCCCTCCAGGCTTGTCGCCTCCTCGTGGCTCTTCTGGTCTTCTCCCGAAGCTTCGTGGGTCTCTTCTGGTCCAGCAAAAATTAATCCAAAGTTTTTTTCTCATTTGGACACTTTTTGATAATGATTTTCTGAAAAGGCAAAAACAAGCAGAAAACAGCAACTGGCACTGGGCACTGGGTTAATAGGTTAGTCCCAAAAAATGATATATAATGGCATATAATTGCATATAAAACATCCAAGATTGATACTATAATAGCATGGAATAATCAAAAATTATAGATACGTTGGAGACGTATCAAAGCTAAAGGACAAGCCCACCACTTCATCACCACCATCACCAAAGAAGGAGAATTGAGTATATGGGTATGGGCACCACCCTTGGCTTGGGGGAGGTGCCCTAGTATCGTATCATCATCGCTTTTTATCATCATTATCTATCTTAGTTCGATCCTTAGTTATTTCGTGATTTAGAAGAATAAAGTTTTAGTATGATTTAGTTTTGAGTGCTTGCTTTGTGATCTATCTATCTATGTAATCGTGTGTGAGAGTTATAAAATAAAGAGTAGTTTGAGTTGAGTGTTTTGCTTTTGATGATCCAATCTTAGAAATAAATAAAGAATAAAAAGTAAGATCATATGTTAATCCCATGGAGAGTGATGACTTCACATAAAAGAAGTATAATTGATAAAACTTGTTGGAAGTTGACAAACATAGCATTGGTCAATGTTGCAATTCATGAAAAAGTAATAAAGGAAGAGAGGTCTCACATACAAATACACTATCTTGGACATCTTTTATGGTTGTGAGCCCCCATTAAATATTCTATGTCAATTAGTCGACGCTGGACAAGGAAGACAACGTAATGAGTTATGTTTGCTTATATTCACATAGAAGTTATATTGTATTGGATCCTCTAACATGTGGTGCTTGCCCCCTATCTTTTGCTAGCCAAAGTTCCGCGCTAAGTAGAGATACTACTTGTGCATCCAAAAACCCTTAAACCCAGTTTCATGACATGAGAGTCCACTATATCTACCTATAGATTGAATAAGATCCTTCAAGTAAGTTGTCATCGGTGCAAAGCAATAAAAATTGCTCCTAAACATATATGAACTTTTATTGTAAGGGAAAATAAGCTTTGTACGATCTTGTTATGGTGGAGTAAAAAAAGCGACAAACTGCATAATAAAGGTCGCTATCACAAGGGGCAATATAAAGTGGCGTTCCTTTACATTAAGAGTTTGCACATCCAAAAGCAAAAAGTGCATGACAACCTCTGCTTCCCTCTATGAAGGGCCTATCTTTTACTTTATGTATTTACTTTCATGCAAGAGTCAATAGTATTCTCCTTTATTCCGTTTTTATTTTCTCTCTTGGCAAGCATCATGTGGTGGGGATTGATCCAGGCATATATATCCAGTTGGATGTAGGTGATCATGAGTTATTATTGTTGACATTACCCTTGAGGTAAATACGTTGGGAGGCGAAATCATAAGCCCCTATCTTTCTATGCGTCCGACTGAAACTTTTGCTCCATAAGTATGACGTGAGTGTCAGCAATCATAGAAGACTAAATGATAGTTGAGTATGTGAACTTGCTAAACAAAGCTATTACATAGACTCTTTCTGATAATATGATGAATTGCAATTGCTTCAGTGACCGAGATCATAGTTTGTTAGTTTTCAATTTGGTTTATGGTTCATACTTTAACTTGTGGATGAATTGTCACTTTTTCATGAGAAGTTTTATGATGATATATTGCTGTTATAATAAAGATCATGATGCTCCATGTCCGTATTTTATTTTTATCGACGCCTCTCTCTCTCTAAACATGTGGTCATGATTATCGATTTCGGCTTTCGCTTGAGGACAAGCGAGGTCTAAGCTTGGGGGAGTTGATACGTCCAATTTGCATCAAGATTTCCTACTAATAATTATTATGTTTTTGATCATTATTTCACTTCATGGTACAATTCTTATGCCTTTTCTCCCTTATTTTGCAAGATTCACATGAAGAGGGAGATTGCCGGCAGGTGGAATTCTGGACCTGTAAGGGGTGAAACAGAGATAGCTATTCTGCACAACTCCAAATGACCTGAAAATTTACAGAGAATTATTTTGGAATATATAAAAAATACTGGTGAAAGAATCAACAGGAGGGGACCCACCAGGCAGCCACAAGCCTGGGGGCGCGCCCTACCCCCTAGGCGTGCCCCCAAGCTTGTGGGGCCCCTGGCAGGCCTCTGGCCCCCTCCTTCTGCTATATGAAGCCATTTGCCCTAGAAAAAATCAGAAGAAGACTTTTGGGATGAAGCGCCGCCGTCTCGAGGCGGAACCTGGGCAGGAGCTATTTTGCTCTCCGGCGGAGCGATTCCGCCAGGGAAACTTCCCTCCGGGAGGGGGAAATCGAAGCCATCGACATCACCAACGATCCTCTCATCATGGGAGGACCAATCTTCATCAACATCTTCACCAGCACCATCTCATCTCAAACCCTAGTTCATCTCTTGTATTCAATCTTTGTCTCAAAACCTCAGATTGATACATGTGCGTTGCTAGTAGTGTTGATTACATCTTGTAGTTGATGCTAGTTGGTTTAATTGGTGGAGGATTATATGTTCAGATCCTTAATGCTATTCAATCCCCCTCTGATCTTGAACATGAATATGATTAGTGAGTAGTTACTTTTGTTCTTGAGGACATGGGAGAAGTCTTGTCATAAGTAATCATGTGAATTTGGTATTCGTTCGATATTTGGATGATATGTATGTTGTTCCTTCCTTTAGTGGTGTCGTGTGAACGTCGACTACATGACACTTCACCATCTTTGGGCCTAAGGGAAGGCATTGTGGAGTAGTAATTAGATGATGGGTTGCTAGAGTGACAGAAGCTTAAACCCTAGTTTATGCGCTATTCCGTAAGGGGCTGATTTGGATCCATATGTTTCATGCTATGGTTAGAGTTATCTTAATTCTTCTTTCGTAGTTGCGGATGCTTGCGAGAGGGGGTAATCATAAGTGGGAGGCTTGTTCAAGTAAGAACAGCACCCAAGCACCGGTCCACCCACATATCAAATTATCAAAGTAGCGAACGCGAATCAAACAAACATGATGAAACTGACTAGATGAAATTCCCTTGTGTCCTCGAGAACGCTTTGCTTATTATACGAGTTTGTTCCGGCTTGTCCTTTGCTATAAAAAGGATTGGGACACCTTGCTGCACTTTATTATACTTGTTACTTGTTACTTGTTACAAATTATCTTGCTATCAAAATTATCTGTTACCGCTACTTTCAGTACTTGCAGAGAATACCTTGCTGAAAAACGCTTGTCATTTCCTTCTGCTCCTCGTTGGGTTCGACACTTACTTATCAAAAGGACTACGATTGATCCCCTATACTTGTGGGTCATCAGTGGTCGGCACACCTTGCTAGAGGCCGCTACCAACCGAGCAGGTCGGAGGTGATCCGAACTGCGACCGAGTCGACATGAACCTAAGGGGTCGCGCGCTTAAGGTAAGGAACCTGTGACGCTGGGTCTGACTCCACGAGTCAGATGTGATCCTACTCGGACTCGGATCCAGGCCGAACAAACTTTGGGCTTTAGGATCCGTGTGAGGGCCAAGTGTCGAGCCCGCGATGGATGCCTATATAGAGTGGAGGTGCGGCACACTCATTTGGTTGATCGCTTCAGCGCCGTCATTAGGGCTTTGCATGTGTTGCAACTAGCCACCTCCACTAGCCGCCGGTTCTGTGATCGGACCTAGCAGTCCACCGCGCGACGTTCCGCCTGCACGCGCGGATACCGTTAGAGGCTCTGCACTTGCGCCGCTCCGGCGAACCTGTACGTGGGATCCGACGATCGGCTGTTCGAGGGAGATCGGACAAGGAGGAGACGAACCCCACGGACGCGCTGCCCCAACTCTACTTCCGCTACACAGCATTGCGCGTCTAGTGGTAACGATTCGTGATCCATCTCTGGTAGCATGTTCCTGGATGTTCTGCGGGTAGGAATTTTGAATTTGATGTCGACACACCCTACCATAGATCCTAACAGTCTATTGACACATACAAGTACTCAAAGCCCCCAGTTGCACAGGGGAAAGGGCCGAGAATGTCCAGCCCCCAGACCATGAAGGGCCAGGAAAGAGGAATAGACTAGAGAGATTGTGTTGGCTGATGGATATTCTTTGAATGGAACTGACAAGCTTCGCCAGTAGTTACCAATTCAGTTGCATCTTGAATGGTTGTCGGCCAATAAAATCCTTGCCGGAAAGCTTTGCTGACAAGCGTGCGTGACCCAATGTGGGAGCCACACATCCCTTCATGTATCTATGCCAATAGTGCTTTTCCATCTTCCCGGGAAATGCACTCCAATTTCACACCGTTTGGTCGCTTTCTGTACAGCACACTGTCAACAAACATGTACATACCCCACTGTCGGGCTACTCTTTCAGCTTCTTCTTGTTTGCTGGGAAGTTCTCCTTTCTGAAGGTAATGGACAAGCGACTGCGCCCACTACAAAAGAAAACACTTCCGTGATGATACGTCTTCGTCACAGTAGGTCAAGTTTTCTGTCATGCATGTACATCCGTGAAAATTTTATGACAGAATCAAGATAGTCATACATGTGCTGTCGTAGAAGTGTTCCATGACAATACTGAAATTATCATCACGGAAGTGTCCACTTCCATAACGATAAATGTCGCGTCATGAAGTGTTTTCGTCAAGGGTAACCGACACGTGGCATTCACCATAACGGGTCGCCATTAAGCTATCGGGTTCCGGTTTGGATCCGATAACCCGTTAGCAGCCCTGACCAATGACGATTTTCCACGTGTAAATTTCTCATTCGCCGGCGAAACCACGTGTCAGCTCGGCGTTGGGACAGATGTCATCCATTCATTGGACGCGAGACACCTATGATACGTCGACACATGGCACGGCCCAATAGTGGCCCATTTCCGTTAAAAAGGCCGACCCGTTTGACTTGGTCAAAAGTAAGCGGGCCGGCCCAAGGAAAGCCTGTTAACGGCTTGTTCACATACAGCCCATTTATGGCCCGGGTACTCACGGCCCGTTATGGCCTTTCAAAATTCGGCCCAGTAGCGCCATGTGGACCGTGCCTTATGATTTCAGCCCGTTGTCAGTTTCGGCCCATCTATGGCCCGTGACGTCTTTCGGCCCATATTAGGCCTTTTGTTTCTCTGGGTCCATCTATGGCCTGTGACGTCTTTCGGCCCATATTAGGCCTTTTGTTTCTCTGGGCCCATTGACGACCCGTGGTGATTTTGGCCCATCATGAAAAGTAAACGGCTTTGAGCCCATTAACGGCCTATGATTCAGTTGGGCCATTTCCAGCCCGTGTTTTCTTTCGGCCTTCTAAGGGCCCATAAAATCTTGGGCTCATTTCCGGCCCTCGATTACTTACGGTCCGTTACTGGCCTGTTATGCTAATGAGCCAAATTCAGCCCATGGCTACAATCGGCCCGTTTATGGTCTGTTAACCCATTGGGCCATTTTCAGCCCGTCATGTATTCCGGCCCATTAACGACCCATTATGACTGTCGATAGAATTAAGCCCGTGATGACTTTTGGCCTGTTAACGGCCCGTTATGCTATGGGCCCTTAAACGGACCATTCCCACTATGTCCCGTTTACGGCCCATAATGGGGTCCTCTTTTGGCCCACGGATCCTACGGCCCGTTGATGGCCCTTCGGCACTACAGCAGGTAGCAGGCCCATGGTTACCACGGGTTGTATGTGGACCATGGTTATTGCGGCCACTAACAAACCGAGGAAAAAGATGACTACGAGGAAATAAATAAGCAAGCAACTAATGCTAGGCTATTACGGCTATTGCACACATTACATCCACTGGGCATCAAAGTTCGCCACCCGTGCAAATATAGGGAACACCCTACACTATACCAAAATCGCTTGCTGCGTTCTTCAGCCGGTCGCTGCCCGTTAAGAACAAATTTTGTAACGCAACAAAACAAATTACAGCCATATAACAAAAGGAGGGTTGGCATAAAAGTAAATGCACCATCACAAGTTCAGAAGCTCGGATGATTTGACCTGACTGGTACGTTTTCATGTTGTAGTGTCTGATGGAGCACCATAAACTTCGCTGTCATTTGTCCTAGGCTCCTGAACAACATAGCAAATGTCTGATAGTCTGGTTTCAAAACCATGCATATCTTGACGACATCGAACAATGGTTGTTCTTGTTTCACAAAGGGTCTCTGTTAGGGATTGGACTTGTGTCTGGAGCACAGATATATCATTCTGTCGAGCTTGCAGATCTTGTTCATGAGGCAGTTTGGATGAGGTTGCCTTAACAACCAACCCAGTATTACGCAGGTTTTCCAATGCGTCCAAATGCTGTGCCACACATATGTGGTATTCTTTTAGTCTTGCAACATTTAGTATCAGTGTTATGGATATTTAATAATATCATCAAGATTCACGACAGACATCCCATTCATAATGGAAGTGTGGCCCTTAAGTTATTCATAACAATGAACAACAATTGTTCCTTTATGAACAACCTCCTTGCGACAAATATTATGCAACGGGCTAGAGTGTACAAAACTCTAAAATGAATTATGAAAATAATACAGAGGTAATATACTGATGGAAGTATAGTAACTTTTACAAAGTTCCCGACACGTATCTTAACCTCATTATCAGCTAGTCGTTTAGGCTATAGTAGTTCTTGCATCAAGTTGCGAAAGTATGCGATCAGATTTTTATCCTTGTGATAAACTTTTAACCACAATACCCAAGAATTAGCCACTAGCAATTTAATCACAATTCCCAAGAATTAAATTTCATAACCATCCATCTCTACATCAATAACTTGTATGACCTTCATATGTGAGCTGGACGTTACAGTCTTTTTTCTTTTTGCCTTTATACCTCAAACATTTTTTCTTCCAATATTTCTTCTACTCACAAAAGAAGCACCCAACTTTAAGAGTGGCGCAAGCCCGAGACTTCCTTGGCGTGTAAGTCTCAGACACACTCTTTAGATTTGTCTTTTCTCTTTAAGTTGTCGTTTTATTCACCATTATCGCATATCAAGCGTTCTTATGGATCCCACTTATTTCAATCTTACGCATAGTGAACACTTCACTTACAATTGTAAGGAAGCATTGATTTGGATATCTCATATCTTTTAGCCTTTGTTTGTATCTGAAAACAACTTTCAGTTTCAATAATATCTCATAACTACCCCAAACATTTTGAAGTTTGGGTCTCATGGAAGCAAGCATATTGCACTTGACCGTGACAGAATTCTAGCTTTTGGATTGAAGGAGACAAGTCACATCATCCGTAGCGTCAGCAAGAGAGTATTAAAAGCGTGCAACATGACATAGTCCTTCTCAACACTCTTGAGGACAATCCTCACATTACCTTACCAATCACAAAGTTTTAACCAGATAATTTTAAACATCTAATCAAATTCAACAGGGAAGGTGGAACCGCGAGCCATTATTGTACAACTATAATGCAAATTACACTTAGACAATGTTCATAACTAATTGCACTTTGTTAAGAACCAGAAGTGTGCTCCCAATCAAACCAACATCTCTCATAATTGATTGTGAGCGATTCAAGACCCATGTCTCAATTGTTTGCCATATATGTGGAAATCATTGATGACAAAAATTTCAACCGATAGGGCAACTTGCCAATCACATCTCCGCCACAGTGGCATAATGGTAATTCAAGTTGATAGTTGCTACAGTGCTATCATACCTAACACTGACGGCATAGGACAAATGCATTAAATGCGTTGTTAGGTGTCATGATATGCTGAATGCCAGCAAGAGGCACTACAAAAAAACACTTCCATTATGATACGTCTTTGTCACAGTAGGTCAAGATTTCTGTCATGCATGTACATCCGTGACAATTTTATGACAGAATCAAGATAGTTATACCTGTGCTATCGTAGAAGTGTTCCATGACAATACTGAAATTATCATCACGGAAGTGTCCACTTCCATGACGATAAATGTCGCGTCATGGAAGTGTTTTCGTCAAGGGTAATCGACACGTGGCATCCACCGTAACGGGTTGCCGTTAAGCTATCGGGTTCCGGTTTGGATCCGATAACCCGTTAGCAGCCCTGACCAATGGCGATTTTCCACGTGTAAATTTATCATTCGCCGGCGGAACCACGTGTCAGCTCGGCGTTGGGACAGATGTCATCCATTCATTGGACGCGAGACACCTATGATACTTCGACACGTGGCACGGCCCAATAGTGGCCCATTTATGTTAAAAAGGTTGGCCCATTTGACTTGGTCAAAAGTAAGCAGGTCGGCCCATGGAAAGCCTGTTAACGGCCTGTTTGCATACAACCTATTTACGGCCCGTTATGGCCTTCCAAAATTCGGCCGAGTAGCGCCATGTGGGCCGTGCCTTATGATTTCAGCCCGTTGTCACTTTTGGCCCATCTATGGCCCATGACGTCTTTCGGCCCATATTAGGCCTTTTGTTTCTCTGGGCCCATTGACGGCCCATGGTGATTTTGGCCCATCATGAAAAGTAAACAACTTTGAGCCCATTAACGGCCCATGATTCAGTTGGGCTGTTTCCAGCCTATGTTTTCTTTCGGCCTTCTATGGGCCCATAAAATCATGGGCTCATTTCAGGCCATTGATTACTTACGGTCCGTTACTGGTCTGTTATGCTAATGAGCCAGATTCAACCCGTGGTTACAATCGGCCCATTTGTGGTCTGTTAACCCATTGGGCCATTTTCAGCCCGTCATGTATTCCGGCCCATTAACGACCCGTTATGCCTCTCGATAGAATTAATCCTGTGATGACTTTCGGCCTGTTAACGGCACGTTATGCTACGGGCCCTTAAACGGACCATTCCCACTATGGCCCATTTATGGCCCATAATGCGGTCCGCTTTTGGCCCACGGATCCTACAGCCCGTAGATGGCCCTTGGGCACTACAGCAGGTAGCAGGCCCATGGTTACCACGGGACTTATGTGGCCCATGGTTATTGCGGCCACTAACAAACCGAGGAAAAAGATGACTATGAGGAAATAAATAAGCAAGCAACTAACGCTAGGCTATTACGGCGATTGCACAGATTACATCCACGGGGCATCAAAGTTCACCACCCGTGCAAATATAGGGAACACCCTACACTATACAAAAATAGCTTGTTGTTTTCTTCAGCCGGTCGCTGCCCGTTAAGAACAAATTTTCTATCGCAACAAAACAAATTACAGCCATATAACAAAAGGAGGGTTGGCACAAAAGTAAATGCACCATCAGAAGTTCAGAAGCTCGGATGATTTGACCTGACTGGTACGTTTTCATGTTGTAGTGTCTGATGGAGCACCATAAACTTCGCTGTCATTTGTCCTAGGCTCCTAAACAACATAGCAAATGTCTGATAGTCTGGTATCAAAACCATGCATATCTTGACGACATCGAACAATGGTCGTTCTTGTTTCACAAAAGGGTCTCTGTTAGGGATTGGACTTGTGTCTGGAGCGCAGATATATCATTCTGTCGAGCTTACAGATCTTGTTCATGAGGCAGTTTGGATGAGGTTGCCTTAACAACCAACCCAGTATTACGCAGGAAGGTGCTTTTGGCACTATTAGTGGAGAGATACTGACCCACTGCAGGAAGAGGGGACATTGTGGTTATGGTTGCCTCATCACCTTCAAGAGGTTGTGGCGGTTCCACCATTTGTTCCATAGCTTGCTGAAAAGTTGAGTTTGTACATTATTAGTACCAAAACAGAAGTTATTAATGAGGCAGCAAAACCAAACAGAATAGCTTTGGTTTATATAGAGAACTTATTTTGGTGAACCCGTGTAAAATATTAGTTGTATTTTAGTGCAAAGTACATAATAAAACCAGGTTCCAAACATATGACCATATACCATGGCTAATGTATTGTCTATTTCTTCACATTGTATTGACAGCTCAGATAAAGAGACAAAGTTTATAATACGGTGAGCATAGTATGACATCATTCATATCACAAAACAATTGAGATCACACAAACAGGCAACTGTAACATTGTGTGCAACACGGAACTCGATTACAGATCAAGAGCAAAGGAACATCGTTCCTCTGTTTTAAACCTTGTAAAGTGCAATGATACGTTCAGACAACTGTGTATAAAATTGAAAAGAGTAATAGACATTGGCTGCAAACCATGTAGTTCAATGCACCACAAGTCAGAGTAACCAGTAGTTCAAAGGGCCTGAGGATTAAGGACTTACTACAGTGGCTTTGACTGCTGTAGTCATGCCCTTCATCTTGCTGGTGTGACAGTCCTTGAAGATTTCCACCGCATTTGGTTCAGGTTCTTTTTGGTCCTTTGTGGGCTTTCCTCTGCATTTGGAACAAGTCAATATAGATCTGATAATATGGCACAGCCAAAAGAGTGAAACGGCAGCTAGTTACCAGAGCCCCGCAGTGTGCAATATAGCTATGAGATCCTGTCATCTGTTGGAATTTCACTTTCATACGGTTGGCCTTGTTCTTTGAACAGTTCACCTAGAAGAAGATAGATTTGTGAGGGACATGCGTAAATAGGAGTTCAACATGTGATCTGATCACATCTATATAACATACTTGATACTTTGGATCAGACTAGTGTTTAACAAGGGCTGTCCAGTCTTCATCCATTATATTTTCCACTGGAGATGTTTGGGCAAGTTCATTGTTAGCCTTGCCTTCAAAGTGAGTTTTCCTCAGATTATACCAATACTGTCGCAGAGCAGACTTGAAAACATGAGTGCATGCTTGTCTGGTTGCATCATCTTGCCGATCCAACTTGAACCTCATCTGTTCAAAATTATAGGAGTCTCATTACCAGCAACCTAGAAAGTATGGGACAGAGCAAGACGATATTACTAAGTTCCATAAATAACCATACTTACAGATAAATGGTCGAGGAAGGTGTTAAACTGGATTTTGTCTTTGTCATTCCTGTACTGAATCCATGTTGGGAGGATACGTGCATGACACCTAACGGCAACGGCTGCCTCTGATACTAACTTGGCTGACTCTGTAGCATCACGTGGCCTTTTTAAACCTGACTCAAAATGGATCTCCATTCTTCCTCCTTTAGATTTAGTTAACCTGTCGAGCAGTATCCCTAATGTCTGTTTCCTCTTGCGCCTAGGTGCTAGTTCAACAACGAACATGGGAAGTGTTAGTGTACATCAAACTGTGAGACTACATATAAAGAAGCATGCAACTGTAACTTGACTCGATCAACTACCATCTTGGTGTTGAATCTCACAAGGTTCATCTGATCTTGCCAAGTCCTCTTGTGCCAAGAGTGCTTCGGAAGTAGTGTCAGGTGGCAAGGGAGCTTGGGAACTTGCCGAAGCAGAGTTGACGAACGAGTAAGTCGTGCACATGTTGGTACTGTGGAACAAGGTGCTGCAACCACTAGGGCTGTCGTTGCTTATTTGGTTCGTTTGTCTTTGGTACGTTTGCAGGTGGTGTAGCAGGGGATACTGTGTTTGTACATTTATCTGGTGGACTTCGACCTTCTCTTGCACTATCAGTACCAGCAGAATCTGCAGAGCTGTTTCGCTTTCGTTTCCGTGCCTCCCGAGTAGTAACACCATCCCCTACCATTCTATGTACCTTCCTCTCTTTTTTCCATGTCAAGTCAAACCCACGAGAAAAAGGAATAAAAATTTAGTTCTTCAGAACTAATTGATGTGTGATACAGATGAACTGAACTTTGATGTTAGACAACTGCATGATAGGAGGATGTAATACGTACGAAAAACAGGACGGCATGAGATAATCAGACCTATGATGTGTAAACTAAGCAGAGGGCATTTCAATAAATTAGAAGCAATGCAATGGAAGCTAGACAACATATGAAAGATGCTACAAATATCACTCTGCTAAGTTAATAGTGTCTCATCATAAGTGGCATTTAAACAAATGTCAAGTAGTACAAGCAATAAATCATATGCAAGATCCAAACAATATCACACTACCAAGTTAAAGGTGTCTCGTCATAAGTGATTGATGCAGGATAGACATGAACAGTACTTCGATGTTAGAACATGTAATAGACAGATGTAGTATATGCAAAAAAAGGAAGACATGCCATGTTAACATGTATAATGTGTAAACTAAGCAGATGCAATTTAATCAAATTAGAAGCAATACAAGCTAGACACCGTATCCAACATGCAAGCAAATATCACACTGCCAAGCTAGAGAAAGCACCTGTGATGCTGGAGTAGGGTTGTTGGGCACATCATATTTACTTGCAACTTCTACTGCACTAGCAGTAGTGGCAGATTCTCTAGAGCGCCTCCTTACCGGTGGCGCCAGATGGCTGCCATCACCCCCTGCCTTACTTTTTTCCTTCCTCTCTCTTATTTTTTTGCCTTGTCAAGTCAAACCCACAAGAAAAATGAATAAAATTCACTTTTCAGAACTCATTGATGCATGATGCTGACGAACACTACTTTCATGTAAGGCGACCGCATGGTAGGAGGATTGAATATGTAAGAAAAAAGGACAGCATTGCATATTCACACCTATGATGTGTAAACTAAGCAGCAGGCATTTCAACAAATTACAAGCAATGAAAGCTAAACACCATATGAAAGATGCAATGAATGTCACTCTACCGAGTTAAAACTGTCTCGTCATAAGTACCATTTCAACAAATTAGAAGCAGTACAAGCTAGAAAACAATGCAAGATGCAACCTATATCCCACTCCCAAGTTAAATGTGGCTTATGATAAGTGATTGTTGCAGGTTAGACAACAGTAGTACTTTGATGTAAAAACATGGCGTGATAGACAGATATTGTATGTTCTAGAAACAGGAACACGTGTCTTATTCACAAGTATAATGTGTAAACTAAGCAGATGCAATTCAACAAAATTAGAAGCAATACAAGCTAGACATCATACATAACATGCAACCACATATAACAGTGCCAAGTTAGAGTGAGCACCTGTGATGGTTGGGTAGGGGAGATGTGCTCATCATCAACACAACTACGTTGATTGTCTATGCATGTGTTGTCTTGCAAATCTTGTTTGGAGGATGGCGGAGTAGAATCTATAGAGACCCTCCATTTCAGTATGTCGGAAGGAGCACCATCATCCACTGCCTTGCTAATTTCCTTCCGCTTTATTGATTTTGCATTGTCAAGTCAAACGACAAGAAAAAGGAATAAAAATCACTCTTCAGAACTCATTCATGCATGATACTGACGAACACTACTTGGATGTAAGGCAAACACATGATACAAGGATGGAATATGTATGAAAAACAGGACGGCATGGCATATTCACACCTATTTGTGTAAACTAAGCAGAAGCCATTTCAACAAATTAGAAGCAATGCAAGGTAGACACCACATGAAAGATGCAACCAATATGACTCTGCCAAGTTAAAAGCGTCTCATAATAAATGGCATTTCAACAAATTAGACGCAGTACATGCTATAAATCATATGCAAGATGCAACAAATATCAAGCGGCATATACTAAAGGTGTCTCGGCATAAGTGATTGATGTGGGATACACAAGAACAGTAGTTTTATGTAAGGACATGGTTAATAGACAGATGTAGTATGTACCAAAAATAGGAAGGCATGTCACATTAACAGGTATAATGTGTAAACTAAGCAGAATAGCATATGCAATTTAACCAAATTAGAAGAATTACAAGCTAGACACCTTATGCAACATGCAACCACATATCACACTGCCAAGTTAGAGCAAGCACCTACGATGGTGGTGTAGGGGAAATGCGGTCACCAACTAAAGAGCTACATTGACTATCTTCATCTAGCCTTGCTGTTTGTTGAGAATCATGTGGGGAGGATGACACTGCACTCTTTAAAAGAGTAGCGCGTCTCACACTAACCCACCTGTCTGACTGTCTCATCATAAGTGATTGATGAGGGATACACAAGAACATTAGTTTGATGTAAGAACATGGTTAATAGACATATGCAGTATGTACCAAAAACAGGAAGGCATGTCATATTCACAATATATGGCTAAGCAGATGCAATTTAACCAATTTAGAAGCAATATACAAGGTAGACACCATATGCAACATGCAACCACATATGACACCATGAAGTTAAAGCAAGCACCTGCGATGCTGGTGTATGGCGAATGGGGTCATCAACTACAGAGCTACGTTGACAGTCTTCATCGAATGACACTACACTCTTCTTTAGAGCGTCAAACCGCGCCTTTCCAATCCTCGATGCAGACTGGAGCGACAGCCGTGTTTTCTTTTTAGAATACTGTGGTTGAGATTCTGAAGTACCCATGCGTAATAAAACAATAGTGAGAGAGTATGGGTGTAGTTTGTGCACAAGTAGTGCAGTGTAAAAGTATCAGATAGCTGGTGGGTCAAAAACAAATGACAGCAGACATATGATAGCTCTACAATATGCATGGCACACGAAATTAGATTCTAGGCTTTTGAAATATGAGCACAGGGATGGCTGGGAAGTGCAGGTAATCCTCCAGCAAACCACCACATGTGGTCCTATGAAAATAACAATCGACTCAAAACAAATAGTTCAGTCGATTTTTTCTGCACCGTCCGATCTACAAGGAACGGGCAGATGGCCTTCATCTACCTCCCGCCAGTCACTGTTGATGATCTTCCTCGAACCGCCAGCGACCACCAGCCCAGACCCCTGCCTCCGCCACCCCGCCCTCCCCTCGACCTCACCCCACCGCCGTGCTTGGCAGCGCCCCCCGGCCATCCCTTTAAGCCTGGCGGACCTCCAAATCGGGCGCCAGTAGCTCCTGCACCACACACACCTCTAAGATAGACACTGAGGCACTGATTCCCCGACGAACAGGCGGACTAGGTGCTCCGCGCACCTCCGCGGGTGGTGCTTCCTTTAATTGGGAATCAACTGACACTGAATTGAAATCCAGGAAGGCGACGGGCCTCTAGCTAAAGTGAAATAGTAAATGGGGGGAAACCTTGTGCATCGCGAGTTACCTGGAACATCTACTATCAGGAAGAATGTGCAGTAAGAAGTGGTCAACTAGTTTCCTTCGTGGGATGAATACCGTGCGAGCAGACATGTAAGATTTGCAAGAATAAGGGAAGAGGAGTACCAATATCGGCTTGCCATGTTGTGTCCTCCTTATGATTTTTCGATTATCTTCTTGTGGTTCGCTAGAAATCAGATGTTGTGGAAGACGGTGGAGCCTTGGATGCACCCATGGCCAAGTTGTTGAGTGTGGTGCGGTGACCCTCTGTCGGCGGCGGAGAAGCAGATCCGAGGCCGCGAACGATGGCGTAGTGGGAACAGCTTCGGTGCGGTGGACGGTTGCGACGTTGGAGCAGCAGCGGTGAGGCGCAGGACGGAGGGGTTGAAGTGGCTCGGGTACGACGCACGTCCGCGTCGTGGAGGCAGCTCTGCCTCAGCTTCAACTGCTAAGTCCTGGAGGGCGCTGCGGTTGAGGTTGCGGTGGACGACGACGTCAGGGTATCGGCTCCGGCGTGATGGAGGAGGGCGGCGGTGGATCGATGCGATGGGGGTGGAGGACGGAGGAGGCTAGGGTTTCGCCGCTGGTGGAGAGGGAGTTTTGGCGCCCATGGAGTATGAATGGGGGATCACATGGGGGAGGGGGGAAGCTAAGGGGGAACCATGTTTCCGGGACGCGCTTGTTTGAAATTTTGGGAAAGTTAGAAACTTTGCCCCCATCTAAAATTTCAGACATGTTGCGGGTCGGGGGTAGGACGGTAATCTCACGTGTCCAAAATAGTGGGCGGGAGTGGTTTTGGCGGAGCGCATCGGCGTTTAGGCGCCCGCGGTATATGAATGTTTTTCGGAGGCGGTTGTGTGGCGTCTCGGCGAAGTTACAAACCTACCCCGGTTTAGACTTCTGGACGTCGGGCCGATAGGCTTCACGGGTCAGAGTTAGAACGGTAATTTCCTTCTACCAAACATTGGTCTCGTGCGGTTTTGGGCAAGGAGAGGCACTTTTAGCGCTTTGTTCAAAATTTTGAACCAAAAGCATTCATGTTTATAGTACTCTTGAACTATTAGGATTGACTTTAATAGACCTCGTTAAATTTGACCTTGTAAGATTGAAAACCTCATTAAATTATGCGCTTCTTTTGAAATTTTGACTCTTGAAAATCCTATAACTACTATTATTTTGGAATGGAGGTGGTAAATTTGAATGTATTTTGTACACGACTATATGTTATTATGTACAAAAGCAAAGCAAATATTGATGCACCCTTAATTTAGGTATGATTTACGAATGCCATGATCCCGAATTCAAATAATTGAATGCACTTCATGTTGAATTCGAATATTTGAAACCACCTTAAGTTGATTTCAAATGTATGCTAGTTCCTAGTTAGCTATTTAGAATGTTCACTATGTATCTTTTGTATGTATAATGTGCTTTACACACACAACATAAACTATAATCACGTTTATATTTGAATTGCTAAAGCCATGCATTGCCTGGATTTGAAAATACTGACTCTATGGATCAATTATGTCGAATAATACCATACACATGCTCAAATTCGACAGAATATGGATGTTTGATACACCAATATCGTTCCATACGCGAATCGCAAATATCATGATCCCATCCAAATATTTGGATACAATTTATATTTTAAATTGATGTGTACATCAATCTTTTGTGCGTACCCTCCTCAAACACGTGTTATCTTTCTCTCTCACACATAGGCGCACATGCTGTATATCCATCGGCCTTCTCTCTCTCACATCCTCACACTCTCTCCTGAGGTGTCTCTCGCACACACACTGTCTATATATATCACCCTCCCTCCCTCTATCTCACAACTATCTACGACTCCTTTCACTAGTCTCTGCCACAAGAACTCTTTCACACGCATAGGCACGCACGATCTACATTGACCCTTTTCTCTATACATATACCTGCCTACGTGTCTCCGGGACGCTTAGGCCTATCTCGCACGTATTGTCGATCTCCACCTCTCTTACTAGTTGACGAATATGATTCTAGCAGAGCATTCAGTAGGATATCCCTTACAGCTAGGTTGGATGCATGGTAATAAGACACAAGGATTTACCTTAGTTCGGGCCCTTGCGATCTAGGAAATACCCTACCCCCGGTCATGTATATTTGTGACTAGGGTGTGTATAGAGTACACTACGTGAATACCAAGGGATTCTATGTATGCTATCGACAAACTAGGCCCCGGGCTTGTATAAACATACCCGGGGCCTAGGGTTACAATTCCTAGCCGGCTTTGTCAGTGGACACAAAGTCCTTTGCGGCTCTGGTTTCTTTGTCTTATGCGACTAGTCCTCCAGGGGTCTCCGTATAATGTGTCATGGGCGGACCAATGTGGCGTAGGACGGAACCGACCGGGGGCCTCACCTCGGCCCACCAGACCTCACACACCCCTACCCCTAGGTCTCGGTATCTTGTCACACCCACACATGCATACCAGACACACACACACCCCACACACTATTTCTGCTCATGTCTCTCTCCCCTTCTCCCTTGCATACGCACACTCAAGACCATCTCTCGTCAAGATATATCCTATGCGTCTCTATCTCTCTAGACCTCTCTCATTTCTCGTGCTATCTATCTCTCATCGCACACACACCCCCTCTATCCGCGCCTCTCTCGAATACGTACACATACCCTCTCCAGGCCCAGCCAAATACGTAAACTACACATTCACACATGTTGCATCTTATCATGTGCTCCATTGATCTAAAAAGCCATCTGTTCATGTTTACTTCGCATACAAGATTCCTTTTGAATTAGAACTACGCAAAGTGTGGCCAAAATTTATTTTATAAAATCTACATCTATACAATATTGCAAAGTTATATGGAGTACGAAAGTTAATTGCATGGTGCATCCAATGATATTTATTCCGCATTGTGAATGTTTACATTTTTATACTATGAAGTTATTTATAATAAAGAGAAACGAAGAGCATCTCTCTCTCTCCCCATCGCCCCCCTTTCTATGCCTCTTTCACATACACACACAAACTATCTATAGGCCCTCTAAAAGTACGCCCCGTCACATTCATGCATGTTCCATCTCTCTCTCGTGAGATATACACCGACAATCACTGTATTTGAAGCAAAAGCACGATACGATCACTAGACTTCACAATACACTCACTACGGTCACCATATACATTTGTGGTTGTTATACAGTCACAGGCTCACCGTAGAGCTCTGTATTTGTTGAAGAGACCCGATTAGTTGACCAGTTAAATAGTCCACGTGGCGCATCTAGTGTTGCATCATTAGCGCTCATTATCTCACTACCATAGGGCCCACCTGTCAGCGGGTATAAGAATGTAAACAAACGAAAATAAAATATTACACGGTGGGTATCACTAGTAGAAGAGATTCGAAGTGGCGCGGACAAGGCGGCCTTGTATTGGTATGCTGTGCTGGTTGACTGGTTCTTTTAATACACAGGATCTACTGTGGTGATTATACACACACGCACGCATGCACACGAACTGCATGCATGCAACACTCACACGCACACATGCACACATGCATGCACACACACGCAGACACGCACGCACGCATGCATGCATGCACTGACCACACGACCAACACACACGCTCACGCTCAAGTGCTCAACCTACACGTGCATGCACACACATCAGGCCCTGACACACACATACACAGCCAGGTGGTTCGTGCGCAAGGGTTCGAGTCTTGTCGCGCTTGCGTAAATTTTTGTTTATCTTATCTCTTTCCTATGCCAACTGACAGGTGGGACCCACAAGGAACGTGGCAAATTTAACCAGTCAACATAGTGCCACGTAGACTATTTGGCCGGTCAACAGAGTGCAATACGATGCTGAACGGTGAGCGAGTGACCGTATAATCGCTGCAATTTATTTACTTTTATTTTAATTAGTATTTTAGTTTATCTATTTACCTCGATAAGATTTAATCCTTGCAAGTAACCGCTAAGAGGATTGACAACCCTCTTATTTGCGTTGGGTGCAAGTGTTTGCTCTTGTGTGTGCAGGTGCGCTTAACGGAATTTTGCTTGGTTCTCCTACTGGATTGATAACCTTGGTTCTTAACTGAGGGAAATACTTATCTCTACTGTACTACATCATCCTCTCCTCTTCGGGGAAATACCAACGCAGACTACAAGTAGCAGGAAGAATTTCTGGCGCTGTTGCCGGGGAGACATCATCAAAATTACCAAGTACCTTTGCACAAATTATCATTCACTTGCATTTACTTTATTTACTTTTTATTTTCTTTTGCCTCTCGTTTTCATCTCCCCCACTTCTAATTTTTTTTTTACAAAAACACAAAAATATTTTATTTGCTTGTTTGCTAGTTTGCTTGCTTTGTCGCGATGTCTCAAGAAAATACAAAATTGTGTGACTTTTCTAATACTAATCATAATGATTTTATTAGTACTCCTATTGCTCCTCCCGCCACTAGTGCGGAGTCATGTGACATTAATGCTGGCTTGCTTAATCTTGTTATGAAAGAACAATTTTCTAGTAGTCCTAATGAAGATGCTGCATCCCATCTAAATACTTTCGTTGAACTTTGTGATATGCAAAAGAAGAAAGATGTGGATAATGATACTGTCAAATTAAAATTATTTCCGTTCTCATTACGAGATCGTGCTAAAACTTGGTTTTCATCCTTGCCTAGAAATAGTATTGATTCTTGGGATAAGTGTAAGGATGCTTTTATTACCAAGTATTTTCCTCCCGCTAAGATTATTTCTTTAAGAAATCAAATTATGAATTTTAAGCAACTTGAGCATGAACATGTTGCACAACCTTGGGAGAGAATGAAATTAATGATAAGAAATTGCCCAACTCATGGTTTGAATTTATGGATGATCATACAAAAAAATTATGTGGGACTAAACTTTGTCTCTAGAAATTTGCTAGACTCTGCCGTAGGTGGTACTTTTATGGAAATTACATTGGGAGAAGCTACAAAACTTCTTGATAATATTATGGCAAATTATTCTCAATGGCACATTGAACGAACTTCAACGGATAAGAAGGTAAATTATGTTGAAGAAATTAATACTTTGACTGACAAGATGGATGCTTTATTGAAATTGATTGCTCGTAAAAATGCTCATATTTATCCTAATGATGTGCCATTGTCTACCTTGATTGAGAAAAATGATGATGCCGTTGATGTGAATTTTGTCTCCAGAAATAATTTCAACAACAATGCTTATAGGGGTAATTTCAATGCTAGACAGTTTCCTGGAAATTCCTCTAATAATTATGGCAATCCTTATGGTAATTCTTATAATAATAATAATAGGATTCCCTCTGATCTTGAAAGTAATATTAAAGAATTTATTAGTTCACAAAAGAATTTTAATGCTATGATAGAAGAAAAATTGAATAGAGTTGATGAATTGGCTAGGAACATGGATAAAATTGCTCATGATGTGGAAAATCTCAAAACTAAATTTTTTCCATCCAAGCATGATATAAATGAGTCTATTAAAGCTATCTATGTCTCCATTAATGAAAGTAAAGAAAGGACCGCTAGGTTGAGAGCTAAGCGAGAATTTCTAGAAAAAGCGATTCCACCCGGTTTCTATCGTAGTAATGATGAAGATATTAAAATGATTGGTGTCACTCCTATTGAATCATTATTTAGTAACATAAAACTTGATGAAAAAGGGACTGGTGAAACTTTAGATAGAAGGAGTCCCACTTGCTTGGAGGATGATAATCTTTATCGTAAAAATGAAAAAAGTGGGTTTGAAGAGGTCAAAACTTTAAATAGTAATGCACCCACTGCTTTGGATTACAAGGACTTTAATTATGATAGTTGTTCTTTAATTGAGTGTATTTCCTTGTTGCAATCCATGATAAATTCACCAAATGCATATGAACAAAATAAGGCTTTTACTAAACACATTGTAGAAGCCATGATGAAAGCACATGAAGAAAAACTTGAGTTGGAAGTGTCAATTCCTAGAAAATTACAAGATGAATGGGAACCTACTATTAAAGTAAAAATTAAAGATTATGAAAGTAATGCTCTTTGTGATCTTGGTGCTAGCGTTTCCACTATACCAAAGTCTTTGTGTGATGTGCTAGGTCTCACCGACATGGATCCTTGTTCCCTTAATTTGCATCTTGCGGATTCCACTATTAAAAAGCCATTGGGTAGAATAAATTATGTTCTTATTCTTGCAAATAGAAATTATGTGCCCGTGGACTTTATTGTTCTTGACATTGAATGCAATCCTTCTTGCCCCATAATACTTGGTAGACCTTTTCTTCGAACTATTGGTGCTATTATTGATATGAAAGAAGATAATATAAGATTTCAATTTCCACTAAAGAAATGGATGGAACACTTCCCTAGAAAAAGAGTTAAAGCACCTTATGAATCCATTATGAGGGCCACTTATGGAATTAACTTGAAAGATGGCAACACTTGAAACTATGCATTATGCCTAGCTAGGGGCATAAAACAATAGCGCTTGTTGGGAGGCAACCCAATGAATAAAATAATTTTTTGCTTTTACCTACTGTTTTTGTGTGGTTGCGTGATTATAGCTTCTGTTATGATTGTATTTTTTATGTTTTAATTAGTGTTTGTGCCAAGTAATTCCTTTGGGGTGATGTTGATGATAGTATAATTGATGTTGTTTGGAAAACAGAAAGTTTTGCGTCCAGTGCTGGAATTTTAATTCTGTACTGGAGCGTCAGAAAAATCTAAATTTTTTACATAGTATTGGTATATGAAGTTTTTACGTTGTCCTAATTTTTCAGAATTTTGGAGTTACATAAGTATGGCTTTTAAATAGATCTTTACAGACTATTCTGTTTTAGACAGATTCTGTTTTTCTTGCATAGTTTGCTTATTTTGATGAATCTATGGATCGTATCGGGGGGTATGAGTCATGGAGAAGTTGGAGTATAGTAGCATTATGCCAATATTAAATATGAATCAATTTACAACAGTACATAAAGTTTAAGATTTGTTTGTTATACTAACGGATCTCACGAGGTTTCTGTTGAGTTTTGTGTGCTGAAGTTTTCAAGTTTTGGGTGAGACTACGATGGATAAAGGAATAAGGAGCGGCAAGAGCCTAAGCTTGGGGATGCCCAAGGCACCCCAAGGTAATATTCAAGGAAGACTCAAGCGTCTAAGCTAGGGGATGCCCCGGAAGGCATCCCCTCTTTCGTCTATAATCTATCGGTAACTCACTTGGAGCTATATTTTTATTCATCACATGATATGTGTTTTACTTGGAGCGTCTTGTGATATAGTTTGTTTGCTTTTTAGTTTGTCACAATCATCTTTGCTGAACACACCTTTTTGAGAGGGACACACATTATTCGTGATTTGTTAGAATACTCTATGTGCTTCACTTATATCTTTTGAGCTAGGCAGTTGCTCTAGTGCTTCACTTATATCTTTTACAGCACGGCGGTGGTTATATTTTAAAGAAATAGTTGTACTCTCATGCTTCACTTATATCTTCTTGAGAGTCTCATGATAGCAATAGTAATATGCATGGGTTATGAATTTGGTCATGATATGATAGGTATTCAAGAGGGATATAATAAAAACTTTCATGTAGATCACTGAATATGATAAATTTGATTCCTTGCAATAGTTTTGCGATATTAAGATGGTAATATGTGGGAGGTATTAGTAGATAATTGTGGTTTAGTAAGAATAATTGTGTTAAGGTTTGTGATTCCCGAAGCATGCATGTATGATCTGTCGTTATGCTAAGAAGTTGAAGCATGATTTATTATTGATTGTCTTCCTTTGTGTGGCGGTCGGGGGCGCGCGATGGTTAACTCCTACCAACCTCCCCCGTAGGGGCATGCGTAGTAGTACTTTGCTTCGAGGGCTAATAAACTTTCGCAATAAGTATGTGAGTTCTTTATGACTAATGTGAGTCCATGGATTATACGCACTCTCACCCTTCCACAATTTGCTAGCCTCTTCGGTACCGTGCATTGCCCTTTCTCACATCGAGAGTTGGTGCAAACTTCGCCGGTGCATCCAAACCCCGTGATATGATACGCCCTATCACACATAAGCCTCCTTATATCTTCCTCAAAACAGCCACCATACCTACCTATCATGGCATTTCCATAGCCATTCCGAGATATATTGCCATGCAACTTCCACCGTTCCGTTTTTATGACATACATCATCATTGTCACATTGCTTTGCATGATCATATAGCTAACATAGTATTTGTGGCTCAGCCACCGTTCATCATTGTTATACATGTTACGCTAGCATCATTGCACATCCTGGTACACTGCCAGAGGCATTCATATAGAGTCATATCTTTGTTCTAGTATCGAGTTGTAATGTTGAGTTGTAAGTAAATAGAGGTGTGATAATCATCATTATTAGAGCATTGTCCTAGTGAGGTAAGAATGGTGGAGACTAATGAGTCCTCGAAAAAGTGGGGGTGAGGTCCATGAGACCGTTCTAAATAAATAAATAAAAATAAAAAAGAAGAGAAATAAAAAAAAGAAAAAAAAAGAGGCGAAAAAAGAGCCAAAAAAATGAGAGAAAAAGAGAGACGGGGCAATGTTACTATCCTTTTCCACACTTGTGCTTCAGAATAGCACCATGTTTTTCATATAGAGAGTCTCCTATTTTGTCACTTTCATATACTAGTGGGAATTTTTTTCATTATAGAACTTGGCTTGTATATTCCGATGACGGGCTTCCTCAAATGCCCGAGGTCTTCATGAGCAAGCAAGTTGGATGCATGATGTCTACTACGCAACTTTTATTCTTGTAGACGTTGTTGGGCCTCCAAGTGCAGAGTTTTGTAGGACAGTAGCAAATTTCCCTCAAGTGAATGACCTAAGGTTTACCAATCCGTGGGAGGCGTAGGATGAAGATGGTCTCTCTACCCTGCAATCAAATACAAGAAATTTCTTGTGTCCCCAACACACCCAATACAATGGCAAATTGTATAGGTGCACTAGTTCGGCGAAGAGATGGTGATACAAGTGTAGTATGGATAGTAGAAACACTACTGGAATCAGCAACTTTGCCGTCTGCCATGGCTGACGGCAAAGGCATGAATTGCGGACGGCAAAGGTCTTTGCCGTCAGCCAGCAGACGGCACCACATCCGGCTGAACAAGGTCCGGTAAAGGCCACTTTGCCGTCTGCTGGCCGACGGCAAAGAGGCAAAGGTCTTTGCCGTCTGCCAGCAGACGACAAAAGCATGGACGGCACACGTGGCAGCTTAGGTCCGTTAAGGGGTTAACGGCGTGCTTTGCCGTCTGCTGGCTGACGGCAAAGATGCAAAGGTCTTTGCCGTCAGCCAGCAGATGGCAAAGCTGCCAAATAGGCCAGCCCAGTGCACCCCAGGTTGCACAGGTAGCTGCCACGTGGCATCTTTGCCGTCTGCTGGCTGATGGCAAAGCTCTTTGCCGTCTGCCAGCAGACGGCAAAGAGCCTGTACAGCCCCTGTTTTTTCTGTTTTTTCTTAAATTCATTCAATTTCACAGAATTTCACATATATATATATACACACATTTGAAAATACTTTCAACAAGCATAACAACACATATACATACCAAATCATATCCCTGCCATATGGATATGATCATCCAACACATATACATACCAAATGAAAAGTCCATACGCAACATATATAGCTAGCCAACATATCCAACAACAAGCATACAATGGTTTCATCCATACATACATATATAGGTAGCAAGTTTCACATTGTTCATCCTACAAAATCAAAACAAAAAGGAAGCACAAGAAGAAGAGTAGACTCCATCAACGCAAGCTTCGTCATCGAAAGCAAATCTGCAAATTGGGAAAGAAGAAAGTTAGAAGAAGAAGAAAAAGAAGAAGAAGAAGACTAGAAGAAGAAGACTAGCTAGAAGAAGAAGAAGAAGAAGAAGAAGACTAGAAGAAGAAGAAGAAGAAGAAGAAGAATTTTTCTTCTCTTTCTTTTTCTCCTCTCCTCTTCTTTATCTTCTTCTTCTTCTAACTAAGGTAGGTAAAAATGCCATTTTTTAGCTAAGCTAGGAAAAAATGCTAAGTGTAGGTCATTTTAGAGCTAAGCTAGGTAAATAGGTCATTTTGGAGCTTAGTAAGGTTATTATGTCATTTTCGAGGATGATGCCATTTTTGAGCCAACTTACGTAAGTATAGCTCATTTTTTATCTAACTTAGGTAATTATGCCATTTAGGAGGAAAATAAGCTAAGTATGCATTTGTTAAGCAAAACACTAGAGAAAACGTACCCTCATCACAACAAATGCGATGAAGATCGCAACTAAGGTAACAATTGATCCAACGGCATAATGATACCAAGCCTCATTATCAATGGCATATTTTCTAATCTTCTTAATCTTCAAGCGCATTGCATCCATCTTCAAGCGCATTGCATTCATCTTCATCTTGTGATCATCGACGACATCGGCAACATACAACTCCAATGTCGTCTTCTCTTTTTCAATTCTTTTAATTTTTTCTTTCAAATACTCATTTTATTTTTCAACTAAATTTAACTTCTCGACAAGAGGGTCGGTTGCAAATTCCGGTTCACATACCTCCTAGATTAAAATATCTCTATGTCAACTTGATGGCCATAATTGTCATAAATGCGAAATGCAACAAATAGTTATAAAATAGAATTTACCACATCCGAATCATAAAGCGGGCGAGGGCCGACGGGGACGGATATCAAGACCATGGCACTATGTATAAGAAACAATCATACAAAGTAAAAAAATTATACAAGTAACTATATAAATCATACAATCATACAAGAAAATGGCAAGTGTAGGTCATTTTAGAGCTATCCTAGTTAAAATCGGTCATTTTGGAGGTAGGTAAGGTTATTTTGTCATTTTGGAGGAAAATAAGCTAAGTCAATGTCATTTTGGAGCTAAACCAAGGTTATCATGCCATTTTTTTCCTAAGTATGCTAAGTATGTCATAAATGAACTAAAGAAGCTAAGTATAGGTCCTTTTGGAGCTATCCTAGGTAGTTATGCCATTTTTTAGCTAACTAAGCATATTAAGTCATTTAGGAGGAAAAATGCTAAGTATAGCTAGGTCATTTTATAGCTATCCTAGGTAAAGTATGTCAGTTTGGAGCTAAGTAAGGTTATTATGTCATTTTCGAGGAAAATAAGCTAAGTCAATGTCATTTTGTTGAATACCTAATAACATGAACTAATTAATAATATATATGTACATAATAATAATTGAATACCTGACATTACTAATATTAATCTTCATCGTCTATATATGCTCCGGGATCAATAAATGCAGAATCATCATCACTATCAGTAATGACGTGCTCATCAGCATCATCAATAAATGCATCAACATGTGGAAGGCCTCCTTTATGTAATCGGTCAAGCATTGACAGGTCATCCGCAGCAGTAACCTCTTCTTCTTCCGTCTCTTCTTGTTCCGGCTCAGGGGTGAAGTCGGATTCACTGTCGCTGTCTACCTCAATGTTCTGGGGTGAAGTAGAGCGGTTCTTGAAACATTTTTTGGAAACACGTGTTTCTTGGAAGAATTCTCCTTCATATGTGTCTGGGTTAATGTGAGGGTCATAATCATCTTCATTGAGGGGAGGTGGTCTAAAATGTGGTGGCACATCATAAACGACATCCCAACCATTCAGATTTGGATCAGTTTGGCAGGCCCACGGTAGATAGAAAACTTGGGTCGCCTGTTGAGCCGTAATATAGACATCGGGAACATCTAAATGGGTGCTTTGTTTGATTTCGACTAGCCCTATATGTTCATGAGTCCTTCTAGTCTCCTTCGGCTGGAACCAATAACATTTGAAGACTACGACGTTTGGTGGGTTTTCACCAAAGAATGTAAGTTCATAAATTGCTTCAACTCTTCCATAATACTCGACCCCTCCTTCGCCGACAGCGGAGACACAACAATTTGTAGACTTTCGGTCGGCCATAGATAGCTCTTTGCCAAAAGTACGAAAGCGATACCCGTTGATGTCGTATTTGTCAAATGAATGGACCTTATAGTCAAAACCATTAGCGACTTGTCTCAATTCGGAGTCCATAGACTCTGCATTAGCCTACAAGTTTAATACGAAAGGATTGTTGCATTAGCTGCAAACTAGACGAAGAAATGAAATGGTCTAATGGAAATTACCGTTTGTTTGAACCAAGAGATGAAACCGGGATAGCCTCCTCCATGCTTTGCCAGAAGCTCATACTCTTCGATGGAATCCTTTTGGATCACCGCTCCATCCGAGAATTTGGCGACGTATCGACTGTATCACATATCCGGGAATAAGAGCAATTCAAAGGAATTAGAAGTTGCGAAACAATGTACCGAGAACTTACTCGATGTACGGCCGCACTTCTGTTAGGTTGTTGAAGATATACAACGAAATGGTCCGCCATTCTTCGACATCCAACGGTAAGGAATTAGAAGCACCGGCTGGTGCGAGCTTCCCTTTGAATAGGCTGAGGTTGGATCCACCCTTTTTAGGGTCGCCATCATTGTACCGAGGCTTCGGATTATGCAAATGACGATTTTTGGCTTCGTAGTGTGCTGTCACGAAGTTTGCCGCCTCCTCAGTAATGAATGCCTCGGCCATCGATGCTTCAATTCTACGTTTATTTTTACATTTTGCTCGAAGCGTCTTCTGCATCCTCTCAGTTGCGTAGCACCAACGATTCTGCACGGGCCCCCCCAATCGTGCCTCGGTCGGGAGATGCAAAATCAAATGCTGCATTGGATTAAATAAGCCCGGTGGGAAGATCTTCTCTAACTTGCAGATCAACTCCGGCGCCAACTCTTCCATTTCATCTAGCAAGCCAGGCGATAGTTCTTTTGCACAAAGAACACGGAAGAAATAGCTCAGCTCTGCCAGTACTAGCCATTCATCCTCAGGGATAAAGCCACGCAACATCACCGGCATTACCCGCTCAAGCCATATGTGCCAATCATGACTCTTGAGACCAAATATTTTCAATTTTTCAAGACTAGCTCCCCTCTTTAGATTCGCTGCATACCCATCGGGGAACATCAACTCCTTTTTCACCCACAGGATAATTTCCTTCATATCTGGCCTTCCAAGATTGAACCATGCCTTTGGCTTCGTCCAGTTCTGCTTTCCTTTCGGTTGTCGCATGTTTTGTAACGGTCTATCACATAGAGCCTCCTGATCGACTATAGCCTTAGGATTATCCTTTGACTTCCCCTCTATGCCGAATAATGTACCAAAGAGGGCCTCGGCGACATTCTTTTCAGTGTGCATCACGTCGATGTTGTGTGGGCAAAGGAGGTCTGTGAAGTAAGGCAGATCCCACAAGCAAGTCTTGTGAGTCCAGGCGTGTTCCGAATTATACCCCTTGAAATACCCTGGACGCTCTGGATCTGGCTCGAGAGCGTTTAACTGATCCAGGGTCTGTTGGCCTGTCAACGCAGGTGGTGCAGAGTTTTTGACAACTCTACCTTTGATGAATTTCTTCTTGTCTTTTCTGAACTTATGGCGAGGATCCAGGAACTGTCTATAGCAAGAATACTTGCGACCCGCATCCAGCCAACGAAACTCAAGAGCTGCCTTGCATGTGGGGCACGGGAACCTTCCATGCACACACCAGCCAACGAATAGCGCATACGCCGGCAAGTCATGCATCGAGTACATGTACCACACATGCATTAGGAAGTTTTTTTTTGTAGCGGCGTCGTATGTCTTGATCCCATTATCCCAAGCTTCTTGCAATTCATCCTTAAGCGGCTGCATGTACATATTCATACTCTTCCCCGGATAGTTGGGCCCCGCAATTATCAACGTCAGGAAAATGTTCTTTCTTTGCATAATCTGTCCGGGGGGGAGATTGAGTGGAATGACAAATACAGGCCAACAACTGTATTGGGCTGCCATCATACCAAACACATTGAACCCATCCGTGCTGATGGCGACTCGAGGATGCCTTGGATCTGCCGCTTTGTCCTTATGTAAAGCATCGAAGTGCTTCCACGCAAAAGCGTCCGATGTGTGTACCAACATCGGATTCCCATCTGCATCTACCTCGGTTATTTTGCCCAATTTATGCCACGCCATCTGTCTGGCCGTCTCTTCAACCATGAAAAGACGTTGAAGTCTTGGTATGATTGGCATATACCGAAGAACATTAACTGGGATTTTTGTCTGACTCTTCTCACCCATACCATTGTCTACCACAACATACCTGGAAGACTTGCAAATGGGACAATAGTTGAAGCCCGCATACTCAAGCCTAAATAAGGCACATCCATTCTCACAGGCATCTATCTTCTCATAAGGCATCTTAAGCGCACGGAGGATTTTGTCCGACTGGTACAGGTTTGCTGGCAATACATGGCCTTTGGGTAGAAAGCGTCCAAATATCGTCATCATCGCATCGTAGCATTCTCTGCCCAGGTTGAATTGGGCCTTCAGAGCCATTACTTGTGCGATGGCATCCAGCTGACAAAGCTCAGTGTGCTCGTGGAGAGGACGTTTTGAAGACTCCAACATATCATTGAAGGCCTTTGCAGATTCCTCCATCTCATCGTCCGAATCCCGAGCATCATCAAAGTCTTGCACCATGTCTTCGATCCCGGTACCATGCTCGTCGGTGCGACGACGAACCACCTCAGCTCTGGCACGTTGGGCAGACTCACCATGAAATGTCCAGACCGTATAATTAGGCGTAAAACCCCACTTCTGCAGGTGTTTGATCATTTCAAACTCTGACCTCTTATGATAGTTGTCGCAATCGGCACAGGGGCACCAGGTTATTTTCTGTCCATTTGCAAATGCGGCTGTCACAAACCCCTTGGTTTTTGTTATCCATTCATGGGTCATGTATTTCTAACTAGTGTGACCGGTGTACATCCACGCACGATCACTCATCTTGCCTAGCTACTGGACACACAAGAAATATATACATAATTCAGCAAACCATATTCATCAGTTAATAGAGTTTGTCAGTTTTATTACGTCCATGCAACCTAGACGCTAGTAGGTAAAGATAGGTCCTAATCCCACCCGAGTATGTGTAGATTGGGTTCGTTTTCCCATGCTCTGCTCCGGATCCAACGCAAAATTTCGGCAGAACCTCCCCGTTGTTCTCCTGATACACGTCTCGGCAATAAGCAGAGAGGATGTGTACTCGGAGAACAACAGGGAGGCACTGACGAAATTCTGCATCGGATCCGGAGCAGAGCATATGGGAAAACAAACCCAATCTAAACATACTCGGGCTGTCCATGGATAACGTTGGACAATTAGAAAGAATCACGGTTATAAATATGCTAATGCATGCATATTTATAGATGTAACCCTTTCGAACAGGAGACACATAGTGGTCACGCATACTGATGATTGAAGACACCTATAGCTAGCAAGTTTCATTGGCACGAAGACCGGAACAGAGCAAATGAAGGGGGGAGGAGGAGATGTCATTTGTGCTCACCCACGAACGTAGGGGCGGAGCTCGTCGAACACTAGACCCTCGCACCGACGAAAAAACTGCACATTTTAATCGAAAGATGAGTAACATAGCAATATTGTTTTTTCCGTCAACCTAACTAAATATTTATAACAGGACGAGCGGGTTAGGGGGTTCCTCGACGTCGATGAAACCCTAAATAGCAAGTATCATCGGTCCGAGATACATGTGGCGCTCGGCGTTGAACACTAGATCCACATCCCACAAGTAACGCCGGGGCCCGGTGTCCCGCGCGCAGCAATAGTTCTGGGGGCCGATGACGGTCGAACACCTTGGCAAATTTGTCTGGCAGCCTCTGCGACGAGGATTAAAGCCAAGTTTTGAAACTTCAAACAACCAAACCGACTTGAGTCAGTTTGGGTGTTTCAAGTTTCAACACTTGGCTTTTAATTGTCATCGCAGAGGCTGCAAGACAAATTCGCATAGGTGTTCGACCGCCATCGACCCCGAGAACTGTTGTTGCGGGACGCCGGACGCCGGCGTCACTTGTGGGACGTGGATGTAGTGTTCGACACCGACGGCCACATGTATCTCGCACCGACGATACTTGCTATTTAGGGTTCCATCAACGTCGAGGAACCCCCTAACCCGCTCGTCCCCGGGCGCCCTTTGGTATGGCGACGCACGGTCGACGGGTCAGCACTCGGACCGGGGGATTCTCGGCATGGGCGACGGCGTTGGGACCGGCGGGACCCACTTGCTCCACCATCTCTCCCCTCGGCGACCGGCGATCCACGACCCTCTTCCTTTTTTCCCTTTTCCTCTTCTTCTACTTATTCTTCTATTTTTTTAACTTTCTTCTTCTTCTAATTATCTAAACCTAAACCTAGCACTAACCTAATCCTACCACTAACCTAAACCTATTAATAACACCTCAACCTAAACATCAAATAACAGTAGAAAAAAACAAAAAAAAGTTCACCTTGGCTCCGGCGGTGGTGGAGGAGGCGGCGGGGCGCCAGGGCGGCGGGGGCGGGGCGTCACCGGGGGTCGGGGCGGGGGCAGCTCGGGCCCGGGGGCGGCGGCGCGGGTGAGGTGAGGGCCGGGAGAGAGAGAGGGGAGAGAGAGAGGGGTGGGGCGCGGGTGAGGTGAGGGCCGGGAGAGAGAGAGGGGGGCGGTGGCGCGGGTGAGGTGAGGGCCGGGAGAGAGAGAGAGAGATCTAGATGGGAGAGAGAGAGGGGTGGGGCGCGGGCGCCGGCCCCTTTTTAGTTAGGTCACAGCTCTTTGCCGTCTGCTAGCAGACGGCAAAGAGCCTAGCTAGTGGGGTGGGACCGGGGGGAAACGGCCGTTAAAAGGGCCACTTTCTTTGCCGTCTGCTGGCGGACGGCAAAGAAGCTTTGCCGTCCGCCAGCAGACGGCAAAGAAAGTGGCCGTTAGGTCGTTCTCATTAGTGGGCCACCCACCCTCTTTGCCGTCTGCTAGCAGACGGCAAAGCTTCGATGCCGTCAGCTAGCTGACGACAAAGCGAAGGCTGACGGTAAACACCTTCTTCGCCGTCAGCTAGTTCTTTGCCGTGTGTTTTCTGGAAACGGATGGCAAAGAGCTTCTTTGCCGTCCGCCAGCTGACGGCAAAGAACTGGCAGACGGCAAATTTGCTGATTCCAGTAGTGAAATAGGTTTTTGTAATCTGAAAATAAAAAAACAGCAAGGTAGCAAGTGATAAAACGGAGCACAAACGGTATTGCAATGCTTGAAAACAAAGCCTAGGGTTCATACTTTCACTAGTGCAATCTCTCAACAGTGCTAACATAATTGGATCATATGACAATCCCTCAACGTGCGATAAAGAATCACTCCAAAGTTCCTATTAGCGGAGAACATAAGATGAAATTGTTGTAGGATACGAAACCACCTCAAAGCTATTCTTTCCGATCAATCTATTGAGCCAACCCTATAAGTGTCACAAACAGCCCTAGAGTTCGTACTAAAATAACACCATATGATACGCATCAACCAACTCTAATGTCACCTAGATACTCCAATGTCACCACAAGTATCCATGAGTTGATTATTCGACATGCATCAAACAACTTCAGATTCATAATATTCAATCCAACACAAAGAACTTCAAAGAGTGCTCCAAGATTTCTACCAGAGAAAGTAGGACGAAAACATGCATCAACCCCTATGCATAGATTACTCCAATGTCACCTCGGGAATCCGCGAGTTGAGTGCCAAAACATACATCAAGTGAATCAATATAATACCCCATTGTCACCACGGGTATTCATATGCAAGACATACATCAAGTGTTCTCAAATCCATAAAAGTATTCAATCCGATAATAGTGAAACCTCAAAGGTAAAAACTCAATTCATCACAACAAGATAGAGAGGGAGAAACACCATATGATCCAACTATATTAACAAAGCTCGCGGTACATCAAGATCGTGCCAAATCAAGAACACGAGAGAGAGAGAGAGAGAGAGAGAGAGATCAAACACATAGCTACTAGTACATACCCTCAGCCCCGAGGGTGAACTACTCCCTCCTCGTCATGGAGACCGCCGGGATGATGAAGATGGCCTCCGGTGATGATTCCCCCCTCCGGCAGGGTGCCGGAACAGGGTTCCAGATGGTATTTATTTGGTACAGAGGCTTGCGGCAGTGGCATCGAAGTTCTAGGGTTATTTCTGGTGGTTTCTCTATTTATAGGATTTTTTAGCATTGGAATCACGAGAAGATGGGCTAAGATGGGCCCACGAGGTACCACGGCGCGACCCCCCCCCAGGGCGCGTCGTGATGGCTTGTGAGCACCTCGTGAGGCTTCTGGTCCTTCCACGAAGCTTCGGGGGTCTCTTTTGGTCCCAAAAAAATCGTCAAAAAGTTTTGTCCAATTCCGAGAACTTTTATTTCTGCATAAAAAACAACACCACGGTAGTTCTGCTGAAAACAGCGTCAGTCCGGGTTAGTTCTAATCAAATCATACCAAAACCATATAGAATTGTTATAAACATGGCATGAATACTTCATAAATTATAGATACATTGGAGACGTATCAGCATCCCCAAGCTTAATTCCTGCTCGTCCTCGAGTAGTTAAATGATAAAAGAAATAATTTATGAATTGTGAATGCTAGCAAGTGCATAAGTTTGATAATTTCAATCACTATTCCTAGCATCATAACAGCAACTCTTTCTCATAAAACTCATCATGATAAAGTAGCAATCAATTCACATGTTATGGTTCAAACAATGCATTCTCTTGAAACTTAACAACCTATGTTCTTAGTCACCAAACAATTGCAATTCAACATATCTTCAAAAAAAGTCTAAGTAAGAGCTCCACATACTCAATTATCATCTAGTCTTCTATGATTGCTAATACTCAAAGCATATTTTTAGAACAAATGGCATCCATCGAACACAGAGAAAGATAGGGGCTTAATGTTTCGCCTCCCAACCCATTTATCATAGAGATAATTGTCAATAATAATAATTCATGATCAAATATATTTGACTGGCCATATGTGCCTGGATCTTTCCCCACCACATGATGCTTGCCAACTAAAGAATAGGTTGGAATAATAAGAAATACTATTGACTCTTGCATGAAAGTAAATACATAAAGTAAAAGATAGGCCCTTCGCAGAGGGAAGCATGGATTTGCATAGGTGCCAGAGCTCGTTGCTTAAAACAGAGATGAATATATTTTGAGAGGTGTACTTTTCCTATCAACGTCACGACCGAGGATTCTCAATATCTTCCATGCTAAACACATTATAGGCGGTTCCCAAGCGGAATGGTAAAGTTTACTCCCCCTCAACCATTCAAACACAAGCCATGGCTAGCCGAATCCTCGGGTGCCCTCCATACAATCAACTTTCCGGGGGAGTTTGTTTCATTATATATGTTTTTGTTTTGCGGGACTGGGCATCCCAATTACCGCCCTCTCTTGTGCAATAACAAGTGAATAAACACTCATCATGAGAATAATTCGCTTAACATGGAAGATACTGACCACCCACTGCCGCTTCATGAGCGGTACGGGCACACAAAACAGATGCTTATTTGAATGATTAGAGGTGGCACATGCAAATTTACTTGGAACGGCAGAGTAACACCGTATATAGGTAGGTATGGTGGACACTCATGGAAGAAACTTGGCTCAAGGATTTTGGGTGCACAAGCAGTATTCCCGCTTAGTACAGAAATTTTGGCTAGCAAACGATTCTAAACAAGCACCACATGTTGGAGGATCCATAACAATATAACTTCTATGAAAATATACCCAAACATAACTCATTACGTTGTCTTCCTTGTCCAACTTCAACTAATTTGCTCAAGTTTGAAAATAATTAATGGGTATTCACAATCATAAAAGATGTCCAAGATAATATATTTATATGTGAAAGTTCTCTTCCATACACTATCTTTCATGAATTGCTCGAATGACTAATATTGTGATTGTCAAACTTCAATAGATTTTACTTTCTAAACCAAGTGTGAAATATTTCTAAGCATGAGACAAGCATATGAAGCACATCTAATTTCAACTTTATGATATTCAATTCATTCAACAATTTACTCATAGGATATAAATGAAGCACAAGAGTAAATGACAAACTACTCCAAAAGATATAAGTGAAGAACAATGAGTAGTCAAACAATTAAGTAGCTATGTGAAGACTCTCTCTAAATAAAAATTTCAGATCTTGATAATTTTATTCAAACAGCAAACAAAAAATAAAAAGACACTCCAAGAATAGCACATATCATGTGAACAAGTAAAAACTTAGGCTAAGCGATAGTTCTTGATGAAGAAAGGTGGGATGCCCACCGGGGCATCCATAAGCTTAGTTACTTGAGACTTCTTGGAATATTATCTTGGGGTGACTTGGGCATCCCCAAGCTTGAGCTCTTGGGTATCCTTAATTCCTCTCATATCATGGCTTCTCCTAAATCTTAAAAACTTCATCCACACAAAACTCAACAAGAACTCGTGAGATAAGTTAGTATAAATCAACTCAAAACCTTAACATTCTCTACTGCAACAAATTACTAAAATTATAATTAAAAATTGCATAATAAATGCCTCTGCATATTTCATACTCCTATCCACAAATAGAAACATTAAACAAGCAACATATGCAAACAATGCAACTATAACCGAAATCTGCCAAAACAGAATAGTCTGTAAAGGGTGAATAAGCATTCATACTTCCCTAATTCCAAAAATTCTGAAAAATTACCACGTGACAGAGAACTCATGCATGCTTACTGTGTAAAAATTTCAGATTTTTATCATGTCCTGACTATTCACAAAAAAATCAGGACATAACAGAAAACTTTCTGTTTTCAAACACCAACACATAAACTTGCAAACTGAGCATGGTAAAGGCTATAATTGGCATTTTATTGAAATAAAAGATACAAAACATGATTATTTATAACATCAAGCAAATCTCAACAAAATAAAATGATGCTCCAAGCAAAACTCATATTATGTGACGAATAAAAATATAGCTCCAAGTGAGGTTACCGATAATGTTGAAGACGAAAGAGGGGATGCCTTCCGGGGCATCCCCAAGCTTAGACGCTTGAGTCTTACTTGAGTATTACCTTGGGGTGCCTTGGTAATCCCCAAGCTTAGGGTCTTGCCACTCCTTATTCTCCTCATATCGATCTCTCACCCAAAAGTTGAAAACTTCAATCAGACAAAACTTAACGGAACTTCGTGAGATAGGTTAGTATGATAAAAATAAATCATCCACTTAGGTACTGTCAAGACAAGATTAATAATTGTTCTCACATAATTCCTACTATATTCTATCATTTCCACAATTTATATCTCATAATATAAGCTATGGAAACACTAAAACAAGCAAACTATGCAATAAAAACAGAATCTGTCAAAAACAGAACAGCATGTAGTGAGCTATTTAAAAACCATACTTATGTACCTCCAAAAATTATGAAAAATTAGGACAACGTAAAACATTTGTAACCCAATACTGTGTAAACAATTTAGAATTTTTTCACGCTCCAGTACAGAATAGAAATTCCAGTACTGGACGCAAAAGTTTCTGTTTTTGCACAGAATCAAATCAACAAGCATCCACACTATCCCAAAGGCTTTACTTGGCACATTATTGAAATAAAACATATAAAACATGATTACTACAGTATATTAATCATGTGGACACACAAAAACAGTAAGGATAATTATTGGGTTGTCTCCCAACAAGCGCTTTTCTTTAATGCCTTTTAGCTAGGCATGATGATTTTAATGATGCTCACATAAAAAGTGAAGAATTGAAACACAATGGGAGCATCATGAAGCATATGACAAGCACATTTAAGCCTAACCCACTTCCTATGCATAGGGATTTTGTGAGAAAATATTTTATAGGAGCAAGAATCAACTAGCATAGGAAGGTAAAACAAGTATAATTTCAAAACTTTCAACACATGGAGAGGAAACTTGATATTATTGCAACACCTACAAGCATAGGATCCTCTCTCATAATAATTTTTAGTAGCATCATGAATGAATTCAATAATATAGCTATCACATATGGTATTCTTTTCATGATCCACAAGCATAGAATTTTTATTACTCTCCACATAAGCAATTTTCTTCTCATTCATAATAGTGGGAGCAAACTCAACAAAATAACTATCATGAGATACTTGATTGGCATAATCCAATTGAAAATTAAAATCATAATGGCAAGTTTCATAGTTATCATTATTCTTTATAGCATACCTGTCATCACAATAATTATCATAGATAGCAACTTTGTTGTCATAATCAATTGAAACCTCTTCCAAAATAGTGGAATCATCATTAAATAAAGTCATGACCTCTTCAAATCCACTTTTATCAATATTGTAAAAAGATTCAACACCCTCCAAAATAGTGGGATCATTAGTACCTAGAGTTGACACTCTTCCAAACCCACTTTCATCAATATAATCATCATAAATAAGAGGCATGCTATCATCATAATAAATTTGCTCATCAAAACTTGGGGGACTAAAAATATCATCTTCATCAAACATAGCATCCCCAAGCTTGTAGCTTTGCATATCATTAGCATCATGGATATTCATAGAAAGCATACTAACAACATTGCAATCATGCTCGTCATTCAAAGGACTCACATTAAACATTTTATTAAATTCTTCCTCTAGCAATTGAGCACAATTATCGGAATCCTTATTTTCAAGAAATACATTATAAAGATAAAGCATTTGAGGCAACCTCAATTCCATTTTTTTTAGTTTTCTTTTACAAACCAAACTAGTGATAAAACAAGAAACTAAAAGATTCAATTGCAATATCTAAAGATATACCTTCAAGCACTCACCTCCCCGGCAACGGCGCCAGAAAAGAGCTTGATGTCTACTACGCAACTTTTATTCTTGTAGACGTTGTTGGGCCTCCAAGTGCAGAGTTTTGTAGGACAGTAGCAAATTTCTCTCAAGTGGATGACCTAAGGTTTATCAATCCGTGGGAGGCGTAGAATGAAGATGGTCTCTCTCAAACAACCCTGCAATCAAATACAAGAAATCTCTGGTGTCCCCAACACACCCAATACAATGGCAAATTGTATAGGTGCACTAGTTCGGCGAAGAGATGGTGATACAAGTGTAGTATGGATAGTAGAAATAGGTTTTTGTAATCTGAAAATAAAAAAACAGCAAGGTAGCAAGTGATAAAACGGAGCACAAACGGTATTGCAATGCTTGAAAATAAGGCCTAGGGTTCATACTTTCACCAGTGCAATCTCTCAACAGTGCTAACATAATTGGATCATATGACAATCCCTCAACGTGCGATAAAGAATCACTCCAAAGTTCCTATTAGCGGAGAACATAAGATGAAATTGATGTAGGGTACGAAACCACCTCAAAGCTATTCTTTCCGATCAATCTATTGAGCCATCCCTATAAGTGTCACAAACAGCCCTAGAGTTCGTACTAAAATAACACCATATGATACGCATCAACCAACTCTAATGTCACCTAGATACTCCAATGTCACCACAAGTATCCGTGAGTTGATTATTCGACATGCATCAAACAACTTCAGATTCATAATATTCAATCCAACACAAAGAACTTCAAAGAGTGCCCCAAGATTTCTACTGGAGAAAGTAGGACGAAAACGTGCATCAACCCCTATGCATAGATTACCCCAATGTCACCTCGGGAATCCGCGAGTTGAGTGCCAAAACATACATCAAGTGAATCAATATAATACCCCATTGTCACCATGGGTATTCATATGCAAGACATACATCAAGTGTTCTCAAATCCATAAAAGTATTCAATCCGATAATAGTGAAACCTCAAAGGTAAAAACTCAATTCATCACAACAAGATTGAGAGGGAGAAACACCATATGATCCAACTATATTAACAAAGCTCACGATACATCAAGATCGTGCCAAATCAAGAACATGAGAGAGAGAGAGATCAAACACATAGCTACTAGTACATACCCTCAGCCCCAAGGTTGAACTACTCCCTCCTCGTCATGGAGACTGCCGGGATGATGAAGATGGCCTCCGGTGATGATTCTCCCCTCCAGGAGGGTGCCGGAACAGGGCTCCAGATGGTATTTCTTTGGTACAGAGGCTTGCAGCGGCGGTGTCGAAGTTCTAGGGTTATTTCTGGTGGTTTCTCCATTTATAGGATTTTTCAGCGTTGGAATCACGCGAAGATGGGCTAATATGGGCCCATGAGGTACCACGGCGCGACCCCCCCCCCCCCCCGGGCGCGCCGTGATGGCTTATGAGCACCTCGTGAGGCTTCTGGTCCTTCCACGAAGCTTCGGGGGTCTCTTTTGGTCCAAAAAAATAATCAAAAAGTTTCATCCAATTCCGAGAACTTTTATTTCTGCACAAAAAACAACACCACGGCAGTTCTGCTGAAAATAGCGTCAGTTCGGGTTAGTTCTAATCAAATCATACCAAAACCATATAGAATTGTTATAAACATGGCATGAATACTTCATAAATTATAGATACGTTGGAGACGTATATCAATGCACACCCACTTAATTTTCATGTTGAGCTTTCATACACTTATAGCTCTTAGTGCATCCGTTGCATGGCAATCCCTACTCCTCGCATTGACATCAATTGATGGGCATCTCCATAGCCCATTGAGTAGCCTCGTTGATGTGAGACTATCTTCTTATTTTTGACTTCTCCTATTTATCTCTACCACCATACTCTATTCCACCTATAGTGCTATATCCATGGCTTGCTCTCATGTATTGCGTGGGAGTTGAAAAGGCTGAAGCGCGTTAAAAAGTATGAACCAATTGCTTGGCTAAAACCGGGGTTGTGCATGATAAATACTTTGTGTGAAGAAGATGGAGCATGGAACTTTATATGATTTTGTAGGGATAACGTTCTTTAGCATTTTTATTTTGAAAGACATGATTATTTATTAGTATGCCTGAGTATTGATGTCTTTATATCAAATTATAGACTATTACTTTGAATCATTTGGATCTTATTATTCATACCGTAAGAGAGAGATTACATGATGAAACATGATAGGTAGCATTCCACATCAAAAATTCTGTTTTTTATCATTTACCTACTCGAGGACGAGCAGGAATTAAGCTTGGGGATGCTTGATACGTCTCCAACGTATCTATAATTTTTGATTGTTCCATGCTATTATATTATCAATCTTGGATGTTTTTATATGCAATTATATATCATTTTTGGGACTAACCTATTAACCTAGTGCCCAGTGACAGTTGCTGTTTTCTGCTTGTTTTTGTCTTTTCAGAGAAACAGTACCAAATGAAGTCCAAATACCACGAAACCTTTTGGAGATTTTTTTTCTGGACAAAAGAAACCTTGGAAACTTTGGGAGGAGGCTAGAAGCCTCACAGAGGCTTCACAAGGCAACAGGGCGCGCCCCGGGGGGCGTGCCATGTTACCTTGTGGGGCCCACATGACTCCGTTTGACCTAATTCCACTTCTATAAATTCACAAATATTGGGAAACCCCCAGAGAGCCAGAAGAAAAAACCTTTCCGCCGCCGCAAGTCTCTGTTCTTCCGCGATCCCATCTGGAGGCCTTTTTTGGTACTCTGCCGGAGGGGGAATCGATCACGGAGGGCTTCTACATCAACCTTGCTGCTCTTTCGGTGATGTGTGAGTAGTTTACCATAGACCTACGGGTCCATAACTAGTAGCTAGATGGCTTCTTCTCTCTCTTTGATCTTCAATACAATGTTCTCCTTGATGTTCTTGGAGTTCTATCCGATGTAATCTTCTTTTGCGGTGTGTTTGTTGGGATCCGATGAATTGTGAGTTTATGATCAGATTATTCATGAGAAATATTTGAGTCTTCTCTGAACTCTTTTATGCATGATTATTATAGCTTTGTATTTCTCTTCGATCTATCGGTTTAGTTTGGCCTACTAGATTGATTTATCTTGCAATGGGAGAGGTGCTTTGTGATGGGTTCAATCTTGCGGTGCTCAATCCCAGTGACAGAAGGGGACATGACACATATTTGTATTGTTGCCATTAAGGATAAAAAGATGGTGTTTATTCAAATTGCTTGAATTTGCTTCTCTACATCATGTCATCTTGCTTAAGGCGTTACTCTGTTTTTATTAACTTAATACTCTAGATGCATGCTGGATAGCGGTCGATGAGTGGAGTAATAGTAGTAGATGCAGGCAGGAGTCGGTCTACTTGTCTCGGACGTGATGCCTATATACATGATCATTGCCATGAATCCATCATAATTATTTGCTATTCTGTCAATTGCCCAACAGTAATTTGTTTACCCACCGTATGTTTCTGTGCTCGAGAGAGAAGCCTCTAGTGAAAACTATGGCCCCCGGGTCTATCTTTATCATATTAAAAACCTAAAAATACCTTGCTACGATTTATTTACTTTTATTTTAATTAGTATTTTAGTTTATCTATTTACCTCGATAAGATTTAATCCTTGCAAGTAACCGCTAAGAGGATTGACAACCCTCTTATTTGCGTTGGGTGCAAGTGTTTGCTCTTGTGTGTGCAGGTGCGCTTAACGGAATTTTGCTTGGTTCTCCTACTGGATTGATACCCTTGGTTCTTAACTGAGGGAAATACTTATCTCTACTGTACTACATCATCCTCTCCTCTTCGGGGAAATACCAACGCAGACTACAAGTAGCAGGCCCTCACGAAGGAGGTAAAACCCTACGTCCTGCTCTTGTTTATATTGTGGATGTATCAAGGTACAGAGTTGATCTACCTCGAGATCGTAACTTGTGGTCTAAACCTAGAGGATGATGTCTGTATATCTGCCTCTATGGACTAAACCCTCTGGTTTATATAGGACAATCTAGGGATTACATGCCGAATCTCGTATCCTTGGGGTACACAGCAAGTCTTCGGTGAGGCCCGATATGTTGGTTCATCATGTTGGAAGCTTCCGGAGTCCTTGTCCTTTGACGGGCCTTGAGTCCGGCCCATGGACTAGATCGACTAGGCCGGGACCCCCTAGTCCAGGACGCCGTCAGTAGCCCCCGAACAGGTCTTCAACGCCGAGGACGATCATCTTTTTTGGGTATATTTGCTTTGGCTTGGAGTCTTTGGCTTGATAGGCGAGTTCCCTTCGTGACTTCAGCTGTGAACGTTCTTCGGTTTGGCAGGCAAGTTCCTTACCATGCCGCGAGCTAAGCATGTGCCCGAGGCTCGCTAATCCCCAATTGGAAGACGTCATCCATCTAAATAGGAGACGAGGCCAGCCGGCCATGTGTCACCAAAAATGTATCTTCATCCATCCGAAGTATACGGTTTGCTTAGCCCCGAAGACTAGCAGTGCAAATGTGTTCGGCGGTCAATTACTGATAACTTTACCGAAACATCACGACCCATGACATCATGTACATCAGTTGTTACTTATTGGAATCATGGTTCGAGGTAACCCTCTTACTGGCACGTCTCATCAAAACAGAGATCGTGCCCCGCATTTTAGGGGATATCATCAATCAGTTGTTTCACCCCATGCGCCCACAATGGCATAATAGGCCAAAATGTGGCAATTTTTACGACGCAACAGAGGGACGCTTCATCTTTTTACTGCCTTATAAAGAGCAGGGAGCGACGATACTTTCTTCCCACGCTCTCCCACTGCTCCAGCGCCCACACTCTCCAAGCTCTCGCCTCCTCAATCCCCTTTCCAAGCCTAAAGCCTTCTCCAGTCCTTTGCATCACGCCACCATGGCCGATGCGGATCTGAAGGGAAGGTGGGTGGCCTCTAAGGTCACCGACGCCACCATCGAGGAGCTCCGAATGGCGGGGTACATCCCCGCCGATGCCGTCTGTAGGGCCCCTGAGCCAGGCCAGCGCGTCCCTACTCCCAAGCAAGGGGAGCGGGTCGTCTTCATCCCTCATCTCATCCGAGGCCTGGGATTCCCCCTGCACCCCTTCGTGCGGGGGATCCTTTTCTTCTACGGGCTAGATTTCCACAATCTAGCCCCAAATTCCATTCTGCATCTCACCACCTTCATCATTATCTGCGAGGCATTCTTATGCATGGAACCCCACTTCGGCCTGTGGCTGAAGACGTTCTGTGTGAAGCCGAAGAGCGGTGGCGCCGAATTCGCCGAGTGTGGGGGTTCCATGATCAGCAAGCTCTAGAAGCCGGAGTGGCTGGAGGGCACCTTCATCAAGACCGTGAAGCTTTGGCAGCGCAAATGGTTCTACATCACTGAGCTGCTCGCCGTGGGCCAGACCGAGGTCCCTACCTTCACAGGAACACCGCCAAGGAAATTGGTGTCCTGGTAGAAGCAGAGCCTGGAGTGGGGCAGCCCGGACGAAGTCGCCTCTCTCCAGGAGAGGATCCGGGTTTTGCAGAAGAAGTTCAAGCTACCGGATGTGGTGGATGTGATGCTCAATCGCCGTATCCTTCCATTCCAGCTTCGGGCTAGCCCCATGTGGCTATACAAACCCGAGGATGCACCAACAGTGCAGCATTTCTTCCGTACTACCCTAGATGGGATGTGGACGGCTCTCTTCAAGCCGTCCCAAAATCTATTTCCCGAGGCCGGCCCGACAGCGGCTACACCGCCACCCATGCCCCGTCCGAGGTATAAATCATCTCATTCTCAGTAAGATTCCTTTTACTGTATTCATCTGAACTTTTCTCTATTGCAATCAGAGATGGGCGCAAAAGGCAGCGCTTATCAAGTGCTCAGCGCTGCTCCCCGGAGACGGCCGGACCCCCGAACTGCAGGCCCTCCTGGCCATAGTTCCCCCAAAAGCTCTTGCAAAGGCGACGAAGGAGCTGGGGAAGAAAAGGATGGGTCTTCGGATCCAAGATCCCTCAGACGCTAAGTCCAAGGAAGTCCAAGCTCCCTCCTCTGACGAGGAGGAAAAAGAAGGAGGAGATGATGGGGAGGAGAGTGCTTCCTCCCCGAAGAGGAAGAGGGTGGCGTCCGAGGACGCCAAGGGGGGCGATTCCTCTCGAATGCGGAGGCGCCTCATAAAGGCCACCGACGCCGCCCCCAACAAGGCCCCTTCTGAGGCCGAGGTCGTCCCCTCCGAGTCAGAGGATGACCTTATCGAGCCGCGCAAGGAGAGACCCCCATCAAGGAGGTACATAATTTACTCTTCATTCCCTTGCATATTGTACATGCCTTCCTCCCATAAATCTAACTCAACCGATCGAATTCTACAGCCCACAACGCTCCCGCCTCAGCGACAAGGAGTCGTCGAGTGGGCTTCCTCCTCCCAGCGCCTCGGAGGAGCATCACCCCTCCCCTGCTACCCACGACGGGCTGGGGGAGGCGACCTAACAACCGGCCCCACCCGTACTTACCACGGGGGGCGGTGTCGATGTCTCCATGGCTGAGGCCGAGGCCTCAGCCTCCCGAGGTGAGCCGGGGAAGACCTCCTCCCCGAAGGGAGGGGAAGAGATGGGACGGCCGACAACTTTGGCTCTCGTCGATCCAGAGCCACCTCGGCAGCCAACCACAATGGTGGTTCCTCCTTCCACGGGGAGAACCGAGGTGGCCCGTCCATCCACACCTGCCGGAGGATAGGTGTCCACGGGATGGACCGAAGTGATGGAGGCGTCCCTGACGGGCTCCTCCATCGTTTCTAAACACCGCGTCCTTCTGGGCGTGGCATTGAAGAATTACCGGTCCGCAGAGGCCGGTATAAGGGAGGCTTTCAAGGGCCTCTACGAAGGCTTTGAGGTAACCTTTACTCATGCTTTGAAATTGCGTCAATGCGTAGAACTATTAGTAATAGGTATGTCCAATAGTCTTTAAAAGATAAGTAAAATTCAATTTGTCCGAAGACGTTTACTACTGCTAATACCAAGCCCCGAGCTAGATTCGATAATCTTGCTCGGGGATTATAGGGAAAGAAGGAAAAAAGGGATAGATTAATAGAGCAAATAGACAGTAGCCCCCGAGAGCCTGGTCGGACGCACAAGGCCGATCAGGGGATCGATTCGTCCGAGGAGGCTAACAATGCCATTTGCAGGTTTCGGCCTCGGTTTCAGTGTCCACCTCAAAGGAGTTGGAGGAACTGAACCATAAGCTCGACCGGTCCGAGAAGGACATAGATCTGCTTAAGAACCAGATGGAGCAATCTGAAGGTAAGCAAGAGCTTGAATACCATAATATTATATTGTTAGTTATGATGCAGTTGTTTTGAGCTCTGAAGGCTGTTTTAATATATTGCAGCTGCCTCCTCGGAGCTTGAGAAACTCCGTGCCGAGCTGCAAAGAGCTCGGCAGGAAGCCGAACAACAAAAGGCTGCGGCGAAGCAGGCCAGCAAAGAGCTGGCCAAAGAAAAAGAGGCTGGTGCGAAGCACGCAGCCCGGGTCATGGACGTCGAAGGCGACCTGGAAGGGCTGGTCAAGCAGCGCGACACCCTCCAGGAAGATAAGAATAAGCTAGCCTCTGAGCTCGAAACGGCGAGCTCCGCCTGCAAGGAGGCCACGACCCAAGCAAGGGCGGATCACGAAGTGCTTCAACAAGTGTAGCAGATTGCCGCTGGTAAGCCATACCTGCTCTGCTGCGTTTTTGGTGACCACCGGTTTGCCCATCTTACGCAAGTCTGGCAATCTTCAGAAGCCTTCAAGGACCTGCTGCGGAGCGCTTCGGACGTCGGCACGTATTTTGCTGTTCGTCCCGAGGAGTCTACGGAGAAGACCTTCTGGGCCCAATTCCAGGCGCCCGAGCATCCTCCTCTGCTAAACAATCAAACGAAGTAGCTGGCCGAACTAGTACGTACGGCTCGGCCAGTGATGGAGGATATTTGCGTCAATCTCTGGCCACAGGAGCCGTTGCCGACCAACCTATTCGGCTTGGTGCAGAGATTGCGAGACGCAAGCCCCCAGGTTGAAAACTGAAAGCGGTCGGCTTTCCTGGAAGGCGCGGAGCGAGCGTATGCGTCAACGGCGCATTACCCGAAGATCAAGCCGCTCGCGATCGCGTCGGGGCCTCTAGAAGGGAAGAAGCGGACGCTCGAGCAGTTTTTATCCGAGGTCCATGAAGGGGCTCGGGTGACCTCGGCGCAATGTTCGAAGTCCGAGCTCCGTTTCTAAAAAGTCCCTCTATATGCCGTGGCAACTTTTGTGAAAAACAAGTAGTATTTATGCTAATTAGTCGTTTGCATCCGACGTGTTATGACCATTCCTGTGCGACCATTTATACTAAAAGTGGCCGGTCATCGGCTTCTACCCCCTATGTAGATACTACATGGGGTGTTCCTCAAAAACACGTAAACTTTTATCCGACGTCTCGGCGCTCTTAGGCGGTTGCATGTTGGAGGAACGAGGCAATCCGACCATATCGGCTTTATAACTTTCACTTAGTCATAGGAGTTCAAATTGTGGGGTAGTTGACCTAGCCCCTGGTGTGGTGGTGATCGGACATGCCGAAGTGCACCCATTACAACACCTCGGTTCATATAACAAGAACCCTTCGTTTATCACGGCGTAACCACTAATGGCTTATAGTTTGACACTATCTTCGGATAGCCGACCAGTTTACGCTCATCGTGACAGTCGATTTTCGACTTTCTCCACTGAGGCGCTTAACCAGGCCGAGCTGGAAGCAGAATCGCAGTGGTGCTCCCTTTGTGCTCCTAGCTGAACAGAGCGGAACGTAGGAGGCAAGCACAGAAGCCGGGCAACCCAATCATTGACCAAAATCATGATTCAAAACTGATGCATATAATGCAATCCCCGAGACGCCAAACAGATATCAGACTTGAACATAGGCTCGATTTCATATCTGAGCCCCCGGTCAAAAGGCGGACTCATATGTGTATTTCTAACGGTATCCTTATTGCTACAAGGCAAAAACAGGAAAAAAATGACACCTAATTTTGTGCGGAGACCGAAAAAAGGTCTGTTCTTTCATTCATAAGGGCCTAACCATAGATGCCGAGCTGATATAAGGAGGAACCTTACAAGATACAGAGAGTATGTAAAAAGAAAAGAAGGGGAGGTATTTGGTACAGGGCTTTAAAAAGCGGGGACTGTTCCCCGTGCCTTCCCTGCCACATGTCTGCGCCTCCGTGCTGCTAAACAACTATCCCTTGTCTAATCCAAGGCTTGGTGAATGCTGCCGGCTACTCCGCCTTGACTACGTTGAGCGCATCCGAGGAGCGGGGCTCCTGACGAGGCTGGTGCCGGAGTGTGGTTGCTTGACGCTGCCGAGATGTAAGTCCTGGTTGGCCTTCATGTGGCCAAAGAGATAACCAGGTTGTGGGTGCTCGACTGTGTCGAGATAGTACACCCGCTTTATAAATTTTTGCTCCTCGGTCTCCCATGGAATTTTAAGTGCAAAATTATGTACGCGAGGTACGTAGTCTGCTACCAGTAGAGGGGATTCGGGGAGTGCGCGTCCCTATTTGGGATTAACACAGGGTTGGCCAGGGACTGAGGTAACAGTTCATACGTGCTTTGAAGAGCTTAGCAGCGCCTGCCATGCTGTACGTCGGGCAGCTTCCTCGGCTGCCTGGAAATCAGCCGCGAAGGCTGCTGTCTGCGCCTCTGTAAAGAGCTTCAAGTAGGCGTAGTGCGGCACCGCATTAGAGCCGGCGAACGCAGTACGGCCGAGCAACGCGTGGTAGCCGCTACGGAAGGGGACGATGTCGAAGATCAAGTCCTCACTTCAGAAGTTCTCGGGCGAGCCGAAGACTACCTCCAGCGTTATGGTGCTGGTACATTGAGCCCCCATGCCGGGTATGACGCCCTTGAATGTGGTGCTGCTGGGTTTGATTTGTGATGAATCGATGCCCATCTTCCTGACCGTGTCGGCGTAGATTAGGTTCAGACTGCTTCAGCCGTCCATTGGGACGCGGGTTAGGTGGAATCCATCGACAATGGGGTCTAGGACTAGGGTTGCCGACCCGCCATGACAGATACTGGTCGGGTGGTCCTTTCTATCAAAAGTGATCGGGTAAAACGACCACGGGTTGTACTTAGGGGCTACAGGCTCTACGGCGTAGACGTCCCGAAGTGCTCGCTTCCGTTCCTTCTTAGGGATATGCATGACATAGATCATGTTCACATTTTTAACGTCAAAAGGAAACTGCTTTTGGCCGCCGCTGCTTGGCCTGCGAGGTTCATCCTCGTCGTCACTGCGGGACTGGCTCCTGGTTGGTTCCTCGGCAACTGCTTTGCCAGCCTGCTTGAACACCCAACAATTGCGATTGGTGTGGTTGGCGGGCTTATCCGAGGTGCCATGAATTTGGCAAGACCTGTCCAGTATTCTGTCTAGGGCGCTAGGGCCATCCTTGTTCCCTTTAAAGGGTTTTTTCTTGGGCCCGGCCCGTGAGCCACCGAACCCAGCATTGACTGTCGGGTCCTCGCTGTCGCTGCCGCCATTCTTATTTCGGCGCTTATTCCTATTGCGCCTGGGTTTTCCGTTCCCGTCGCGTGCCTCCGAAGTGCCGGGGTCGCTTCTGTGTGAACTGCGAGCAAGCCAGCTATCCTCGCCCGCACAAAAGCGGGTCATAAGGGAGGTGAGAGCCGCCATGGTTCTTGGCTTATCTTGCCCGAGCTGTCGGGCGAGCCATTCATCGCAGATGTTGTGCTTAAAAGCGGCGACCACCTCAGCGTCGGGGGAATTGACAATCTAGTTCTTTTTAGTTAAGAACCGATTCTAGAACTTCCGAGCTGATTCGCCCTCCTGTTGGATGATGTGACTGAGGTCGTCGGCATCCGGAGGCCGAACATAGGTGCCCTGGAAGTTTTCCCTAAAGGCCTTCTCAAGCTCCTCCCAGCTTCCGATAGAATTTCTGGGGAGGCTGTGGAGCCAGTGTCTTGCCGGTCCTTTAAGTTTGAGCGGCAGGTATTTTATGGCATGGAGATCATCACCTCGGGCCATGTGAATGTGGAGAAGAAAATCCTCGATCCAAATGGCCAGGTCAGTCATTCCGTCATATTGATCGATGTTAATGGGTTTAAACCCCTCTGGGAACTGGTGCTCCCGATCGTCGGCTTTGCATCCAATCCGATCATAGACGGCGGATGAGATCGCTAGGTTTTGGATCCGGTCCAGCACCTCATTTATCTACGAAAGCTCCTCCGTGTTTAGGACCTGGCTATAGGTTGAGCCGATCCGAAGTGGCTAGTTCGGGTTGCTTGATGCAGCTCTGTCCTCCTGCTTGTCCAGGACTGATTCCTGGTCAGCGGGAGAAGAAATCTCGTTGATAGTTGCCGACGAGGTTAGCGTTCGAGGATGCCGGGCCAAGCATGATGACCGCCGGATCCATCTCCGGGATCGGTTCTGCGGAAAGTTCGCATCCGAGGATCAGGTCGGGAGCTGATTCAGGGGTCGCGACGTCGTAGGGATTCCGAGGCTGGTCCGACGTCCATCCCGAAAGGACCAAGTCACCTCGAGCGTCTGCGATGTACTCCAGGCTCCCGAACTTGATGGTTCGGCCCGAGGGAAAGTTCTCAACGCGGCCTAGACGGCCGGTCGGGTCAGCGTGCAGCACGATGCTGCCGAAGGCGAAAAGCTGGTCGGGGACAAATATGTCGCCGCAGCCAATGCTACTACCAAACTGTAAGCGAGCCATCAATCGAAATTGATCACACAGTGAGCTCTCAATGAAAGCACCAATGTCGGTGTCAAAACCGGCAGATCTCGGGTAGGGGGGCGAGCTATGAGATTGGATCAATGGTTAACAAGAGACAAGGGACACAAAGATTTACCCAGGTTTGGGCCCAAACGAAGAAGGTAAAACCCTATGTCCTGCTCTGGTTTATATTGTGGATGTATCAAGGTACACAGTTGATGTGGCACCCTGGCTCAGAGGAACCGGAACACCCCGTATTCCAGCCCAAGGATCAAGTCTTCTGGAATACGGCACTGCTTGGCATAGAACAAATCAGCTCTTATTACAAATAATATGGTACAAGGGTTCGGGTAATACAAAGGATTACATCGGCACGACGACACTATGCCTGCTAAGGTAGCTCTATGATAGCAGCGAAACAACTTGTAGCAGCGGAATAACTTCTAGCAGCGGAACAACGACGACGGTGATGAACTCCACTCCGCAGGGACTCTGGCTGGGACACATCCTAGCGCGTAAACTCAGGATCCTCGACAAGCAATCAATCACGGCATCACCTCCAATCTGGCATGACAAGCCAGGTGAGTACTTTGAATGTACTCCCAAGCTCACAGCAACCAATGCAATCAAGACAAACAACAGCATGGCAATTACAGGTTAATTATCAATGATGAACATGATACTACTAGAACAACATGAGAGTGAACATGGCATATACATGTTAATCATGCTATGAACATGAACATGATGCTATCATACATGATGTGTACGTGGATTGTTGCCATGGTCCCTTGGACCAACTTACCATCTCGGGGTTACCTCGTAACCACCGTCAACATCTTACCATCGTGATCCTCACTTGATCACAGCAATACCAACCATAGTGATCCTCACACGATCACAGCAATACCAACCATAGTGATCCTCACACGATCACAGCAATACCAACCATAGTGATCCTCACACGATCACCAACTTCTGCATGTGCCATCTTGTTGCTCTTAGTGTGCTGGTTTATTATTTCTGTTGACCCACAGTGTGACCTACTACGAACTGTGTCCATGACCGAGGACGTGGCTATCGATAGATTATACACTCTGCAGAGGTTAGTACACTGTACCCACACCACGGAACTCATGGCCTCGTGCTCCCATTCAGGTGGACCAACGACATTCCGACAAAACCAATCTATTGCATGACACTCTCCCGGCCACTCCGACAAACTCCCCTTTGGGCTATGTCATGGGTGGCCCCGATGCCAACTCTTGACATCCTGCCACCTTCGTGGCTGGCCACCGTCGTGGCAAAATAAAACAAATGGTCCCAAACGAGGGACAATGATACCATACAACTTGGGCACACAAGGCTTATGGCTGCCTACCTGATCAGGGTAGCGCGCGCACATAACCTTCCCTAGTTGGAGGCACCAGCGAGAGGCATGACAATAGACCACATTAGCCCCCCCCCCCATAAGGCAAATGTGGCTACACTGGTGAGCTCGATTCGGTGGCACCATGACTCAGCCAACAGATTTGTTCAAGTTCGATTAATGTCAGGTTCAACTTGAATGGTGATGAGCCGAGTCACAACCAAATAACCTGATGAAATAATAGTGCATATGAGCATGATGTCAACATAAGCATGGATGTGCAACATGACCATTTAACATATGAATCTTAATATCAATAATAAATCATTTAGTCCATTGGATGCAAATGAGCATGGCATAGTGATGAACATGGATGCACAAGCATATTCATAGCAAACCATAACAATTCATATGAGCATACCATTATTACTAGCATAGGAAATAATTACAAGATTTGAACATGAGAATAATAACATTAGCAGATAATCATCTATCTCAATGAATGCACAGGAACATGGCATAAGAAATGAGCATGGATTTACAAGCATATACATGGCATTCACAAAATAATTTAAAAGTAATTATTTAAACATTCAAGTGAAAACCATGGCTATTGCAAGGCCATCATGCAAGTGGCTGCTGTGGCTAGCCTGGGGATGAAGGATTCATCGGGAAGAAGTGCGAGAAGCTCGCGGAAAATTTTGCCGGAAAAGTTTCTCACCCGGCGGAGCTGATTAGAGGGCAAGGGCAAAATGGTCATTTTCAGAGTGCGACAACATAGTGAAAATGATACCAACAGAACGGGCTCGACGAACAGAGAACGTGGGCTTTGGAATTACCTGATTCGGAGTTACGGTTGCGAAAATACGGCCGTTCGTTCGTTAGGTTGAAAACAAACAGAAAACCGTTCGTTTCTGCTCTTAACCAGCGAACGTCCGCAATCCAACTATTTCACCGCCGGGCTGAAAACAGAAAGCGCATTTCAAACAATACGCCTTCAGAACAGAGAAAACGTATTCTTCCCCGAAGGAGCGCCAGAGTACGCTTTCGTGAAAAGAAAACGTACCCGAGGGAATACGTTTCCACTTAAAAGGACGGGGCCGACCGACTGCGTCACTTATAACCGGGTCCCACCGGTGCTCTTTCTCTCTCCTCCTGGCCTCCTTCTCCTACCTCCCGATCGGGGACAGAGGAGAGGCGAGGCTGCTGCGGTTCCGGTCGCTCCGCCGCGCGAGAGGCCGAGCCGATGGCCGGGGGGATGCCCAGCTCCACGCCATGCCCGGAGGTGGTCGCAAGGGTCGCCGGGGCTGCCGGAGTCGAGCGGCTCGTCGGCTGTCGGACGGCGGCGGCGGGTGCCCTTGGGCTCGGGGCTACGGGTGTCCCAGAGATGCAACGAGGAGAAGGGGAGGCTCGCGGAGGTCGAGGGGGTGCTCTGGTGTAGGTGGGAAGGAGAGAGGAGGCCGGCATTGCTCGAATTTGAGCGGGCCGAGGCGGCGGCCATGGGGAGCGAGGAGGGACTCCGGGGCTAAATTGAGAGGCTAGGGAGGCTGCTAGGAGGGTGGTGAGGAGGATGATGAGCTCGGGAGGCCTCGGGGATGGCTATTTATAGCCGGCCGAGCCGAGGGGTGATCGCGGCCGCGGCGACGCGTGTGCCGGTGAGCTGGAGCTTGGGGGGCACGCGGAGGGGAGAGTGGAGGGGTGTCAGAGGGTGCACGCGACGTGGAGAAGCTCGTAGGGGCTCGAGAGAGCTCGAGGAGAAAGAAGATAGAAGGAACACGATGACGGTCGTGGGCGCACAGTGCGGCGTGGCGCGTCGGGAAGGAAGGAGGAGGGGTAGCGAGATCCAGAGGGTGCGTGTGGACGGACGAGAGGGAGGGCAATGATGTAGACAAGCTGTGGTGGCGCAAGCGCGTCGTTTGGGCGGTGGCCGAGGGCCCCGACGTCCAGAGCGCGTCGAACGTCATGCCTGCCGCGTGGTCACTGCGTGACCGTGGCATTGCCACGCGTTCTGGGCGGCCCAAACATTTCTGGCTGGTTGGGCACTCCCCCAGTAGGTGTTAGGAAGAAGGAGACAACAACAGTGGCCCAAGAGGTGCCTGGACTAGGCACAAAAACTAAGCAGCACCAAGGTGTTTGTGATGAACTGGGGGAGGCTTGTTGGAAGTATGCCCTAGACGCAATCATGTATGATGATATTTCCGATGTGTTTATGAACTAATGTAGTCCTCGGATGTTATCAATGATACTTGTTGACAAGTACGTGACTTGTCTGTGAGATCTTGTGTTGTATGATACGTCCTAAAATGGTCCCTAGTCATAAGTGACGTGTGGGCACACGTCGGACTAGACTAGCATGCAATACGGTGGATGGTTTTGTCTCACTAGCCATGAAGCATGTGATGCTGCCGAACTGCATGGATCTGATCAGATCCGAGATAGGATACGGGTGACCGGATCCGAGCTCGGATGGAATTCGGATTGGATAGACCCAACTATGAGACACAGCGATAGGTCATCTGTGAGTCTCTAGTACACATACGTTCTGTGTCCTCGGACCTGAGCTGACGCATGTGCTCGGGATGGTGACCGACCTGCTTTGGGCCGACCAAATGCTACTCCGTAACTAGGTAGTTATAAAGGTAGGTTTCGGGCTTGTCCAGACCCATGCTGTGAGACATGGTTATGCAAGATGGGATTTGCCCCTCCGATGAGGAGAGATATACTCTGGGCCCCTCGTGTGATCTGACTTGTATAAGCATGGCCATGCAACGAGGATTATGAGATAATCCGAGGTGTTGGTCGGATTCACTGAAACGAGAGAGAGTTCGGGCTGTAACAGGGATGGCCACATCGCCTTGAGCCCGACAACATATATCGTGTGGCAAAGGGAACGGAAGTGTGACGTACAAGTTCGCCAACCGGCTTCATAGTCTACTTGGTGGTCGGCACGCCTTGCTAGAGGCCGCTACCTGCCGAGCAGTTCGGAGGTGATCCGAACTGGGACCAAGCTGACTTGAACCTAAGGGGTCGCGCGCTTAAGGGAAGGAGCCTACGAGGTCGGATCCGAGGACACTCCGGATGTGATCCGAGCTAGACCTGGATCGTGACCGAGTAGACTTTGGGCTTTAGGATCCGTGTGAGGCCCAAGTGTTGAGCCCACGACGGATGCCTATATATAGTGGAGGTACAGCACGCTTATCAAGGTTGATCGCTTTGGCGTCGTCATTAGGGCTTTGCATGTGTTGCAACTAGCCACCTCCACGTGCCGCAGGCTGTGCGATCGGACCTAGCAGTCCGCCACATAGCGTTCCTCCCGCACGCGCGAATACCATTAGAGGTGGTGCAATTGTGCCACTCCGGCGAACCTGTTCGTGGAACTTGGTGATCAGCTGTACGTGGGAGATCGACGAGGAGTAGACGACTCCGGTGACACGTTGCCACGACTCTAATTCCGCTGCACGGCACTGCGCGTCTAGTGGTAATGATCTGTGATCCATCTCTGTTAGCATGTTCCTGGTTGTTCTGCGGGTAGGAAAATTTTAATTTGTAGTCGACGCACCCTACTGTAGAACCCAACAGTGGTATCAGAGCCTCTGTTATAGGATTTGGATTCAGATCGTATCCATATTAGATATGTGGAGGCAGCAGATGAGATCTGTTGTCGTTTAAGAGATCGGCTATGTGCACGGTTGATGAGATCAATTGCACAAGGGATCGTTGAGGCTATGTTTTCTAACGATCGTTATCGATGAGGTCGTGACACAACCTACCCCTACCGGTCGGTTTCCGACATCGGGGTTAATAGTGAAACGTAAATCCGATTCGGATTCATGATGATCGATGAGATCGGTCTGATCGGAAAATTCGGCGTGATCGGAGTACAGATCCGATCTGTGATTTCCGAAAACGTCGGGCGCTGCCCGCACCCGCGAGGGGCACTGCCCCTTCGAACTCCACCCGCTAACCGGCTAGCGGGACCGCCATTTGCGTAGCGCCATAGATTTCGTACATGTTCACTCAAACCGGTAGAATGCGATTCTATGCATAACTTTGTTTTGCAGGTTTGATGTGAATAGTATGGCTCATGAGTATGTGATGCATGTGTGTAAATTATACATGGCCTGCGCGTCATGATTTGTCAGCCGGCAGGAGCCAAAGTGCTGTCATTATAATGTATAACGACCTGCGTGTCGACTTGTGATTCTCTGTAAATTCATTACTAGTTGTAGTAGTTGGAGGACAGAGATCCAGTCGATGCTCGGATAGAGATCCAAGGTGGTGTTCCGGTATGACAAGATGGAGCGGACCTGGTCCTCGGAGTTGGAGCCGACCTGGTCCTCGGACGTCCATGAAGGAGCCATACTATTTCACAATATTTGTTTATTTGTGATTGATATTGCTTCTTTTCTTCTACACATGTTAAAAATGGTAGAAAGATCCCTCGTTAATATCAAGCAAATTGCCATCCCCGATGTTGCACCTTCGCACGTCAAGTACGTCTAGTAGTGGGCTCATAAAATTGGGGTGCTGCTAGGTGTCCTTGAACTGAAGGGTTCGTGTCGGACACGGACATGCACTGCATCAGGTTAACTTGACAAGGCTATCAAAACGGTTTTGGGCCTTGTGGCAAAAGCGGTCGGGAGCCGAGGTATAAGATACCAACCCAGCCGACAGGAGTCGTATAGAGATACGATTAGAAAAGAGTTGCTTACCGAATAGCCACTTCGGCTAGCAGTGATGCTAAAGCTCACTAGTCGGATTGCACTACTCGGATCCTGGATCACTGGAAGTTGCAGAGGGATGTCAACTTCAGTGGGAGTATATCTGTTTAGGCTTGATTTACTCTACATAAACACAGTGCTTAGTGTTTGCATATTTTTCTGTTGTAGATCAATGGCACCACCTGCTCAACCCAACTTTGCATTGAAATCAATCTTGGAAAAGGATAAACTTAATGGAACAAATTTTACCACCTGGTATAGAAATTTGAGAATTGTTCTCAAGCATGATAAGAAGGAACATGTTCTAGAGAATCCACTTCCAGATGAACCTGCCGAGAATGCTAATGCCACAACAAGGAATGCCTACCAGAAACTCGTTGATGATTCAACGGAGATCAGTTGTCTGATGCTGGCTTGTATGGAGCCCGATTTGCAACAACATTTCGAAAACGTTGAGGCTTTCGATATGATCGAGAATCTCAAGAGCATGTTTCAGATGCAGGCTAGGACCGAAAGGTTCAACGTCTGGCGATCCTTGATGGATTGTAAGCTAAAGGAGGGTGATCCACTGAGCCCGCATGTGATCAAGATGATCGGATACGTGCAAGCTTTGGAGCGCTTAGGCTTCCTGCTCTTGGATGAGCTGGCTACCGATGCAGTTCTGGGTTCTCTTCCAGCTAGCTATGGGACGTTCATTTCGAACTATCATATGCATGGCATGGATAAGAAGCTCACTGAACTACATGGGATGCTTAAGGTGGCAGAGCAGGATATTAAGAAAGGCACGCATCAAGTGTTGATGGTGCAGAATTCGGGCAAGTTCAAGAAAAGTTGGTCCAAGAAAAAGGCTAAGGCACAGGGCAAGGAGAAGGAATTTGTTCCGAGCTCCGCCGCTATGCCGAAGTCTGGACCGGACTCGGGAACTGTTTGCTATCACTGCAAGGAGACCGGTCACTGGAAGAGGAACTGTAGCAAGTGGCTTCCCGAGCATGGCAAGAAGGCCGGAAGTGCGACTTCGGGCAAAGGTACACTTGTTACATATGTTATAGACATTTACCTTGACGACATACCTAGTAGCTCTTGGGTATTTGATACCGGATCAGTTGTTCATATTTGCAACTCGATGCAGGGCCTGGTAAGAACTAGGCGTTTGTCACAAGGGGAGATTGACATCAGGGTCGGCAACAAAGCAAGAGTTGCTGCGTTGGAGGTCAGCACGATGCAACTCCAGCTACCTTCCGGATTCATTTTGGAATTGAATAATTGTTATTATATTCCTGCGCTTAGTCGGAACATTATTTCTGCCTCATGCTTGATGATTCAGGGTTATGAATTCAATTTAAAGGACAATGGTTGTTCGATATCTTTGAATGGAATGTTCCACGGCTATGCACCCATAGTTGATGGGTTATTTATTTTGAATCTGGAATCTGAACCTGTCTATAATATGAATGTCAAGAGGCATAAGCCTAATGAGATAAATCCAACATACTTCTGGCATTGCAGGCTTGGACACATTAGTCTGAAACGCATGAAGAAGCTCCATGATGATGGGCTTCTAACTTCATCTGACTTCGGGTCGTTCGAGACATGTGAATCATGCCTCCTCGGCAAGATGACTAAGTCACCTTTTGCAAAGAGTTGCGAAAGGGCGTCCGAGCTGTTGGAACTGATACACAGTGATGTGTGTGGTCCGATGAGCACAACTGCCAGAGGTGGCTATCAGTACTTCGTGACTTTTACCGACGACTTGAGTAGATATGGATATATCTATTTGATGAGGCACAAGTCAGAAACTTTTGAAAAGTTCAAGGAGTTTCAGAACGAGGTTGAAAATCAGCTCGGCAAGACTATAAAGCTTCTACAATCTGATCGTGGAGGTGAGTACATGAGCCAGGAGTTTGATAATCATCTGAAAAGCCGAGGTATTGTACCTCAGCTCACACCTCCGGGTACACCACAGAGAAATGGCGTATCGGAACGGAGGAATCATACCTTGTTAGACATGGTCCGATCTATGATGAGCACATCGGATTTACCCTTGTCATTCTGGGGATATGCTCTAGAAACTACAGCTTTTACACTCAACAGAGTACCATCAAAATCCGTAGACAAGACACCACATGAGATGTGGACTGGGAAGAGTCCCAAGCTGTCTTTTCTAAAGATTTGGGGTTGTGAAGCATTTGTCAAGCGACTCATGTCAGACAAGCTTACACCCAAGTCGGATAAGTGAATATTTGTGGGATATCCAAGGGAAACCTTGGGATATAGCTTCTACAATGCGAAGAGAACAAAGTGTTTGTTGCTCGGAACGGGGTCTTCCTTGAGAAAGAGTTTCTCGGGCGGGAAGCCAGTGGGAGGCAGGTGCAACTCGAAGAAATTCGAGAACCACTTGGGGATAGCTCGGCTGGTGATGTGATCATACCGGAGTCTGTCAGGGAACCCGAGGTGGAAGCAGCACCACAACCACAGAGGTCGGAAAGATTGCGCAGAGTGCGCGATGTGCTATTGCTGGAAAGCAACGAGCCGGCTACGTACGCAGAAGCGATGGTGAGCCCGGATTCCGAGGAGTGGCTGGAAGCCATGAGATCTGAGTTAAAGTAGATGGATCACAATCAAGTCTGGGACTTGGTTGATCTGCCACCTGGCGTCACAGCCATTGGTTGCAAATGGGTCTTTAAGAAGAAAACCGATGTGGATGGAAATGTTCAGATCCACAAAGCTCGGCTTGTCACAAAAGGATATCCACAAGTTCAAGGGATTGACTACGATGAGACCTACTCGCCAGTTGCGATGCTGAAGTCGGTGAGGATCGTACTAGCTATAGCTGCATATTTCGATTACGAGATATGGCAGATGGATGTCGAAACGGCTTTCCTTCACGGAAATTTAACCGAGGATGTGTATATGATACAGCCCGAGGGTTTTGTCGATCTGACTAGTGCTGGTAAGGTATGCAAGCTCAAGAGATCCATTTATGGATTGAGACAAGCATCTCGGAGCTGGAACATTCGTTTTGATGAGGTAGTTACAGACCTCGGATTTATCAAAAGCGAAGAGGACGCTTGTTTATACAAGAAATTGAGTGGGAGCTCGGTAGTGTTTTTGATCCTGTATGTGGATGACATACTACTGATCGGAAACAATGTTTCGATGCTGAACTCGGTCAAAGAATCATTGAATGAAAAGTTTTCGATGAAGGACCTCGGTGAAGCAGTTTACATATTGGGCATTAAGATCTATAGAGATAGATCGAGGAGACTGCTCGGATTGAGCCAGTGCACGTACATAGATAAAGTGTTGAAACGGTTCAACATGAGTGAGGCCAAGAAAGGGTTCTTGCCACTCTCACATGGTATAAGGCTGAGCGAGACTCAGAGTCCTTCGACATCTGATGAGCAAAGCAGGATGAGCCGGATACCGTATGCCTCGGCAATCGGATCCATCATGTATGCCATGATATGTACCCGGCCTGATGTTGCTTTTGCAATAAGCTTAACGAGCAGATACCAGGCAAACCCCGGTGAGGCTCACTGGGCGGCGGTGAAGAATATTCTAAAGTACCTAAAAAGGACTAAAGAAATGTTTCTAGTTTATGGAGGTGAGGAGGAGCTCGTCGTAAAGGGTTACGTCGATGCTAGTTTCCAAACCGATCGAGATGATTGTCGATCACAGTCCGGATTCGTGTACGTCATGAATGGAGGAGCAGTGAGCTGGACCAGTTCCAAGCAAGATACGGTGGCCGATTCCACAACAGAAGCCGAATACATTGCGGCTTGTGAAGCTGCAAAGGAAGGTGTTTGGATCCGGAACTTTCTGGATGATCTTGGTGTTTTCCCAACCTCGGTAAAACCGTTGGACCTTTATTGTAATAATTCTGGTGCCATCGCACAAGCCAAGGAGCCAAGGAACCACCACAAGACTAGACACATAGATCGGAAATATCACCTGATACGTAAGATCGTAAAGAGTGGTGATATGGAGTTATGCAAAATTCACACGGATGCAAATGTTGCAGATCCGTTGACTAAGCCGCTTCCACAACCCAAGCATGAGGGGCATATTAGAGCCACGGGCATACGATGCCTGTTTGATTGACTCTAGTGCAAGTGGGAGATTGTTGGAAGTATGCCCTAGAGGCAATCATGTATGATGATATTTCCGATGTGTTTATGAACTGATGTAGTCCTCGGATGTTATCAATGATACTTGTTGACAAGTACGTGACTTGTCTGTGAGATCTTGTGTTGTATGATACGTCCTAAAATGGTCCCTAGTCGTAAGTGACGTGTGGGCACACGTCGGACTAGACTAGCATGCAATACGGTGGATGGTTTTGTCTCACTAGCCATGAAGCATGTGATGCTGCCGAACTACATGGATCTGATCAAATCCGAGATAGGATACGGGTGACCGGATCCGAGCTCGGATGGAATTCGGATTGGACAGACCCAACTATGAGACACAGCGATAGGTCATCTGTGAGTCTCTAGTACACATACGTTCTGTGTCCTCGGACCTGAGCTGACGCATGTGCTCGGGATGGTGACCGACCTGCTTTGGGCCGACCAAATGCTACTCCGTAACTGGGTAGTTATAAAGGTAGGTTTCGGGCTTGTCCAGACCCATGCTGCGAGACATGGTTATGCAAGATGGGATTTGCCCCTCCGATGGGGAGAGATATACTCTGGGCCCCTCGTGCGATCCGACTTGTATAAGCATGGCCATGCGACGAGGATTATGAGATAATCCGAGGTGTTGGTCGGATTCACTGAAACGAGAGAGAGTTCGGGCTGTAACAGGGATGGCCACATCGCCTTGAGCCCGACAACATATATCGTGTGGCAAAGGGAACGGAAGTGTGACGTACAGGTTCGCCAACCGGCTTCATAGTCTACTTGGTGGTCGGCACGCCTTGCTAGAGGCCGCTACCTGCCGAGCAGTTCGGAGGTGATCCGAACTGGGACCAAGCCGACTTGAACCTAAGGGGTCGCGCGCTTAAGGGAAGGAGCCTACGAGGTCGGATCCGAGGACACTGCGGATGTGATCCGAGCTGGACCTGGATCGTGACCGAGTAGACTTTGGGCTTTAGGATCCGTGTGAGGCCCAAGTGTTGAGCCCACGACGGATGCCTATATATAGTGGAGGTACAGCACGCTTATCAAGGTTGATCGCTTTGGCGTCGTCATTAGGGCTTTGCATGTGTTGCAACTAGCCACCTCCACGTGCCGCAGGGTGTGCGATCGGACCTAGCATTCCGCCACATAGCGTTCCTCCCGCACGCGCGGATACCATTAGAGGTGGTGCAATTGTGCCACTCCGGCGAACCTGTTCGTGGAACTTGGTGATCAGCTGTACGTGGGAGATCGACGAGGAGTAGACGACTCCGGTGACGCGCTGCCACGACTCTAATTCCGCTGCACGGCACTACGCGTCTAGTGGTAATGATTTGTGATCCATCTCTGTTAGCATGTTCCTGGTTGTTCTGCGGGTAGGAAAATTTTAATTTGCAGTTGACGCACCCTACCGTAGAACCCAACAAGGCTCACTTGGTGAAAGATGCTGAAATTGAGCTGAGGGTTATCACGCACTAAGATGATCATCCATGCAAATTTTCAGCTCAATTGGAGGGGTCTAGGTAGCACTTGCTTTGCAAAGTACCACAATGGACAGAAAAGAGAAAGTTGAAGCTGCACTCACATGGAGTGTTGGATTGATCTGAAATTTGGTAGAGAGTGATCATTTGGGTATAGGAAGGCACTGTTAAAATTTCATACCATTTGGATAAATAAAAATGGTACTTCCTTCACAATGCTTTCCACTGGACAGAAACTAAGGAAAATTCTTGAGAAATATTGGATGAATGAAATAAGCCTAAATTTTGTGGATGGAGGTTATATAGGTAGGAGAATGTCCTGGTAAAATTTCAGAAATTATGGAGCAATATAAGATATAGTGTCTTCACAATCTGAAAATATGACCAGAAGCAAAGATTGGATGGTGGGCTCACCATGAGCATGGAATCTTGAATATTTTTACATATCCAAGGTCCATATGGTCCAAAGGAATTTTGTGAATTTTGTGGGAATTTTAGAAAAGACAGAAATATAGGTTGCTTCACAACCTAGAGCAAACAAGGTTATTCCTTTAATAGAAAAAGGAATATTCCCCAGAAAAAGAATTTGGAGTTGGGCGAAGATGGAAATGATATGGCATTGGGAAAGATTTGAGAGTGACAAGCCGCTTGGGAGAGGAAGAAGAGATGATCTTTGCAGGTTTCAAGACCACAGAGCTACATAAAAGGAACTCCAAATAAAAATCCAAAGAAAGCCAAAAGAAAAAGAAAGGTCCAAAACCAGGGTGTCACAAACCTACCCCGCTTACAAAAATCTCGTCCTCGAGATTTGGTTGCTCAGGGAACAAGTATGAATATTCTGACTTAAGGAGACCGTTTCCAACTCGGGTATCCTTTTCCTTGATGTTCCCACTGAATTTCATATGACCTGATTACCTTGCTCTGGGGTGGTTTGCTTCACGATATCCCACATTCTGATAGGTCTTCCTTCATATGTTCATCCTTACTCTGACTCCAATTCTTTTATGTCTGTTGGCTTATCTGATATTATCATGACTGGAATTTCCATAAGTCCGGGAGTGATTTCCAATTGACGTGACATTCTTCTATCCAGCACTGATAGTATCAATGGAGTTATGAACAAATTCCTTCGGTGGACATGAAACATTTAATCATTGCATCGTGTTCTCAAATAGATGCATGTCCTCTGGGTTCAAAACAATGCTGAGATTCATAACCATTCTCTTGGCGGAATCTGACTGCTTGTAGGTAGATCTGAATTATCTTGGCTGGCTCCACTGTGTCGAGTATCCAATCTGTACCAAAGATTTGACTGTCACCAGTCGTGACCAGTATAAAGGAGTACAGCCTTATAACAATAGCATCCAGAGACTTGACTGACGGTGGTTCTGGCGGAAGAATCTTGTTCATGACGGGCTATCATTTCACTGGGTACCATATGTGAGTACACATGATCCGAGCTTGTTGTTCAGTATTTTGATTTCTCGCTCTGTTGGTGTACCCATATGTGGGTAGTAAGCCGTGCGATGTTTCAACACGGTTGCTGGAGTCAAACTGCTGAGCTGGCCTTGATAACCACTGTCAAGATTGTTGTCCCAAAGTTGTCTTACTTCATAGCTTGTCGATCCTTGCATCACACTGAGGTGTATAACTAGCTTTCTTACATAACTCATGTAGTTGTCGGATTCTCACCATGCTTGCATGTACGCGTGACTTGCATGACCTTGGTAGAATGTTCACAATATATATGGAAGCATGTGTATCTGAGCATTTGATTCCCGAGGCAGACACTTGGGTCCTGACTAGCTCGTGCTTCTGACCCAACTTGCGGATCTGATTCTTTTGATGCACTGCCATATACTACCAACTCACTGGGTAACATCTTGTACCAATGTTGATGACTGTTTGTAGTGCCGTACTGACGAAGACTGGATAGCTTGTGTTGGAAGCTATGTGAGAGCATCGTGCTAAGGAAGACTGAATAGCTTATGCTCGAAGCTTTTGACGGGATAGCTTGCTGAAAAAGACTGGGTACCGTGCTTCAGAAGGTTTTCCCTTGGTTGCTTACTGAGGAAGATTTGATGACTTATGCCAGAAGCTTTCTGTGGTGGCTTACCGAAGAAGACTGAGTATCTTACACTGGAAGCTATCCACATATCGTACTGAGGAAGACTGCGGAACCTTGCGTCGTAAGCTTCCCTGGTAGCGTGCAGAGGAAGAATGGGTTGCTTACTCCAGAAGCTTCTCATTATAGTGTGTGGACTGAATGCCATATATATATATATATATATATATATATATATATATATATATATATATATATATATATATATATATATATATATATATATATATATATATATATAGCCCGTCTATTCTACCAATATTGGCAGAATAGTTATTCTGCCCACACTTCCGAACTGCACGCTCAACGCGAGGACACTGCAATTTTTGAAGAAAGCGCACTGCAATACAGAGACTAGTGAACTTCTCGTCAAAAAAACTGCACCGCCGCGGCCTCCTTCGCTGGGCGCTGGTCCCTGGTCCACCCCGCCACCCTGCCCCGCCGCCCGGCTATCAATCTCTGGCTTGGCGGCATCTGCCGCATCCGCATCGCCACGGCCACAGCGCCGCCATCTATCTCCGGTGCCTCCTTGGACGGCGATTTGCCCCGCCGCTGCACCGGACGGACACAGCAGCACCGTCCCCGCGCCGCCCCCTCACTGGACTTCTTCCAGAGGCCCAACGCCACGCCGCCTCACCCAGCCCGCCTCGTTCCCCACCTGGACGCCTTCTTCCTCCCCACTGCCCCGCACGACCCCCACCTCTCTCCCACCTTCATCCCGATCCACACTTCCGACCTCCACTGTAGCTTCTACCTCCGGGGCCGCCAAGGGCCGTGCCGCCATCCGTCGATCTCCGCCGCCCCGGCCTGCCTGCCGGCTCCCGAACCTCTAGCCCACGCCCACGCAACCCCGCCTCCGTCCAGCTCTGCTCATCTCCCGTGAGGAGCTCCTCCCTCCGTCTCCTCTCCAGCAGGGCGTCGGGCTGGGTCCTTACACCCAGTACACCCAGCAGGCGCGTCGTCTGCAGCGAGGCTCGAGGTACCGGCGACGACAAGGGTCAAATCCACCTGCTGCTTTGCATCACATAGCTCGGGCATGACAAAACGAGTGCCCGGATCCACTTCCTCCTTGCTCCACGATGGATGCAGTCCACATCACGCGAGCTCCTTGCTCCATGATGGATGCAGTCCGATGACCGTCGTCGTGCAGCTCGGCAGTGCGAGTGATGTGGTTCAGTACTGGTGCACTTGCAGTATTGGTAGCTTTTGCTTGCAGGGGCGGTTTGTCATCGCGGCATGCAGTTGCAGCTCACCGCAATGGTGAGCAGAGGAGATCTGCACCACACGATGTGCGTGTGTGCAGTTCGGCGCTGCCTGTTCGACATGGTTAACCCGCAGCTCGCTGTCCTAATGCAATTCGGTGCTCGTGCAGTTCACCTTTTTTGGGGTCTTCAGTGCACTGCAGTTTTGGGCTCCTCTTGTAGTTCAGAAACATGGGCTCCTCTTGTAGGAAAAATTGCGGGGATGATATTTAGTGTAGCGAACCACAGAGTTTGATATAACGAACTGCATCAAATTTTCAACTAGTGAATCACACTTTTTCCTACAGAACAAAGTGAACAGCGGGGCTCCTCGAAGTGGACTGAATGACTGACATTTTTCCATGAAAATGAAACCATCCATGCATCTTAATATGAACTTCTCAACAAAATAATTACACACATATTCCAACAACAAACAATTCCCACAATAGCGAACTGCACGCGCTGCGCGCCGAGCGGCACACGCACACCCAGTGAACCTTGTTTCGAATACAAGGTAGATGTCGTCACGAGGAGAGGAGCTCTGGACTGCACGCAAGCCGTATTGCCCTTCACACTCTGGCCCAACACAGCACACAGAGATCACGGAACACAGCAAAAGAACTGCAAAATAAGATGTATCAGGGGGCTACCGAACTGCACGCTGCTAGCTGCCGAACCACACGTATGCCGCCAATGAGCTGCACGGCGTCGCCGTCCGTACTGCATCTTGTCCAACACAGCACACACAGCTCGACTCGGCATGCATGCGACCTGCACAAACAAAACACAAATCTACACAAAAAGTTCTGAACGCCACACCGAGCTTTGAAGCAAGCAGCACGAGCAAAGTGTCAACAAGGTGCTGTTCAGTGCAGCACTCTCCCTTGGCTGTGACAGTGTACTGCATGTAGAGGAGGAAGTGGGGCACACCGTTGTGCGATGTGGACTGCATTGCCCCATCCACCCGGCCGGAGCTGCTTCGTCGGAGGACACCGCGACGCGTCGGGGCCGCGGTACGGGGCGGTGGAGACACCCCAGATCGAGGCCGCGGCCGTGGTGGCTCTGTCGAAGGCTCCCACGGTGCCATATAGGAGGTGGCCGACGGCGGAGGACGGATCCAGGACGGAGCAGAGGGTGGACAGGATGAGCACGGGAGCCTCGATTCGGCCGTGTTAACCGCAGAGATTCAGAGCAATCGAACGGATTCAGGCATTGCTGAACCGCACGGGATGCCCCGCCGAACCGCATGACACGCCCCGCCGAACCGCACGGCCTGGTGGCGCGGGGAGCTAGGTCGCGTCGCCGGCAGCGCAGAGGAGGAAGAGAGGGCGCTGCGGGTGTGAGGCGAGGTGGCGCCACAGATCTCACCAAGGGCGGCGGCTCGGGCTCGCCGGCCTCCTTTTCCACTTCAGCCAGGATGGTAGGGGAGGGAAAAGGAGGTGGTGGGGCAGTTCTGTTGGAGGCGCCGGGGTGGGGTGGTGGTGGGGCGTCAGGTTGGTGGGTGGTGGTGGGCTGCCCCGCGCAGTTCGGTGGTTAGTCTGTAGCTACAGAGGTGGGTGGGCGGGGGTGTTGGTAGAATAAGGCTTTTTTTGGGTAGAATAAGGTCTTAAGGGGGTTGGTAGAATAGACCCACCCTATATATATCCTCGATATTCCTGCTTTGTCTCAAAATATACGGTTGGCCTTGCACACAAATTATCTTCCTGCTGGTTTAATCATTACTGCTGTGAAGATTGCGCGCTGATATAGACTTGAGGCTGGTAGTCAATCCAGAATATCATTTGTATTCAAACCAGATATTCCCAATATAATGCAGTCGGCTGAGAATTCCATAATGTTTAGCTGAGCTTCCAAATAATTGAATTCCTCACTGATTCTTCGAGTCCGGTGGCAGTTCGATGAGCAACTTTCATAAGGGGAAATAAGGTAACACCGAAGGCCCAAAGAAAGAAGCAAAAGAAACGACTGAACAGAAGCACACAACAGGCATCAAGGTTACATACAAGCAACATCACATTTTACTGCTATCCACAACAATATGCATGACTACTTAAGCACTCAAATCTCGCAGAAACTCCGGTACTACAATCTAACATGCTGTGACGGTGTGCACGAAAGTGAATCAACGTGTGGAGAGGTTGGTGTAAACAAAGCTACACCAAGCGCTGGCTCAGCACCGGTTGCATCTGGATGGGCTAAGGGATGAGGACGGACTCGGTGATCATGTAGCGGAACACGGATGTCACGACCACATCATCATCAAGCGGACGAAAGGGAACCGTACTCGTCCAGGGAATGGGTGATAGGGTAGGATAGCAGTGGAAAGAAGGGTCTGCTGGCATTTCCCTTTCCTGGTAACAAAGACCAGTAAGGGTTGCCAAAGCGGCGAGTCGGATGGCAAGATCCGGGATAGAAACATGTCTATCACCGAAACGATAGGTGTGGCTGGCAGAAAGATATTGGCGCGATAACCGAGCACAAATCCTACAAATGCTCAACACTATTCAGTACCTCGGCATCACTCTGCTGGGATAGAGATGACACCAAACACCGAAAAGCAGGTATGCAAAGCTGGAGGGTGCAGGGGCTGGGTTGTAGTGGATCAAAACCGATGCCATCTACACTCACAAGATCAACCGTTAGCGACAAGATAATAAGTCTACATGCATGCTATGCAGCAAACAAATGCAACAACCAAATGCAACAAGCAAGCTAGACTCTGAACTACCGGTTTCTAACGCTCGCGCTGAATAGAGCGTCCTACAGCCAGACCTGCTCTGATACCAAAGCCTGTGGCACCCCGGCTCAGAGGAACCGGAACACCCCGCATTCCAGCCTAGAGATCAAGTCTTCTAGAATACGGCACTGCTTGGCATAGAACAAATCAGCTCTTATTACAAATAATACGGTACAAGGGTTCGGGTATTACAAAGGATTACATCAGCACGGCGACACTACGCCTGCTAAGGTAGCTCTATGCTAGCAGTGGAACAACTCGTAGCAGCGGAACAGCGACGACGGTGATGAACTCCACTCCATAGGGACTCTGGCTGGGACACATCCTAGCGCGCAAACTCGGGATCCTCGACAAGCAATCAATCACGGCATCACCTGCAATCTGGCATGACACACCAGGTGAGTACTTTGAATGTACTCGCAAGCTCACAGCAACCAAAGCAATCAAGACAAACAACAGCATGGCAATTACAGGTTAATTATCAATGATGAACATGATACTACTAGAACAACATGTGAGTGAACATGGCATATACATGTTAATCATGCTATGAACATGAACATGATGCTGTCATACATGATGTGTACGTGGATTGTTGCCGTGGTCCCTTGGACCAACTTACCATCTCGGGGTTACCTCGTAACCACCGTCAACATCTTACCATCGTGATCCTCACTTGATCACAGCAATACCAACCATAGTGATCCTCACACGATCACAGCAATACCAACCATAGTGATCCTCACACGATCACCAACTTCTGCATGTGCCATCTTGTTGCTCTTAGTGTGCAGATTTATTATGTCTGTTGACCCATAGTGTGACCTACTACGAACTGTGTCCATGACCGAGGACGCGGCTATCGATAGATTATACACTCTGCAGAGGTTAGTACACTGTACCCACACCACGGAACTCATGGCCTCGTGCTCCCATTTGGGTGGACCAACGACATTCCGACAAAACCAATCTATTGCATGACACTCTCCCGGCCACTCCGACAAACTCCCCTTTGGGCTATGTCATGGGTGGCCCCGATGCCAACTCTTGACATCCTGCCACCTTCGTGGCCGGCCACCGTCGTGGCAAAACAAAACAAATGATCCCAAACAGGGGACAATGGTACCATACAACTTGGGCACACAAGGCTTATGGCCGCCTACCTGATCAGGGTAGCGCGCGCACATAACCTTCCCTAGTTGGAGGCATCGGCAAGAGGCATGACAAAAGACCGCATTAGGGCCCCCCCCCCCCCAATAAGGCAAATGTGGTCGCACTGGTGAGCTCGATTCGGTGGCACCATGACTCAGCCAACAGATTTGTTCAAGTTCGATTAATGTCAGGTTCAACTTGAATGGTGATGAGCTGAGTCACAACCAAATAACATGATGAAATAATAGTGCATATGAGCATGATGTTAACATAAGCATGGATGTGCAACATGACCATTTAACATATGAATCTTAATGTCAATAATAAATCATTTAGTCCATTGGATGCAAATGAGCATGGCATAGTGATGAACATGGATGCACAAGCATATTCATAGAAAACCATAAAAATTCATATGAGCATACCATTATTACTAGCATAGGAAATAATTACAAGATTTGAACATGAGAATAATAACATTAGCAGATAATCATCTATCTCAATGAATGCATAGGAACATGGCATAAGAAATGAGCATGGATTTACAAGCATATACATGGCATTCACAAAATAATTTCAAAGTAATTATTTAAACATTCAAGTGAAAACCATGGCTATTGCAAGTCCATCATGCAAGTGGCTGATGTGGCTTGCCTGGGGATGAAGGATTCATCGGGAGGAAGTGCGAGAAGCTCGCGGAAAATTTTGCCGGAAAAGTTTCTCTCCCGGCGGAGCTGATTAGAGGGCTGATGCGTCCAATTTGCAGCATGATTTCCTACTGTTATTTATTATGTTTTTGATCATTATTTCACTTTATGGAACATTTTTTATGCCTTTTCTCTCTTAATTTGCAAGATTTACATGAAGAGGGAGAATGCCGGCAGCTGGAATTCTGGACCTGAAATAGCCACCTCAGAGATACCTATTCTACAAAGCTCCAATTGACCTGAAATTTCATGGAGATTTTTTATTGAATATATAAAAAATACTGGTGGAAAGAGATAATGGAGGGGACCCACCAGTTGCCCACAACGCAACAGGGCGCGCGCCCCCCTGGGCGCGCCCTATTGCCTTGTGGGACCCACAGCTGGCCTCTGGCCCCCTCCTTCTGCTATATGAAGCCATTTGACCTAGAAAAAATCATAAGAAGACTTTCGGGACAAAGCGCCGCCGTCTCGAGGCCGAACCTGGGCAGGAGCTATTTTGCTCTCCGGCGGAGCGATTCCGCCGGGGATACTTTCCTCCGGGAGGGGGAAATCGAAGCCATCGACATCATAAAACGATCCTCTCATCGTGGGAGGACCAATCTTAACCAGCACCATCTCATCTCAAACCCTAGTTCATCTCTTGTATTCAATCTTTGTCTCAAAACCTCAGATTGGTACCTGTGGGTTCCTAGTAATGTTGATTACATCTTGTAGTTAATGCTAGTTGGTTTATTTGGTGGAAGATTATATGTTCAGATCCTTAATGCTATATCAATACCCCTCTGATCTTGAAAATGAATATGATTTGTGAGTAGTTACTTTTGTTCTTAAGAACATGGGAGAAGTCTTGTCATAAGTAATCATGTGAATTTGGTATTCGTTCGATATTTTGATGATATGTATGTTGTTGCTTCCTTTAGTGGTGTCGTGTGAACGTCGACTACATGACACTTCACCATCTTTGGGCCTAAGGGAAGGCATTGTGGAGTAGCAATTAGATGATGGGTTGCTAGAGTGATAGAAGCTTAAACCCTAGTTTATGCGCTATTCCGTAAGGGGCTGATTTGGATCCATACGTTTCATGCTATGGTTAGAGTTATCTTAATTCTTCTTTCGTAGTTGTGAATGCTTGCGAGAGGGGGTAATCATAAGTGGTAGGCTTGTTCAAGTAAGAACAGCACCCAAGCACCGGTCCACCCACATATCAAAGTAGCGAACGCGAATCAAACAAACATGATGAAAGTGACTAGATGAAATTCCCATGTGTCCTCGAGAACGCTTTGCTTATTATACGAGTTCGTTCCGGCTTGTCCTTTGCTACAAAAAGGATTGGGCCACCTTGCTGCACTTTTTGTTACCGTTACTACTTGTTACTTGTTATGAATTATCTTGCTATCAAAACTATCTGTTACCGCTACTTTCAGTACTTGCAGAGAATACCTTGCTGAAAACCGCTTGTCATTTCCTTCTGCTCCTCGTTGGGTTCGACACTCTTACTTATCGAAAGGACTACGATTGATCCCCTATACTTTTGGGTCATCAAGACTCTTTTCTGGCGTCGTTGCCAGGGAGTGAAGCGCCTTTGGTGAGTGGAATTTGGTAAGGAAACATTTATATTACGTGCTGAAATTTGTTGTCACTTGTCACTATGGAAAGTAATCCTTTGAGGGGTTTGTTCGGGGTATCTTCACCTCGACCAGAAGCAATAAGAGTTGGTCCTCAACCTATTGAACCTACTGAAAATATTTATTATGAAATTCCTTCGGGTATGATAGAGAAACTGCTAGCTAATCCTTATGCAGGAGATGGAACGGTACATCCCGATATGCACTTGATCTATGTGGATGAAATTTGTGGATTGTTTAAGCTTGCAGGTTTATCCAGAGATGGAGTTAAGAAGAAAGTATTCCCTTTATCTTTGGAGGGAAAGGCATTGACATGGTATAGGCTATGTGATGATACTGAAACATGGGACTGGAACCGGTTGAAGCTGGAATTCCACCAGAAATTTTATCCTATGCATTTGGTTCATCGTGATCGGAATTATATATATAATTTTTGGCCTCGTGAAGGACAAAGTATCGCTCAAGCTTGGGGGAGGCTAAATTATATGTTGCACACATGCCCCAATCATGAGCTCTCAAGAGAAATAATTCTTCAAAACTTTTATGCTCGGCTTTCTTATAATGATCAATCCATACTCGATACTTCTTCTGCTGGTTCCTTTATGAAGAGAACTATTGAATCCAGATGGGACCTCCTAGAAATAATTGAACGTAACTCTGAAGATTGGGAAATCGACAAAGGTAATGAGTCAGGTATAAATCTTGAGTTTGATTGTGTTAAATCTTTTATGGAAACTGATGCTTTTCGTAAGTTTAGTACCAAATATGGACTTGACTCTGAGATAGTAGCCACCTTTTGTGAATCTTTTGCTGCTCATGTTGATCGCCCTAAGGAGAAATGGTTTAAATATCACCCACCTATTGAATTGAATGAAGAACCTATTAGTGTTAAAGAAGAAATAATTGTTTACCATGTTGATCCAATGGTGCCTACTGCTTATATTGAGAAACCTAATTTCCCTGTTAGGATTAAGGAACATGCTAAAGCTTCAACTGTGGTTAATAAGAGTAATATTAGAGCACCTTGACCTTCTGAACAAATTAAAGTTGAACCTAGTGTTGTAATGGTTAAAGATCCTTTGGTTGATAATATTGATGGACATGTCATATATTTCTGTGATGAAGCAACTAGAATTGCTAAGCCAGACCCTAAAGATAAAAACAAACCTGTAGTTGGCATGCCTATTATTTCTGTTAAAATTGGAGATCATTGCTATCATGGTTTATGTGATATTGGTGCTAGTGTGAGTGCTATTCCGTTTACTCTCTATCAAGAAGTTATGAATGGTATTGCACCCGTTGAGATTGAAGATATTGATGTTACTATTAATCTTGCAAACAGAGATACTATTTCACCACTTGGGATTGTTAGAGATGTTGAAGTCTTGTGTGGTAAGATCAAATACCCTACTGATTTTCTTGTTCTTGGATCACCACAAGATGATTTTTGTCCCATTATATTTGGTAGACCCTTCTTGAATACTATTAATGTTAAGATTGATTGCACTAAAGAAATTGTTAGTGTTAATTTTGGTGAGATGTCTCATGAGTTTAGTTTCTCTAAATTTCGTAGACAACCTCATGATAAAGAATTACCTAGTAAAGATGAAATTATTGGTCTTGCTTCTATTGTTGTGCCTCCTACTGATCCTTTAGAACAATATTTGCTTGAGCATGAGAATGACATGAATATGAATGAAAGAAATGAAATAGATGAGTTGTTCTTTAAACAAACACCTATCCTTAAACATAATCTGCCTGTTGAAACCTTGGGAGGTCCACCTCCACCCAGGGTGATCATGTGTTTGATTTAAAGTAATTACCTGATACTCTTAAATATGCTTATCTTGATGAAAAGAAGATATATCCTATTATTATTAGTGCTAACCTTTCAGAGCATGAAGAAAAGAGATTACTTAAAACTCTGAAGAAGCACCGGGCTGCTAGTGGATATACTCTCGATGATCTCAAGGGCATTAGTCCCACTTTATGTCAGCATAAAATTCATATGGAGCCAGATGCTAAACCCGTTGTTGATCATCAAAGAAGGCTGAACCCTAGAATGAAGGATGTGGTAAGAACTGAAATATTAAAGCTTCTGGAGGCAGGTATAATTTATCCCATAGCTGATAGTAGATGGGTAAGTCTTGTTCATTGTGTTCCTAAGAAAGGAGGTATTACCGTTGTTCCTAATGAAAAAAATAAACTTATCCCACAAAGAATTGTAATATAGGATGGTAATTGATTTCAGGAAATTAAATAAAGCTACTAGGAAAGATCATTACCCCTTGCCTTTTATTGATCAAATGTTAGAAAGGTTGTCTAAGCATACACACTTTTGTTTCCTAGATGGTTATTCTGGTTTCTCTCAAATACCTGTGTCACCTGAAGATCAAGAGAAAATCACCTTTATTTCTCATTTTGGAACGTATGCTTACCGTCGTATGCCTTTTGGTTTATGTAATGCACCTGCTACCTTTCAAAGATGTATGACTGCTATATTCTCTGACTTTTGTGAAAAGATTGTTGAGGTTTTCATGGATGATTTCTCCGTTTACGGAACTTCTTTTGATGATTGCTTGAGCAACCTTGATCGAGTTTTGAAGAGATGTGAAGAAACTAATCTTGTCTTGAATTGGGAGAAGTGTCACTTTATGGTAAATGAAGGTATAGTTCTTGGGCATAAAATTTCTGAAAGAGGTATTGAAGTTGATAAAGCTAAAGTTGATGCTATTGAGAAAATGCCATGTCCTAAAGATATCAAAGGTATAAGAAGTTTCCTTGGTCATGCTGGTTTCTATAGAAGGTTTATAAAAGATTTCTCTAAAATTTCTAGACCTCTTACCAATCTCTTGCAAAAAGATGTTCCATTCGTTTTTGATGATGATTGTGTAGAAGCCTTTGAAATACTTAAGAAAGCCTTAATTTCTGCACCTATTGTTCAACCACCTGATTGGAACCTACCCTTTGAAATTATGTGTGATGCTAGTGATTATGCTATTGGTGCTGTTCTAGGACAAAGAGTTGATAAGAAATTGAATGTTATTCATTATGCTAGTAAAACTCTAGACAGTGCTCAAAGAAATTATGCTACTACTGAGAAAGAATTTTTAGCAGTTGTGTTTGCATGTGATAAATTCAGATCTTATATTGTTGATTCCAAAGTTACTATTCACACTGATCATGCTGCTATTAAATATCTTATGGAAAAGAAAGATGTTAAACCTAGACTTATTAGGTGGGTTCTTTTGCTACAAGAATTTGATTTGCATATTGTTGATAGAAAGGGAGTTGAGAATCCCGTAGCTGATAATTTGTCTAGAATGGAAAATGTTCTTGATGGCCCACTTCCTATTAATGATGATTTTCCTGATGAACAATTAGCTGTGATAAATGCTTCTCGTAATACTCCTTGGTATGCAGACTATGCTAATTACATTGTTGCTAAATACATACCACCTAGCTTTACATACCAACAAAAGAAAAATTTCGTCTTTGATTTAAGAAATTACTTTTGAGATGACCCACATTTATATAAAGAAGGAGTAGATGGTATTATTAGACGTTGTGTACCTGAGCATGAACAGGAACAAATCCTACGTAAGTGCCACTCCGAGGCATATGGAGGACACCACGCGGGAGACCGAACTGCACACAAGGTATTACAATCTGGTTTTTATTGGCATACTCTTTTCAAGGATGCACGTAAGTTTGTCCTTTCTTGTGATGAATGTCAAAGAATTGGTAATGTTGGTAGACGTCAGGAAATGCCTATGAATTATTCACTTGTTATTGAACCATTTGATGTTTGGGGTTTCGATTATATGGGACCTTTTCCTAAATCCAACGGGTATACTCATATTTTAGTTGCTGTTGATTACGTTACTAAGTGGGTAGAAGCTATTCCAACAAGTAGTGATGATCATAACACTTCTATTAAAATGCTTAAAGAAGTTATTTTCCCAAGGTTTGGAGTCCCTAGATATGTAATGACTGATGGTGGTTCACATTTTATTCATGGTGCTTTCTATAAGTTGCGTGCTAAATATGATGTTAACCATAGAATTGCATCTCCTCATCACCCTCAGTCTAGTGGTCAAGTTGAATTAACTAATAGAGAAATAAAATTGATTTTGCAAAAGACCGTTAATAGGTCCAGAAAGAATTGGTCTAAGAAACTTGATGATGCATTATGGGCTTACAGAACTGCATATAAAAATCCTATGGGTATGTCTCAGTATAAAATGGTTTATGGAAAAGCATGTCATTTACCTCTTGAATTAGAACATAAAGCTTATTAGGCAATTAAAGAACTTAACTATGATTTCAAACTTGCTGGTGAGAAGAGGTTATTTGATATTAGCTCTTTAGATGAATGGAGAACCCAAGCCTGTGAAAATGCTAAGTTGTTTAAAGAAAAGTTAAAAGATGGCATGACAAAAGAATTCAAAAACGGGAATTCAAAGTAGGTGATCATGTTCTATTATACAACTATCATTTAAGATTTTTTACAGGAAAACTTCTCTCTAAATGGGAGGGGCCATATGTCATCGAAGAAGTTTATCGCTTCGGAGCCATTAAAATAAATAACTCCGAAGGCAATAATCCGAGAGTGGTGAATGGGCAAAGAATTAAGCATTATATTGCAGGTACTCCCATTAATGTTGAAACTAATATTATTGAAACAATTACACTGGAAGAGCACATAAAAGAGTCCTTCCGGAATGCTCCAGAACCCTGAAAAGGGGTAGGTATGTGATACGGTAAGTAAACCGACTCCAAAAATTCCATAAAAATTATTTCTGTCAGTTTTGGAATACTAGAAAAATTACAAAAATAAGAAACAGCCGAGGGGACCCACGTGTTGCCCACAAGGCAACAGGGCGCGACCCCCCCGGGGCGCGCCGTGATGCCTTGTGGGCCCCACGTGTGCCTTTCCGACTCCGTTTTCTTCCCGTATGCTTGTTTTGCAAGATAAAAATTCTTTATATATATTCCCGTATGTTTTGACCGCCGCATCGCAAGTTTCCCCACTGTTCTTGTTTCGGGCTATTTTTCTGACAGATCTAGATCGCCATGGCTCCCCAAAAACTCCGCACCAAGCACCGGATTGTTCAACCTTCACCCGGCAAACGTCCTTTCAGCGAAGTATATTATGAGTGGTCGTTTGGAGAGGAGGACACTGCTATGGAGGAGGAACCCGAAAAGGTCATGGAGGACCAAATTCAAGGAGAAGAAGACCAAGCCATGCACAAGAAGGAACCTACAGAAAAGGGACATATATTGCAAACTCTTTGGCATAACCTTTCTCTATCTGAAATTAATGCATTAAGGGCTGTTGAAGCAATTTGTGCTCAAAATACTTCGCTTACTCATGAAGTTATTGTGTTAGAAGAGCGGAATCATGCCCTTCAAAGGATCAATCATAATCTGGAGTACTTGCTGAAGTTGAAGGACAAGCCCACCACCTCACCATCACCACCATTACCGAAGAAGGAGACCTAAGTACATGGGTATGGGCACTCCCCTTGGCTTGTGCCAAGCTTGGGGGAGGCGCCCCGGTATCGTATCACCATCACTTTTTCATCATCATTATCTATCTTAGTTTGATCCTTAGTTATTTTGTGATTTAGAGGAATAAAATTTTAGTATGATTTAGTTTTGAGTGTTTGCTTTGTGATCTATCTATCTATGTAATCATGTGTGAAAGTTATATAATAAAGAGTAGTTTGAGTTGAGTGTTTTGCTTTTGATGATCCAATCTTAGAAAAAAAAGAAAGAAAGAAAAAGAAGATCATATGCTAATCCCATGGGGAGTGATGACTTCACATAAAATAAGTATAATTGATAAAACTTATTGGAAGTTGACAAACATAGCATTGGTCATTGTAGCAATTCATGAAAAAGTAATAAAGGAAGAGAGGTCTCACATATAAATACACTATCTTGGACATCTTTTATGATTGTGAGCCCCCATCAAATATTCTATGTTAATTAGTTGACGTTGGACAAGGAAGACAACATAATGGGTTATGTTTGCTTATATTCACATAGAAGTTATATTGTTTTGGATCCTTTAACATGTGGTGTTTGCCTCCTATCTTTTGCTAGCCAAAAATCCGCACCAAGTAGAGATACTACTTGTGCATCCAAAAACCCTTAAACCCAGTTTCATGCCATGAGAGTCCACCATATCTACCTATGGATTGAATAAGATCCTTCAAGTAAGTTGTCATCGGTGCAAAAGCAATAAAAGTTGCTCCTAAATATGTATGAACTTTTATTGTAAGGGAAAATAAGCTTTGTACGATCTTGTGATGGTGGAGCAATAAAAGCGACAGACTGCATAATAAAGGTCGCTATCACAAGGGGCAATATAAAGTGACGTTCCTTTACATTAAGAGCTTGCACATCCAAAAACAAAAGCGCATGACAACCTCTGCTTCCCTCTGCGAAGGGCCTATCTTTTACTTTATGTATTTACTTTCATGCAAGAGTCAGTAGTATTCTTCTCTATTCCGTTTTTATTTTCTCTTTTGGCAAACATCATGTGGTGGGGATTGATCCATGCATATATATCCAGTTGAATGTAGGTGATCATGAGTTATTATTGTTGACATTACCCTTGAGGTAAATACGTTGGGAGGCGAAATTATAAGCCCCTATCTTTCTATGTGTTCGACTGAAACTTTTGCTCCATAAGTATGACGTGAGTGTCAGCAATCATAGAAGACTAGATGATAGTTGAGTATGTGAACTTGCTAAACAAAGCTCTTACATAGACTCTTTCTGATAATATGATGAATTGCAATTGCTTCAGTGACTGAGATCATAGTTTGTTAGTTTTCAATTTGGTTTATGGTTCATACTTTAACTTGTGGATGAATTGTCACTTTTTCATGAGAAGTTTTATGATGATATATTGCTTTTATAATGAGGATCATGATGCTCCATGTCCGTATTTTATTTTTATCGACGTCTCTCTCTCTCTAAACATGTGGTCATGATTATCGATTTCGACTTTTCGCTTGAGGGCAAGCGAGGTCTAAGCTTGGAGGAGTTGATACGTCCAATTTGCATCATGATTTCCTACTATTTTTTATTATGTTTTTTATCATTATTTTACTTTATGGTACAATTCTTATGCCTTTTCTCTCTTAATTTGCAAGATTTACATGAAGAGGGAGAATGCCGGCAGCTGGAATTCTGGACCTGAAATAGCCACATCGGAGATACCTATTCTATAGAGCTCCAATTGACCTGAAATTTCACGGAGATTTTTTATTGAATATATAAAAAATACTGGAGGAAAGAGATAATGGAGGGGACCCATCAGTTGCCCACAAGGCAACAGGGCGCGGCCCCCCCTGGGCGCGCCCGATTGCCTTGTGGGGCCCACAGCTGGCCTCTGGCCCCCTCCTTCTGCTATATAAAGCCATTTGCCCTAGAAAAAAATCATAAGAAGACTTTCCGGACGAAGCGCCGCCGTCTCGAGGCGGAACCTGGGCAGGAGCTATTTTGCTCTCCGACGGAGCGATTCCGCCGGGGATACTTCCCTCTGGGAGGGGGAAATCAAAGCCATCGACATCACCAACGATCCTCTCATCATGGGAGGACCAATCTTCATCAACATCTTCACCAGCACCATCTCATCTCAAACCCTAGTCATCTCTTGTATTCAATCTTTGTCTCAAAACCTCAGATTGGTACCTGTGGGTTGCTAGTAGTGTTGATTACATCTTGTAGTTGATGCTAGTTGGTTTATTTGGTGGAAGATTATATGTTCAGATCCTTAATGCTATTCAATACCCCTCTGATCTTGAACATGAATATGATTTGTGAGTAGTTACTTTTGTTCTTGAGGACATGGGAGAAGTCTTGTCATAAGTAATCATATGAATTTGGTATTCGTTCGATATTTTGATGATATGTATGTTGTTGCTTCCTTTAGTGGTGTCGTGTGAACGTCGACTACATGACACTTCACCATCTTTGGGCCTAAGGGAAGGCATTGTGGAGTAGTAATTAGATGATGGGTTGCTAGAGTGACAGAAGCTTAAACCCTAGTTTATGCGCTATTCCGTAAGGGGCTGATTTGGATCCATATGTTTCATGCTATGGTTAGAGTTATCTTAATTCTTCTTTCGTAGTTGCGGATGCTTGCGAGAGGGGTTAATCATAAGTGGGAGGCTTGTTCAAGTAAGAACAGCACCCAAGCACCGGTCCACCCACATATCAAATTATGAAAGTGGCGAACGCGAATCAAACAAACATGATGAAAGTGACTAGATGAAATTCCCATTTGTCCTCAAGAACGCTTTGCTTATTATACGAGTTCGTTCCGGCTTGTCCTTTGCTTCAAAAAGGATTGGGCCACCTTGTTGCACTTTTTGTTACCGTTACTACTTGTTACTTGTTACGAATTATCTTGCTATCAAAACTATCTGTTACCGCTACTTTCAGTACTTGCAGAGAATACCTTGCTGAAAACTGCTTGTCATTTCCTTCTGCTCCTCGTTGGGTTCGACACTCTTACTTATCGAAAGGACTACGATTGATCCCCTATACTTGTGGGTCATCAAGGGCAAGGGAAAAATGGTCATTTTCAGAGTGTGACAACATAGTGAAAATGATACCAACAGAACGGGCTCGACGAACAGAGAATGTGGGCTTTGGAATCACCTGATTCGGAGTTACGGTTGCGAAAATACGGCCGTTCGTTCGTTAGGCAGAAAACAAACAGAAAACTGTTCGTTTCTGCTCTTATCCAGTGAACGTCCGCAATCTAACTGTTTCACCGCCGGGCTGAAAACAGAAAGCGCATTTCAAACAATACGCCTTCAGAACAGAGAAAACGTATTCTTCCTCGAAGGAGCGCCAGAGTACACTTTCGTGAAAAGAAAACGTATCCGAGGGAATACGTTTCCACTTAAAAGGACGGGGCCCACCGACTGCATCACTTACAGCCGGGTCCCACCGGTGCTCTCTCTCTCCTCCTGGCCTCCTTCTCCTACCTCCCGATCGGGGACAGAGGAGAGGCGAGGCCGCCGCTGTTCCAGCCGCTCCGCCGCGCGAAGGGCCGAGCCGATGGCCGGGGCGGATGCCCAGCTCCATGCCGCGCCCGAAGATGGTCGCAAGGGTCGCCGGGGCTGCCGGAGTTGAGCGGCTCGTCGGCTGTCGGACGGCGGCGGCGGTCGCCCTTGGGCTCGGGGCTACGGGCGTCCTGGAGATGCAACGAGGAGACGGGGAGGCTCGTGGAGGTCGAGGGGGTGCTCTGGTGTAGGTGGGAGGGAGAGAGGAGGCCGGCATTGCTCAAATTTGAGCGGGCGAAGGCGGCGGCCATGGCGGCCATAGGGAGCGAGGAGGGACTCCGGGGCTAAATTGAGAGGCTAGGGACACTGCTAGGAGGGTGGTGAGAAGGATGATGAGCTCGGGAGGCCTCAGGGATGGCTATTTATAGTCGGGCGAGCCAAGGGGTGAGCGCGGCCGCGGCGACGCGTGTGCCGGCGAGCTGGAGCTCGGTGGGGCACGCGGAGGGGAGAGGGGAGGGGTATCAGAGGGTGCACGCGACGTGGAGAAGCTCGTAGGGGCTCGAGAGAGCTCTAGGAGGAAGAAGACAGAAGGAACACGACGACGGCCGTGGGCGCACAGTGCGGCGTGGCGCGCCAGGGAGGAAGGAGGAGGGGTAGCGAGATCCAGAGGGTGCACGTGGACGGACGAGAGGGAGGGTAACGCTATAGACAAGCTGCGGTGGGCGAGCGCGTCGTTTGGGTGGTGGCCGAGGGCCCCGACGTCCAGAGCGCGTCGAACGGCATGCCAGCCGCATGGTCACCGCGTGACCATGGCGTTGCCACGCGTTCTGGGCGGCCTAAACATGTCTAGCTGGTTGGGCACTCCCCCAGTAGGTGTTAGGAAGGAGACAACAACAGTGGCCCAAGAGGTGGCTGGACTAGGCACAAAAACTAAGCAGCACCAAGGTGTTTGTGATGAACTGGGGGAGGCTCACTTGGCAAAAGATGTTGAAATTGAGCTGAGGGTTATCACACACTAAGATGGTCATCCATGCAAATTTTCAGCTCAATTGGAGGGGGTAGCACTTGCTTTGCAAAGTACCACAATGGACAGAAAAGAGAAAGTTGAAGCTGCACTCACATGGAGTGTTAGATTGATCTGGAATTTGGTAGAGAGTGATCATTTGGGTATAGGAAGGCACTGTAAAAATTTCATACCATTTAGATAAATAAAAATGGTACTTCCTTCACAATGCTTTCCACTGGACAGAAACTTAGGAAAATTCTTGAGAAATATTGGATGAATGAAATAAGCCCAAATTTTGTGGAGGGAGGTTATATAGGTAGGAGAATGTCCTGGTAAAATTTCAGAAATTATGGAGCAATATAAGATATAGTTGCTTCACAATCTGAAAATATGACCAGAAGCAAAGATTGGATGGTGGGCTCACCATGAGCATGGAATCTTGAATATTTTTACATATCCAAGGTCCATATGGTCCAAAGGAATTTTGAGAATTTTGTGGGAATTTTAGAAAAGACAGAAATATAGGTTGCTTCACAACCTAGAGCAAACAGGGTTATTCCTTTAATAGAAAAAGGAATATTCCCCAGAAAAAGAATTTGGAGTTGGGCTAAGATGGAAATGACATGGCATTGGGAAAGATTTGAGAGTGACAATCCACTTGGGAGAGGAAGAAGAGATGATCTTCCCAGGTTTCAAGACCACAGAGCCACAGAAAAGGAACTCCAAATAAAAATCAAAAGAAATCCAAAAGAAAAAGAAAGGGCCAAAACCAGGGTGTCACAGTTGATCTACCCCGAGATCGTAAGTTGTGGTCTAAACCTAGAGGATGATGTGTGTATCTCTACCTCTACGGATCAACCCTCTTGTTTATATAGGCACCAGGGATACCTAGGGTTACACATGATCGGTTACAATCTAGGGATTACATGTAGAATCTCGTATCCTTGGGGTACATGCCAAGTCTTCGGTGAGGCCCGATATGTTGGTTCTTCAAGTTGGAAGCTTCCGGAGTCCTTGTTCTTTGACGGGACTTGAGTCTGGCACATGGACTAGATCGACTAGGCCAGGACCCCCTAGTCCAGGACACCGTCACCATCCCAAAAGGCACGTCGCCCGGCGATGTTTAAGTGCGGCATCGGGTTGGGGCCATCGAAGTGCTGGATCCGAGTGGCGGGGTACTGGTCGAGGATGTGCGGCCATAATGGGTTATTAGGCTTGAAGCCTGGATGCTTCCTCTCCTCCGGCGTCAGACCTGCCCGAAACCTACGGACGACGCGTGCAAAGGCGACCGTACCGACGGCGGGGACAGGCGCCACCAGAAGACCACCCGCACTCAGAACCCATCCCACCGGCAGACGCGTGTCCGGCGGCGTCGGGATGTCGCAGATGGCGAGAAGCTCGGCTTCACGGAGAGTGATGCTACGCGGCCACGCCATGGATGCGGAAGGGGAGAGGGAGAGGAAGGCTAGGGTTTGTGCTGCAGTGACACCGGCAGCGGATAAGGTTGTGGAGGCGAGCGGCGAAATGGGATGGGGGGCTGCATATATGGCACGGGAGGGGGTGGGTTGCAGCGTTAAGCCACCATTAATGGGCGCGGCGACGCGACTCCCTGTGTGTGAAAACGCGAGCAATCGCTTATGTGGAAACAGCAGGCGACGCTGATTCAGTTTTGCATACCGGTGGGTCCCATACGTCAGCCGCAAACTGTGTAGGATCAACCGGCGACGCGAAATCAATAATGCATGCGGCCAAAATATGGGTCCCACGCGACTGTGTGCAGAAAAGATCCGGCGATGTGAATGCATGCGGCCTTACATGTCGGTCCCACGCGTCAGCACCGGCATAGTGACGGTCAAAGGCTTTGACAGGACGGCAAGGCACGGTTTGGCCTTTGGTGAGGCGCGGGCGAGTGGAGGAGGGCAAAAGTGAGCAAGGTTAGATGGGCGGGGGAAAACTGAGTAGAACTAAGGAAGGAGGGGTACCAAAATAGAAATCCCTTGAGTATAACCACATGATTGCTATATGTTCCTCTCATTTCCTAGATTTTTATAACCACATATGTTATTGTTAGAGTTGATATGAGAACAATTCGCATCTAATGATTGCTAGAATACATAGTATGAGTATAACCACATGATTGCTATATGTTCCTCTCATTTCCAAGGTTTTTATAACCACGCATGTTATTGTTAGAGTTGATATGAGAACAATTGGCATCTAATTGTTATGGTAGAATATTAGTAGGCCCTGGCATAGCTGTTTTCCTCTCATTTTTACATGATCTTTGAACCATGACATATGCTAGAATATGAAAGCCAATGGCATTTCTTAAAACTAGGGTATGATTATAACCATGGCATTGCAATTCTCTGGCTATGATCTGTGTCACTGTTATAATAATCTTAATTCCACACATACTCTGAACATTTTGTATATTTTTATCCTTTTGGTCTCCAATTTGATTTGTTGTAGTAGGCGCAAATGCCCTGGCCTTTGTAATCCCAGGACCTGGAAATATAGCTGTCAATGGGTGGTGGTTTATTGCTTGTTCAACTGACGGTGGGCATTTGATGCTCATTCGCACGTACCAAAGTGACCCAACCATTTCATCAAACCACATGCAGTACAATGCGTGGGGCATTCACGACTGTGATGTCTATGGTTGCTTCGTGTTCGAGAAAGATCCCAGCTTCGTTGGGCCAGGCGTATTCAATTGGAGGCGGGTTTACAGCCTTGGCAACCACTCCTTGTTCCTCGTGCTCAATTATCCGATCATCCAACCAATCATTGAACATATCACCGGTGATGATTATTGTGCTATGCATGTTCCATTCGCTAGAGGGAAATGTGTTTACACATCGTACTATGGGTTTCATGAAGCACCATATCCAGAGATTCATCGACGCAGCTTGTTGCTAGATAAATTTCAGTGTGTGAAAGGCATCAAGCTTCCTAGCAATGCATGGCTTTTGCAAACCCGACATGCGGCGATGTGGTTCATGCCAATAACAAATATGCACAATTTGATTCGTAGTGATATCTAGACTACTGGTGTCGCATGAACCTATTTTGTTGGTTATTTTGTATTGTAGTTAGTTTGAAGGATAAATACCTTTCTGGGATCGTGTGCATCCTACATCACCTGCATTTTATGGTTTTTGATAATGATGGAGATGATGTGTAGAAGCCATATATATAACAATTAGGCTTCAAGTGTGTACATGTTGGTGAAAGTGTTGTCCAATGGGAATTGTATTTTGTATTACTCATGTGGCCTACAAAGTATGTCGCACAGCCTTGTAACTTTGTAAGCACCTATTTGTAAGCTCCTTCTAAACACTCTTGCATAATTCCCTAAAAACCAAGCATTTAGCAATGTCCCTCTAATATTATTTAAAGCATGAATGCTTACAAAAATCTGTGGGAGCAAGTGTACCAGTACTACTGCTTATAGCAATATTTTCGTAGTACAGCGGAGTACTGCAGTACTCAACGGTTTTGCATTTTCCACGTACAATTTGGTATATTTCCGAGACATTCTTTTTGGACAATATAAAATGCATGTGCCCAACAAGAGGGGGCCTTCTTCGCCCTTCCGCTCGCACGAGAGTTTTGGCCTGCTCGCAATATGGAAGCAACTGGAGATTGGATGAATGTACGTACTCCATTCCTAAATTTGTAGTACTAGTAGTCCTCTACCGTATTGCGCTACTTGTACTAGTACCAGTAGTAGTTGTATGACTAGTAATACTAGTACACATCGGTCAAATTATTCATCATGTCCTCACATTGAATTGAGGTTACAACACCCTGCGCGTGAGGTGACACAAGAGTAACGGCGGCGTGTTCAGTTCAACAAACACTAGTGCAGAAAACGCTAGTGCCAGCATTCTAAAAACCACATGCCTGGCGTGGAAGGTCAACGCCACAAATATGGCGTCATTGTTAACGAAATACCGATGGCGTTCCGGCCGCAACGCCATCAATATGTAAAATACTGATGGTGTGGCACTGTTCACTCACGCCATCACTATTTGAAATAGCAATGGCGTGGACATTTACCCACGTTGGTACTATTCAATAATAGTAATGATGTGAGCAAAACCCACCAAAGCCACCACTAAGTATTTACGGATTTTAAAAAAAATCAGTTATACAATTCCTCCATGCATCCAAAAATGTATACATTCATCCATATATTCAAATCAGTTATACAATTCATACATTCACCCATATATATATGAGTTCTACAATGTGGCCATCATCGCCGCCGCCATTGCCTGGTGTTGATGTCATCATCGTCGTCATCGCCATCATCACCGTCATAGCCATGTGTTGATGTCATCGTCGTCGTCGTCGCCACCGCAAACCTGTGTCGATGTCATCATCGCCGCATCCCCATGTCAAGGACATCATCGTTGCATCCCTGTGTCGATGTCATTGTTGCCGCACCAACTTAATTCCAATGAAAATGAAGCATTAGCTATTAGTTAAAATATAGAATGCACACTTAATTTTTTATCTATATCTTCTCACATGCCCTTCCAAACAAATCACAAAAATGGATTGCAAGCATCACAATAAAGAAGGCATTTGTTTCATAACACAAACCATCAAACATCAGAATAACACAAGGCAAGAAGAAGGTATATAGACTAATGAAAGCGAAAACTGTATCACTTACTAGTTATATCATGTGGTTGTAACTAGCGGTGCATGCGTTTAACTAGTAGACTAATGGCCGGCTGTAATCGCACTTACCATATTAATTGTCATGTGCCGAAAATGTGCAGTAAACTTAGTCCATTTGGTCTTGAGGCTATGCAGGGCATGGATTCAGCATGGGCGGATTCTGTTTGCAGACACACCATATTTAAAACTGGTGTGCTCCGTAGGACGACAACAACTAACATATAAGTGATATTTCTCTATCGTGTTTATCCATTCATGAACACACAAAGCTACACGAGAACCACCTAGATATATGCATTTTACACAACAATAATCAGAGAGCCAAAAGATGTATGGACAGAATCCATTTTCTTAGTAGCAGCTAAACATGGAACTGTCATAGATAATTTCTATTTCCAGTAAATATGTATGTCTTTCCCCAATTTTTCTACGAGACAAATACTAGTCCCAAGATACTTGAATAATACCTGAATCAGGAAGTCGCCTTGGACTTCTAGCTTTCGCAAAGATCCCTATAAAAATAAGTGATTCAGAAAGTTCTGAGCAACAGCAGAATAACCAACAGTCACGACATAAAAGAACAAAGTATGCAAGCTGATCTGGGGCGCTTTGATCTTGAATTAGATTTTGCAAGATCCCTGTAAAAGTAAGTGATTCAGAAAATCGGCCCTCACACAGTTGATAACTTGCCATAACAGATTATTTTCCAGCATAACTTCTGACACAGAAACTGGGTTTCCAAACAGAAGTTCATAGAAGGAAAGTTTGAGCAGCAAACCATCCAAATTTTGAAGCCAATCATGAGTACTTCATTAAATCCAAACCATAATAAACTAAAGTTGCTAGCTACTATACTACTACAGTAGAGGAGTACTTGTTGAGGAGCACTCCTACATCATAGATACATACATCTCAGCCATGAGAACAATCGAGATTCAATATTTGAGTGGCTACTGTAGGATTCATGTTCAACATGTAGTCTGCGATTTGGCGATACAAGTATCAACAACAACAACAAAGCCTTTAGTCCCAAACAAGTTGGGGTAGGCTTGGCGATACAAGTATATGAGCACAAAAATTTTGTAGCAGGAAAATTGCAGTACAATGAAGAACCGTCAGTTATAGACGTACCTTATGAACTTGAGAAATGATGCCAATACAACAATGGAAGCAAACTAGATTATCAACAACTGAGCCAGTAAGCAACCTGATAATGGTATGCATGTACCTAGACGATGGATGGCAAGACAAAAGCAAACTCTAAGACTTGCTAATACATGCAGATGCAAGAGAATACGTGAGTCCAAACTCCCATGAAAATGACAAGATGGAAAATGTAGAACCCAACAGAGCAAACAAGTTCCATTAGCCTCCCTTTTGATATGTCCTGGTTTCTTGTATGTTCCCTCAACAACTAAGCACTTGTGATACTGCAATATACTATATATAAATTCAGTAGGACAGGATGGCTCAACATTTTTGAGTTGGCAAACAATACTACAATTCCTTCAGTATCTGATAACAATACTACATAATACGTGTGTAACCAATATCCCAAGTAGAAAATAAGCCCACGGCCAGTTAAAGTATGATGATCTAAACAGCAACACTTGAACAAAGGGGCACTTAATTTCGGAATTACCAGCAACAGCCGCAGCCAGAGAATGGAGAAAGGAGAGGAGCTCACATCGCAGTTTTGTAGCCGATGCCGTGCACAGCCGCCGTCGGAGAGGAGCCACCAGAGACACCGGAGCTGCGCCGACGACGAAGGCTACGCCGTGCCCGAAACCCTAGCCGGAGCTGCGCTGGATGGAGGCGATGGAGGTGTGTGCGGCGGGATCTCGCCGGACCCGCCATGGGGAGACGCTAGAGGGAGCGAGGGCCATGGATCCGTGGTTGTGGGAGGGGTGCTCACGCAAGATGGAGGAGGGGCGGCGATGGAGGTGGCGGCGGCGATTTCGGGAGTCGGGGGAGAGAGTTCGAGAGAGGAGAGCGAACGAGAGAGAGAGAGAGAGAGAGAAGAAAGATGAGCTTTGCCGGCTGGGCTGGGCCTCGTGGCCATTTCGCCCTGTAGCTGCCCGGAGGGCCCTCCTTGTCAGGGGCTATCCAAACCGGGGGGGGGGGGGGGGGGGGGGGGGGGGGGGGCTGACCAGGTGACACCTGGCTTGCCGTGGGTGGCCAGGACCCTCCCTGAGCATCGGTTGGTGGCGCCTCGGAGGAATACGTCTTCTGCTGAATATAACAGTGATGTGGACAGGCCCCCATCCCAATCCCGAGCTAGGGTTCGCCGCCGCCGCAGTAGTGATGTTCCCAATTCGCTAGTCTGGGTCAGGAAGGATCTATTTGCTACAGGTGAGTTCGCTGCTAAGGACTGCTACCCAGTTGGATCGTCAGATTACTTGCCTACACCAAAGCAATTTAGCTTCTCCAGAGATCATTGGGCCAGGAAAACGGGGAAAATCCCCTACGCTGCTGTTGTCAAAGGGATGGCTGGGGGTGGGAGAGATCAGAGTTCGCAGGGAGGGGGGAGATATGCTGCGGGCAGAGGGCGTAATGAGACAGGACGGATTGGGATAGCTAATCCCAGACCAGTAGGGGGGAGAGGTACAGAATCAACCTGCTCGTCCTCCTGGAATGCCGCAGCCGCCTCCCATCTCTATATACTCTAGACCACCGATTGTTCCCATGGCACAGCCTGCTCATATGATTCCACCTGGTCAGATGTTTGCAGGATATCCACCAGGAGGGTGGAACAGCCAGTTCCAAGCTATGGGGCAGTGGCCACAGCAACAGCAATACCCATACCAATATATGCCTATCCAGCCAGGTTTGGCACCTTATCAACAACAGATGCCTTACAACGCTGGGAGTACCTCTGGTGCGAGTGGACATGCTGCGACTTCTGGATCTAGCAAGAACAAAAAGAAGCAGAAAAACCCTAGTAAGCAAGGTGTGACTGTGGAGACTACTGTCAATCAGAGACAAAATAGTAGTGCTTTGGAAGGAAATACACCTTTCAATGTGGACCCCAAGTTCATTGGAGCTGTCTGGTACAACTGTGGCCTCCCAGGACATTTTGTGGGGATGTGCTCTGTACCTAAGATCTGTTTCATCTACAAGACTCCTGGCCATCATATGGATGTGTGTCCTACTTGGTACAAACCCTATCCTGCTGCTCATTATTGGGGTAGTGCTAACACAGGTTTGGGATTCTTCCATATCGAGGCTGGAGAGGTTAGTGAGAGTGAGTGGCTAAATTTTGGCAATGTGGGCTTGGTTATTGTTGAGGAAGGAGACATTACTGGAGAAGAACTGGGACAATGCTTTGCTGATATGTGGAAGACAAATTGGCCATGGCAGATAAGACCATATGACAAAAACAGATTCTTGGTCGGGTTCCCTCCCAACAAAAAAATTACTGAGCTTGTTGAGTACCCTTCCATAAACCTGAAGAAGAAAGGAGTCACTATCTCCTTCATGAACTGGGAGGGAGAGATGCCTACCTATGATACCTTGACAGAGACTTGGGTAGTTGTGGAAGGGCTCCCTCCAAAGTGGATTAACTGGAATGTTATTGCTCAGGTGGCTACCATTTTGGGGGTACTGGTTAATGTGGATTGGCACATGATTTTCAGAAGCTTCTATGAAAAGTTGAGGATCCAGGTTGCTGTCAGAGACCCCAGCAAGATACCTGCTGACAGGGTGGTGGAAATCCATCATGAACTGTATTTGCTGAAATTTGAAGTTGAAAAGGGTACTAATGACAGCTCTAATTCTGAAAACCCCTCTGACCCTACTAGTAACAAGCTGATTGATGACAAAGCTGTCAATAGTGACGATGACCTGCTGGGGGAAGAAATGGAGACTGAAAATGAGAAAGTGGATGATAAGAACATTAACACCCCAAGGCCCTCTGCTGCCCCTAGAGGTTCCAGATCTAAAAATGTACAGTCCTGCAATACCCCTAAGCAGAATACTACTTTAGAGAGGTCCATCTTTTCAAAGATTCAGGGGGCTCCACTGTCCAAGAGTTATCTAGAAGTAGTGAAGAGAAAACCTTCTGAAAACTTTGGTGAGCAATTGTTACCCATATTTGAGGCTACTGCAGGCCCAGTCATGGTCAAGCCTGGTGCCCTCAAGACAACAGAGACAGCTGCTGGGATCAAAAAGTGGGGGCCTGTGGTGGCTACCAGGATGAGCGACAGAATCAATAGAAATGGGAAACCTGCTCTAGTCAAAGCTCAAGAATTGAAGCAGAAGAAAGATTTGGAGATACCTAGAGGTAAAAACAAAGGTATTACAAACTCCTTTGCCTGCTTAGATAATGAGCTCTTAATTAATAATGCTAACTGCTCTGGTATTAATCTTGGAGATAATTACCTTTCATCTACTCATAATGTTGAAGTTATCAAACAGATTGAGGTAGATAGGTTAAAAAAAATCCAAGATAACAATCCAGAGATTTTTCTTCCTCTTGATATTGATATCACTGGTGAGGAATTTAATTCTGTAAATCCTGATCCCAAGAATAGAGAGGAGGATGATAATGATGCACATATTAATGTGCAACAGGCCTCTGATCTACCATGGGTTGAGGTATCTTCCCATAGGAAGAGTAAGAGTAGGAGGAAACTAAAACTATAATTCTGCCATTATGATAGGTCTTTTCTGGAATGTCAGAGGACTTAATGGGTCCTCTAAAAGTACTAGGGTGCAAGAGCTCATAAGAGCACACTGCCCTGATTTTATTTGCCTTTCTGAAACTAAAAAAGAAACTTTTACCAGCTCCCAACTAGAGGCCATTGATACAAGGCTTGATTTTGTTTGGAACTGGCTCCCAGCAAATAATACTGCTGGTGGAGTACTAGTTGGTGTGAAGGATGATTTATTTGAGATCATTAGATGTGATATTCATGCATTTAGTGTTTCTCTGATGTTGAAAAACAAGCTAGATAGCAGAATTTGGAGATTGATCTCTGTTTATGGCTCTGCTTATGATGCTTTTAAACCTAATTTCATTAATGAGTTACACAACCTGTTAGCTGGGTGGTCTGGTCCTACCCTAATTGGTGGAGATTTTAATCTAGTTAGGGAGGCCTGTGAAAAAAATACTGGTGATATTAACCAGCATTGGGCAGACCTCTTTAATGACTGGATCAATAAATTTGGCTTAATTGAGCTTAGGAACACTGGGAGGAGATATACTTGGGGCAATAACCAAGACTCTCTGGTGATGGCTACCTTGGATAGGGTGTTCATGTCGGTAGATTGGGAGACCTTCTTCCCGGCTGTCCAAGTAAAGGCACTTCCAAGATTAGCAAGTGACCATACTCCTCTGGTTGTTGATACTTGTGCTATTAACATTCCTAAGACTAAGATTTTTAGATTTGAGAAGTGGTGTCTTGGTGTGGAAGGCTTTAGAGAAGTTGTGACCAAAGCTTGGAAAACTGAGTGTCATTTCTTGAAAGCCATTGATACTTGGCAATTTAAAACTAGAATAACTAGGAATGCTATCAAAGGGTGGTGTATTAATTATGAGGCTGCTCAAAATAGACAGAAACAAGCTTTGATTGCGGAATATAACTGCCTAGATATTTTGGCAGAATCTCAACCTTTATCTCCTAACTCCAAAGATAAAATCAAAACTATTTCAGGTGAGCTCAATGCAATCTGGGGCAGGGAGGAGATCAAGGCCAGACAGAGATCCAGGGAGAGAGATATCCTTGAAGGAGAGTATAATACTGGTTATTTTCAAGCTGTTGCTAATCAGAAGAGGAGGAAGAAGCAGGTCCTGATGCTGGAAGGAGACAATGGACCTGTGACTGATCCCAAAGGTATTTTAGATATTGCTGTTAGTTATTATAAAAATCTTTTTGGTTACCAGGATATATTGGACATCAACCTGAAAGATGACTTTTGGGATGATGCTAGTAAAGTTTCTACCTTACAAAATGATATCCTTAATACTCCTTTTACTGAACAAGAAATTAAGGATGTTGTTTTTGGCTCTTATGCTGAAGGGGCTCCTGGACCTGATGGGTTTCCTTTCTTGTTTTATCAGCAGTTTTGGGATTTGATTAAGGATGACTTATTTGCCTTGTTTAGGGATTGGGAGAAGGGTGAGCTAGATTTATATAGGCTTAACTTTTCTCTGCTTACTCTGGTTCCCAAGGAGGTTGATGCTATTAGGCTAGAGAAATTTAGACCTCTAGCTATGACTAACTGCAGTTTTAAGATTTTCTCTAAATGTGTCACTAATAAATTTGGTCCTATGTGTAATGAACTAATCTCTCCTAATCAAACTGCCTTTATTAAAGGCAGATTTATAGTTGAGAGCATTGTAGCTGCTCATGAGATAATTCATGTTGTTGATGCGAGGAAAATGTCTGGTTTTGTTTTCAAACTAGATTATGAGAAAGCATATGACATGATTAATAGAGAGTTCCTGATAGGTATGATGAGCAGAAGAGGCTTTAGCCCTTTGTGGATTAATAAAATTAAATCCCTGCTCTATAATGGCTCTGTTGGTGTCAGACTTAATGACACTAACAGTGATTTCTTCATTACTGGTAAGGGTGTGAGATAGGGTGATCCTGCTTCACCTTTGCTGTTTAATCTTGTTGCTGATGTGTTTACTAGGATTTTATACAAAGCTTCTAGTAACAAATTGATTGAAGGGGTATTTCCCCCTTCTAATCCTGCTGGAGTTGTCAGCCTGCAATATGCAGATGACACTCTGTTATTTATGGATTACAATCTAGATCATGCTAAAAACATGAAATGGCTGTTGTCTTGCTTTGAACAAAGCTCAGGTATGAGAATTAATTTTCATAAGTGTGATCTGGTCCCTATCAATATTGATAGAGACAGTGCCCATGTTTTTGCTCAACTTATGGGCTGCAAACTTAGTAATTTCCCAATTAAGTACCTTGGAGCCCCCCTTCATTATAACAAACTTAGAAAAGAGGATCTCCAACCTGTGGTAGACAAAATCATCAAAAGAGGGGCGGGTTGGAGAGGTAGGCTTCTCTCTTTTGGCAAGAGACTTATTTTAGTCCAATCTTGCCTTGCTAGTATTCCTTCCTACTTAATGGGAATTATAAAATTCCCTAAGTGGGCTATTGCTCTTATAAATTCCCAGCTAGCTCATTGCTTTTGGGATGACTACGAGGGGCATAATAAATACCACCTTGAAAATTGGGGTGCTTTAGCTATCAAAAAGAAATTTGGTGGTCTTGGGATCACTAATTTGGCTGACTTTAACCTTTGCTTACTTGCTTCCTGGGGTAAAAGATACCTTCTAGACGATGGCAAGATTTGGAAGAATATTATTGATTCCAAATATAGACCCACAATCCTAATATCTTTACGTGTTCTAACATTGGTGCCTCCCCCTTTTGGAAAGGGGTGTTATGGGCCATCAATGCTTCTAAGTTTGGGTATTCCTGGAAGGTGGGTGATGGAAAAAGTATTAGATTTTGGGAAGATATTTGGTGTGGTGAGGTTAATCTTGCTACCCAATACTGGGAACTTTATTCAATTGCAGTGAGTCATCAGGTCACTATTAGCGATGTTTGGGATGGAAGTAACCTTAAAATTAATTTTAGAAGGTGCTTCTCTCCCAAAATGATGATGGCCTGGAACAGCTTGTTCCATATGGTTAAGGACCTTGAGTTGAGTGACAGACCTGACACCCTCATATGGAGATATGAGGCAAAAGGGCTTTACACTGTTAAATCTTTCTATGAGATTATCAATTTTAGGGGGGGTCCTTCCTGGTAATATTCCTGTGATATGGAAAATGAAGATTCCCCCGAGAATACAAATTTTCCTCTGGTTGCTAACTAAAAATAAGCTATTAACCAGAGATAATCTTCATAAGAGACAAAATGTTCCAGATTTGACTTGTTTGTTCTGCTCTGAACATGAGTCCTCTTGTCATCTTTTCTTTGAATGTGTTGTTGCTGTAGAACTTTGGAGAGTTGTTGGGGAGCTTACTAGTAGTACTGGTTACACAAATATGTGTGATATGCTTGAAAGCTGGTGTCATGCCCCCAACACTGCTGCTGTTATAGTGCAAGCTTCAGCCCTGTGGGCTCTCTGGAAATGCAGAAATGACATATGTTTCAACCGGTCGGTTTGGTCTGGTATGCAGGTGATCGTGAGGAAAACTGCCAGCATTCTTGCTATGTGGGACATGCTCTGGACAGATGCTATCAAGGTGGAGATAAAAGAAAGCGTGAGGAAACTAGAACAAGCAGCAAGAGACCCACCACTCATCTTGTGGCCGGATCCAGGTTGATCCTAGGGAGATGCGGCCTCTCTCCAGGAGGTATGGTGCTGGTCGGTCAGTGATCGAGAGATTCTCAGCGCACTGGAAAAAAAAGGATTTGGCCTCCCCCCGTGTCCTGCCTTGTTATTATTGTTATCGGATGAGGCGCGCGTCGTGCTCTCCTTTCCTCTTTTTGGTTGTGTTGTGTTTAGTTTCGATCAACTGTTCTTCTTTAGCTGAGGCAGCTGTTTTGCTGCTTTCTCTCCCGCGTGCGTTCGTTTTGTAATAAGTAGTGTAAACTGCACCCTGACTTGGTTGGGTTTCATTGGTATGCAATGGAGCCGGGGCCGTAGAGCCCTTTTCCTCTAAAAAAAGGTAATAATTTTATTGGTGGCGTGGGCAGAAATTGCAAGGATTTTTTTTATTAGTGACGTGGCACTATTCACTCACGCCACCAGTAAATGGTTCAAAAAAAAACAAATTTTAAACAGACCGGTCTGATTACTGGTGGCGCTGCACTATTCCCTGACGCCACCACTACTTATAGTATCAATGGCGTGGCATATTTTCACACGCCATCAATAACTTGTGCCAGACCAGACTGTTGGATCCCAAATATCGGTGGCGTGGATTTTAGGCGGCACGCCACCAGTAACCTATTACTGGTGACGTACCAATTATGCCGACGCCAACACTATTTGAAAACAAAACATGGATTGAAAATGAGGCGCCACCAATTAAAGTTGTGGCTAGCCATTTTTCCACTAGTGAAAATGAGCCTCACCCCTCTGGTAGTCCAGCAACACTCTCCCATTATCTCCCAACTCTCCAGTCTCCCCGCCCCCCAGCCGCCGCCTTGTTCCGATCTAGTTGGTACGATGGGAGATGAGCTAGTGGAGTTGCTATACTTCATTGCAAGTAGTCAAAAGGAAGACGCTGAGAAATTTGATCTCAAGAAGGAAGCTCTTCAAGCTAGCCGCATGAAGGAAGGAACCAGCGAGGTCGCTCCTATGAGTATTCGTCCAGTCGCCCTGTATGATGATTTCGATCTTTAATGGGGTTTTCAATTCTTTAGAGTATGCATGTAGTAATGAAGCCAAGACCCCAGTTTGTTCGGGTTTCATGGATTTTAGATTTGGAGTAGCAGTTATCTGTCGAAATCTTTCATCATTTATTTAAATAGTTGATTGATCATATATTGAGTACGAATTAACTGGAATTAACCGCTGCAAGCCCAAGAAGGATTGGTCGGTGCTGCCGGCTGGAGTCAAGTTTGATCCCACGGATCAGGAGATGACCGAGCACCTTGAGGCCAAAGTGAGTGTTGACAGCGTGAGATCTCACCCTCTCATCGATTTGTTCATACCGACCATCGATAGCGAGCATGGCATATATCCTACACCCATCCTGAGAAACTTCTAGGTGAGAGACACTGATTGACCGTCTACTTGCACAAATATATTCCTTTCTTTTTGCAAATTTCAGAGGTATGCTACCCTGGGATTGTATTTCGCCTATACTGTAGGTATCACACCGAGTGGTCTAATCAAGCATTTCTTCTAGCGCAACTGCAGGGCGTTCAAAAGGGGCACGCGGACGCGTCGCAAAATACAATCGGAGTGCGGCATGCACGCGATGTGGCACAAAACCGGCAATACCATGCTGGTGATGGTCAACGGCCGGTAGACGGGCATCAAGAAGGTTCTGGTGCTGCACACCAACAAGAACTTCGACCAGCAGAGGACCAACTAGGTGATGCACCAGTACCACCTCGGGGACCTTGAGCAAGAGAAGAAGCATGAGCTTGTCATCTGCAAGATCTTCTACCAGACGAACACGAGGGCCAAGACTAAAAAGATTATAATTTAGTTTGGTACTAGTTCTACCTCTACCTGGTCGTATGCAAGTTGGCGTTCTTGTTAAGGATCTTTTGGTATGAACTTGGCATTTGCTTCCAACCATCATGTCGCGGGTCGACGTGGATATAACGCTGAATCAATTGTTGCAAAACGAATTTTCAGGCACCTGATAAGTAGCAAAAGCACCTACCGTTCGAATTCCCAGTTCTCCAAAATTTTAACATATTCCAGTACGCAAGGGATCCATCAGGTTTCACAGGCTGACATTTGGACACATCACGTAGGGACTAGGCTGTGGCACGCCAAGCCCAGCTGCAAATTGTTAAAGACAGGAACGATGGATTTGGGCCTTCATGCCCAGCACGCACGCCAAGCCCATGCCATCCCTCTAACTCACATACCACATGTTCTCAACCCTTCAAAAAAAAACATACCACATGTTCTCTTGTTCGAGTTCTCAGTTAACTAATTTTTTTAATACGCGTGGGAAACGGGAGCCGCCGCTTTTGGCGATCATTTTTGGACTCAAAAAAGGCCTAGTAGGCTATTGTTTAGTTGAAATATGTAAAATGTTCCGTAAAAAAAGAAATATGTAAAATGTAATTAATTTGGTCCGGTTTCAATGAAAATAATCCGATTTGCATGAAATTCGTCTGTGGAACCAAAAGAGGGTTGTCCATGCAGGGGCTAACAGTACGGACCCAGCAGGTCCATGATCGTACGCAAGCAAGTACATGCACTTATTATCACGATGGAAAAATGATTCCTCCTAAGGCCTCGATCGGCAATGGTGTTTTTACACCCCCGGTGGGCTTGGGGTTTGGAGGGGATTTGGTGATCCCCTCCCCCCTCCACCAAATCCCCTCAATTCCCCAGTAATCCCCACCCCCAAAATTTCCTACGTTTGGTACAACACCAGTGGCTGGGACAGCAGCAACAACATTCTGATAAGATGATGAAAAATAAAAATCTAATATTTTAGCATTCGGTGGCTGGGACAGCAACAACAACATATAAGATGCGTACCAGCAGCAGCACAACAACAAAAAAAAATTCGAAACGGAGGCAAAAGAATTGCCTCATCGATTAATTAAGAAGAAGAGAGTTGCCCAGTTAATTTACGGAAAACCGGGCGAAAACCGATACAAACTAACCATAAGATGACTACTCACAAAGCATGAAAGCCCACTGCAAACCCACAATCCAATCCCAACACTTGAAAAACACGATGGAACCCCGGTCATGAACACCACAACGAAAGGCAACGGGCAACACCAAAATCATGGTAACGACCCCGCCAAGAGATAGAAGATGATGCATCAAGCAGCCGGAGGCGCCTTTCCTATGACGCCACGCTTCTTTCCTTTGCACTTGTGTGACTTCTCTTTCAGGATGACGGTCCGAGGGCAATCGCCCACTTTCTTACTTTTGCCCCTGATTGTCGACCCCGTCAGGAGGCAAGCAATCGCCCTTCCAAATCCAGGGCGAGCAGCCTCCAAGCTGCTGAGCACGTCGCAAAGCTCTTTTGCGAAGAGAGCATCGGCATTATCAGTCGGCAGAGGTGGAGTTGACACTAAAGCCACCACTGAGTTCCCGGACAAGTTCACCTCCTGCTGCTCCCATGACAAAGGCAAATTCTGACCCTCCCACGAGGTCGTTGGCGAGTCCACATTAGTATGCTCCACTGAGAGAGGCAAAGCAGGGCGTGCACAAAGCTCCTGAAGCTCGGGCATGATCTGCAGCACTGGAGCATCGACCAGAGCGATGACCTTGCCCTCAATGGAAGATGAAACAACAGGCAAGGCGGACAACGTCGACGATGTGTCCCCAACACGAGGGGAGAAACAACCATAGAGCTCTGCTCCCTTATCCTCCGAGGAGCCAACACCGACCTCACCAAGAGGACACGGCGTAGGAGCGATCTGAACCATGGCCGACACGACAGAAAGCCTGCTAAAAGCAGCCTCCGCCTGCTCAAGCAATCTCTCAATCCGCGCTAGACAACCTTGGAGCCGAGGCATCATATCAGACGAGGTTGTTGAACCAGCGGGAGCAGAAACAACCGATGCCCAAGACCTAGGACGAAGCACCTTGGAGTGGAGCGTGGAATCCAGCATTCTCTCACATGCAGCTGGAGCTTGACGATGTTTGCCGCCAAGGCGGGACACCCGTGGCGCGACAAGGCATGCGAGCGAGCTGAGCGGACGCCAGGGATTGCGGCACTCGCGCATACAGTGACCGTTCTCCAAACAACGGGAGCATCGAAGAGGGTCTTTGCAAACAGCTGCACGATGTCCAAGGGCGAGGCATCTGCAACATCTACCAAAGAGCCAAGCCGGGATTGGGCGAGGGGGCAATATCGAGGCTGGTGACGACGTATGGCGCGGACCACGCCGGGGCAACACCTCTTGCCACTCCCCGCTTGCCTCCTCAGCTTCGTGCCCCATGCTCGACAGAGCCGGTTGAGTAGCCATGGCCGAGATGTTGGCAGCCAGCGGCGTCCGCGGGGCCAACTCCTCCTCGTTGTCGTCATCACTCTGCTCGTCGGCGAGGGAGGCCCAAGACCCAGGCATCCGCAGCACCAACTCAGCATCAGCATCCCCATCTGTGCTCACCAGCACCTCCTCCACCGCATCCCCGGGCGCGGGGCAGGGGCCCGCCGGATGCGACGGAGGCCGAGGAGAGCCAACAGGAGTCGGGGATGGTGGCTCAGCACCGGCAGGAGTTGGGGACGGCGCGGCTTCAGCAGCAGTCGGGGATGACGGGGACGACGAAGCGGAGCCGGTAGGAGTCAAGAACTGCATGTCATCAGCTGTATTCTGGACGGACGGCACCTTGCCGGTAGAAGCTGGGGACGGGGGACGCCCAAGCAGCGGCGGCGGCGGGGACTCAATCGATCCATCCACCTGGCCAGGGGCGCACGGAGATGCACCAGCGCACGCAGCGTCGGGGGTGGGCATCGCGGCGCCGCCGGCAGGCGGAGGTGGGGCGGTGAGCGTCGCGGGCGGAGCGGGCGCCGCCGTCAGCTTTGAGGGGCGCGCAGGTGAGGACATCCTGCCCCCGTTCCCCTTCATGAACCTCCAAGCAGGAGGACGCCGGAGCTCAGCCGAGCGGGACAACACAGCGCCCGTGCTCGGCGCGGACGAAGTGACAGCCGCCGTTGCCGTGGCCGCGGGCTGGGAGCGAGGAGCCATGGCGCCCAGTGGAGATTCGCAGGGAGGAGAGAGAAGGCGCAGAGGAGGTTCCAGATCTGGTGTCTACAGCTGTAGGGGAGGCCGGGGTGAGGAGATCGGGGCTGCGCCGCCGGCGCGCTCACCCGACGCAGTCGCGGTCGCGAGAGCCACAGCCCATTGGTTTATTGTAGTGGTCATGCATTCACAACAACAAATTTCAAACGTTGATAAGATGGTGCAAAATAAATCCAATCTTTATAACTTAAACAACATCATAGCAAGAAAACTTGCTAAAACCCATACACAATCCAAGCATCTTGCCATCAAATGGACAATAGTGTGGAATATGAATATTACAAAATAGTGCAAACATATCAGGAATGGCACACACTTCATGAAAAGAATAACAGGTCCTCAAATAATTCCATCACAACTAGCTTCTGGGGGTGGCGGCTCTTTCCTTTTCTACTATCTAGTTCTTGGGGGTGGCAGCCAAGACTCAAACTCTGCAAGAAAGCAGCGATCTTGAGCCCACATGACAAAAAGGCAAAAATACTACTACAAGCGTTATGGACCATAGAAACTTCAATGTATATGCGAAGATTTTTCTTTCGGTTCCTCAAATGTTCTATCATTGCAACTAGTGACAAGGGAATAGGAACATAACACTTTCTAGTCATTAAAGATTGACACCGGAAGCTAACCGTTTCTAAAATGATGAATCCATGACTCTGAAGAGCAAGATTTGCAGTTTTTTTTCTTAGAAAAGAGAATTCAAAGATCAAAAATAGCTTCGTATGTTCCAGCACATATTACATATAACAGAAAGTCATCTAGAAACAAACAATTATCTGATATTACATATGGATGACTAGATACAAGTTTATAGTCATCTCAAAATATATCTCCTATGGATGCATATTACATATTCAACTTCTCTGGATATGACAAGAAACAATTATCTGAGATATATTCCAGAGAAATATCTCAGATAATTGTTTCTTGTCATATTCAACTTCTCTAGATATGAATATTCAACTTCTCTGGAATATGTAATATCTCAGATATCTGACTAGAAACAAACAATTATATGTCATATGGATGCATCTAGTCATCTAAAAGTAAAAGTTTCTTGTCCGCAAATATCTAAGATATGGATGCATCTAGTCATCTAGAGAAGTTGAATGCGGCACAAATACAAGGCAGAAAAAGGGGCAGAAGCATTGTACAGTTCTAATTTGCAGTGCTTCAAGTTGCAACGATATATCAAATTGAAATACTTTGCAGATTTAAGAAAAGTGGGAACAACTATGTATATTCAACACTTGAGAGCTATGTATAGTCAACACTTGAGAACAACTATGTATAGTCAACACTTGAGAACAACAACATATCAACTTCCTACACTAGCTTACCAACTAACTCAAGCAAAGTGGGAACAACTATTATAGTCAACACTTGAGAGCTAAAATCTTGAACATACCTCATGGGGACATCTGACTCCGAAGCCACATAACAGCGGTCTCTTTATCATCAGCAGCAGCATTTATGAAAATCTCACGGTTCGCAACATCCTTGAAGACATTGAATGCTTTGATCTTCTCGATGCGGGTGACACCCTCCATTGTTTTCAGCACGTCCATGCACTTGGTGATAGAGAAGTCATGTAATTTTGTTGCTTCTCCCCTTTCATTGGCCAAGTATGCAGCTTCATCATCTACTTGCCTTTTCTTCAGCTCTATGTACTTCTCCAATGCTCTAGCAATCACATCTCCACTGTTCTTGGGCTTCTTTTGCGACATCTTTCCTGAACCAGCCATTGTACGACCCCCTTCCTCGATTGGATCGACATCCTCCTTCCTATGAGCAGCATCCATTTGATCCAGAATTTGCAAGTCGTCATCATCATTTTGCACTTTATCCATCATCTCCAAGTCATCAGTTTCTTTTACTTCCTCGACCTCTCTTTCATCTTCAAAGCCTTCATCAATTTGTGATGGTTGTAAAATGGATGTGAAATTATAGGTACCCTCAGCTGTCTGCCCTGCAAAATGCATGTAAGTAACCAAGCAAGAGGCAACTGAGTTAGAGGTAGCAACAGAAGTTGGTAAACTTACCATCGTACAGTTCTCCTAGCAAGTCAAAGAGAGGAAAAGATTTCTTCTGGAATTTCCCGATATTTGGATATGACTACAAAGAACCAGAGTAATAGATGAGTATTAGCATGGTATAAATTGTAACCATATCAAAGGGTGGAATTAAAGAACTTACAATCAGTAGATTGTCCCAAAGGTCGGTGTCGGCTTCTATCATGCATCTTTTGTCGTCCCAGCCGACACCGCTTTGCTTTCGAGCTTCTTTTAGCATCCTGTATTCCCTTTTGAGCTCCTTCTCCTTATCTTGAATTTGAGGCTTCGAGAACTTCGCATGTTTGTGTTTTGCATGGAATTTTGTCACCATCAAGTTCCAAGTTTCCTTGCTCCATCCATTTTGTCCTCGGTGGTAAGGAGTATCGTGCTCCGTAAGTATCTCCACCAAACCTTTTTCAAGTCCTAACTTCATTGTGCTCTTTGTTTCACAACTAGACAAGCCAATTAAAGTACAAGGCTAAGAATGGTGTTCGACAAATTCAGATTCAGATCAAATGGCTACGTGCATAAAAAAAACTTGTGACATGAAGAAATTATTGGGTAGTGACAAACAAGATCATCTAACATGATAGCTAGTACAACAATGCTACTGTTCTTGTAGTGAAAAACAAGTCGAAGATGGCAAACAAGAAGACCTTTTGGAGAACTCTTTTTGGTAACCTTTGGTGAATCCTTTTTAGCACCAAGGACACCTTTCTTTTTTAATAAGGCAGCAGCTTGCGCCAAGTTGAATTTGGGAGATCCTTTTGCATACATATCTGTTTAGATAAAACAAATTAACACACAAACTAAGACAATTAATCGGTTGAATTAGAAAGAGTCAATTACATCCACAAACTTACAAAGAGTTAGTTATGTTGGAAATCATTCCACATTTGCATTGCAATTTCATCTCTCAAAGCATTGCTTTGGGTGTTGTTCCTTATCATCGCCATTAGGTACATTGACAAAATCAGCTAGAGGTATGTTATCTGGTTGGTTGTCAAGCCATTCCTCATCACCATCATGCTTTTTGATGATGTTATGGAAGATTGCGGTAGCTGCTGGAATCCTTGCTTGGTTCCTAACTGAATGCAGTGTCCCAACATTGAGAATCGGGAATCGCTTCTTAAGAACTCCTACGGTCCTTTCTACATGATTTCGCAACATAGCATGTCGAAGATTGTATAATTCTCTGTGGTTCTGTGGACGATGGTGGCCATGCCCAAATTCATTCAAGTGATACCTCACACCCCGATACGGTGCAAGGAAGGATGTGGTGTTTGCGTAACCACCATCGACGAGGTAAAACTTCCCATTAGGTACTTTAAATCCAGAGTTAATGGCAGACCGAAGAACCCTAGCATCTGTTGCAGACCCCTCCCAGCCACATGATATAAATGTGATCTGCAAGTCAAAGTCACATGCAATCATTATGTTTTGGCTCAGGGTGCCCTTTCTATTTCGAAATGGGGCGGCACTCTCAGGTGTAATGGTAATAGGAACATGGGATCCATCAATAGCACTTATACAATTCTGGAAAAAAATAGACTGCAAATTAATCTTTGAAATTTTAATGAAGAAAGATAAGGGATTTTTTTAAGTGTCAAGATAAGAACCTTGAAGTATGGATAGAATCGTTCATCGGTAGCAAATTATTGGATGAGGTTCGTCAATGCGTGGAGGTTCCACAAAGCGAGTACATAGGGCAGGGATGATATCAAGAACTCGTTGATGTACTCATGAAAGGTGGATCCACTATGTCTGAATTCCAGTTGCAAATCTTCATATGATGAATTATGTGACAACATGTACAGGAAGAATGCTAACTTCTCCTCCACCTTGAGTCTTGTGTCTTTTTATCAATTCTTTCCTTCTAAGGTATGACGCTAAAGACTTAAAGATGTATGGTTCCATCCTAAAAGCTACCAAGCAACTCTTCACGTGTCCTTCAAGAAGTTCGTCAACATGCTCCTTGCCGTAAAGGATCGAGCTATGCCTTTGTCTTTTTTCACCCTGTCCTCTACTGTCCATTAAGTACGAGTGCAATAATGGAAGAATGAAAAGGACCATCTCATCATCATCGTCCTCTCTTCTCTTCCTAATACGATCTAGACCCCGTGACTTCATTTCAAAACTAGTACCGAAGCAATCAAGGAACAATAACAAGAATTAGAGAGCTAACAAGTTGTAGTAAATACAAGGCATACCAAACTTTGGTGTCTTAACGGGATCCCACGAAGGCGACGGCTCGTCCACTCCCACTATAAACCAAGGCTCGGGTACCTATAAAAAACAAATCGGTTGGTCTAAGGGTTAGATAATCCAAGGACAGCTACAAATTGGAAAATGTTAATTCAAAATAAATCAAAGTAACTCTTTCCTAAAAAAACCAGTATAACACTCTTTTGCAATATCAAATTAATTACAGTTTTCATGAACACGACTCAACTTGCGAACAGATCAATTGTTCCTCTGTTGTAAAGATGTCACTTAGCAGTATGGACAAAAAGCAAGAAGCAGCCGAATCTATTCTATGTACCAAAACAGCAGATAATAATGATGATCTTGATGTAAATACTTACAGTTTCAGCATCCTACATAATGATGATCGAAAAGAAAGAAATGATGATAGCAAGCTGAGTTTCTGGATTTCTATACATATTGATTGACAATGATTGATGTTTCGCAACATTGGACAGTGCCAGAAAATGGTATGAACAGATTACTAGATGCAAACATCATCTTCATTTACATATTAATTGACTTGGACAGTACTATATCATTAGTTATAAAAAATTAATGATAGTTCATACTACTAGCAATCTGAACTTCACAAGTTCTTTTCAGAATGTGACGCACAGATTAAAGATTCATGCGCTATTGTCCAACCGGGAAAATATCTGCTTGTTTCTGCCTAAAAGCGTGAAAGAGACGCTTCGCCCACCGGGAAAAGGAGCGAGCCGTATATACGGAAAACCATATTCACATCTTACTCTAAATTACTCAGACTACTTGGTAAGATAAAAACCATATCCACATTAGGAAAAAAATTAGTTTGTATAGCATCAACAATCCAAGTATCTTCCTACAAGGCTAAAAATAGGTTATGACACAGCTATCAAATGTGTGTTTGCACTCAACAATGGTATATATGATCTGCAGAACCACAATCAGTGGACACCGTTTCAGTTCAAAGCAAGCAGAATAATTTCTCTGACACATCTAATGATCCTGATCAGGTACAATGCATAGCAGCTACCATCTCTCAGCCTAGATGACATATTCACATTTTACTCAAAATTCAAGCTGTCCAGTAATCGTGGACTACAAGCTGCAGACCAAATCTGAAACTAGCAAGCTGCAGACAAAATTCAAAATGCGTAGCAGTAAACATCATCTTAAACTACAAGCTGCAGACCAAATCTTGTAATCTTGTAAGCTGTCCAGTAAACAAATCACATCTTCATAGCACCAAGCAAGCATAATAGCAAGAACTCCATCCAAGCAAGAACGCCAATGGTTAGAGCAACGAGTGAAACCCTAGACAAAGGGGAGGAGAGGGGAGGGATGAGGTGGAACCAGTCCTTACAAGCGAAAACGCAAGGTTACCGGAAGGATATGGAGTTCTGGACGTCGGAGGCGGCAGGGGCTGAGGTAGCGTGTACGGCGGCGGCAATGGCGTGGATGGCGACGGCGGCAAGAGCCAAGAGGCCTCGGGATCCGAGGCAGGACCGGCGGATGATCTGGCTCGGCTTGGACGGAGTCGACGAAGGGCGGAGGGCGGAGGGGGCGGATGGCGGAGGGCGGAGGGCGGAGGGCGGAGGGCGCGGTGCCATCACGGTCGGGGGGAAAATTCACGAGGGGAGGCTCGCATCTGCTCTCACATGGGTATTGAGGGTTTCGGCGTGTAATTTTGGGGATGGGCCGGTCCAATACCGGGGTACCAAACGGGCTGTGGGGAATTTCGGGGATTTCTATACCGGGCGGGTAAAATACTCTTTAAAACGTGCAAATACTCTAGTGCCGAACGAGGCCTAATGGTATACTGACGTCTGAGACCCGCGAAATTTTCAACGTAGTCAATAAGCCAGAGAATTCTATTAGGAGAGACTGACAAGTGGGATCCACCAGGTATACTTTTTTTTAGGTCGAGCAAGTATCAACTGAGTTTTAGACTGCCCAGTCTATGGTTTTGTTTTTTAATAGGCGCAACCCATGATGACATGCGGACACAAGGGATCCAGCAGGTATGAACTGGCATCTGGTACGCCCAACCTTGGTTTTAGTTGTGACACCCCCAGATATTAGTCATGTCATTATCCTAATTAATTTGCCATGTCATCATGATTATCATAATTAAATTGCAACTAAGAATTAATCCAACTCTTAAATTCAAATTCATATCGCAAGTCAAAATAATATTTCATCAAATAGTGAAACAAAAATGTTTATATGATTCCATAAAGTCCCCAAGTAATTGCCATGATGAAACTAACTTTATTTGAATTCCAAATTTGACCCCAGCAGCATTTAAAGTGGATCTGCAACATTAAATGGTACAAAACAAATTCAAACACAAATTTAGATAATTGTAAATGGCCCCAAACTTTTTGTGCGGCCCTGTAAGATAGCCTAGTATTTTATGTGCAAAGTTTCGTATTAAAAAAATCGTTTGCTAGCAAAACAAAATAGAAAACAGTAGTTATGACAATTACAGAAAAGAAAAGAAGAAAGAAGTGTTACTATGCACTTGGCCCGATCGAAGCCACAGTGCGGCCCAGCCCACCTAGCAGGCCTTCTCCTTCCTCGGTACAGGAGGGAGAGGCAGAGGAGACTCGTGGCAAGCATCCTGCCGCCATGGCCATGGATGGCCTCCACGTGCCCCCTCTCGGCCTATATATTAGTCCAATCGAAACCCTAGCACGCCCTCGTCCGATTCCCCTCCTTTCCCCATCGCGCCCCTCCTCCTCTGCTCGAAATCGAGCTCGGAGCTCGATGTGGTGACCACTGCCTCGTCGCCATTGTCGCGCCCACCGTCGTCCCCGTGCCCTAGGACTTTGTCCGCCTGCTTCGCCGTCGTCCACTACGTCGTCCACGGCCACCGGTTGGAGCTGGGCGCCCTTGCAGCGCGTGGATCAAGCTCGTCTTCTTCCTCGGTCGCCGCCGCTGTTCTTCGTCGATCCGTCGCCACTGCTGCTCCTAAGCCATCACCGAGCCACCTTGCGCTCCACGGTGAGCCCCTCCTTCGATTCTCGGCCTTTCCCCCGTCGATCCGTCGCCATAGTGTCGTCCCGCGAGCTCGCGCCCGCCGTGGTCGAAGCCCCGCCATAGCCGCACTGGGCTCGCTCCCGCGGGCGCTCGCCACGCCCGTGGCCGTGCTCCCCTGCGCCTCTTGCCGCCCCAGGTCGTGGCCTCGCGCGCGCGTCCGCCCGGGCCGCGCCCCTGCTCCTGCTAGCTGCTGCGTGCTGCCTTGCCGCGGCTGCTGCGCCGCTCTACGTGCTGCTGCCTCCCTCTGCCGCTGCTTGCTCTGCTGCTGCTGCTGGCGCTGCTAGCTACTGCCGCTGCCCCGCACCGCCCGCTCATCATCCGTGCTGCTGGCTGTGGCCGCCGGCGCCTCTGTGCGTGCGTGCACAATCGCGGCCAGAGCCGGCTGGTTCTCTGCCAATGGGGCCCGGCCCCAGTTTAATTAGGACTAACCCCATGTTAGTGCTAACCCCCCTCATATTAGTCACTACCACTGCCCCCCCATTGCTAATTAAGTTAACTAAAACATATAAAAGTTTTTGTTAATAGCTGAGTCAATGACAGGTGGACCCAGTCAACACTTTGACCAGTCAACTCATTGACCAGTCAATTGCTGAGTCAGCAGTTGACCAGGCCCCACCTGTCAGCCTCACAGCCCCCTGCTGTGTACCCTTCCCTGTGCACACATAGCATTTTGCTAGTTAATTTCGAAATAATAATAAATTCAAAAAATCCTTTAACTTTGAAAAATCATATAAAATAATCTATAACTCAGATGAAAAAGTTTTATATATGAAAGTTGATCAGAAAAATATGAAAATCTGAATATGCCACCCACATACCCGTCACACCCCTCTAACTTGGTGAACCTTGAACATTTGCACCTGGATCATCTGACAGAATAATACCTGGAGCTGAGAAAATATTATCAGATATTTTCCCTCTTCTTTTAAAACGCTTAGGGTTACATTAGGGCATATCATCATCACACATTGCCATGACATGCATGTGTGTTGCATTTGTATGCCCATTATTTATCTGTTTCCTCCCTCTCATCTATTCCTTCGGTAGACTCCGAGACTGCCCCTGGCCCCGAGTACGACTACGTCGTCGATGACCCGTCCTTCTCAACAGAGCTTCTAGGCAAGCAAAACTCACTTGATCATTCAGATATCACCTATTCTTTCCCTCTACTTCTTGCATTAGATTTTGCTATTGTTGTTGTTCCGGTAGCTCCTATTCTGATGCATAGCCTATTGTTGTTACCTCTGTTGATACCTTACCTGCTATCCTATTATGCTTAGTATAGGTATGCTAGTATTCCATCAGTGGCCCTACATCCTTGTCCGTGTGCCATGCTATACTATCGGGCCATGATCCCCGCTGGGCGATGATCATGGATATATTATGTACACTATACAATGTTACATGATATGATTAAAGTCGGCTCGGCTTGGAGAGCATCCGTGAGTGATTCACTATGGCGGAACGACAGGGCAGGTAGAGACCATCTAGGAGAGAGGTGGGTCTGGACCCTGGTCGTTGTCCACGGTTACTTAACAATAACACGCTTAACAAGTTCAGTGTATTTGATCTGAGATTGCCATTGGCATATACACATTAATCGCCGCACGTGATAATGGTATATGGGACCCTCGGCATCGTACGTTCCTCCCGAAAGCTCTGTCAGACGTCACAGTTGAGCGAGCTGATTGTTGGGGTGGGTTGTAATCGCCCGCTTCTGTATACAGAGGTGGGTCTGGTCCCCGGCCAGTCACGGAACGCGCAGGAGTTCTTAGGGTGATTGGCCCAAGACCCCTCCGCGCTTAGGATGTAGACCGGCGTGCTGACCTCTCTGGAGAGCCTAGGTAGGACTACGACGTTGATACGTCCAATTTGCATCATGATTTCCTACCGTTATTTATAATGTATTTGATCATTATTTCACTTTATGATGCAATTCTTATGCTTTTTCTCTCTTAATTTACAAGATTTATATGAAGAGGGAGAATACCGGCAGCTGGAATTCTGGACCTGAAATAGCCACATCAGAGATACCTATCCTACAGAGCTCCAATTGACTTGAAATTTCACGGAGATTTTTTATTGAATATATAAAAAATACTGGAAAGAAGAAATAATGGAGGGGGCCCACCAGTTGCCCATAAGGAAACAGGGCGCGACCCCCCTGGGCGCGCCCTGATGCCTTGTGGGGCCCCTGGCTGGCCTCTGGCCCCTCCTTCTGCTATATAAGGTCTTTTGCCCTAAAAAATTATAGAGAAGACTTTCGGGACGAAGCGCCGCCGTCTCGAGGCGGAACCTAGGCAGGAGCTATTTTGCTCTCCGGCGGAGCGATTCCGCCGGGGATACTTCCCTCCAGGAGGGGGAAATCGAAGCCATCAACATCACCAACGATCCTCTCATCGTGGGAGGACCAATCTTCATCAACATCTTCACTAGCACCATCTCATCTCAAACCCTAGTTCATCTCTTGTATTCAATCTTCGTCTCAAAACCTCAGATTGGTACCCGTGGGTTGCTAGTAGTGTTGATTACATCTTGTAGTTGATGCTAGTTGGTTTATTTGTTGGAAGATTATATGTTCAGATCCTTAATGATATTCAATACCCCTCTGATCTTGAACATGAATATGATTTGTGAGTAGTTACTTTTGTTCTTGAGGACATGGGAGAAGTCTTGTCATAAGTAATCATGTGAATTTGGTATTCGTTCGATATTTTGATGATATGTATGTTGTTGCTTCCTTTAGTGGTGTCGTGTGAATGTCGACTACATGACACTTCACCATCTTTGGGCCTAAGGGAAGGCATTGTGGAGTAGTAATTAGATGATGGGTTGCTAGAGTGACAGAAGCTTAAACCCTAGTTTATGCGCTATTTCGTAACGGGCTGAGTTGTATCCATATGTTTCATGCTATGGTTAGAGTTATCTTAATTCTTCTTTCGTAGTTGCGGATGCTTGCGAGAGGGGGTAATCATAACTGGGAGGCTTGTTCAAGTAAGAACAGCACACAAGCACCGGTCCACCCACATATCAAATTATCAAAGTAGCAAACGCGAATCAAACAAACATGATGAAAGTGACTAGATGAAATTTCCATGTGTCCTCGAGAACGGTTTGCTTATTATAAGAGATCGTTCCGGCTTGTCCTTTGCTATAAAAAGGATTGGGCCACCTTGCTGCACTTTTGTTACCGTTACTACTTGTTACTTGTTACGAATTACCTTGCTACCAAACTATCTATTACCTACAATTTCAGTGCTTGCAGAGAATACCTTGCTGAAAACCGCTTGTCATTTCCTTCTGCTCCTCGTTGGGTTCGACACTCTTACTTATCGAAAGGACTACGATTGATCACCTATACTTGTGGGTCATCAAGACTCTTTTCTGGTGCCGTTGCCGGGGAATGAAGCGCCTCTGGTGAGTGGAATTTGGTAAGGAAACATTTATATTACGTGCTGAAATTTACTGTCACTTGTCACTATGGAAAGTAATCCTTTGAGGGGTTTGTTCAGGGTATCTTCACCTCGACCGGAAGCATTAAGAGTTGCTCCTCAACCTACTAAACCTACTAAAAATATTTATTATGAAATTCCTTCGGGTATGATAGAGAAACTGCTAGCTAATCCTTATGCAGGAAATGGAACGGTGCATGCTGATATGCACTTGATCTATGTGGATGAAATTTGTGGATTGTTTAAGTTTGCAGGTCTATCTGGAGATGGAGTTAAGAATAAAGTATTCCCTTTATCTTTGGAGGGAAAGGCATTGACATGGTATAGGCTATGTGATGATACTGAAACATGGGATTGGAACCGGTTGAAGCTGGAATTTCACTAGAAATTTTACCCTATGCATTTGGTTCATCGTGATCGGAATTATATATATAATTTTTGGCCTCGTGAAGGAGAAAGTATCGCTCAAGCTTGGGGGAGGCTTAAGTATATGTTGCATACATGCCCCAATCATGAGCTCTCAAGAGAAATAATTATTCAAAACTTTTATGCTCGGCTTTCTCATGATGATCATTTCATGCTCGATACTTCTTCTGCTGGTTCCTTTATGAAGAGAACTATTGAATTCAGATGGGATCTTCTGGAAAGAATTAAACGCAACTCTGAAGATTGGGAAATCGACAAAGATAAAGTGTGTGTTAGGTATAAATCTTGAGGTTGATTGTGTTAAATCTTTTATGGAAACTGATGCTTTTCATAAGTTTAGTACTAAATATGGACTTGACTCTGAGTAGTAGCTAGTTTTTGTGAATGTTTTGCTGCTCATGTTGATCTCCCTAAAGAGAAATGGTTTAAATATCACCCACCTATTGAGCTAAATGAAGAACATGTTAGTGTTAAAGAAGAAACAATTGTTTACAATGTTGATCCAGTTGTGCCCACTGCTTACATTGAGAAACCTCCTTTCCCTGTTAGGATTAAGGAACATGCTAAAGCTTCAACTGTGGTTAACAAAAGCAATATAAGAACACCTAGACCTTCTGAACAAATTAAAGTTGAACCTAATATTGCAATAGTTAAAGATCTTTTGGTTGATGATATTGATGGGCATGTTATTTACTTTTGCGATGAGGCTGCTAGAATTGCTAAACCTGTTAGAAATGAACGAGATATGTTAGATAAGAATAAGCCCATAGTTGGCATGCCTGTTGTTTCTGTTAAGATTGGAGATCATTGCTATCATGGTTTGTGTTATATGGGTGCTAGTGTGAGTGCTATTCCATTTTCCTTATATCAAGAAGTAATGCATGATATTGCACCTGTTGAGATTGAAGATATTGATGTTACTATTAAGCTTGCAAATAGAGATACTATTACACCACTTGGGATTGTTAGAGATGTTGAAGTCTTGTGTGGTAAAATCAAATACCCTACTGATTTCCTTGTGCTTGGTTCACAACAAGATAATTTTTGTCCCATTATATTTGGTAGACCTTTCTTGAATACCATTAATGCTGAAATTGATTGTGTTAAAGAGAAGGTTAGAGTTAAGTTTGGTGATATATCTCATGAATTTAATTTCTCCAAGTTTAGTAGACGACCTCATGATAAAGAATTACCCATAAAGATGAAATTATCGGTCTTGCTTCTATTGCTATGCCTCCTACTGATCCTTTAGAACAATATTTTCTAGACCATGAGAATGATATGCATATAAATAAAAGAAATGAAATAGATGAGTTGTTCTTTAAACAAGCACCTATCCTTAAACATAATTTGCCTGTGGAAACTTTGGGAGATCCTCTTCCACCGAAGAGTGATCCTGTGTTTGAATTAAAGCAATTACCTGAAACACTTAAGTATGCTTATCTTGATGAAAAGAAGATATATCCTGTTATTATTAGTGCTAACCTTTCAGAGCATGAAGAAAAGAGATTACTTAAATCTCTGAAGAAGCACCGTACCGCTATTGGATATACTCTCGATGATCTTAAGGGCATTAGTCCCACCTTATGTCAGCATAAAATTCATATGGAGCCAGACGCTAAACCCGTTGTTGATCATCAAAGAAGGTTGAATCCTAAAATGAAGGATGTGGTAAGAACTGAAATATTAAAGCTTCTTGAGGCAGGTATAATTTATCCCATAGCTGATAGTAGATGGGTAAGCCCTGTTCATTGTGTTCCTAAGAAAGGAGGTATTACCGTTGTCCCTAATGATAAAAATGAACTTATTCCACAAAGGATTGTAACTGGTTATAGGATGGTAATTGATTTCAGAAAATTAAAGAAAGCTACTAGGAAAGATCATTACCCCTTGCCTTTTATTGATCAAATGTTAGAAAGATTATCTAAGCACACACACTTTTGCTTCCTAGATGGTTATTCTGATTTTTCTCAAAAACCTATTTCACCTGAAGATCAAGAGAAAACCACCTTTACTTGTCCTTTTGGAACTTATGCTTATCGTCGTATGCCTTTTGGTTTATGTAATGCACCTGCTAACTTTCAAAGATGTATGACTGCTATACTCTGACTTTTGTGAAAAGATTGTTGAGGTTTTCATGGATGATTTCTCCGTTTACGGAACTTCTTTTGATGATTGTTTGAGCAACCTTGATCGATGAGGGTGTCCCAGATTGGGGGGTGCTCGGGCTGCCGGCCTATCTCTCGTAGGCCGGGCTAGCGGGCCGCCCTTTACTCGTCGAAGGAAGGCCGGATAGTGGGCGACCCCGCACACCAGAAGGAAACCATCGAAGACTTGGCGTCTCCTCCAAGTAATTATTAGCGTAGTCGGCATGTTTATCCTCTGATGGTAACCGACCGTATGTAACCCTAGGTCCCTCTGGTGTCTATATAAACCGGAGAGTTTAGTCTGTAGAGGATCATCATATTCATTGCCTAGGGTTTAGCCCATCCGATCTCGAGGTAGATCAACTCTGTAACCTTCATACAATCACATCAATACAATCTAGCAGGACGTAGGGTATTACCTCTTCGAGAGGGCCCGAACCTAGGTAAATCATCATCTCTACGTTCTCTGTTACCCATTGATTCCTAGACCCACAGTTCGGATCCCCTACCCGAGATCTGCCAGTTTTGGTACCGACAATCGAGTTTTGCAGAGGTGTGAAGAAACTAATCTTGTCTTAAACTGGGAGAAGTGCCATTTTATGGTGAATGAAGGTATAGTCCTTGGGCATAAAATTTCTGAAAGAGGTATTGAAGTTGATAAAGCTAAAGTTGATGCAATTGAGAAAATGCCATGTCCTAAGGATAGCAAAGGTATAAGAAGTTTCCTCGGTCATGCTGGTTTCTATAGAAGGAATATAAAAGACTTCTCTAAAATCTCTAGGCCTCTTACTAATCTCTTGCAAAAAGATGTTCCATTTGTTTTTGATGATGATTGTGTAGAAGCTTTTGCAATACTTAAGAAAGCCTTAATTTCTGCACCTATTGTTCAACCACCTGATTGGAACTTACCCTTTGAAATTATGTGTGATGCAAGTGATTATGCTGTTGGTGCTGTTCTAGGACAAAGAGTTGATAAGAAATTGAATGTTATTCATTATGCTAGTAAAACTCTAGACAATGCTCAAAGAAATTATGCTACTACTGAGAAAGAATTTTTAGCAGTTGTGTTTGCATGCGATAAATTTAGATCTTATATTGTTGATTCCAAAGTTACTATTCACACTAACCATGCTGCTATTAAATACCTTATGGAAAAGAAAGATGCTAAACCTAGACTGATTAGGTGGGTTCTTTTGCTACAAGAATTTGATTTGCATATTATTGATAGAAAGGGAGCTGAGAACCCCATAGCTGATAATTTGTCTAGAATGGAAAATGTTCTTGATGACCCACTTCCTATTAATGATGATTTCCTTGATGAACAATTAGCTATGATAAATGCTTCTCGTAATACTCCTTGGTATGCAGACTATGCTAATTACATTGTTGCTAAATATATACCACCTAGTTTCACATACCAACAAAAGAAAAAGTTCTTCTTTGATTTAAGACATTACTTTTGGGATGACCCACACTTATATAAAGAAGGAGTAGATGGTATTATTAGACATTGTGTACCTAAGCATGAACATGAACAAATCCTACGTAAGTGTCACTCCGAGGAATATGGAGGACACCATGTGGGAGACAGAGCTGCACACAAGGTATTACAATCTGGTTTTTGTTGGCCTACTCTTTTCAATGATGCACGTAAGTTTGTCCTCTCTTGTGATGAATGTCAAAGAATTGGTAATGTTGGTAGACGCCAGGAAATGCCTATGAATTATTCACTTGTTATTGAACCATTTGATGTTTGGGGTTTTGATTATATGGGACCGTTTCCTAAATCCAATGGGTATACTCATATTTTAGTTGCTGTTGATTACGTTACTAAGTGGGTAGAAGCTATTCCAACTAGTAGTGCTGATCATAACACCTCTATTAAAATGCTTAAAGAAGTTACATTCCCGAGGTTTGGAGTCCCTAGATATTTAATGACTGACGGTGGTTCACATTTTATTCATGGTGCTTTCCGTAAATTGCTTGCCAAATATGATGTTAATCATAGGATTGCATCTCCTTATCATCCTCAGTCTAGTGGTCAAGTTGAATTAACTAATAGAGAAATAAAATTAATTTTGCAAAAGACCGTTAATAGATCTAGAAAGAATTGGTCTAAGAAACTTGATGATGCATTATGGGCTTACAGAACTGCTTATAAAAATCCTATGGGTATGTCTCCCTATAAAATGGTCTATGGAAAGGCATGTCATTTACCTCTTGAGTTAGAACATAAGGCATATTGGGCAATTAAAGAACTTAACTATGATTTCAAACTTGCCGGTGAAAAGAGGTTATTTGATATTAGCTCTCTAGATGAATGGAGAACTCAAGCCTATGAAAATGCTAAGTTATTTAAAGAAAAAGTTAAAAGATGGCATGATAAAAGAATCCAAAAACGGGAATTCAAAGTAGGTGATCATGTTTTATTGTACAATTCTCATTTAATATTCTTTGCAGGAAAACTTCTCTCTAAATGGGAAGGACCGTATATCATCGAAGAAGTTTACCGCTCCGGAGCCATCAAAATAAATAACTCCGAATGCAATAATCTGAGAGTGGTGAATGGAAAAAAAATTAAGCACTATATCTCAGGTACTCCTATCAATGTTGAAACTAATATTATTCAGACAATGACACAGGAGGAACACATCAAAGAGTCCTTCTGGAACGCTCCAGAACCCTGAAAAGGGGTAGGTATGTGATACGGTAAGTAAACTGACTCGAAAAATTCCATAAAAATTATTTCTGTCCATTTTAGAATATTAGAAAAATTACAAAAATAAGAAACAGCTGAGGGGACCCATGAGTCGCCCACAAGGCAACAGGGCGCGACCCCCATGGGGCGCGCCGTGATGCCTTGTGGGCCCCTCGTGTGCCCTCCCGACTCCGTTTTCCTCTCGTATGCTTGTTTTGCAAGATAAAAATTCTTTATATATACTCACGGATGTTTTGACCACCGCATCGCAAGTTCCTCCTCTATTCTTGTTTTGGGCTGTTTTCTGTCAGATTTTAAAGCCAGGCATCATGTCTTCCTCCTCCAACAATGTGGGAGACGATGCTTGGCTGCTGCAGATGGAACTCAGGAGAGAAGGGGAGGAAGAGGTTACCATGGAAGAAGATGATGGAGATTCGCTGGAGGTGCAGCCCCCTGCTTTGGAGAGGGGTACGCTTGCCGGCATCTCCACAACGCCAAATCCTCATCAAGCTATGAGAAGCACTACCAGCCATGGAAGTCCAGAGGTACAAGATGGGCTTCCTCCTAGGAGGCCCTTACACAGGTTACATCGGAACAGCTTTCATAATTTGGTCCACAACTATGGGGTCGAGAACACTCCTCGTATGCACATACCTTCCAATTGGGATATCTCCCGTCCAAGTGAGAATGATGCAGGAAAGAGCTCATGGGGGCCGGAAATAAACATATTATGGTTTAACTGCAAAAGAATGCCACCGCGATTCAGCAGTTGCTTCGGGAGGTCCAGAGCTTGAAGGATATCTTACTAAATATTTTGAAGGACAAGCCTACCTCTTCATCACCGCCATCACCGAAGAAGGAGATTTGAGTACATGGGTATGGGCACCACCCTTGGCTTGTGCCAAGCTTGGGGGAGGTGCCCCAGTATCGTATCACCATCACTTTTTATCATCATTATCTATCTTAGTTCGATCCTTAGTTATTTCGTGATTTTGAAGAATAAAGTTTTAGTATGATCTAGTTTCGAGTGCTTGCTTTGTGGTCTATCTATCTATGTAATCGTGTGTGGAAGTTATATAATAAAGAGTAGTTTGAGTTGAGTGTTTTGCTTTTGTTGATCCAATCTTGGAAATAAAATGAAGAGAATAAAAAGTAAGATCATATGCTAATCCCATGGGGAGTGATGACTTCACATAAAAGAAGTATAATTGATAAAACTTGTTGGAAGTTGACAAACATAGTATTGGTCATTGTTGCAATTCATGAAAAAGTAATAAAGAAAGAGAGGTCTCACATATAAATATACTATCTTGGACATCTTTTATGATTGTGAGCCTCCATTAAATATTCTATGTCAATTAGTCGACGTTGGACAAGGAAGACAACGTAATGAGTTATGTTTGCTTATATTCACATAGAAGTTATATTGTTTTGGATCCTCTAACATGTGGTGCTTGCCTCCTATATTTTCCTAGCCAAAACTCTGTACTAAGTAGAGATACTACTTGTGCATCCAAAACCCCTTAAACCTAGTTTCATGCCATGAGAGTCCACTATATCTACCTATGGATTGAATAAGATCCTTCAAGTAAGTTGTCATCGGTGCAAGGCAATAAAAATTGCCCCTAAATATGTATGATCTTTTATTGTAAAGGAAAATAAGCTTTGTATGATCTTGTGACGGTGAAGGAATAAAAGCGACAGACTGCATAATAAAGGTCGCTATCACAAGGGGCAATATAAAGTGACGTTCCTTTACATTAAGAGTTTGCACATCCAAACACAAAAAGCGCATGACAACCTCTGCTTCCCTCTGCGAAGGGCCTATCTTTTACTTTATGTATTTACTTTCATGCAAGAGTCAATAGTATTCTTCTCTATTCCGTTTTTATTTTCTCTTTTGGCAAACATCATGTGGTGGGGATTGATCCATGCATATATATCCAGTTGAATGTAGGTGATCATGAGTTATTATTGTTGACATTACCCTTGAGGTAAATACGTTGGGAGGCGAAATTATAAGCCCCTATCTTTCTATGTGTTCGACTGAAACTTTCGCTCCATAAGTATGACGTGAGTGTCAGTAATCATAGAAGACTAGATGATAGTTGAGTATGTGAACTTCCTAAACAAAGCTCTTACATAGACTCTTTCTGATAATATGATGAATTGCAATTGCTTCAGTGACTGAGATCATAGTTTGTTAGTTTTCAATTTGGTTTATGGTTCATACTTTAACTTGTGGATGAATTGTCACTTTTTCATGAGAAGTTTTATGATGATATATTGCTGTTATAATGAGGATCATGATGCTCCATGTCCGTATTTTATTTTTAGCGACGTCTCTCTCTCTAAACATGTGGTCATGATTATCGATTTCGACTTTTCGCGTGAGGGTAAGCGAGGTCTAAGCTTGGAGGAGTTGATACGTCCAATTTGCATCATGATTTCCTACTGTTTTTTATTATGTTTTTTATCATTATTTTACTTTATGGTACAATTCTTATGCCTTTTCTCTCTTAATTTGCAAGATTTACATGAAGAGGGAGAATGCCGACAGCTGGAATTCTGGACCTGAAATAGCCACATCAGAGATACCTATCCTACAGAGCTCCAATTGACTTGAAATTTCACGGATTTTTTTATTGAATATATAAAAAATACCAGAAAGAAGAAATAATGGAGGGGACCCACCAGTTGCCCACAAGGTGACAGGGCGCGGCCCCCCTGGGCGCGCCCTGATGCCTTGTGGGGCCCCTGGCTGGCCTTTGGCCCCCTCCTTCTGCTATATAAGGTCTTTTGCCCTAAAAAATTATAGAGAAGACTTTCGGGATGAAGCGCCGCCATCTCGAGGCGGAACCTGGGCAGGAGATATTTTGCTCTCCGGCGGAGCGATTCCGCCGGGGATCCTTCCCTCCGGGAGGGGGAAATCGAAGCCATCGACATCACCAACGATCCTCTCATCATGGGAGGACCAATCTTCATCAACATCTTCACCAGCACCATCTCATCTCAAACCCTAGTTCATCTCTTGTATTCTATCTTTGTCTCAAAACCTCAGATTGGTACCTGTGGGTTGCTAGTAGTGTTGATTACATCTTGTAGTTGATGCTAGTTGGTTTATTTGGTGGAAGATTATATGTTCAGATCCTTAATGATATTCAATACCCCTCTGATCTTGAACATGAATATGATTTGTGAGTAGTTACTTTTGTTCTTGAGGACATGGGAGAAGTCTTGTCATAAGTAATCATGTGAATTTGGTATTCGTTCGATATTTTGATGATATATATGTTGTTGCTTCCTTTAGTGGTGTCGTGTGAACGTCAACTACATGACACTTCACCATCTTTGGGACTAAGGGATGGCATTGTGGAGTAGTAATTAGATGATGGGTTGCTAGAGTGACAGAAGCTTAATCCCTAGTTTATGCGCTATTCCGTAAGGGGCTGATTTGGATCCATATGTTTCATGCTATGGTTAGAGTTATCTTAATTCTTCTTTCATAGTTGAGGATGCTTGCGAGAGGGGGTAATCATAAGTGGGAGGCTTGTTCATGTAAGAACAGCACCCAAGCACCGGTCCACCCACATATCAAATTATCAAAGTAGCGAACGCGAATCAAACAAACATGATGAAAGTGACTAGATGAAATTCCCATGTGTCCTCGAGAACGGTTTGCTTATTATAAGAGATCGTTCCGGCTTGTCCTTTGCTATAAAAAGGATTGGGCCACCTTGGTGCACTTTTGTTACCGTTACTACTTGTTACTTGTTATGAATTACCTTGCTACCAAACTATCTGTTACCTACAATTTCAGTGCTTGCAGAGAATACCTTGCTGAAAACCGCTTGTCATTTCCTTCTGCTCCTCGTTGGGTTCGACACTCTTACTTATCGAAAGGACTATGATTGATCCCCTATACTTGTGGGTCATCAGGCATGTCGATTATCCGAGGCCGGGCATTACCCAGAAAAGTGTGTCCGGCCAGAGGTAATTGAGCATATTTGGAAATGTGGTGCACCCCTGCAGGGAAGTAATCTATTCGAATAGCCGTGTCCACGGTAACAGGACGACTTGGAGTTGTATCCCGAGCTCTTACAACTAAAACCAGATACTTAATAAAACACACCCAAATAATAGACAGAGATACCCGGTGATCGCTTTCTCTCGAGGATATGAGGAGAGGATCTCTGGGCAGGTTACTTCCATACGTATGCTATATGTATGTACAAGATGATACCAGTTACGCTCCTATCTTCTACTGCTGAAGATGTAGTCTTCGATAGGATGAGCTTCTCCCCCCTTATTCTGGCATTTCTGCAGTTTAGTCCACATATATTACCCTTTCCTTTGATACCGATGCCTATCTAGTATAGATCTAATGTAAGTCTTGCGAGTACTTTGGATGAGTACTCACCGTTGCCTTGCTACTCTTTTCTCTCGACCCGATTGCTGCAACAACTGGTAGCACCGCAGATGCAGGTTACCCTGACGGTGCGTACTACGTGGAGACCGACAACCAGGAGTAGTCTGGAGGTCCCAAGCAGGAGGCCTTGTGATGCGGAGCATCCTACGGTCATCCCCATGGACCTGCCTTCGTCTCCCCAAGTGCCGAGTGGACCAATGACACAAGCACATGCTAGGGCTATCGAGACCGAGGTGACATCTCTCCTTAATGAACTTCCATATGATCCGTGTGAGACATGGCTACTACCTCAAGCTGGAATGCTATGTGTGCTTAGGTATGATGAAGACCACCTCGGGAATGCTCGGAATGAAGACCAAGTCCCCAAGTACATGGACAACGAAGCTCGACAAGAACGATCGCTGAAATGCTACAGCGGCCGGACATCCGGCCCCTGATGGATCGAGCCCAGCTGCCAGCCAGACGCTGTGAAGCTCCAGGGCCCGGACATCCGGCCTCGGCCCGGACATCCGGCCCGATAGCCCCGGACATCCGGCCGGGCCCCGGAAATCCGGCCGAGGACGACAGAACATGGACCCTCTCTAGGCCGGACATCCAACACCGGTCCCGGACATCCGGCCTGACGCCCGGACATCCGGCACCTGTGCGTGTGTAGATGACCAACAGGCCATGTACTCCCCTGTTACCCCCTTCCACCTCGTGGACTACTATATAAACTCCCCTACCTCCTCCTAGATAGGGTTATCAAAGACATTGAGACATTTGAGTGAGCTTTGCTCGTTGTACCTCCTTCTTGGGGAATCAAGACCTCTTTCGGGAGAAGGATCCCCATCATAGGATCATCAAGACCTCCTAAGGGAGAAGGATCTCATAGATCACCAAGACCTCACCTCCTTTGGAGTGGGAAGAACTTTACCTTTGTGTTTGTTTCCTTGGATTGTTCTTGTATACTTGTGGATCTTATGTATGCTATCCTAGTAGATGTGTGATTTGGGTTTGTTTGAGAGTTTCCTCTTGTTGATTTCCCTCTTTCCCCCCTCCAAGTGTGAAAAGATTATGAACTAGGGTTCCACCCTACATCATCTTGGATCAGAGCTTAGGTTGATTCACACTTTGGAGTCTCCCTCTCCACCTTCTAGCCCCAATTTTGTTTGTTTTGCCCAATTTCGAGAATTTCCCACAAAAATAGCCATACCAAAAAATTTGTGATTTGTTGGTTTGATGATGTTTTGTTGATTTTGATCCATGGATTCGAAGTGTTTCAGGTGGATCTAGCTGTCGTGGCGTATGACGATCTATGGGATCAAGACGATCCCTTTGCGGTTCGGCTGTGGGAATCGACGTGTCACTACAAAAAAAACACTTCCGTGATGATACGTCTTTGTCATAGTAGGTCAAGTTTTCTATCATGCATGTACATCCGTGACAATTTTATGACAGAATCAAGATAGTCATACCTGTGCTGTCGTAAAAGTGCTCCATGACAATACTGAAATTATCATCACGGAAGTGTGCACTTCCATGACGATAAATGTCGTGTCATGGAAGTGTTTTCGTCAAGGGTAACTGACACGTGGCATCCACCGTAACGGGTTGCCGTTAAGCTATCGGGTTCCGGTTTGGATCCGATAACCCGTTAACAGCCCTGACCAATCGGGATTTTCCACGTGTAAAATTCTCATTGGCCAACTGATCCACGTGTCAGGTTGGCGTTGCGACAGATGTCGTCCATTCATTGCACGAGATGCGCCTATGGAACAGTGACACATGGTACGGCCCAACAGTGGCCCATTTAGGTTATAAAGGCCGGCCCGTTTGACTTGGTCAAAAGTTAATAGGCCGGCCCATGGAAAGCCTGTTACCGGCCTGTTCGCATACAGCCCATTTATGACCCGGGTACTCACGGCCCGTTATGGCCTTGAAAAATTTGACCCAGTAGCGTCATGTGGGCCGTCCCATATGATTCCAGCCCATTGTCACTTTTGGCCCATCTATGGCCCATGAAGTCTTTCGGCCCATATGAGGCCTTTTGCATCTCTGGGCCCATTGACGGCCCGTGGTGAATCAGGCCCAGCATGAACAGTGAACTACTTTGAGCCCATTTAAGGGCCCATGATTCAGTTGGGCCGTTTCTAGCCCGTGTTCTCTTTTGGCCTTCTAAGGGCCCATATATTCTTGGGCTCATTTCCGGCCCTCGATTACTTACGGTCCGTTACTAGCCTGTTATGCTAATGGGCCAAATTCAGCCCGTGGTTACAATTGGCCCGTTTGTGGTTTGTTAACCCATTGGGCCATTTTCAGCACGTCATGTATTCCGGCCCATTAACAACCCATTATACCTGTCGATAGAATTAGGCATGTGATGACTTTCGGCCTGTTAACGGCCCGTTATGCTACGGGCCCTTAAACCGACCGTTCCCAAATTGGCCCGTTTACGGCCCATATCGCGCTCCGGTTTTAGCCTGTTAAAAGCCCATTATATTTTGTGGCCCATCTAAGGCAAGCGGTTCACTCAGCCTATAAAAGGCCCGAAACTAATAGTGGGCCAATTTAAGTCTAGGCGCCCTAGATGATTGTGGGCCCATGATTCGGCCAATTTATAGCGATTGGTGGGCCAGCCAGTTTTTGTACCGTAATTTTTTATATAAACCTAATGATTTGGCCCACTGCACTCGATCGAAGCTTACGGCTTTTTCAGAGAGTGACGACAGCATATATAGTAAATAAATTACAGCATCGTGACAAAGAATTAACCTAGACTATACAACAAAGAAATTACGACATATTACATCCACTGGGCATTAAAGTTCGCCGCCAGTGATAATAAAGCGCAACCAGACAGCAGATTACATACACTGGGCATCAAAGGTCACCACCAGTGCAAATAAACACGCCGAAAAAATAATATACAGAACCGACATCACTTCAACATAGTTCAAGAAAGGTTAGCCCTGCCCGGGAGCTGCAGCACAAGCAGCTGAGCAAGCTGATGAGACTGCGCTTGTTTGATGCTTATATCCTCCAACTCTAGCTGCATAGCATCAATAGACGTCATGTACTTTTGGTTATTCTTCCATAGAGATTGGAGTTCCAGTAGGAGTTGAGCTGAAGCATGTCTTTCTGCTTGAATTTGAGACTGAAGAAGTCGAATAGATTTAGGCGGCGACTTCATTGAGCTTGTGTCACTGCTATTAGCGAGTAACTTCGACACTACATCAAGACATGACTTTGGGGTTGTATCGCTATCCCCAAGATGTGTTGCCTTCTTCCCTTCAATATATGTTAGAGGGACAAGCAATGGGTTTGTCTCACTATCATTGTGGCAGTTCTTCCTGGCGTCAGAGATATCACTCTGAAAGACAAACAAGAAAACAGATAACAGGTTATGCATGAATAAGCATCAGTGCTGTCAATTCTTCCCATTTCTTATGGGAAAATAAAGAGACATGGTTTAAAATAGCATTAACATCATATGGCATTGTTCATAGTTAAGACATGGCAGGATATGGCATTGTGCAGGAGTGGCCAGCTTCACCACACCACTGGATTACAGATCAAGAACACAAGCATACATGCGGTGCTAAAGAACGTATAAGCATCAATGGCCAGTGTGCTGTCAATTAATCCCATTTCAGATTGGCAAATAAAGAGACATGATTTAAATAACATTAACAAAATATGGCATAGTTCATAGTTAAGACATAGCAGGATATGACATTGTGCTGGAGTGGGTAGTTTCACCACACCCCTGGATTACAGATCAAGAACACAAGCATGCATGCACTCTAAAGATCACTTGCTCTGTTTAGTTTCATTTACATGGTATGAATAAGGAACTTGGTTGTACAACTAAAAACTGAAATTGAGAAGGACAAACTTATGTTTATGAACTTCTTCATAAGAAACTTTAAACATGCAATTTGATGCAAACGCGAAAAATAAACAGCTGTTGCAGTCATGCCTATCCAAATATACTCAACAAAGTTTGAAGGCTTGAGAAGGACAAACTTACGTTAGTTGTGAAGACGGGCTCTATAAAGCCCTTGTCCATGCTGATGGGGGGGGGGGGCAATTCAAGTAGTTTACCATAGAATCTTCTTCATAACCATTGCCTTTATTCTACATTTTGTTAAGCGTAAATATAGATGTGATAATATAGGAACAAATGGAGAATACTTAAGCTTAGATGCAGAGTGATGCTACATAATCAACTAGCTAGAAATGTAAGTACTGCCGTACAGGCAAAAAGGTACTGACAAGAGCAATGCAGAGCTAAACTTCTTTGGTAGCATTTGTTTTATTCAACATTTTGGTAAGAGTAAATATAGATCTGATAAGGTCTAGAAAATGGAGGGCAAGGGGAAATAAGCTGCGCAGAGTGATGGTACATGAACAACTAGCTGTCAATGTAAGTAAAGTGATAAAGGACAACAGGTACTTACAAGAACAATGCAGAGCTAAAATTCTTCATAAGCATTGGGTTTATTCTACATTAATGTAAGCATTAATATAGATATGATAATTTGGAGTGAACAATGGATAAGCAAGCTATCATGCACACAGATGTCACATAATCAACTAGGTATGAATGTAACTACAGTGATACAGGGCAGCAGCTACTAACAAGAGCAAAGCAGCGAGCAGCATAGTTGCGATATCCTGTCGTCCATTTCAAACCATTATTCTTCTTCGAGCAGTTTTCCTGCAAAATAGATTGGTAAGGCACATGCAGAAATGTAGGAGTTCAAATTGTCATGTGATCTCATAGACAGTACCTCTTCCTGGGGACGAGACCAGTGCATAACAAGGTTTTTCCATTCAATATCTTGTAATTTTAGCACAGGAGACTTCATCGAAATTTCGTTTATAGACTTGCCATCAAAGTGTGTTTGCCTCAGGTAACACTGATACTACTGCAACGCGTCCTTGAAAAGCGCAAGCAAGCTTTGCTTGTCATGACCCTCTCCTATTTAGAATGTAATGTAAATCATTGATGTGTTCAATCAATAGAAAACAAGACAATAATCACCATGAATAATAGCACTTACACATAAGTGCGACACGAAGATGTGAAAATGGTGTTTGTCTTCACTATAATCTTCCCATGATGGGAAGATACGCACATGGTTCCTAACAACATTGAAAGCATTGTCTTTTAAACTGGGAATAACTGGAATGGGGTTCCAATCTGCAGGAATTGGGGCACTCTGCAGTTGGAATAGGTCTTTGGCTTGTGGATTTGGTGTACTTTTTGTTGGATTGGGATTTTTCTGTGGTACGACTGGTGGTATGGCAACTGAAATCGGCATACCTTTTGCTGGAGTGCGGTTCCTGTGTGGTGGAGCTAGTGGTATGGCCAGTGGAGTATGGGTACAGTCTGCTGGAGTCGGGCCTAGGTTTTGTGGCGCTGGTTCTGTCGCCAATATAAGTGGGGTGCTATCTGATTTCTCCGGTACCACCACCTTTTTCAAAGACTTTGTTTGTACTCCTTCAGGTTCTGCAATCACCCTCTTCCTTTTGGATGTCTGATACACAAGAATAGCATTTGAATGGAAAAACATGGTATGATGACAGATGGAATAGGTATTGATAATGGATGGGCATGGCATCTTCACATATATGATGAGTAAACTAAGCAGATGGCGGTGCAACGAAGTAGAAGAAATGCAAGACACCTTATGCAAGATACGTGCAACCAATAAAATCTTACCAAATTAGAATAGGCACCTTGATGGGTGAACACAATAGGCGATCTGCCTTTGACTGCACGAGCTCAGAATAGTCATTAGGATCATATTCTGAACACGAATCTGTAGGTGGGGAGCGTGTGGGTTTCATTCCATCTAGAATGGAACTCATTCCCTTGATGCCAAGTTTGTTAGCCATTGCACTTTTCCGCAGTATTCCTCTGATGCGCGCATTCTCATATTCATTGTGATCATGTTCAATATCTAATATGCATGAAAACAGAAATAGTAGTGAGATTATCTTTGAAATGCATAGGATATCCTAATATAATAGGGGCTCCCTGTAAACCCTTGTGTGCTACCTCTAGAATTCTGATGAGAGAGCCCATGTGTGATGTAATTTGGTGCGTACATTAATATAATCTGGCACTACTGCTCAAAAAAAAATAGGCTCCCTATTGGGAGCTCCAGAAGTAATGACAGTTGGCACATGATAGGTTCAAAAAATACTGTATGCAAAGTTTATTGCCAAAGCATGATGACGAGAGTGCACAGAGAAATAGTATTCCCTCATGACACTATATGTGGCGCACATGCATTTCAAAACTCGCGTAGTAACATTAGCTGACCAATTAAATGTGTCTCTATTTTATTAGTATCTGTATCGTATCAGATTTGAATTTGATAACTAAGCTTAGGAATTATGAGTGGCATGTAGTTTAGCTTGAAGGATGGAGTGCTGCTAGTACGACACGAAGCATCTAGGCAGATAGTAGTGTAGATAAAAGGGGGAAACCATAACATCATAAATAAATCTGGAAAGTGGAACCGGCTCGAAAATATGGGGTTGTATTGCAGCTACTAATCGAAAGCATTTTGATCCCCTACAGGCTAGCTCTATTCAACTGAAGGCGCACTACTGTTACTATTAGTCTAGTCTCTCAAAGGCCACACAGCTCCTAGCATTTCCTGGATATTATGGCAGACCAACTCGAAGTGCTGAAAGCATCTAGCAGAAGCGACCAATAGACCTGTTTACTGCCGATCTCCCTGCTCCCCTTCCTGACAAGGAACATACTATACTTATTAAAGAAGAACAGAAGAGGAACATGTTAAAGAATAGAAGAGGAAGCATATTATGGAGATTCCACTTCTTTCTATACATTTGGAAACTAAGCTCGTGATAAACCAGGCCACGTGCATTTGGAAACTCAAGTGGGAACATTAGCTGACCAATTAAATGTGTCTGTTAACTAATATCATTATCATATCACATTCGGATATGAACAACTAAGCTTTGGAAATATGAGTGGTGTGTTGTTTAGCTTGAAGGGTGGAGTGCTGCTAGTACAACACAAAGCACTTACGCATCTGATAGTGTAGATACAATGGGAAGACCCTAAGCTTCACGAGTAAAATTGGGAAAGTGGAACTAGCTGGAAAATATGGGCTTGTATTGCCGATACGGCTACAAAGGCTTTAGATCCCCTACAGGGGCAGCTCTCTTCAACTGAAGGCGCACTACTATTACTATCAGTCTAGACTATCAAAGGCGACACAGCTCTCAGCATTTCCTGGATATTATGGCAGACCAACTCGAAGAGTTGAAAGCATCGATCAGAAACGACCCAATAGACCTGTGGACTGCAAATGTCCCTGCTCCTCTTCCCGACAAGGAACATGTCGTACTACTATACTTATTAAAGAAGAACAGAAGAGGAACAGTTTAAAGAAGAGCAAGCAGAGTTTGGATACTACAATGTTCATTGCCCACCCATGATGAACCAGAGCACATAAAGAAATGCAATTCCCTGATGTCTCTCTATATGTGGCGCACATGCTTTTTCGAAACTAAAGTAGGAACATTAGCTGACCAATTAAACGTTCACTGTTTTAGTAATATAAGCATCATATCAGATTCATATTTGAACAACTAAGCTTTGGAAATATGAGTGGCATGTTGTTTCACTTGATGGGTTGAGGAGCAGTGCTGGCACGCCATGAAGCACCTAGGATGATGGTAGTGAATATAAAAGGGGAAAACCATAAACATTGCGAGTATAGTGTTGAGCGTACCATGGTGGATCTGAAGGTGCAAAGGATACAAAGGCTACTTCGCAAACAATGTTTGCTTTCAACTAAGAAGTAAGATTCTAAGTGATGGACAAGAAATCACAGTAAAGCAGTGGCGATCTATTTTCTAGCTGAGATAAATAACTTGAGAAGATATGAAAGAGTACTGCCTCTGTTGCGGCGCCGTGTAGGCATCTGCTGAGAAGTTGAGGGTGCTGCAGTTGCGATGGCGGTCGGCGGAGTGGAAGCAGATCTGGCAGGGCAGACGGTGGCGGCGGGGGATATGTCCCGACGCGGTGGACGAGACGGTCGTAGGAGCGGCCCCGACAAGGTGGACGACGGCGCGGATGAAGCGAGAGGACGCGATGCAAGGATCCTGGTCCAGAACCGTGGATGAGAGACGTCGATCTCTTGTAATGGACGACGGCGTCGGGGTATCAGCTCCGGCATGGTGGAGGAGGACGGCGGTGGATGGGGTGGCGGACAGAGGAGGCTGGGGTGGAGAGGGTGTTTTGGCGCCCACGGAGTACCAATGGGGAAATGGAGGGAGAGAGAGGTAGGGGGAACCATGTCTTTGGGATGCGCTTGTCTCAGATGCGGGGAAAGTTACAAATTTAGCCCCCGTTTAAAATTTCAGACATCAAAGCGATATTGGTTGGTTGGGGGTAGGATGGTAATCTCGCATACCTCGAATATTGGGCAAGACCGATTTCGGCCGAGGCGAGTTTGTTTTGGCGCCCACTGTTGGTGCCCACCGTGTATGAATCGGGGTGAGAGCCGATTTCGGCCGAGGAGAGACTGTGTTTTGGCGCCCACCGTGTATGAATCGGGGTGAGAGGTGGTTATGTCACGTTTGAGTGAAATTACAAACCTACCTTATCGAGACCTATAGAAATCGAGCCTGCAGGTTTTGCATGTCAGGGCATAGGCAGTAATTTCCATCACCCAAAATTTGGTTTCGGGCGGTTACGGCCGATGAGGGACTGGGTGTTTCGCCGCTTCTTTCAAATTTTAGGAGAATAAGCTTGCACGTTTACCGTGCCATCTAAATTCGAATCCATTTTGTATTCTTTTTTTTCGGGCAAGATCCAGTTTGTATTCGAATACAAAATCTATATACATCATTTTTTATATATACTTTCAAAAGTACAACACCCTTTATATATATAAATGGTTTACAAATGCCATAATCTCAAATTCATAAGGTTGAATTCAAATATTTGAAACCAGTTTATGTTCAACTCAAGTGCTTGGATCACTAATATCAAGAAATTAAATAACATACATGTGCCCAAATTCAAATGAGTGTGCATGTTTGATAGATCAATCAATTTTGGTTCGAGTATGAATTACATGTGTCATCATCTCTAAATCAAATATTTGAATCCCTTTTATGTTGACATCTTTTACACACGCAACTAAATATTTGAATCTCTTTTCATGCCCATCTCTCTCTAGGTCTCTCTCGCGTGCTCCTTCATATAGCAGTATAGCTATCACACTCTTTTCTCTATCTCACCCGCACACTCAGTACATGTTTCTCTTTTTTCACAAACACAGTCTCTCGCCATCTCTCTCGACACGTGTCACACTCTCTCTATCTCTGTAGACCACTCGACTTTCATTATCTCTTACGTCTCTATCATGCTCTGGTATCTCGCCGGCTACCTAGCGTTATTTTTCCCCTCCACACACACTCTCTCACTCGGCTTTCATTTTCTCTCTCTCTCTCTCTCTCTAGGGATCTATCACACACCTCATTTCTTTCTTGATATGACTCCTACCACTAAAATTTATCTCTCTCACACACACACACCGTTTGTCGGCGTCTCCTTTCCCTCTTCACCTCCATTCCAAAACTGAAACTATTCCTTTGTTTACTGGTCAGACAATCTCTCTCTCTCTCTCTCACACACACACATACACACACACACACACCTCTTTGCTTTCGCCCGCCCCTTCCGGACCCCTTTCTCCCTCACACACACACAACTCTCCCTTTCGCACCCTGATACTCCAATTTGCATCATGATTTCTTATTGATAATTATTATGTTTTTGATAATTATTTCACTTTATGGTACAATTCTTATGCCTTTTCTCTCTTATTTTGCAAGATTCACATGAAGAGGGAGAATGCCGGCAGCTAAAATTCTGGACCTGAAAGTGGTGAAATAGAGATAGCTATTCTGCACAACTCCAAATGACCTGAAAATTTATGGAGAATTATTTTGGAATATATAAAAAATACTGACAAAAGAATCAACAGGAGGGGACCCACCAGGCAGCCACAAGCCTGGGGGGCACGCCCTACCCCCTGGGCGTGCCCCCCAAGCTTGTGGGGCCCCTGGCAGGCCTCCGCCCCCTCCTTCTGCTATATGAAGCCATTTGCCCTAGAAAAAAAATCAGAAGAAGACTTTTGGGATGAAGCACCGCCGTCTCGAGGCGGAACTTGGGTAGGAGCTATTTTGCTCTCCGGCGGAGCGATTCTGCCCGGGATACTTCCCTCCGGGAGGGGGAAATCGAAGCCATCGACATCACTAATGATCCTCTCATCATGGGAGGACCAATCTTCATCAACATCTTCACTAGCACCATCTCATCTCAAACCCTAGTTCATCTCTTGTATTCAATCTTTGTCTCAAAACCTCAGGTTGGTACCTGTGGGTTGCTAGTAGTGTTGATTACATCTTGTAGTTGATGCTAGTTGGTTTCTTTGGTGGAAGATTATATGTTCAGATCCTTAATGCTATTCAATACCCCTCTGATCTTGAACATGAATATGATTTGTGAGTAATTACTTTTGTTCTTGAGGACATGGGAGAAGTGTTGTCATAAGTAATCATGTGAATTTGGTATTCGTTCGATATTTTGATGCTATGTATGTTGTGCTTCCTTTAGTGGTGTCGTCTGAACGTCGACTACATGACACTTCACCATCTTTGGGCCTAATAGAAGGCATTGTGGAGTAGTAATTAGATGATGGGTTGTAGAGTGACAGAAGCTTAAACCCTAGTTTATGTGCTATTCCGTAAGGGGCTGATTTGGATCCATATGTTTCATGCTATGGTTAGAGTTATCTTAATTCTTCTTTCGTAGTTGCGGATGATTGCGAGAGGGGGTAATCATAAGTGGGAGGCTTGTTCAAGTAATAACAACACTGAAGCACCGGTCCATTCACATATCAAATTATCAAAGTAGCGAACGCGAATCAAACAAACATGATGAAAGTGACTAGATGAAATTCCCATTTGTCCTCAAGAACGCTTTGCTTATTATACAAGTTCGTTCTGGCTTGTCCATTGCTATAAAAAGGATTGGTCCACCTTGCTGCACTTTATTATACTTGTTACTTGTTACGAATTATCTTGCTATCAAAACTACCTGTTACCTCTACTTTCAGTACTTGCAGAGAATACCTTGCTGAAAACCGCTTGTCATTTCCTTCTGCTCCTCGTTGGGTACGACACTCTTACTTATCGCAAGGAGTACGATTGATCCCCTATACTTGTGGGTCATCAAGACTCTTTTCTGGCGCTGTTGCCGGGGAGTGAAGCGCCTTTGGTGAGTGGAATTTGGTAAGGAAACATTTATATTACGTGCTGAAATTTATTGTCACTTGGCACTATGGAAAGTAATCCTTTGAGGGGCTTGTTCGGGGTATCTTCACCTCGACCGGAAGTATTGAGAGTTGCTCCTCAACCTATTGAACCTACTGAAAATATTTATTATGAAATTCCTTCGGGTATGGTAGAGAAACTGCTAGCTAACCCTTATGCAGGAGATGGAACGGTGCATCCTGATATGCACTTGATATATGTGGATGAAATTTGTGGATTGCTTATGCTTGCAGGTATATCCGAAGATGGAGTTAAGAAGAAAGTATTCCCTTTATCTTTGGAGGGAAAGGCATTGACATGGTATCGGCTATGTGATGATACTGAAACATGGGATTGAAACCGGTTGAAGCTGGAATTTCACCAGAAATTTTATCCTATGCATTTTGTTCATCATGATTGGAATTATATATATAATTTTTGGCCTCGTGAAGGAGAAAGTATCGCTCAAGCTTGGGGGAGGCTTAAGTATATGTTGCACACATGCCCCAATCATGAGCTGTCAAGAGAAATAATTCTTCAAAACTTTTATGCTCGGCTTTCTCATAATGATCAATCCATGCTCGATACCTCTTCTGCTAGTTCCTTTATGAAGAGAACTATTGAATTCAGATGGGATCTTATGGAAAGAATTAAACGTAACTCTGAAGATTGAGAAATCGACAAAGGTAATGAGTCAGGTATAAATCTTGAGTTTGATTGTGTTAAATCTTTTATGGAAACATATGCTTTTCATAAGTTTAGTACTAAATATGGACTTGACTCTGAGATAGTAGCTACCTTTTGTGAATCTTTTGCTGCTCATGTTGATCTCCCTAAGGAGAAATGGTTTAAATATCATCCACCTATTGAATAGAATGAAGAACATGTTAGTGTTATGGAAGAAACAATTGTTTACCATGTTGATCCAGTTGTGCCTACTGCTTATATTGAGAAACCTCCTTTCCCTGTTAGGATTAAGGAACATGCTAAAACTTTGACTATGGTTAATAAGAGTAATATTAGAGCACCTAGACCTTCTGAACAAATTAAAGTTGAACCTAATGTTGCAATGGTTAAAGATCTTTTGGTTGATAATATTAATGGACATGTCATATATTTCTGTGATGAAGCACCTAGAATTGCTAAGCCAGACACTAAAGATAAAAAGAAACCTGTAATTGGCATGCCTATTATTTTTGTTAAAATTGAAGATCATTGCTATCATGGTTTGTGTGATATTGGTGCTAGTATGAGTGCTATTCCTTTTACTCTCTATCAAGAAGTCATGAATGATATTGCACCTGTTGAGATTGAGATATTGATGTTACTATTAAGCTTGCAAATAGAGATACTATTTCACCACTTGGGATTGTTAGAGATGTTGAAGTCTTGTGTGGTAAGATCAAATATCCTACTCATTTTCTTATTCTTGGATCACCACAAGATGATTTTTGTCCCATTATATTTGGTAGACCTTTCTTGAATACAGTTAATGCCAAGATTGATTGCAATAAAGAAACTGTCAGTGTTAATTTTGGTGTGGTGTCTCATGAGTTTAATTTCTCTAAGTTTCGTAGACAACCTCATGATAAAGAATTACCTAATAAGGATGAAATTATTGGTCTTGCTTCTATTGCTGTGCCTCCTACTGATCCTTTAGAACAATATTTGCTAGACCATGAGAATGATATGCATATGAATGAAAGAAATGAAATAGATGAGTTGTTATTTAAACAAGCACCTATCCTTAAACATAATTTGCCTGTTGAAACCTTGGTAGATCCACCTCCACCCAAGGGTGATCCTGTGTTTGAATTAAAGCAATTACCTGATACACTTAAATATGCTTATCTTGATGAAAAGAAGATATATCTTGTTATTATTAGTGCTAACCTTTCAGAGCATGAAGAAAAGAGATTACTTAAAACTCTGAAGAAGCACCGTGCTGCTATTGGATATACTCTCAATGATCTTAAGGGCATTAGTCCCACTTTGTGTCAGCATAAAATTCATATGGAGCCAGACGCTAAACCCATGGTTGATCATCAAAGAAGGCTGAATCCTAGAATGAAGGAGGTGGTAAGAACTGAAATATTATAGCTTCTGGAGGCAGGTATAATTTGCCCCATAGCTGATAGTAGATGGGTAAGTCCTGTTCATTGTGTTCCTAAGAAAGAAGGTATTACCGTTGTTCCTAGTGATAAAAATGAACTTATCCCGCAAAGAATTGTAACTGGTTATAGGATGGTAATTGATTTCAGGAAATTAAATAAAGCTACTAGGGAAGATCATTACCCCTTGCCTTTTATTGTTCAAATGTTAGAAAGATTATCTAAACATACACACTTTTGCTTTCTAGATGGTTATTCTGGTTTCTCTCAAATACCTGTTTCACCTAAAGATCAAGAGAAAACCACCTTTACTTGTCCTTTTGGAACTTATGCTTATCATCGTATGCCTTTTGGTTTATGTAATGCACCTGCTACCTTTCAAAGATGTATGTCTGCTATATTCTCTGACTTTTGTGAAAAGATTGTTGAGGTTTTCATGGATGATTTCTCCATTTACGGAACTTCTTTTGATGATTGCTTGAGCAACCTTGATCGAGTTTTGTAGAGATGTGAAGAAACTAATCTTGTCTTGAATTGGGAGAAGTGCCACTTTATGGTAAATGAAGGTATAGTCCTTGGGCATAAAATTTCTGAAAGAGGTATTGAAGTTGATAAAGCTAAGCTTGATGCAATTGAGAAAATGCCATGTCGTAAAGATATCAAAGGTATAATAAGTTTCCTCGGTCATGCTGGTTTCTATAGAAGGTTTATAAAAGACTTCTATAAAATTTCTAGGCCTCTTACCAATCTTTTGCAAAAAGATGTTCCCTTTGTTTTTGATGATGATTGTGTAGAAGCCTTTCAAATACTTAAGAAAGCCTTAATTTCTGCACCTATTGTTCAACCACCTGATTGGAACCTACCCTTTGAAATTATGTGTGATGCTAGTGATTATGTTGTTGGTGCTGTTCTAGGACAAAGAGTTGATAAGAAATTAAATGTTATCCATTATGCTAGTAAAACTCTAGACAGTGCTCAAAGAAATTATGCTACTACCGAGAAAGAATTTTTAGCAGTTGTGTTTGCGTGTGATAAATTCAGATCTTACATTGTTGATTCCAAAGTTACTATTCACACTGATCATGCTGCTATTAAATATTTTATGGAAAAGAAAGATGCTAAACCTAGACTTATTAGGTGGGTTCTTTTGCTACAAGAATTTGATTTGCATATTGTTGATAGAAAGGGAGCTGAGAATCCCGTAGCTGATAATTTGTCTAGAATGAAAAATGTTCTTGATGACCCACTTCCTATTAATGATGATTTTCCTGATGAACAATTAGCTATGATAAATGCTTCTCGTAACACACCTTGGTATGTGTCGGGCCGATGGAACCCAGGGTACCTTGGCACGTCTGCCCGCGGCCCAGAGCGCAACGCTTGGCGGCGGCCCAACAGGCGGCCCACCAGCGGGCGCCTCAAGCAGAACCCCTCGTGAGGCCCCGGCCTCCTGAGGACCCCTCCTCAGGGAGCGGGCGAGCAAGAATGCCACTTCACCGAGGGCCTCGTGAGGCCATCTCACAAGGCGGCCTCCCGAGGCACCCTCCCAAAGATGTGCAAGACGAGTCCCGTCGGCTCGGTCGCGCGGTCTCGTGCCCATCACGTGGGTGACGCACGCGGTGACGAACGTCGACAGAGGCCGCGCCAGCAGGTGTGGATAGAGAGGATGTCCCCTTTTGTGTTAAGGGAGCAAGGCCAGTAGTCCGTTTCCCAAAGCAACCCCCAAAGGTTGCCCGATCGGTGAAAGGTGACCAAGACGGTGGATGCGCAGGGCGGAGGTCATCACCGAGCCCACCGCGCGCGTCATGGATAAGCGCTTTGCAGACGAAGACCATCTTTTGTCAGGATAGACTGTGCCCCTATTCCCCTTCAAAATTGCCCTTGTGTGGCAACCCTTCTCGCCAATGTTTTCGGGGGAAGAGGACCAAGGCAAGTATAAAGGAGGGCAGGGTGCCGCTGTAGAGGAGGATCCGAGATCGATTCCACCTTCCTCACCTTGTACGCTTGTACTCACCAGAGCAATCCCAACCAAGCAGGAGTAGGGTTTTACACCGCAAGGTGGCCCGAACCTGGGTAAACCACCGTGTCTCCGGCCTACCCTCGCCAGCGCGCTCTCGCCGTAGCTTCACCGTAGTTTAGCGGTAGTGGAGGGATGAAGCGGTAGGAACGAGCTCACCCCAGTGTTCGAACCTTTGGGTCCCCGGAGCTCGACTTTCGACATTTGGCGCGCCAGGTAGGGGTGCGCTACTGTTCTTCCGTCCCGTCCTCCACTTCGCCAGCTTCCATGGCCGACGCTCACCATGAGCGCGCTGAGCGCAGGGTGGGTTGCGTTGCCCAGACGGAGCCGGTGGGCCGCGGAAACTGCCGTCATGTCGAGGCCGCGGCTGCCACCGACCCTGCCGCCCACGAGTAGCAGGACTCCTCCCTGCACCCCTTCGTGCAGGCAGACGGTCGCACCGCCACGACCTCCTCCTCCCTTGACCGCCGTGGGCCGCCGAACGCGCAGGCCGCACTGCTCATGGTGCGTGAGCTGCCGCGCTACCGTCCAGCTGACACCGGCTACGACGCCTGACTTGGCCGCATCACCGAGCTCGTCAACGCCACCGGGGATGCTCCTGCGCCTTCCCACTCGCTCCGTCCTCCGCCGTCTCGCGCTGGGGACGTAGCGCTTGGCGCTCCCCCACCTCCTATGCGCGACGAACCCGCCGGGCACCAGCGTAATGCGCGGGCACGCGAGCCGTCTCACGGCGCGTCCTCTCCGGCCCGGGACGAGGCCAGCTGCCAGATCGTCTGCCGCACACCGCCTGATGCGCACGTGCTTCTCGAGCAGCAGCGCCGGCGCCAAGACCGGGCCGTCCAGGAGGTCGCATTGGCTGGGCGCCAGAACTGTGCCGCCCTCGCCGGCGGCATCCCCTCGAGCGGCGTGGGCTGCCGCGCCTTCACTTGCGAGCTGCGCCGGGTGGTGTGGCCCGTAAAGTTCAAGCCGGACCTGCCTCCACGCTACGATGGCACCCCCAACCCCGCGGAGTTCCTTCAGCTCTACGCGCTGAGCATCGAGGCGGCGAACGGTGATGACAAGGTCGTGGCGAACTGGTTCCCCATGGCCCTCAAGGACGGCCCGCGCTCTTGGCTCATGAACCTCCCTGAGGCGTCCATCTCATCGTGGGGCGAGCTCTGCGACCAGTTCGTCGCCAACTTCAAGGGCATGCACGACCGCTCTGTCACCATCAACGACCTGCGCCATGTGCGGCAACGCCCGGACGAGACCCTCCGCAAGTACATCCAGCGCTTCAGCCAGGTACGCAACAAGATTCCGCGTGCCTCAGACGCGGCCATCATCTCTGCGTTCTCAACTGGCGTCGCGGACGTCAAGATGCGCGAGAAGCTCGCCATCAACGACGAGCTCGACTCGGTGCTTGAGCTGTTCGACCTCGCCGACAAGTGCGCCAAGGCTGAAGAAGGTCACCTCTTCGTCCACAACGACCCCGATGCGGCGCCCGACGCCGCTAAGGCCAAGAGCAAGGACGTCAAGCGCAAGGGCCCTGCCGTGCTTGCGGCGGAGCCCGAGCAGAAGCGTGTCCGTGACCGTGACGAGCCTAAGAGAGACGACCACCCTCTCTGCGCCTACCACAACTCGTGCTCCCACAACACCGAAGACTGCCAGGAGCTCAAGCTGCTCCGCGACGAGCGCCTGGGCTGCCGAGGCGACCGCAACGACCGCGGCGCCAGTCGCGGAGGTGGCCGCAATGGCAACCGCTGGGACAGCCGTGGCGGCAACGGCAACTTCCGCCAAGGCTGGCGCGACCACCCTCATGAGGCCGCCTGGCGCGACCAGCCTCGTGAGGCCGCCTGGCGCGATCATCCTCGTGAGGCAAACCCTCAGGCCAATGCCGCTCTTCCACCGCTGCTGCCGCCACCCCGGAGGAACGACGTCAACCAGCCTGACGAGGGCGCCGGGGGCTACCAGGAGCCTCGCGCGGTCGCCTGCATCCTCGGCGAAGCTCAGGCTCCTGCGTCCAACCGCCACTTCAAGTAGTTCTCACGCGAGGTGAACGCCGCCCTCCCGAGGCCAGAGGCTGTGCGGCCCTCAAGTGGTCGCAGTACGCCATCACCTTCGACTCCAAGGACCACCCCAAGTCCGCGACCGCCGCAGGCGCGCTCCCCATGTTATGCACTCCCACCATCAGCAACATCGCGGTCACCAAGACCCTCATCGACGGAGGCGCCGGCCTTAACATGATCTCCATCGAGACCTTCGAGCTACTCCAGGTGCCTTACGAGCAGCTCATACCGACGAGGCCCTTCTCGGGCGTAACCAACGGCTTCACGGTGCCTCTGGGGCAGGTGCGCCTCCCCGTCACCTTCGGCACCCGCAAGAACTACCACACTGAGCTCATCGACTTCGACGTCGCCCACATCGGCCTGCCCTACAATGCCATCCTGGGCTACCCCGCGCTCGCCAAGTTCATGGCGGTGTCTCATCACGCCTACAATGTCCTCAAGATGCCTGGCTGCAGCGGCATCATCACTGTCTCCTGCGACGAGAAGGACGCGATCTGCTCCCTTGAGCACGCCTACAAGGCTGCCGCGACTGCCCACCCAGCTGACGAGGACGCGGTCGAGCCTCCTGAGGCCGCGCCCGCGAAGAAGAAGCAGCTATTCTCTCAGGACCATGCCGAGACGAAGAAGGTGTCAGTTGACGGCAGCGGCTCGGGCCCTGCCTTCTCCATCGACGCCGGCCTTCCTCCTGCATAGGAAAGTGCGCTCATCACCTTCCTTCAGGCAAATTCGGGTGTTTTCGCCTGGAATGCATCTGATTTGTCCGGTGTGCCGAGGGAGGTGATCGAGCACCACCTAGCGGTGTGCCCCAATGCACGCCCCGTCAAGCAAAAAGCACGGCGCTAGGCGCCCGAGAAGCAAGAGTTCATCGTTCAGGAAATGCACAAGCTGCAAGAGGCTGGAGTCGTCCGTGAGGTGCGCCATCCCGAATGGCCCGCCAACCCAGTCGTCGTCCCCAAGAATGGTGGCTAGGAACGTATGTGCATCGACTTCGCGAGCCTTAACAAGGCCCGCTCTCAGGAGCCCTTCCTGCTGCCTCGCGCCGGTCTGGGCGTGGACTCCGCCGCCCGTTATGCCCACATGCCCTTTGGCCTGAGGAACGCCAGCGCCACCCTCCAGTGGCTTGCGCACCTCGCGTCGGGGCCTCGAACTGGGAGGGACTTCACAAGTTCTCGCCCATGCTGGAAGGCCCTTTCAGGGTTGCCCATATCTCCAGGCCCGGCACCGCCCGGCTGGAGACGGAGGACGGAGTTCCTGTGCCTAACGCCTGGAACGTCCAACACCTCTACAAGTTCTGCCCGTGACCCTCACGCGTACGAACGAAATGGGGTTGTACACGCCCCGGAGACTCTCAATGCGTTCGCCTGACGGGCACGCAAGAGCTCCCGTTCACGCCCAAGTGGAAGCCGCATGCTCCGCGTTGGCAGAACGATCGAGCCGCGATCATGCCCACGCCTAGTGGAAGCCCCATGCTCTGCGCTGGCGGAACAATCACTTGAGGGTGCCCCACGGGCTGCACCAACCTCAAGCTGACCCGTGCCAGACACGGCAGTCATCTTTCTCTTTTGGGTGTGTAATTGAGGGCGCCCCACGGGCCGCACCAACCTCAAGCTGACCCTTGCCGGACATGGCAGCCACACCTCCCTTTGGTTGTGTAATGGAATACATTGTCTGCATCAGTAAAGCTTCAGTTTCAATGCATGGTGTACCTTTGCCCTGCGAGCCGTGCGCGCTCACGGCCTCCCTCATGAGCCTCACGCGAGCAGGGGCTAGACACGGTGTCTGTGCTCGGGTCAGTCCCAGCAGCACTGAAAAACCCAAGCAACTGGGCTCCGGCTCGCGGGCCTGCTCCCGTGCACGCCACCCCACCAAGGTCCTTGGTGTCTTACGCCCTTGCTTGACGGGACACGGTGTCTGTGCTCGGGTCAGTCCCAGCAGCGCTGAAAAATCCAAGCTACCGGGCTCTGGCTCGCGGGTCTGTTCCCGTTCATGCCACCCCACCAAGGTCCTTGGTGTCTTATCTCCTCGCGTAACGCCCATGAGCGAGCCGGCGAGCGCGCACTGCTCCCCTGTTGTGAGACTTTCGACGTGCAGATTATCATAGGTACAGGTCACCTGGAAGGCCTCGCGAGGTGGCTCAACGACAAGGCGCCCCTTCAGGTCTCAGGAAGCTTCGCAGGCCCTGCCTCGGGAGCCAACTTACGACGGCCGTCTCGGCCGGAGATCGCACGGGTCAAGCCTCGTCAGGCACGCCTCATGAGCCGCGCTCACCTCACGATCCGCGGCTCGCCCAACGCTACCCACCGCAAGAGCTAAGTCTACTACCTCGCGAGCCCCCCTCGCCACCTCTCAAGCTTCCCTTTCTAGTAGCCTCACCGAGCACTGGCGTTTCTCCCCCCGCGAGCCGCTTGCACGACAAAGGGGGGCTCCCTGAGCATCGCGCCTTGGGAGCCTTGACTAGCTCCCCGGTGCCCTCACCTCCTGGCCTTGTCCGGGCATCGCGACCTGACATACCAGTGATGGCTGTAGCCCGCCCGGGGGCTGGGCCCTGACGACGTAGAGCACACAAGACAAGCAAAAAGGGAAACAAGCCTCAAGAGAAAGCTTCGCGAGGGCATAAGCATGCATCACAGCAAATCATAAGATACTTAAGCACAAAAGCATTGTCTTTACGCCCCCACGGGGCCACATCTGTCCAGTGCAGGATAACAGAGGAAGGGGGATCCTAAGAAGTCGCGTCATCGTCGTCATCGCCGCCGCTGTCGACGCTGCCATCATGGCTGTCCCCACCTCCGTCGGAGTTCTCGCCGCTGCCACAAGAGAACTTCCCAAGTAGTGCGCCCACATGGCCTTCCACCGCCTTCGCGAGGCCATCACGGAGCTCCTCGGGGACGGGAGCTATCACCTTGTCAAGATCAAAGTTGGGATCGGTGTGAAGGAGGTGGCCGAAGACGCGAGTCGCCGCCTGAAAGAAGAGGTCGCGACACTCTTCCTCCAAGATGCCGTCCACCTTCTTGGCCCCGTCCTCGAGCTGCTCCACCAACTTGGTGAGGAAACCAACGTAATTGGTGTCGTGGAGTTCGCCGGGGGCTTCGAGCCTCTCCCTGCAGATGGAGCTCAGGGTGCTGCGGGCTCGGAGTTCGAGGAGGTGGAGCGTCCTGGTGCGTTCGAGCTGCCGCTCCTGCTCCTGGTCCGCCCTGCCTCCGGCCTGGTCGACGGCGCTGGTGGCGTCCCCCACCTGGGGATGAAGCGAGGCCAGCTCGGCGTCGGTGATGGCATGGGCCTTCAGCACGGTCTCTCAGCGGGCCTCTGACTCAGCCAGCGTCACCTTAAGGCCAGCGATTTCCTGTCGGAGCCCCTCGCGCTCCGCCTCAAAGTGGTGCTCCTGCCGCTTCAGCTCCTTGCCATGCTCCTCGACGAGCGCTTGGCGTTCCTCCGCCACCCTCGTGTCGGCGTCCTCCTGGGCCTTCTTCTCCTTGGCCTCCAACTGGGCATTGGCTTCGTCCACATGCCTCGCGTGGGCGTCCTGAGCGTCGGCCACCGGGCATCCCAGCGTCTCCAGGCGCCCGTGCTCCACGGCCTGCTCAGTCGCCACCTTCGTGAGGTCATCCCCACGGGTCGTAAGGTCCGCCTCGCTGGTCGCAAGCTCCCCCTCACGGGTGATGACGGCGCTCTCCCGCGCTTGGAGCTGCTGCGCTTGCGCGGCGTGTTGATCCTGGAGTTCCTTCAGGCGAGCCTCCGCCTTCTCGCGACGCTTGACGGCCGATTCGGCTTCCCGGAGAGTGCTCTCGCAGGCCTCCTTCACCTCGGCGACGTCCTTCTCGCCCTTCGCACGGGCGGCCTCATTCTGGCGCTAGCCCATCTTGACGGCAACGCTGAGCCGGTGCCACCCTTTAGCGAGCCCCAGGTGTTCCTCGGCGAGACGCGCTTCCGCGTCCCGAAAGTCTGCCCCGAGCCGATCAAGCGTGGCCTTGGCATCATGCAAGGCCCCATGCCGGAGCAGGGGGCGGTTGCTCACAAGCGCCAGGGGCCAGTCCGGGCCTGGCCCCTCGCTGCTCTCCGTTGCCACGGACGAGGAGGCTCCGGCGTCGTTCACCAGGAGCGGGGGGTTCGTTGGGGTTTCCCCCATGTTCGGCTGCGGCGGCGCGCCGCGAGGGCTCACCGTGCCGGTCATGGGAGCCTCGTGCGTAGGTGCGGCTTGAGTGCTCGCACCGGCGCGCCCTGCGTCGTCCTCCTCCGCGTTAAGGGAGGTGCCTGGCGGGGGAGTGGGCGCCTCGTCCTCTTCCATCGCCGCGTCTTCTCTCACAGCAGGGTCTGCGAGGCCCGCGCCACCCCCTCCGGAGGTGGCCGCCTGAGGCTCGCCCTTCTCGGTCTCAGGAGCCACGCCCGTGCGCGGCTCCGGAGGGATGGCTTGCTCTTCCTCAACCTCCGTGCGCTCCGTTTTGGATTCGGGGTGGCGGGCGGCTTCTCCATGCCCCCCGACACTCGCGGTGGGCCTCGGCGCCCCCTTTGGGCTGGGGGCCATCTTCATCGTTGTCGTCCTCTTCTTCTTCTTCTGGTCACCGGTGGACCTCCTGCGCAAGCGGTGGCTCAGCCCTGGGCTCGGACAGGCAGGATGAACATGGAAGCTGGGAGAAACACGGGACTTACTCATTGCTGGCGGTCCACTTTCTCTTTTTCTCCACGAGAGGCGGCTCGTTACCACCACCCTCAAGTGTCACCCTGGCTCCACCCCCTGGGCCCCCGAAGTGGGCCGCAGTGGATCCGGCCGCATCGTCGCCCTTCTCTAGGTCATGGGGAGCCTCGGCTCCCTCATGTGCTTCTGCCGCTGGGGGCTCGATCGCCTCCTGGCTGAGGGTCGCCTCCGCTGCGGGCTGCGCGCTGTCGGCGTCATCGTCTTCGAGGTCGCAAAGGAGCTGACGGCGGGTGCGCGGCGTTGCCCGGTCGGCGTCCTCCTCCATGGCCTCCTCAGAGTCCTCGTCGCCGCCGCTATCTCCGGAGTCCAGCGCCACCATGAGGGGGTTCTCGCGGGGCCCAACATGGACCTCCGGCACGAGGCCCCACTGGTCAAATTGGGGCATCTCCGTGACCAGATCCGCCATGTCCTCATAGCGGAACAGCGAGAGCGCTTCCTCGGGTGGATCCGCTGCAGGGCTACTAAGCAGGGTCGCGAGGGCTCCATCCAGCACATCCTGCTCCAAGCTGCTGCGATTCAGTCTCATGGAGTCCCTCGCGCCGGTGAACTCCCACACAGGGCGCGAGTGCTGTTGGAGCTGCGCGATACGCCGCCGCAAGTACTCCCTGACGACCGTTGCCCCCCCAGCTTTGCGGCCCGGTGCGCGGCCATCCGCTCCAAGACGGGCTCCACCCTCGGGTCGGTGAGCTTCTCGTGCCCCCATCCAGGGTTCTTCTCGGCCGGGTCCGTCGATATCATCAGGTGCGGGCTAGTCCGGCGCGTGTCCATATAGACCCAGCGCTGCCGGTAGCCCTCCACCTTCTTCGCAACCTTTAGGTTGTTGATGCCAGGCTCCATGCCTTTGACGGCGAGAAACGAGATGCATCCGGAGCGCTAGTCAGCCGCAGTCAACCGCAAGCTGAAGAAGTGGCGGAAGAGCGCCACCGAAGGCATCAGCCCACGAAAGCCTCGCAGTAAAAGGCGAACATGGCCAGGAGGAAGATGGAATTGGGTTGAAGATGGAGGGCATGAATCCGGTAATGGGAGAGGATGGCATAGAAGAAGTCCGAGAATGGTGGCACCAACTCGGCATAAACGCTGTGGAGGAAAAAGGGGTAGGCCATCGTGCCCAGGTCGCGACGCGCGAGCCCGGCCAGATCTTGGTCGCCTGCCCTTCATTCTGCTCACCGGCCACCAGCGGGAGCACCTTGTCTAGGCCCTCACCATCGACGATGGTGGAGCGCTGCAGCGCCGCCCTGATGGCAGGCGCGCGTGGGGCCGGGGCCGCCGCCTTTCCCTTCTTGCCGGCGGACGCCATCAAGCACAGCGAGTCACGAGAAGAAGCGGGGGAAGAGGCGGAGCTCGGAGATGGGGTCGTGAGGAGCTGTACACGAGGACGAAGAAGCGGCGAGACGGCAGTGCGCAAGGAAGGCAACGATGGCCTCGCACCGTGCGCGGGTAGGCTTTATGTCAGCGCGGGCAGTTTCCCAAGGCGTCGTGGGAGAAGTGGGGGCGTCCCCCGTCACATCGCCCGCCACGCGTCGCGCCTGGCCCGCAGGCGGTTAGGGCCCACACCGTTTCGCCCCCGAGGGTGGGAACGTGCGCGCCGCGGGCCTGGGGGCTACTGTCGGCCCCATGGAACCCAGGGTACCTTGGCCCGTCTGCCCGCGGCCCAGAGCGCAATGCTTGGCGGCGGCCCAACAGGTGGCCCACCAGCGGGCGCCTCAAGCAAAACCCCTCGTGAGGCCCCGGCCTCCTGAGGTCCTCTCCTCAGGGAGCGGGCGAGCAAGACAGCCACTTCACCGAGGGCCTCGCGAGGCCATCTCGCGAGGCGGCCTCCCGAGGTTGCCTCCCGAGGCACCCTCCCGAAGACATGCAAGACGAGTCCCGTTCGGCTCGGTCATGCAGTCTCGTGCCCATCACATGGGTGATGCGTGAGGCGACGAACGGCGACAGAGGCCGTGCTAGCAGGCGCGGATAGAGAGGATTTCCCCTTTTGTGTTAAGGGAGCAAGGCCAGCAGTCCCTTTCCCAAAGCAACCCCCAAAGGTTGCCCGATCAGTGAAAGGAGACCAAGACGGTGGATGCGCAGGGCGGAGGTCATCACCGAGCCCACCGGCGCATCATGGATAAGCGCTTTGCAGGCGAAGACCATCTTTTGTCAGGATAGACCGCGCCCCTGTCCCCCTTCAAAATTGCCGTTGTGTGGCAACCCTTCCCGCCAATGTTTTCGGGGGAAGAGGACCAAGGCAAGTATAAAGGAGGGCAGGGTGCCGCTGTAGAGGAGGATCCGAGACCGATTCCACCTTCCTCACCTTGTACGCTTGTACTCACCAGAGCAATCCCAACCAAGCAGGAGTAGGGTTTTACACCGCAAGGTGGCCCGAACCTGGGTAAACCACCGTGTCTCCGGCCTACCCTCGCCAGCGCGCTCTCGCCGTAGCTTCGCCCATAGTTTAGCGGTAGTGGAGGGACGAAGCGGTAGGAACGAGCTCACCCCAGTGTTCGAACCTTTGGGTCCCCGGAGCCCGACTTCCGACTGTATGCAGACTATGCTAATTACATTGTAGCTAAATATATACCAGCTAGTTTCACATACCAACAAAAGAAAAAGTTCTTCTTTGATTTAAGACATTACTTTTGGGATGACCCACACTTATATAAAGGAGTAGATGGTATTATTAGATGTTGTGTACCTGAGCATGAAAAGGAACAAATCCTACGTAAGTGTCACTCCGAGGCATATGGAGGACACCATGCGGGAGACAGAACTGCACACAAGGTATTACAATCTGGTTTTTATTGGCCTACTCTTTTCAAAGATGCACGTCAGTTTGTCCTTTCTTGTGATGAATGTCAAAGAATTGGTAATGTTGGTAGACGTCAGGAAATGCCTATGAATTATTCACTTGTTATTGAACCATTTGATGTTTGGGGTTTTGATTATATGGGAACTTTTCCTAAATCCAATGGATATACTCATATTTTAGTTGCTGTTGATTATGTTACTAAGTGGGTAGAAGCTATTCCAACTAGTAGTGCTGATCATAACACTTCTATTAAAATGCTTAAAGAAGTTATATTCCCAAGGTTCGGAGTCCCTAGATATATTTAATGAGTGATGGTGGTTCACATTTTATTCATGGTGCTTTCCGTAAGTAGCTTGCTAAATATAATGTTAACCATAGAATTGCATCTCCTTATCATCCTCAGTCTAGTGGTCAGGTTGAATTAACTAATAGAGAAATAAAATTAATTTTGCAAAAGGCCGTTAATAGATCCAGAAAGAATTGGTCTAAGAAACTTGATGATGCATTATGGGCTTATAGAACTGCTTATAAAAATCCTATGGGTATGTCTCCATATAAAATGGTTTATGGAAAAGCATGTCATTTACCTCTTGAGTTAGAACATAAAGCATATTGGGCAATTAAAGAACTCAACTATGATTTTAAACTTGCCGGTGAAAAGAGGTTATTTGATATAAGCTCTCTACATGAATGGAGAACCCAAGCCTATGAAAATGCTAAGTTGTTAAAAGAAAAGGTCAAAAGATGGCATGATAAGAGAATTCAAAAATGGGAATTCAAAGTAGGTGATCATGTTCTATTATACAATTCTCGTTTAAGATTTTTTTGCAGGAAAACTTCTCTCTAAATGGGAAGGACCGTATATTATCGAAGAAGTTTATCGCTCCGGAGCCATCAAAATAAACAAGTCCGAAGGCAACAATCCGAGAGTGGTTAATGGGCAAAGAATTAAACATTATATCTCAGGTATGCCCATTCATATTGAAACTAATATTATTCAAACAATGACACCGGAAGAGCACATAGAGGAAACCTTCCGGATTGCTCTAGAAGCCTGAAAAGGAGTAGGTATGTGGTACGGTAAGTAAACCGACTCCAAAACTTTCATAAAAGTACTTTCTGTCCATTTTGGAATATATGAAAAATTAGGAAAATAATAAATAGTCTGAAAAGTGCACGAGGAGGCGACAAGCCTGGGGCGCGCCCTACCCCCCAAGGCGCGCCTACCAGGCTTGTGGCACCCTCGTGGACTTTCCCGACTCTGTTTTTCTTCCATATTACTTGTTATGCACGAGAAAAATTCATTATATGTACTCATGGGTGTTTTGACCACCGCATCACAAGTTTCTCCTCTGTTCTTGTTTCGTGTTGTTTTCCGTCAGACTCTCGAGGTCAAGCGCCATGTCATCCCAAGATTCGGACGGGGAAAGCTATGTTTCTCATCTTGTTGAAAATCCTAGAGTTTATGGGGATATTGATCCCTATGGTTGGACAACTGATGAAGAGGAAGATGCTGATTTGAGGGAAAACAAGGTCATTCCAGCAAGGAGGATGAGGATCCCCCACTGCCTCAACCAGGAGATATGCACATTGAATTCAAGAGGTCCAACTTACCCAATACGGTGAAGGTTCCTAAGGTTCAATTCACTCCTTTTCGTCATGTGCAGGATGATTCGGATAAACTACGTCGCAAAATTTGGGATCTCGAAAGAGAGAATGACAAATTAAAAGAAGAAATTTGTATCCTCAAGTGGAAGGACAAGCCTACCACCACATCACCACCATCACCCAAGAAGGAGATTTGAGTACATGGGTATGGGCACCACCCTTGGCTTGTGCCAAGCTTGGGGGAGCTGCCCCGGTATCGTATCATCACCACTTTTTATCATCATTATCTATCTTAGTTCGATCTTTAGTTATTTCATGATTTAGAAGAATAAAGTTTTAGTATGATTTAGTTTTGAGTGCTTGCTTTGTGATCTATCTATCTATGTAATCACGTGTGAAAGTTATATAATAAAGAGTAGTTTGAGTTGAGTGTTTTGCTTTTGTTGATCCAATCTTAGAAATAAATAAAGAATAAAAAGTAAGATCATATGCTAATCCCATGGGGAGTGATGACTTCACATAAAAGAAGTATAATTGATAAAACTTGTTGGAAGTTGACAAACATAGCATTGGTCATTGTTGCAATTCATGAAAAAGTAATAAAGGAAGAGAGGTCTCACATATAAATACACTATCTTGGACATCTTTTATGATTGTGAGCCCCCATTAAATATTCTATGTCAATTAGTCGACGTTGGACAAGGAAGACAACGTAATGAGTTATGTTTGCTTATATTCACATAGAAGTTATATTGTTTTGGATCCTCTGACATGTGGTGCTTGCCCCCTATCTTTTGCTAGCCAAAAATTTGTACTACGTAGAGATACTACTTGTGCATCCAAAAACCCTTAAACCCAGTTTCATGCCATGAGAGTCCACTATATCTACCTATGGATTGAATAAGATCCTTCAAGTAAGTTGTCATCGGTGCAAAAGCAATAAAAATTGCTCCTAATATGTTCGATCTTTTATTGTAAGGGAGAATAAGCTTTGTACGATCTTGTGATGGTGAAGAAATAAAAGCGACAGACTGCATAATAAAGATTGCTATCACAAGGGGCAATATAAAGTGACGTTCCTTTACATTAAGAGCTTGCACATCCAAAAACAAAAAGCGCATGACAACCTCTGCTTCCCTCTGCGAAGGGCCAATCTTTTACTTTATGTGTTTACTTTTATGCAAGAGTCAATAGTATTCTCTTCTATTCCGTTTTTATTTTCTCTCTTGGCAAGCATCATGTGGTGGGGATTGATCTAGGCATATATATATCCAGTTGGATGTAGGTGATCATGAGTTATTATTGTTGACATTACCCTTGAGGTAAATATGTTGGGAGGCGAAATCATAATCCCCTATCTTTCTATGTGTCCGACTGAAACTTTGGCTCCATAAGTATGCCGTGAGTGTCAGCAATCATAGAAGACTAAATGATAGTTGAGTATGTGAACTTGCTAAACAAAGCTCTTACATAGACTCTTTCTGATAATACGATGAATTGCAATTGCTTCAGTGGCTGAGATCATAGTTCATTAGTTTTCAATTTGGTTTATGGTTCATACTTTAACTTGTGGATGAACTGTTACTTTTTCATGAGAAGTTTTATGATGATATATTGCTGTTATAATAAAGATCATGATGCTCCATGTCCGTATTATTTTTATCGACGCCTCTCTCTCTGAACATGTGGTCATGATTATCGATTTCGGCTTTCGCTTGAGGACAAGCAAGGTCTAAGCTTGGGGGAGTTGATACGTCCAATTTGCATCATGATTTCTTATTGATAATTATTATGTTTTTGATCATTATTTCACTTTATGGTACAATTCTTATGCCTTTTCTCTCTTATTTTGCAGGATTCACATGAAGAGGGAGAATGCCGGCAACTGGAATTCTGGACCTGAAAGGGGTGAAACAGAGATAGCTATTCTGCACAACTCCAAATGACCTGAAAATTTATAGAGAATTATTTTGGAATATATAAAAAATATTGGCGGAAGAATCAATAAGAGGGGACCCACCAGGCAGCCACAAGCCTGGGGGGCGCGCCCCCAAGCCTCCTTCTGCTATATGAAGCCATTTGCCCTCGAAAAAATCTAAAGAAGACTTTCGGGATGAAGCGCCGCTGTGTCGAGGCGAAACTTGGGCAAGAGCTATTTTGCTCTCCGGCGGAGCGATTCCGCCAGGGATACTTCCCTCCGGGAGGGGGAAATCGAAGCGATCGACATCACCAATGATCCTCTCATCGTGGGAGGACCAATCTTCATCAACATCTTCACCAGCACCATCTCATCTCAAACCCTACTTCATCTCTTGTATTCAATCTTTGTCTCAAAACCTCAGATTGGTACATGTGGGTTGCTAGTAGTGTTGATTACATCTTGTAGTTGATGCTAGTTGGTTTATTTGGTGGAAGATTATATGTTCAGATCCTTAATGCTATTCAATACCCCTCTGATCTTGAACATGAATATGATTTGTGAGTAGTTACTTTTGTTCTTGGGGACATGGGAGAAGTCTTGTCATAAGTAATCATGTGAATTTGGTATTCGTTCGATATTTTGATGCTATGTATGTTGTGCTTCCTTTAGTGGTGTCGTGTGAACGTCGACTACATGACACTTCACCATCTTTGGGCCTAAGGGAAGGCATTGTGAAGTAGTAATTAGATGATGGGTTGCTAGAGTGGCAGAAGCTTAAACCCTAGTTTATGCGCTATTCCGTAAGGGGCTGATTTGGATCCATATGTTTCATGCTATGGTTAGAGTTATCTTAATTCTTCTTTCGTAGTTGCGGATGCTTGCGAGAGGGGGTAATCATAAGTGGGAGGCTTGTTCAAGTAAGAACAACACCCAAGCACCAGTCTACCCACATATCAAATTATCAAAGCAGCGAACGCGAATCAAACAAACATGATGAAAGTGACTAGATGAAATTCCCATGTGTCCTCGAGAACACTTTGCTTATTATATGAGTTCGTTCCGGCTTGTCCTTTGCTATAAAAAGGATTGGGCCACCTTGCTGCACTTTATTATACTTGTTACTTGTTACGAATTATCTTGCTATCAAAACTACCTGTTACTTCTACTTTCAGTACTTGCAGAGAATATCTTGCTGAAAACCGCTTGTCATTTCCTTCTGCTCCTCGTTGGGTTCGACACTCTTACTTATTGAAAGGACTACGATTGATCCCCTACACTTGTGGGTCATCACACCCCCGACTCCTGTCTCTCCCACACACACTTATCGACCAGCCTCTGGCTAGGTTTATCCATCTATTACACGCTCTCGCTTCCCCTCTCTCGTATATGTCTCTCTCGCGCTCCTTGTATCTATGTAGATATCTCGCCCCTTCTTGAAACACACCCTCTCTGTGTAGTGTCTCCCGCGCTCCCTATTTGTTTGTAGCAAGAACTCTCTTTCTCCGTAGCACACATACACACGCACTCAGCATTATTTCTCGTGCGCTGTCTCTAGGTCTCTCTCGCACAATGTTTGTAGGCCCCTTCGTTCCACGCACCCCGTCTCTCTCGGCCTCCCTTGCACACAATGTATCTCGCTCCCTAACCATTCATGTGTACTCCATGTAACTTCTCCCATCCTTTCTCCATCGCACACAAACGCGCTCAATCGATCACCGAGCCTTGTTCCCTACATCTCTCACACTCGCATACTCCGATGTCTCTCTCTGATCCTCGATCTTTTGTCTACCTCTATTTCTCTCGATCGTGCACACACACACTAGCTACTGTCTCTCTTTATGTTGATACCTCTCGCACACACACTCTTCGTGTCTTTTCACACATGCAGTACTCCCTCCTCTCTTTCTCTCTGATCCTCGATCTTTTGTCTACCTCTATTTCTCTCGATCGTGCACACACACTAGCTAACGTCTCTCTTTATGTCGATACCTCTCGCACACACACTCTTCGTGTCGTTTCACACATGCATTACTCCCTCCTCTCTCTCTCTCCCCCCCTCTCTCTTTCAGACACACGATCTATCTCGAGGTCGATCTCTCGTATGCACGCTCTCCCCCCCTCTCTCTCTCTAGGTTACTCTCTTTCTCTATGCCGGTTCTCACGCACACACACCATTTGTTTGTAGGACGATCCCTTGTAGGAAAAAATCTGGTGCTCCAAGGCCTCCCAAGCTCCCACGATACGATAGTTCTCTGGCCGTTGGATCGTGGAAAAACCCTCTGGACCCGAGCGAAATTTTGAGACTCTTTGAGGGGTTTTCTACAAATTTTTACGACCTCTACCTGTGTCCATTTGATCGATGATCCAACGGTCCCCACAAGAACGCTGGAGTATTATAATTATTTTTTGGACATCACACAAACAGTGGAGTACATATACGAAGAGAAGAGGCACACGCAGTCGGTCTCTCGTTGTCTTGCACATATGAGAGTTACGTAACGCGGAGTAAACAAATAAACCCGTAGGTGCACGATTTCTGCATGCGCAGGTACCGGGTACGTGGTGGAGCGCATTTTTGTACGAAGAGTCAGCTCGCGTGATAATTTGATCCACAGGTGTTGACGGTCCGGGACTACACGTGAACGACCTGGAGGTGGTGGCTTGCTACTGATCGAGTTGCCACGTTTATAAAATATATTTTTTAGCATGACATGAGTTCCGGTTTTCAATGGCGCGTTATACTTTTTTTTGAGAATCGTGTTATACAATTTATTAAAACGATTGGTATGGAGCGAAAAATGAAAATCGTCACTATACACGTAGGCTGGAGTTTCAGCACTTGCTGCTAGCCAGGGTTGCTCCCTTCACACTCTCACCCTCTCCTGATCTAAACAAGACGGGCGGTAGCCATTATCTCTCTCCTCACCAGCGGTGAAAGATCCGACCGGATCCTGTCCGCCGTGGAAGGGCGGCGATGAAGCGTTGATGCGGTCGCCGTCGGTGAGGTAGGAGACACACTGTCGGCGCGTCCCGATCTGCGGACCATGCCGTCCTTTCTCACCCGGTGCCAGAGCGGACGCGACCTCTCACTGGCGCAGGCATTGAACCGGCGCGCCGGCCGAGAGAGTAGCACCCGCTGCACGTCAGGCTGAACACGCCTCCTCGCCGCATTATATCTTTGCTTAGTTGGAGGAGAGAGAAGAGGAGAGAGAAGGAAAGCAGGCTGTAGAATAAGAGCCGGCTATAGCATGAGACCCAAGACACTTTGTGAGAATGCATGGTGGGCCAACTATTAACAAAGTACTACATATTTAAATCTTAATATTGTACAAGCCGGCTATTAGGTTGACTCTAATAAATGACATGGCAACTTCTTATAGCCAATTGTTGGCTATATTATTAACCATGCTCTCAACCAGCTTCAGACTGCCCCGCCTACGTCCATTGAACCCTCGCGTGTGCCGAGAAACCAACTCCGCCCACATGTCCGTCCGCGAGCCTACCGTCATTCAATACAACGCCGCTTGGCTCCTAGCATCCGCCCGCTAGTTAAACGAGGCCAGACGCCTGGCAAGAACCACGCCACACCTCCGCTCCCCATCTCCTCCTTGCACCATTTTCTCCACACTCTCCATAGCATCCGGTGAGCATGAAGACGAGTTCTCCGGCATAAAATCCGGCTGGGTGCCAAGCCGAGCCTGCCGGATACGAGCCAGAAAACTCGCTGCTCCACCTCCCTCCCCGCCCCAGGCCGTCAATACCATGGGCGAGGCTGCAGGCGGGCAAGCGTCAGAACTGCACAAGTACAGCTAAGAGAATCAATGTACACATTACCAATCACAGAGAAGCATGAATGTCGCGGCCTCGTCTATGCATCATGGGCGGCAACGGGAGTCAGTTCATTGTCGCCAACGGTGCTGCTGCTGCCCTTGCTGTCGGCTACCGGGAAGCAGATTCGAGACCGTGGACGACGGCGCCGTGGAAGCGGCTCCTATGCGGTGTACGACGGTGACGGTGGACCAGCTCCAGTGCGGCGTACGACGTCGTCGATGAGGCAGATGCGCTGCGGTGGACGGGTGCGCCGATGTAGAAGGGGATGGGCAGGAAGGCCAGCTAACCGCAGCCGGCTTGTTGTGGGGTGCTGCGGTGCCATGGAGAAGTGTATTTTGCTGTGGGGATAGAAAATGGGGATTATTGAGGTGTCCTCTGGGTGTGGGGGTGGGGTGGCTGGGTGGGGTGAACGTGAAGTTAACAAAGCAACCCCCGACCCAACACCGTCCTTCGGCCAGTTGTACAAATGGTATGATGGTCATTTCGCATTGCTCGAATCTGGGTCGCGGGAGATATCGATGGAAGCGGGAGATTTTGCCGTCGACCTGAAAATTTGTAACACTGTACTCCCCGTCCGACGTGTTGGATGATTGGGCTAAGCAACTAGGAGTACTAGTACACATATGTTTTCTTAGTTTACTGTCGTGACATTAATTATTTGTTGTAGTTGTCAAATAAATATATTAAGCTATTGACTTCGAATGTAATGGTTTATACAATTCAACAGTTAGAATCATTGTTGAATTCCAAGATGAATACCAAGTCTATGGTACTTCACAATATACTCAAACTCACATAATCCAACTCAAATGAAAATCTAAATGCATTTCATAATTATTAATTAGTTGGATGCAACGAAACCATCAATAACTCTACATGATCCAGTCCAAAACACTATTTGAACACATCCCAGTGTGTGAATTCCTGCGTTTGTGAATGAAGCGCAGAGAGAGAGTGTGTGACGATGGAGCAATGGCGGGAGAGTGATGTGTGCGTGCAACACACAAGATATACACCCCATGGAAGAGAGAGACAGAGGGCGGGAAAGATTGTATATATGTGGGTGAGAGAGTAGGAGAGAAACCTCATGAGAGAGAGAGAGAGGAAGTGTGCGAGAGAGGGACATTTGTATAGGGAGGAAGAAGTTAGGTGTATGAGAAAGATGGAGACATGTATATATACAGAGTGAGATGCGTCCATGCGATCGAGATTTTGTACATGTGGAAGGAGAAGAGACAAAAGGTTTGATGAGAGAGCTCAAAAAAACATGGACGAGAGGGGGGGGGGAGCTTGTGTGTGTGCTTGTGGCCTTGTGGGTTCAGGGATTGATATTTTTGTGTGGGAGAGAGAGATAGATAGAGAGAGAGAGAGCAAAGGAGTCAGTCAGCTGCTTTTACGTCAGTCTGCTTCCAACTGGCCCCGCATTCTCTAGTGCGGTCTGGTCGGCCTCTTCGTTCTTCCCGATGCCCTCCTTGAAGATCGAGGTGGTGTGCATGCCGGGGTGCAGAGAAGCACAAGCGATAGTGGTCACTATATAAACTTGGACGGGGATGGATAGTGTGTGAGGGGGGGGGGGTGTGCGAAATATTGAGAGAAATCAAACCTAGGGAGAGAATGTGTGTGCATTGTGTGCAGGCGAGAGAGGCTAATGGTGCGAGATGGATACATCTTGTGCGTGAGTGTTTAAGCAATAGAGAGAGACCGTGTGCGGGATACGAAGAGAGGACTATGAGGAGTGTGTTTGTGAGGTAGAGAGACTTAGCGAGAGATAAATGTGTGTGTGTGGTATAGGGTGTATGTGACTGAGAGGTACATGCTAAATAGGGTTTTTGGGAAGAGATTGTGTGTGCGAGAGAGAGAGAGAGAGATAGGGGCCTTGAGGCGGGCAGGGGCTGGGTGAGGGTGTGAAAATGTGTGCGTTGATGCATGTGTTACATGCGAGTGTGCGAGGGAGGGTCGAATCGAGAGAGATGGTTGTTGTGTTATGGATGCCTTTCTCTCTCTCACACACACACAAACACAAATACAAGACCGTTCTATCACGCATACACCATATCTCGGCATCTCTCTATGTCTCACTTATACATGATCATTTGCACATTCACACCTCTCTATATCACACAAACACCGTGTTGGGGATATAACCCCACGGTATGACCCGCCCGTTCAGGGTTGGGTTATCCTGTGGCGGCTTAAAGAGAGATGCGGCTATCAAGACTCCAAGGCCCATCCAGGGTGACTCATAAGCGGGCCGGCTTGGAGGTCCAGTACTTGAGGCGGCGGCTTACCTAAGGCGGCGGCTTACCTAAGATGATGAGTAGGAGATAGATTAGGGCACGGGTCATGTTGCGACCCGGACTCTGTTGTAAGCCTGGGGCCTCGACCTGTATATAAAGGCGAGCCCCCCGAGGCAGAAAGATTAAGTTACAAGCTCTCGAGTACTAGGTTAGCCAAGTTGCACCCTTGTAATCGAGATCATCATCATCAATAACAATCAAGCAGGACGTAGGCCATTACCTCCATTGTGAGGGGCTGAACCTGGGTAAACCCTTGTCTCTCGATTCTGATCAACCCCGTTCGAGTTACCACCTAGCTGCGATGGCCTCACGACTAAGTCCTTTCACGAGGACATTTGCCGTGACAAAACCACGACAGTTGGCGCCCACCGTGGGGCTATCGCTCGGTGGTGTTGAGTACTTGAAGGGAACTCCCGCAGGAATCGAGGGATACGCGATCGGCCGCATGACCAAGAGTCGGCGCGGCAAGCTCTACATCGACGATTCAGACTGGGGCCCCAAGGCCGACTCAATCGAGTACGGGTACCGGGTCCCCTTCGGCAAAATCCACGTCTTCATCGGCAAAGCCGGCGGATCTGAACCCGAGCCGGACATCTGCACCGACATCGTCGAGCCGGCTTGGCGCACACAACCCGCCCAGGCTCAGGCCGGCCGGAAGCACGTCTTGATCGGCTTCACTCAGGGGGTGGACCTTGCAGATAACTCTGCGTCCGGTGGCGATACCCTTGTCTACTCTAATGGTGAGTCCTCGGTAGGCGAGACCGAGTCGATCCTCCCGCTTTACGATGGCGGGCTTGGGGGCTACTCCGACGACCAGCCGGCTTAGGACTCCTTCAACACGCCCCCCCGGGCTGCTGTCTATATGGCCAGCTCAGCCCCGGCCATTAATTTCACGGTAGCCAGTGCCGCGACAGGAACCGGTACCTCAGGGGCCGGCTCAGTCGTACCGCCGGCTCAGGCCTTGGCAGAATTGGTAACCGCCCTGGCGACGCTCCTTGCGACACCGGTGACCACAGAAAACCAGGTGGAACGCAACACGGAGGTAACCAAACTCCGTGAGCAGATGGCTAAGGTACAGGCAGATATCAACGCCGAAAACACTCGCATGGCGGAGTTGCAGTCTCAAGTCCAAGCCGAGGTAGAGCGCCTGAAAGCAGAAGCCTGGCGCATGGGGCTTCGTCAGAGTGCCTCAAAGGCGGTTCATCAGAGGCGCCATATGAGCCGTCTACCGCCCAACTACGAGCCCATGCGTCTGTTTAACACCCCGCAGGATGCGCCTGTTCAGGGGGCTGGGGCAGGCACCCCGGAAGCACCGTTTGTACCCCCGAGCAGAGGCAGGCAGCCGTCGCCGGGTCAACCACATCAACCAGCTCAGCAGTGCCCGCAGGAGCCGGCCCAGCGGCTCCCGCCGATTCAGATGCCTCCGCATCGTTTCCTCATGCCGGCGGGCCACTTTTCCAACCCTTTGGACAACTTGGTAGCAGCAGCGACCAGGCCGTGCTCCCAATCACGGGAAATTCGCCGGTTGAGATCGAAGCCCGAAATTTCATTGAGATGCTAAAAACTGCGGTCGCCCAACAGGCGAACTACTCCTACAGTCGGCAACGGCTCCACTCTACCCCGCTCCCAAGCCGCAGCAGAAGCCGCCACGATGACTCGCCGGCCGTCTCTAGCAGCACTCATCGACATCGTGAGCAGCCTCGTGACCCGCCACGCCTTGGGCCCCTTAACGCCCAGGAGATTGTTGATACGGCTCGGGCTCAGCGAGCGACGGAGGCGGCAGATACGGCGGCTCAAGCGCCGCTTGCCACAACCCAATTGACCTCCGGTAGCAGGACCATTGGGATACCGTGTTTGGTGCCGGCTTTACGCAACGAGCGCATGCCCAAGGATTTCAAAGGCCCTCACAAGGTTCCAAATTACACGGCTGGCCTTGAGCCGGCTGCTTGGATTGAGAGCTATGAGATAGCCATGGACATGCTGGATGTCAGCGACTCTGTCTGTGCCAAGTACCTGACGATGATGTTGGAGGGGCCGGCTCGTACGTGGTTGAAGAACTTGCCCCCTAACTCTATTAACACCTGGGCGGAGTTGAAGGACCGTTTCATCAAAAACTTCCAGGGAACCTGCAAGCGCCCAATGACAATCGTCGATCTTCAGCACTGCATCCAACGTGAGGGTGAGTCGGCCCATCACTGGACGCGCCGGGTCACAGACATTATTCACGCCTCTGACAGCATCACGGCGGCTCAGGCGGTTCTGAACCTGGAGAAGAACTGTCACTTCGAGCCCCTCGTGCAGAAGCTTGGCTGGCTTAAGCGGAAGGTTCAGGATATGGGCGAGCTCATGGACGTCCTCACTAGGTATGCCGAGTCAGACACCACGAAGGATCCTAGCCCGGACGATGACCAGACTGGCAAGGGAAAGAAAAACAATGGTGGCAAGGGTAACCAGCAGAACAATTCAGGGAACAATGGAAACCATGGTAATCAAGGCAATGGAGGAAAGCGTAAGAATCAGGAAGGAGGATCAGACTTGGTTGCTAATACCAACACTGGTTACAAATACCCGAGGGGGAATAATTCGGGAAGATCCTACAATGGGAACAAACCCCGTAATTTTGAGGAAGCCCTCAAAGGGCCATGCCCAAAACACAGCCTCCCTAATAAGCCGTCAACCCACCCTTGGGAGAACTGTCACATAATGCAAGCTTTCGGAGAGCAGTTCTTTCAGAACCGTCAAGGCGATGGAGGAGGCAACCCGGGGCAGCCTGGAGCTGGCTCGTCCGGTGGCTTTCACAACCCGGGATTCCATGGCCCGAGCGGCTCAGGAGCTGGTTACCAGGGTTCTGGCAACAACGCAGGCAATCAGCATTCGGGGCAAGGAAATCAACAGCAGGGCAATCAGCAACAGGGCAATCAGTCTGGTTTTCAGAGCAATCCCAAACAGTTGAATAGTGGGCAGTATCATGTGTTCATGACTCATACTGACAAGCGAGATTGCAAACTCCGGAAATGAGCCATCAGTGTTGTCGAGCCGGCAGTCCCGGAATATCTACGTTGGTCGGAACAGCTCATTACATGGAGCAGAGAGGACCACCCTCCCCGGGTCGACAATCCAGGTTGCTTGGCTTTGGTGGTGGCACCTCAAGTCGGCGGCTATTCACTCACAAAGGTGCTCATGGACGGAGGAAGCAGCATAAACATCTTGTAGTACGACACTTTCCGACGGATGAATCTGTCTGAAAAACATCTCCAGTCGTCTTCCACCGTGTTTCACGGGATTGTTCCTGGAAAGTCTGCATATCCTATCAGGCGGATCAAGCTGGATGTCGCGTTTGGCACTGATGATAACTACAGGTGCGAGTCTTTGACCTTTGAGGTGGTCAAAATCAAGAGCCCGTATCACGCCCTGTTCGGGCGGCCGGCTTATGCTCGCTTTATGGCTCGACCTTGCTATGTCTACCTCAAACTCAAGATGCCTGGACCAGAAGGCACTATCACAGTTAATGGGGATCAAAAGATCGCCCTTGAGTGCGAGGAAGGGGATGCAGCCTATGCCGAGACAGCTTGCGCTATGGAAGAGTTGAAATTTTACACTGCAAATGTTGACCCGGCCGATATGACGCCCTTGAAGAAACCCACCGCAGAGTCTAACCCGCCACTCAAGTTCAAGTCGGCTGAGGACACCAAGCAGGTTGAGTTTATCCCTGGCGACCCGTCCAAGAAGTTCACTATTGGGACTGGTATGGATCCCAAATAGGAAAGCGCGCTCATCGAGTTCATCCGTGAGAATCGGGACATCTTCACGTGGAAACCTTCTGACATGCCAGGTGTACCGAGAGAACTCGTTGAGCACCACCTTAATGTGGATCCGAAAATGAAGCATGTCCGACAATTCCTCCGTCGTTTTAACGAGGAGAGACGCAAGGTTATTGGGGAAGAAGTAGCCCGGCTCCTAGCTGCCGGGTTCATCGTTGAAGTTTTTCACCCTCAGTGGTTGGCTAATCCAGTGCTTGTTCTAAAGAAAAACGGCACTTGGCGCATGTGTGTTGATTACACAGATCTCAACAAGGCTTGTCCCAAAGACCCGTTTGCCCTCCCTCGCATTGATCAGATCATCGATGCCACGGCGGGTTGTGAGAGTTTGTGTTTGCTGGATGCTTACTTCGGTTATCATCAGATAAAGATGGCCGTCGAGGATCAGGAGAAGACTGCTTTCATCACACCTTTTGGGGCCTTTTGCTATGTATCTATGCCCTTCGGGCTCAAAAGTGCAGGAGCGACTTATCAGCGGTGTGTCCAGAATTGCTTCCACAAGCAGATTGGGCGCAACGTTCATGCTTATGTGGACTATATCGTGGTCAAGTCATTGAAGAAGGAGACCTTGCTGGATGATCTCAAGGAAACTTTCGCCAATCTTCGGACTTACCAGATGAAGCTTAACCCGGATAAGTGTGTTTTTGGTGTTCCTGCAGGCAAGCTACTGGGTTTCCTGGTGTCAGAACGGGGCATCGAAGCCAACCCAGACAAGATTAAGGCAATAACCTCGCTTGCGAAACTGGAGAATATCAATGACGTTCAGCGGATGGCGGGTCGGATCGCGGCTTTGAGCCGGTTCATAAGCCGCCTTGGCGAAAAGGCGATTCCCCTTTATCAGATGTAGAAAAAGACTGACACTTTTGTCTGGAGTGATGCTGCTGATGCAGCTTTCGAAGCCCTCAAGAAACAATTGGCCGAGCCGCCTGTTCTCGCTGCTCCCATCGCCAAAGAGCCTATGCTCCTGTACATTGCTGCCAATAACAAAGCGGTAAGTGTTGCGGTTGTTGTAGAGCGAAAGGAGGCAGGAAAGGAATATCCAGTACAAAGACTAGTCTATTATGTCAGCGAAGTTCTGTCTGAGTCTAAGCAGAGATATCCACATTGGCAGAAGTTGGTTTTTGGCGTCTTCATGGCCAGTCGCAAGCTCATGCATTATTTCCTAGAGCACCCCATTACTGTGGTCAGCTCAGCACCCTTGAGAGACATCATCCAGAACAGGGAAGCTACATGTCGGGTTGCCAAGTGGGCAATTGAACTTGGTCCACACCATCTTAAATATGTCCCTCGCACGGCCATCAAATCCCAGGCACTCATGGATTTCATCAATGATTGGACGGAACTCCAAACTCCAGAGGAGAAGCCCGATAATACATATTGGACTATACATTTTGATGGTTCCAGACAGCTAGAAGGCTCGGGGGCGGGAGTGGTCATATCTTCCCCTCGAGGTGATAAATTTTGTTATGTCCTGAGGATTCTGTTTCCCTGTACTAACAATGTAGCTGAATACGAGGCTCTCCTCCACGGTCTTTGGATGGCTAAAGAGATGAATCTCAGCCGGGTCAGGTGTTTAGGCGACTCGGATTTGGTCGCTCAACAAGTTTCAGGAAAGTGGGATTCCAAGGACCCGCTTATGGCGGCTTATCGGCAAGCGGTAACCAATGTGGCCGGACACTTCAAAGGATATCAAGTTGATCACATCGATCGGCGACTTAACGAGGCGGCTGATGCATTGTCACGACTTGGCTCTCAACGAAAGCCGGTCCCTCCGAATGTGTTCCTTGACGTGCTCCATAATCCTTCTATTAAACTGCCTTCCGAGGAAGATCTCGCTATCCCTGACCTGGAGGCACTGTTGGTGGCGGCTCTTCACGCTACTCCGGACTGGATAGTTCCTTATCTGGATTATCTGACTCGAGGCGAGCTCCCTGAAGATGAACTCATGGCTCGTCAGATCGTTCGCCGCTCTAAGTCTATGTCCATCGTCAATGGCGAGTTACATAGGAGGAGCATTACAGGAGTTTTCCAGCGTTGTGTTTCCCCTGATGAAGGGCGAGAGACCCTCAATGAGATTCATTCTGGAGATTGTGGTCATCATGCCGGCTCAAGGTCCTTAGTGGCAAAAGCTTTTCAGCATGGTTTTTACTGGCTTACGGCTCACGCAGATGCTGAGGACATCGTACAAAAGTGTGATGGTTGCCAGAAGTTTGCTCGCCAGGCTCATGTTCTGGCTCAAGAGCTCCGGATGATCCCAATAACTTGGCCCTTTGCAGTCTGGGGGCTTGATATGGTTGGTCTGTTTAAACCGTCCAAAGACAAAAAGACCCATCTTTTGGTTGTTGTCGATAAATTTACCAAGTGGGTTGAAGCCGAGCCAATTAGCAATTGTGATGCAGCCACAGCAGTCAAGTTCTTGAAAAAGTTGATTTTTCGCTTTGGTTATCCACATAGCATCATCACTGATAATGGCACAAATTTGTCCAAGGGAGCTATGAAGCAGTTTTGTCAAAGAGAGCATATCCGGCTTGATGTTGCATCAGTTGCACACCCTCAGTCCAATGGCCAAGCAGAACGCGCTAACCAGGAGATTTTATGAGGCATTAAGCCTAGACTTATGGTCCCACTCAAGCGCACACCGGGTTGTTGGGTCGAAGAACTCCCTTCTGTCATTTGGAGCATCCAGACCACTCCTAATAGATCAACAGGCTATACGCCTTTCTTTATGGTCTATGGTGCAGAAGCTGTTTTGCCCAGTGATATCTGTCATGATTCCCCAAGAGTTACCGCCTATGTCGAAGCAGACAATGAACAAGCTCGTCAAGACTCTCTGGATGCCTTGGAAGAGGAACGTGACTTAGCAGCAACATTATCTGCGATCTATCAGCAAAACCTATGTCGCTATCACAGCCGTAGAGTCCGCAGCCGTACTTTCCAGGAGGGCGATTTAGTGCTCCGTCTGATACAAGAATAGACAGGTATGCACAAGCTTTCCCCTCCCTGGGAAGGACCTTTTGTCATCAGCAAAAATCTCAACAACAGGTCATATTACCTGATGGATATACGTGAACACAATAAGTCACGTACGTCGGAGGAAGAGACCAACAGGCCTTGGAATATCGCTCATCTCCGTCCTTACTATACTTAGAGCCACTAGCTCAAGTTTGCGTGTACATACCTTTGTATATATTATTATCAAAATACATAAGCTGGCATCCCCGAAACTCGGGGCCTCTGTCGTTTCATCTCAAATATTGTGCATGAGTCTTTTCGTTTTTGATCATTGGTCACTTGGGGGCTTCCAACTCACCGAGTTTAGCTATCTCACCCTCTTGACTCGGCAAATGACACCACATTATCTTGGTTAAACCTGCCTGTCTGCTTGATGCTACTCCGATTAGGTGACCCGGTGTACTCTTGACAAGTCAATCATTTTATGACCCTGAACTTGTCTTGGTTAAAACATCGGTTTAAGTCACGTGAGAGCCGGCTTACAGAGAGCAAGGATAAACCATGGGCTATCATGCCAACTTCCTTGAAGCAAGACTCGAGCCTCGGAAGCCGGTCTATAATGTCGTGCCTCGAAAGCCGGCTTATCATATACTTGTGATTTTATCTGTTTTTACAGGCCCTCTTTGATCACATGTCGACCACGAGTCGCCGGGTTATAAATATACCAAGCTTTTTTCCCAGGATTATGGTGATATCAATCATGAGTCGCCACATCTTATGGCACTACAAAATATTTCTCCTGGCTCAAAATTACAGGGTTGAATTTTTATGGCAAAATACTTGTGCAAACGGCTTATCATTTCCAACGCAGATGACATTTTTTACACTTCCAGCAAATTGGCGGGTTAGCACACCACTGCACCAATTCAAGTGTTATCATACAAACATCAAAACATGTCCAGTGCCCGCCGCCCTGCAGAATAGCACAAGTGTTTTCCTACGTCTATTACAAACCCCACCTGGGGGCTGGGAGCAAAAATTTTCTCATAAGTTATCGCACAGGCTACTCGCTTGCGTCAACGTCCGCGTCTTCCGGGTTGACAACTTGCTGCTCCTCAGCACCGGAGTTCGACGCGGTGGCTTGTGCGTGCTCCTCGGTCTAGCGGCTTCTTGGGATCCACTGGATGGCAGAGAGTTTCTCGAAAATTGAGTCGGACGTAATGACTCTAGACGGGTCAACATCAGGTGCGAAGGTTTTCTTACTGCGTGGCAGCGAGAGTTCAAACGGCTTATACTCTGGTGGGCGGAGGCGTTTGTTGTCTTCCGAGTAACCGGGTTAATACTTGACTAAGTCTAGCTCTTCAACCATTTGCGTCGCAGCCACTCGAGTGTCCTTCACACACCGTGCAAAGTCCTCTTGAGAAAATTCTTCCCCATCAACATTGTACTGGGGAAAGCCGCCAACCAGCTTGTTCGGATCCATCTCCGGTAGAAATGCCTTGGCCCTCGCAAGAACCATGCCAGTCCCTGCACGAGCCACCGACCTCAGCTTCTCATGGATCCTTTCTCGCACAATTGATAGGTCGTTCAGCATGTCCTTAATCCTCATAGGGTGTGACCCGGCGTCCTTCACTGCCATAATCGCATGCATACCACCGGTATAAAGTTGCTCAAGGTATGTGTAGATGGCCTTCAATTTGATGAGTGGGAGCTGGAGCCCAATATTATTCTTTCTACCTGCAAAAGGAACCAGCAAGCATATATAAGCCGGCCAGTCGTTAACCCAGAATTTAACTGTGGTTCTACCGTTACTTACCAAAGATGGCAAGTGTCATATCTATGATATGCCGCTTCAACGTGTTCAGTTCTTGTGACACTGGCTCAAGTCGGTCATCTGCAGCCTGTGCCCGTTTCAGTAGTTGTTCTTTCTCAACTTCATGGGCAGCTCTCTCAGTTTGCAAGTTCTCCTTAGCAAGAGCCACTGATTCTTGCAAGTATGTAGATGATGCCTCTGCCTTGATACGTTGCCGCCGCTCAAACTTCAATTGTTTCTGCAAGACATCAACTTTTGACTCGGCCTCCTCCAGTATATCTTGTCATCACAGATGCATTTTTTTCATATTACTATTTATAGTCCCGAGCCTGCGAGGCCGCATGACCCGGCACTTGGGGGCTACACAACTCAAATTATTTTTTGCAGACAACAAGTCTCATGACGTTGCAGGCACACCCCATGACACTTGGGGGCTAATGCTCGTCGTTTTTATTGTTAATCATGGAAAGACCCGGCCATTTCACAGATATGAGCCGGCCCTTGGGGGCTACAGGCCGCTTCTTAAAATATGCAATTTCGTCAACAGACCCGGCCATCTCAAAGAGATGAGCCGGCCCTTGGGGGCTACAGGTTGATTTTATGCACATATCAAGTATGGACGGTCTACTTACAAAAGACCCGGCTCACTCACTGATACGAGCCTGCCCTTGGGGGCTACAGTATCGCATCTTCAGTTTTCGTAAGTCCCAGCTCAGTAAATTATACTGAGCCAGCCCTTGGGGGCTACAGTGCGATCATTTGACAAAAAGTTGGAAGTCTCAAGCACATTCCATATCCTCATATGCTCAAAACTTGGGGGCTACTTAAGTATATACAGAAGATATGACGTAAGGAGCATGTTGGTACCTCATATTTTCTTTTTAGCATGTTGATCATGCTTGCTTCAACATCCCGACTCTCGGACAGCCGGGTCAAATATTGCCGATGAAGTTCTTCCACGCCCAGCTCGTTGATGTTGGGAACTTCCAACTTCATCTAGCCCTTCACAGAAGGGGACGACTCATCTTTAGCTGGGATTTTGGCCAATGTGTTGAACGTTTCTGAAGTTTTGAAGGCCTCTCCTATGACGGTCACTTCCGCGTCACCCAGTGGATTAGCCGGAATGACATCCTCCATCTCCATAGGACTGAAGTCTCGAGCAGGGCTTGGCGGGTTGACATTCTCTGCCGGGTCATCCGTGTTGCTTTGTTTTGTGATTGTTTCTACCATCACCGGCTCACTAAAATGAGCCGGCTCAACCCTTTGGTCCGGGTTGTCCTCACTCGCAGGTTCAACCTATGCCTCAGGAATCGTCCTTGGCGGGTTTTGAGCTTCAGGGCTGGCATCATCACCAGATGACCCACCTGCCTTTTTCTTCTTGATGGCTGATTTTTTCTTGATGGCTTTGGCCCTACGAACACATGAACATATTCAGATTGAGAGAAAAATTTCACTATGACAAGAATAAATGACTATCAACTTACCCCGGCTTGATGACCAGTGGAGGAAGCTGTGAGGCAGTTGACTCTCCAAAGGAGGGCGATGTCTCCTGATAATTCGAGTCAGAAGGATTAAGAGGCTGCTTGAAAAGGCCGGCTCGAGGTAGAGATGGAGTTGGGCTATGAGGCACCTCAGTTCGTCACTTGCGGGCGACTGGCTCGTCAGATAAGCCGGCGGATAACTCCCCAGAGCTGCTTCGGAGCTTACGCTTGGATGTTTCGACTTGTTGAGATTTCTTCAAAAGAAATTGGGGATCTAAGTGAGTATCCTGATGAGAAAAAGGGACCTTACGGATGGTAGTCCGGGGTTTTCTTTGGATTTTGCGAGTAGCAACACGGGATTTCTTGGGGATAGGTTTTGGAGAGTCGGAATCTGAAGATATCAATGTTACCTCTGGTATGCTGGCTCGACTGGTGTCGGAGTTGTCCTAAGAAGAAGGGGCGTCAGCAAGTTGAACGAAAAAAATGACAAAGTAAATCGAGCTTTACCTCAGCCTCGTCGTCAGCTGCCGGCTCATCAGCGTCAGCCGGCTCGCTTTCTTGTTCTACTTGAGCAGGAGCTAGGCGGCGAAGTTTCTTCTTCCAAAACTTGTCGTCAGCCTACACATTAGATGAGTCAGATATCAGGATGAAGATGAATCAAAAAAGGAATAAGAGAAAATACAAAGCAAACTTACAGAGGGTACGAGATGGGTCAGACAGAAGGGAGCAACTCCAGTTGTCTTGCACTTATCCAACGGCTCGCCTAAGAGCCTCTTTGTGGCTTTCCCTACTTCTCCAGCAGATAAGTTGACCTGACTGAAGCGTTGCACATCGTTTGAGTCACCGGTGTAATTACATAACAAGTCGCCCCGCCGGCTCAAGGGTTGAATGCACCAGCTTCCAACACCGGGTTAGGTCGACTCCTGTGAGCCCGTTGGCTTTTAAAGCTCGCACCCTGGGATAAATAGAAGCAACCTGTTCCCGTTCTTCTTTCGTCGGCCAACCTGAGAAAATGGTCGTTGCATCGAGCTGGTCCAGCCTGTAACCTGGCAGGGGATTCTCGCCTTCGGGGGCAGTGTTCTTATAGTAAAACCATGTCCTGTTCCACCCTTTTGGATGACTCGCCAGTTTGGCTTCTGAAAAGGGAGTGTTCTTCCGCCTCTGGACGGAAATTCCGCCATGTTCTATACTGGGGCCATCTGCGAACTCGGTCTGGTGGTTGATGTAGAAAAACTCTCGAAAGAGGGGGACAGTTGGTTCCATCTGAAGGTAAACCTCGCAGAAGACTTGGAATTGACAAAGATTGGTTAATGAATTGGGAGCAATGTCTTGAGGATGAAGGTTGAAGAAGTGAAGAAAATCCCGGAAGAATATTGACCCGGGCGGTGAAAAGCCCCTCTGAAGATGATCTACAAAAACAACCACTTCTCCTTGAGCAGGTTGAGGTGTGCTCTCTTCTTCAGGTGCCCGCTAGCTGATTATCTCCTAAGTAGGCAAAAGGCCTTGCTCCACCAGATCCTCGAGGACAAGTTTGGACACTTGATATTTGACCCGGTTGCAGGTTTTGTTAGTCTTAGCCATGATGAGACGCCAAAAGATTACCAACTGCAAAATGAAATAATAAAGGTAAGCCTGGCAGGTCATGTTCATCAGCAATAAGCCGCCAGGCAACTACGGTTTGGGATGAGTCGGCGTTTTTGGTTTAAAAGACGACGAGTCGCCAAGCGTAAGCCGGCAGCAATAAAAGGCAAGCATGCTTATCTAAGTTATGACTATTCAGTTATAAAGGCTACAATGGGTAATGACAAGTTGGGATATCATAAACCGGCTCGAGCTAGTTGGAAGCCGTGGATTTTTTCTGCTAAGTGTTGCGAAAACAAGATTCAGGCGCAGCGGTAATAAGTTGCAGATCTACAAAATAGCTCAAAAGGAAAATATTCCCTAGACCTAAGACGCGAAGTAGAAGCGCACACTAATTTATCCGTGGGATTCAAAAACAATGTGAAGATCCCAGATGCAAAAATGATACTATGATTGCAGTCGGAATATTTCTACGGATCACTAAGGGGTATCTAGATTTACTAAACTGAAGAACGGTGACGAACGCCAATGAACTCCGATGGATTGTGCAGAGGGGATGAGATGCCATAGATCTAATGGGAAGTTTCCAAATGTACCTGACGGCAGCGGTGACCGACCGGAGTGTTCCGGAATGCTCCGACGATGATTTGGGCGGCGTCGAGGTCGCGGACGAAGTGGCCGACGAGCTCGGGGAAGGCGCGGTGCTACTCTGGTCGCGAGAAGGTTCGGGTGAGAGGAGGAAGAAGACGAGGCAGTAAAAACGAATACTACGACCCTTTGAGGATTTTTATAATATGATAAGAAGGGGAAAAGGCAGGTGCGAAAACAGAGGAGGCACAGTAACTTTTGGCGAAGAGGCGCCTCGATTCTCGCGCCTAACAGATATAAATCCAGATTTGCTATGATGTCACACTTAAGCACCGTTGATTCCGGAAGATGACGTCCTGACACGAGGGAGCGAGGAATGCTAAGGTAAAGAGGTATTATGAGCCGACAAATTCATATGACCCGGAAGTACAACAAGACTAAAGATTGACGTGAATGAATCCACATCACTCTGGGGGCTAATGATGGGGATATAACCCCACGGTATGACCCGCCCGTTCAGGGCTGGGTTATCCTGTGGCGGCTTAAAGAGAGATGCAGCTATCAAGACTCCAAGGCCCATCCAGGGTGAGTCATAAGCGGGCCGGCTTGGAGGTCCAGTACTTGAGGCGGCGGCTTACCTAAGGCGGCGGCTTACCTAAGATGATGAGTAGGAGATAGATTAGGGCACGGGTCATGTTGCGACCCGGACTCTGTTGTAAGGCTGGGGCCTCGACCTGTATATAAAGGCGAGCCCCGCGAGGCAGAAAGATTAAGTTACAACCTCACGAGTACTAGGTTAGCCAAGTTGCACCCTTGTAATCGAGATCATCATCATCAATAACAATCAAGCAGGACGTAGGCCATTACCTCCATTGTGAGGGGCTGAACCTGGGTAAACCCTTGTCTCTCGATTTTGATCAACCCCATTCGAGTTACCACCTAGCTGCGATGGCCTCACGACTAAGTCCTTTCATGAGGACATCTGCCGTGACAAAACCACGACACACCGTCTCCACATTGCCCTTTCGCCACAACACATATAGACACATACACACGTTCTCTCTCCGTCACACCCACATAATCTCTCTCAAAAAAATACTGTTGGGGTGCACCTAAAACATCCAAATCCAAATAAGCACGAACTGAAGCTAAATTCAAATATATGGAAATATTGTAGCGTGAAGAACTTTTCAAGCAAAAAGTGTAGCGTGATATTCGGGGATTGTTTTCACACACACAAAGGTTCGGTGGATGTCCTTGGAGCGCGACACCGTGACACACCGTTCAATCGACCACGTGGCCGTGGTGCACGTGCTTGCAGAGGATTCCGTATCAATGATGTGCTAATTAATGTGGTACTGCTCCGGCCGACCATTTCTCGCCCATCACCGCCATGTCCCCGCCATCCCAGTGCCATGAAGTCACGGGCTCGCCCGCTCATGTCGTCTGCAGTCCCTCCGGGCGATGCCGCCGCGCTGCCAAGGACGTGAGCAGCTGGAGCCACGTCTATGCCCGCAATGTACAAAGACGAGGAGGACGAGCGCGTGCTCCAGCACGCCGGTGAGGAGGAGGAGCTAGCGGGTCATTGTGGTCTCCGCCCGCGAGGAGGAGGCCCGCATGGTGGCTGTCGCGGTGGAAGCCGGTCGCGTCCGCGCCAAGGCCGCAAACCGGGTGCGGACGTGGAATCTACCCTCGAGACCTTGAACGCCACGTGGATAATCCAATCTGAAGGAACAATTTGGGTTAGTCGACTCTTGTGAGCCATTGGATGCAACATGGATGGCCAGAAGGGCTTCTTCAACCTCCGAAAATGATGCACTCTTCATCTTCTCTCTCAAACATCAAGCCGCCACATGCCTAACCGCCTGCTGCCGCCACCCTGCCCTCCCCTCAACCGCCTCCCACTGCCGTGCTCCCCCCTTGCCATCTGTCTAACCCCGGGCACGATCCATTTTTTCGGCGAACTGCATCCCACACCGAACACTCATAAGATAGATCATGGGCACCCTACCACCATAATATAGATACCGGGGTAGCATCTCTGCCATCTTCTTCCTTCCCTCCGACGAACTTCTTCTTTCACAAATCGACTGACCCAAATTGCTATAGCTGTTGTGTAAGAAATGAGTAGTACAGACGAATAGTACCAACTAGTTAGACGGATGGAAATAATACTACTAGTACTTATTAAGTACAGTAGGAAGGTGAAGAAACGAGTAGTAGTACCATCTACAACTCGAACTATAAGAAATACTAGTACATACAGTAAAGAGTTCAAGTAATGAGAAAGAACATACCATAGTTCTAATGGGGGCTCAGCACAACACACCCCTGAAATAAAACTAAGCACACTGAAATAAAACTAAGCACCCTGAAATAAAACTAAGCAACTGCTACTTGTAGACTGAGTTGGTATTTCCCCGAAGAGGAGAGGATGATGCAATATAGTAGAGATAAGTATTTCCCTCAGTTAAGAACCAAGGTTATCAATCCAGTAGGAGAACCAAGCAAAACTCCGTTAAGCTCACTTGCACACACAAAAGCAAACACTTGCACCCAACGCAAATAAGAGGGTTGTCAATCCTCTTAGTGGTTATTTGCAAGGATTAATTTTGATAGTGGTAGATAGATAAACTAAAATACTAAATAAAATAAAAGTAAATAAATTGCAGCAAGGTATTTTTAGGTTATATATATATGATAGAGTAGACCCGGGGGCCATAGTTTTCACTAGAGGCTTCTTTCCCAAACACATAGCATACGGTGGGTAAACAAATTACTGTTGGGCAATTGATAGAAAAGCAAATAATTATGACGGATTCATGGCAATGATCATGTATATAGGCATCACGTCCGAGACAAGTAGACCGACTGCTACCTGCATCTACTACTATTACTCCACCCATTGACCGCTATCCAGCATGCATCTAGGGTATTAAGTATGAAACAGAGTAACGCCTTAAGCAAGATGACATGATGTAGACAAAGTAAACTCAAGCAATATGATTAAACCCCATCTTTTTATCCTTAATGGCAACAATACAAATACGTGTCATGTCCCTTTCTGTCACTGGGATTGAGCACCGGAAGATTGAACCCATCACAAAGCACCTCTCCCATTGCAAGATAAATCAATCTAGTAGGCCAAACCAAATCGATAGATCGGAGAGAAATACAAAGCTATAATAATCATGCATAAAAGAGTTCAGAGAAGACTCAAATATATCTCATGAATAATCTGATCATAAACTCACAATTCATCGGATCCCAACAAACACACCGCAAAAGAAGAATCAGATAGAACTCCAAGAACATCGAGGAGAGCATGGTATTGAAGATCAAAGAGAGAGAAGAAGCTATCTAGCTACTAGCTATGGACCCACAGGTCTATGGTAAACTACTCACACATCATCGAAAGGTAGCAAGGTTCATGTAGAAGCCCTCCGTGATCGATTCCCCCTCCGGCAGAGTACCGAAAAAGGCCTCCAAATGGGATCGCAGAAGAACAGAGGCTTGCGGCGGCATAAAAGTTATTCAGGGTGGCTCTCTGTTGGCTTCCCAATATTTGAGAATTTATAGAAGTGGAATTAGGTCAAACGAAGCCACAAGGGCCCCACAAGGCATCAAGGCGCCCCCCTAGGGCCGCGCCCTGTTGCCTTGTGGAGGCTTCGTGAACCTTCTGGCCTCCTCTCCAAGTCTCCAGGGTCTCTTTTGTCTAGAAAAAATCTCCAAAAAGTTTTGTGGCTTTTGGAGTTCGTTTGGTACTGATTTCCTGAAAAACCAAAAACAAGCAGAAAACAGCAACTAGCACTGGGCACTAGGTTAATAGGTTAGTCCAAAAAAATGATATATAATTGCATATAAAAACATCCAAGATTGATACTATAATAGCATGGAACAATCAAAAATTATAGATACGTTGGAGACGTATCAAGCATCCCCAAGCTTAATTCCTGCTTGTCCTCGAGTAGGTAAATGATAAAAACAGAATTTCTGATTTGGAATGCTACCTAACATGTTTCATCATGTAATCTTTCTCTTACGGTATGAATAATAAGATCCGAATGATTCAAGGCAATAGTCTATAGTTTGATATAAAGACATCAATACTCAGGCATACTAATAAACAATCATGTCTTTCAAAATAGAAATGCTAAAGAACGTTATCCCTACAAAATCATATAATCCTGTCATGCTCCATCTTCTTAACACAAAATACTTACCATGCACTACCCCGATGACAAGCCGAGCAATTGGTTCATACTTTTTAATGCGCTTTAGCTTTTTCAACCCCCACGCAATACATGAGCGCAAGACATGGATATAGCACTATGGGTGGAATAGAGTGTGGTGCTACAGATCAATAAGGGGAAGTCAAAAATAAGAAGATAGTCTCACATCAACGAGGCTAATCAACGGGCTATGGAGATGCCCATCAATTGATGTCAATGCGAGGAGTAGGGATTGCCATGCAACGGATGCACTAAGAGCTATAAGTGTATGAAAGCTCAACATGAAAAACTAAGTGGGTGTGCATCCAACTTGCATGCTCATTAAGACCTCGGGCATTTGAGGAAGCCCATCATCAGAATATACAAGCCAAGTTCTATAATGTAAAATTCCCACTAGTATATGAAAGTGACAAAATAGGAGACTCTCTATATGAAAAACATGGTGCTACTCTGAAGCACATGGTTCCACTCATTAGTCTCCACCATTCTTTCCTTACTAGGATAATGCTCTAATAATGATGATCATCACACTTTTATTTACTTACAACTTGATACTAGAACAATATGACTCTATATGAATGCCTCTGGCGGTGTACCAGGATGTGCAATGATACTAGCGTAACATGTATAAAAATGATGAACGGTGGCTAAGCCAAAAATACTATGCCAGCTATATGATCATGCAAAGCAATATGACAATGATGATGTGTGTCATAAAAACGGAACGGTTGAAGTTGCATGGCAATATATCTCGGAATGGCTATGGAAATGCCATGATAGGTAGGAATGGTGGCTGTTTTGAGGAAGATATAAGGAGGCTTATGTGTGATAGAGCGTATCATATCATGGGGTTTGGATGCACCGGCGAAGTTTCCACCGACTCTCGATGTGAGAAAGGGCAATGCACGGTACCGAAGAGGCTAGCAAATTGCGGAAAGGTGAGAGTGTGTATAATTCATGGACTCACATTAGTCATAAAGAACTCACATACTTATTGCGAAAGTTTATTAGCCCTCGAAGCAAAGTACTACTACGCATGCCCCTAGGGGGATAGATTGGTAGGACAAGTCCATCGCTCGTCCCCGACCGCCACTCATAAGGTAGACAATCAACAATAAATCATGCTCCAACTTCTTAGCATAATGACATATCATACGTGCATGCTTCGGGAATCACAAACCTTAACACAAATATTCTTACTAAACCACAATTATCTACTAGCACCTCCCACATATTACCATCTTAATATCGCAAAACTATTGCTAGGAATCAAACTTATCATATTCAGTGATCTACATGAAAGCTTTTATTATATCCCTCTTGAATACCTATCATATCAGGACCAAATTCATAACCCGTGCATATTACCATTGCTATTCATTAGACTCTCAAAAAGATATAAGTGAAGCATGAGAGTGCAACTATTTTTTAAAATATAACCACCGCCGTGCTCTAAAAGATATAAGTGAAGCACTAGAGCAACTGCCTAGCTCAAAAGATATAAGTGAAGCACATAGAGTATTCTAACAGATCACGAATAATGTGTGTCCCTCTCAAAAAGGTGTGTTCAGAAAAGATGATTGTGACAAACTAAAAAGCAGACAAACTATATCACAAGACGCTCCAAGTAAAACATATATCATGTGATGAATAAAAATATAGCTCCAAGTGAGTTACCGATAGATTGTAGACGAAAGAGGGGATGCCTTCCGGGGCATCCCCAAGCTTAGACGCTTGAGTCTTCCTTGAATATTACCTTGGGGTGCCTTGGGCATCCCCAAGCTTAGGCTCTTGCCACTCCTTATTCCTTTACCCATCGTAGTCTCACCCGAAACTTGAAAACTTCAGCACACAAAACTCAACAGAAACCTCGTGAGATCCGTTAGTATAACAAACAAATCTTAAACTTTAGGTACTGTTGTAAATTGATTCATATTTAATATTGGCATAATGCTACTGTACTCCAACTTCTCCATGACTCATACCCCCCGATACGATCCATAGATTCATCAAAATAAGCAAACTATGCAACAAAAACAGAATCTGTCTAAAACAGAACAGTCTGTAAAGATCTATTTAAAATCCATACTTCTGTAAATCCAAAAATTCTTAAAAATTAGTAAACCATAAAAAAATTATATACCAATACTGTGTAAAAATTTCAGAATTTGCTGACGCTCCAGTACGTAATTAAAATTCCAGCACTGGATACAAAACTTTCTGTTTTCCGAACAGCATCAATCATACTATCATCAACATCATCCCAATGGTATTACTTGGCACAAACACTAATTAAAAGATAAAAACACAATCATAACAGAGGCTATAATTTTGTAAACACACAAGAACAGAAAGTAAAAACAAAAATTTATTTTACTCATTGGATTGCCTCCCAACAAGCGCTATTGTTTTATGCCCCTAGCTAGGCATAATGCATAGTTTCAAGTGTTATCATCCTTCAAGTTAATTCTATAAGTAGCCATCATAATAGATTCATAAGGTGCTTTAATTATCTTTCTAGGGAAGTGTTCCATCCCTTTCTTTAATCGCAATTGAAATCTTATATTACCTTCTTTCATATCAATAATAACACCTATCGTTAGTAGAAAAGGCCTACCAAGTATTATGGGGCAAGAAGGATTGCATTCAATATCAAGAACAATAAAATCCATGGGCACATAATTTATATTTGCAAGAATAAGCACATCATTTATTGTACCCAATGGTTTTTTAATAGTGGAATCCGCAAGATGCAAATTAAGGGAACAAGGATCCATGTCGGTGAAACCTAGCACATCACACAAAGACTTGGATATAGTGGAAATGCTAGAACCAAGATCACAAAGGGCATTACATTCATAATCTTTAATTTTGACTTTAATAGTAGGTTCCCATTCATCCTGTAATTTTCTAGGAATTGATACTTCCAACTCAAGTTTTTCTTCATGCGCTTTCATCATGGCTTCTACAATATGTTTAGTGAAAGCTTTATTTTGTTAATATGCATTTGGTGAATTAATCATGGATTGCAACAAGGAAATACACTCAATTAAAGAACAACTATCATAATTAAAGTCCTTGTAATCCAAAGTAGTGGGTGCATAACTATTTAAAGTTTTGACCTCTCCAAACCCACTTTTTTCATTTTTATCATTAAGATTGTCACCCTCCAAGCAATTGGGACTCCTTCTATCTAAAGTTGACTCTTCTTCAGTCCCTTTTTCATCAATTTTTATGTTACTAAATAATGATTCAATAGGAGCGACACCAATCATTTTAATATCTTCATCATTACTACGATAGAAACCGGGTGGAATCGCTTTTTCTAGGAATTCTCGCTTAGCTCTCAACCTAGCGGTCCTTTCTTTACTTTCATGAATGGAAACATAGATAGCTTTAATAGACTCATTTATATCATGCATGGGTGGCAAAATTTCAGTTTTGAGGTTTTCCACATCATGAGCAATTCTATCCATGTTCCTAGCCAATTCATCGACTCTATTCAATTTTTCTTCTATCATAGCATTGAAATTCTTTTGCGAATTAATAAATTCTTTAATATTACTTTCAAGATCAGAAGGTATCCTATTATTATTATTATTATTATTATTATTATTATTATTATTATATGGATTGCCATAGTAATTACCATAATTATTAGAGGAATTTCCAGGAAACGGTCTAGGATTGAAATTACCCCTATAAGCATTGTTGTTGAAATTATTTCTAGAGACAAAATTCACATCAATAGCATCATTATTTTGCTCAATCAAAGTAGACAATGGCACATCATTATGATCAATAGGAGCACTTTTACTAGCAACCAATTTCATAAGAGCATCCATCTTATCACTCAAAGTATTAATTTCTTCAACAGAATTTACCTTCTTACCAGTTGGAGTTCGTTCAGTGTGCCATTGAGAATAATTTGTCATAATATTTTCAAGAAGTTTTGTAGCTTCTACCAATGTAATTTCCATAAAAGTACCACCTGCGGCAGAGTCTAGCAAATTTCTAGAAACAAAGTTTAGTCCCACATAAAAATTTGTATGATCATCCATAAATTTAAGCAATGTGCTGGGCAATTTCTTATCATTAATTTCATTCTCTCCCAAGATTGTGCAACATGTTAATGCTCAAGTTGCTTAAAATTCATAAATTGATTTCTTAAAGAAACAATCTTAGCGGGAGGAAAATACTTGGTAATAAAAGCATTCTTACACTTATCCCAGGAATCAATACTATTTCTAGGCAAGGATGAAAACCAAGTTTTAGCACGATCTCGTAGTGAGAACATAAATAATTTTAATTTGACAATATCATTATCCACATCTTTTTTCTTTTGCATATCACAAGGCTCAACGAAAGTATTTAGATGGGATGTAGCATCTTCATTAGGACTACCAAAAAATTGTTCTTTCATAACAAGATTAAGCAAAGCAGCATTAATGTAACACGACTCTACACTAGTGGCGGGAGGAGCAATAGGAGTACTAATAAAATCATTATTATTAGTATTGGAAAAGTCACACAATTTTGTATTTTCTTGAGACATCGTGACGAAGCAAGCAAACTAGCAAACAAGCAAATAAAAATATTTTTGTGTTTTTGTAAAAAAAAATAGAAGTGGGGGAGATGAAAACGAGAGGTAAATGCAAATAAAAAGGCAAATAAAATAAATGCAAGTGGATGATAGTTTGTGCGAAGGTACTTGGTGTCGTGGGAAACGACGATCTATGGGACCGAACGGGCCCCTTTGCGATTCGGCTCAGGGGATATGCATGGGACAAAGAGCAGGTTTTCAGTAGGTGCAAGAACACGCGGGGGGTTTATCCAGGTTCGGGCTGCTATGAGCGTAAAACCTTACTCTTTTTCTAAGTTTGATCGTGCATGAACCCAAGTTACAAGGAGCGCAGTTTTTCGGCAAGGTGCACGGGAAATGCAGCTATCGCGTGTAATTGAGCTGGGTGTCGACCGTTCTACCTGTAGCCGTGGGCCTCCTTTTATAGGCCAAGGGGTTACGACAATGGCTAATACGGTCATTACAGAGTATGAATAGTGACTTGCACCGTCACCATGTCTATCTTCCAATGGGGTAAGACAAACGCATTTAATGCACCGTTCGGTGCTACGTTGGGGAGGCGAGGCCTTGGGAAAAAGATCTATACCACCGGTCCTGGCGCCCTCCTGTAATCTTGACACGTCCCAGGGACGGGTGTCATTAAAGTTAATCTTGGTGTGGCATGCTGACATGTGCCTTGGCCGGCTATGTTGGCTGTCTGCTCACTCGACACCTAGCATACAAGCCTATCTGGTCGATGGTGAGGTGGAGCGATAACGGGACATAATGAGCCTACTGGTACGGAGCTTGCCGGGCCTTGCTTGCCGGCAAGGGGACTTGCCGGCAATCAGAGTCTTGGTTTTCACCTTGCCGGGGTGGAGCTTGCCGGCAAGGGCAACGTCCATCTTCAGTACTAGAATAGTACTTCTCGATGACCTGCCTTGAGGTCTTCTTTACGGTCTTGGTGTTGAGTCTTGAGCCGTAGTTATCCTCTGTCAAGCCCTCGTCGGCAGGGAGGCTACAACTGCCTGTGCACAAGTCTGGGTACGAGGGCACCCACGTCTTAGTACACCGACAGGAGCCCCTGGGCCTGGGCCACACGCGCATGCGAGGCGTCGTTGGGCTAGGCCCAAACAGTGCACAGGCGGCGCGTGGCAGAGGATAATTGTCGTAATCTTCTCTTTTACTGCACCCGCCCACGACGCGCATTGAATGCAGACGTGGGAGAGGTGGAGCGAAGCGGCGGTGGGAGGTGGTGCGCCTGAAAAGCATAGCCACATAGGACGAAAAAGAGCCAGCCCTCGCGTCTTCCCCATAAAAAAGGAAACCGCGAGGGGCGCTGCTCATTTACCCCCTCTTCCCAATCTAGCCAGTTCGCCATCATCTTCAATCTTGCGCAGAAGTAGAGCGCGCCCCTGCTTCCGCTGCCGCACAAGAGCAGAGCACGCCCTTTGCTTCCGCCGGTGCGCAACGCAGCTTCCCCCCCCCACACATATCTTGCTATGGCGCCGAAGAGAGGCGAAAAGGCCCCAAGTTCGGCGGCGGGTGAGAAGAAAGCCGCCAAGGCTGCACAACAGTGGGACCACGCTGTTTTTCCGCTGACGCTTACAGCAGATGATCTGGCGAAGGACTACGCGTACGTGTACGCGAGTCAAACGCAAGATCATGAAGCCACAGTGGTGCTTCCTGGATCCCTCCCTCCTACCGACGACCAATTCCACTTCTTCGCCGGGTACTTCTACTGCGGTCTATGTCCACCTTTCTCTGCTTTCTTTGTTGAGGTGATGAACGCCTTCGGGCTCAGACTGCTTGATTTCACGCCCAATGCGGTCACCTGCCTAGCAACCTTCGCACATCTGTGCGAGAATTTTGTGGGAATAGCCCCAAATGTAGCTCTGTTCCGGCATTTCTTCATCCCTCGGGTCAAAAAGGGCGCTCTTTCTGGTAGTGTCACCTGGGTCCCAAGGGGAAATTTGAAGAAGTACTACTTGGACGGCAAGCTTCACTCCAGATGGGACGAGTGGCGGGCTGATTGGTGCTGGGTCAAGCAGCAAGACTTCCAAGACTTTTGCCACCTTAGGACCGAGATGGTTGCGAAGCCTGGTAGCTGGAACCATGTCGACCCCAGTGATGCCAAACTGGGAGTGGCGCTGCACCGAATCCTCGCTCTGAAAGAGGCCGGGTTGACGATTGAAAAGGTGGGAGCAGATTTCACTCGCCGCCGGATCGCCCCGCTGCAGCACAGAAGAGGCTGGCAAGCATGGGATTACCAGGGCCCTACTGATCCAATGCGCCTGCACCAGGGCCCTGACAACAACTTGACGGCAATGGGACACTATCTGCTCATCTGCTGGATTTTCAACAAGGGTTGTGACTTCGACTTGCTAGCGAAGGTGATCCCATTGTGCAACAATACTGCCAAGGCTTCCATCCTGGCATGGATGCTAGACTGTGACGCCCGGACGGTTCTGAGCACGTGGAAAGAGCCCAGCCAGAAAGATGTGGATAACTGGTTTGCCGGCGTGGTGGAGGAGGCCATTGGAGCCGAGGATGACATGATGCACCCGACGAAGGATGACCGGAAAGAGTTCCTCGCGGCGAGGGCTAACGAGTCCAAGAATACAAAGGTAACTCGTCCTTGGTCAGGCAAGGACCAGGTCAAAAAGTGGGCCGCAGCTCCGGAGACCAGCGAAGGAAGCCGTTCCCACGAGCATGCTAAAGAGTATGTTGGCGAGGAGTAGCGGGCTGAGGAATCTGAGGAGGGGGAGGAAGAAGAGGAGCAACCCGAGGGGTCTTCGGGCGAGGAGGAGACGGAAGAGGAAGAAGAACCACCTTGCCCTCCTCCCGCCAAGGGGAAGATGACTATTTCCAAGAAACCTGCCCGCAAGAGGGAAGCGCACACCGAGTCGGCAAGCCAAGAGCTCGTCGGCATCAAGGTGGCAGTCGCAACCCTCCGGGCGCAGCCTTCCCGGCAACTGCCTTCCCGCGTTGCTGCCCCCCGTTGACCCATCCTGCCAATTGTGGAGGAGGCGGGCACTTCGCAGCCTCCAGCCCCCCTGAAGCGTCCCAGGAGTCCACTGCCATCATCTGCAGCTGCGGGGACCGAGGATACAGTTCTTTACGACCTGTCCGTCCTAAGTGACCCCGACGAGGATGAAGAGTAAGCATCTCCATCCCCGTGTATTTTTTTTCTTGCAATTGTCCAGACTCTGTTGCTTGAGTTGATCCTTTTGCTTGACCTGATCTTGTAGGGACGAAGTGCCGCTAGCGAAGAGGCCCAGGACTACTGGGGAAGGCGAGACGGCAACTGGCACCGATCAAGGTGCAATTTCCCTTGAGGTTGCCTGCTCGAGCCCCCCGCGCGAGGCACATGCGCAGTTTCCGCTGGCGAGCACCACCGTCGGGTCTTCCGCAATGGAGACCAACAAGGGGTTGGAAAGTAGCCATCCGGAAGGAGGGCGCCAAGGGATAGACCTCTTGACAGCGCCCTTGACTCCCAGGCCATCACCAAGACCTTCACCGGCAAGGGGCGGCCCTCCTCTAGAGGAGCCCCAAGAAGGGCTCATCTGCGCGGAGGTCCCTCCGGCAACCGATGTTACCGGGGACCAGGCACCAGCAACCGAGGTTGCCGGAGGAAGAATGGCATCCGCCCCACGTGCTCGTCAAGGAAACTTTCTTTCCAAGTACGCTGGACCCCTTGCTGATCCTTTCTCCTCTCTTTTTTTGTTTTCTTGAACTTGATCTGAATCCTGAATTTCTCTTCTCTCTACTCCTTCTCCACCCTACAGAGTCAACTCCTCCGGAGGGGAGGGAGACATCTACAGAGAAAAATGCTGAGAGCACCGCCGATGAGGCCGCCAGGATTTCCGGCATAGAGGCCGTCGCGTCTGCCGCCGAGGAAACCAGGAAAGCTCCTGAAGAAACTGTCCAGCCCCTGGGTGGCACATATGGGCTTGCTATTAAAGGCGCTGAGATGGGAGAGGCCGGCACCGATAAGTCAAGTGCCGTCTCTCATCCCAATGCATCCGAAGCGCAGGCCCTGATCAGCCTTCCGGAGTCTGGAGCCCCCAGCTCATCTGGTGCTGGGGAGCCTACTTTTAATGAAGCCATTGTGGAGATCTTGGCGCCCTTCTCCAGTAGCGTCGCAGCGTTAGATGGCTTCGACGACAATGTCGTGGATCTTGCCTTCCTGACGCCGATGGCTAGTGGCCTCAAGGATGTGCAAGACCACTACGGCAGACGCTGGAACAGACTGCACGCACAACAGCAAGCCGTAGGGCTGGCCGAGCAGAAGCTGAGGGAAAAGGTGGAAGAACTCCAAGCCTTGCTGCCCGAGAAGAAGCTCTTGCTGCCAAGCAACGTGGCAAGGATAAGGAGATCCAGACTCTACTTGTGCAGCGGACCCAAGAGCTAGAGGAGGGCCACAAACAGACCATCGAGACTCAAGCCCAGGCTCATGCCACCAAGCTCTCGGAGGACGTCAAGGTCGCGGAGGGCGCTGAGGCCGCCAAGGCAGAGTTGGAGTCCAAGGTACTGAAGCTTGAAGAGGAGCTCGTCACCAAAGCCCAAGAACTCTTGACCGTTAACAACTCCTTGGCAGACCTCAAATCAAAGCTCGCGACTCAGTAGAAGGATCTGGAGGCTGGCAGGGAGAAAGAGAAAAAGCTGCTGGAGGGCTGGGAAAAAGATAAGGCTGAGCATGCCAATGCTGCAAACTCTTTCGAGGAGCACAAGAAAGCCGTGGATCTGTGGACTGGTCGCCTTGTCAACGTTGGCGAGCGTCTTGCTGCTCAGGTGAGCGCCATGGACAAAGAGGACCATCGCTTCACAGTTGGCGAGCATGACTCCAGAAGCGCCAGCCTCTCCCTCTTCTTCGACGAACTCCTCGAGATATTGAAGAAACATCATGAGAAGAGATCCACTAGCTTTGACAATGAGTCTCAGAAGTTTTGCGTCGAGGTCGTCTCCAAGATGCTTGTCAAGATTATCTACCGGAATCCTGACGTCGATGTCTCCAAGGCCTTCAAGACCTTGCCGCCGGGGACGGACACCACAGCTGCCGAAGAAGCCATTGCTCCCCTTATCGGCAAGATCAATCAGATCCCGAGGACTGAGAGTGATCGCAGGGATTAGCCTCCCTTGTCGTTCTTTGTTGCAAATGTAGTTCATGCACGAGACATATCTTAAGTCAGAACTGCACTTGGCTTTGATGTATTATAACTTGTGTTTTAGATGGATGTATGTGCGCTGTTCCCCTTATTTCATTCTATCTTTGCATGATTTTTGTACCCTACACTTGCCGGAAACTTGCCGGTGCGCACACCCTTGCCGCGAGCGCTTGAGGAACAGGTCCTTAGCAGCTTGCCGGAAGTGCCGCTTCCGGCAAGGTCATGCTTGATGATCACAATGCAACTACTTAGGTTGCCGAGCGGACTCGAAGGAAAGCATGAGCGCAGTCGATCACGGCAAGGTTCCTTAGCGTGTAGGTTTCTCATACAAAGGCCAAAATTGTTCAAGGAGAGTCGCAACTACAACAAAGAATTTATTTCAAAGTTTTGCAACTTAGCTCATTCCTTGCTGTACTTCTTGCCGTAGGGTGATATCTTGAACGCGTCCTTTGGTATCCATACCGTCACTCCCCTCGGGAAACTTGTACGTGAGGAATCCTTCCTTCCTTTAAGAAAAAGAAAGAAGAGAAAAGAGGAGGCTGGAACCTCGACGGTTCGTTAATCACCTTATGCAAGGCAAAATGTAACACAAGACTGCCTGCGACACATAAATAAATATGTACTTTGACAAAGAGTTGTGAAACATTTAACTTTTATTTATTATGGACGGGATCTGCGCCTGGCTTTGTACAAAGGATTACATGCCTTGACGGCAAACTTGTACAAAAGAGGTTGCCAGGCAGCTTGGCAACCGCGCCTTACGGGTAAAACTTACGAAGATGCTCAATATTTCATGAGTTTAGCACCGGAGTGCCATCTTCGGTCTCTAGGTGGACTGTGCCGGGCCTAGTGACTCGTATTACCCGATAAGGGCCCTCCCACTTCGGCGTCAACTTGTTTTTTACCCTTCGTGGATCGAATCCGACGAGGAACAAGGTCACCTTCCTCAAGGTCCCTGGCGTTCACTTTGCGGCTAAGGTAGCAGCGCAAAGCTTGTGGGTACCGTGCAGCACGGGCAGCAGTCTGGAAACGATCTTCCTCAAGGAGCGTGGCATCGTCATGCCGCAGCTCATCTTGGTCCTCCTCATCGAAGGCCAAGACTCGAGGTGACCCGTATTTGAGTTTCGTGGGGAGTATCACTTCTGCACCAAGGCTTGCTTCCTGACCTTCTGCTTGACGGGTCTCGCATGAGGGCAGACAGCAAGGTGGTGCTCAATTGCCTTCCTAAGAACTTCGGGGATGTCAGATGCTTGCCGGGCAAGCGTACCGACATTCACCCACAGGAAGGCAACGAGCTCGACTTTCTATTTGTCGCTGAGAGTGGCACTTTTAGAAAAAGTGCCACTCATCCCACCCCCCTTCGCAGAAACTTGTTTGGTCGTGGACGCGAAAGCCTTGGCTCTCTTGCTCTTGCCGGTAGAGCTCTCTAGTGTGTCCTCGGCAGGCATGCTGCACTCTGAAGTGCGCTTCCCGGAATCCTTCCCAGAGGT